>JAKSZU010000002.1:45797836-47127836 GCA_026018925.1 Tupaia tana | reverse complement strand
AGGATAGTTTTCATTATGTACCCCCACATAATGGGAGAGGATGTGTATGCTTGCCAGAATGAAACAGAGACAGAGAAAGAGCGAGGAGAAAGCACTTCTCAGTGGAGTGTGGTCATGCTATTGTTTCTTCTCCTCCATTTCTTTGTCTTGTTGAGATTTTGGGCACACACACCTGGCATTTTTTTTTTTGGAGAGATTATTTGCTATAGGGCGCGTGCGCTCGCCAGACAACCAGAGAGCAACATAGAGACAGAAAGCGAGAAATCACCCCCCAGGGGGGATGGTCACGCCGCAATCCCTTCTCCTCCATTCTCCTCTTGGGATCCTGGGCATGCACACACACGCGCCCGGCGTGAGTTTTAAGCCACCGGGTCCGGGACGCGAACCGCAGTTGACTACGTGGGAGTCCAGCGACATAGCCATTATGCTAACTGTTGGTTCCCCATTTTTTTTTTTTTTTTTTTTTTTTTTAGGATTTTTTGTTACAGGGCACGTGCGCTCGCCAGACAGACAGAGAGAGACAGAGAGACAGAAAGTGAGAAAAAACCCCCTCCCCAGGCGGGATGGCCATGCCGCAATCCCTTCTCCTCCACTCTCCTCAGAATTTTGGGCGCACATGCACACGCGCCTGACCTAGCATGTTTTTCAAACTGCTGGGGCCAGGACTCAAACCCCAGTGTACCATGTGGGATCTGGCTCCCTTTATGAGACTTGCCCTTATTATGTCTTTTCAAATAATTTCCATAGGTTACTTGTATAAAAATTGGGTGGCCAGACAGAAAGGGGCAAAAAAAAGTTAACAAAGGGAATAAGCACTCTCTGTATTCCTTGCACTCAAGAGAATCACATTAACATTTTGGCCTGTACCTATTCAGACTTACACCTTACTTAAACTAGTATACATTTTAAAAAAATAATTATTTTTTTTAACTTTGTTTATTTGTTTATTTTAATTTGACCAGAGGATTGGAGTTAGAGAGTGAGCGAGAGAGAGAGAGAGAAAGTGAGAAAGCAAGCTGCCAGGTCCGGGACTTGAACTGCGGTTGGCCATGTGGGAGTCCAGCGCTCTTAACCACTATGCCACCTGTTGGCCCCTTAAACTAGTATTTTTAATCTATTTTTGTCTTATCACTTTTTTTTTCCGACAAAAAATAAGTTAATTTTTTTTTCAGAGAGAGGGCATGTGTGCTCCCCAGAGAGACAGAAGACAGAGACAGAGAGACAGAAAGTGTAAGATCATCCCCCCAATGAGGATGGCCACAGCAGAGTCCCTTCTCCTCCATTTCTTCTTGGGATTTTGGGCACACATGCACATGCGCCCAGTATGAGTTTTAAACCCCCAGGTCCGGGACTTGAACCACAGTCAACTACGTGGGGGCCCAGTGACATAGCCAGCATGTCATCTGCTGGTCCCAAGTCAATATATTTCTGACCCAAGTAGATGATATAGGGGACTGGTAAGGGATATTGCCAAAGAGGTTGTTGAAACCCCAAATTTTAATCAAATTGTCATAATTTAATGAAAAATTCATTTTGTAAGTAGAGATAAAATAGAATTATGTTATTATTGAATAATTGTTTTGAAGTTATGGCAGAAGATGTGAACTTTTATTTTTTAAATTGTACCATCCATTGATACAAATTTTAGATTTTAAAATTTGTGATTAAGGGAGAGGATTTGCTTTTCATGCCAGTTTTCTTTCTTTCTTTTAAAAAAATCTTGCCAGAGGGCCTGTGGGGGTTGAGAGAGAGAGAGAGAGAGAGAGAGAAAGAAAGTGAGAAAGCATCCCCTATGGTAATGGCTGTGCTTCAGTTCCTTCTACATTTCTCCCTCCTGTTGTGCCCAACATGTTTTTCAAGCCACAGAGTCTGGGACCTGAACAGTCCAGCTGGCCATGTAGGAACTAGTCACCTTAACCATCATACCACAGACTGGCCTTTTACGACAGTTTTCATTATCTTTTTGACCAAACATATGGGAGGGGGGGCATTACAAAGCTTCACTAAGATTTAAATTATTTGGGACCAGCAGATGGCGTGATGGTTATGTTGCTGGATTCCCACATGGCTGACTGGTGCTCAAGTCCTGTAAAACTCAGGTTGGGTATGTGTGCACGTGCCCAAGATCCTGAGAGGAGAACGGAGAAGGGACTGCAGCATGGCTCTCCCCCCCCATGGTGGTCACACCATAACCCCTAGGGGGTTATTTCTCACTTTCTGTCTCTGTTTCTTTTTGTCTCTCCGGTGAGCCCACGTGCCCATAGCAAGACTCTCTTTTAAAAAAATTGAATTATTTTATGAATTGAATATTATACAATAAGCTCAATCATGATTATCATAAAGAATCTATAACTCCTATGAAAATTCAGATTTTGTTAAATATTAGTATAATACTATTTATTCTGTAAGGAAAAACTGTTTTTGAATATCTGCAGGATACTTATTGAAGTGGTAGGTGCCACAGAGGCTTATAAAATCCCAGGAATGACATGGATCTTTCCATAGGACTCTTATCTATTTCAAGATAAAAAGTCCTATGTTAACATAGTCTATTTAATTGGATAAATTTTTATCTAATTATTTCTCTCTTTCACTCCTGAACTTTAAGGGAGCTGGAATAGAATACTTAAAAAGCATTTTTTGTTTTCCTACCCGAGGGCATGTGCACTTGTGCGTCCATGTGGGGAAGAGAGCGTGACAGGGGAGAAGATGTACTCCCCAGTGGGGCATGGTCACAGCATAATCCTTTATCTTCCATTTCTTCTCCCTGTCAGGGTTTATGGCATGCATACACATGTGCTCAGGGTTTTTTGGGTGCCAGGGCGAGGGCTTGAACCATGGTCAGCTGTGTGGGATTCAGTTCCTTCTATCTAGTGCTCATCTATTGAGTGATGGGGCCAGCCTAATAGAAATTTAAAAAAGTAAAATCTTTATTTAATAAAATGATCGATGCTATATTAAAAAAGTCAAATGATTCTACAAAGCTTATAGACAATGGTAGTACCTCTTGTCTTTTCTCCTCAACTTCTAAATTTTCCTAACCCTAGGTGTGTCCTTTCAGCTATTGTAAGGGATTTAAAATTTTTCTCCATATGTAAGTAACATGCTAAGGTTTAATTTTTGGTTTTAGGATCACCAATTAATTCTCAAGATTTTTGTCCTTTTTTTAAGCCTCTCTCCCTAGCCTGTCACCATAAGTACATTTCCCTCACGTCCTTTCAATATAGGCAGTTGTAATTTTAGTTAGATCATTTTTCAATGTTTTTCTTTTCCTTTTTAAATATTTATTAACTTTTAAAATTTATTATTAGGGACCAGCAGTTAGCGTAATGGCTATGTTGCTGAACTCCCATGTAGCAAACCACATAGTTCGAGTCCCGGACCCGGTGGCTTAAAGTCACGCAGGGCACGTGTGTGTGCGCGTGCCCAAGATCCTGAAAGGAGAATGGAGGAGAAGGGATTAAGGTGTGGCCATTCCCTTGGGGGGTGATTTCTTGCTTTCTATCTCTCTGTCTCTGTCTTTCTGGCGAGCGTATACGCCCTATAGCAAAAACCTCTCAAAAAATAAAAAAAATAAAATTTATTATTATTATTTTTTAATGTGACCAGAGAGAGTGATGGGGGGAGTGAGAGGGAGAGGGAAAGTGAGAGAGCAAGCCACCATATCAGGGACTTGAACCGTGGTCGGCCATGTGGCAGTCCAGTGCCTCAACTATCATGCCACCTGCTAGCCCTGTATTTATTTTCTTAACTATGTAAAAACTACACTTAGTTGGGAACCAGCAGTTAGCGTAATGGCTATGTTGCTGGACTCCCACGTAGTTGACCGTGGTTCGCGTCCCGGACCCGGTGGCTTAAAACTCACACCGGACGCGTGTGCGTGCGTGCCCAAGATCCCGAGAGGAGAATGGAGGAGAAGGGATTGCGGTGTGACCATCCCCCCTGGGGGGTGATTTCTCGCTTTCTGTCTCTCTGTCTCTCTCTCTCTCTGTCTGGCGAGCGCATGCACCCTATAATGAAAACGTCTCCAAAAAAAAAAAAAAAAACAAAAAAAAACTACACATAGTTAATCCAAGAAGTTTGCTGTAGCTGTTTTTCTTTTTTAACACATTTTGTTTTTCCTGTAGTTAATAATTACCTTTTTAAGAAAAATTGTGGTAGTTGTAGATTCACGTGTAGCTCTAAGAAATAATACAGAGAAACCCTGTACATTTTGCTCAGTTTTGCCCAGTGAGAACGTTTTGGCAAAACTGTAATATCACAATCAGGATTTTGACATTAATAAAGTCATCTTACTGAGATTTTCCCCAGTGTTAATTGTACATGTGTGTATGTACGTAAGTTTTGTACAGTTTTATTATCTGCATAGATTAATGTATTGATTGGTATAGTCAATACTCTGAACATTTCCAATACCATGAGGATCTCTTATTTTGCCCTTTTTTTTCCTCTTTTTTTTTGGGAGAGGTTTTTGCTACAGTGTGCGTGCATGCACCAGAAAGAGACAGAGAGACAGAAAGCGAGAAATCACCCCCCAGGGGGTATGGCCATGACGCAATCCCTTCTCCTCTATTCTCCTCTCGGGATCTTGGGCACTCACACACGCGTCCGGTGTGAGTTTAAGCCACCTGGTCTGGGACTCGAACCGCGGTCAACTACATGGGAGTTCAGCAACATAGTCATTATGCTAACTGCTGGTCCCTTGTGTTGCCCTTTTGATAACCATTCTTTCTGTTTCCTTCACACCACATGCCTAACCACTGGCAATTACTAATTTGTTCTCCATTTCTAAAATTTTGTCAGTTTAAAAACATAGGGGCCAGCAGATGGTGTAATGGTTACGTTGCTGGACTCCCACATAGTCAACCATGGACCCGGCAGCTTAAATTCACACCAGGCATGTGTGCATGCCTGCCCAAAGTTTCAAGAGGAGAATGTAGGGGCAGAGATTGCAGCATGGCCATTCTCACCCCTGGGGAGTGATTTCTTGCATTTTGTCTCCCTGTCTCTCCAGTGAGTGCACACACCCTATAGCCCCCCCCCCAAAAAAAAAAAAAAATCTCCCTTAAAAAAAAGAAAAATGTTGGAGGAGGCCAGCAGGTGGCATGGAGGTTAAGGTGCTGGATCCTACATGGCTGATTATACATTTTGAGTCCTGGATCTAGCTGGTGGAAAATCATGTGGGGCACGTGTGCCTGCCCAAAATCCCGAGGAGACTGGAGGGGAAGGGATTGCAGGGGCCAGCAGATGGTGGTTAAGGGTGCTGGACTTCCACAGGGCCTACCACGGTTTGAGTCCCTATTCTGGTGGCTTGCTTTTTCACTTTCCTTCTCTCTCTCACTCTGTTTGTCTTCTGGTCAAATTTAACTAACTAACTAAATAAAGAAATAATTCTTAAAAGATAAATAAATAAAAAGGAATATCATTGTGGCTGTCCCCTCTGGGGAGTGATTTTTCACTTTTCCTCTCTTGTTTCTTTGGTGTGTATATGTATCCTATAGCAAAAACAAAAAAAAGTTGGACCAGTTTCATGCTGTTGTGCCGCTCAAGAAGACCTGGATCCTACATGGTGACCACAGTTCAGATCCCTAGCTGGTCAGCCAGAAATATGCTGGGCACCTATGTGAATGCCCAGGATCTGGCAGGGTGGAAGACCAAAGGGAAGGGAGTTGCTGCATGACCAGACCCTGTGGAGGGCGCTCATCTCTCTCCCTCTCCTTTGTCCCTTTTCTTCTCCTGTGCATGAGTGTGCTCTATTGTGTATAAAAGAAAAACCATGATATATTTAAAAAATAGATTTTTATTTAAGTGGAATCATGCTCTTTAGAACCTTTTGGGATTAGCTTTTTTTGCTCATATTCCCTGGAGATGTATCTAGGTTGTCGCATGTATTAATAGTTTGTTCCTTTATATTGCTGGATAGTGTTCTGTGGAATGGGCGTGCCACAGTTTAAGCATTTCACTTGTTGCAGGACATCTGGGCCTTTTTTGGTCTTAGAATATTATGAGTAAAGCAACTATAAACGTAAACATTAGTGTACACCATTTTGTGTGAACACAAGGTTTTATTTCTCTGGTATAAATATCTGGGTATGCAGTTTGCTTGGTTGTGTGATAGTTTCATGTTTAGTTTAAAAATATACTGCCTAACTGTTGTCCAGAATGGTTGTACCATGTTACTCCCACCAATAATATAGGAGTGATCCAGTTTTCAGAAGGGTTGTACCATTTTATATTCCTACCAGTAATGAAAGTGTCATCTAGCTTTTTTTTTTTTTTTTTTTTTGAGAGGTTTTTGCTATAGGATGTGTGCGCTTGCCAGAAAGACAGAGAGAGACAGAAAGCAAGAAATCACCCCCCAGAGGGGATGGCCATGCTGCAATCCCTTCTCCTCCATTCTCCTTTCAGGATCTTGGGCATGCACGCACACACGCCTAGTGTGAGTGTAAGCCACCGGGTCTGGGACTTGACCCACCATCAGCTACATGGGAGTCCAGTGACATAGCCATTACTCCAACTGCTGGTCCCGTGATCTAATTTTTCAGCATCTTTGACAGCACTTGGTGGTGTCACGGTTTTTTATTTTTGTCATTATGATGGGTGTGTAGTGACACAGCGTCGTGGTTTTAATTAGTATTTGCTTAATTGTCAGTGATGTCAAATATTTTTTTCATGGGCTTATTTGCTACCTGTATATCCTCTTATGTGACGTGAAATGCCAATTCATGTCATTTGTCTATTTTCAAATTTTATTTTTTTAACTGTTAAGTTGTGGCAATATTTTTTTAATTGCCATCATGCACACACAGAGAGAGAGAGAGAGAGAGAGAGAGAGTAAGCACTTCCCAGGGAGACGTGGTCTCGGGGTGTGGTCACATTATAATCACTTCTCTATTTCTCCATCCTTCCTGGAGCTTGGGGACTGAACACATACACATCTGTGTGTCTTTAAAGCTGCTGAGGATAGGATTTGAACCTCAGTTGACCATATAGGGTCCAGCTCCCTCAACTACTAGGCTCTGTGTTAGCCTGTGACAGTTCTTTATGTATTAAAGATTATGGTGCTTTGTTATGTCATTTGCAGATATTTCCTCTCAATCTTTAGTGTGCATTTTTGAGCTCCCTTTTTTTTAATTGTCAAAAGGCACATGTGCTCTCCAGAGAGAAAGAGAGAAAGAGAAAGCATCCCTCAGTGCAGTGTGGCCATCCTATAATCCTTTTTCTTTTATTTCTCCATCCTGTCAAGATTTTGGGCACGTATGCACATGCACCTGGTGTGTTTTTCAAGCTGCAGGGGCCAGGATTCAGACTGTGATCTGTCATGTGGGATCCACCATTCTGTGCGTGGTGCTTAACCTCTGTCCTATGGAACCAGCCCTCCTTTTGAATGCTTTTTATTTATTTATTTGCTTTTAAACCTTAAACCCTAAACCCTAACCTTAACCCTAGTCCTTTTTCCCCACCTTTTTAATGACTGAAACATAAAACATCTAAAACCGCAGCTTCTGGAAGAACCACTTATTCTTGCCTGTCTTGTACCTCTCTTCGAACTTGACCTTTGCCTCCCGTCGGGCCTTGCATTTAAGAGCAGGGTCTCTGAAGATGTCCTTGTTGACCACAGTTTTGTCCAAGGAAATATCTACAGAGTTCCTCATGGGCATGAGGTGATTGTAGTTATAAACCTTCACGAGACTTGATCTTTGACCTCTTGGCGATTTTCTTCTTGCCCATGGCAACTGTCACTTTGTGGGGATAGCCATCAATTCAGCCCCAAGAGCGTGGCTGTAGAGGTGATCTGAGGTGCCATCATTAATGTTCTTCACGGTGACGGCTTTGCGTCCGGAGTAGCGTCCGGCCAGCACCAGCACCGCTTTCCCGGATTTCATGAGCTTACCCATTTCGACAGCAACCACCAGGGCCTACGGAAAGCCCTTTTTGAACTTTTAACAGGATCTTTTTGAAAAGTAAGTTTTAAATTTTCATGAAGTCTAATGTATCCACTTTTCTTTTTTTCAAAAAAAAGGATCATGCTTTTGCTATCAAGTTTAAGAATTTTTTACATTGCCCTAGAACCCTCATATTTTCTTCCTAACTTTTTTCCTAAAAATTTTATTCTTTACATGTAAGTCTATGATCTCTTTTGAATTAATACCTGTATAAGATGTGAAGCTTACATTGAGGTTTAATGATTTATTTTTTGCCTGAATTTTCCAGTTTTTCTGGCACTATTTGTTTAAAATGTCATCCTTCTGTATGAAATTAGTTTGGTATTTTTCTCAAAATCAGTTGGGCATTTATTTGTGTGGGCTACTTCTGGACTTTGTATTCATTCTGCTGACCTATGTGTCTGTCCCTCTGCCAATGCCACACTGTCCTAATTACTAAAACATATAGAAAGCCTTAATATCAAGTGGAATAATTCTTCCCACTTTCTTTTGTCAAAAGTGTGTTTTCTATTCTGATTCCTTTGCCTTTTTATATAGATTTTAGAGGAAACTTGTTTGTGTTAAAAAACAAAAACAAAAACAAAAAAAGTTGCCACGATTTTGATTGGAATTGAATTAAACCAAAACATTACTTTAGAGACAGTTGACATTTACTATATGGGTTGAGTCTGCTAATCCATAAATACACTATATCTCTCCATTTATTTTGGTCTTTGATTTCTTTCATTGGAATATCGTATTTTCTTTTAATGAGTTTTTTGTTTGTTTGTTTGTTTGGCTATAGGATGCATATGCTTGCTAGAGAGACAGAGAGAGTGAGAGAGATAGAAAGCGAGAAGTCACCTCTTGGGGATGGTCACACCACAGTCCCCTATCCATTCTCCTCTTGGGATCTTGGGCATGCATGCACATATGCCTGGCATGAGTTTCAAGCTGACAGCTCTGGGACTCAAACCGCAGTCAGCCATGTGGGAGTTCAGCACCTTAACCACTACGGCAACTGCTGGCCCCAACATTTTGTACTTTTAAAAAGGGAATTTTGTACGTATTCTGTTGAACATACAGGTAAGTACTGTACTTCATTTTCTTTGGATCAGTTATAAATGGTATGGTATTGTGTTTTCAGTTTGGGTTTCTTCATGTTTATTATGTATTACTATGTAGACGGCAGCCTTGTTGAATTTACTGATTAATTCCATGAGTTTTTGTAGATTCCTTGGGATTTTCTTATAGATGATCATGTCATCTGCAAGCAGAGATAGTTTCATTACTTTTCTAATTCGTATATCTTTGTTTTCTTTTTTTTTGGTAGAGATTTTTTCTTTTTTGCCTTAGGGTGCATGTACTTGCCGGGGGGGGGGGGGAGAGAGAGAGAGAGAGAGAGAGAGAGAGAGAGAGAGAGAGAGAGAAAGTCAGTAACAGTGACAGTGAGAGGGAAAGTGAGAAATCACCCCCCCCCCCCGGGGGGGGGGGGGATGGCCATGCCACAATCCCTTCTCCTTCATTCTCCTCCCAGATCTTGGGCATGTACGTACACACATCTGGCATGAGTTTCAAGCCACTGGGTCTGGGACTCGAACTGTGAGAGTCCAGTGATATAACCGCTATACCATCTGCTGGTTCCCTAATCTGTATGTCTTTTTATCTGTTTCTTGCCTTAATAAACTTCTCTAAGCTCTTATTAATTCATGCCAAATGTTCTTCAGCTTTGTAAATTTTCTACTAGCATGTATTTAGTACATGTTCTTGACTATGTTTTAAAGAAATTTATTTCTGTCTTCTGCAGTTTGGATTGACTGATTTCTAGGAGTGCCGCCTAGGTACTGTTTGGAATATCTCTTCACCATCATCCTGGAGATTCCTTTTGCCTTTCTCTTGCTTTGGATTCTCTGCTATGTGGGTACCATGTCTGTCTTTCCTGTTTCTATTCTTTCCCTTTGCTGCTCCACATCTTCTGGTAGAAAGGATTCATGGGAAGTAAGTTTGTTGCCACCGTCAGTGTCCAAATATGACTTGCATTTTTGAGTCTTTTAGTTATATCCTTGTTAATTCAGCTGACAATAAAATGTAGGCTGGGCATCATTCCCCTTAGAATACTGAAATTATCACTTTATTGACTTCTAGCTTTTAGTTTTACAGTTTGGTAAAATTTTGATTCTTGATTTTTAAATTATTTTCCGAGAGAGATTTTTGCTATAGAGTACGTGTGCGCTCGACTGAGAGACAGAGCAACAGAAAGTGAAAAATTGCCTCCTGGGGGGATGGCCATGTTGCAGTCCCTACTCCATTCTCCTCCTGTAATTTTGGGCACACTTGCAGGCACTTCTGGTGTGAGTTTGAAGCCAGGACTGGGTTCAGGACTCGAGCTGTGGTTAGCTATGTGGGAGTCCAGAGATGTAACCATTATTCCATCTGCTGGTCCCATGATTCCTTATTCATTAGATGAAACCTGTTCTGTTTCTTTTCTCTGGAACTTAGAGAATCTACTTTTCCTTAATGTTCTAAAATTTCACGATCATATGTATTAGTTTGGATTTATTTAATCTTATTTGGCTAGATAATACTGAAGACCTATTACTGCAAATTTATGTAATAAGAAGTCTTAAGAAAATTTCATAAGTAATTACTTAGATAAGTTCCACTTCTCTGTTTTTTCTGGTTGCTGCTTTTCTAACTCCTATTATTTGAATATTAGACCTCTTGCACTATCCTTTTACTTTTCTTATTTTTCTTATATCTTAATTTCTTTGTATTTTCTGGAAGACTAATCTTTTGAGTTTGCATGTTTCTATCACAATGTTATGGTCCAATTTCTTTCTTTCTTTCTTTCTTTTTTTTTTTTTTTAATTCCCAGAGGTTGCCTGAACTCATGGGTTGGGGAGAAAGGATCCTCCAACAGGGTGTGGTCATGCTGTAGTCCTTTTTCCAACATTTCTCCATCGCATTGGGGTTTTAGGCACAGATGCACATGGGCACAGTGTGGTTTTCAAGCCATTGGAACTGGAATTCGAAACTGCAGTTGGTCACATAGGATCTATGTCCCTGCATATATTCCTTAAGTACTGTAGTACATAGCTGGCCCTGTGTTGTCGCTTTCAAAAAGGATACTCTTAAAAACAATACAAACAAACAAGAAAACCCAACAGCAACAAAAACAAAGAAAAAAACAAAAGGATACTCTCTTGTTCTTCATTTCAAGGATGCAGTCAGTATGTTCCCTCTCTGGGAGCATTAAATACATTTTTTTCCTTCATGGTTTCTTTCTTTGTCTGTTTTGTGTTTTGTTTTTCAAATTAGATAACCTAGCAAAATGTGTGGTGGAACAAGGACAAGCTATTTGAAAGCTTGGTCAGTATGAGTGAGATTTGTTCACTGGAGTCGGGTAGTGTAGGGTGATTACTTGAGTATTTACTTCTAGGACCCTTCCCTGTATCAGTTTCTTTAGGCATTTACTCTTGAGCTGGTCAGATTTCTCAGAAAAAGCTCTTCCAACTTCTATAAAAATGTTATTGGTCTGGGGACCAGCAGATGGCGTAATGGTTACATTGTTGGACTCCCATGTAGTCGACTGTGGTTCAAGTCCTGGACCCGGCGGCTTAGACTCGTGCTGGCTGTGTGTGCATGCATGCCCAAGATCCAGAGAGGAGAATGGAGGAGAAGGGATTGTGGCATGGCCATGCCTCCTGCGGGGTGATTTCTCCCTTTCTGTCTCTCTGTCTTTCTGGTGAGCACATGTGCCCTATAATCCTTTCAAAAAAACACAGAAATGTTATCAGTCTGGATCCTGGGTAGGGAAGAATGCTTTGGGATCTTTAATATGTAGTGTATAGTTTGCATTTAATTTCCCCTTTTCAGCATGGCACTGTTTCATTGTGCCTGGTGTCTCTAATCTAGAGACAGTTTTCAAGCCCTTGTAGTCTGTTATGTTGGGGAGGGGTCATCACTGGCCTTTCAGAATTGAGTAGGAATAGGGATCTGAGGATCTAAATCTAAAGTTAAATAAACTTGTAACTGATCTGTTTTTAGTTAGTCCCACCTTCACCCTTACTTCAAGAGGTCGTTGTACTTACTTTTGACTCTTGAGCCTTTGGGAGGCTCTGTATCTGAGTCACATCTCTCTTGGCTTTATCTACTACTGGTTTAGAATTCCACTTTTTGTTGTGACAAGTCAACAAGTATTAATTATCTGACAAGGTAAAAAGCAGTTAATCTATTTTCCAGCTTGTAAACTTGTTATTCTCTTTTTTATTTTTATGGGTCTGTTCTTTAAGAAAATGCCTTTTATTTTTATTTCAGTGGGGTTTTGGAGAAAGAAGAGAAGCTGATACGTGTGTTTAGCCCATTGTTAAATTTTTAAATTTATTTCTAAGCACAGAGTCTTGCTCTGTTGATCCTCTTGCCTAGCTCCTGACTAACTGGAACTGAAGATGTGTGCCCACACACTTGGCCCTTAAAGTGGCCTGGTAATTGATCCGGAGCCTCCTATATGGCCTCAGCCTGCCAAATAGCAGCATCAGTCATTGGGTGCCACTGTGGCTGGGCCTAAGCTGATAGTTTAAAACGGGATTCATGATTTTTAAAAAAATGCTAATTGGAGACTGGCAGGTGGTGTGTTGATTAAGGTGCTGGACTCCCGCATGGCCAACCACAGTTAGAGTCTTGGACCTGGCAACATGCTTTCTTACTTTCCCTTTCTCTCTCTGGTCAAAAAAAAAAAAAAAAAAAAAAAAAAAAGTACAATTAAATAGTTCTCAAAAAACGTTTTTATTTCTTCTGAGAGAGAGAAAGAGAAAGGAAAAGGGGAACAGACACAGTCAGACACTCCAACAGGGTCTTTATGCCATGACCCACCCTCAGACTCAGCTACCTTGGATAACAGGAATGCACGCAACCCCGCATGTTCAGGAGGTCCTGGGTTGTGAATCCAGGACCTTTCTCATGTGGTCCAATTGCATTACCACTATGCCACCATTTGGCCGCTTACGGTTTTTTTTTAAATGAAAATGGAAAAAACCCCAAATGCACAGCTAGCACCTAGTTTTAATTATGATGATCTTTTTACAAAAATATTTATTTTATTTATTGTTACTTTTACAACATTTGTGATGGGGGGATCAGCAGATGGCATAATGGTTACATTGCTTGACTTGCTCCCACATAGTCGATTGCATTTCAAGTCCTGGATCTGGTGGCTTCAAACTCAGGCCAGGCGCATGTATGTCCGTGCCCAGAATCCTGAGAGCAGAATGGAGGAGAAGGGATTGTGGTATGGCTATCCTCTGTAGGGAGTGATTTCTCACTTACTCTGTCTCTCTGGTGAGTGCAGTGTGCCCTGTAGTAAAATATTTTCTTAAAAAGAAAAAAAAAGCTATAGGGCACATATACTCACCGTAGAGAGACATAGGAAGGAAAGGAAGAAAGCAAGTCGCCAGGTGTGGGACACAAACCACAGTTGAGAGCACCTTAACCACCATGCTACCTGCTGGCCCCAATACTGATTTCCTTTGGTAGACTTTAACAGGTGTTTCACTTCTTAAAATCCTACCTGTGTATTTTTTTTTTTTTAATGTAAAAGCTTGTGTTGTAAAATATGGGCAGTAAAGAATATGACACTACTGTTACTTACTTTTTAACTCGCGTTTGCTCCTGGGTAAGAAATAATATCCAGTAGTTTTTTCCAGAGACAAGTAATGTATAATATTCAGAGTCTGCAGAGTATTCGATGATCCTAAGCCTAAGATACATACCATTTTGAACCATTGAGTTCTTGATTTTGAAATACATGAGGGTGTAATTTACATCTTGATGCTTATTTCCCCTACATAAAAACATGGAAAAAACTTACATTGGCTTAAAATATCTTTATGTTGCATATCACGCTCAGTTGCAAAATCATAGCAACAAGAAACAAAAAGAAGAAAAAGAAAGATAATACGTTTATTTGCTGGTTTTGTATGAAACCCTCCTGCACAAATGTTAAGTAACCAAATGGCTTCACAGATACACTGGTTGGCTGTGAATGGGCGGACAGAACTACTCCATGACCTTGTACAGCATGTCAGTGATGTTGACGTTGAGGATGCCATGGGGCAGACGGCGCTGCATGTGGCCTGCCAGAACGGTCACAAGACGGTAAATTTAGCCATGAAGGCTTTCAGTTGCATGTGTTTGTTTTTAAAAATTTTAAATTTATTAAGTTTTTCAGTAAAAGAGTCACTTTTTGGGAACATGAGACTTTATAGCAGAATCTTAGTTTTAACATTATGTGGACTTCTATTTAAATATTTTTTTATTTTAAAATTTTTTATTCATTAAGAGGGATTTTTGGTATAGGACATGTGTGCTCGCTGGGCAGAGAGTGAAAGAGAGACAGAAAGCGAGAAATCAACCCCTGGGGGACTCGCCACGCTGCAGTCCCTTCTGCTCCATTCTTTTAGGATTTTGGGCATGCATGCACACGTGCCCACGCACACATGCCCAGCCTGAGTTTTAAGCCTCTGGGTCCGAGATTCGAACCACAGTTGACTAAGTGGGAGTCCAGTGATGTAACAATTACGTCATCTACTGGTCCCTAAAAATTTAATTATTTTTTCTATGAAGGGGAAGTGAGGGGTATCCCAACATGGTCCTTATGCCCCTATCCACTCCCAGCTTCAGTCAGCCAGCATCATGAGCACGTGTGCGCACATCTGTTGTTTATAGGGAGACCTCAGGATGTGAATCTGGGACCTTCCATGTAGCCTCAGCATCATGGAACATTATATTTCCACTGCACCAACTCAGCTAGCCTAGACTTCTGATTGATTAGATTCTGTGTGAATAAGAAATAGAAAATACTGTTTTTAATTCGGTTCAAAAATATATATAATTTGTATTTTATTTCTGATTTATAGAGTTTAATAGCTGAATATGAAAATTTTACACAGTGTATTAATGTATAATTTTTTTTAAGGTTTTTGAAACCATAGGGTGGCAAAGAGAGAGAGACAGAGACAGACAGAGGGAAAGTAAGAAATCCTCCCCGGGGGGATGGCTGTGGTGCATCCACTTCTCCATTCTTCTTTTGGGATTTTGGGCATGTATACACACGTGACTGGCATGGTTTTCGAGCCACCAGGTCTGGGACTCAAACTATGATTGGCCATGTGGGAATCCAGCATACCAACCACTATTCTACCTGCTAGCCCCTCATATAATTTTAACAATTATAAATTTTTATTCCATTCTCAGTTGCAGCAAACAATTTCCATATTCTTCTTTATAAACCATTAAGCCTCAATTATTGTGATAATGAGGAAAGTGAATACTGCATAAGTAGTTTGAATTGGATTATCATATTTTTCTACCAACTTGCAATATGATGCAGTTATTGGAGTGACAGTTGTGTTAACCAGGGTTCTCTGGAGAACCAATAGCGTATATGTTAGGTGAGAGGGTATTTGTTATGAGAATCAGCTCACACAATGAAGTCACAACAGGTTGTGTGCCAGCTGGAGATCCTGGAATGCTGATAGCATGGCTCAGTCCAAGTCTGAAGGCATCAGTCCAGGGTCGATAGACTGAGAACTCACGCTGCTGTTATAAGACCTGGAGTCCAAGGGCAGAAAGGCCTTGAGTTAAGGCTATTCATTGCAGTGGAGTAAGTCTATTCTGCTTTCCCAGAGAGACCCATCTGTCTTCTGTATATGTTCTCTCTGTGGCTTTTGGTAGATTGGATGGTGTCTGCCCACATTGAGGGTAGATTTTTTTTTTCCACTGTACTCAGACTTATATGTTAATGTCTTCAGGAAATACTTTTACAGACATACCCAGAAGAATGCTTTATTAGGATTTTAGGCAATGGCTTTTTTAGGTTTTTAGATATTCCTTGGTCTAGTCAAATTGATACCCAAAACTAACCATTACAACAAATTTTTTCTTTCTTTTTTTTTAGAATTATTTATTATTTAAATAGGGCACATATGCTCATCAGAGAGAGATAGAGAGAAAGAGAAAGAAAGTGAGGAAACAAACTGCCAGATCTGGGACTTGAACTGTGGTAAGCCATGTGGGAGTCCAGTGCCTTAACTACCATATCACCTGCTGGCCCCCTTTCTCTCTTTCTTTAGATTTCTACAATCATACATTTGTTTTCTGGCAATGCTTTCCTCCTAATCCTGCGTACAAATATTTGGCTTTTGAAATTGATAATAGTTTTCTGTCATTAGGAGACTTCTTACGTGGAGATTATTAGCTTAAGATTTTAGATTGAGGGACCAGTAGATGGCATAATGGGTTTACGTCACTGGACTCCCACATAGTTAGCCATGGTTTGAGTCCTGGACTTGGCAGCCTAAACTTATACCGGGTGCATGTGTGTACATGCTCAAAATCTCGAGAGGAGAATGGAGGAGAAGGGATTGTGGCGTGGCCATCCCTCGCCCAGGTGGGTGATTTCTTGCTTTCTGTCTTTCTGTCTCTGTCTCTCCAGCGAGTGCACGTGTCCTATAGCAAAAATCTCTCTTAAAAAAAGAAAAAAAGATTTTAGATTGAATTTTTGCTTTGCTATAATTTCCTATCCTGTTTGCATTAAAGTTTTTTCTTCTCATTTAACATATTAATTGATAATAGAATGTAATTTATTTACTTACTAACTATAACAAAGACAACTGGGAAAAAAATCACTACAGCTATAAAGATACAAAGTTTATTTATTTGTATTTTTTCATATAAACTCTTGAGTTTCTTTTCTTGGAGAGAATTGCTAGTGGAATCTGACTTTCCATCTCTCAAGCACTTTTCTCTTATGTAGGCCCAGGATATAAGATCCTGGGTGTTCACAAATTTATGTGTAACCACAATTCACATAATATTGGATTTCTTTTCTTTAATTCAATATTATTTGTTATTATCATTATTATTTTTTAAAAAATTTGACTAGAGATAGAAAAAGAAAGTGAGAAGCAAGCTGCCAGGTTCTGGACTCAAGTTGTGGTCAGCCACGTGGGCGTCCAGTGCCTTAACCACCATGCCACCTGCCAGTACTGAATATTGGATTTCTTAAAGATACAGAGGCAAAAGTTGACATATGTTTAATAAGGGCTGAAACAAAGAAGGGATGCAAGAGATATTTCCGTGTTTTTGGAATTTTTTTTCAACACCAATGTTCATTTGTATTTGCTGTTATCATCTGAAAACTGAGCCATTGTTTTCAAGGAATATTCCTTTTCATTAGTTCTTACTTTTCCCAGTCTACATTATGCAATTTAAGAAGTATTAAATGTGAAAAATATTATCTGAACTGTCCTAACCTTGACTAACCCATGTTTTTAGGGAACAGTTTAGTATTAGAGAATGAGCCCTACTGATAGCTTTCAGAGGACAGAAAGCACCCGCTTTAACATAAACACTTTCTTTTTTTTTTTTTTTTTGAGAGATTTTTGCTATAGGGCGTGTGCGCTCGCCAGACAGACAGAGACATAGAGACAGAAAGCGAGAAATCACCCCCCAGGGGGGATGGTCATGCCGCAATCCCTTCTCCTCCATTCTCCTCTCGGGATCTTGGGCACGCATGCACACGCGCCTGGCGTGAGTTTTAAGCCACCGGGTCCGGGACGCGAACCACGGTCGACTATGTGGGAGTCCAGCGACATAGCCATTACACTAACTGCTGGTTCCCCATAAACACTTTCTTGTAACAGATGAACAAATGAAATTTATCAAGACTTGCAAATCTTATCTGTTACCCAGGAACTAGTATAAAATAACCTGGGATTCTAATTAGACATTATCTATGAAAGCTAATTTTAGTTGCCTTTAGTCAGTGTATGAACAAGAATTACTAAGGAAACATTGGTTAGAACATGTGCATGATAGGCTGCATCGTAAGTTTAGAATTGGGGCTTGGGGCCAGCAGTGTATATATATATATATATACACACACACACATATACAGAGAGAGAGAGAGAGAGAGAGAGAGAGGCTTGAGTGGTGGCACAGGCAACAGTGCTCTGAGTGGGAGGGCCCTGGGTTTGGATCTTGGATTGACCTGGACACATCTGGTATTCCTGTGATCCTGGCTGGCTGGAGGGCTTCAGGGTGGTAATTGTGGCTTGGTAGGACCTTGTTGGGGATCCATGTCTATCTGCCTTTCTCTCTTTATATGAAAATAAATAATTAAAAATAAAAAAAAAATAGAATTGGGCCAAGCTGTGGTAGTGCATGCTACCAAGATGCTGTGCTTCAAAGACTGGGACCACATGAAAAACCTGGATTCGATTCCCAGTTTATTCTAAAGTGGTGGTGCATGCCTATAGTTTCAGCCTCTTGAAGAGTTGAGGCAGGAGGATTGCAATAATGTGAGACCCTGTCTTAAAAAAATTAGAATTGCTTTCTTAAGTTATTGAAGATTAGATGATATAAGTATAATATACTCCATATGGTTTACAACCTAAAGCAGGTGTGGTAAAGTAACGGAGAATTCCTTAGTCAGATGCCTTTGAACAATTGTATTCTCAGAAGATTTATAGGGAGCCTGACTTCCCTGTAATGATGAGTTTCACAGGGTGAGATTTTGCAGATATAGTAGAGGAAGAAGGTATAACAAGCCATGGTGACTTGTGGTTGATTATGTTGGCCTGTGAGATCCATTTTATCATAGTTGGTCAAATTTCATTTTACTTTATTTTACTTTATTTTGATTTCTTACAGAGTGTGTACGCCTTCTGGAGAGAGAGAGAGAGGGAGAGAGTGAGAAAGCATCCCCCGCCAGGGAGGATGACCATACTTCTCAGGATTTGGGTAATGCACACATGTGTGTTTTTCAAGCTGCCAGATCTAGGACTTGAACCACACAGTAACGTGGGCTTCAGCCACCCTAACCACTACATTATCTGGCTGGCCCATAGTTGATCGATTTCAGTTGTCTACAAGTATCATTTATCATTCAAGGGTATGCTTAACATTGGTTTCTGAATCATTTTATCTATCTTTGATCCTTTTTCAATTAGGACAAGAGGAATCTTGAAAAAATTAGTCTATCTACTTCTCCCTAGGCTAAATTATATTTCATTTTTTTTATTAAAAAAGAATTATTTTATTTAACTTTATTTATTATTATTTTTTTCTAGTTTGATCAGTGAGAGAGAGAGAGAGGGAAAGTGAGAAAGCAAGCCACCAGGTCTAGGACTCAAACAGTGGTTGGCCATGTGGGAGTCCAGCATCCTTAACCATCATGCTACCTGTCAGCCCCGCTAAATTCTATTTCTAAAAAAAGAAAAAAAGAATCTGTTGATGGGTATGCTTGCTTACATTGTCTAAGTTTCAGAATTATTCATGTATGTTTTGGGAATGTTCAAATTTCAGTGGATTTTGTATGCTTTTATTTTGAGCTGGATATTTACTAGGGTCTGATATATGTTGTCATAGGGTAGGGATTACTGATTTTTTATTTAACCCTTTCTGTGTTTCCCATAAGTTAATATTTAGTCTAAAATGTTGTCAAGTATAATACTAGTGACTTACTTTAGTGGCAAGTGAAAATGACCTTTTGTTAAGGTAGCTACTTGTTACATTCATGAAAAAGTCTTTAGAACTTGTGTCCATGTAGACATATACCACCACATGCATTGGGTTGTTGAAAAAGTATTTTTTTTCTATGTTTTTTTTTTATGCAGAAATGTGTTATGATTTTTTCCAACAACCTAGTACAGTTCTAGATTTTATTTTGTTAAATATTTTTAAGAGAGATTTTTGCTATAGGGTATGTGCTTGCTAGAAAGTTAGAGAGAGAGAGAGACAGACAGAAAACAATAGATCACCCCCCCCCCCCCCCAGGGAGGATGGCTATGCTGCAATCTCTTCTCCGTTCTCCTCTTGGGATCTTGGGCATGCACACACATGAGTCCAGTGTGAATTTTAAGGAGCAGTGTCTGGGACTTAAACCATGGTTGACTATGTAGGAGTCCAGCAATGTAACCATTATGCCATCTGCTGGTCCCAGTTTTAGATTTTATTTTATTTTTAACCTTAAAAGCTTGCATATTGATTATATTAGGTTGTAAGGAAAGTCATGATGTAGTTTTCTATGCAAAAATATGTCATGACTTTCCTGTTGATACAGTATGCATATTTTATTTAGTAAAATAAACTTTAAAGAGGGAAAGAAATACCATTAAAAACATTTTTTAAAAGCATAACAACTTTTTTCAAATTAAAGAGGCAAAGATGATAAAGATATCCTCTGAAATTTGCCTTCTAGTCTCATTTTAGAGTAACTCTCAGTCATTCATGAGAAGATTTTTAATCAACTGGCCAGGAGAATTTGTAATTTGTAGAATTTATAATTTATAAATTTATAGAACTTATAATTGAATACTATATTGAACATTACATTTCTGGTGTAATGGCAAGAAATGCCTTTTTAGATTTATATTACTTACTTTTTAGAGATAAAAGATTTGAAAGATTCATCTTTTTTTTTGTCATAACTAAGAAATTGAATAATTTTGACCATACAGATGGAGCTGATTTGTTAGAGATGAACACAGGAAAGACTATGTCTCTTGTTGATAGGTGGTTTGGGCAGTTGAAGAGCGTGTTCTATAATAACTGGTTTTTTGGTCTTTGTTGCATGATGGTACCACGACTTTAAACTACTTTTATTCCTATTTAAAAATACAGATGAAGGGCCAGAGGTGGCATGGCAGTTAACGGCACTGGACTCCCACATGGCTGACCACAGTTCGAGTCCCAGACCTGGTGGCTTGCTTTCTCACTTTCTCACTTTCTCTCTCTCTCTCTCTGTCCCTCTCTGGTTATTTAGACAGATAAATAAAGTTAAATAATTCTTTTAAAAAAATACAGATGAAAGAAAGGATCATAACATCTTTTTTTTTTTTTTTTTTTTTTTTGGAGAGGTTTTTGCTATAGAGCGCGTGCACTCACCAGACAGACAGAGACAGACAGAGAGATAGAAAGTGAGAAATCACCCCCCGGGGGGATGGCCACGCCGCAATCCCTTCTCCTCCATTCTCCTCTCGGGATCTTGGGCATGCACGCACACGCGCCTGGCGTGAGTTTAAGCCACCGTGTCCGGGACTCGAACCGCGTTTGACTACGTGGGAGTCCAGCGACATAGCCATTACGCTAACTGCTGGTCCCAGGATCATAACATCTTAAAAATTTTATTTTTATATAAACTTTTATAACTTAGATTAGCTGCTCTACTGTGCTGTTAGTTATGTAATATAAGAATTATGTTTTGTCATTGGATATTTATTTAAAAAAATATTTTAGGAGGCCAGCAGGTGGTGTGGTAGGACTCCCACATGGCCAACCAAGGTTCAAGTCCCAGACATGATGGCTTGCTTACTAACTTTTCCTCTTTCTCTCCCTGTCCCTCTCTGGTCAAATTAAATAACAATAACAACAATAATAATAATATTAATTAAATAGTTAAAAAATTATTTTAGATGTTCACTATACTGTTGGCTTTTATAGTCTTTGGTTACTTTTTCTTCATCTACCCTTACCTATCTTATAAGGTATATTCTAGGGGGTTGGCCCTGTATCCTAGTGATTAAAGTAGGACCAGCAGGTGGCGTGGTGGTTAAGGCGCTGGACACTCCCATGTGGCCGACCACGGTTCAAGTCCTGGACCTGTTGGCTTGCTTTCTCACTTTCCCTCTCTCTCTTCCTCTCTCTGTCTGTGTCTGTCTCTGATCAAATTAAAATAAATGAATGAATAAATAAAAATAAACAATTTAAAAAAATTATTAAAAAAAAAAAAAAAGTAGTGGGATTCCACAGGGTTGACTACAGTGAATCTTGGCCCTGGAGGCTTAAAACACACTAGGCACATGGGTGTGCATGCCCCCAATTTTTTGTTATACAGAGATTTTTGCTATAGGGTGTGTGTGCTCACTGGAGAGACAGAGACAAAAAGTTAGAAATAACCCCTATGGGGTTAGGCATGCTACAATCCCTTCTCCATTTTCCTCTCGGGATTTGGGGCATTTACATACATGTGCCTGGCATTGTGATAGGCAGCTAGAAATGAGAGGGCGCCCTAAGAAAATAAGCAGAAGGTCACATTCCCCATCAGTCACAACTTAACAGGAATTTCAACCAGACTCTCCACGAAAATGCCTTTTTCCCACCCAATTCCTGGCACCAGGAAGGCACAGCAAATCCCATTTTTCTTCTTTGGTACCTGAAGAAGACACATAGGGATGATTGTAAATTTTCCTTTTATCATTCCTCACAAATACAGAAAGACCCAACAAGACTTTTGGTCAACATTCTAATTCCCACTGGGGCAATAAACGAATTGGGCAGTTCATCTAAATAAGGATGCTCCTGTCACTGAGATTCACACTGGGTTTGTACAATTTGATAATCAAATTCCTCAAATTCTTCACCTGTGAGAGGGATACACAAGCAAAGTAGAAAGCCTGGAATTCCAAAAATGTAGGTACTGTAACAGACCTCCCACAGTTAAATATTCATTATCACCTCTAGCAATGAAAATATCACCTAACCAGTTCCAAACGCAGTTGCTGCTGTCTAAAAGTCTTTTGCGTGTACTTCTCTTCTAAAATCTTTAGTTCCTATTAAATTTCCTTTTCTGCTTACTTTTATTGTGGTTGTGGGTTTATTTTGTGCCTCAAGACAAGTCTCTAATTTTAGAGATATGGACCCAAAGAACCAAGGATTTTACACAACGCAGCTCAGCACTCTCCCATCCTATGACAATGTGAGTT
This sequence comes from Tupaia tana, assembly GCA_026018925.1. Classification (NCBI taxonomy): domain Eukaryota; kingdom Metazoa; phylum Chordata; class Mammalia; order Scandentia; family Tupaiidae; genus Tupaia; species Tupaia tana. The sequence continues at coordinate 47,105,149 of JAKSZU010000002.1, read as the reverse complement.
TCAAGCCTCCGGGTCCAGGACTCGAACCATGGTCAGCCATGTGAGAGTCCAGTGACATAACCATTACACCACTACTGGTTCCAACTTGCTCAAAGTTCTGACAGATGGAGAAGTGGAGAAGAAGGGATTGCAGCATGACCAAGTTCCATTGTGGCATGCTTTCTCCCTCCTTCTCTTTCTCTGTTTCTGGTGAGTGCTTGTGCCTTCTGAAACTCAAAAAAGGGCCTGTTTTGTCTAATGATGCTGTAATTAAACTGTTGTAAACTCTTTGGAAGATATCTGGAAGACGGTGGTATATGTTGTTGTTACTACCATCATTAATATTCATGATGTGATTCTGTAAAATTACAGAGAGTAGTATCTGGACCCTTTATTAATTTACTTTTGTGTAAGAAGTGTTTGATTTTTAATTTTGTTTTTAAAAAGTGTAGTAAAGCCTAACATTCTGTGTAGGTATAAGTAAGTTAAAAATTTCTTTGGTCATTAATTGAACTTTTGGTAACTTTTTTCTTTGTTATCAGTTCCTTAAGATTTATAAATGTGTTGAGTTGCCACAAATGATGTATTAGTATCTTCCTAAAATAATTTGTATTTAGAAATCCTGAAGAACTGTCAAATAGTTTAATCTAAATTTGTATAAATTCATTATATAGTGGAATTAATTTGGGACCTAATCTAGGATGCATTCATTCATGCTTGTATGCATGTACACATGCCAGCCAGAGGGTGTGTTCATTATCCAGAGAGAAAGAGCGCATGCACACACCAGTGGGGTTGGTCACTGTCCATTCCGTTTTCTTCCATCCTTCTATCCTGTCTAGATTTGCAGCACAAACTCATATTTGCCCAGCCTGTTTTTCAAGCCATGAACTGTGGTTGACCATGTGTGATCCTGTTCCCTCAACCACTGAGATAATGAGGCAAGCTCCCTATGATTCATTTAAAAAGCAATTCTGGGGAACCAGCAGTTAGCTTGTAATGGCTATGTCGCTGGACTCCCACGTAGTCGACCATGGTTCGTGTCCCCGTCCCGGTGGCTTAAAACTCACGCTGGGCGCGTGTACGTGCGTGCCCAAGATCCCGAGAGGAGAATGGAGGAGAAGGGATTGCAGTGTGACCATCCCTCCTGGGGGGTGATTTCTTGCTTTCTGTCTCTATGTCTGTCTCGTCTGTCTGGCGAGCGCACGCGCCCTATAGCGAAAATCTCTCCAAAAAAAAAAAGAAAAAGCAATTCTGGGGGCCAGCAGCTGGCATGGTGGTTAAGGTGCTGGACTTTCACATGGCCCACCGCAGTTTGAGTACCAGACCTCATGACTTGCTTTCTCACTGTCTGTCTGTCTGTCTGTCTCTGTCTCTGTCTCTGTCTCTCTTTGATGAGTGCACATGCCCTATAGCAATTTAAAAAAAAGAGAGAAAAAAAATTAAATAAATAATTCTTTAAAGAAAAGGCAATTCTATTTTTATTGGAATAAAGTTTATAATTTATATAGCTGAATATGAAGCTTCACACACAATGTAAAATGACATCTAAACCCTTGCCAGCATAGATTTAAGCTCTTGAAACTTAAAAACAGTTGTTTGACATTGGTCTTATAGATTCTCTTTGATGGAACTGACTGCAGTTTTTACTGAAATTGTAGACTCACTAAGACCTACATTCAGTCAGCTCTCTTGATATCTTTAGCCAGCTTGCAAGCTTTTCATCCAGAAAATTACGGGACAGCCATGCAAACTTAATTGAAAGCATTTGCACAACATTAATGGGATACAGCCTTGAGGCACAAAGGTAGGTAGACTAAAGGTTCAGAATGCATTTTCAGGTTCTTAATAATTTTATTTATTCTAATTCGAGAATTCTCATTTAATCACTTTTGGGAGATGTGAGCAAATAAATAGAAAGTTTTCCTGTCACTGTTATTTTTCTAACACAAGTGGGTAATAATGATTTTTTCTGGATATTACATAAGAGTTCAAAGTCTCAGTGGGCTCTGATGGACAGGCTTCTAAAAGACCTGTATAAAACTAGTCACTGATTAGCGAGTTGACAGTTAAATTATTTGTGCATTGCCGCAAATCATGTCATCAGAATAATAGTACTTTAAATTAAAAATAAGGATGCTTTATTGTTTAGTAGCAAATGATAATACCACAATTTAGATTTTGCTTAGTTTTTTTTTTAATTATTGAATATCTAATTTTTTTTACTTTGATCATTGTTTTGAACATTGATAAAGTAGAACTGCGTTAGATTTCTTGCTTTGTGATTTAGCCATGTATTGGGCACAGGTGGTCTTAGTTAGTCACTGCTTTTAATTAAGTGACTTTTGAGATTGACCCACACATTAGCTTCATACGTGTTTTCTGCTCAGGATATTGTTTTATCACTTGAAAGGTTGTGAAGTCTGCTAAAATGTGTTGTTTCTTCTGAAGAATCTCTTAAAGACCATATGAAAATCTCTCTCTGCTCTTTCTGAGCAGTTTCTTATTCTAAAAGTTGGAGGACCCCCTTTCTAGATAATAAAGGTCTAGGAGAATGGTTTTTTTTGGTGGTAGTGGTGGTGGAAAGGAGAGTGGGCTAGAAATTTGAAAATCTGAATTATTATTATTTTTTAAGTTTTTGCCATAGTGCATATGCGCTTGTCGACGGAAAAATAACCAACTGTAACAATTAATAATTAATAATTAATGTGATTTATTTTCGAGCCAAATAAATATGAGTCACCTAGGCCCGGAGAAGAGGCATACATGTCTTTCTCAGGGTGATCATACACAGGGAATCCTTTTATTCGTTTTTGGGATTTACAGATAAAATTTAGTGAAGAGATTTTCCATTGGTCTGGCCCAAAAAGGCAGGACATGTGTGTGTGGGGGGCTTGTAGGTTATAGGTGGTTCCACAATTCTTGGGTTGGGGATTGGAAGGGAAGATCTGTGTGTCTAGGGAAGAGATTAAAGAAAGGCTTACTTTACATCTCAAGGAAAGGGAAGTTCTGTATCTTGGGAAGAGATAAGCAAAATAATATACTGCAATCGGTTGGAATATACATCTCAAAGATACTATGCCAGGGACAGGATGTAGGAAGAATTCTGTTAATGAAGAATAAATGGTCTATTAATGTTTGTGGACCTGACTTCCCCAGTCCCTTTTGAAAAGATTTTGGAAAAATAGGAAAAGTAGTCAGACTTCTGTCCACACGCTCACCAGAGAGAGACAGAGAAAAGGAAAGTGAGAAATCACCCTCTTGGGGGATGGCCATGCTGCAATTCCTTCTTCTTCTTTCTTTTCTTGGGATTTTGGGCATATATATACACATGCCCAGTATGATTTTCAAGGTGCCAGGTCTGGGACTCAAACTGCAGTCAGGTGTGGGGGAGTCCAGCACTTTATTCACTATGCCACCTGCTGGCCCTTTGCTGGTGTACTTCTTTTTTTAAAAATTATTTTATTTAACTTTATTAATCTGTCTATTTTTTTAATGTGACCAGAGAGGCACAGAGAGAAAGAGAGAGAGAGGGAAAATGAGAAAGCTAGTTGCTAGGTCTGAGACTGAACCGCTGTCGGCCAGGTGATAATCCAGCGCCCTTAACCACGATGCCACCTGCTGGACCCTAAGTTGGTATACTTGTATATGCTCACATTTAATAAATTGTAAGATCCTGAGCATAATTTTTGGAAGTAAATGAGAGTCAGAAATTTTTGAGAACTGAGAAAATTATGACTATTATTGTAAATCGTATTATGTTTTTTTGGCCTCATAGCTTATAGCACAGTTTTCAGAGAAGTATTTATGTGTAGGGTTTTAGGGCAAGAACTTTACTAAAATAAATTAAGTCCAAGTCAGTGAATCCTGCTTTATTTTTCTGGATAGCCTTGATCACTTTTTTTTCTTTCTTTTTTTAAGAGGGTTTTGGAATAGGGCACGTGTGCTTCCTGGAAAGACAGACAGAAAATGAGAAATCAATCCCCAGAGGGGATGGCCATGCTGCAGTCCCTTCTTCTTCATTCTCCTCTTGGGATTTTGTGCACACACACACACACGTGCACTGGGTGTGAATTTTAAGCTGCTGGGACCGGGACTTGAACTGTGGTTGATGACATGGGAGTCCAGTGACATAACCATTATACCATCTGCTGGTCCCATGATCACCTTCTAATACATTACATATTTTGTTTTGTTCATATTTTGTTTTGGTCTTCCTTTTTCACTGTCACGTATACTTCACAAGGAAGGAAATTTTGTCCATTTTGTTAGTTGTTGTAACTCTTAAGACCTAGAGTAGTCCATAGTGCATAGTAGACATGAAATTTTTATTGATAGATGGAAATAAAACACTCAAGTGGAGTATGATATTGACATATTTTCTTTGCATTTCTGAGTGTCATGTTTTTCTCTTGTATCTTATTTATTTTTTAAAAGAATTATTTATTCAGTTTCATTTATCACCATTGTTTATTTTTTTTTGAAAGTTTTTTTTGCTATAGGGTGCGTGTGCTTGCCAGGAAACAGAGACAGAGAGAGAGAAAGTGAGAAATCACCCCCCCAGGGGTGATGGCCACACCGCAATCCCTTCTCCTCCATTCTCCTCTTGGGATCTTGGGCACGCACGCACATGTGCCTGGTGTGAGTTTAAGCCACCGGGTCTGGGACTTGAACCACGGTCGACTACATGGGAGTTCAGCGACATAGCCATTATGCTAACTGCTGGTCCCATCACCATTATTTTTTTAATTTGCTGTGGGTCATGTGCATTCACCATAGAGACAGAGAAAGAGGGAATGTGAGAAAGCACACTGCTAAGTCCAGGACTCAAACTGCAGTTGGCCATGTGGGAGTCCAGTGCCTTACCCATCATGCCCCCGATGGCCCCTCTCTCTTCTAACTTTGAGAGTGTATTGATAGGGCTGATTTTTACAAAGGTTATATCTGATTTGTTTATATTGCTGATAATCTGTTTTTGAGAATCCTTATGGATTTAAAAAATTGAATCAAGACTTGATTCTCTTTAGCTATGTTGTACCTTATGTTCTGGTATGATTTATTTATTTTTTTTCAGAGAGAATTTTGCTTTAGGGTGTGTGTGCTCACTGGAGAGTCAGAAAGAGACAGAGAGCGAGAAATCACCCCACAGGGGAGATGGCCATGGTGCAGTCCCTTCTCCATTCTCCTGTTGGGACCTTGGGCCACCGAGTCTGGGACTTGAAATGTCGTCGACTGCATGGGAGTCCAGCGATGTAACCATTATGCCATATGCTGGTCCTGTGTTCTCATATAGTTTAAAATTCTTAAGTAGTAATGGTTCTTCAAGCTTTTGTTTTTATTTATTTAATTTATTTAAATTCTTTGGAATGTTTTTACTTCACTTGGATTTTACTCTTTGTATGCACATCAGCAGTTTTTGCATAGGAGAACATACTTATAAAACTTTTGAGGAATGTATACAGCGTCTTGAACTCTGTTAAACTCTAATTGTTAAGACAAAGTGTTAACTTACAGTCCTGTTGCTGTTTATCCTTCATATTTCAATGATAGCAAATGTATATATTATCAGCAAGAGAATAGTTGGTTAGACCTTTTGCTTTACTTATTATATTGCCAGTCTGGATTATCTGAGAGTGAGAATCCAATTTGTACTCTAGCCTTGGTCTGAGGTGTAGAGAGGAACCCAAGAGGGCTCACCTCTGTAGTGGTGCACTAGGATTGCCAGAATCATGATAGGGTAGGTTGGAACAGTGTCATAGCCTCTGTGCCCTGTTCGACACCACGTAGACCTGGCTCCTTTCCATGACCAGTCTCTGCTGATCATCTGCTCATTGTTGAGGTGAGTACACCTTAGGTCCCTTCTGTACTTTAACTATCTTTACTCCCGCACCTCCCCCAGAGAAATGACTGGAGATTTATTTTTTAATGGTGATTAAAATTATCTGTGACTTTCTTGCTGCTGTTTCTATTATGCCATTTAATCAATAATTGGCTAAATTATGTCTTATCCATTTACCACCTGCTTCAGAGCTCCTACAAAAAGGAAACAGGAAACATCTCTCTCTTTTTTTTAAATGACAGAGATTAATGACTTCACTCATTTCAATGCTGCAAGGCAATTTTTTTAATCCTTCACATTCAAATTCGTCTATACATTTTTTTTTCTTTTATCCTTACTTTAAGTGAAGTGGATTTTCCACTCTTTTTACCCTCTAGGTAACGTTTTATGTATAAATGGAGAAATTGAATTTTTCAAAGCTTTTTTTTTTTTAAATCTTTGCCAGAAGGCATGTGCACCTGAGAGAGACAGACAGACAGAGAAAGCAGCCCTTGTGGGATGTAGTCACACTGCAATCCCTTCTCCTCCAATTCTCCCTCCTTTTGATATTTTGAGCATACACATGTACCTGGCATGTTTTTCAAGAATCCAGGTCCGGAATTCAAACTGCCCCATAGTCCATGTGGGATCTTAACCACCAGGCTAGCCCACCATCAAACACTTTTAAAAAATATGTTTTTAAAAATGGTTACATGTTTCAAAGATCTTAATTGGGATAATTTTGTTAAAACAGAAAAGCAGAAAGATTTTTGACTGGAAAATAAAATACTGACACAAGCAACTTCCAATTCCTTAACCCAGTGTTTTTCTCTCTCAAGGAATTTTTACTTTTTTGGTAGGATATACAAGAGTATGCTAGAATATGACAGTTCGTATTGAAAATAGTGCTTCCTTGCTAGGACTTGCTCTATGTTTGTCTTAAGCATTTTGTCGAGAACAAAGCCATGTGGCTGACTCCTGGGTCAGGTCCCTGTGTTGGCCTAAAATCATGCTGGGTATGTGGGTGCCCAGGGTTCTAAGAAGCGGGGGACCAGCAGTTAGCGTAATGGCTATGTCACTGGACTCCCACGTAGTCAACCGCGGTTCGAGTCTCGGACCCGGTGGCTTAAACTCACGCTGGGCACGTGTGCGTGCGTGCCCAAGATCCCGAGAGGAGAATGGAGGAGAAGGGATTGCGGCGTGGCCACCCCCCCCCCCCCCGGGGGGTGATTTCTTGCTTTCTGTCTCTCTGTCTCTCTCCGTCTGTCTGGCGAGTGCACGCGCCCTATGGCAAAAACCTCTCCAAAAAAAAAAAAAGAAGCGAGAAGGTGGGAAAGGTGACCACAGTATGATGAGATCTTGTTGAGGGTGCTTTTCTCTCAGTCGCACTCATGCGTTCATGTTTTCTATCTTTTTTTTTTTAAAAAGGCCAAATAGATCTTCTCTTTTAAAATAGTGGCCTATGTGCACATTGTTTTAACATTTTAAAGCTGTACTTGATTGTCCTTAGTTTAAAGGAATTATATAGCTGACAATATAATTTCATACATTTTTATTACATAGATTTTAGGATTCATATTGTAATAGAATTTAAGCGGCAACTTATGACTACTGTATCCTAAAATATTTTATTTTTATCAAAGTCTTTGTAATAAAAAAAAGATAGCCTCAGGCCAGCTGTGGTGGTGCTTACTGCTTGTACTGCCCCACAGGCTGGAACCACATGGAAGGCTTGCATTTAATTCCTGGTCCGATCTAAAAGCCGAGCGTGGTGGTGTGTACCTAATTCTAGTGACTGCAGAGTCTGAGGTTTGCAAGGGCAATGTAGCAAAAATAAAGCTCATCAGGGCCAGCACATGGCATGGTGGTTAAGGCACTGGACTTCTACACTGTTGACTGTGGTTTGAAGCCTGAGCCTGGTGGCTTGAAAACCACCCTGGGCATGTGTGCATGAGTGCCCAGAATCCCGAGAGGAGAATGAAGAAGGGATTGTGGACTGACGATCCCTCTTGGCTGGTGATTTCTCACTGTCCTCCTCACTGTCTCTCTTTCTCTGGTGAGTGCACGTGCCCTGTGGCAAAAAGCTTAAAAAGGAAAGCTAAGCATGATGGCATGGGCCTGTAGTCTTTGCTAGGAGCCTGAAGCAGGAAGATGAAGACAGAACAAGATCCTGTTTTAACAAAGAAAATGACAGTCCCTTAAGAACCACCCCTGTTCTTTGTCAAGTTGTGATCATTAGGGGCAATAATTTTCAGCTTTCTTAGCTTTTTCCCTAGACAGACTAAATAATAGATTGCTATTGGTTCTTTATTGATTTATGATTTTTAGATAAGAATCAGTTCTTGTTATGGTGAGTGAGGTTTTATAAATTTTGGTTAGATAATATTAATTGTATGGTTAGGTAACTATTGTTTACTGCTAAGTAATGAACTCTGATAACATTTCCTGTTTAGGAAGATGCTTTTCTTTTTTTTTTTTTTTTTTTTTTGGAGAGGTTTTTGCTGTAGGGCACGTGTGCTCACCGGACAGAGAGACAGAAAGTGAGAAATCACCCCCCCAGGGGGGATGGCCACACCGCAATCCCTTAATCCCTTCTCCGTTCTCCTTTCTGGATCTTGGGCACCGCACGCACATGTGCCCGGAGTGAGTTTTAAGCCACCAGGTCCGGGACGTGTACTGTGGTCGACTACATGGGAGTCCAGCGACATAGCCATTACGCTAACTGCTGGTCCTGGGAAGATGCTTTTCTTAAAGTAAATAGTTGCTTTGCTCAGTTTTCTCTGTATGAATCAGCAATTCTTCCTACACTATCCTGAAAATGTCTCTCAGTACAACTTTTTACAAAGAAAAATTCATTAAATGTCTGTGAGTTTATTTTCCTTTAAACCTGGGAATTTCTTAATGTTGCTTCTGGGTTGGACATCCAGTGTTCTGGGTTCTACAAATCTTCTATTTTGGTTTAGTCACTCATTTTGGAGGATGATATCCTCTGGTAGCTTTTTGGGACAAGGTGCATTGGAAATAATCATTTTTGAAATCTTACAGAGTTAAGCATGATTTAAAAAAAAATACTATCTAATTTTATTTTTTATTATTTTAAAAATTTGCTATAGGGTACATGAGCTCATCAGAGAGAGACAGAGAGAAAGAGAGGGAAAGTGAGAAAGCAAGTCGCCAGGTCCAGGACTTGAGCCATGGTTGGCATATGGGAGTCTAGTGCTTAACTGTTATGCCACCTGCTGGCCCTGTTAAGTATGATTGTTACTTATAACCATATATTTGAATAATAATATGACTGACTATAGAATTCTACATTTGAAGTCATTTACCTTTGAAGGTTCTTCATTTCTTAGATTCCAGTGTTGGTGTTGAGAAGTTTAATGTCAGTCTGATTTCTGTTTTATGTCTGGAATCTTATATTCTCAGTATTAAGAAATAGAAGGTCTTTTAACTTATTGGACCGGGCATTTGGTGAGCCTTTAGAATTTTTTTCATTTTTAAGGTTTTTGCTGTAGGGTGTGTGCCCTCACTGAACAAAGACAGAGATGTAGATAGTGAGAGGAAGGTGAGAAATTGGGTGATGGCCATGCCGCAATACTTTCTCCTCCATTCTCTTCTCGGGATTTTGGAGACCCAGACAGGCACCTGGTGTGAGCTTTTAGTCGCTGGGTTCAGGACTTGAACCATGGTTGACGACATGAGAGTCCAGTAACATAACCATTATACCATCTGCTGGTCCTCCTGCTTGAAGTTTTAAGCCTGACTGCTAGATTTCTAGGAGTCTAGTGGATTATAGGAGCTGGAGATAGTCACTTAATTAGCTATTTTCTTCATGGCTTCTCATCCTTGCTCTTATCCTATTTCTCATCTGCTAGTCCAGAGCTTTCTTACTTATTGGGTCATGGGAAAAGTCATGATGCATTTTTGCGTAGAAAAACATAGAAAAATGCATCATGACTTTTCCCATGACCCAATATTTCATACAAAGAATAAATCTCTCATCTTTTCAAGCAGTATAGGGAGGAACAGTGACTAACTGTGGGATGAGAATGAGGGTCCTAGGGGAGGGTCTGTTTCTTTTATGGACTTTCAACTATTCTTCCTGTTTTCAGCTCTGTGTAACCATCCCTATCTTCCAAGGTACCTAGTACTTCTCATTTCTCAAATGTGTGTGTGTGTGTGTACTGTAATGAGAATTTGGTTGCTTGTTGTTGGAATACCCATTTGCAAGCACTTAGAATTCAGTATTCATTGATCTGCTAAATTAATTATATTTCTCCATTTAATTGTTTTCCCAAAAGTTATGGACTCATTTAGTATTCTGTTGTATTTTTTTTCTTGTTCTTCCTTATAGGTGTATTGTCTTACTGTTTTTGCTGACATTTTATTTTATTAATTATTATATCTCCAGAGGACACATGTGTGTGCTAGAGAGAGTGAGACAGAGAGAGAGTATGCACAAAAGTGCAAGAGAGTGTGTGCTTGCTCATATTATCAACCAGTGGGGCAGGGTTGTTCCGCAAGCCTTTTTCCTCCATTTCTCTGCCCCATCGGGATTTTGAGCATACACATGTGCCAACAAGTTTTTCAAGCCTCCAGGGCTGAGATTTAAACCATAGTTGGCCATGGGGGTTCTGGCTCCCAGTGTACAGTGCTTTTTAACCCCTGTGCTATGGAACTGGCCATTTTACTGGTATTATTCTAGATTTTAGAATAGCATAAAGATGAATATATTTGTTACAACCAGAAGTGATATAAAGCAATTTAATTCCAAAAACGATGTTATCTTTTTACATATTTTCTTTTTTTTTACAGGAAAACTGGAATGGGGGGGGTCATAAAAATAAAACCAGAAAAGATTTTTTAAAAGGTTTTTAGATGGATCCTTTTCCTTTTTAGATCATCAGATTTTTTTTTTTTTTTTTTTTTTTTTTTTTTTTTTTTTTAAAATTTGCTGTAAGGGTGTATGTGCGCTTGCCGGAGAGATAGAGAGAAAGAGATAGAAAGAGAAATAAGAAATAGAAAATTATTTGTTGACAATAACATGTATGGTAATATACTTGATTGAGCCAATATATAATGTATTGTGGATGGAAAATTTCATTTTGTATATTGTATTGATGTACAGTGAATGGATGTAAATAAATAATTTTAAAAAAAAGAGGAAGCACCTTGCAGAGGGGATGAACACACCTCAGTTCTTTCTTCATTTTCCTCTTAGAAATTTGGGCATACACACACACGTGCCCAAAGTGTTTTTTAAGCCGCCAGGTCCAAGACTTGATCCACCATGTGGAATCTAATTGCCTTAATCACCCTGTCACCTGGCTGGGTCCCAGTAGTCCTTTAAGCTCTTATATTAGCTTACTTTCTCTTAGTATCAGTCAAATGATTGCAGGAACAGATCTTAGGGAACAGTATATGTGAATGAGCATGAGAGAAACAGAGCCAGTAGTGACTTCTGTTAATAGCGATAGGATTTCTTAGCTTTTAAACATTTTGTACTTTAATAATTTTGCTCTTTGGCTTTGGAAAAGTTATAACTGTTTTCAGAAGTTAAAATATTCTGGTTTTTAAACTCAAATATATAAAGTAGTGTCCAGTTCACTATTTATGTGGCTATTTAGATTTCAATGAATTTTTAAATAAAATGATAAATTTCAGTTTTTCAGATTTGGTAGTCAATAAGTCTCAGTAGACACATGTGACTTATGACTGCCTGTATTTTAGTGCTGTCTGGTGCCTTCCCAGGTTAACAGTTTATATTACATCGATAATTTTACATATATCATGCAGTGCCTGTGATGCTCAAAGAGCTTACCCAAAGTCAGATTTGTTAAGCCATTATAATTGTCACATGCCCTCTCAGTTCCTCTTTAAGCCTCAAGTTCTGGGAAGAACATTCCTTATATAGATGAACATTATTATAATTGTCTCTTTTGTTTGAAACCTCTGATTATGCTTATAATTGTTTCTTTTCTCCCCAGACAGTGCAGTGCTTGTTAGACAGTGGTGCTGATATTAACAGGCCAAATGTATCAGGAGCCACTCCATTGTACTTTGCTTGCAGGTATGATATTTTATATTTCCAGATATTCCCATTAAAGAATGTTGTATATCTACTATGTTTACAAGCTCAAACATGTCTCTCTCTATATATTTTTAAATAATTATTTAATTTTATTATTATTATTTTTAAAATTTGCTATAGGGCATGTGCAGGCAGCAGAGAAAGAGAGAAAGAGGGAAATTGAGAAAGCAAGCTGCCAGGTCTGGGACTTGAACCATGGTTGGCCCTGTGGGAGTTCTGCTCCTGAACCATCACACCACCTTCTGGCCCCAATTTCTATATATTTATAAAACTCTTTGTTTTCTCAAAGATACTGTACCCTTTTTAAAAGATGAAATACGTCATTATGATTCTATTATTTAACTATTGGGGAAAGTATTTTCTATTTTATTTAATTACCAGTGTTTTTATGATATAGGTGAGAACTTCTGATATACTTGATTATTCCAGTTTTAGTTAGCTATTAACAAAAGACAAATCAATAATGCACTAATTCCTGTAGTTCACTTTATTAAGTAACTGGGTCACTTCGAGTGGAATAAAGCTATTGAAGTATATCTTGATCCAGCATTATTTCTTTGCTTTTTCTGTATCTGTAATTTTTTAATACAGTGCCTGAATTAGTCTTGCTAGGTATTAAGGTATACATTACATTATTTTTGAACTTCTGTCTTGGTCTATTTTCTTGATGCTTACATTTTGCTTATTTATTATGTCAGCAAACATTAATACTCACTGTATGCCAGGGAATGTTGTAAACATTAGTGATATACAGTGGTAACCCCAGTTCCTAAGGAGCCAGCAGTATAGTACACACTCATGTCCATGCATATATATATATATATATACATATATATATATATATATACTTTAAATGTATATATACACACATATATATAAATATATGTTATGTAAATGTAGTTTGCCATTAGGCATAGTTCACAAAACACTGTAGTGAATCATCGCTTTGATTTACATTTTGTGAGTTCTAATATTTATTTAGGCTGTCATATTCAGATGTGGAGCTCTCTGTAAAGCTCCTCTTTTAAAAAAATTATTTTAATTATTTAAGTTCATTTATCATTACTATTATTATTAATTTGACCAGAAAGAGAAAGAGAGAGAGAGGGAAAATGAGAAAGCAAGCTGCCAAGTCTGGAACTTGAACTGTGGTCCACCATGTGGGAGTCCAGCACCCTAACCGCCATGTCACCTGACCTTAGCTCCTTTTTTCTTATCCTTTTCTCTGTGTTACATCATTTTACTGGAGATTAAATGACCTGCTTTTCTACTTGTTTAGCTTTTCTTTTGTGCCTCCGATATTACTTTGATCAGAGTGATTCAAACTTTGCGTTGAACAACCTGGTATTAGAACACACAGTACAACACATTGTATTTTGACTCTCTGGATGTCTATATCCTGTCTGAATCCAGCCATTTCCTTGCATTATCCTATGGGTTGTTTGCTTGGCTAGAAAATCAGTTCCTTTCATAGTGTTCTGAATTTATGAATAATATCATTGTTTGATTCAATGAAATCATATCCTACCTTGAAGGGTTATCTTTAAATCAGACCTTTCTTTGAAGCCCCAGGTTTGAATATCTACTTGTGTGATTTACATATCACTGAGAAGTCTCATGCAGTTTCAGGTGTTAACCCTTCCAAAACAGCTTCTCATTTTCCTCTTCAATTCTTTTCTACAGCTTCTGTCTTCTCTGTTTTTTTTTTTTTTTTAAAGAATTATTTATTTAATTTTATTTATCATTATTATTATTTTCAGTATGTCCCAGGGCATGTATGCCTACCAAAGAGAAACAGAGAGAGCAGGAAAATAATAAAGCAAGCCACTAGGTACAGGACTTGAACGATGATCAGCCATGTGGGAGTGTAGAGCCTTAACCACGCTACCTGCTGGCACCCTTTTTCTTTGAGAGAGAGAATTTTTGCTATAGGGCACATGTGCTCACCAGAGAGACAGAGAAAGAGACAGAAAGTGAGAAATCACCCCCTCCCCCCCAGGGAGAATGACCATGTTGCAATCCCTTCTCTTCCCTTCTTTTGGGATTTTGGACACCACACACACATACGAGCTTTGCCTGAGTTTTAAGCCTCCAGGTCTGGGACTTAAACTGTGATCTACTACGTGAGAGTCCAGCTGCAGGTCATGAGCTTTTGTAATCAATGGAACTTTCATCTTCCCAGTTGTTTAAACTGGAAAACAGATAATTATTTTTTATTTCTCTCTCTCTGACTCTGAGCTTGTAATTCATTTCTAGGTTCTGTGAATTCTCCTGTAAGACTGTTTCAGTCTCCGTTTTTCTTTTTAATCAAACTGAAATCACTGTAAAGTTGTTACCTCTTGCCCAGAATACTATAAAAGTCTCTTACCTGGTCTCCTGGATTCTCTGTTGCTTCCCTCTAATCTGTTCTTTCCTAGCAAAGTGATCTTTTTTTTTTGGGGGGGGGGGGGGGGAGAACCAGCTCTTGTCACTTTGTGTTTAAATTCTGTATTTAAAACCTTTCAGAGCTTCTTTGTTGTATTTCAGTGAAATCCTAGTTCTGCATTGGCCTGTGAGACCTGTGTGGTCTGAGCCCTGCTGAACTTACTGCATTTCTCATGTTGGTTCTCTTCGAGTTCCCTAAATGCAACTGACTCTTTGCAGCAGCCTTTTTCAGATGATATTTTGTCTGAAATGCTTTTACCTAGGCTTTTTATATGATTAAGTTCTTATTCTTCATGTCATTACATAACTGGTACTTTTTAGGAAGACAATTTAAGACCTGTTTAAGTAGGCCTACCCCAAACTTTGTGCTACAGCGTCACAATCATTTCCTTCATAGCACTTGGAAATTATTAATTTACTTGTTTGTAGTCTACATTTCCTACTAGACTGAAAGGTCAGTGAAAGCAAGAATTAGGTTTATCTATCACTTTAAGGTGATATGTATTGTACATGTGTAGTATAATGTTTTGTACTTAGATGCTTAGTAAATGTTTTTTTTTTTTTTTTTTTTAAATTATTTATTTGATTTTATTCATTCATTTATTTATTTATTTTAATTTGACCAGAGAGAGACACAGAGAGAACGAGAGAGGGAAAGTGAGAAAGCAAGCCGCCAGATCCGGGAATCAAACTGTGGTCAGCCATGTGGGAGTGTCCAGCGCCTTAACCACCATGCCACCTGCTGGTCCCAGTAAATGTTTTTGAATAAGTAAAATCACTATACTTGCTTCAAAAATATTTTATACTAAACAGTGCTGTTTATAATAGTTAATAAAGCATAGATATGTTAGTGATGTATAGAACTGGGATATTCTTTTTTTTTTTTTTTTAGAGGTTTTTGCTATAGGGCGCGTGCACTCGCCAGACAAACAGAGACAGAGAGACAGAAAGCAAGAAATCACCCCCCAGGGGGGATGGCCACGCCACAATCCCTTCTCCTCTCGGGATCTTGGGCACGCACGCACACGTGCGCGGCGTGAGTTAAAAGCCACCGGGTCTGGGATGCGAACTGTAGTCGAATACGTGGGAGTCCAGTGACATAGCCATTACGCTAACTGCTGGTCCCAGAACTGGGATATTCTTACTGTTAATTTGAACATAGGGATATTGTAAAAGGGTTTTTTAGAAGTGCTTCTGCTAATACTATATTCCCATCATTAGATTAAATATAGAAAATATTCTTTTTAAATGGACGATTAAGCAAATATGTCATTAGAATTGAAACCAGTAAAAAAATGATTATTGTAGAAAGATGATAGATACGGAACATGGTTCATTTGCAGGCTTTATTTATTTATTTAATTTGCCAGAGGGCATATGTACTTGCTGGAGAGAGACAGAGGAAGAGAGTGAGAAAGTACCTCTGTGGAAAGTGATCATACTGCAATGACTTCTGAAGAGAAGTCTATTTCGCCCTCCTTTCAGGATTTTGAGCATGCAAGCACATGCACCTGACATGTTTTTCAAGGCACTAGAACTTTAACTGTGCAGTTGGCCAGGGTTGGATTTAGCTGCTTTAACCACAGTCCATGGGCTGGCCTGCAGGTAGACTTTCAGTCATACTTGTGAAAGACATAGGTTTACATTAAAAAATACATTATTCCCAGGATGTCATATCTGATAAACAAAAGGGAAAGGAATGTGGGAAATAGAACAAGTTAACCCTGCAGACAATTAACAGGGCTTTAAGATAAAAGACTGAATATGTTTTTATTGGTTCAGAAGTATTACTAGATAAATCATTATATGTTAGATGACTCTTTTAAAAAATTCATAGTGGTGGGACCAGCAGTTAGCGTAATGGCTATATTGCTGGACTCTTGTGTAGTCGACTGCGGTTCGAGTCCTGAACCTGGTGGCTTAAACTCACGCCAGGCGTGTGTACATGTGTGCTCAAGATCCCGAGAGGAGAAGAGGAGAGGGGATTGGGCCTGGCCATCCCCCCTGGGGGATGATTTCTCGCTTTCTGTCTCTTTCTCTCTTTGTCTTTCTGGTGAGTGCATACGCCCTATAGCAAATAAAAAGAAAAAAAAAAGGCAAAACAAAAATTCATAGTGGTATTTCTTTTTCTTCATGCTAATAGTGTTTTTTTGCTGTATATAGTCCAAAATCAATTGTTTCAAGACTTTATTTAACCTTATGTATGTTGATCATTGTTCAACTTGTACTTGGTGATCTTGTCTGTTCATACTGTGTGATCCACCACTCCTATTTTTTTTTTTTTATACCAAACCTCCCCCCCCCCATGCCTTATATTGTACTCCCTTAAGTACTAAATTTTTCACTCTTCAAGTACAAGCCCTACGTGTATTCATCTTTGTGGAGTATCATGTAGTATAGTATCGTATAGACAGAGGGTTTTAGAGTCAATGTGATCTAGATTCAAATTCTGTTCTGCCTTGTAACCATTGACCTTGAGCAGCTTCAGTGTACTCTTGAGCTACTTTTTTTATGTTTTTCTCAACTGAAAAATAGGGTGAATACTTTAAAAAGAAAAATGTTAGACAAATTTGTAACAAGAGTTTGTTTCCACAAAGAACGAATCATGGATTGGGCAGCACTCAGGGCCAGAAGATCACAAGAGCTGCACCCAGCAGTAGGGAGTAGCACACAGGGCTGCCGAGCAGAGAAATTACGTGGTTGACTGCATTGGTACTTTAGCCCCTTTTGGTGTGACGTGATGAGTACTTTGCCTGATTTCAGTAGGGTATGATGAGTTGGCTACCTGATTAGCTGCAACTCAGGTATTTGTTATAAAAAATATACTTGAAATTAGGTTTCATTTTGTTTACCTACTCAGTTAAGTTGCAGGTTTATTTAAGATCAAAATACTGAGGCAGCGTCAGGCTTATAGACTACTGCTTACTGAATTTAACAATACCTATTTTATTAACAGTATCAGAATTAAGTCAGACTTTGACAAAGAACTGAGCATAATGCTTGTAATCTAGTAGATCCTAAATAAATTGTATTTCAGGTCTCTGTTAGTTTCCATAGCACAGTGTCTTCTTTTAAGGCTTGTCAAATGATTGGTATCAAAAGTTAAGGCTTATAATATAATTCACTGAAAGTATTAAGTACATGTGATCGGCCAACTACCATGTTTGACACTGTGCAGCAAGTCTGTTGGCAGTAAGTTTGCAATTTAATTGGAACAAATAGGAAAGGACCAGAAAAACTCAGGTAATATAAAGGCACTAACTCCATGAACTTAAGGACAAGCCATTTAAAACTAGAGAGCCTTCTGAAAAGAATAAGAACTGAACTGAGGGGAACAGTTTAAGTAAACAACTTTAAAAGGAATCATGAGGGTATAGCGAAAGGTTGAATAGTAGTTATGTACCCACTTTTAAAATGGGACAGAATAGCTTCATAAAATGGATTCCTCAGAACCTTGGCTTTCGTCAGTGTCTCCCTAAATAAGTTATGCCCAAGTTAGTTACTTTTCACTTGGCCTTTATTTTTAGGCATTACAGAGAATAGAACAGTGTAAATTATAATCCCCACTAGCTGTAGTTTATAATATCTTGACGTTCTGTCTCAGCGACAGTTGATGCCTGGCGATGGCTTCTTGCCACACACTAGTATAGCTAATTACTGTTGCTTTTAGTGGGAGTGCTGATTTTCCTTGGAATCTCGATTTTCTGCTTTTTCTAGAGTAAATTAGATATTGTTCTTAAATAAGTTCTGCTCTTTTGATATTTGTATTAAGGAAGGTTTTTCAATAGAATTGTAATTAAGTAATGAGAGGACGATATGCCCTTAATAACTGTCATAGGATTTTCTGGCACCAAATTTAGAATACGATCCTATTGTTATTACTATATATAATATTATAACACACACACACACACACACACACATATATAATTTTTTTTTTTTTTTTTTTTGCCAGAGCTTGTGTGTGCTTGCATGGAGGGGCTGGAGACACAGGGAAAGTGAGAAGGCACCCCACTTCATGAGGCATGGTCACACTGCAGTTCCTTCTCTGTTTCTGCCTCCTTTCAGGATTTTAGGAGTGCATGCACACATGTCTGGCATGTTTCTCAAGCCACCAGTCAGTCCCCCCCCCCCCCCATGGTAGCTTGCTTTAGTTTTTGGCTGAGAGTAGTAGTTACCAATTTTCCTTCTTTTCGGGGGGAGGTTTTTGCTATAGGGCGCGTGCGCTTGCCAGACAGACAGAGACAGAAAGCGAGAAATCACCCCCTAGGGGGGATGGCCACACCACAATCCCTTCTCCTCCATTCTCCTCTCAGGATCTTGGGCACGCACGCACACGCGCCCGGCATGAGTTTTAAGCCACCGGGTTCGGGACGCGAACCACAGTCGACTACGTGGGAGTCCAGCAACATAGCCATTACTCTAACTGCTGGTCCCCCAGTTTTCCTTCTTCAGGAAAGAGAGCAGAGAATGAGGCTACTGTAGCAGCAGTTATTTATCCTGAAATATTATGACTTATTGCAGATAGTGTGACTGAAGTTCATTTCTAAGATGTAGTAGGCCACTTTCTTATCTGCATAGTGATGATATGACTTAACTTAGGAGTTTTCCTGATTGCTGAGGATGCTTCAGATCTTCCTGTCTTAATTCTTTTAAATTAACTTTCTATTAACCATCCATAGTTCTAAGATTTTAAATTAAAAAGATATTTTTATCAAAAACTTTCTTCTCTTTCTCATGCAGTCATGGTCAGAGGGATACAGCACAGATTCTTCTATTACGAGGAGCCAAATATCTGCCAGATAAAAATGGAGTAACCCCTCTAGATTTATGTGTACAGGTATGTTTTTAATATGCTTTCTGAGCCTCTATAGTAGAAACCAAGACTGGTAAAATATGTATATTTTTCCTTAAACGAGAGGTTGGATGTAAGCATTTTTATTCTGTGATGAATATGACCTTTAAAAGGAACTTTGTTTTTGAACCTGGATAATTTTAAGTCTTGTTTTTAGGGTGGCTATGGAGAGACTTGTGAAGTATTAATTCAGTATCACCCTAGGCTTTTCCAGACAATTATTCAAATGACACAGAATGAGGACCTTCGAGAAAATATGGTAATGTAATTGTGCCAGTAGTTCGTAAATAAACAAACTTTATTCATGATTAGCATATATTTTATAAATCTATTTAGTAATTAAAAAAAAATTATTCAACTTTATTTATTATCATTATTCTTTAGTTTGACCAGAGAAAGGCAGAGAGAGAGAGAGAGAAAGGGAAAATGAGAAAACAACTTTCAGGCCTGTAACTTGAACCATGGTTGGCCTCAACCAACACATCATCTAAGGGTCACTTTACTTAGTAATTTTTAATCAGTACAAATATTTTATGCTTATGCATACATGTATGCATTTTAATATGAATTATACATTAATTGGTGAAGTTTGTGCTAATATTCAGCCCTATCAACCTTCTGTGCACTGGATCTTTGGTCTCTCCTTAAAATATTTTGTTATTTTACAATATTCCTTATGGGCAGAGGAAAAGAATCAGGGGAGGAAAAATCATGATTGGTATACATTAGTTAACTGTAAAGAACTTGTATTAAACTAATAAGTACTTAATTATTTGTTAAACTTAATGGATTACTATGTAATTGCATTTTTTTATTTGTAAAAACTTCAGTTACGACAAGTTTTGGAGCATTTGTCTCAGCAAAGCGAAAGCCAGTACCTAAAGATTCTCACCAGTCTGGCTGAAGTTGCTACAACAAATGGTCATAAACTTCTTAGGTAAGCATTTCAGAGTGAGAGCAGATCACTAAGTAGCAGCACCTATGGGCTTTATCTTCCAAATAGTTTGTTCTGTTGGACGTCTATTGTCAGTGGTAAGACGGTCTCAACATTTGCTGACTTAAACATCGTTTTGTTTGAAAGTACCAGGGTAATCAACTAATACTAAAGAGATTCTAGGCCTTTAAAGAGACGAAAAATAAAGCATATTTGGGTGCGTTTGGGCATGTGTATCTAGAATTGTATAAAATGCAAGTAACTGACATGAAGAAAATTCAAGAAAGTTAGGAATCCTGATCACTGATTTATAAAACTGTTCAACCTTTTCACGATACCCTCATAATTCCTTATAAAGTTTTTTCCTTAAACTGTTCCCCTCTGTTTTTACCTGTTCTTATTCTTTTCAGAAGGCGCTCTGGTTTTAATGGCTTATCCTTAAGTTCATGGAGTTAATGCCTTTAGATGACCTCAGTTTATATTCCAGTATTTTCCTGTGTACTTGTTTGTATGTGATTAGCCACCTCAGTTAAGCAGCCATGGAGTGGTTTGTGTTACTGTATTTTGGCTAAAATATTGAAACCCCTTCTAATTTGGGTGCTTTCTCCTCTGTATTATCCTTTTACTAATCACGTTTCCTTTTAATACATTGACATATGGTGTTTGCCTATCTGTTGTTACAGTGGAACTTTTGCTCTCCTAGCACCACACGGCTTCTATGCATCAGCTCCATCGTCAGATTCATGATGTCAGGTCTTTGTTTCAGTCTTCCTTGGGACTCTTCATTAACTTCAGATCGCAGTATCATCTGTATTAGTTACTTAACAGGCCCTCAGCTAGGTCCCTTATTCTTCATTGTACTAAGATCACCTTCTTGTGTTTTTATAACTATTTAGTCTTTATTCAGCACTTCTACTCAATACACCATTTGCTGACTTTAAAAATTCTATTTTTATTTGAAACTACTTTTAGACTCTGTTGCTCTGTTACAAGATTCATTGAATACCAGCTTTCCATAATACCCTTCTTGTTTTACTCATTCTCAGTAATACAGATATTTGATGAAGCCTTTCTAAGACTCAGACATCCTAATTGAGAGCATGGGCTCTGGAGTCAGCCAGACTCAGGTTTAAATCCAGACATGACTATTTACTAACCGTGCAACTTCAGCAACTAACTTTTCAGAGTTTCCCTTCATCATCCAACCATTCACCTAATTTATATTTTTGAGTGCCAGTATCCACCAGGCCAAATGTTAGCTGATTGTAAATAAAACAGATATGATCTTTTCCTTTGTGGAATTTATAGTATACTCAGTTTTTATTGCATTTCATTTCCTTTTATTGGAAAATGGTAGTAACTGTCTTAGTGAGTAGTGAGAGTGAAATAGAGAGATACTGTAAAGTGCAAAGTTCAGCATGTGGCCTGTAATAATGATGATCTGTAAATGAAAAATGATGGAGATGGTGATGATGATTCTAAGTTCCCCCATAATACCATTTAACTTGTTTTTCCCATGTTAGAAAATTTGTTTTTTCCTCTTAAATCTTTGTCCTGTTGTCTGCTCTTCCATAGTAATCAGAAAACGTTTGTTTTTATGTATCTATGTTTTTTTTGTTTTGTTTTGTTTTGTTTTTTTTTTTTAAGAGTTCACCTTTATCACCTATTAAGAAAGTACTAAGAAGGTCAGCAGATGGCGTGGTGGTTAAGGTGGCTGGATCTTACATGGCCATCCAGTTCAAGTCCCTGACCCAACAGCTTGAAAAAGCATGCTGGGGGTGTGTGTAACCAAAATCCTGAAAGGAGAATGAAGGAGAAAAACTGTGGCCTGGTGAGGGGCTGGGGGTTTTCAGTTTCTCTTTTCCTGACTCCCTCTCTTCCTCTTTGACCAGCAAGCAAATGTACCTTACAGCAAAAACAAAAAACAAACAAAAAACCCAAAAAATAAAAAAAAGCAAAAAAAAAAAAACAAAAAACAAGTCAAACTAAGAAATATTTAAGTATATTATTTAATTAATTTATTTTTTTAAGAATTATTTTATTTAATTTTATTCATTGTCTTTTTTTTTTTTTTTTTTTTTTTTTTTTTGAAGTTGACCAGAGAGAGACAGAGAAAAGGAAAGTTAGAAATCAAGCGGCCAGGTCTGGGACTCAAAAACCATGGTCAACCATGTGGGAGTTATATTTATAACTGATTTTGGGGCCAGCAGATGGTGTAATGGTTGTCTTTGGACTCCCACATGGCTGACTGCAGATCAATTCCCAGACCTGGAGGCTTGAAACTCACACCAGGCACATGTATGTGTGTGCCCAAAATCCCAGGAGGGGAAGGGATTGTGGTGTGGCCATTCCCCGTGGGATGTGATTTCTCACTTTCTGTCTCTCTGTTTCTCTAGTGAGCACATACGCCCTATAGCAAAAATCTCTCTTTAAAAAAGAAAAAGAAAATAACTGATCTTTAGTATATATTACTTAGTGACAGTAGAGATGTTATCCAGCACAGTTTTGGATAAATTGGTAGCCTATTGTCTAACTGATTTTAGGATCCTGGAGGAGAAGGGATTGTGGCATGGCCAGCACCCCCCACCCCATGAGCATACATGCTCTATGGCAAAACTAGGGAATAAAAATAAATTCGGGCTAAATTAATGATTCTTTGCATATTTGATTCAAAAATTACTAAAACACCGAAAAGATTTTGCTAATGTACCATAGCTGTCCAGTCAACATAGTATGGAGAGCAATAGCTATTATATTTATTTTCCTTCCTTACTTTCATGAAAGAGACAAAGGGAGAAAGACAGGCACCTTCAACAGGATCTCATGCTTCAATTCCCATTCCACACACCTGGGTCAACGTAGGAACCGAACCTCATCAGTCCCCTGGTGACTTCCAGTGTTGCAATGTTGTTGCTACCACTGTACCATGGCAGCTGGGCTCTGTTATTGATTAACACTGGTAGCTGGCAGCAACATTTTATTGATCACATTTTAACAATGTATTAATTCTTAGAATGAGGAAACAACATCAATATTGAAGCAAAAATGTCAAATTTTAGTATACATGTCCCCAGTATAGAAAATGCCCTCTAATTTGTCACTTAATCAAACTGGAATACTTGGAAGTAGGCACTTGCTATTCCCACATTACTAATTCTTACTGTTTTAATGGTAAAGGATACTTAAAAATATTACAGAGGAATTTTTCAGTATAGATAAAATACACTTAAGAGAGAGTATGCGTTTGATAATTTTATACAAATTTATACAACTTTTTCTGCCCAAAAGTTAATGCAATGCTTTACTGTGCTTTTGTATAGCAGTTATGAGATACGATATTAGGGATGTCAAAATAAAACTGTTCCTTGAATAGTATAAAAAATTGTTTGAATAATGATTGATATTGATGATGATGGACCAGTCACAGGGGGGCCTGTGGGATTCTTCAGGGCCTTCCTACTTGTCATATAAAGTTTATGTGCAATATGATTTAGTATTAATTGAATTTTAGTCTTTCTTTTTCTCCATGGTGGTGTTCACTTGCTATATTTATGTAGCATCATAAGGCAACCCGTTACATAAAGAACAACCTTAATGTAGATAGTAACTTTAAGGCTATTCAGTTTGTGAATTTTCAGTGTGAACAATTGGTTACTCTTTCTAGGTGGGAAGAGGATATGGGGTAATGGTAGAGTGGCAGAGAGTTGAGCTTCTTAGTTAAAATGATTGAGTTATAGGTTGATCTAAGTTCATAATCAGCTATACCATTGCTTCTCTCTGAAATGTATTTAAGAATTCTAAAGTATCAGTTTAATTTACAAATGTACTTTTGGAAGTAAAAGTTGGAAATTGCTTTCAAGTTGGTATTTCAAGAAACCAACTGTTCTACAGGAGTGATTTTCTTCGTATTTCATGCTTTGGAGCATTGGTGATATTCTATGTGCATAATAATTAGTAACTCAACCATATGTAATCAAAATAGATAGATATTTGATAACATCCTGTTAAGTGAAGTGTTCCATCTTCTATCATGATAAAAAATGAATTGCATTCCAGTTATAAACAGATGGTCAGTGGGTTGAAAATGTTTAAAAATATAAGTAATTTAAGATATAATTTGTTTTACTCCATCTAATCTGTTCATATTTAAATTTTTATTTTCAGCCTCTCTAGCAATTATGATGCTCAGATGAAGAGCCTTCTAAGGATTGTGAGGATATTTTGTCACGTCTTTCGAATTGGTCCATCTTCCCCCAGTAATGGAATCGATATGGGCTATAATGGGAATAAAACTCCAAGAAGCCAGGTGTTCAAGGTCCGGAAAGTATATGATGTTGTTACGAAGACAGACACAAAACAAAGCATGCATTCATTAATCAGATACCTTATGAACAGGACATAAGTTTGGTTCTTACCTGTATCACCTTTTTTTTTAAGTTTGCCAGAGGGCATGTTTGCTTGCTGGAGAGACTGGGTGGTGGGAGGTGAGAAAGCAACTTTCAGGGGAAATGGTAATGCCACAATCCCTTCTTCTCCATCTCTGTTTTCTTTGGGGATTATGGGTATGTACCTACACACTCCTGGTGTGTTTTTCAAGCTGCCAGGTCCAGGCCTTGAACCAGGCCTGGACCAGGTCATGTGGAATCCAGCTACTTTAACCACCATACTATGACCTGACCTGCATATCACTTTTTAAGTTGGACACATCTTTTTCCTTCTAGTTCTGTCCAGTGAGTGTTCTATATTTTTCTAACAATAGTTTTTTTTTTTGGGGGGGGGGAGGGGTTTGCCATAGGGCTTGCGTGCTCACTGGAGAGGAGACAGAGAGAGGGAACTAAGAAATCACTCCTTGGGGGATGACCATGCCACAGTCCCATCTCCTTTATTGTCCTCTTGGGATTTTGGGCATCTGTGCACATGTGCCCAGTGTGATTTTCAAGCTACTGAGTCTGGGAATTGAACTGCATTTGGCCATTTGGGAATCCAGTCACCTTAAGCACCATACCACCTGTTGGCCCCACAAATAAAATTTTTAGTCCATTAGTGTTGTGTTCTAAGAGGGGAGATATTTAGTGTCTAAATTTAATTATATTGAATTATAGATTTATAATGTAATATGTAGTTATTATGCTTTTTTTTAAAGTTCTTACAGGAAGGAAAAAAATAACCAGCTTTTACTTAGATTTTATCATAATGTGTGCGTGCTTCGTGTGCATATAGGTGGTTTCAGTGTAAATTTACTTCCTCTGCTGGGTTTATTAACAATTCTTGGGATCACATCAAAGAAGAACCATTGAAGTAGTTTCTTAAAATATTTTTTATTGCTTTAGTTACCTCCTATACAAGCACATATGGATGGAATCCTTGGAGAAATGATTCTGTATAAAATCCAAAGCAGGTTGGTGGTGCAGGCAGTAGGATTCCACTGTGTGATACTGGAGCCATAGTGGGAAGGGTAGGGTTCAGATTCTGGGTCAGTCTGGGCACACCAGATGTGCTTATGGTACTGGCTTGTTGGAATGCTGGAGAAGGCGGGAGAGAGGAAGGATTGCTAGGAGAGAAGAAGGATTGCTGTATAACAAGACCCTGTTGGGGATCCCTTTCTTCCTCTCCTCTTCCCCATTCATGAAGAAAGAAAGAAACTTGAAGTAAATGGACAAATAAAACCCAAGGCAGTGTTGCCACCCAAGTTAAATTATAATTTTATGAAGTAGACAAAATGAGTGTGACTATTATTGCCATTAATGCTTTTTTTGTGGTATTATATTTTTAAAGAACTCAGATTCTGGAAAAAATGTGTAATTTAATAACTTTTTCATGTTTTTTTTTTTTAAGAGTAATTTTTCTTAAATGGATATCCATAGGTTAAAATTTGCTTTTGGGTTTTGAATATAAATCCACAGGGTAAAAATTGCTTTTGGGTTTTGAAAAAGTGTTACAAATGATTTTCTGAGCCACTTCCTTGAAAACAAGTTAAGACTGGCAGCTTACTGTCTATATAATTGGAAGCTAAATTAATGATCTATGATAAATGATTGTTTTCTTACATGGAAAAGTTTTGGCAGATACTTAAAAATGAATGATTTGCAAGCACTTTGACACTAGTAGATTCTTTAATTCCTAAAGTGTTCTTTTAGAGAGGTATGCTTCAGGGCTGCACATATGTTTGTTTCACCTTCTTTTTTTAAATTAGTATAGGAAAGAAAGTTTTCAGCCATATATGCATGTGTATGTTTTTATTTCTCTTTTTTTCCTCCTTTCCTTTTTTTTCCCTGTTGTGCCATCTCCTGGAAGAAGAAAGTTATGCATCTTTTTGTAATTCACATTTTGGGTTTTCACCTACCACTTTCTTATACTCCTGTTGTGAAATTTGAATCTAAATTAATTGATCCACTCCTTTGTCATTGCTCTTTTCAGTTTCACTGCTCAAACACTGATATACAAAATTGTTCCTAATGTGTTCTGGTAATGGTTCACTGTTAGTGACCAAGTCTGTCCCTGATTTGACTTCCTGTGCATTCTTTCTATTCGTCTTTGGTGATGAATAGAAAAATCAAAATAGTTACAGGTAATAGTCACAGTGATCTAAACTGGGATAGATGACATTCGGTATTGTTTATTTTGGGGGTTAAAATTTGAATTTGCTACTTGTTAATAATATCAGAAAATAAGTGTGTGCTAAATAAGTAGCCTCTCTGTAGGTATTTAATGCTTGATTTAAATGTTAGTTTTCTACCTACTCTATCATATTCATTAGAGATATAACAGGGTAGAAAAGATGTCACTGTTTTTACTTCTTAATTTTTATTTGAAAAGTTTATTTATTTAGCTCTGCCCTGAGAGACAGCACTCCCAACAGGGTCTTCACCCTGTGCTCTATTACTCTCCTCCCATCCCCAGCCTTAGCTGGCCAGAATCCTGGGAATGTGCCTTTGTACTGGGCTTCTGGCTTATGTAGGGAGATTGGGACTCAGACCTTCTCAGCATTGTGGGAGTTAGTTGTGTTACCACTGTGCCACCATAGCTGGCCATTTATTTCAATGGGGAGCTAGACATTGTGTTTTGTCATATATCTATGAGGTGTGTGTGTGTGTGTGTGTGTGTGTGTGTGTAATAGAGATATTTTCTTTCTAGTTTGTGATTTTTATTTCATCTTTTCAGTATTATTTTCTACGTCATTGACAACTGCTTTTGCCTCTAACCACTTATTTTCTCTTAGCCTCTAACCACTTATTTTCTCTTAAGATTTGAAGTTTCATTTTAGTACAGCAGTTTTATTCCAAAAGCCAGCTATTTTTTTTTAAAAAAAAACATGAACAAGTATTAATGCCTACAGGTTTTTTTTTTAAGTTTGTAAGAATTTATGAGTTACATTAATTTGGGAGATGGCAAAATGATCCGCCTTCCCACTTAAAAGGATAAAAATGGTGACTGAACATCACCCTCTATGTATATAACCTGTCCTGTTCATTGTGGGGTGATTCAGGTTATAAACGTCTTACCTGCTGAGTTGCTGCAATGTTAGACTGGAAATGCCAATTTAATTTTTACCACATTTTAACTAAGGTAGCAGTTGATCCCTGCTTTCTATGTCATTAACTAGGTACTCTAACTTGTCACTTTATTGTTAGGATTAACTAAGGCTTTTTCTCTAAGAATGAGTGGGTTTATAGGCCATGTGTTTTGAGTAGATGAAATTGTTTAACATCCTGTAATTAGTTTTCTGATTTATTTTAGAAGTCCTTTAAGTTATTCTTAACACTTAGCCATTCATTTGGTGTTAGGAAATTTTTATCTAGTGCCTTGGAAACTTTGGAGCATTTTAAAGAAGAAAGTAGTTTTTGTTATCCAAACAGTATAAGCATGTTGAAGACAATTTTGACTTAAATCTAGATGTGGTATGTGTGTGAGAGAGAGAGAGAATGGTAAGCTTATAATTATTAATGGTTTCATAGAACTGTAATTTAGAAAATTTATAAGCCCAGAAATATAGAGAAACTTTTAGCTTAAAGATTTTATCTTGGGTTATGGCACTTGACATTATCAAGTTGAGAATAGTCAGACTAACAGGGTTTCAAGCTACTGTTTTGAATCTAAGATAATAATATTTTCCTGTTAAATTTGTCTCACTTTTTTACATCTTGAAATTTAAAAAAATTGTCCAAAAAGTTCGATATTAGATACTATTTTAAAACTGTACTTAAGATGATTACAAATCATGTATGATTGTCGTATCATTGTTACTATGTGTAGAATATAATTCCGTGATGATCATTCAATAATATAAAATAAAATGTGCCAAGAAACCTGCTAATATTTCCATAGTAATTGACTGATCATTCAGTAACAATTGATATGTACAGTGTTTTGTATCTTATGGTGTTTTATCATTATTTGTTAATATAGAAAACATCATAGATAATAATATGCAGTGGCTTGTTTTTTAGTGAGAGAGAGGGGGAGAAAGAAAGGGAGAGATAGAGATAGGTATTTTCGATGGAGTCTCTCTCTCTCTCCCCACATCTCAATCCTCTCATTCTAGCCTCCTAGCTAAGGTTAAGGTGTGTGGTGTTGCACCTGGCCTATTTAGGTTGGTCGGGGAACTGAACCCAGGCTTTCAACAGGGCCCTAGCCTTAGCAATGACACCCTACTGCTTGTGCCACCATGGCTGGGCCTGCAATGACTTACTTTTAATTTTAAAATTTATTTTTAATCCTTTTTTGTCTGTGACTGCTACCATGGTTAGAAATTAGATATTTTCACAGTGTTCCTTCTTTTTTTTTTGTTTTTGGCGATTGAAGAATGAATTTTCTAGCTACATCTTCAAAGAAGCAACTCCTAATGTACAGTCACCTCAAGGTTAGGATTTAGTTTTAGTACTTATTGCAGGAAAAAAAAGGTGAGAAATAAAGGGAGGAGTAAAGAAAGGTCCAATGTTGTTTACTGCTTCTCTTCCTTTCCTCCTCTTTCTCTTCTGATCGTATGCTGTATTTGCTTATTGAAAACTGCTAACTTTCCAGTATTTTCTATTATCACTGTCACTTTTACACAGATGCATTTTTTTCTTAGATATTATTTCTGGATTATTCAACATTCACTTTGAAGTTGTATACATTGTCAGTACTTGAAGAAAGGATTGTTACATGTCTAGATTCATTAATCATCTATGTGCTCAGCCTCTAACCTTTCTTGCCTTAGGCTTCATTTCTATTCAGTATGTTTATTTTCTCAGATTTATCCCTTTTCACATAGAGACCAATTATTCCTTTTGTTTCAAGCAGTTTTACATCACGAACTGTTCTTTCCATTTTGGAAGTTCACTTTTTGGTGTAAAGCTAAGTAGTTTTACTGACCTAAAAAGTTCTTTTTCATTTTTTACAGAGGACTTAATGTTTTGATTATGAAGAGAAACTGTAGGCTCAATCTTGGATCATGATTAGAATTTTAGGAAATTTGCAGCGGAGTTGTCATGTCAGTGTTCATGGCAGGTGGTGTCTCTTGCCCTTCTTGAAGTAGCTAGGCACCCTTGACTCCTCCAGCTGTTGTGCCTAACTGTGGAAAAGTGGTCTTTGTGGGTGAGACAGGTGCTTAATTCAACCTCAAAGAGGCCGTAATTAGTTTCTCTAAAGACAAACATTGTACCTGTGTGCCTAACTCATGCATACTAACTGTTGAGTTAGTGGACTAGCTTTTTGTTTGTTGTAGGGATGGTGGTTTTGTCTTGTCTTTTTTTCTCCTTTGTGGTTTCAGGTATAAATGAAGACATAGGGATGAGTTAATTACTGCAAATTCAGTGAGTATTTTTTTTCTTTAACTTGCCATAGGGCATGTGCACCTATAGGAGAGAGACAGAGACAGAGAAAGAGAAGGTGAAGCATCCCACAGGAGGGTGGCCACTCCACAGTCCTTTCTTCTCCTGGGGTCCTGAGCATGCACACACATGTTCTTGGCATGTGTGTTAAGCCACTGGGACTTGGACTTGAGCCACACAGTTGGCCATGTGGAATTCAGCTGCCTTAACCAGCATGCCAGTGGCTAGCCCTTGATAAGTACTTTTAAAGAATGAATGTCCTGCAAATCTTAAGGAATGCTTAAGATGCAGTGATGTTAGGTAATAATTGGGAAGAGTTTCCTGGCAATATAGTTTATTTAAACATATTCTAATGTTCCAAGTATGATTGAATAATCTCTTTCAGTAGTAAGTAATAAAGTAGTAATCTTTCGATAAGGATGATTTATTTAGTTGAATATTTTAAGGATGGGTCTTCCTGAGGCACATGATCTAGTTCACAGCATTCCGTGATCATAAAAGACTCACAAAGTTAGATTAACTTTAACATTCATTTGCTGAAAGACAGCCTGTCATTCTCAATAAGAATATTTAAAATAGTGAAATATAAAGGACTTTTTTTTTTTTAAAAGAGAGATTTTTGTTATAGGGCATATGCGCTCACAGGAGAGACAGACAGAAATCACTCCCCAGGTTTATGGCCATGCTGCAATCCCTTCTTTCAGGATTTTGGGCACACACACACTTTGTGCCCAGTGTGTTTCCAAGACGCCAGGCCCGGGACTTGAACTGTGGTCCATCATGTGGGAGTCCACTGTGCCACCTGCTGGCCCCAGATCAAATGAGTTTTAAACCCTTAACCACTCTTTGAAATTGTTAATCATTATTTGGGATTAAAAAATTCTAATATCCTAATGGGTCTTTTAATAATATTTGCTTGTTTTTAAAATTAATTATTGGAAATCATGTTATTATTAACAGTTCATCTTCTCTAGGATTTGGTCCTACGGTAACATTTATGATAACATATGATTGTAAATAACAAATAAAATGTCATTTACTTTTGTAGAAGCCATTTCATTATGTGCAGTAGGGATATTTTAAATAATGTAGGAGTAAGAAATAATTTACTTACCAATTTTTTTTCCTTAATAAAAGCTGTTAATTTTTTAATTATTTGGTATGCTAGTTGGTATTTTTAGTAGGGTTACTTAATTTTTTTAAAAATTACTAGTTGTTATAGATGGATTATGTGTATGTAAGCATACATATAATATGTGTGTATGTATGTATATATATGTAAACTTGCCATATTTGATGATTTCTTGTTATAAATTAACAAAATTCTAGGAATTTTATATAAAGAAAGCACAGTAAACTCAACTATTCATTAGGTTCTTTAGAAATTCTCATAGTTTTTTAAATAGAGAAAAGACTTACTTTGTTTACATGGAAATTATTGACATTTATCATATTACTACAGTAAATATTAGGAAGATTATACATATATAAGTACTGTACTTCTAGCATTATTAGAAAGTTAAAAGAAGAAATATTTCTTATGAAATGTTCTGTTACTTTTCATTTTCTCATTTTATTCCTTGGAATACATAAATGCAAATTAAACTTTTGCTGTAAGTGAAGAAATTGTCATTTATATATTTTGTTGCTTACCTTTAGTTATTATTGTTGCATTTATTTTAAAAGAACTATTTAGAGTATGTTCTCTTTCATAATGTTTGAGTGTGTGGATTTTTAAAAATTATGTAGTTTATTAACAATGTTTAAAAAACTTTTATTTTTCTCTTAGCCTCTGGAGTTGCTTTGGCACTCATTAGATGAATGGCTAGTTTTAATAGCTACAGAACTGATGAAAAACAAAAAGGACTCCACGGATATCACTTCTATTTTACTGAAACAAAAAGGCCCAAATCAAGATGCGACTCCTATTCCTCCATTTGAACCTCCAGGACCTGGGAGCTATGAAAATCTATCCACTGGCACAGGAGAATCTAAACCAGATGCTTTTTCAGGGAAACAGGAAGCCAATGCAGATTGTCAGGATGTTATTTCTATGACAGCTAACCGGCTAAGTGCTGTCATTCAAGCTTTTTACATGTGCTGCTCTTGTCAGATGCCTCCAGGGTAAGAAGGCTTTGGCTTATTATTTTTTTTTTCTCTAATTGATGAAGAAAAGCTAGGGTATTTTTCAGTAACAACAAATAATTTATTGATTCTGGGTTCTATTCTGACCTTGTTGTAGGATATTGATGAACTAATCTAAGTCTAGTACAAGATATTTAAATTTTTAAGCAAATGATACATAAATTATCACTATGTAGAATGGTAAATGTCACGTTGAATAGAATTATTTAATTATATATTGGAAATGTGAGGACCAGAGATGCACAAAATTTCTTGGAAAGATTTTTTTAAAAGTCACTTTTTATATCATCCGTTAATAAGACCTCTCATGTGTTACTTCTTTTTCACTAATTGACTAGGCATGTCTCAGTTTTTGAAATTTATAAAGCTGTTCCAAACCCAGGTTCTTTTTTTTGGAGGTCTGGTGGCCAGTTCCATTTAAAAAGTATTTATCAAGTTTACTGCATCATATCACCAACGACTCTTCTCTGCATATTCTGATTCATTTGTGTTCCCACAGAATGACCTCACCCCGTTTCATCGAATTTGTCTGCAAGCATGATGAAGTTTTGAAATGCTTTGTTAATAGGTAAGGCATTTTGGGATTCATGGACTGCTGTGGTAGCCTTTACTCTCATTACTTACGATTGCATCTCAACAGAAAAAAAGGTTATTTCAATTACTGTTAAAAATTCATATGATAAGTAAAGTGTAGTAGTTGTGAATTAGTAATGTGTTTAATAATTTTTATTTTACTTAATGTTACTCATCCTTTTTCTTCATTAAAACAAGATATGTATTTTTTTTTTTTTTAGAAATCCTAAAATCATATTTGACCACTTTCACTTTCTCCTTGAATGTCCTGAGTTGATGTCAAGATTCATGCATATCATAAAAGCACAGGTAAAAAAATTCTCTCCATCTAATTTTTAGTCCATGTAATGAAATTAATTTTAAAAATTTGAACATTGTTTAGTGAGTAGTTTTTTTTTTTTGGAGAGGTTTTTCCTATAGGGCGCATGCGCTCGCCAGACAGACAGAGAGAGACATAGAGACAGAAAGCGAGAAATCACCCCCCAGGGGAGATGGTCACACCGCAATCCCTTCTCCTCCATTCTCCTCTTGGGCTCTTGGGCACACACGCACACACGCCTGGCGTGAGTTTTAAGCCACCGGGTCCGGGACGCGAACCGCGGTCGACTACGTGGGAGTCCAGCGACATAGCCATTACACTAACTGCTGGTTCCCTAGTGAGTAGTTTTTATGCTAAAAGCCTCCTTTAGTAGCAGAATGAAATTACATGGTACTTTAATAAGAGGAGTAAATATTTTTTTTTTTTTTTTTCTTTTTTTGTAGAGGTTTTTGCTATAGGGCGTGTGCGCTCGCCAGACAGACAGAGAGAGACAGAGAGACAGAAAGCAGGAAATCACCCCCCAGGGGGGATGGCCACGCCGCAATCCCTTCTCCTCCATTCTCCTCTCGGGATCTTGGGCACGCACGCACACGCGCCCGGCGTGAGTTTAAGCCGCCGGGACCGGGACTCGAACCGCGGTCGACTACGTGGGAGTCCAGCGACATAGCCATTACGCTAACTGCTGGCCCCGTAGGAGTAAATATTTTTTTAAAGAAATGCGTATCGAGTGCCACCCGTATGCAAAGGCCTGAAATAAGATTCATGGGACACTGGTCCTATGAGACCTTGAGAGAATGATTTATCCCTGAAGAATTTGGAAAATACAACAAATTGGAAATCGACCTCTTGGAAATTTATAAAGCACACCAATAGCGTATTAAGGACTTTGAGAAGCCCTTTGGTAAAAATAGTGATTTAACTTTGTTAATCCTCTAAACCTTTGACCTGAGAGCCTTTATCCTTTCAGTGTTAACCAGTTCAGTCCTCATGTCTCACAGTTGTGAATATGTGACTTTGGGGAGCTTTCTTAACATCCTTGAGCCTTGGTTTCTTCATCTATAAATAACAACACCAACCTCAGAGAATTAAAGAAGAATAAACTGTACAGAGTGACTGTTACATATTTCAATAAGTGATATTGTCTTGCAAATTGACAGCATATTTCATTTTTCCATGAGAATCTTAATCTTGTCTAGCAGGGGAGATAATAAAATAATGACAGCAATATCACCCATTTCTTGAGTTTAAGGGAGGAAAAGCTTGCTTCTTACTGCTGTAGTCTGGGGAAATTTAAGAGAAGAACTAGAATTTTAAATTATATATTTTATTTTATTTATATATATAAATATATATATATATAAAAAATATATATATATATATTTTTTTACTTTTATTTATTTATTTCTTTGGAGAGGTTTTCGCTATAGGGCGCGTGCGCTCGCCAGACAGACAGAGAGACAGAAAGACAGAAAGCGAGAAATCACCCCCTGGGGGGATGACCACGCCACAATCCCTTCTCCTCCATTCTCCTCTCAGGATCTTGGGCACACACGCACACGCGCCTGGCATGAGTTTAAGTCACCAGGTCTGGGACTTGAACTGCGGTCGACTATGTAGGAGTCCAGCGACATAGCCATTAAGCTAACTGCTGGTCCCTTAAATTATATTATAAAGCTTAAAAAAACATGTTAAGTTTTGATGGAAGTCATCAGGGAAGATGAACATTATAGTCAGGGTATGGACTGGTACATGTAGTTGGAAAAGTGTATAAAACTATAGTGGTTATAGCAGAAATTGTATATAGGTGAGGAGTGAAATACATTTCTGGAAAGGTACATTGGGAACTTGATTGCCACATTATTTTCTAGACTGTCAGGAGCCACTGATAATTTTATTCTTAAGAGAATGACATAATCCTAAATAATCATAGATTTTTAGATAGTAAATTGTCAGCTGTACAGGCTAGATCACTAGACATGCCTAGTCAATTTATAAAAAATAGTAATATATATATGAGATCTCATCAATAGATGATATGATTTAGTTAGTAGTTAGTAAATATTAGATAATAAATATTGTAGGTACCTTTTTTTTGAGAGAGATTTTTGCTATAGGGTGTGTACACTTGTTGGAGAGACAGAGACATAGAAACAGTAATGAAGAAACACCCCCAAGGGGGAATGGCCATGCCACAATCCCTTGTCTTCCATTCTCTTCCTGGCATTTTGGGCATGCATGCACACACACCCAGCATGAGTTTCAAGCCTCCTGGTCTGGGATTTGAACCGCTGTTGGCCATGTGGGAGTCCAGCACCTTAACCACTATGCCACCTGCTAGCCCATAGGTACTTTTTAGTGTGTTTAGGGATACCAACCCTTTCAGAAGTTAAAAATGCTAAGGACTAATTCTTATAAAATTACATACAGGAATCTTTTAACCCCTATTTAATGATAATGTAAGAGAGAGGACAGTAACAATAATTTACATGAATTGAATGCTGATTTTTGGTCAGGTATTATGTAATTTGCTTTATGTGAATTATTTGATGTGAAAGGGGTACTCTTACTGAAACTTAAGTTTAAATAAGTTGTTTACTTAGCTTCTATGTGGAGAACTAGAATTTAAATCAGTCTGGTTCTTAAGTTCATATTTTTAACTTATATGACTCTCTACAAGGACAAATGAGATAATAAGTGAAAGAAACTTTTAGGTTTTTATTTTTTCTTAAGCGTATTTCTTCTATAAGAGAGATACCGAGAAAGAAAAAGAGAGCTAGGGACCCCCAGCAGGGGCCTGGGCTTCAGTCCACCCCTGTTTTAGCCAGCCTAGATCAGGGTACACATACCTCGCTCAGGCAGGTCGCAGGATGTAAAACCAGGACCCCTTCCAAATGGCTCCAGCTGTATTTTTGTTGTGTCACCATCTGGCCCCAACTTTTAGTTTGTTAAGAGAGTTTGCAATTTTTAAAAATAATTTATCAAAATATTGAATATATTAAATATTAAAATATAATTTATTAATATAGTTGAGTTAGGCATCGACAATGGTGACTTCAACCTCAACTCCTGGTTCAGTACCAATGGAAGTCATCTGTTTAACAGACTCAGAAGGACTATGCAAATCGAAGCGTCACTTGTGGATTTTCATCTGTACATGATCCCATGTCTTAGAACCTTCACCACAAGGTATTTTTCTTGTAGTGATTCTCAGTCTTGGTAGGCATCTGAACTGGCCTTTTCACTTTGAGATTCTTTTCCTTCACACCTCTGATTAAGTAAGCATACACTTTCTCCAGGGTCTTGACATTGTGGCTGGTTAAAGTAATTCTGATTCAGTGAATGGCCACTTCTGACTCCACAGATATTTTTCTAGTGTCTTTAAAAACCATGGCTGTGGTGTGGCTTCCTGACCAACTTGTTCCTTGGCGAGGGTGAACGGCAGTGAGGCAGGAGCAGGAGCAGGCTGACCAGAGCTCTGCGGATCCTGTATCTGCATCTCCTACCTACAATTTTTAATACTATTTCTGGCTTTGATTTCTTTTCCCTTCCTGAACAGTTACATCAAAAAGCATCTGCATTAGGTACCCACCTCATTAATCCAGAGAGGGAGTTTTGTGGCCTGATGGAGTCATTAGGGTGTCTTAGTAGTGGTGGCACAGTATGGGGTTTCAGAGTTTGAGTGTGGTAAGGAAGGGTGTCTGTGGATGGGGGACCTTGCATGAGACTTGTGAGTTGTGGCATACACAGGATGTCCATGTTAAGAGGGGTGGCATCAGAGTTGTTTGATGGAGTGCCAGTGGGGTTTAGGGCATCCATGCAATGAGGACCATGTCAGTGACAGAAGATTGGTTAAACAGACTGATGTGGAAGGAGCTGAGGTAAAGTTGATCAAATGTGTAAACAGGAGAGCCTAATTTCTCTCTGTTGGAGAAAGGTATTACAGAATGGAAGAAACTGGGTGCTATTGTATTTAAATGAAGAGATACTAGCATGAATTTATACTTTTCAATCCATGTGGATAAATACAGCAAATCTGGCAGCCAACTCTTGGTCTCTAAAGTCCATTCTCGGTGAGCTGAAGCTTGTGGGAGAAATGGCTAATTCCAGAGCTGGGTCAGAGAACGTTACAAGATGAGACTGGGACATTTTGTTGTGCAAAGTAAGGAAGTGTTCAAAGAAAAAGTGCGCTTCTATCAGAATGACTCAAAAGCCAGCTGGAGTGGACTCTACTTCTAGCTAGATCTGGAACTGGGAGAAAATAAAAATTAATAATAATAATAATGGCATCATCATATAAATAAAATAGGAATCTATGCATCTGTTACTTAAGAAAGCAATGGATAAATGGAAAGTTTTTGAGAGGTGGTATATTTACATAGCCTCAAAGTATTTCCCCACAGATTACTTACTAATCACAGAGAGAATAAAGAGGCTTTCCAGTGGAAAAGCTTGGCAGTGATTAAAGTTGACTTGCCTGTGTGCCGGCTGATAGGATGCACTTAGAAGAACACACATCACTTCTGTGATACTCTTGCCCAAGATATGCACCCTTGTGTAATTATGAGGAAGTATGAGACTGTCCAGTTAAGGGACATTCTGTGACATTTATTGACCTGCCATCTTTGAAAAGCACAAGGTTATGAGAATTAAGTAAACCCTGAATTACTGTACCAGGGAGCAGGAGACACAAAAAGACAGCACAGTTAAATGTGGTTCATGAATCACTTAGCTCTAAAGGGCATTATTGGGAAATTGGCAAAACTAGAAATGGGTCTAAGGACTAGATATATTGGTGTGCCAGTTTTAAATTTCCTGACAGCGATTGTTGTTTTTTTTTTTTTGGAGAAGTTTTCGCCATAGGGTGTGTGCGCTCGCCAGACAGACTGAGAGAGACAGAGAGATAGAAAGCGAGAAATCACCCCCCAGGAGGGATGGTCACGCCGCAATCCCTTCTCCTCCATTCTCCTCTCAGGATCTTGGGCATGTACACACACGCGCCCGGCGTGAGTTTTAAGCCACCAGGTCCGGGACATGAACCATGGTCGACCACATGGGAGTCCAGCGATATAGCCATTACGCTAACTGCTGGTTCCCTTGTTTTCTTTTTTTGTAGGATAATTCCCTCGTTTGTAGGAAATACACACGTTAATATTTATGAGTGATTGGACATCATAAATTTAACCTCACGTTGGAGAAAGATTATTTTTCACTCTATTATACTTGGAAAATTTCTGTAATTTAGGGACTATTCTCTCCCATGCCCCAGAAAGTTAAGAAACAACTATGTCTGCTAAGAGATTGAGTATTTCTATTGGTAGTTTTCAGATGGTCAGTAGTTAAAGAAGGAAACATTTTGTATTGCCACACAAATACTAAGAGGAGCCTCTAATCAATCCTGTTTCATGAATTATTTGTGGAAATGCAGTTCAGGTACTCAGAAAGTTTACACACAAAAATATGCCGTTTGGCTGAATAGGCGTTTGTGCAAATGTATGTGTTTTGATTTACAGGTACCTTACTAGCTTTTTAAAAAACTTTTTTTTAGAGAGAGATTTTTGCTATAGGGTGCATGTGCTTGTCAGAGAGACAGAGAGACAGAAAGAGAGAAATCACCCCACAGGGGGATAGCCATGCTGCAATCCCTTCTCCCTCATTCTCCTCTTGGGATTTTGAGCATGCATACATACGTGCCCTGTGTGAGTTTTAGGCCGCTGGGTCCGGAACTCTAACCACTGTCAACTATGTGGGAGTCCAGCAATGTAACCATTATGCCATCTGCTGGTCCCAAGAATTTTTACATTAAAATTAATAATATGTGATAATAGGAATCCACCTGTTTATTGAACATTCTGAGTGTTGACTCTTTTCCTAAGTTATTTCTTAGTGCTGCATTTTTATCTCCTGTAAAATGGGGATAAGATCTTTTTTCCATAGTGTTCTAAAGGTTGGATGTGGTGATGCATGTGAAGTGCTTAAAATAGTACCTGGTATATAGGTGTTTAATAAGTGTTGGCTAATTTATATTATAATTATTTCTCCTATGTTCTGTGTGTGCATTATTTCATTTAATGCTCACAATTAGCCCTTTATGTAGGTATTCTTTTCTCTGTTTTACAGGTGAGAAAACTAAAATTCTGAGAGGATTAGTAATTTAGCTAGTATCACAAGCCTAGTAAGTAACAGAGCCAGGATTTCAAGCCCTGTTTATCTTACTTCAAAAGCCATACTTAAATATGCTTCTGTGTCATACTTTTTCTCCCTACTTTATCACTGTTTTAGAAATAGTATTGAAATGTTAAGTACTTCATATTCCAGCCTGTTTACTAAAAATGAAAAATTTAATTTATGTGCACAGTAGTGTATATGAAAACATGAAATAGCAGTGCTTTATTAAAATGTGGAAGACTGGCAGAAATATGGACAGGATTAGACATTTAATTTTATAAAAAGGAACATTTACTGAAAGAGTACATTTTTAAAGGCAGAAGTTAATCTCTCACCAGTTATCTTAATATTTTTATTAAGAATTAGTAAAAGGTGATACAAGTCTTTTAAAGCAAAACTAATATTTAGTTAAGCCCAGATAAAGAAACTTACTGTTGTCCTAAAAACTGCCTGAAAGATAAATTTTTCTGTGGTGTTCGATGGTATTGATTATGTTTATCTCTTGAAACTTTGAGCTTTTGTGCTTTGCACCACTCTTGTTGGCCTTTGACTTTCCTAGCTGTGTGTGTCATTTGCTAAGCAAATTCTCAATTCTGACGTGATTGTAAACTTCTTTGTTCTTGGTATTTTTTTCTTTATATCTCTAATCTTTTGAACAAGAGCCCATATGCTGTCTGGTACCTCAGCTTTGCTCCTGGCTGTGTTTCCAGTGACTAAGGTGTAACACCACCCAGTATTCATTCCAGTAATACTCCACAATAGCTTTTAAGTGAGGATGCATAAAACCATATTCATTATCTTTCTACCAGCGCTTTCTAGGAAAATGGGAAGAAATTGTGTGGGAAGAGTTTTTCTTCTCAAGTTATTTCTGTTAGTAAGTTCTATCTCTAGGTCTTCTTGTTTCATCTTTATTCAAAGGAGTAATGTTTCTCGTATTTACTTCATTGTTTCACTTTCCTACCATAACCAGCACTTGATCACCTAGTCTCTTTCTGTATTGGTGCTCATACTCACTTTCAGTACTCCATTTATCATGTTACTCTCCTGATCAAATATAATTTTGAGGATCCATAATTGTGTGTTCAACTTATTTATACAAACACATTTCCTTGGAACCAGCAGATGGCCTAATGGCTACGTCGCTGGACTCTCATGCAGTCAACTGTGATTTGAGTCCTGGACCCAGTGGCTTAAAGTCACACTGGGCGCGTGTGCGTGCGTACCGAAGATCCTGAGTGGAGAATGGAAGAGAAGGGATTGTGGTGTGGCCATCTTCACTAGGGGGTGATTTCTCACTTTCTGTCTCTCTGTCTCTCTCTGTCTTTCTGGTGAGCGCACGTGCCCTATAGCAAAAACCTCTCCCCCCCAAAAACAAAAACAAAAACAAAACCAAAAACCCTCATTTTCTTTAACACGCATAGGGTTAGAGTTCTGGTTATGCCAGTGCCTTTGCTCCATCTTCCACGGAGACTCAGTTTCTTCTTCTGTGCCTTTTGCTTTTCCTCTCCCTTATCCTGTTTGCCCTTTTTCCTCGCTACTTGAGTAAGTCCTACCCAGGTTTAAGTCCTAATTCCAACTGGAACCCCATTAATCCTTTGTACTACATCAACTGCAGTCTATAAATTCCGAGTGCATCTATAGTTTATACTTCTCTGTTAGAAATTGGTAGTACAGGGGCCCGCAGGTGGCATGGAGGTTAGGGCGCTGGACTTCCAATTGGCCAACCATGGTTTGAGTCCTGGACCTGGCGACTTGAAAATCATTTTGGGTATATGTACGTGCATCCCAAAATCCTGAGAGGAGAATGGAGGAGAAAGGATGGCATGGTTTGTCACTTTCTCTTTCTTTGTGTCTCTGGTGAGCCCACATGCCCTATAGCAAAAATCTCTGGGGAAAAAAAAGGAAATTGGTATTATATATTGTTGTATGTTTGTCTTACCTTTAACTGTGTTAAGCAATTTTTTAGTGAAGAAATTAAGATTTTTACTGCTTCTATTTAGCTGCAATGTCAGCATACAATAGGTACTCAGTACTTTCTGATTATTAATAAAAAGTACAGTTCACTTGCAGTTTGCCGACTTGGCAGGTGAACAAAAGGTAGAAACTTCTTTACTGCTCAGGGGCTCTTGTTCTTCAATTTTTCAGGGTGGAGGAAAAGAAGAAAAAAGGGTGACAAATTGTTGCATGTATTCCAGAGAATGGAAATAAGAATAACGCTAAATGTAAAATACTGTTGTGATGAAAAATTAAATAGAACAAGCAACATAATTTTTCTGGGTGTGAAAATTCATTCTGAAAGCCTTGTCAAATTTTATAGAAACAGTACCTGTGTTTAATTGTATATCTCTTATTAAGTTCTTGGTAATCTACTTGATCAAGTTTTCTCTGTTGTAAACATAGGAATTAAAATACATTATCTGGGTAGTCAAAGTATAATATTTCAGCTAAGATCTGCCTTTTGATGAATTGTTATTGAAATGGTAGAACATAGGAACTGTTACTCTAAGTAATTATATATTGTGTGTTATTATAGAGTTACCATGTATAGCTATTATTATCAATTAAGATCTAAGAATGATTATTTTTAGAAAGGGCATTTAGCGTGCTAGTTAATCTGTAAATTAGGTGACTGAAATATTGCTGACATTTTTCATTATTATTTTTGGGGCTAGCCATTTAAAGATCGCTGTGAATGGTTCTATGAACATTTGCATTCCGGACAACCAGATACAGACATGGTGCACAGGCCAGTGAATGAAAGTGATATCCTGCTGGTTCACAGAGGTAAGTTTTAACAAAGAAACTGATATACTTACTTGTGAGGCACGAAGTACATGTTATTAGAAACTTTAATATGTAAAATTAACCAGTGCTACATATTTAGATTCTATTTTTAGGAGTAGCTGTGAAGTTGTGTCAAAAGCAAATTGTGCAAAGCTAAAACAAGGGATTGCTGTACGGTTCCATGGAGAAGAAGGCATGGTGAGTATGAAACAAGTGACGAAGACGTCACTGTACGGAAACGATTGAAATGAACTTGAGTGAAGTTTAATATTTACTTGATAAAGCAAAAGTCTAATACGATTTTGTTGTTACTTAGAAAAAAATGTAACATAATATATTTCTGTTGATGTTTAATTTTATCTTTTTAAACTCAGGGTCAAGGTGTTGTGCGTGAGTGGTTTGATATTCTATCTAATGAGATAGTCAATCCTGATTATGCATTGTTTACCCAGTCAGCTGATGGTGAGTTGTATGGT
The DNA here is from genome assembly GCA_026018925.1 of Tupaia tana. Classification (NCBI taxonomy): domain Eukaryota; kingdom Metazoa; phylum Chordata; class Mammalia; order Scandentia; family Tupaiidae; genus Tupaia; species Tupaia tana. Next base: position 47,062,774 of record JAKSZU010000002.1, on the reverse strand, counting down.
TTAGATTATTCTTTCTTTGTCTTGTCGCATGTTTTCAGATTATTTCAGTATATTTTATACTTGGTTACCATAGTAGCCCTGTAAACTATTGAATATATTCCCATTTCATAGAAAACTGAAATTCAGAATTTTTGTTTATATTCATGCAGTTAATGAGTGGTGGAATCAGAAGTAATGTCTGACTCAATCTACTGTTTTTTCCTCTGAACACTTGGTTCTGAAATGCTTATCTAAAAGACAGCACTGATCCTGAAGGAGTTCTCATTAGTCCTTTGTGAAATAAAATTAGATTTGGGACTAGCAGTTGGTGTAATGGCTATGTCGCTGGACTCCCATGTAGTCGACTGCAGTTTGAGTCCTGGACCTGGTGGCTTAAACTCATGCTGGGCACATGTGCGTGCGTCCCCAGGATCCCTAGAGGACAATGGAGGAGAAGGGATTGTAGCATGGCCATCACTCCTGGGAGTGTGATTTCTCGCTTTCTGTCTCTCTGTCTGCTCTGTCTGGCGAGCACACACGACCTATAGTAAAAACCTCTCCCCCCCCAATAAATAAATAAATAAAACTAGATTTATATTCGATTTAAGGATTGATCTTTCGTCTACCATATTTTGAGTTAAAATTTCCTTTAATAAAATCGTGGTGCTAGGCTAGATATGGAAATATATATATTTTTTGAGAGATATTTTTGCTTTAGGGTGTGTGTGGTCACTGGAGAGACAGAGATAGAGAGATAGAAAGTGATAAATCATCCCCTGGGGAGATGGCCATGCCACAATCCTTTGTTTTTCATTCTTTTCTCAGGAGTTTGGGCATGCACGCACATGCATCTGGCATGAGTTTTAAGCTGTCTGGTCTGGGACCGAGCTGCAGTCAACTACATGAGAGACAGCAACCTAACCATTATGCCATCTGCTGGTCCCAAGTAGTTGGATTTTTAAAAAACTCTTAATTTGGAGCAATGAAACTTTACTTAACCCTGTTTGAGTTTCTAGGTCTTAAAATTTATTGATTATGAAAACCAAAGTCTAGAAATTAAGATGTTAAACTTTAGCCTATAATCTGTTTATGTTTACTAACTTTATTTTCAGTCTTTTTAAGAATTGACTTGGCAGGGCTAGTTGGTGGCATGGTGGTTAAGGCACTGGACTCCCACATGGCCAGCAGCATTTCAAGCCCTGGACCCAGCAGCTTAAAAATCACTCGGAGCGCATGCGCCTGTATGCCAAAGCCCGGAGAGGAGAATGGAAGAGGAGAGATTGTGGTTTGACTATCCTCTCTGAGGCAGGAGTGATTTCTCACTTTCCCTCTCTCTGTCTCTCTTCCACAAGTACACATGCTTTATGGCAATAACCTAAAAAAAAAAAAAAAAAAGAATTGACCTGGCAACTAAAAAGCTCATATTTAACCATATAAAAGAAGTAAAGAGTTCTCTTTGCTGACATGGTGTTTGCAACTTATAGTGTTGTAATTTGCTGTTGTGGACTAAGTGGGAATGGGAATGGTTACCATCTCATTTGTGTGAGGTATATTGATAAGCTCTCTAACTTAATAAAGACTTAGCTTCCAAGTGAAGATGGCATTTCAATTTTCAAATGCTTTCCACAGTTGCTTGTTTTCCGGAAAATCTTTTCCTTCTCCAGTGTTTGCATTCTTTTATTAGCTGTAATTTCTGATTACTTTCAACCAAACTGGCAGCAAATTCCCATTTAATAGGAAGGCTGAGTTTAGAGGCAGCAAGCAGGGTTGGACCATAGTGCAGCTCAGAAGATGCAGACATCAACGTGCAGGGTGTTCCTTGGCCCCATGAGTGAGTGATATCATGGAGGGTTATGGAGTGATATCATGGAGGGGTATGGAGTGATATGGAAGGGTATGGAGTGATGTCATGGAGGGATATAGAGTGATATCATGGAGGGGTATGGAGTGATATCATGGAGGGGTATGGAGTGATGTCATGGAGGGGTATGGAGTGATGTCATGGAGGGATATGGAGTGATGTCATAGAGGGATATGGACTGATATCATGGAGGGGTATGGAGTGATATGGAAGGGTATGGAGTGATATCATGAAGGGGTATGGAGTGATATCATGTAGGGATACAGAGTCTCTAACTCTAACTCCTGCTTGTTTGCTCTCAGGTAAAGTTGGTGTCTGTGATTTTATGACAAATACAATGAAGCAGCTACTGGGTTTAATTACTTAAGTTTCATATTTAAAGAGAGACTTAGCATTACATTTTAGACTTATTTCTTTTTTTTGTACTTCTTATTCTGAGCCTATTTAGTTTCATACCTGAAAAATAGATTTGTGGGACCAGCAGTTAGCGTAATGGCTATGTCGCTGGACTCCCACGTAGTCGACCGCGGTTCGAGTCCCGGGCCCGGTGGCTTAAACTCATGCCGGGCGCGTGTGCGTGTGTGCCTAAGATCCCGAGAGGAGAATGGAGGAGAAGGGATTGCGGCATGGCCATCCCCTCTTGGGGGTGATTTCTCGCTTTCTATCTCTCTATCTCTCTCTGTCTGTCTGGCGAGCGCACGCGCCCTATAGCAAAAACCTCTCCCCCCCCAAAAAAAAAAAATAGATTTGTTAGGCATAATTAGTATAGGTATTTCCTCAATACTACAGATCTACAGATTTATAGCAGAGCATTTGTTGAAACACAAATGTTCTTTTTGTGAGCCACATACTTGGGGTCATAGTGTTAATACATTAAAATATAGGTGGAATATTTCCTTGTTCTTAATGATGAAAAGATTTATGTTTAGGAAGTAAGGATTCCTAAATGTGAGAAATGTTTGGGCAGACCTATTATTTATAATTATTTTGTTTAATTAAATTTTTTTTTTTTTGCAATAGGGTGAATGCGCTTGTTGGAGAGAGACAGAGACATAGAGATAAAGTGTGACATTACCTCCAAGGTGGATGACCACACTACATTCTCTTCTCTACCATCTTGGGATTTTGGGCGTGCATGCACATATCCTGGGATGTTTTATAAGCCATCTAGTCTAGGACTTGAACCACTCAGTTGACTGTGTGGGATCCAGCCACCTTAATCTCCGCATCACCTACTTGTTCCTATAATAATTTTTTTAAAATGTGGTTTTTAATCAAAGTGAAATGCTTAGTACAGAGAAGCAGGCATAGTATAATGTTTGGGAGTTTAGCCTCCAGGATTATACCGAATGTGAATCCTGGCCCTACCACTTTTTTGGTATGATCTGGAGACCATTAAACTTAGTTTTTAAATCTGAATTTCCTCATTTGAAAACAATGATTAACTTACGTTATAACATAGTGAGAATTCAATTACCTGATACGTGAAAATGCTTAGGTCAGTACCTGGCACATAGAAAGCATGAAATAATTATTATTGTTACCCTGTGAAAATGATTTTTCTTCTGTGAGGTCATGAAATTAGCTGGCAGGGTCACAAATACTTGAACTTTAAAATTTAACATAAATTTAATCTTCTGTTTTAACTAGTTTCAAGTTAATTGCTATTCCTTTCCTGAAAATTCTCTCCCTATTTGTTTCCTTTTTTTCTGTTAATTTCTCCTTCCCTTTTTTCAAAGCTTTATTTTTTAATTATTATTATTATTATTATCATTTATTTTATTTTTTTTGGAGAGGTTTTTGCTATACGGTGTGTGCGCTCGTCAGAAAGACAGAGAGACAGAGAGACAGAAAGCGAGAAATCACCCCCCGGGGGGATGGCCACGCCGCAATCCCTTCTCCTCCATTCTCCTCTTGGGATCTTGGGGGCACACACACAAGTGCCCGGCGTGAGTTTTAACCCGCCGGGTCCGGCACTCGAACCGTGGTCAACTACATGGGAGTCCAGCGACATAGCCATTACGCTAACTGCTGGTGCCTCCCATACTCTTTTTAAGTACCCAGATTTTCCCGAAAGTACTTTGATAAATAAGAAATTGCACACACAGCTAGGGAGGAAAGTAGAGAATATTAAAAAAAATCTCTGCTGGTTTATTAGTAGTCCTGTGCATTCACTTTTTTAACAGCTAAAAAATATTTATGATTTTTCCTAGGATATTATGTTTTTGGAATTATATTTGTTTTCAAAGTCTTTCTCTGTCTTTATTTAAAAGTCAAAGTAGAGCTTTGGCTTTTAAAATTCAGCCCTACCTCATAATTGGAAATTATTCCCAAAAATTACTTAACAGTGAATGAGTATGTGTATGTGGCTCAGTTAGGTCATTCAGCCATAAACTTCCAAGTTTGTACCTTATATTTAAGTTAACGGGTTATGGAAATTTAATTGGTGTCAATATTGATAAAGACTAGCCAAACACGAAGTGAATTGTCAAAATATGTATTCTGAATGACCCGACATTTCAATTTTCTAATACTTTCCCACTTACTCTTGATTTTTCTTTGATGTTATTTCATTAGATTTACCAGTTATTCTTTCCTTTAGTTCAGGTGCCTAGAAAAGTAGTACATAGGATGAGCTCATTTCATGTTTGTTGAATGAATGTGTGAATTTATAACCCAAGTCAGTTTTAGGTGATTGGAAAAGTCATGTATTTTTTTATGTTTTTCTGTGCAAAAATGTGTCCTGACTTTCCTGACAATCCAGTAGTTATCACAGAAGAAGACAGAAGAAGAGTCATGTAATGTAGAAGTCTTGGCCTTAGATTTTTTTCATTGCACTAGATTTTTTTTAAAGAGTTTTTTTTTTTTTTTTTTTTTTTTTTTTTTTTTTTGAGACGTTTTTGCTACAGGGCATGTGCGCTCGCCAGAAAGAGACAGAGAGACAGAGAGATAGAAAGCGAGAAACCACCTCCCGGGGTTATGGCCATGCCTCAGTCCCTTCTCCTTCATTCTCCTCTCGGGATCTTGGGCACGCACGCACACACCCACGCACATGTGCCCTGCATGAGTTTAAGCCACCGGGTCTGGGACTTGGACCACGGTCGACTACATGGGAGTTCAGCAACATAGCTATTATGCTAACTGCTGGTCCCTAAAAAAGTTTTTTATTGACGTAAAATATGCATAACGTAAAATTTGCCATTTCAACCGTCAGAAAGTGTACGGCTCAGTGGTTAAGTGCATTCACAATGTTGTACAACCATCACCATGATCTATTTCCAGAAGCTTTTCATCACCCAAAGCAGAAACTCTGTACCCTTTGAGCAGTAACACCCCCTTTTCCTTCTCCCAGCCTCAGGTAACTAGTATAGTACTTTCTATAAATTTTCCTATGCGAGATATTTAATAAAAATGGAATTTTGACTGTAATTGGTAAATATTGCCCTTGCCATTTTTACTTTTACCTGAGTGGTAATTAGCCATTTAAACTTGATTATTTGCCATGAGGTATTGGTTGAATTGTAGACTTAGTTGATTTTCTGATCATTTTAAATAATCAAATTCACAGCCTAGACCTATCACTTAGAACATTTGTGCATTTACAAAAGTTGGTTATTCTCATAGTCTTCTATTTAAAGAGTAGAAACTAGTGAATATTTACTGCACTGGTCATGTATAGAGGCATGAACAATGAGTGCCCAGTCATTACAATCTATTAGTGATTGCCACATTGTCTAGGAAAGTATGTGTGTATGTATGTTTGTTTATGATCGTTCACTGTGTTATTTCCAAGCTCTTTCTCATAGTCTTCCATCTTTTTTAAGTCAAAAGTGTTCTAAAATTTTCTTACCGTGATAAGTATATGTGAATTAATTATCTTCTGAATTTTTAGTTCCACTACCTGGTATAATTTAATTCCACAAAGAACTTTCCCATAGAAGTTTATACATAAAGTAACCTTAGCTTCATAGAAGGCATGTGTGAATTAAGTAACTGCAATGAAATGATCTCTCTTTTGCATTTAGATTCTTAAGAATAAAACATGTTGTATTTATTTCAATAGGAACAACTTTTCAGCCTAATAGTAACTCCTATGTAAATCCCGATCACTTGAACTATTTCCGGTTTGCTGGACAGATCTTGGGATTAGCTTTGAATCACAGACAACTGGTCAATATTTACTTCACACGATCATTCTACAAGCATATTCTTGGTATGGCTCTGAGATCATTTTATTTTGATTGGAGACAGCCTGTATATGTATAAGACATTTCGAATCTTGAGGGAGAGAAAAATTATCTACCTTTTTAAAACACTTTTTCCTAAAAGTTTTTTTCCCCATTTTAGTGTGTGTAAATTTATACTAAGAATGCATTTTAATGAGTATATGCAAGATAATTGTAACTTTATAATAACTTTCTATAGCCATTTCAAAGAAAGTTTATATTGTGAAACTATGGAAGTCACAAAGGCATAATGTAATAGACTTCCAAATTCAGAAATTAACATCCATTTAAAACATATTGTAAGTTGGATTGTATTTTGCAATTTTTCAGAATATCTGTAGAGGGCAGTATTTTACCATTAAACGGGTAAGAAAATGCAGAAACATTTAGACTATAACTGCTGTATGTTTGCATTTGTAGGTATTCCTGTAAATTACCAAGATGTGGCATCCATTGATCCAGAATATGCCAAAAATTTGCAGTGGATTTTAGATAATGATATTAGTGATCTGGGTCTAGAGCTTACTTTTTCTGTTGAGACTGATGTGTTTGGAGCAATGGAAGAGGTGCCTTTGAAACCTGGGGGTGGAAGTATTCTTGTGACACAAAATAACAAAGTGAGTATTCACATTTTTACTGTAGCCTTTGTTTGTATCTTGGCCTGAGACTTTTTTAATTACTCTATATTTTTCTGCCATTTGCTAGAAAAACCTTTACTGTTAGAAGTTTTATAACAAAACGTTTAAATCAACAAAATAACAAAGTATCAAGCTTTGAATTAGAAAGCATCATTTTAGTATTGTACTAGCTACACCAAAGGTTCCTTAAGCAGTCTAGAGCACAATTCAGTTGACTGTATAAATTTGGTACCTGCATTTTGAAAAAATTTGATTAGAAATATAAACTTAAGTCAAGGTAATAGTCATAATAATCACCATTTCCTGGTTTAAAAGTGCAATATAAAGAGTTCTAATAGAGAAAAGAAATCCCAGTGTTTAAATATTGTGTATGCTTTTTGGACCCAGTAGATCTGCTAAGACATATTAATGTGATTATTTTTAAAAATTTTATAACTAGATTACTTTTATGTATTATATGTCCTCTGTACATATTATTTTTACTCTTAGACATGTTTTAAGTTTCACTTTTGAGAATCATGTGACCTTAAAATATAAATATTTTTATATTTGTGTGTACTATGTAGGATATTTGAGGTGAAAAAATTCTGGCTTTGAATTCCAGTTTTATTGCTTACTAGTTGCATATTTTCCTTAGATAAGACTAAAACATTTTTTCTTTCCTTTAGTCAGATTATGATTATAAGACTGCTACAGTATCAAAACAGCATCCATTGAACCATTTTGTAGCCTAGAGATTTGGTAAAATATGCATTATTTTTAAAAGACCAAAAAAGATAGCCATCCCATAACAACTCTTTAGCCTCAGTTTTCTTTTCTGTAGAATTGGAATAATACTTTTCATACAGAGTAATTGTTAGCATTTTTTTTTTTTTAAGAGAGACTTTTGTCCTCCGGCACGTGTACTCACCAGAGAGGCAGAGAGAGACATACAGAAAGTGAGATATCAACCCCCTCACCCTAGGGGGGATGGCTATGCCGCAGTCGCTTCTCCATCCTCTCAGGATCTTGAGCACTCATGCACATGCGCCTGGTGTGAGTTTGAAGTTCCCAGGTCCAGGACTTGAACCACAGTCCATTATGCCATCTGCTGGTCCCTGTTGTTAACATTTTATAAAATGAAAAACACAGCATAAAAATTTGTTATTACTTGATAGTATTTTATAAAAACAGGCCCTTAGTTTCAGATAGACAGAAGGAATTGGAAACAAACTGCATAATTTTACTTTTTAAAATTCAGTTACTACACACATGTACATCCAGAAAAATGAGGTCCATTTGTTAGAAATCAAATCAGGAGCTGAGTTTTTATATATTTCAAAGAATTACTTATTTAATTTTATTTATTATCATCACTATTTTTCAGTTTGAGCAGAGGGGGCCCAATGCCTTCACCACCATGCCTTATGCTGGCCCCAGGAGCAGAGTTTTTTTAAACATGTTTATACTTGTTTTTTTTTTTTTTTTTTTTTTTTTAAAGTATACTTAGGGTTTTTTAGCCTACCTTCATATGTTACCAATGAAGATACTGTGTATGGCATTTTAAAAATAAAGTATTAATGCCAAAGCTGAGGCCAGAACCCAGGTTACCTAATTTCAAGTCCAATGGTTTTTGTGCTGTATGCAAAATTAAACATATCAAGGAAGAATTTACTCAGTTTTTAATATAATGAGTCATGTTAAGTTATAGAAGACTAAAATAATAAAATGCTTAATATTTAAATCTACACGATGGGGCCAGTAGGTGGTGTGATGGTTAAGGCTGGACAGCCACAGGGCTGACTGCAGTTTCAGTCCTGGACTTGGCTACTTGCTTTCTCACTTTCCTTTTCTCTCTTTCTCTCTGGTGAGCACATGTGCCCTATTCAAAAATAAGTAATAAAATTAAATAAATAATTTGAAAAACTCTATATGAGTTTGCAAGTAAATGAAAATATTTTAAAAATATTTGTTAGGAAGTCCATTTTGTAGTGCATTTATTATTTTGTTTTACACTACCCTCAATTAAGAGTAATGAAGTCACACAATGTTTTTAAAAGGTTTTTTTTTTTACTGTTACCATAAGTTTTAATCATGTACAACATGATGTCTTGAAGGATATATATATTGAGGTAATACATTGATAAACACTAACAATGTATTACTTCACATAGTTACCATTTTTGTGATGAGTACTAAAAATCCATTCTGTTTACATTTTTCAAGAATACAGTACGTCATGGGACCAGCAGTTAGCGTAATGGCTATGTCGCTGGACTCCCACATAGTCGACTGTGGTTTGCGTCCTGGACATGGTGGCTTAAAACTCATGCCGGGCGTAGTGTGTGTGCGTGCCCAAGATCCTGAGAGGAGAATGGAGGAGAAGGGATTGCGGTGTGGCCATCCCCCCTGGGGGGGTGATTTCTCACTTTCTGTCTCTCTGTCTCTGTCTGTCTGGCGAGCGCAAGTGCCCTATAGCAAAAACCTCTCAAAAAAAAAAAAAAAAAAAAGAATCCAGTATGTCATCAACTCTAGTCACCTTGTTGTATAATAGCGCTCTTAAAAGTTTGTCCCCCTACCTAACTGTACTTATGTATCCTTGGAGAGGAGCATCTTCTATTTCTGCCCTTTGCCCCAGTAACCTAGCACCTGGTAACCACCATCCTTCTCTCAACTTTTATGAGATCGACTTTTTTTAGATTCCACATAGGAGTAAGATCATGTGGTATTTGTCTTTCTGTGCCTGGATTATTTCACCTAAGTTAAAATCCTCCAGGTTCATCCCTGTTACCATAGATGGTAGGACTTTTAATCTTTTTTATGGCTGAATAGTACTCCATTGTGTATATTTAGCACTTTTTTAAATTCATTCATTGATTAATGGACACTTAATTTAGTTCCACATCTTGACTATTAAAGTCAGTGAGTCTTTATTAAGGCAAGATTACTTTTAATGAGCAACACATAGACACGGTTCTTACCTACGATTGCTATATGTGGTGAGTGGATTTGTTACTCCTCACATATATATTATGTATGACAAAGTGGAAAGGCCAATTAACAATTGTGTGATGCATAGCTTTATATATACATACATATATGCTTGTGTCTCTGCCCTCCCACTGTGATAACATTTTGTTAAGATTTTTAAAATAGCTATTATTTTACATGTGTGTCTTTTATTGAACTGTAGAAAGAAGCAAAATATTGAATAAGTAATAAGAATATGCTAACAATGAAGATATGCCCTTCATTGTAAGTTTCATCTGAGACTGAAATACTGTTGTAATATTGAAGAGGTGTAAGCTTTTGTTTCTCAGTTTAATACATTTTTATTGAACTATCTTAACTAATGGCGTGATCGATGACAGACCACTGTGCTGCCTGCTGGCTCCCATTTTTCTTTTTTTTAAATTCCCTTTTCATTATTCTTTACCAAAAGCTGAAATCAGAGAATCTTTGATTTTTGAGTTGGAAATACTCTTTTTTGCTTGAATCTCTACCTCTTGGAATCAAATGGTAGGCAATATAAGCTTTTTTAAAAAATTACTTACTTTTAATTATTTTTACTTAGTTTGCTATGGGACATGTGTACTCACCAGTGAGTGAGTGAGAAAGTGAGAAAGCAAGCCACCAGGTCTGAGACTTGAACTGTGGTCAGTGAGAAAAGAACGTCCACAGAAATGTACATGCTGCTGTCCCCTCTTCTCTATTCTCTTGGGATTTGGGGCATACATGCACACACACCCAGTGATTTTCAAGCCACCAGGCCTAGGACACAAACAGACCATTTTGGGAGTCCCACACCTCAGCCACCATGCCACCTACCGGCCCTAGTGTTAGCATCACTTTTACAATACTAATCATAAAACCCATCTCAGCAGGGAGAAAAGAGAAATTGGGGTGGAAAGAGGATATCTGGAAATGGAAAAAGTGGCATTGAAGTTTTATTATAAGGGGGCAGCATTACATTGTCAGATAGAGGTAAGGAAGGGGAGAAGGAAAATATTTTGGTCTTGTAGGAAGGCATAGGGAAGGCATAGAACAGGGAGTGTTTGGGGAACCACGATTAGCTGAGAGTTGTGGAGTTTAGCTTAGGGTGCAAAGTCAGTCAGTGGGAAAAAATGAGATGGGGCAGAGAGAGAGAGAGAGAGAGAGAGAGAGAGAGAGAGAGAGAGAAATCATCCCCCAGGTGGGATGGCCACAACCCAATCCCTTCTCTTCCATTCTCCACTTGAGATTTTGGGCACGCACTCATGCACCTGACGTGAATCTCAACTCTAGGTCCAGGACTCAAACCACGGTTGGCCATGTGGGAGTTCAGCACCTTGACCAGTACATCATCTTCTAGCCCCATGTATGGTATTTTTTTCTTTATTGCTATTTTCATTTTATTTCTTTCACACACAGAAACCTTCGAAGCACATACAAGTGCAAAATACAGGCTTGCATATATGTATATGTGTGTGTGTGTATACACACACATATATATATTACTGACTTAAAGTAGATTCTCTGTAACTTCAGAAAAGTATAATTTGAAAGATCTTTTTACTATTCTGAAAACTTTTAAAACAGTGCTAAATCTTAAGGCTCTCCATATTGTGTGTGTGTTAAATGACTTCTAAAATCATCCTGTCAGTGAAGACACACTATTATTTATTTGTTTGTTTGTTTATTTATTTATTTTTAGGGAGATTTTTGCTATAGGGCACATGTGGCTCTACAGAGGGACAGAAGGTGAGAAATCACCCCCCAGGGTTCTGGCCACACTGTAGTCCCTTCTCCTCCATTCTCCTCTCCAGATTTTGGACATGCCTGCACACATGCCTGGTATGAGTTTCAAGCCACTGGGTCTGGGACTCAAACCACAGATGGCTGTGTGAGAGTCCAGTGACATAACCATTACACCATCTGCTGGTCCATCCATTCTTCCTTCCTTCCTTATTTATTCATTCATTCATTTATATGCATATATATATGTGTATATATACACACACACATATATATATATGTTTCTGCCTTAGGATGCGTACACTTGCAGGAGAGACAGACAGAGACAAGGAGAGGGAAAGCAAGAAATCACACCTCAGGGGATATGGCCACACCACAATCCCTTCTCCGCCATTCTCCCCCTGGAATCTTGGGCACTCATAAACATGTGCACAGCGTGAATTTTAAGCCACCAGGTCTGTGACTCAAAATGCGGTCATCCATGTGGGAGTCAGGGACGTAACTGCCACACCATCTGCTGGCTCTGGTTTTTCTATTTTTTTGGTAGGTTTTTGTCATAAGGTGTGTGGACTTGCCAGAGAGAGACACAGAGAGGGAAAGTGAGAAATCACAGCCCCCCTGGGGGATGGGTCACAATACCTTCTCCTCTGTTCTTCTCTTGGTATTTGGGTGCACATGCACATGTGTGCACTGGTGTGATTTTTAAACAGTTGAATCTAGGACTTAAGCCACAGTTGGCCATGACAGAGTCCACTGCCTTAACCACCATGCCACCTGCTGGCCTGACATTCTTTACTTCGTATTTTAGATAGTGTGTTCAAAAACTCAGCTTGAGGGACCAGCAGTTAGCGTAATGGCTATGTCGCTATACTCCCATGTAGTCAACCGCGGTTCGAGTCCTGGACCTGGTGACTTAAACTCACACTGGGCATGTGTGCCCAAGATCCCGAGGGGAGAATAGAGGAGAAGGGATTGCAGTGTGGCCATCCCCCCCAGGGGGTGATTTCTCGCTTTCTGTCCCTCTCTGTCTTTCTGGCGAGTGCATGCACCCTATGGCAAAAAAAACCTCTCCAAAAAAAAAAAAATTCAGTTTGAAAAATCACTAAATCTATAAAATGGCTACCTGAAATATCATTGTTTTTGTTACTGAATTTGTTCTAAGGAAACTGAAGTGATAAAATGTTTATGACTTACAATCCTGGTAACTAATTTATGACCATAAAAGTATGGTGTACCAGGGCCTAGCAGTTGGCGTGTTGGTTAAGGTGCTTGACTCCCACATGGCCAGCTGTGGTTTGAGTTCTTGACTTGACGACTGGCTTCTTACTTTCTCTTCTCTGTCTTTCTCTGGTAAGTGCATGTGCCCTATAGCAAATTTTAAAAAATTAAAAATAATAAAAATAGGGTGTACAGATCAAATAAACCATTAAAATATGTTACATAATAAAATGTCACTGTTTTTCTTATATGTACTTACTCTTATAAAAGAAACAATAGGTGCTGGCAGGTTGTGTGGTGGTTAGGGGCGCTGAATTCCCACATGACTGACCATGGTTTGAGTCCCAGACCTGGTGGCTTGCTTTCTCATGCCCCTACCCTCCTCAGTCTGTCCCTCTCTGGTCAATTTAAAAATAAATAATAATAAATAAAACTGAAAAAAATAATTCTTTTTAAAAAACATATTTTTTTTTTAGTTCTTTGAGAAGCAGTTTTCAGTGAGACCTTTTTGTACCAGGGCAGTTAATGATCAGATAGATAAGCCCAGGAAGAAAGCTTTTATTCCCAAAGGGTTTATGGTCAAACAGTGAATTGAGTTATGCCAGTAATGACATTTAGATTGTTAATTACTGAAAAATAATCATTCCAAACAGTTTTACAAATATGCCCAAGTATATCAGTCTACCTACAGTTAGAACAAAAGAACATCTTCTTTTTACTGACTCTCCAGATACAAGTGATTTATTGAGATATCTTTCAAGAAATAGTGAAGAAGAAAGTAAAGGCTCTGCTGCAGTTGTGCCCTCTAATAGCTTCTTCTGGTCAGGCTAAAGCCGCATGGAAGTGTGTGCTTGTTCCCTGGCCCACCAAAAAAATCAGGTACACTGGGCAGCTACTCAGGAGGCTCAGGAAGGAGGATCGAGAAACATAAGAAGACCCGATCTTTTTTTTTTTTTTTTTTTTTAAGAGATACTCAAAAAGGAAGGTTAGCTCCAATAAATGTATCAATTTTCAACATCCCTGGAAGAAAACTTAATTTAGATTCAAAGGCTGGAAAGAAGTTAAAATGTTAAGGAAGTTAAGGAAGATCTTTGAAGGGTATCGTTCTTCATTCCACATATTCAGAAGATGGGGAGAAGCTTACTGAAAGAAAGTGTTTCTGTAACTAGATACGGAAAGTTGGATCTCAGTAGTCTTCTTTATTTATTTTCCCTTTATAATTGCTTCTTGCTAACCTCTCTCACATCAGTTATCAGGCTGAGGTGGAACTGGAAAAACATTGTTGAAGTTCTTTTTTATTATTATTCTTGTCTTTATGCTGAGGTTTTCTAGGTTACAAACTTGGTATATATAAACATACTATTTCCTGTACTCCTTAGTATGGCTAATTCCCCACTTTAATTGTGTTGCATCTAGTATTTTATGCTAAGAATTGGCTTGAGCAAAACTCACGTGGGAACGGATCTTACTCTCCGAGACTATGCCGTCTCTTGAGGATAAAGATCCCTCAGCCCTACCAAACACTGCCTCTCTTCATATCTTAGCGCAGAGTGAGATTTTAGATTTCATAAACTTCTCGTTTAATAGTACAGCCCTTTATGCTAATGTTAGTGGACATGACTGTCATCTACATGGCCGTGCTGTTTCCTTAAAGCATGTAAGAAAATTTGGTGTAGTTATGCAAGGGCATAAAATCACCCGGTTAACTTTATAGGTGAGGAGAAGTAGCCGGAGTGCTTTTGTACAATGTGAACTATCGGAATGCGTAGGGATAATAATAGTGTTCCTGGCAATAAGTTGTATTGGCAAGAAAATGTTCATTGGTATTAGTCTTTTTGAAGATGTACTGTTTAAGGAGGCAGGGAAACAGATTTGAGAAGCAATTTTATTTAGAGTTTTCTAGTAACTGCAATGACCTTTTAGCTATCTAAAAACTCTTATTTTACTTAACAACTCAGGATTTGTGATGGCTAGGATTTTATTGTTTTGCTGAAAAAAAAATTAATACCAAGGCTTGTCTATATTTAAATTACTTAATTAGGAGACCAAGAGATAGTATAATGGTTATATTGCTGGTCTCCCACATGGCCAACCGTGGTCCAAGTCCCAGAACCAGAGGCTTGAAACTCATGCCTGGTGCGTGTGTGTGCGTGCGTGTGCAAAATCCCAAGAGGAGAATGGAGGAGAAGGGATTGTGGCATGTCCATCCCCCCCCAGGAGGTGATTTCTCACTTTTTGTCTCTGTGTGTCTCTTTGTTTCTAAGGCAAGGCATGTGCCCTATAGTGAAAATTGCTCTAACAAAACCAAAAAGTTACTTAATTAGTAGGAAGACTGGGTAGTAAAGTAGCTAATTTTTATAAATTGGTAATCCAGTAACTATGGACTGGGTTACTGAAATATGGGAAATAATTAATATTAGAAGGAATAGAAAAAAAATGAGGAAAGATTAGTATGCTTGTAAACGTTAATTTAAAAAATAGAATGTATGCATAAAAAGAATTAATTGATAAAAACAGAATGTAGGGCCAACCTCATGACTTTAGAGGTTAAGGGAGCCAGGTCCCATGCAGCTAGTTCTAATCCCAGCCCCGGCAGCTTGAAAAACACTCCCGGTACCTTGCATGTATGCCCCAGATTCCTACAGGATAAAGAAATATGGCAGAGGGGATTGCAGCATGCCTTCACCTCATTGTGGGGTCTTTTCTCTTTCTCTTCCCAGTGGACATGCTCTCTGGCAATCAAGGAAAAAAAAAAGGGTGTGTACTGTTTTAACAGAAGTGACATGCAATTAAAATAGGCAAGGTGTCCTTGAGTAATTCAGAAATCTATTATTTTCATGCTTCATTATTTGTTAAGATTTTGAACAATGATTATTTTGTGATTCTTTTTTTCTGTTTTTTTTTCTTTTGAGAGGTTTTCGCCATAGGGCGCGTGTGCTCGCCAGACAGGCAGAGAGAGAAAGATAGAAAGTGAGAAATCACCCCCCAGGGGGGATGGCCACGCCGCATTCCCTTCTCCTCCATTCTCCTCTCATGATCTTGGGCACGCACGCACACGCGCCCGGTGTGAGTTTTAAGCCACTGGGTCTGGGACGCGAACCGCAGTCAACTACGTGGGATTCCAGCGACATAGCCATTACGCTAACTGCTGGTCCCTGTTTTTTCTTTTTTGAGAGGTTTTTGCTATTTGGTGCGTGCACTTGCCAAAAAGACAGAGAGACAGAAAGTGAGAAATCACCCCCCAGGGGGGATGGCCACACCGCAATCCCTTTTCCTCCACTCTCCTCTTGGGATCTTGAGCACGCCCGCACACACGCCTGGCGTGTTTAAGGCACCAGGTCCGAGAATCGAACTGCGGTCGGCTACATGGGAGTCCAGCAACATACCCATCATGCCAACTGCTGGTCCCTCTTTTTTTCTTTTTTTTTTTTTAATTTGCTTCATGTGCTCACTGAAGATAGAGAGAAAATGAGAAAGTACCTGTGGGACATGGTTGTGCCAAAGTCCCTTATTCTCCATCTCCCTCCTTTCAGGATTTGAACACGCATACACACATATTCTGAGCCCCGAAATCCTGGACTCAAACCACTCAGTTGGCCATGAGGGACCTAAACGTCTTAACCACACCACTGGCTGGTCTTGAGCAATGGTTATTAATTAGTACTTTAAGATTATAAAACCAAAATCCCTTTGGAAAATGCCATTCTCGTTTAGAAGAATAGCGTCTTATATATCACCTTAAACATACAGATGTATAAATAATGAAAGGTGCAGAAAACTTTTAGTACCAACAGGAAACAGTTAAAGCAGATAACTACAAGGTGGTCATACTACAATTGGGAATCACTGCTGGTCATCACTTGGACAACTGGCCCTTGAACAGTACAGGGCATGGGGGGGGGACGCTGACATTCCCTTCCTCTGCACAGTTGGAAATCATGTGTAATTTTTGACCCCTCCCCAAAATTTACTAGTAGTCTACTGTTGACCAAAGCCTTAGATAACATGGTCTTTTTTTCTTAAAAAGAATTATTTAATTAATTCTGTTTGTTTTTATTATTATTTTTAATTTGACCAGAGGGAGACAGAGAGAGAAAGGGGAAGTGAGAAAGCAAACTGCCAGGTCTGAGACTCAAACCACACTCGACCACGTGGGAATCCAGCACCTTTAACCACCATATCACCTGCCGGCCCTGACATAAACAGTCTTTTAACACGTTTGTATAATATATGTAACTAGGTATTATATGCCATATTCTTAAAATAAGCTAGAGAAGAGAAAATGTTAAGAAAATCATAGGGAAGAGAAAATACATTTACAATGTTTATTGAAAAAAAATCTCTGTTGTTTAGGGACAGTTGTATTTCTTGGGTTGGACCCTTGAAATTTAGTGTTTCTCTCTGTTTGGCACACATTTCTCTACAGATACTGTGTGTATCTTAGAGTAACTGATTAGTTCCTATATAGTAGAATTTATTCTTGTGAGTGGTGGGAAGTGGGCTTTGGGGGTGAGGGTCGTTGAATAGCAGAGATGGCAACTTTCCCTGTGCCAGATTGTGCACGGAGCCACGTGGGGTTTGGGGAGAGCTGTGAGGAATTCACTGTGACATTTCTGTAGTCCTGAGAGGTATAGAGAATTCATAGCCAACAGTCATATATAGCTTGCTGGCTCACTGCCTGTTTTTTTGTTTTTTGTTTTTGGAACAGAGCATCAGATTAGTGCCAAAAACGAATAAAGGAAGGGGGCTAAAACAGGCTTTCTCAAACACTCTGTGTTTAGAGTATTCATTCCCAGTAGGTGTGAACTATATACAGCATGTAGCTTCTAACTTACAGTTTCCCTTAGAAGTAATTGAAAATAGATAAATAGTATCTTCATGTATATGTATATGTGTATATATATAAACAGAACTTTTTAATGTTCTTTTTCAAATCTACGTAGAATCTACTTTTTGCATATATGTGCATGCATGTGTTTATATGTGTGTGTATATATATATACACTTACGATCATATATAGTACATATACATACATAGTTATCAGACACACACATATATTACATATATATATATACACACACATATATATGTGTGTGTGTATGTGTGTATATATATGTGTGTGTATATATATGATCCATGTGGTCTGAACCAAATATATTTTTTTAATTACCATTTAAAGTTTAGGTCATGATCATTTTCTTTTTTAGAATTATTTATTTAATTGTATTTAGCATTATTATTATTTTTTAACTTGCTAGAAGGCACACATTCTCACCAGAGACGGGGGGAGGGAGAGAGAGCATGAGCCGCCACGTCCAGGACTCAAACTAGGGTTAGCCATCTGGGAGTCCACTGCTTTACCTACCACACCACCTGCTGGCCGCAGTCATGGTATTTTCTGTGATTGCATTTTAGAAGAAAATGTGTAACAGTAGGTTACCTTAGCTCAGAATTATGTTCTCTAGGCTAAAATGATCCACTTTAACAAGTTCTGTGTTAAATACATTTGATAAGTATATGCATTCATTTACCACATCTTTTTGAACACTTACAAAGCAGCAGCCACTTTTTAGGAGCTAGAAGATAACAAAACAGCCCTTGCTTTCAGAGATTCCAGTCTAATGAGACCTTCAGTCAAAGAGACCTCAATGTATAAAGATACTGAGGCCTTAACAAGCTTGTGTTTGGGAAATAGCTAGAAGGCTGATGAAACTAGAATTGTGTGAGTGAGCTAGGGGGAGAGTAAATGAAAATGAGACCAGAGAATAAGACAGAAGCTAGCTCATTTAGGACCTTAAAGACTAGGAAAGGAGTTTAGATTTTACTCTTTGTCATGGCAAGTCATTGTAGGGGTTTGAGCAAGAGAGTTATGGTTTGAACAAAAGAGTTATGTGATCTGATTTTTCTTTTTATACACACACACATTTAAAAACAAAACAAAACAAAACAAAAAACCTCTGGTTGTAGTGTGGAGAAGCAGCCAGTAAGGGGCAAAAATGGAAATCACCACCAAATATTGTAATCCAGGTGAGAGATGTTGATAGCTTGAGCCAGTGTGCTAGAAGTAGAGGCAGTGAGACAAGGTGGGATTGAGAATTTTTTGGGGAGTTTGAGACAGGGAAAAAGATATTTTCAACATGATTTCACCGTGTTGTGATGCTTTGCCCCAGCTTCCCAATGAGGTGGGACCAC
The DNA here is from genome assembly GCA_026018925.1 of Tupaia tana. Classification (NCBI taxonomy): domain Eukaryota; kingdom Metazoa; phylum Chordata; class Mammalia; order Scandentia; family Tupaiidae; genus Tupaia; species Tupaia tana. The sequence goes on along the minus strand of JAKSZU010000002.1, from coordinate 47,043,946 downwards.
AGGCACACAGCATAGCACCATCCTGTTCAGTCTGGGCTGGACACAAGCTGGGCCTCACGTGCAGGACATGCTACTACACAGCAGCGCCCTCCTCCTTGTGCCACCTCAAGTTGGCCCAAGAATATTTTAAAAAGTTAGATCTGGAGGCCAGCAGATGGTGTGCTGGCTAAGGCTTTGGACTTTCACAGGTCTGACTGCGTGCGGTTTAAGTCTCAGACCCGGCGGCTTGAAACACACTTGGGCACATGTGGGTTTGTGCTCAAAATCTCAAGAGGAGAATTGAGGAGAAGGGATTGTAGTGTGGCCATCCCCCTGAGGGGGTGATTCCTTGTTTTCCCTCTCTCTGTCTCTCCCTGTCTCTTTAGCTAGGGCACATGCCCTATGGCAAAAACCTTAATTAGAAAAAATGATCTGCTGGGACCAGCAGTTAGCATAATGGCTATGTCGCTGGACTCCCACTTAGTCGACCGTGGTTCGCGTCCCGGACCCGGTGGCTTAAACTCACGCCGGGCGCGTGTGCATGCGTGCCCAAGATCCCGAGAGGAGAATGAAGGAGAAGGGATTGCAGCGTGGCCATCCCCCCTGGGGGGTGACTTCTCGCTTTCTGTCTCTGTCTCTCTCGGTCTGTCTGGCAAGCGCATGCGCCCTATAGCAAAAACCTCTCCAAAGGAAAAAAAAAAAAAAGATCTGCTATTTTAACTTGCTGATAAAAGGTGTGAGAGAAGTCATGCTAGAATTTTGGCATAAATAACTGAGTGAATGATGGTTTACTGTTCGCTGAGATAATATGAATATTGGTGTTAAATTAATCCTAAACCTTAACCTCAACCTATAAGTGATAAAATGATTATATTGATATAGTATCTAAGTATATGAGATTTTAACAAGATCATAAAAACTTTTTTTTTAATAGGCGGAGTATGTCCAACTTGTCACTGAACTTCGAATGACAAGAGCTATTCAACCTCAGATCAATGCCTTTTTACAGGGCTTTCATATGTTCATCCCACCTTCCCTAATACAGCTTTTTGATGAATATGAACTGGTAAGGAAAAACATCAGTCCTTTTGTTGTTACACAACCTAAAATGCAATCAATGTAATTCAGAAATAATTTGGAATACTCTAGTAGAAGTGAAATAATGTAAATGAGGCAACGTGGTTTCATATTCTTGTTTGAGGTTTATTTTAAGATTTGTGGTTGTGCCTCTCTCTCTTTTTTCTTTTTAAGAATTATTTTATTTAACTTTATTTACTAACCTGTTTATTTTTATTTTGACCAGAGAGGGACAGAGGAGGGGAGGGAGTGAGAAAGCAAGCTGCTAGGTCTGGGACTTGAACTGTGATCGGCCATGTGGAAGTCCAGCACCCTTAATCACCACGCCACCTGCTGGCTCATTGTGCCTCTCTTAAGTTTAATAACCAGATTAGCAATTCCTTAATATGAAATGGGTTAAAGTGGTGATAAACAAAAATGAAGTGTATTTCTAGTATCTTTAACATGGAAATGTTGGTGACCCGTCTTCCCATGAGGAGTAGTCCACATTACTTTTGAAGTTTTCATTTGTCTACACAAAGCAGAGGATGCCGATACTGAATTCTTTTAGTGCCAAAAAGAGAAACTGACTACAAATAATACAAATACTACTGTATTAATATATCATCTCCAGTGTCATATTTTACCATCTATGTCTAACTTTATGATGCTTTATTTCAGACCTGTGTATTAATAGAATTGGTTCTCTTTGCTGTCCTTTAGTTTCTAGTGAATATTGTTTTTCCTCCTCTAACCTTTTGTTATTTTATTGTGATCTAGGTGGATTTCTGATTTTATATGATTTACATCTGCATTTTCCTCCATTTCCTTTTTCTCTTTTATTTTTGGTAATACTTTTTTCCCTCCAACTCTTGTTTGAGTTCTCTAATCTTTAATAGAATATATTGTTTTACATAGAGTATAGCCACTTTCTTAAAATATAATTTGGAATAGTACATTCTAGATCAATGAAAAAGTGTCCTTTGGTTTTCATTCTGTTGAATAAAATTAGTTTCAGCCTATGCCTTTTATTCTCATATATGAATGAGGACAGTGATATATGCCCTTATTTTATGTGTATATCAGTATTTTCAATTTATTATTCATATGTTGGTATAGTAGTAAGCAAAATTGGCTGATTAGTTTGGAGGTTCATTTTGACTTAGTGTCAGTTAATGTAAGTTTTGAGGGGTTTTTGGTTGCGTTTTCAGCATAAGATTAGTGGCTTTGCTTAGCATAGATTCATTTTTAACATTTACAATGGAGTACTTATGAGTTACTACTAGATGTTATTGAAATCTGGCTTTTCCTGTATTATACTTGGATTATATTAGCCTTGTAAAGTTCACAACAGAAAATTACATTTTGTAGACCTTTGTATATGTAAAAAATCAAATAGCAACAACAAGAGTAATTGATGAAAACTTTGCCTCATAATATACTATTACTGGAAAGTTTGTAAAATTCTTGTTGAATTATATACACTGGAAAGTACGTATGTCATAAGTGTATAGCTCGATGAGTTTTAACCGACTGAACACACCTGTGAAACTAGCACCAGCCCATGCAACAGAAACCCCAGCACCCTTTCAGTCACTGTCCCTTCTTAAGGGTACCCTTCTGACTGCTAAAATCATAGGTTAGGTTTGCCTGTTTTCTTGTTTTTGGAGAGGTTTTTGCTATAGGGCTTGTGCGCTCACCAGAAAGAGAGAAAATGAGAAATCACCCCTATCGGGGGATGGCCACGTAGCAATCCCTTCTCCTCCATTCTCCTCTTGGGATCTTGAGCGAGCACACACACATGCGCCCGGCATGAGTTTAGCCACTGGGTTTGGGACTCAAACCGTGGTCGATTAGCGATGTAGCCATTACGCTATCTGCTCGTCCCAGGTTTGCCTGTTTTGAACAGTATATTAAGTAGGATGTATCTAGGGCTTTTTAAGATCAACTTTTTGTTTCTGAGAGTCATTCATATTGTCTATGCAGTTGTCCTTGTCATATATAGTATTTTATTGTATTTTTACTCTTGCCTTTTCTACTCAAGATGAACATTTAGGTTGTCTGTCATCTCCCCCTTCTCCCCCAGTCTTAAGGTATTTCAGGTAGTACTGCTACAAACATTTCATTATGTATCTTTAGGGGAACATACATATGCATTTAGCATGTTACAAACCTTGGAGTATGTATGATAATTAATTGTTGGGATACCATATATTTATGTATTCTTCTTTACTAAATACTAGCATGTAGTTTTCCAAAGTGTTGTGCAGGTTTATCCCCCACCTGTGTGTACTACATTTCTGGATTTTCCATATCCTTACCAGCATTTGGTATTTCCTGTCTTTTGCATTTTACCATTCTGATGGCTCAGTAGTGTTCCTTCCTTTTGATCTTTTTTCGTATTATTATTATTTTATATATTCAATTGGTATACATCATTTAGCTTGTAAAAAGAATTTACTCAGCATGAAATACACCTCAGACCAGTCCAGTTGAGAATACTATACACGTCATTATTAACACGTAATAAACCATTTCTGTGTCCCACAAATATCTTAGGTCTCTATTTTGTTCTCCCTGATTTCCTTCCCTACACGCTTCCTCTCCCACCCTCCTTCCACACTTTCTTCTTTCCTTTTGATTTTAATTTGTATTTCCCTGATGACTAATGAAATTGAGCACCTTTTAGGTATATTAGCCATTTGAATACTCTGCTTTTGAAGTGTCTATGTAGGAAACTTGTCCATTTTTCTATTGTAATTTCTAGGTTTTTATTACTGATTTATAAGATTCTTCATATGAGATTCTTGTCAGGTTTATGTGTTATAATATCTTCTACTTTGGTATCTTTCAGTAAATAAAAGTTTTTCATTTTAACACAATGTAGTTTATCAATTTATAATGGGTAGATGTTGGAGTAGGCAGGTAGCCTCGTGGTTAAAGGCACTAGATTCCCACATGGCCAATCATGGTTCGAGTCCCGGACATGGCGGCTTGGTTTCTCCCTTTCCCTTTCTCTCTCTCTTTGGTCAAATTAAGAAATAATAATACCAAACGGAATTAAATAAATAAATAATTCTTTTTTTTAAAAAAAAGATAATGGGTATGTCTTTTTCTGTCCTGTGTAAGAAACTTTTTCACTGCCAGGTCATCAAGGTATTTTCTTTTGTTTTCCTCTAAAACCTTTATTTCTTTATCTTGCACATTTAGTTCTACTACTGGTTCATTTTTAGTTGTGGTTTTGTCTTAGAACTTAGGTCAGGATTCCTAGTTTGTTTTGGATGCAGGCATTATTATTAAGCAGTGCTGATCAGATGATGAGATTATTTGAGAAAAACAACATTGTAAACGTGATTTATGCAGTGATAATGAATGATAATAATTATTAGACACTTAGTTTTTGCCCAAGCCCAATATGTGTATTACATTTCAAATCTTTACAACAAGCCTCTGAGGTAAGTATGGTTATCCCCATTTACAGATGAGAAAAGTAGTCCAAAGGTATGGAACTTGTGCGTAGTCATAGGCTGTGTGTTAGAACCAGGCTATAAACCCGTGTTCTTGGACCTCAGGGCCCAGGCTCATCATCAGTATTGCCAAACTGCCTCTCAGTAGCATGAGTGGTAAGTGAGGCTTGGATTTAGAGTTTTTGTGTGACTTTGTGTCTTTCATCGGAAATGGCTAGGCTACACAGGAGGAAACTTAAAAAATTTGGTGCGGGGATCAGCAGTTAGCGTAATGGCTATGTCGCTGGACTCCCATGTAGTCGACCGCAGTTCGCGTCCCGGACCTGGTGGCTTAAAACTCACGCCGGGCGTGTGTGTGTGCGTGCCCAAGATCCCGAGAGGAGAATGGAGGAGAAGGGATTGCGGCATGACCATCCCCCCTGGGGGGTGATTTCTCGCTTTCTGTCTCTCTCTCTGTCTCTGAGCACATGCGCCCTATGGCAAAAACCTCTCCAAAAAAAAAAAAAAAAAAACAAGTTTGGTGCAAACATGTAAGCTAGATATTCATCTGAGTTAAAGGATTTGGATTAGACTCTAGATTTTCATTTAGGAGAAGGTATATATCAGTAGTAGCTCCAGTGTCCTGAACTGGAAGAGTAGTAGCTATCCATCGTGGGTGGAAGGCAGTCCCAGTCAAGAGTGTTCTATCACATTAAAAAATGACAGCAACAGTGTTGTCATTAATATTGGATCATCAGGATTGTCATGACGCATTTTTGCATAGAAAAATATAGAAAAATGCATCATGACCTTCCGAGTGATCTAATATATCACTAATACCATTGTAGTTAAGAGGTTCCTGCCAAAAGTCTGAGGGACATTACCCATACTGTGCTGCTTGTGAACTTATCCTTGTTGATATCAGAGTAAAAAACATTGAGTCACGTGACTATAAGGTAAGGTGATGGTTGTGAATATACTTTTATGACTCGGTATCTGACCATTAGTATAGGTTATAAACATTCTACTCAGCTCCAGAAAATTTTGTTTTTAGGTTTTTGCCAAGGGCATGTTTGCTCACTGCAGAGAGACAGAGGGAAAGTGAGAAATCACCTCCCAGGGGGATGGTCATACTGCAGTCCCTTTTTCATCTTCCTGCTGGAATTTTGGGTATGCATGCACACATGCCTGGCATGGTTTTCAAGCCACCGGATCCACAACTTGAACCATGGTTGGTTGGCCATGTGGGAGTCTAGCACCTTAACCACCATGCTACCTGCTAGCCCCAAATTTAGTTTCTTTAAAAAAAAAAAAAAGAAAGGTAAATTGCTGGTTGGCACTTAAAATATTTTTACTACATGTATTTATTGTCTATCTTCCATTTCATGTATTTGTTTTGGGTCAACTTAGTAACTTTTTTGCCTAGTTGTTAAATGGGGTAATAAAGATCTTCACAAAAAGTTGTAACAAGTAGTTTGTTATTCATGGAATACTTCAGATTTCTTGAGAGAATACAGTCTTATTATTTTTATTCATAATTATTAACATTGAACATATACTTAATATTATTCAATGCTTACCTTCAGCCTAGAAGAGAAAAGGATTAAACTTGTGAATTGTAAGAAGCACGTAAAATTCATTCTCTCCCTTTTTGGCATACTGATATGTATGAAGATCCTGCCAAGGAACAGAATTTCCTCAAATGGTTCAAAGAAAGGAACTTTAACAAAGGGACTGTTTACAGATGTGTGGGTAGGATTATGAATACACAAGAGCTGGTGAGGTATCTGGAGACAGGCGACAGTGGAAAGCCCTTATTATCTAGATCTGAAGAGACAGGTGGAGGGGTTACTGTGAAGAGCTCTGTGAGAGCCTGAATTGCCCAGGAGTGGTCATGGAATGGTAGTCACCATGGAGGGGACATGGCTACTGCACATGTGGTATGGAAGCAAACAGGGAGCAGGCTTCTACTACTTGTATTAGTAGCCATCCCAGCCCGAAGTGAGCACTCAAGGGAGTCAGTCTGTAGTGCAAAGGCAGGTGGAGAATTGGGGGTTTGTAAATGGAAAGCAACTAGGACGTCTTTATCCGGTAAGAATATTTTATAATACTATGGGGAGGAGGGTCTAAATCACATTCTATATTAGCAGTTCTAAAACTTGGTCCTGGAACACCTAATAACAAACGAGTTTTTGTGTATGGGTACATTTACTGGATTGGAAATTAAAACAGAAATGCATGATATTTTAATTCATATTAAAAAACCCCATTAGATACTAACATAAGTAACATTGGTAAAACAAAGATAGTGCTGGCCCCAAGCCCAGTGCTAAAGGGAGCCAAATCCCACATGACTGACCACAGTTCAAATCCTGACCTCAGTGGCTTGAGAAAACATGCCAGGGACATGTGTTGTGTGTGCCCCAAATCCTAACCGAATGGAGAAGTGGAAGAGAAGAGATTGTGATGTGACCACATCCCATCAAGGGGTGCTTTCTCTTCTCTCTCTCTGTCACACATATGCCCTCTGGCATTTAAAAAAAGTGAGAAAAGTGGCATTGTTTTGTATTTTTGCGAATTTCTTTAATGTCAGCCTCAACAAAAGACAACTGGGATCTATCTGCTTCTGTACATAATCTGTAGCGGTATGCTGTGTAATTGAAGTACAGGTAAAGAAAATCCAATGTCATATAGATAAGTTAGAAGAGGAAAACCCCGCAGTATGTGTGTGTGTGTGTGTGTGTGTGTATATACATATCTATCTATCTATCTATCTATCTAGTGTATATATTTTAGTAGATGCTCAATACCATTTATTTAATGAATGAGTTTTCTTTATTTAAAGAATGAGTAAATAGACTTTTCCCACTAGTCTACTTCCAAGATACTCTACACCTTCCATTCCCAGCCCCAAAACTCAGTTTCAACCCAGAAGTGTATTTATCCTGACCAGGACACAGTCTATTCCAGTTGGATACAATAGATACCTGTTGTGAGTAGCTGTTGTAGGAAAATGATTTTGAGTCACATTGTATCTATGGCCCTATAATAACAAAGCTTGCTCTTCAGTGTAAGTCAGTGCTGGCCAATCATTGTTGACTGATGGTGTGAGCATATTTGACTATGAAATACGGACTGATTCAGAGACCTGGACTAGCTCTTTTTATGTTCTCTTTTCCCTTGGAAAACCTAATGATAAATACTTTGCCATCTTAATTTTATTTTCAGTTATGGAATTGAAAATTTCTGTTTGGTGATCTTTCTGGAAAAAGAAGCAGGTCAAGAGTTAGTAAGAAAATTGCATTGTTTTTCTCACTTTGGGGAAGTTAACTTAAGGATCTGAATTATTCCTGAATGAATTCCCCAGAAGGTCTAAATGCTTTTTTGAAGAAAAAAGTAGTAACCATTGTTTATTATATTATCTCCTTTTCCTACTGACAAGGAGTTCCTTCCCTTTGCTTAATTCAGTATTTATTCAGGTCTTTGCTGTTTTATTTATGTTGGGAATACTTAGAGATTTAACAAATATACAAGAGTCATTAAAATACACAGGGCCAGTTGTAGTGGCACAGAGTGTGGGCACCACTGGCCCAGGTTTCGATCTGGGTGTACCCCAAGCTTGCCTGTGCATGCTGTCTCCTGGGTGACGGGGAGAATGCTGGGGGATCACTATGTGGCAAAACCCTGTAAAGAGTTCTCTCTCTCAAGGAAAGAAAGAAGGAAACTTAAAAAAATAAAAATAAAGTAAACCTAAGAAAGTAAACTCAGTGTTCATACAGTTGTACATGTAGAATGCTGCATATCTTTATCAATTTATATATAAACATGTATGTTTCTAATTTTAATATAAATGCATAAACTACTGTCTGTCCTGATTAAATTGTATTGATGTAAGGACATCTCTATATCTGATAGTGTTTGAGATTATATATCAAGGATTCTCTCCCGTGTAGTTTTTGTTACTGATGACATGCAGACACTGTCACAAAATAAATCAGTTTGTACATGGGATTAGTTTCTAATTAAGGCAAATTTACTATTTAAATGTAATAACTTTTTTTCCCAAAGAAGATTAATGAAACATTTTTCTTCTTCCCCAAAGGAGTTGCTGCTTTCTGGCATGCCAGAAATTGATGTGAGTGATTGGATAAAAAACACAGAATACACAAGTGGCTATGAAAGAGAAGATCCAGTTATTCAGGTAGAATTTCTCTAGAGCTTGGAATGAAGTTAAGTTTTGCCATTTAATTTTATAAGCTTTCAGCACTATTGGATGAAAACCTACATTAATTAACAAAGTAAAGTTTTTCCCTAAGTTCTTCTTGTGGGAATATTGCATATGAAAGCTTTGTATGAAATTATTTTTGATAAATGAGTTTCATAGAATAAAATATGCTTTATGAATATTGCATATTTCTCTGGCATTAAGAAGCCTGCAGTTGCTCTGAAATATGAACTAAGGTTTTTATGTTATTGTTGTTAGTGGTTCTGGGAAGTTGTGGAAGACATTACACAAGAGGAGAGAGTTCTTCTCCTGCAGTTCGTTACTGGCAGGTAAGAAGCGATGGGCCAGCAGGTGGTGTGGAGGTGAAGGTGCCAGACCCATGCGGTCAGCTGTGTGGTTCGAGTCCCAGATCCAGAGGCTTGAACATCATGCTGGACATGATGTATGCTCAGGAAGGGATCGCATCTTGGCCATCCTCTGTGGGGTGTGATTTCTCACTTTCTCTCTCCCTCTTTCTTTGTCCAGAGAAGTACACGTACCCTCTAGAAAACTGAAATTAAAGAGGTATTTTTATGATAACATGGAAAGTAGTCAGTGTATTTTGTTTCTGTTGTCTTAGAGATAAATAATTGAAACGAATAATTATTATACTGAAATGTAGGTTTCTGACCTCCTTTTCTGCTGTTGGACAAGTCATGACGCATTTTCTATGTTTTCTTATGCAACAGTGGGTCTGACTTTTCTGAGGACCTGGTGTTTAGGTATTAAAGACTCATTTAATTATTAGAGGTAAAATATTTGTAGTAGTATACATTAAATGTTTACGTAATGTATTAAAATTTAAAAATTCCGGAGCCAGTTGGTGGCATAGAGGTAAGGTGCTGTACTCCCACATGACCAGCCGCTGTTTGAGTCCCTGACCTGGTGGTTTGCTTTCTCACTCCCGCTCCCCCACCTCTCTGTCTTTATTTCTCTCTGGTGAGTGCACATGCCCTATAGCAAATTAAAAACAACAATAATAAATAAAATAATTATTTAAAAATTTAAAAAATAAAAAATTCCAACCAGTGTTATCAGCATAACACATTTTATAATTTTGGTGATCTTTTCATTCTGCAGGTAGGTAAATAATAGTAGCCAAGTTTTACTATTTGTATAGTAAGGATATTCCATCTACCCTGGATAACACATGGATACATGTATACTACTCATAGACGACACCTTTTCTTTTAAAATGGCAAAATTCATGGCTCCCAGAATTATTGGTGATACTGCACTTCTTTGAAAAGTCTACTTTGGGAACCAATTATGTGTAATAGATATTAGAAAACTAAATGATTTTAACTTCTTAACTTCTGGAGATATTAAAAAAGTCAGATTTTAATTTTTTTAAGAGTTTGTCTTTTTCTTCTGAGAGAGACACACATACACACACAGACAGAAACTCCAGAAGTCACCATGTTCCACCTCCAGCCCTAGCTGCCTGGATCATGACGTGCACATGACCCTGTGTGCTCAGGGAAGGCCCAGGACTCCACCCATGTGGGTCCAGTTGCATTACCAACTGCATCATTAACACCTGGCCCCTACTCAAATTTCTTGTTTCCTTCTATTAATTGAAATGCAGTTCAGTTTTATTATAAATGGACATGGCTCTTCTAGGAAAGTTGGAAAACACAAAAAAAATTAGAAGAAAAACTATCCCAGTGTCAGAAATGACTACTATAAACAATTTGATGTATTTACCTGTCTTTGTTTTGCTGTGTATTTAAAAATCATACTTGTATATCTATGTAAAGTACACACATAAAGATCATTATTTTCAGGTTCAGCAGGTGGCATGGAGGTTAAGGGAGCTGGATCCCACATAGCCTACTATATGGTTTGAGTTCCGGACGTGGCAGCTTGAAAGTCATGCTGGGCATGTGTGTATATGTACCCCAAATCCCAAGAGAATAGAGAAGAAGGGACTGTGGTGTGGCCATCCCCCCACTGGGTGATTTCTCACTTTCCTTTTGTCTGTCTCTCTCTGGCCAGCACACACACTCTTCAGCAAAACAAAAAAACCCAAAAACCCCACATTATTTTCTTATTTTAAAAGTAGTATAAAGTAGTATACAACCATTGTAAGAAGTTTGGAAAATGGAGAAAATCGAAAATGGAAATCCCATTAAGTAATCCCTCTGTTTAGCAATTAAACACAATTGATGTTTTGTTTTTAACCTTTTAACTGTTTAAAAAATAGTTTGAGTCACACTATAATCTAATTTTAAAGAGTAACTATGTACGGTCGTAGACTAAAGATATGAAAGAAAACATTGTTAGGGTTGTTCCATTTTTTTTTCTTAAGTGCCAAGATAGAAAGATTCAAGTAATTTAATAAAAAGAGTTAAATAATAATTATATTTTCATCATAGGAAGGTTAGACAATTCATATAAGAAAAAAAAAAAAGACCCCCGATGGATAATTTTGTTAATTTTTGGTTATTCTTCAAGAACTAGTCCTACATATATACATTTTCTACCTATGTAAATTTAAAAATTACTTTTTAAAACCATTGTTTCTTTTAGTCTTTTTTTTTTTTTTTTTTAATGGCCAGAGGTTGCATGTGCTCACCAGAGGCAAGGCACCCCTTGATAGGAATGGTCGTGTTGCACTCCATTTTCCTCCATTCCTCTTTCCATCAGGATTTTGGGCATGCATGCACCTGGGCACAGGGTCTTCCAACTCTCAGGGTTTGGGGCTGGAACTGCGGTTGACATACGGGATCTGGCTTCCTTAACCACTGGGCTACAGGATTGGCCCCCATTCTTTCTATTTTATAACCTTTTGGATTTCGTAATATATCATTTAAAATTTTACCATTTATAAATCTGTGTAATTTTTTAATGGGTGTCTCTTCTCATTTATGGATCTCCCTTAATTGGTCTTACTCTTTATTGCTGAGTTTTTCTGTTTATGAGTGATGATGTATAAATAAGGAATTTTTGTGCTTACATCCTTGTGGCGCAGTCTGATCACTTATATAGGATACATTATTTGAGAGAAACTTAGGAACTTAAGAGTATGTGAATTTTTACAACCAGATACATATTGTTTATTGACCTTCCAAAAAGGTGAATTCTCTCAAAGAATGAGAGAACTCATTTTTAATCAATACAGGCATTAATTATTTATCATTTCTTGCATGTAATTTTTTGTATGTGTGAATTCTGCCTTTATTTTTAAAAATTCAAATTTAAGTGCTCTTTAATATGAGACAATAACTACATATTTTTCTCAGTTTTTAATTTGCCTTTTAACTTTATTAAAGTTAAATATACAGATTTCCTTGTAATTTGAATTTTATAACATGAAAGTTTTAAAATACTGTGTTACAAACTATTCCTCGGATAAAGGACTGTTAACCAGAATATACAGGGAAGTCAAGCAGTTTACCTTCAAAAAAATAAACAATCCAATTGAAAATGGCAGGTGAACTGAACAGACAACTCTCCGTGGAAGACATAGGAACAGCAAAAACAAAATGTGAAAAAATGCTCAGCAACTCTTACCATAAGGGAAATGCAAATCCAAACCACAGTGTGACACTGCTGCTACCCCAACCAGAGTTGCTAAGATTGAAAAAAACAAAGAATGACAAGTGCAGATGAGGCTGAGGCTGTGGTGAAAGGGGAAACCTCCTACCCTATTGGTGGGAATGTAAATTAGTACAGCTACTGTGGAGAACAATATGGCAGTTCTTCAGAAACCTTCAAATAGAACTACTATCTGACCTCGTAATTCTACTCCTGGGTATTTACCCAAAGGGTAGGAAAAGAGTCAGTTGGAAAATCACTTATACATCCATATTTATTGCAGCATCATTCATAATTACTAAGACGTGGTACCAGCCCAATTGCCCCAAAACAGATGACTTTGAAAAAAGGTGACTTATATACTCTTTGGAGTACTACTCAGCCATGAAAAATAATGAGACATTGATATATGATATAAAGTGAATGAGTATGGACTATTGAGTGCTAAACGAAGCAAGCCAGACTGAAAGAGAGACATTCTGTGTCCCTGCTCAGTATATACCGAATGTCTGTACTCCATGGTAGAAACCGAAAGTTGGGAAGGTGCAGTAGTAGAGAGAGTGAGCACCTGTAGATACCAGAGACAGCATTGGAGGGGATGGGTAACAGGGTGGAAGAGAAGGGACGGGAAACAAAAACATTTAACGGGTACATGAATGAAAAGTTATGTGTTGATGATAATGCATATGGTAATATCTTTGACTGGATTGATAGGAATTCCATTCATGCTGGGGAAAACCATTTTGTACAGTGTAAAGATGTGTAGTGATTAAACATAAATTTAAAAAGTGTGGAAAATTATGTTACAAAGGCAGAACATTCTTTTATGACTTTTTGTATTTTTAAAAATCTTATATAAACTTCCCCTGCTCCTGAGATTTTATCATATATGCTTGTCTTTTTTTTTTTTTTTTAATAGTTTTTATAATAGGGCACATGCCAGAGATGGAGGGGAAAGAGGGAAAGTGAGAAATCACTCCCAGTGGGGAATGGCCACATTACAGTCTCTTCTCCCTCATTCTCTTCCTAGGATTTTGGGCATGATCCTCAGGCCACCAGGTCTGGGACCTGAATGGGGGTCAGCCATGTGGAAATCCATGCCTTACCCACTACGCCATTTACTGGCTCCGTGCGTGTATTTAACACATGTACATTTAACATTTTTTTGTCTATCATTCACATTTATCCATAAGGCACTACAGCTTCTCATTCAAAAGCAACAAAATATTTCCCAGGATTAGTTTATTTAATATGGCACATACACAGATATTTAATATTTTAAATATTAATTTTCTATCAAATGTGTATAAATTTAGAAGTTTTCATTCCATCTACTATTACCAGGTACCAAGGTTAAATTTTCTAGTGATGTGTTAGCACTAAATGTTAACCCTCTTGTGATCTCAGTATGTGAGGTAACATTAAAAAAATACATTTGCTAGTCCAAATACTAGTTTTCTCACTGTGAAAGACGCATTAAAAAGCCTAGATATTTTTCACAAATAGGGGACTGATTTGGATACACCTAAGAGCCTTTGTTGTTTGAATTAATCAAGCCCTCACTTATTCAACAGATATTTAATGAAAGTCTACTAGGTGCCAGGCATTTTGGTGACCTCAGGGATACAGATGTAAATATGACGTGTTTGGGACTTTAAATCACTCCCGTTTTGGTACTGGAGACATGTGAAAGCAAGCAGTTGTCAATGCAGCATACTCACTGCAGTAGTAAGATGCGGGCTGGGGCCTTAAACGTGTAGTATATAGCTTATGGAGGCGCAGAGAGGGATTTCTGTGGAAGCTTGCTGGTGCCACAAGGCCAGAAATGTCTTATTACTCTTGTAGGCTCAAAAATGCTACCTGACCATATTGTTACCCTAACTTAGAACTTAAAATGTATTTATTACAATTTTTTTTATGATTCCAGTTTATTAAGATAAGTATGTACTCTTAGTTCCAGGGTCCCACATGGTGGGTTTGCTAATATCATGGGTGGAAGTGGATTGCAAAACTTTACGATTGCTGCAGTGCCATATACTCCAAATCTTTTACCAACTTCAAGCACATGGTATGTTCAGTTGGTTTATTTAAATGCATTGCTAATTATTTTGACTAGTTTTGAGTGATCAAAATCTAGCTAATGTACTATTGCAGTGACAAAACCTCAATTATGAAATATTTTCAGGATTTTGGAATCACTGATAAACAAGTAGTTATGTAATTCCCTTCTCCCCATCTTGGTAGGGAAAAGGGGAACCTCTAACTACCTGTAATTTAATTAATACAGTTGAAGTATCACTAAAGTTTGACTGCTGTGAGTATCATAGTACACCATCACTTCAAACCAAAGTCTCCTTCTTATTTATTTTAAACTGAAAGGAACTTACTTTCTTCTCCCACATTTGCATGCTAACAGAAACTGCAATGCAGCAGTTTTTTCCTTTTTAAATACTACTTGAGGGTTTTCCAATTTAAATGCAAATTTGAAAGGATGGTTTTATGTTAATTATGAGTAGTATTTTCACTGCTAGACAGAACAATCAAATTTCATAGATTTCCTGTTTAATGGTGGTATATTTTTCTTTTAAAGCATCAACATGCTCAAGTTACCTGAATACCCAAGTAAAGAAATACTCAAGGACAGACTTCTGGTGGCACTACATTGTGGCAGCTATGGTTACACAATGGCCTAATGATGTCTGGAACACTCATCCGACTGCTGATGCACAATTCAGAGTGGCAGAAGTAATTTAGGAAACTGTCAACAGAAAGAAGCCTAAATGCAACCCATAGGCGGGACTGATGTTTAAAATTCATAAAGGATCAGCTTTTTTGTTTTTCTCTCTCTCTTTTCCATTTTATGTTTTCTCTCTTTGTGATACAATTAGAAAGTACAAAATCACAATAGACTTCATTTTTTAAAAATGCTAATTGAAAGGAGGAGAAACTGTCCCTTTTCATATTTCTTTCATCTTCCACATTCCACCTCTGTTATGTAACTGTCTTGTTAAAAGGATGTTTTCCCTTTATTTTCCTATGTATTAAATTATATGAGGACATCCAACTGGTATGTTCTATGCATGTAAAGTGCCATTTATATTTTGGAGAATTGTTGTATAAAACAGATGAATTTAGATTGTGTATATAACCACAAATATGTATTTTCCCATATTGTATCTATATTGCAATGATTTTTTTTCAGCTTTTTAGTATTTTCATATATAATGTATAATTTAGACTGAAGTGACTTAACAGCAGATTAAAAGACAACTAATTTATATATTAAAGCTTAACACTATATTGTATGAATTAATTGCCTCTTTCAGTGGTCAGTTTTCCATATATACTGGTCTTATAGTTTTTCTTAGACCTTATTTTAATTTATAATGAAGGTAAAATTAAAATGTAATATTCTATCATATTTCTTTCTATTATGTTTATCTGTGAACTCTGATAACACATTTGAAGAATGTAATCTGTTGTGCAGATTACAATTTAAATACATATTTAAATTTTTCTATTTCTTTTTTTTTTTTTTTTTTTTGGAGAGGTTTTTGCTATAGGGCACGTGCGCTCACCAGACAGACAGACAGACAGACAGAGAGACAGAAAGCGAGAAATCACCCCCAGGGGGGATGGCCATGCCGCAATCCCTTCTCCTCCATTCTCCTCTCGGGATCTTGGGCACGCATGCACACGGGCCTGGCGTGAGTTTAAGCCACCGGGTCCGGGACTCGAACCGCGGTCGACTATGTGGGAGTCCAGCGACATAGCCATTATGCTAACTGCCGGTCCCAATTTTTCTATTTCTTACATTTGCTTTTTGTGATTAAAATGTTAAGTTCAAATGATAGATGCTTAATATAGAATATTGGATTTTTGGATTTTTTTTGGATGGCCTAATTAGTTTTCTTTTGAAAAGACACACTTGAGTAGTTACAGCATACATTTAAACTGGATGTAAGAACACTGACACTTAAATAATTTCTTTTTTTTTTAATTTCATTTTCTTTTGTACATCCAACAATAAATAATTTCTTATGGAGGGATTTGTAATGTTTAAAACCTTATTGTTGATAAAATGACATATGCAGATATTCTCATGTGAGCAGTGTATTTGTCAGCAATATTTGAGAGACATACACATAAAAACCTTTAAGTTTCTAGGGGCCAGCAGGTGGTGTGGTGGCTAAGGTGGCTGAATTCCCAAATGACCAAATGTGGTTCAAGTCCTGGACCCTGTGGCTAGAAAATCACGCCGGGCACGTGTGTGTGTGCCCAAAGTCTTGAGAGAAGAATGTAGAAAGAGGGACTGTGATACAGCATCCCCCTGGGGGTTGATTTTTCACTTTCCCTAGCTCTGTCTCTGTCTTCTTGGTGAGTGCATGCACCCTATGGCAAAAGCCTAAAACAAACAGAAAACTTCTTTAATAATCAAGATATCATTTTATGCCCTCATTTTTGTTGCTATTAGGTCGTCAGGAAAGTCATGACGTATTTTTCTGTGCAAAAATGT
Organism: Tupaia tana; assembly: GCA_026018925.1. NCBI lineage: Eukaryota > Metazoa > Chordata > Mammalia > Scandentia > Tupaiidae > Tupaia > Tupaia tana. The sequence continues at coordinate 47,027,145 of JAKSZU010000002.1, read as the reverse complement.
GTCATGACTTTGCTGATGACCCAATATTAAGAAAATAACAGATTATGTGAAAATTTAATAATTTTAAAAATAATTACTGTTAGCCTTAAAATTAAGATCCAGGTGCTTTATTTACAATAACTGAAGCTAGTGTTTAAATTTTGAGTTTTTGAAATTGTAGAAGAGGTCATGATTACCTCTGATTTTCAAGTAGGTAATAATGGAAGACTGGAATATGAAACCCTAAAAGTACATTTCTTTGGCATATTGAGATGACTGTATGAACAAGGGCTGCGGGGTTAGTTTAACCACAACTCAGAAGAAATTTACATCTGCTTAGGTCAGTAAAGTAAGCAGCTTATGCAAGCCCCTATCTAGGTTCAGTAAGAGATCTGATTCCTGGCCCAGAAAAACAAGACAACTGTTGATCTTTTCCCCTCACCTTCTCTTAGCTTCATCTTTTCTTTTCTGTATGGTACAAAATGTTTAGTCACTTGGTCCTCCTTTTAAGCCTCATAGTTTGTATGGCTCCCATAGACATGTGTTTGTAAATAAATTGATATTTTTTTCTCTGTTAATCTGGTGATCAGTTTATTTTGCTAAATCATTGAACTTTTATGGGGAAAGACAAAATTTAAAATGTCTCTCTTTTTTAAAAGAATTAATTAATTTTACTCATTATTTTCCAGTTTGTTGCAGGACATATGCTCTAACCAGAGAGAGAGAAAGTGAGAGCAGGCCTCCAGGCCCAGGACTCAGGCCGTGGAGGCACATGTGTCCAGCATCTTCCATCACCGCACCATCTGCTGGCCCCCAAACTTCCCTCACCAGCTTCTTTAATATTACATTATTTATTTATTAAGGAAAGGGTGGTTTATTAAGTAAAAGAGAAAGTACACTCCTGGAGCGGGCCAGAGTGGCTCAAAAGGCCCTGGGCAGTTGCGTACTGCGAGATTTACCATTTCTAATCCAGATCTTGTGGGTTGATCATTAACTGGGCCCACTGATTTCTCATTGGCTATGTCAAATGTGGCTTAATCAGCTAGACACCCTCTACTAATCTCCTGCCAGGACTTTTCTGCCCTGATTGGTTTTTCTGTTTAGCCACATGGGCAGATGCTGCAGCCCCCGTACCCACTTCCATGTGCTAGCTTTCTCCTGCCTCATTTTCCCCCTGAGAGATAAGATCCCCATAAATCGTTTTGGAGAGCTGAAGGTGGATGGTCTGTCTTCTGTAACTGCTTTGTGCTGGAAAGGAGCGTTGACCCTACCTTTTAGGGATCATGGGGACCAGCAGTTAGCTCATGGAACTCTTGCCGTACTTAAAATAGGTGGGAGAGTGGGGCCAGAAACAGGTCGTTGGGATAGTCCTGAGGCGTGTTGTGAAGACAACTGAAGATGGTGTTGGATGACTCGAAGTAGGATTCAGCTGAGGTCTCAAGGGGTTGATATCCCTGTTGTGTGGTCATTTGCAATTTTATAGCCTCTAAGGGAGGAGGGATAAACTTGGTTAGGAGATTTAAAAGACAGGGCTCAGAAAGAAGGGTGAGAATTTGCATTACCAGGAGTTCCAAGAGAGACAACAGCCAAATGAACCAGTTTCATATTTTTAACCAGATTTCTCATGAATCTGGCAGTTGTTGGATTTGTGGAGCAGTATGACTATAGAAAGACTGGTCTCAGGTACTTAGTGGTCATCTTCGGGTTGTATCATTAGTTTTTCCTCCTTTTTTTTAAAAGAGATTTTCACTATAGTGTGCGTGCGCTCACCAGAGACAAAGCGAGAAATACCCCCTCCCCGGGGGATGACCACACTACAGTCCCTTCTCCATTCTCCTCTTGAGATTTTGGAGAATCACACCCATTGTGAGTTTCAAGGCACTGGGTCTGGAACTCGAACTATGGTCAACTATGTGGTAGACCAGCGATGTAACCATTACACCACCCCATCATTGTGAGTTCTTTTGTTTGTTTGTTTTTAATAATTTTCTTTCTCTTTTTCTTTGTTTCTTTTTTCTTGGTTCAAATCTTTTTGTTACCAAATTTGAAACAAATTCAGCCACCTGTATTCCTCAGACCAAATTGTATTCCTCAGACCCAGGGGTATAGTAAGGGGAACTACAACTTTATTGCCTTATTAAAAACAAGGAAAGCAGTCAGCTAATGCTGAGAAAGCCCAGTTTTCTGAGGCGTTCCAAGGATGCATTTTTTTTTTTTTTTTTTTTTTTAAATTTTGCTAAAGGATAACTGCGCTCTTTGTTGGGGGGGAGAGAGAAAGGGAAGGCGAGAAAGCAGTCTCCACAGGGGATGGTCATGCTGCAACTCCTTCACCTCCATTTTTCTTCTTGGAATTCTAGGCATGTGTGCACATGAGCCTAGCATGTTTGCAAGCTCCTTGGTCCTGGACTTGAACCTTGCAGTTGATTATGTGGGATCCAGCAGCATTCACCACCGCTCACTGGCTGGCCCTGAAGCATGTACTGTTAAGGGCCAAATGAGTCTCAGGCATATGGTCAACTCAGTGATTGGTTCAAGGGGGCATGATCATTTCATGGGCTTTCTTGATTGTTGGGGCCTTAGGTAATAATCAGTTTCCATCTTGTGGATGGAAAACCATCAAACATCCTGTAAACCATCAAATGACTACTCTAGACATAGGATAGGCATAGCCAAAGTCTATAGTCTCAATACTTTGCCGTTAAAATTTAAATAGATCTCACATTTCAAATAGCTTAGCAAGCTGCTTTACTTATAGTCTAGTGCTTGTTAATGTTCAGTTTGGAGATTTCCATTTATTTTTCCTCAACAGGAGGAAAACAAAAACCAAGTCTTAAAAAGGTCCACACTTGGTTTCATTTTTAATTTACTTCATTCCTGCAATTTTTCCTCTTAAGTAGATGGATATGTTAAATGTGAGGTAGTACAGAAAAATGCTTAGAAAGATTTTCTTCCCTTTTGTGTTAAAGATTATTTTATTTTATTTTATTTTATTTTTGGGAGAGGTTTTTGCTATAGGGCACGTGTGCTTGCCAGACAGAGAGATAGGAAGCAAGAAATCACCCCCCGGGGGGATGGCCACGCCGCAATCCCTTCTCCTCCATTCTTCGGGATCTTGGGCACGCACGCACATGCGCCTGGCTTGAGTTTAAGCCACTGGGTCCCGGACTCGAACCATGGTCGGCTACATGGGAGTTCAGCGTCATAGCCATTACACTAACTGCTGGTCCCAAAGATGATTTTATTAATAAGAAAGTGACTCAATGCTTAAACATATAATTCCATATAAGAAAACAGAAATAACAGCACTTTAAAGGAATAAAAATACAAGGCAATGGATCATATTATAAGAAAGTTAACATATATATATATCAATTGGAATATTTATAAAAATATGTGTGCGAGAGTAAATTAAGCTATCTTAATAGTTGGAGGGGATAGTGACCACATAGTTGGAAACTTAATATATGGAGCTCTTGGAAAAGTAATGATGTGTCTTCTTTCTGTTTTTCTATGCAAAATTGCATCATGACTTTTCTGACAACCTAACAGTTAATTCAAAGCTAAAATGTAATGGAGGGAAATGACAGTTTTAAAGTAATCTGACCGTAACCACTACTGCTGTGGCCATTTGTTGGGTGTAGGGGACAATGCAAGCTTTAAAGCATGGGTCACAGAGGGAGGCCCGAGAGAAATTCCCACCTGTACATGTATGTTTTATTTGCCATGCTAATTCTAAAATTACGAATGAGTTATTAACATTAAAAATAACTGGAGATACATGCAGAAGTTCAGATTTTTTTGACTGCTTTTGAGAAATGAAACAATTGGACCACTTTGGGTGCATATTCCCAGCAAGCATGATCAGGACGCTGGTATTGGGCTGAAGCAGCTGCTTGAGATGACGTAAGTGTTCCTCAGTCCGCCATCTTCCACCCCAGCCCTGCTTCTCTCATTTGTTACTTTCCTGACCACTGAAAGCCTTGATGATCGCTTAAAGGATCTATGTTTATCAAAACTATTCCCCAGAAATGCAAATTGGTACGTTCTTTGGAAGGTGGTTTGGCAGTATTAGTTTTTTAAAATGTATACAATTTGTGACTCAATTCTTGTAGGTATTTGACTTACAGATAAGCTTGTTTATGTACACGAATGTTCCCTGATGCCTTATTCCTGATAGGGAAAGAGGGAAAAATTGTAGTATCTGTAGTAGGGGACTGACTAATGGGTTCCATTAGAATATTAACTAGTGTTTATAAGAATGAAATGCATCAATACATCCTGGTATGTAAGTAGATATTTCCAAGGTTTGTTATGTGAAATAGTCGAGGTGTATAGAAAAGTAATTAGTGTGACATATACATGGGATTATGTGCAAGAAAAATTTCTGGGGAGATGAGACTTGCTGGGAAAGAATCATAAGGTGGGATGGACTTTTTCACTGCATAAGTTTTTTTTTTTTTTCTTTTTCTCTAAATTGTTCACCTACTTTATTTCCCATACGGTATGTGTATATTAAAAGAAACATCCAATAAGAAATGTCAGGTAAGGAGTGTTAATAATAGGTTTTATTGAATCTATAAAATGTCATATTAGTGATAAGCAGTATTTCCTTCACCACAAAACTTATATAAGTTTAATTAATGTGGTTAATTTAAATGAAGTCACCTAATTATTTTGTGGATAACCAGTGCTCCCTTGTCTACAAAAGTCTTATTTTCTCATTGCCTGGTAATTAGCACTATTTTTAACTTCCTAAAATTCAACCAATTAGAGATTTATTTGAATTAACACTTTTCCCCCTAATTTTTCTTTTTGTAATAACAGAAGTGGTAATTGATATGGAGAAATCTGGGAGACATAGATTTGTGTTCTTACTGGGAAAAAGCAATGAATTTCATTTATGCTACCTAATAATTGTATTGCATTGCCTTCTAATCTTTCTGAATGCATTTTTTAAATGTAATCGAGTTCATAAAGAACATAGCATTAAGTATCTTTTTTATTGACTTAGCCTTTTATTTAAAGTATTTCTCATGCCATTAAAACTTACTCATAGGGCCAACAGATGGCATGGTGGTTGGGGCACTGGACTCCCACATGGCTGACTGTGGTTTGAGTCTCAGGTTTGGCGGCTTGAAAATCATGCTGAGCTCATGTGCCTACGTGCCCAAAATCCTGAGAGGAGATTGAAGGATGAAGGAGAAGGGATTGCATAATGGCCAGACCCCCGCCCCTGGGGGGAGTGATTTCTCACTTTTCCTCTCTGTGCATTTCTCTTGCAAGAACAGACACCCTATGACACAAAAACAAAACTAAACCAAACCAAACCAAAACAAAAACCTTATTTGTAAACTTTTTTTTTTTTTGAAGGGTAGCATAATATTCTGCTGTATGGATAGTTGAAGTCTCTAAAATGAACATTTATGAGCCAGCTGGTGGCATGATGAAGGTGCCTGGGTCCCACATGACTGACTGCAAGGTTCAAGTCCTGGAACTGGTGGCTCCTAAGCAGAGAATAGAGAAGGGACTGCATTGTGGCCATCCATACTGGCGGGTAATTTCTCACTTTCCCTTTCCCTCTCCTCTTTTCTCTGTCTCTCTCTCTGCGCCCTATATAAAATTTTAAAAGTAAAACATGAAAATTTAGATTTCTAATGTTCTTACTTTTATAAATAATAGGTAGCCTGTCCAGCCAGGTCTAGGGATGGTAATAGTATCTGGGTTATTTGTTGAAACATCCATAGTTGGTGCATTGCATGGTCATGGAATTTCTGTGTGATGACCCGAGAAAGGGCAGTGGAACATAGCCCTCCGGTAGGTAAGATCTGGTGGAACTGCAAGAGCAACAGAGGTGGGAGTGTGTGTGTGTGCCATACTACTGTGTAAGAGGTTAAGAAAAGGAGGGAGAGGGTGTGGCAAAGAACAGAGTTTTAATCATTGTCAGCGTTGACTTTTCTCCTTACATACAGGGGAGGAAACCCCTTCTATAATATCTAACACAAGCCCTATTTGCAAGACTTAGAACTCAAACGTGTGCTATTTTTAAATATTGTATGGTTCAGCTATGTCAAAGTCACTTATATTCTTGTGCGCTAAACTAGAAACCTAGTTTCCATCTGTAATGCTTCCCAGAAAGGCACTTGGAAGATTTTGGAGTACAACCCTTTTGTCAATTGGATAGAGTGTATATAACGGATGTCCTCATCTGTAGGTATTTACCTAACATGAAAAAGTGTGGTTATTTTCACAATTTAAGGCATATTAACATATTTCAATAGTCAGTATTGTGGAAGGCTGCATATTAGATCTTGCACATGAACAACTGTTTGTCCATTTTGTTCCCTTACCCTAACATGGCTGTTGGCTTCTGTAAACCTGCTTGCTCTTCCCATGAGAAAATAGCTCGTGCTGCCATATAGAAAACCATATCCGGGATGACATCCTGTACCTGCTGTCTTTGCTAACTAGCCCGAAACCCTTTGGTTTAGCAATGTTACCTGGAAATCCCACTCCTCTCAGAAATAATTAACCTGCTTGATTCAGCTTCTGTAACTGCTTGCATAGAAACCTCTGGTAACTGACCCCCTATAAAAAGACTGCTCAAACTTCGGTCAGTCAGGTCTACAGTTCTGACTCTCGGTGTCCCCCTCCCCCCCGGGCCTCAGACTGTAGTCACTGGCCAGCTGATAAAGACTCCCTTTAAACTTAATCTGGCTTTGGTGGTCGTTCATTCGGTGGCATTCTACAACAGTATTTATTTATTTATTTGCCATAAGGTACATGCACTTGGCAGAGAGAGAGAGAGAGTGAGAGGGAAAGTGAGAAATCACTCTCTGGAGAGGATGGCCACGCCACATGCCCTTCTTATCTCCTCCTGGGATTTTGGGCATGCACGCACACGTGTCTGGCATGATTTTTAAGCCATGGGTCCAGAACTTGAACTGCAATTGGCCTTGTGGGAGTCCAGCGCCCTAACCACCATGCTGCCTACTTGCCCCTGGCTTAAGCTATTTTAATGTGAGCAGATTTCTGTTAGAATATCCTTTGTAAATCTTGTAGGTTCTAGATTGTGATACCTGCCTATTGGTCTGTAAATTGGCATAAATGTATTTAACTTGTACTCAGTTTATTTTACAGATAAGAAAGATGAAGACAAGAAAGGTGATGACTTTTCAAGGTTTCAGGGCTTCTTGTTAACCACACTAGAACTTAAAACCTAGATTTTCTGATTCTTAGTCCACTAGGGTTGCTATTACACCCTGCTGTCTCTTTATGACATAACTGCATTATAAAAAGTTTTAGAAAAACACCTGCAGCCTATTAACAGTCATGTACGACAAGCCTGTGGAGAGACTATAACTTAATAAGCTGATAGTTAAGAGTGATTAATAGGACTGTATTTCTTCTTTCCTACTGTGTCACAACAAGCTAGGGTGGATGTTTTATCATTTCAAAATGAAAAGGAACAGATGTATTGTCAGATCATAGATCATGGGTAGTCATTAACTTTTATTATCTTTATAAAAATGTTCAATTTCAAGCATACTTGGTGCTTCAAAATATGTTGTGCATCTAATGTTGCAAAACCATTAAAATCGTAAACTGAGAACCTAATGACTGTCACTGTATCTTTATGTGACTGAATCAAATCTAGTTGACTAAAATGGAGGGGAAGTGGTCCTAATGGGTGCTGGAAATATAGTCTGTGGGAAAAACATTTAAATGAACAGATTTCATTTAATACTTCCTATCTGTTCAGTACCAGTTTAGGGACTGTGACCCAGACTCTCAAAGGAAATAAAATCCATTTGGGCAGAGGAAAGGCATATTTGAAACAGGTTTTAAAACTGTGCATTATGGTGCATGATGGTGGAAACAAGCTACAGAAGTTAGTGCAGGTGAGGAAGAGTTTAATATAAACTTAGTGTGTTCAAGTAAGCTTCAAATATCTGGACTAAACGTATTATTAACTTGTCTAGACTTAGAGATCAATAGAGTGATTATTGTGTTGATTGAGCAAATAACTATAAATGATAAAAAGTGATACACTTACAGCACTATAAACCTAGTGTGTGGTAGTCATTAAGTTGTCCTTAAATTAGTGAGTTATTAGCTTGCTCGGTTCTAGGTTCTGGCCATTTCTTGAGAATCCTGATATCCTGCAAGTTTTCATATTTGGAGACACCATATTGGAAAATGGTCCTCCATTTTTATTTATTTTTGAAAGAAGTTTATTGTGGGATAGGCAGGAGGATTTAAAATGGTGTTTGTCCAGTATTCCTTTATATAGTATTTCTCTTTTTCTAATATGTAAAATATAGAGAAAAAATAAACTATTATTCTCATTAAATTCCAGAATTCTGTATATTGGCCTACTTGGCAACTTCACTTGGATGTTTATTAGAAATTTAATATTGAGAGGGGAGCTTTTGTTTGCCTATCGTGACCAGCCACCTCTCAGCTTGTCCTAATCTTTCTTGCTCAGCAAATGGGCACCACCTAATTGCACTAGCCAAAAGCTGAGAAGACATCTGATCTATTCTTCCCCTTCTGTCATCTTCTACATTCAGCCGATCACTAACTTTTTGAGTAGCTGATCGTAAGAACCAGTGGGGCCATCAGGTGGTAGAGCGGTTAAGGTGCTGGGTTCTCACATAGCTGACATGTTTCAAGTCTTGGACCTGGCAGCTTGAAAATCACAGTGGGTGTGTTGGTGGATACCCCAAATTCTGAGGGGACAATGAAGAAGAGATTTTGGTGTGGTCATCCCCATAGAGGGATCATTTCTCACTTTCACTCTTTCTGTGTGTCTCTCTTTGTCTCCAGTGAGCATATGTGCCCTGTCGCAAAAAACAAACAAACAAAAAAAAAGTAGTAGCCTTTAATCAGTTACTGTGATGGTATAAACCAGAGGTTAAAACTGGAGAAAGCACTGACTTACCTGTTTCATTTTACCTGTGGAACTACACATCTGTTGATGGTCTGGTAGATTAGCACAGATATGGAGGTTGTCTCCTTGGTCAGGGAGTCTTGCAGTTTTATGAACTCTGGGGTTGACAGGGTTTGGAAGTGGGTGGATGTGAAGGAGGAGGACTAGGAGTGGAAAAGTACTGGAGACTGAAAATGGGGGAGGTGGTTTTCAACTTTCTCCTTCCTACCCCTGTATAGTGGCACTGGCAGAGGTCCCTCTGCTCGTGGCCTTAGATTAAGAGACCTGGGCTAGAAAAGTAATAGGCTTGCATGAGAGCATGACTGGCCAGGGAATTCTAGTCATAGACTACAGCTCCCTTCAAAGACTACAGCGATGCACAGAAGGGCTCTGTTCCTTCCTCGAGGGAGATTCTGTTCTCGCCCTCTCTTCTACAGGAAGAAGAATGCGTTCGTTGGCCTATGACCTCCTTATATTTCAAAACCAACAATGACCAGTTGTTGCTCACATCGCATTGTTCAAACACTGACTTTCTCTTCCTTATTTAAGAGACCTTGTGTTTACACTGGGTCCACTCAGATAATTCAAGATCATCTCCCTGTCTCCAGGTCAGTTGATTAGCAACTTTTTTTTTTTTTAAGAAATCGTTTTTTAATAATTATTTATTTAATTTTATTTATTCATTCATTTATTTTAATTTGACCAGAGAGAGATACACACAGAGAGAGAGAGAGGGAAAGTGAGAAAGCAAGCCACCAGGTCCGGTACTCGAACCGAGGTCGGCCATGTGGGAGTGTCCAGCATCTTAACCACCACGCCACCTGCTGGTCCCTGATTAGCAACTTTAATCTCATCTCTAGGGTTTGAATCATAGTCAGCCATGCGGGATTCAGATCCCAATGCACATTGCTTAAATACTACATTCTTAATAAACTTGTATTCTTCATAAATTACCCAGTCTGTGGTACTTAGTTGCAGCAACAGAATTAATGGATTAAAGCATCCTCTCATTGGGACCAGCAGTTAGCATAATGGCTATGTCGCTGGACTCCCATGTAGTCGACCACGGTTCATGTCCTGGACCCGGTGGCTTAAAACTCATGCCGGGCGCGTGTGCGTGCGTGCCCAAGATCCCGAGAGGAGACTGGAGGAGAAGGGATTGCGGTGTGGCCATCCCCCCTGGGGGGGTGATTTCTCGCTTTCTGTCTCTCTGTCTCTCTCTGTCCGCTTGGCGAGCGCACGCGCCCTATAGCAAAAACCTCTCCAACAATAAAAAAAGCATCCTTTCATTTATGGTGGACTTTTGGCTTTTTTTTTTGGGGGGGGGGGGGGGGCTATTAGGAATAAAGCTGCTATCAATTCTTGAATGCAGGTTTTTGTGTGGTCATGTATTTTAATTTCTCTTTGGTAGCTCTAGGTAGGTTGCTGGGAGTGGACTTGCTGGAACACATAGTAAATATTTGTTTCAACTTCATAATAAACTGTCATGATGTTTTCCAAAGTGACTCTGCCAATTTATTTTTGCACCAGTAATGCATGACTATTCCAGTTGCTCCACATCCTTGCCAACATTACAATTGTCCTTTAAATTTTAGCTCTTCTAGTCAGTGAGTGGTGGTATCTGATTGTAGTTTTGATTTGCATTTCTCTAATGGGTAATCATGATTTGTGTATCTTGTGAGTATCTGTTCAAATATTTTGCCCAAGCCAATTTTTAAAAAATGGATTGCTTGCTTTGTTGATTTTTAAAAGTTCTCTATGTTATATAGGAAAAAAAATTTCTTATCTAATATGTGTTGACTATTTTCTCCCACTCTGTGTCTTATATCATTATCTTAAAAGTAGTTTTTAGAAAAACAAGTGTACATGAAACTCAACTTATCATTTTTATCTTTACATTTATGATTTTTGTTTGCTAAGAAATCTTTGCCTAACTCAGGGTAACAAAGATTCCCCCCCGCCACCCCATATTCTACAGGTTTTCTAATTTTAGCTCTTGTGTTTTAGTCTACAATCCATTTTGAGTAAATTTTCATATATGGTTAGAGGCAAGATCAAAGTTATTTTTTTCCCTGTGTAGATTCATCTGATCCAACCCCATTAAAAAAATTAGAGAGACCAGCAGGTAGCATAGTGGTTAAGGTGCTGGGCTCCCACATGGCCAGCTGCTGTTTGAATACCAGAACCCTGTAGCTTAAAACTTACTCCAGGTGCGGTGCCCAAAATAGGAGAGGAGAATTGAAGAGAAGGGCTTGTAGCATGGTCATCCTCTCTGGTGGGTGAGGAGCTTTCCATTTCTCAGCCTCTCAGAGCATTGTGTTTTACCTCTGCACCACTGTCTGGTCCCTGTTGCTTTGATTTTTTAAAATATTTTTATTCTAAATTGACAAATTATAGTTGTATATATTTATGAGATATAAAATGATGTGAGTAATATGTATATAGCATATACTATTGCTAACTAGAGTCATTTTATGATTTTTTAATTTTCTTCATTTTAATGTTAATTCCCTGATTGCTAAGAAGTTAAGTAGCATTTTTGTAATTTACTGGCCATTTGTGCCTCATTCTATGAAGTGCTTTGAGGAAAAAAGATAACCTCTATGCTATTAATCCTTTAAAATTAGTTGAGTCTCATTTTATGGCCCAAAATGTGTCCAGTTACTGTACATTGCCATCAGAGCTTGAAACGCTTCTCCACTCTTTGAGTATAATGTTCTCTACATATCCATTCAGTAAGGCTTGTTAAATTGTACTGTTCAAATTGTCTGTATCCTTACTGACATTTTTCTGTTTGATTAAGTGAACTGTCAACCACAGAGGCATGTTAAAATCTTTACTGGTGTGTTCATGTATTTTTTCTTTTTTTTTTAATTAATTTTTTTTTTTGGGGAAAGCCTATGTGCTTGCCAAAAAAGAGAGAGAGGGAGAAAAGGAGAGGGAGACAACATTCTATAGTGAGCCGTGGTCACGCTGCTATCTCTTCATTATTTTTCAGTCTGTCAGGATTTGGGGCATGCAGGTACATGTGCCTGGCATGTTTATATATTTCTTCTTGTAATTCTTTTAAGATTTGCTTGATATAGTTTCAGGCTGTATGATTTAAAATAAAATTTAGAATTTTTATGTTGTAACCTTGTTTATTATGTTGTCACAATGCCTTTTACCTTAAAGTCTATTTTGTCTGATATTAATATAGCAATATCAGCTTTATTTTGTTTATTTATATTATATACATATTGTATCTTTTTAAGAGGAATTATTTATTATTATTTAACATTTTGTAATAGGGCACATGTGCTCACCAGAGAGAGACAGACAGAGGGAGGAAAAGTGAGAAATGAAGCTACCAGATTTGGTATTCATACCATGGTCAGCCACATGGAGTCTAGCACCTCAACTACCATGCTATCTGCTTTTCTTGCATATTCTTTCATCTTCATTTCAATCATCTATTATCCTTAGGTCACAGGTTTCTTTTTAAAACACTTGCTAGGGGACTAGCAAGTGGTGTGGTGGTTAAAACACTGGACTCCCACCTAGCCGACTGTGGTTCAAGTCTCAGACCCAGCGACTTGAAACTCACACCATGTATGTGTGCATTTATGCCCAAAATCCCAAGAAGAGAATGAAGGAGAAGGGATTGCAGTGTGGCCATCGCCTTGGGGGTTGATTTCTTGCCTTTGTCTCCCTAGGAAGCACATGTGCCATATAGCAAAAATCTCTCAAAAAAACAAAACAAAACAAAACAAAGAAAAACAAAAACAAAAAAACCTCTTAGGTGGATTTAAAATTTTTTATGTAATATAATTTCACATTTAAGTAGATTTATTTTCCATTTCTATTTATGTGTTATTTATTTCTGCCTTAATAATTTATGTTCTTTTTAAAAAGAATTATTTCTTTAATTTAATTTTTTTTTGAGAGGTTTTTGCTATAGGGCACGTGCGCTCACCAGACAGAGAGAGAGAGACACAGAGACAGAAAGCAGGAAATCACCCCCCAGGGGGGATGGCCACGCCACAATCCCTTCTCCTCCATTCTCCTCTCGGGATCTTGGACACGCACACACACGCGCCCGGCGTGAGTTTAAGCCACTGGGTCCAGGACTCGAACCGTGGTTGACTACGTGGGAGTCCAGCGACATAGCCATTACATTAACTGCTGGTCTCTTTAATTTAATTTAATTTATTCATTCATTTATTTTAATTTGACCAGAGAGAGACACAGAGAGAGAGAGGGATAGTGAGAAAGCAAGCCACCAGTTCTGGGACTCGAGCCGTGGTCGGCCATGTGGTAGTGTCCAGAGCCTCTAAGTCTGAGACTCAAACCACGGTCAACCATGTCAGAGTCCAGCGCTCCAGCCACCACGCCACCTGCTGGCCCCTTATTTCTTTTTCATAAATTTAAATTATCCTGCAAGTATTGGGTCATCAGAAAAGTCATGACATATTTTTTCTGTTTCCTATGCAAAAATGTGTCATGACTTTTCCGACAACCCAATAGTTTACTATGGAAATGATCCCAAGAAATGGGAGTGGGGAAATACAGAAACATGAAATAAGAAAGAAGGCAAAACCAATCATAGGGTGTCTTACAGATTCATTGCCACGTTGGGCAACTGGGGCTTGATTCCATCGGGGCCTTTCTAGGAGCTGGCATCTGAGACTTGAACGCCAAAGAACAGAGGAATGAATGATGGGAACACTTAGCCATCAGATTTCATATCCCATTACGGCTTCCCTGTACCTCCCTGTACTTCCATTTATGCATTATGCTGCATACGTGCCTAGCTGATTTCTGAAGGCGTCCTAACCAACATCAGAGAAACCCAAGAACAGACAGAAAAGTATGTGCAAAGAACTAGCAGATTATGCTTATCATGTCTTTATTGTATAATTACACTACCTGATGTCTTAGGGGTTCTGATTCTTATCATTTTTTTCTTTTTTAAAAAATATTTTTGCCATAGGGCATGTGCACTCACTGGAGAGACAGAGAGACAGCGAGAAATCATCCTTGCCCTCAGGGGATGGCAACACCGCAATCCGTTCTCGCATCTCCTCTCCAGATTTTGGGCACACACGCACACGTGCCCAGCATGAGTTTTAAGTCGCTGGGTCCAGGAATTGAAACGCGTTTGACTGCATGGGAGTCCAGCAAAGTAGCCATTATGCCATCCACTGGTTCCATGATTCTTATCTTTTCTGCTGGCTCTACATTCACAGTACTTTCTGTGTTTTGTGATATTCAGCTCTGAGCTTTATGTTCTGTGGTATTAGTCTCTGTGGGATTCTCGATGACTGACATTAAGGTCAGCTCCTTTAGAGGAGATTTACTTTGATTCTGCCAGGTATCCGAGTGTACTACTAACCTCATTTTAAACCATATTTTTATTTATCAGTTTGCTGTAGAGTATATGTGCTTGCTAGAGAGAGAGAGAAAGCACCCCCAGGGGTGAAGTCCACACCACAATCCCTTCTCCTTCATTCTTCCTTCTGGATTTTGGGCACATAAACACATGTGCCCAGTGTGTTTTTCAAGCTGCCTGGCCTGGGACAAAACTGCATAGTCATTCATCTGGGATCCATCCACTTTAACCGCCTTGTTACTGGGTGGCCCTTTCAACCATATTCTTCCTTTCTTCTTCTTTCTTTCTTTCTTTCTTTCTTTCTTTCTTTCTTTTCTTTTCTTTTCTTTTCTTTTCTTTTCTTTTCTTTTCTTTTTTTTTTAGTTATTTAGTATTTTTATTATTTTTTAATTTGCTGTGGGGCACTTGTGCTCCTGAGAGAGAGAGAGAAAAAGTGAGAAGGCAAGCTGCCAGGTCTGGGACTTGAACTGCTGTTTGCTATTTGGTAGTCTAGCACCATAGTCACCATGCCACTTGCTGGCCCCTCAGACATATTCTTTTTTTTTTTTTTTCAGAGGTTGTTTTTGCTATAGGGCATGTGCGCTTGCCAGAAAGACAGAGAGAGACAGAAAGACAGAAAGCAAGAAATCATCCCCCAGGGGGGAATGGCTACGCTGCAACCCCTTCTCCTTCATTCTCCTCTCGGGATCTTGGGCATGGATGCACACGTGCCCGGTGTGAGTTTAAGCTGCCGGGTCCGGGACTTGAATTGCAGTCTACTACATGGGAGTCCAAAGACATAGCCATTATGCCAACTGCTGGTCCCCAGCCATATTCTTAATCTGAAGTTTTTATTTTAGAATTTGTAGTAGAAACCTGAATGAAATTCTGTTTTATGCTTCTGATTTTTTTGTTTATTGATTTCATTCTCTTTCATGAGAGGGCTCAAAAAAAAAAAAAAAAAAAAAAAAAAAAAAAAAAAAAAAAAAAAAAAAAGCCCTCCAGTTCATGAGTTCATGCCCTAAGGAATTCCCTTCTTCCCAGTCCTACAGCTAGTCAGGATCTTGCGAGTGTGAGCCCAGTGTGTTTCAGGTTGACCTGGGACCTGGACCTGTGGTCAGCCATGGCTTCCAGCATGCGGATCAGTATGCTACCTCCTCACCACCTATGACACTGGATGGCCTGGTTGTAAATTC
Source organism: Tupaia tana (assembly GCA_026018925.1). Classification (NCBI taxonomy): domain Eukaryota; kingdom Metazoa; phylum Chordata; class Mammalia; order Scandentia; family Tupaiidae; genus Tupaia; species Tupaia tana. The sequence goes on along the minus strand of JAKSZU010000002.1, from coordinate 47,011,691 downwards.
TTAGGAGACTTGTTTTTCCTTTTATACCAACACTAAGGATTGAGAAATTAGTTTTCTTATGAACTCCAACATGGGAACATGGTATCTGTGGTTCTGCCTTTACTTTGAGCATTCCTATTAGACTTCCCAGTTTAAGCAGGCCGTAGACTTTGACATGTATTCCCAGATCCCGTGACCCTATGAAAATCAAACATTAAGGTCATCAGGGGTCAGTGAATATTAGAAAGAAAACTGACCTCAGGATCCCGCGTGCTGTCTATGCCCTTGTTTTTCATGTAATTTTAGGCACATCGTTTGTAACCATCTTCCTGTTTTATTGGCACATTTCAAAAAGTTTTTTTGTCTTTTATGAATCAATTTTGGGTGTGTTCAGTGGGAGGATCAATCGGAGTAACTAGGTTGTAATACTGCCTGAAATGAAAAGGTTTATTTTTGCTTTTCAATCAGAAAGCTAATGAAATTTCTCATAATTTGGGAAGCCTTTCTCAAATCATCACTAGTATTCCCCCATATTTAAGGCACAAGTTGGAAAGTCAGCGTGCTTATGCTGAAATTGTGGTTCTTTCTTTTACTAGCTCTGTGATCACAGGAAAATTAACCTCTCATTTCCTCTGCTTTCTCATAAGAACACAGTACTTTCTTCATAGGCTTCTGATGAGAATTTAATTCATGAATACACATAAAGCACTTAGGCTTGTAGAAAATATTAAGTATCAAAATACATTAGCTATTGTAACTACTGTAGCTGTTCTTTTCAGCTTACTTTCTAGCCTATATGCTCTTTCTTTGCCCTATGATTAATCTGAGTACTTATCATTTTTTCTCTTAAAGTTGACCTCCGACTGTTAAGAGGAAGTCATTCTCAAAGAACACCTGGCCCATCACAGAGGGGGAATGTTCAGCCTTGCTCCAAACCAGACCCTACTCATTACAGCTGCCTCCCTACCCACTCTTTTCATTTCCTGATCTAAAGTGTGATAGGATTCTCAGTGGGAGCGGAGGGATCTTAGCAGCTCTACCTTACTCGGACAGAATTCTCAACACTGCTACCCCACCTTCCTCCTCCTCTATCTACTGTGCTTTATCTATTATGTTCTATAACAGAATTCCTGAGATGGGTTAATTTATAAAGAACAGAGATGTATTTCTCACAGTTCTGAAGGCTGAGGAGTCCACGATTAAGGTGCTGTCAGTCTTGGTGTCTGAAGAGGGTCCAATCTTAGCTTGCAAGATGGCACCCTGACCACTACATTCTCCAGAGAAGAGGATGTTCCTCTTATTACAGAAGAGCTAAAGGCGATGAACTTGTTCCCTGAGGCCCTTTTATTACCCCATTAATCCATTACTTAAATGCCTCCAGTAGGCTCCCTCCCCCCACTCATGCTATACTGGTGATTAAGTTTCCAACATGTCAGTGCTAGAGGGGGGCAGACATACAGAGCATAGCACCAGGTCATTCTAGCAGTTCAACCAAAGCTTCGCTGACATGGTTTAAAGTATTAGGAAAATCTTAAAATGTGAAACCATCAGATTGAGGTTTGAGTGCCAGTTCTATGACATATTAACCATGTAACTGATGTTACCGTTTGCTGACCTCTTAGGGTTGTTGTGATAATTGGACAAGATACAGTTCTTAAAGCTCTTGGTCTCTGTGATGCCCTATGTTGATGAGTGTTATTAAGAGATTGGTAACCCTTGTTTAAAAGAGAGAAGGTGATTTAAAAAAAAAAAAAAAACCACAACCCTTTACTTTCATGTAGAGGAATCCGGCATACGGTTGATCAGTGCATGTTTGGCCAGCAGGTTATGTGACACGATGCCTAATTGGTGGAACATCATTAACCGTGAATTGACATCATCACCACATATAACAGTGTGTACTCCGCCAGCCGAAGTGCAGTGATCATTACCTTATGCACGACAGGCTGAAGTGTGTGTGTCAGCACAGAGTTCAGCTGTATGTCCTTATTCCTCTAAGTACTTGTGACACGCTATGTCAAGAGTTCAGTGGCTGAGTTTCACATAGGGCAGTGTGATTCATCGGGATTATTAGGATCCTCCTGGAATAACTTCCCTGAGTTGATTGCCTTTGACAGATCAGTTTGCTTAGATTAAAAAGCAATTGCTGCTGTCTAGTCAAATTTAAACACGTTGGCTAGAAGAAGCTGAACTCTAACTCTGTCCAGTCTATAGAAACACCTTGATGTGAAAATTACATTGAATGTAGTGACGAGAAAACTGAGTTAGCAAGACTCCGGGGTATGGTTTTGCAATAACACGAGGGAGCGTAAATGCCAAACAAAAGTGACCCCAGGCATATGTGAGGGAGGCAAGAGCACATTGCTTTTAATAGCAACTTTATCTGGCCCGGTGTGCTGCTAAGTCGATAACAGTGTTGAGGAACCATTCTAATCTCCATGCATGCAGCATTGGCCACCAATAGAATCGGAGTGGAAAGGATTTGCCTTCTGGGCTGAAAAATGAGAGGTATTTTGAGATATAGGCATCTCCCCCAGTGCCCCTTTTTAATGGGGGAGGGTATGGGGAAAGGTGAGAGAAGTATTTTTGATGGAGCCTTGCGGTTTTGCAGTCCTGCCCCAGCCTCCAAGGCAGCCAGGACCGCAGGTGCACACGACCATGCCTGACATGTTCTGGCTGGCGCAGGCTCACACCTAGGCCTCCCTCGGAGCTGCTGCTTGTGCACTAGGATGGCTGGGCCTTTTCCCCCTGTCTGAATGGACCTGAGAATTTAAGAGCAGAAACAATAGCATCAAGGGGACTGAAATAGCAGTCAGCCAAAATATAAATCCCATTTTAAAAAACTGAATGGAACATCTGACTTAAGTGTAACTTAAACCTAAAACCTGAAATTACATTCCCAGTCTGCCTGAGCTGTAGATAAAATGGAAGATGAGATGACATTAAGCTGACATCACACCTATCTGTTGTAGATCAGCAAATAAATACAGGTTTGAAACTAGTGTGAGAAAGGAGAGTCTAGTCTTCTGCCGACTCACTTCTATCACAGCTTCCTTTATATTTAGGTTCCTTGATCTCTGAACATGGAGGCCGGCTCAGGTGTTCAGAGTGAAGATGAGAAGCCTGGCTGATTGAGCTCCTCTCTTCTCTTTTAGGAGTATGAAGGCCCCTGAGAGTATAATCCTTACACAGACTAAGGCTACGGAAAGCGTTGGTTATATAGTTCTAACTGTAGTGAGTTGGGCGTCCATTACTAACCTTGCAACAAAGAGCATGGTTGTGGGGTCCGTCTTTTAGTACGTGAAATTCTGCAACCATCATAATGACACAAGTTTAGAAGGGTGTTGTCACCTACACGAAACCCCGGTGCCTGCTAGCAGCCACTCCCCCTTGCTGTTTGCTCAGGCCTAGGAAGTACTAGTCCATTTCCTGCCTCTCTAGGTTTGCTTATTCTGTACATTTTGTATGAACGGAATCAGACAATTTGTGTTTTCTTAAGACAGGTTTACTTAACATAATACTATTTTTTCCTTTTATTGTTTACACTTTTAGTGTTTTATATATGTGTGTGTATGTGTATACATACATATGTATACATATATGTGTATATATGTATATACACACACCATTGTCAATCCTAGGTCACAAAGATTTTTATGTATGTGTTCTAAGTTTTATAGTTTTAGGTCTCAAATTTAAGCCTTTTATTTAGAATTATTTTATTTAACTTTATTTATTTATTTTAATTTGACCAGAGAGGGACAGAGTGAGAGAGAGAGAGAGATAGAGAAAGTGAGAAAGCAAACCGCCAGGTTTGGGACTTGAACCATGGTCGGCCAGGTGGAAGTCCAGCATCCTTAACCACCACGCCACCTGCCGGCCCCAAGCCTATGATTTTTTTAAAGTTTATCTTTTCCATGAGTGAGAGAGTGCGTGCGTGAGAGAGGTAGCACTCCAACAGGGCCCTGCTGCAGTTCACTTCCTGCCGCAGCCGGCTTTGGATCAGGAGCAGACACACACCTGGTGCGCTTAGGGTGGTCTGCAAACATGAACCCAGGACCTTCCCATGGGAGTCGTCCTTGCAGATCTTTGTGTTTTAGCACTGCACCACCATCTAGCCAACTATGATCCATTTTGAGTTAATTTTTGTGCATGGAATAAGGAAGGAGTACAACTTCTTTCTTTTTCCAGTTGTTCCAGGACCATTCATTGAGAAAACTATTCTTACCCATAGCATCATCTTGACACCTTCACTGAAAATCAGTCGGCCATAAATGTATTGGTTTATCTCTGGACTCTGAATTCTATTCCATTGATCTGTATTTTTATTGTATTATACTTTTTAAATTACTGTAGTTTTGTAGAAAATTTTGAAATCAGGAAGTGTGAGTTAACCCAATTTGCTTTTCTTTGGGAAGTTTGATTAGGTCTCTTGCATCTTCATGTGACCTTTTTGGTTCATCTTGCCAATTTTTGCCTGAAAGCCAGCTGGATTTTTGATAGGGATTACATTGAATTTGTAGTTCAATTCAAGGGGTATTGTCATTTTAACAATAGTCTTCTAGAGTTCTATAATCATGGGGTAGCTTTCCATTGGTTTAGATCTTCTTTCATTTCTTTCAATATTTTTGTTGAAATCTTACACTTCTTTTGTTACATTTATTCTTAAGTGGTTTTTTTTTTTTCCCCCCTGCCTGGTGCTATTTTAAATAAATTTTCTCTCTCTCTCTCTTTTTTTTTTTTTTTAGAGTGTTAATTGCTAGTGTGTAGAAATACAACTGATTTTTTTTTATATACAGATCTTGAAAACTTGTTGAACTCGTTTATTAGTTTTTGTATATTCCTTAGGATTTTCTATATACAAGATCGTATCTGTGAAGATAGTTTTTTTTTTTTTTTTCCTTTCCCATATGAATGCCCTGTTTTCCTTTCCTAATTGGTCCAGCTACAACCTCCTTTATGGTGTTGAACAGAAGTGGTAAGGGTGCATATCCCCATCTTGCTCTTGGGGAGAAGATAGTCCCTTTCATCATGAAATATGATTTTTTTTAAGAGAGATTTTTGCTATATGGCACATGTGCTTGCTAGAAAGTGAGAAATCACCCCCCGGGAGAGATGGGCACATTGCAATCCCTTCTCCTCCATTCTCCTCTTGGGATCTTGGGCACACATGCACATGTGCCCTGCATGAGTTTTAAGCCACCGGGTCTGGGACTGAAACTGTGGTCGATTATGTGGGACTCCAGCGATGTAACCATTAGGCCTTCTGCTGGTCCCTGTGAAGTATAACATTAACATATGTTTCTCATAGGTGCTGTTTTTTAGATTGAGGGAATTACATTCTAATTCTATTGTACTTTGTTGAGTGGTTTTATCATGAATTGCTCTTTCTGTGTCTATTGAAATAATCATGAGGTTTTCATCATTTATTCTGTTAATATGGTGTGTTATTAATACATTCATTTTTTTAAAACATTGATTTTTTAATGCAAAACTAACCTTTAATTCTGGGATAAATCCCAATTGATCATGGCATGTAATCTTTTTTCTGGGTTGCTAGATTGGTTTGCTATTATGCTAGTATTTAGTAAATGTTTGCATTTATATTGACAAGGGATATTGGTTTACAGTTTTCTTTTCTTGTGATGCTTTCGCCTGGTTTTGATTATCAGGGTAGCCTCCTAGAAAGAGTTGAGAAGTCTTCCCTCTTCAATTTTTTTTTTTTTTTTTTTTTTTTGGGATAGTGTAAAGAAGTGGTATTAATTATTTAAATGTTTGGTAGAATTTATTCAGAGAAGCTGTCTGGTCTTGTGTTTTTCTTTGGGGGAAGTTTTTATTGGTAATTTAATTATTTTTCCTGTTACAGATCTATTCAGATTTTCTATTTCTTTTTGAGTCTGTTTTGGCAATTTGCCAAATTCTGCCTTGTGGGAATCCAACATGTTAACCATCACACCACTTACCAGCTCCACTGTTTTCTTTTTCACTTCTGATTTTAGTCATTTGAGTCATTCTTAGTTGCTTGGTCAGTCCACATACTGGTTACAATAGTATTCGTCTGTAAGACTCCTATGTATAGACATTTAATTCAGGCATTAAACAAAAATCCCTAAAGTATTTTTTTCTTATTTCTTGGCCTTCCTGGGATGGGGTTTACTCCTTCTTTTACTACCATGTCTGTAAGAATTGTTCCTTTCTTGTTTTATCCTTTTAATGCTCATCCTTTTCTTTGTATTTGAGGACATAATTTCTATCTCCACTCCAAACATTTAATCAGTGGGTTTAGGGAAACATTTTTTAGTGTTTGTGTGTCTTTGCTGTCTTTGCCCCGTGTTATGTAGCCCTAGTGACTCCAGCCCTGTTACCTTAAATAATCACAATTCAGGAATTCACTTTACCTCTAAGAAGTGTTCTGAGCTTCAGACTTAGAAATTCTATCTTGTTAAAGCTATCTGAATTCAACATTCAACACTAAACTTGCTGTAGTTCTATTTAGACATTCAGAATTTTGTCTCTGAAAAGATTTTGGAGATTATCTGTCCCCCAAATTAAGTAGCAGCCACGCTGCCAATCACTGTTGCCAGATGAGAATAAGGACCCAGCATGGCTGGACCAAACTAAAACAGATATCTGAGTACTAGTAATGATGGTAGTGAATTCAGAACTCTTAAAATAAGGGTCCCTGCTCTTTTGGGTTTATTCATATCCATTTTGTCCTTAGCATACTGAAGAGTTTAGTTAAAATAATCTAGGAGATCTTGCTAGATCTTAAAACTGACAGATAAATGGGGCCAGCAGATGGTATAGTGGTTAAGGCACTGGACTCCCATATGGCAGACCGTGGTTTGAGTCCCAGACCCTGCAGCTTGAAACATACCAGGCATGTGTGCATTTGTGCCCAAAATCCCAAGAAGATGGAGGAAAAAGGAAAGTGGTGTGCCCATCCTCCCTGGAGAGTGATTTCTCATTTTCTGTTTTTCTGTCTCTCTGTGTCTCTGGTGAGCACATGATGTGCCCTATAGCAAAAAAATCTCTAAACAACAATAGAAAACTGATAAGAAAAAGTTGTTAACTTCAGCCTTTTAATATACACATTTAGAACCACCTAGGTATTAAGATGTCATGTCAGTGACCTTTCCTTCCTCCTTAAACTTTTATGTTTCATTAACTAGTCTTTTATAAAGTTGGGTCTTCAAAGACACTGCATGGTAGTCCTAGGAGTTGTCCCTTCTCTTAGCTAGAAATGGAGGAGATACTTTAAAGCCTCATTTATTCTCCTATTCAGCTCAAGTTATAAGGAGTGGTATCTTTGGGAAGGAAGGTTCTCATAAAGAAACACCCTAGGAAATTGAACATTCGTGGAAAAGAGCCTGAGAAACACACCCATAGGAAATTCAACACACTTATCCAAAGCAAAACTCTCAACATAGTTAAAGTCATACGTGGAAGTGACTGAAGATACTTGTATTTTAAAAATTGAACATGGATGTCATTTTTTTTTTTTTTTTTTGAGATAGAGATAGAATATCCCTTGTGATCTTTTTCTCTTTTTCCTTGTCTGAATTCAGGATTTGATTTCTTTTTAGAAAAAAGAGCTTGGTGGAACATTTTACTCTCTGAAGTATTTTGAGCTCTTTACAAATGGTTGGCATAGTCCTCAGTTTCCTGGTGCCTTTCTTACTGAAGACTTCCTTCCTGAAGGAACTTTGTCTAACAGGGAAAGAATGCAACCTCTGCCCTCATCCTGAGGTTCTGTAGTATGTGGCTGGGCAGCCTTTGTAGATCTCAGGGAAAGGCAGGGTAGACTCGAGTCCTCATACTTGTCTGTGGTACCTATAGATATTAGAACGAGAAGCCTTCCAACTGGGTGTGTAAAGATGTTTTGCCAATTAAAGACCCTTTTACCAAAGGACAATTTAGTGGTGGAAATGAAAATCTTGAACATTCAGCCTGAGGGATGACAGGAGAATCTAATAAACATGGCATCAGAATCTCTCTACTGAAAGATCCAAATATTTTTACCCTTGTGTGTGACTTCTGTTTTTGTACTCCATTTAAAATGGTAATTCATATTTCTTTCCTAATTAATGAATAGCAATTGAGTTATACATTTTCTATGCCACTTGGTGACTATGAGAGGCTTTTGAAAATTAGCCACTAGCTAGTACATTTCATGTATGAATCCACATTTTGGCAGATGGGCTCAGCTTAAAATCAGGACTGTCCTGAATAGTCCCTATTTCAGAACCAGAAATTAATTCCATGTGGAACCCCACCAAACCTTGAGGCATTAAACGGAGCATGGTATAAGTGCTTGAAATGTACATCACAGTTGATGAGATGGCTGGCCTTTCTAGTAAAACGTGAGTCCAGAGGCTAGACATCTGGTGGTGGTGTTTATGCAAAACACATTGTCAAATTGCAGCATATAGAAGCGTAATGATTGTCATTCTCCTTCGCTGCCATTTCTCCCAGGAGCACATTATTGTCTGTTCGCCTGTCAAAATTAGGTTAAACAATACTAATTTTAAAAAGTTTTACAGTTTTCAAACTTATCCCTGTGAGTTGCTCTTACGGAATGTGACCTATGCCCTCTGCAGCGGGATGCTGGGTTTCTCTCTTTCTCCCGTGTGCGTGTAGGTAAGATCCACTCAGAGGGTATAGGGGAGGAAGGATGTTTCCTGCCTGCTGACTTCTCTTGACCACCTGCTTTGCTTTACAGCAGAGAGCATGTTGTATTTCTTCCTCTTCTGAAAGTAATTTACTCTATTTCACTTTGCTTGCCAGGGTCATTTGTTATTTATTTATTATTTTGAAGGTCTTCTTTATAATTGCCCATCGGTCTTACTTTTGTAAACTTTAAGAGCAGTGATTTAAAGGTTTTATTATTCCCTTAGCCATCTTAAATATCCTTTCGGCATTTAGTCTCCTAGAGCTTTGAAATATTTAAATTGATGAAGATAATAAGCATAACAGTTGTTTCAGGTTGCCAGGATCGTCCCGATGTTCTGTATGTAAAGATAAAGAGAATGCAGTGATTGATCCACGTCTCGGATCTCTTCGGGCCAGGAGCGGTGCGTCAGAGTGGGAAAGTCGTGCAGCTGTCCATGCACCGCTCCTGTCCGGGGAGCTTCTTTCCCTCCGTCCTCTGTTCATTTGTCAAATCTCACTTATTCCTGAAGCATCTCGATGCATTGGTAGCATTAGATATGTGTTGTAAGAGCTCCTTACATTGATGCCCAATGAAAAGCTGCTTTCACACAAGATTTCGTTCCATTTGGGAAGTTTTAAATGGACCTTTGGGACCATGGTTTCCATAACACTTTGAAATTGCTACTGTCAAACAGAACCCAGATCTGTGCTAAAGGAGGGTGCACAAAGTAATTTACATCAATGAAAGATAACCTAAACACTATTGAAATCACATTGTTTTCACCCTCACACAAGGAGACGGTTATGTTGCAGATCTCTTCCCGAGATGGAACTGCCATTGGGCTGAATTGTTCTGGCCTCACTGTGAGTGGATTCCTGCCCATAAAATGAAATCTCTTTGTTGCTTGTGGTTATACATTTTTGTTCTTTCATAATAAATCTAGCCCAAAGACATTTCTTTACTGTAAATTTATCTCCACGGAAGTGCTCGTAAACAGTATCTGCTTCCATTACCTGTGGTAGAACCAAGTTTGAGCGTTTTGTAGAGTAAGCATATGCACTAAGAATCAATATGTGTTTTATTAGTACCAAGAGACTCACTGGATTGATTTTTTTTCTTTTTACCTTTATGGGCAATTGCTATAAAAAGGTAAATTAAAAAGTTAACCATCTGCTCCTTCACTTTTCATTTAAAATCTTTTATTTGATTACTCTTTCCAGGTAATCAATGCTTTCTATTTTGCTATTACACTGGCTAGTGAATGAAGGTGGTTTTAATTTATAGCTTTTATTTTTCTAACAGTATTGTCAGAGTCACAATCTTTATGCATCCTATTAGTAGTCTGGAAAATATTTCTTACTACATCGAAACAGAACCAAATTCAATTTAGAAATATAATTTCCTGCCATGGAGACACTTGATAACAGGGGGGAGATTAATGGAGCCCAGTGACAGAAACTTGATTTAAAGCAGGAGATTAATACTGCTTTATCAGCCTACACTGCAAGTGAATTGGCTCCCAAAGAAAAAAAATCTGTTTGAAGTTGCTGAGTTGTCTGCTTGTCGGTTGGAAAAAGGTCTCTGGACATTTATTTTGTTATTGCTGAGTATTCGCTGCATGCTTGTCTATTTGACAACATTGGAACAAACTTGCGCACAACACCGGGCTTGCTTATTTTACAGTAGTAACATGTTTCTTATTATTCCTTTTGATCCCACAGGAAGCTTGAATGCTGTGGAGGTCAGCTTCTGACTTAAGGGGATTATATTCAGTAAATCATGTCAAAATTAACGAATAGAATCATGCTGACACTCCAGTTTGGTTGGATTTAAGTAAAATGTTTAAATGGTATTTTTAATTGCAAGGCTCCTGCCCATAAGTCCTCTTATAAATATTTTTTCCAGCCTTTACAGAAGTCATTAATTTTCTTTCCTAACTATGAAAGTGTGAATCTCTCCAAAGAATTTAAAGCAAATCTGAAGATTACCTCAATAAGTTGAAATGCCCACTATATATCAAATATGTATTCTGAAACAAACTATGCAGATTGGTGAACGGTTAGAAATAAGCGTTAAAGGAAATGGGTCCCAATTTTGATTTTGATAACAAGGAAATGAAAGTATTCATATTGTTGGAATTAAATTTTTGCACTTACTTTTGAGCTATGTGAATTTCTAAACTTGCTATTTGTCTAATAAATTCCTCCTGGAAAATAAGAAAGAAATAGTATGAGGTTTTCACACAGTTGCCTTCACAGTAGTGGCTCTGTGCTTTTCAGAAGCTTGAGTTTTTTGGATTAATACCTTAGAGACAAATTACGTAGGTGCTTACTACTGAGAGAAGAGATTATGTTTAGCAACTTGTACTTATTTTTACTGACTCTGAAATTTGGTTAACATGAACTAAAACCTATTTTGTATTAATTTTATTAAGTTCTATAACAGGGAGAATATTTTCCCAAGAGACTCTCTAGGTTGCAGTTCAAGGTCTTCAACAATGTTCTATGTCCTTATGGTCATTTGAAATCACTTTGTTTCCAAGAGAGCTTAACAGTAACAATAATAGCTGCCTTCCAACATCTCAGGGCTACTGAGAGTATCCTGTTAGGTGATTTATGCAAAGTGTTTAGACATGTAGGGGCTATGAGAATATAATCAATTTTACTTAAAATAATTTGAGTATATATAGACTGAAAATATTGCACTAAAGATTTTCTTTATGGGAGACACAAAATGTCACAGTCATCTACCTTAGTTTTAGGTTGCTGTAACTGAGACCATCAGCATTTCTTGGAATTAACCTAATGATGTTGGTTTACATTTTGAAGAGTTTATGGACAGTAATGACCTATTGTGCATTTCTCTTTGGAAATAAATACATGTAATAGTTAAAGTAAGATTTGGGGCCGGCAGGTGGCGTGGTGGTTAAGGGTGCTGGACTCCCATATGGCCGACCGTGGTTTGAGTCCTGGACCGGGCAGCTTGCTTTCTCACTCTTCCCCACCCCCTGTTCAAATTAAAAAAAAAAAAAAAAAAAAAAAAAAGCAGATAAATAAAGTTAAATAAAAAATAATTCTTTAAAAAAAGTAAAGTAAGAGAAATCTAGAGGCAATGTGAATTGCTAATTGTGGCTCTTAAAGCACTGAAGTCAGGCATGATGAAGAGTGAATGGCAGTGAAGTTAGCTTAGTGGACCTGAGTTCTCAGGGGTCAAACGCCCTTGCTTCCAGTGCTGTGGGTCTGATGTTGCCCGTGTGGCCCTGAAGGCTTCTTTAGCCTTTGGATTCGATTTGCTTGGTGTTTAAAAAAAACACACATGCCTGCAGGGAATATGAGACCTTGTTAAAACTCTCTTCTGGCTGGAGGGCACACACCAAGCTCCCAGCCAAAGCACCTGTAAGTGGCTAAACTTGTACTCAGAGGGGGAGGAGTTGCTTTCAGGAATTAAAATCATTTTCAAGCCATAGAATTTAGCAGAGAGGACAACCTAAAACGGTTTCTTGTTTTGATGATCATGCATATGCTTTTCTTCCCGCTTGTTTCAGTGATGGAGAGGGACCTTCAGTGATAGACCCCTTTGACCTTTCCCTGGTCAGGCAATTACCCTCATCCTGGTTTTTCTCTTTTGCACTTGCTTTCTCCAATGGCCTTTCTTTGGGGATGTGGTTTAAATTGTGCAGTACCCACCCCGGACATTGTCACTTGGGTTCGTTTTAAGCTCCTCCATTCTGATTTGGCTGGACATGGCCATCGAGTGCACTGCCCTCGGGAGAGCTATCTGGGTTCTGCTTGAGATGCATAACATCTGCAAATATTTTCAAACGTTTCATTTTTCCAACCTAGGGGATACAGGATTGAAGATTTTATTTCTTTTTTTTTTCTTTTTTCTTTATTATTTATTTATTAAGAGATTTTTTTTGGCATAGGGCATGTGCACTCCCCAGAGAGAGAGACAGTGAGAGGGGAGGTGAGAAATCACACCCTGGGTGATACCCACGCCACAATCCCTTCTCCTTCATTCTCCTCCCGTGATCTTGGGCATGAATGCACATGTGACCGGCATGATTTTCAAGCCACCGAGTTGAGGACTTGATTTGTGGTCAGTCGTATGGGAGTCCAGTGACATAACTACTATGCCATCTGCGGGCCCCTTCGCTTGTCTTTTTAAAGCCCTTCTATGTGTTGAGAGTGACATCTAGGAGCAGCAGGACCAGGTAGAAGATTATCACCTGCGACAGTTTAGCTGCCGTTATGAGTTCTAGCTGGCAAGTCAGACTCAGGAGACGTAGTCAGCTTTAAGCTAATACTGTTCTCCTGTAGCTTTCTGGAAGCAAACAGTGCAGGATATATGGCAAGGAGACAGCATTGTCAAGTCACGAGAGGCCCAACAACAGCCCTAGTGACAGTTTCTCTGCACTCTTATCCACACATGGCCAAGGTGTGGGAACCAAGGTGTGTGAGATCACCTTGTCACTTAGGCCACACAATCCCTGTCCCCTACCAATTTGGGTATGGTTTTCATCCAGCCTGAGGTTTGGACACCATCTTGAACATCCCCCAACTCGGGTTTCCATTTCACACAATAAGGAGGGGGGAGAAGTTCCCCATTTATCTGAACTCTCTACTGTTGCCAAGGAAACGGGACCATGGGACACAGAGGTCATTCTCAAGCAGGCCTGCCTCAGCCTAGTGTTAACCCTTTCTCACACTCACTCACGCTACCATAGAAATGGTAGCACTGCTCTGTGCAATGCTGATGCTCGGCGTCTGTGTGCTATGGTGTCTTCCGTATGAACAGTAGATGCTGTGTACTTTCCAGGGCAATAAACAGTCCATCCATCTCTGCATCTATGCATTCATCTGCCCCTCCACATTTATTGAGTGCTCATTTCTACCTCACCTGGCTTTAGGTTCTGGGGATGCAAAAATGGCCTGGCGGTTCATGCCTCAGCGTCTGGAGGGCAATCTGTAGTAACGCGCAGGGTTACTATGACACGGATGTCCAAGCTCCATGAAATGGAATGAGGTGCTGTGTGAACACAGAAAAGCGAGCAACTCACTCTCTTGCCAATATCTTGTATCTTACAGATATGATTGAGCCTGTCTTTAACAAGCATGCCCACATCAGATAGTGACTGAAATGCACAGTGAGTACCCTGTGATATTGCAAGATCCTAAAGTACCCTCAGAATCACTGAAAAGGCTTTAGAGTTACCTATTTTTTAATTAAATTCCAGATCATAAATACCATGATCATCTTTGCATTCCTCCCAACACATTAATACAGTATTATGTGTCTAGGAAGTGAGTGATACAGGTTTGTTGGATAAAGTCTAAATAATATCACTAGGAGTGGGCATTTCCTGATATTCAGACATGAGGTTACAGAATAATAAACAGGACGTACTTCAGATCCGAACTTGTGGAGCTCTTGTTTTCCAAGAGTTCTTACTTGCTGAAAAAAGAATTATGTATTAAAAAACATATTAGAGGGATCAGCAGATGGTGTAATGGTTATGTTGCTGGATTCCCACATAGTTGACTGTGGTTTAAGTCCTGGTCCCAGCAGCTTAAAACTCACATGTGGGGCATGTATGCGTGCGTGCCTGAAATCCTGAGAGGAGAATAGAGGAGAAAGGATTGTGGCATGGCCATCCCTCCTAGGGGGTGATTTCTCGCTTTCTGTCTGTCTCTCTGGTGAGCACACATGCCCTATACCAAAAATCCCTCTCAGGAAAACAAGAACAAAAACCCCACATTAGAGGGAACCAGCAATTAGTGTAATGGCTATGTCGCTGGACTCCCACGTAGTCGACCGCGGTTCGCGTCCCGGACCCGGTGGCTTAAAACTCACGCCGGGCGCGTGTGCGTGCGTGCCCAAGATCCCGAGAGGAGAATGGAGGAGAAGGGATTGCGGTGTGACCATCCCCCCGGGGGGTGATTTCTCCCTTTCTGTCTCTATGTCTCTCTCTGTCTGGCGAGCGCACGCGCCCTATAGCGAAAACCTCTCCAAAAAACAAACAAACAAACAAACAAAAAACCCACATTAGATAAGTCCACACACTGTGGTTCTGAAATAGGCTATAAGAAAGAGTGTTGAGGCATGTTACATCACAGACATTGAAATAGATATCAAGGGGATACCTGCTTCCTTCCATGACATGATTCTTTCTTGATATCACTGTCAAATGTAGTTCTAAGCTAGAGAAGCCATGGATCTGACCCAGTCATTCAGATACCATTACTTAAGATGGATGTTTGCAATTTCATATAATGCTTTTTCTTCTTTTCCTCCTCCTCCTCCTCTTCCTCCTCCTCTTCCTCCCTCTCTTTTCCACTTTCTCTTCCTTCTCTGAGTACAATACTAATTCATAAGTCTTTCCAGTTGAGGGGAGAATCTAAGTTTAATGTTAGTTGATCACAAGATCAATATTCAGATTTAGTTTCAACAAAGAAAAAAAGGTAAAGTTGAAGAAATACATTGAAATGTAGACCTAAAAATAATTTTTAAAATATTCCAGAATTGAAGGACAAGGTTTTCAGAATCGAAGAGCCCATGGACCCATTAAAGTGTAAATGAATCCATTCCCAATTTAGAAAATAGTATCTTGGGGTGGCATGGTGGTTGCAACACTGGACTCTCACATGGCCAACCATGGTTCAAATCCTGAATCAGGTGGCACACCTCCCCACTCCACATCTCTCTCTGGTAAGTTCACAGCAAATTAGAAATAAAATAAAATAAAATAAAATAAATAAAATAAAATAAAATTTAAAAAAGAAAACTTCTATTAAGAAAGAAAGAAAGAAAGAAAGAAAGAAAGAAAGAAAAAGAAGGAAAGAGAAAGAAAAAATAGTTTCTCAGGGTCTGTGGGGTGGGAAGGAGGCATAAAGCGAGGGGTGGTATTTTCCTAACAAAGCTGACAGTCCCATTTGACCATTTAAAATATCTGCTTACATAGCTACATTAAAATCGAAACATTTGGAAGGATGTTATTACACCAGTTTCTTTTCATAACAGTAATAGTTACTATCTACTGAGGATCTTCTATCTGTTACACATGAAGGCAAGCTTTTCTCAGATATTGTTTCTGAGTTTTACATGACTTGTAAGTGAGCATTTATAATCACCATGTACAGAGAAGAAAACTATCTCTAGGAGTAAGTGACTTTTCCAGCACCACATCTTGTTGCTCCAAAGCCCACCCTCCCCCTCTAGACCAGGCTTTATTTCTCTGAGGTAGCACCAAATTGGGGATAAACACATTTCTGAGTGTCTGGATGGGTTCCAGGAAACCGAGGCTCGCGTAGCTTGGTTGTGTGACATACATTCATGATGGCAGTGGCAAGAACAGGACATTCTGAATGTGATCACAAGACATGGCATCTTTGCTCCTTTTAGCCACTGGAAGCATTGAGAGGGCTTTTCTCCTGGCCCTGCAGGGGAGAGCCCTTGGACACCAGCAGCCTTCCCAGTGGCAGCCTGTTGAGTAGATCTGAGAGGGCAGATGGCAAATGTCACCAAGTGGATGAACTATGGCTCTTGATTCCCTTTTGTATGAGCTTGTGTTAGACTGCTGGGTTCTGTCCAGGCGACGTTTAAATAAACTAGAACTGACAGATAATAAACATATAGCTAGGGCTAGAGCAACAGAAATCGATGCATTTCAAGTCCCACATAAGAGAAGGCAGTCAAGGTGTTTCAGGCCCTTTTAGAGTGATGAACGCAATTTACACAATAAGCGAGAAAACATGACTGTGAATAGATGGTGTAAGATCCCGTTTAGGAGATGGAAAAGGGGTGTCAGATGGGGGCGATGGTGTTAACCTTAAGAACGGCCAGTAAAATCAGCCCTGAAAGTTGTAAAAAAAAGAACAGAACAAAACCCAAAGAACTTGTGAATATTAGTCAAAAAACAAGGAACGTTAGGCTGCGCGTTGATCCACATCACCCTCCGAATGGCGATAAGGCCCAGCCTGGACTGTACAACGACCGCATTTGCTTTAAGCAGCTCTGTCTTGTTTGTCTCATGAAAGTGGAAGCAAAGGATGTGAAGGCCTATAGACTAAAGACAGTCTGTGCTAGTCAGGGCAATGTGAGCCCCTCTGGCCAGGAGCTTTCTCCAGGTCACTGCCAAATCTCACACGATCTTACAGTTAACCTGAATCCTACCAGGCCCTGATGAGAACCCATGTGGGGCGCAAAATGAACTCGCTGAAGTTGAATGATGGCATCTGTTACTAAATAGACATGTGTTCCCCTTCCCCAGCAGTCTGTGAAGTCCATACCTTTCAGCCATTTAATAATGGAGTCATAGAAGTTGAGAGAGATCTCTCTCTGCCTTTCCTCTCCGAAGGCCACACTCTTGACCTTGGAGATATGGCTTCTCCTTTCTCTTATGCACAGGCAACAGGGGGTTCTATGGGCCGAGCCTGGGCTTTGGAGTTGCCATGGTAGAGAGGCTTTGTGCAGGTTGTGGGTCAGCATCCCTGCTTTGCCACTCTGTGCCCTAGCCTCTCTGAAAGGAGGTATCACCTGTGGTAAACGGGAGATGATGTTCCCTCCTTCAGAGAGCAGGGCGGAGGACAATGCACAGCAGGATAACGCATGGGGAGCAAGCGGCGCAGCCAGCACATACGGGGCCCTCAATGGATGTTAATGCGAGGGTACCTCAGCACTCTTAAGCTTCTTCTAACTCCTAAATGTCTCCTATGGACTTGTCTGTGGAATCGGACCAAGTGTAGGCAGAGGGCGCTGCTGACATTGAGCCCTTGTAAACGGTGGCCATTCCTTAGCCCTGCAAACCCCATCAAAAGCTGGATTTGCAGAAGGATTCCAGAGTGCGAGGGCTGATTCCAGGAGACACACAAACCAAATAGAGATGAGCTGGTTAATAAGATACAGTTTCTCGGGGGGGCCAGCAGGTGGTGTGGTGGTTAAAGTTCTAGACTCCTACATGACTGACTGTGGTTTGAGTCCCAGATCTGGCAGCTTCGTTTTTCATTTTCCCTCTTTTTCTCTCTCTGTCTCATTCTGGTGAGTGCTTGTGCCCTATAGCAAATTAAAAAATAATAATAAAAATTCAATAAATTCTCTGAATAAATTTGAAAAATACAGTTTCTCTTCACTCTCTGGGTTGATGCATTCCTGGTTCAACCATCTCCAGGTTGAGGGCCCAGCCAGGAAGTGACATGCACAACTGTGCTTTGGTCCCTGGGATCCAGACTCAGTTGCTCCCATAAACTTTGTCCCTTTCTTGTTGAATAGCTAATAGCTAGAGAAAAAGGTGTAAAGAAAGTAAAGTGTCCATACCCTTCTTCATGTGTTCTTCACCCTTTTATTGCACAAAAAAGATGAAGAACTCATGGTTTAAGGAATACAATCTGCTCTAACATAATTCAGTTGTCTTAGTCCATTTCTACATTGCTAACAGGAATACCTGAGACTAGGCGATTCGTTTTTAAAAAATAGTTTATTAATTCATAAATCTGGTGGCTAGACAACCTAACACTATAGATGAAGGTCTGGCATCAGGCCAGCCTACACCATGGCCGACGGAAGCCCTGAGGATGGCACATGGTTTTATAGCAAGCACCTCCCACAAGACCTAATCTCTGCATGAAAACTGAAGCTCACAGGGACTCCTGCGACATCAGTAGGGTGATGCCCCCCGTGACGCAATCACGGTGGTCTAATCACAATCCAATAGGCTCACCACCTCCCAACATCACATTCTAAAATGTGAAGCTTTGGGAGACAAACCATCATCCAAACCGTATCATCAGCGTTCCAGTTAATTGTGTTTAGAAAATGAGCTCTAACCTTGAAGACTGAGAACACCAGTGACCATCTTATTCTGACCAAGAATTTGGGAAGGGTTCTGGCCATGGGTTTTCATGTACTTGTCCGACAGTGGCTGGAGTTAGATAAGTAGTAACCGGGAGCAGGTGTGGTTGGCTGGGCTTCATGGAATCTCTTTGTGTGGGTTAGTTTGGTTTCATCACAGCATGGTGAACTTGGGAAACTCAGGGTGTCACTTCGTAGTACAGAGGCAGCCAGAGTGTTCCAGAGAACCAAGAGCAAGTAGCATTATTGTTATTTAAAACCCAGCCTCAGAAACAGAACTGGAGGGACCAGCAGGTAGTGTGGTGGTTAAGGCACTGGACTCCCACATGGTGGACCGCGGTTTGAGTCCTGGACCTGGTGGTATGCTTTCTCACTTTCCTGCTCTCTCTCTTTGTCTCTCCCTGATCAAATTTAAATAAAACAAATAAATAATATTCAATAAATAATTCTATTTAAAAAAAAAGAAGATAGGACTGGCCATGTAACTTGTGGTCCTAGGGCCCTAGTGTGGGTTCCTTGACCAGAAATTGAAAAGAATTTCAAGATTGTAACAACAGAGCATTAAATCAAGTGCAGGGCCCTTCTGAGACTACACTCTTCATGATTTCATATGTCCCATACCTGTGAAAGCCTCATAGTGTCATTCTCACTGTATGTCATTGGTTAGCTAGTCACTGAGGTCAACCCAGAATCAAGAGGAGGGCAGGAACCCGCCTTTTGATGACAGTAGTATTGAAGAATTTGCAGATATGTATGTATTAAAACCTTCACTGGGTGGCTCGGTAGCCTGGTAGTTAAGAGAGGTGGATCCTACATGATCAATGGTGGTTTGAATCCTGGCTCCCATGGCTTGAAGAGCACGCTCGGGGTGTGTACATGTGTGCTCAAATTCCAACAGGATTGGAGAAATGGAGAAGGGACTGTGGTGTGGCCTTGCTCTCTTCCTCTGTCTCTCTGTCTCTTTCTGGTGAGTGCACTCTCCCAAGGGCAATTCAAAACAAACAAAAACGAATCCTTTATGACCAGTCTCCTTAGGTACCCGCTTCCTTTTTTACTTTTTAAAAGAGACTTTTGTTATAGAGTACTTGCACTTGCTGGAGAGACAGAGAGAGGAAGAGAGAGAGAAAGTGAGAAATCACCCCCGAGGAGGGATGGCCATGCTGCAATCTCTTCTCTCTGTTTTCCTTTGAAATTTCGGGCATGCACACATATGTGTCTGGTGTGACTTTTAAGCCACTGGGTCCAGGACTTGAACTGCAGTCAGCTAGGTGGGAGTTCAGAGAAGTAACTTATGCCATCTGCTGCTTCCAGATAACCTGTTTCTTATACTTCTCTCTGTCTTGTTGGTCATTCTCTAGGTTTTACATAAATTCCTGCTTCACGTAGATTATTCTTTCTTTATGTTAGAGCTCTTAGTACTATGTGAAGATGATAGAGGGTGTATGTGAGAGTGTGCACAAGAGAGAAAAGAGAAAGGGAGAACGAGAGAAGCACCCTCGGTAGAATCTTGTCACGCATGGTCTCTGTTACCCAGTTGTCTAGCTTCTCAGGGTATCGGATGCCCATGGTGTGCCTGGTGTGTTTTCAAGCTGACCTGGGTCCTGACCCATGGTTGGCCATATGGCCCCTAGTCTTGCAGGGCTTGTGTGTCATGGCTGCCCTACAGTAGGGGTCTGCCGATGTTTTTTCCTTTTATTTGAAATTAGTCACATTGAAATTTTAGATAACATTTCCCCTTAATTGCCAGAGGGCATGTGTGCTTGCCAGAAAGAGAGAGAGACTACCCTCTGATAGGGTGTGTGTCATGCCACAATCCCTTTTCCTCCATTTCTAGACCCATTGGGACTTTGGGCATGCTGCACATGTACCCGGTGTGTTTTTCAAGCCATCAGGGCTGGGATTTGAACCAGGGTCAGCCGTGTGAGATCTGGCTCTCTTAAGTACTAGGCTATGGAACCACCCCTTAAATAGCATGCCTTTAGCAGTTGTTAAACATATAAAAATGTGACTTTCAAATTTAATGGACAAAATGTTTCCCACATACCTGGAAATAGCCTGTTAAGATTTTCTGCCTTTCGCTGAGCCCTCTGCTGTGTGGCCAGCGGCCTCTGGGTTGTGTGCCTTTGTGCCCAGGGTCTGCCCTGGCAGAGGGCTGAGTTGAACTCACTGAATTCCTAAAAGAGGATGCATAACTTCTTGACTGGTGTTAAAGCTGAAAAGAAAAAAAAAATGTGAGTGTTCCACCCTGCCCCAACACACACACACACACACACACACACACACACACACGCTATTTGGACAGATGTGAGAACAGTGCCTTCTACTTGGGCACATTGAACATCTTTGCCTGCTGCAGCTCAGTTCTATTAATCCTCTTTATCATATGACCTTTATTAAGATTTCCCAGATTATTTTTCTCAACCCAGGCTGTTGAGTTTCTAACTGCCTTTTTAATTTTTTTTTTAGAGAGATTTTTTACTATAGATTGTGTATGCTCACCATAGAGACAGAGACACAGAAAGCAAGAAATTAACCCCAGGGGGATGGCCGTGCCCCAGTCTTTCTCCTCTCAGGGTCTTGGGCATGCACCACACATGCCCGTTGTGAGTTTTAAGCCACAGGGTCTGAGACTCAAGCTGTGGTCAACCACGTGGGAGTCTAGCCATCTTCTGGTCCCAAGTTTCTAACTTCTTAAAAGTTCACTGGGGGGCCAGCAGGTGTCATGGGGGTTAAGGCACTGGATTTCCAAATGGCCGACCATGGTTCAAGTCCCAGACCTGGCAGCTTGAAAATCAATGCTAGGAACATGTGCATGCATGCCCAAAATCCCAAGAGGAGAATGGAGGAGAAGGGACTGTGGCATGGCCATCCTTCCTGGGGATAACTTCTCACTTTTCTTCTCATTGTCTCTTTCACTCCCTTCTGGTGAGCAGACATGCCCTATGGCAAAAACCTTAAAAAAGAAAAAAGGTTAATTAGATATTAACTAGCTAGTTTATGTCTAAGTTTACATGACACTAAATTCTTAAAAATTAATTTGATATTAAGTAGCATGTTTTTACCACTTTAAGTTTACATGGTACTTTCAATTATGTTACCCAATTAGTAATTCATAAGGACCCTCTATCACATTCATCCCTATTGATAATTCAGAAAATTGAGGCTCAAAATGTGACTTTTTCAAGATCCTCCAGCTTTTAAGACATGGGAACTGACACTGAAACCAGGTCTTTTAGCTTCAAATACTGACGGTGCGGTTGGACCGCATCATGCCATCTCCTGATGAACTTCAGACTTCGCTGAATTTCAGTGTGAAATCCTTCATTATCCACGTCAACAGCAAGGCTGAGTGATGCTAGCAACTGCAAGTCACAGATAATCTGCCCAAATAGTTCAAGGCCCTGCTTCAACATTCTTTCTGTTCTTTTTTATTTTTTTGAATAGATAAAATGTAAACATGATTAAACATTCATAAAGCACAAAAACTTTCTCCACTCTTGATCCTGTAATACACACACACACACACACACACACACACACACACACAGGCCTTACATGCAAGCCCATACCATGTGCTCTGTTCTGCACCTTGATTAGTTTCACACACCAGTACATGGGGAGCTCATTTGGTGCACCGAGAGCTATCTCATGCCTATTAACAACCGCAGATCTGAGGCGTAGTACACGTAGCACACAGCAGGGGGCATAGTGGTTAAAGGGCCGGACTCCCACATGGCTGACTGGGTTCCAGTCCTGGATCTGGTAGCTTGAAAACCATGCTGGATATGTATGCACGTGTGCCCAAAATTTCAAGTCAAGAATGGAGGAGATGGGACTGCGGCATGGCCATCCTCTCTAGGGGTGATTTCTCACTCTCCCTCTCACTGTCTCTTTCTATCTTTCTCCAGCGAGTACACATGTCCTATGGCAAAAACCTTAAAAATAAAAACAAAAACAAAAACAAAAGAACCCTGCAGAATATTTTATTATATGTGTGTGTTATCACTTAACTTACTTAATCAGTGCTCATTTGAAAGGTATTTGATTTATATCTGATTATTTTCTATAGCCAAAAGAATGTTACATTTAACTTCCCTTTACATACTTCTTTATATACATGTATAGGATCAGCATATGTATATGTAAAATTAAAAAAAAGGTTTTTAAACATTTCTTCGTTGAGTGCACTTGTGCGTGTTTAAAAGATAGAGCACTCCCCAACCGGGTCTTGACTGCCCAGGTTTCGGCCAGCCCCGGATCATGGGCGAGCACATGCCTTGGGTACTCAGGGATGTCCCTGCACTTGATCTGGGAATCTGAATTGCCACACAGAGTGTCACATTTTACTGCTGTGCCATTGTCTGGTCCCTGTATATGTAAAATTTTCATAAATATTTACTTTTGATGTAAGTAGGATTTATGGGTCAAAATATATACATATATATATTTAAAAATAATTATTTAACTGTACTTATTATTATTATTATTAGTGTTAACTTGCTATATGGCACATGTACTTACCAGGGAGAGATAGAGAGGGAAAGTGAGAAAGTAAGCCTCCAGGTCCAGGAACTCTGGTTGACCATGTGGGAGTCCAGTGCCTTAACCACAACACCATCTGCTAGCACCTAAACACACACACACACACACACACACACACACATATGTATATATGTATATATATATTTTTTTCTTTAGAGAGAGATTTTCGCTACAGGGCATGTGTGCTTGTTGAAGAGACAGAGATATAGAGAGACAAAAAGCAAGAAATCACCTCCCCCTGGGAGGACAGCCATGCTGCAATCCATTCTTCATTATTTTCTTGGGATTTTGGACATGCATGCACACATGACTGACGTGAGCTTCATACTTCCAGGTCCAGGATTCAAACGGCAGTCGACTATGTGGGAGTCCAGCAATGTAACCATTATGCCATCCGCTAGTCCCTATACGTATATTTTTTTGGGGGAAGGGGAGAGGTTTTTGCTATAGGCTATGTGTGCTCGCCAGACAGACAGAGACAGAGAGATAGAAAGCAAGAAATCACCCCCCAGATGGGAGGGCCACGCTGCAATCCCTTCTCCTCCATTCTCCTCTTGGGATCTTGGGCACGCACGCACACGCGCCTGGCGTGAGTTTTAAGCCACTGGGTCTGGGATGCGAACTGCGGTCGACTACATGGAGTCCAGTGACATAGCCAACACTAACTGCTAGTCCCCCTATACGTGTATTTTTAATAAATATTCCTAAATTTACCTGTAGAAATGATGCTCTAATTATGTTCCCACCAACATTGTAAGGGAATATCTTTTATCTTTTAAATATATTTCTATTAAAATATACAAATAAATTTTTGCTTTCCATCAGTCTGAGCATTGAAATGTAGAATCTTGTAGTGCTGTTTGATTTGCACTGATTTTTATTTTTAATCTGCTAATGGGTGCATGTGTGTGCCAAGGAGAGACCAGGAGAGAGGGAGAAAGCACACTCTAGTGGGGCGTGGTCATGCCACAATCCCTTCTCCATTTCTCTACCCTGTCAGGATTCGGGGCACTCCCGCACACCTGCCTGGCATGTTTTCAACTCACCAGAGCTAGGATTGAACCTCAGTTGGCCTTATGGGATCTGATTCCCTTAACAACCAGACCATAGAGTCAGCCTGAACGTCACCAATTCTTAAGTAAGTTTGGCTACTTTCTATTGGGTAGTCAGAAAAGTCACGGCATAGTTTTGCATGGAAAAATGCGTCAGGACTTTTTTGACAACCCGATATAATGTTGGAAAGCTATTTGTGAGTTACTGTTTCTCCTCATTTTTTTCCTTTGAGTTATTGCTTTGTTAGACTATATATATTTCAAATATTATTTCCTGTTTTTAATTCATAAGTTGGAGAAAGAGCATTTTAGACAGAAGGAATGGCAAAGAAAAATACCTTGAGGAGTAGAAAGACCAGTGGGGCTAGTGCTCCTCCCTTTGTGATTCCTTCTCATGCAGAAATAAGACATTGCTGTGCAAAACCCAGGCATGGCTGCATGTGCCCCTGGTCCTACGTACTCAGGAGGCTGAGGCAGAAGGATTTAAAAATTATTATGTAATCAAATTCATTATTTTCAAATTTGTTGCTTGTAAGTAATTTTAAGACCATCCTAATCTGAGATTGTAAAGATATTATTCTGCATCTCCTCTTAGCAAATTTTTTGAGTGATTTTTGCTATAGGCTGCATGCATTCACTGGAGAGACAGAGAGACAGAAAATGAGAAATCACTCCCTGGGGAGATGGCCAGGCTGCAGTTCCTTCTCCATCCTCTTCTTGGGATTTTGGGCACACACGCACACCCACCTGGCCTGAGTTTCAAGCCTCTGGGTCTGTGATCATCCATGTGGGAGTCTAGCAACATAACCATTTGTCGCCTGCTGGTCCCCTTCTTAGCGATTTTAATAGTTGTATATCGACATTATCTATTCATTTATAATTTATATCGTGAAAGGTAAGAAGTAGACATACATTTCCCTATGGATGGCTATGCAGTTGTTCTGACAACATTTATTGGACAATACATCTTTGGACTACGGAATCGGAATCAGGCTTTGTCACGGCTTATTCCTGCGTGTATCCAGGTCCATTTTAGTACTCCGTTCTGCTCTGCTTTTCTGTCCTTTCTTACCACACTGTTTTTATTGGTGTAGCTTTATATTATCCTGTTCTCTCTGTTTGGGTTTGCCTTTTCATAATATTCATGACTATTCTTATAAGTTTACTTTCCCATATCATCTCTAGAGTTAGCTTGTTTTATTCTAAATAGTCCTATCGGTGCTTTTATTGGGATAGTCAAGACACACTTTGACTTTAAAACTGAGTCTTACTAGCTTATTCATGTGAGTTTTATGGTGAGTTTTGTCAAAGTCAACAACCACATGAGGACAATATTAATAATATTCTCATTGTATGGAGGAAGCAGAGGTCTGAGAGGTTCAAAATAGTCTTCATTCCCCAACTATATAAAACTGACAAGTCTAGGAGAGCACCCAGACCCAGGAGCTCTCCCCTGAGCTTTATCTTTCTATGGCAGTCACTGCACACCCAGTCACTCTCACTCAGGCCATAGCAGGGAGAGACAGGTCAGGGAGACAAAGGGCACACTTGTGGTACACAGTCACGCAAAGAACTGTGAAAGCAGCACACGCTTTGGGCCTGGGAAGACCCTGGTTTCCTCCATGACTTTGCTTTTTCCTATCCGTGAGATCTTGGGAAAATTGCTTAACTTTTGGGGAAGCTCTGTTTCTAATTCTGAAAATGGAGGAGAGTACTTAATTTGGAGATGATCAGTGAGAATGCACCCTGCATAATATTTGGCATGTTGGAGGCACTCAAAAGATAGAATGTCCCCAGCCCCCACCCTTCTCAAAGGTGTGCAATGACTTTTTCTTGTGACATTGTGATCTTCATGATCTCTTTGCAGACTGGTGATTTCTCCTCCATAGACGAAGCTTTAGACTATAGTAAGGGGGGAAACATTTAGCTCCAAGAGGGAAATGGGTTCGTTTCAGGGGGCGCACGGTCTTGGTCTCCTCACTTCTCCACTCAGCTGCACCAAAGCCTCTTTTTTTTTTTTTAAGAGATTTTTACTACAGGGTATGTGTGCTTGCCGGAGAGACAGAGAGAAATGGAGAGACAGAAAGTGAGAAGTCACTCCCCAGGGAGGATGGCCATGCTGCAATCCCTTCTCCTACAGTCTCTTTTGGGATTTTAGGCATGCATGCACACATGCTTGGCGTGAGTTTCAAGCTGCCGGGTTCAGGACTTGAACCAAAGTCGGAATTCAGCAATGTAACCATTATGCCATCTGCTGGTCCCACAGCAAAGCCTCTTATTTGCCCCTGCAGGGTACTTTACTGGTCTTCACTAGAGGCATCCCCCACCTCACACCCTTTTTCTAGGGTGTTGACTTTTTAACTAGTAAATAGCCATTTAAAATGAATCCATTGGCCAGCAGGCGGCATGGTAGTTAAGATGCTGGGCTCTAACATGGCCTACCGCAGTTCATGTAATGAACATGGCAGCTTTAAAATCACACTAGATGCATGTATGTGCTTGCCCAAAATCTCAGGAGGAGAGTGGAGGAGAAAAGATTGCAGCATGGTCATCCCCCCGAGGAATGATTTCTCACTTTTCCTCTCAGGGTCTTGCTCTGCTCTCCAGTGAGTCCATATGTCCTATGGTAAAAGCCTTAAAAAAAGAAAAAAAAGTCCACTTAGAATAGGGACTGAAACCTTATTATAAATAGCAATAAATGTTTAAATTGGTTATTTATCTTGAAAAATAATACTAAAAATTATGAAAATGAGTTTTGTTTTGGAGATAAAATTCACATAATAATGATAGTGATAAGTTAGAGTGAACAAAGGATGAATCTAGATTGATTCTTTTTTTTGGTAAAGTGTTTCTTTTTTTTAAGAGAGATATTTTTGCTATAGGGAGTGTGCGCTCACTAGAGAGACAGACGGAAAGCAAGAAATCACCCTCCAGCGGGAGATGGTTATGTTGCAGTTCTTTCTCTTCCATTCTTCTCTTGGGATTTTGGGTATGTGTGCACATGCAACCAGTGTGAGTTTTTTTGGACAGATTTTTGCTTTAGGATGCATGTGCTCACCAGAAAGAGAGAGAGAGAGAGAGAGAGAGAGAGAGAGAGAGAGAGACGGAGAGACAGAAAGCGAGAAATCACCCCCCCCCCCCAGATGGGAGGGCCACACAGCAATCCCTTCTCCTCCATTCTCCTCTTGGGATCTTGGGCACGCACGCACACGCGCCTGGTGTGAGTTTAAGCCACCGGGTCCGGGACTCAAACAGTGATCGACTACATGGGAGTCTAGCGATATAGCCATTATACCAACTGCTGGTCCCAATGCCTAGTGTGAGTTTTAAGCCGCAGAGTCTGGGACTTGAACCGCAGTTGGCTTCATGCGAGTCCATCAATGTAACCATTATGCCATCTGCTGGTCCCAGTAAAGTGTTTCTTGAAGACAATTGTATGATTATACAGATAGATGATATCTATTTAACTTGTTTAAAAGAGTGATTTTTGCTATGGGGCATGTGCACTCGTCAGAGAGACAGAGAGAGATAGAGAGACTAAAAGCGAGAAGTCACCCCCAGGGGGATGGCCACGCTGAAATTCCTTCTTTGCTATTCTCCTCTTGGGATTTTGAGTGCGCGCACACACATGTGCCCAGCATGAATTTTAAGCCGCCAGGACCAGGGCTCAAATCCCAGTTGACTACACGGGAGTCCAGCAACGTAACAACTTCACCATCTGCTGGTCCCATTTATTTAATATTTTTGTATCACAATCAAAGGCTTTATTAGTTTTCCTAAGACTCTTTCTTCCTTTCCTTTTCTTTTCTTTTCTTTTCTTTTCTTTTCTTTTCTTTTCTTTTCTTTTCTTTTCTTTCTTTTCTTTTCTTCTTTTCTTTTCTTTATTTTCTTTTAATTGTCAGAGGGTGTGTACACAAGAAAGAGACAGAGAGCAAGAGGGAGAAAGCACCTCAAGGGGGTGCAGTCATGCTACAAT
Organism: Tupaia tana; assembly: GCA_026018925.1. Classification (NCBI taxonomy): domain Eukaryota; kingdom Metazoa; phylum Chordata; class Mammalia; order Scandentia; family Tupaiidae; genus Tupaia; species Tupaia tana. Next base: position 46,983,643 of record JAKSZU010000002.1, on the reverse strand, counting down.
CCCTTCTTCTCCTTTTTCCCATCCTGTTCAGATTCTAGGCGTGTGTACACATGCACTCTGGTGTGTTTTTCAAGTCACCAGGGCCGTAATTCAAACTGTGGTCAGTCATGTGGGGTCCTGTTTCTTTAATCACCAGGCTATGGGAAGGCACTTCTAAGGCTCTTTCTTAATCAAGTGATATTTAAACAACTTTTGTTTTGCTGTATCCAGCTATTTTTCCTACTAATTTTCTACTTTTATTTCAATTTTTTTTTATTATAAAAGTTACCTCTTCAGGATCCCCATTTGTCAATGGCTTTGCTCAGAATTCGAGCAGTTCTGGGAGCAGCAGTTAGTGTAATGGCTGTGTCACTGAACTCCCATGTAGTCGACCACGGTTTGAGTCCTGGACCCAGTGGCTTAAACTCACGCCGGGCGCGTGTGCATGCATTCCCATGATCCTGATAGGAGAAGGGATTGCGGTGTGGCCCTCCTATCTGGGGGGGGGGGGGGTGATTTCTTGCTTTCTGTCTCTCTGTCTCTCTGGTGAGTGCACGTGCCCTGTAGCAAAAATCTCTAAAAAAAAAAGAAAGAAAGAAAGAAAGAAAGAAAGAAAGAAAGAAAGAAAGAAAGAATTCTAGCAGTTCTCAATCATAACTTTATGAATTCACTTACCTTTCACAAATCTAGTGGTTTCACAGTTGTCTTGGATTGACTTTGTACTGATTTTTAAATGAAGTTTGTGACATCTGAGAGCCAGTGTGTTTGGCTGAATAACAGCACTCCAATGATGTCCACATCCTAATCCTAATCCCTGGGACTTGTAACTGTTACCGTATATAGCAAAAGGTCTGCAGACATGATTAAGGATCTTGAGATCTTAAGGATATTATCTGGTTTAGTCCAGTAAGTTTGATGTAATCACAAAGGTCCTTATGAGAGACAGGCAGGAAGTCAGGCTGAGTGGCAGATGTGATGTTAGAAGCACGAGATGAACCAAGCAGCTGCCAGGCAAGGAGGGCCGCTGCCTGCAGAAGTCAGAGGCATGGAGAATGGATCATCTCCTGGAACTACCTGAAGGCCTTGCTATTAGCTGCTGGTGACTCACTTCAGACTTGGGACCTTCAGAACTATCAGAGAATAAATTCGTGTTGCTTTAAGTTGGAAGTAATTTGTCTCAGCAGCGATGTGTAACTATTGTAGCACGGTCAAGTTCTGACCAAATGCTGCTGAAAGTGTGGGAGTGGATGAATGTTGTGAGGTGTGTGCTGTAGACAGTTCATCAGTGAGTATTTTAGGACTTTGGATTCTCCACATAGCGTGTAACAGTGATGCACGGGTGTCTGCCAGCGTGTGCGTGTACGTATGAAGAAAAATGAGTATGCAAAGGGTAATTTATATAAACTTTCTATGTTGCCAAGAGCTGGGATTCTTCTTACAGAACTATTATATCCGGCTGGGAAAATGGTCAAAGATAAAAACTGAAGAAGCCACAGAGAACTGATGACTGATCATAAGAGCCGGAAACTCTCTGAGGAATAAAGCAAAGATGCTGACAGGCTTGAGAGAAGTCGAGCCAATGATGCTGGAATATTTTAAGAGATGACAACAAGAGTAGAGCAGTGTGCCAAGAAGAAGACTTTGGGGGACAGCGATAAGTGAGGAGGATTTTTAGAAAGCTTTACTGTGGGTTGTGCATTCTCATTTATATCTCCACTGCTCCCGACCAGCTCCCTTCAATAAAAATCTTTAGTAATAATCCAGCATTAGACTTTTGCTTGTTTTAATAAATAGCTCTGTGGTGTGGCTGGTCCTAACATGGGAGGAAAAACTATTTTATTTGGATTTCATGTGGTCACAACAAATTTGCATTTTTTCTTTTTTAAAAGTTATTTTATTTGTGTTAGCATGTGCTTATGCATTGGGGGGGGAAGGGGGTGCAACCTTAACAAGATAACTTCACACCGTGATCCCTTCTCCCCAGCTTTCCAGCTCATTGGGTTCTTGTGTGGACATCTGTGCAAGTTTTCAGACCAGTCTGGAATCTGAACCCACGGTTGGCCTTGTGGCTTCCACGCTGCAGTTCACTTTATTACCAACTGTACTGCAATAGGCTGGCCAAACCTTTATTATGTTTTGCCAGCAGCTTCTAAGCCAGGTCTTCCTGACCCACACTTGACCTTGTAGGCTGGGGTAAAGACACCTGTAGCTCTAGTCTTTACTATTTTGGGAAAAGCCTTCATGTTGATTGTCTTCTTAGAAGGTGGCTTGATAGAAATGTGTGCTCCCTGAGCTCTTGCTGTGTGGGCAAAGCCTTCAGGAGAGAAGTCTACCTAACCTCAGCTTCATGCTTCTATTTCTCATTTTCTTTGCTTTTCCGTATTAATAACAGTCAAGCATCTGTCATGTTGGGATTCTATTCTCTGGCTTTAATCTCTGCCCATCATATAACTGATGGATTTCGATGGGTGTTCTTATTTGGGCAGCTCCTGTACCATTTTGATTAACACTGTGTGGGAACGTGGGAGCAAAGTCAATGAGCTGTGTGTATTTGCCCACCACGCCCAGATCCTTACACGTCCAACCCAAGTCCAGTTCTGATCATTAACAACCACGTGATTCTCTGCACGTGGCCCAAAAGACATGCTGACTACCCAGCCGATTTTCCACGTAGTGCTTGGGGACTTCCTGTCCAAGGCACTGGGAGGTTCTCAAGAATTTCAATGAGATGTAGCCTTCACTGTGCCCTCTGTCCTAGCCCCAAAGAGAACTATAGATAATTTTTAACTTGGAAATGTACAAAAATGTTTGGTATTGGGGTTATGTGTATTACTTGAAATTATCCTAAAATGTGCTGTGAATTTTGTGTGTTTTAATTTTATTATTGTGATCTCCCCTCACCCTTATTAGAATTTGGCTGAAAGATTAACAGTTGGTCAGAGAAGGCATTCAGAAGGCATGGCTGCCTGGGAGTGCTACTATGAACCACACGTGTCCCTGCTTTCCGTCCCCAGCAATGACTCCCTCACGGGGAGGAGGGGCTCTGTCCAAGTATTTATGACCTGAACTGATAAGTCAGAGAGAACATAATGGGATTTATATGTCTTTAGGTTCTGAAAGTCTTGTATTGCAGCGTCCATATGGACTCTCTTGTCATGCCAGGGCTCCATGAAAAACGGTCGTGTCCAAAGCGTCAGGGCCTCCAACTGGCACATGGTGTGGCTAGGGGATGCATCGTTTTTGGCAATGAGAGTGTAATTAAGTCCTGAATGATTACTCCATAGGATGAATAGCTCTGGAAGTGTACAATAAAGGAGGGAGTCCATCAGCACGTTTTTGACAAGAGTGAAACACAGACAAGGCCAAACCTGAGTTATGTTTTTTTTTTCTTTTACCTCTATAGATTTGGTGAGCACAAGGAATCTGTCACACATAGAATTGTTTACTAAGCAAAGATGAACATTCTTGGATAAATGTCTCTATTTTGTTTGGTGACTGGCATTGGAAGATTATTACAACCGAAAGTAAGTAGTAAGAGGATGTGTGAAATTTGAGAGAAAAAAAATGGGATCAACCAACGTGTTATTGCATGAAAAGATTCAATCAATTTTACTCCCATTGCCAGGGGAAGAAGTTATGTAACCATGTCGAGTAGGGCGCACAAGTAACTCTACAATCAAGAAGTAAATAATATCTAAACCCTACAAATTGAATTTTTATTAAGAAATTCATCTCTGGTTACCCAAGGGCTTATAAAATCTCTCAGAGCTTGTGGAAGATGACAACATATTTCAATGTACAAAACCAAATTGATTGGGGTGAGGAATTTTAATTTTTAGGGTCAGGAATATACCTCACCTTTTAAAACAGGCTTAATGAGAAAGGAGCAGACAAATGTTGCTTTAAAAACCATTTTAATTCTTCTTGTGTTGTCCTTTATCTATATTACCACTCCTTTTGCTTGTTTCATGTACTTTACAAATTGGGATTAATGGCTTTTTTTTGCTTAAGAGTTTCAAGGTCACAATTTCATAAATTGAGTAAATAAATAAACCGCTCTCTGTCTTTGACTTTCTGTGTACTTAACATCTGTATATTCATTACTTTCTGCATTCATAAGATGCCAGGACAGCTATTAATAAAATTTGTATTTCCAGTACAGGGTTTATTGTTTAACTAGAAAATGTAAATGAGTGGCAATGCTTACGATAAAATTTTCAAATATGAGCAAGCAGAAATGTTTGTTCGGCTCTTAGGTTATCTATCATCAGGTTCTTTTCTATAATAACAAATGATAATAATAGTAGGTACTGCCTGAGAATTTATTACGAGGAAGGTGTTTCGTGTGTACATTCTCACCTAGAAAAGGTATCACTCTCATTTAATGGCAGAGGAAACTGGGACTGAAAGAGTTTAAGGAACTTGCCAGTATAATTTACATGGCTTGGAGACTCAGAGCCAGATTTTGAACCCTGGTCTGTCTTGATTCTGAAAGACCTGCCCTTTCTATCATTTTCTTACACATTTTTTTTTCTTTTCTCTCTTTTATAAAATAATTTTTTTTTTTTTTTTTTTTTTTTTTTTTTTAAGAGAGAGAGTTTTGCAATAGGGCACGTGCATCCTCCAGAAAGATAGAGGGAGACAGAGAGACAGAAAGCAAGAAATCACCGAACATCCCCTCACCCCTCCATCCCTCGAGGATTAGGAAAATGGCCATGCTGCAATCCCTCCTCATCTGTTCTCCTCTTGGGATTTTGGGCATGCTCACACACAGGCCCTGCGTGAGTTTTAAGGCCCTAGCTGGGAATGTGTACTGTGGTCGACTCCATGGATGTCCAGAGACATAAGCATTACGCCATCTGCTGGTCCCCATTTTCTTCTACTTTTTGAGAACTAAATTCCTGTATAATTTTGTCCTGTGATGCTGTTCCCGGCCTGCACAGGTATGAAGACCTGTGCCCTAGAGCATTACTGAGGTAAGATTTTCTGACAGGACATCAGTGAGGATAGATGGGATTATGCCATCTTATAAACAGCCCTCATATCTCAGTGGCTTAGAACAGCTAAGACTTATGGGCCATCAGTCCTGGGCACCACGAGTCTGTTTCAGAAGTGACTCTGATTCATGATTTCCCCATTGGGGCCAGGCTGTTGGAGACACCATTGCTGGACCCTGTGACAAGGCAAGAAGTAAGAGCCATTCAGCCATTGGCTTTTAAAGCATCTGACCAAGGTGACACACATTTCTCCCTCATTTCATTGGCCAGAGAGATGCACTTGGCCCTGACTAACTTCCTGGGGGCCGCTAGAAGGCTGATGACAGACGGTACTTGTGAGTTGCACAAACTGTGGGTATTTGAAAGAAAGCTATGGTGGTCTTAAGTATGTGTTAGCTTTAAACAAATTCTGGAACATAATAGTTAGAATCTAAAAAGTTTCCTAGTTCTATTTCTGAAGTTTAGAAAAACATTTACTGTTTCTGAAATGATTCTAAGCCACTTACCTACATTAATGACTTCTTTGTAGAAGCGTTCAGTGGTGATAGATTTCCTTTCCATAAAAAGGCACTATTTATAATGATTTATTTGTTAACTGGATTTTAAGGAAGAATTAGAGTAGATTTAAAAGCATGCATATATTGAGAAAGTAAAGGATAGAAAAATTATCCTACTTCATCTCAGCTTCCCCTCAAGTGTTGCGCTTTATATAATCCATAGGAAAGACTGACAACTAGAATTTAGACTTTTAATTCAAAGGAGTTAGATCACTTGGTACCTTCTTCTGGGATTGTTTTTGTAAAATAGGGAGGTGTAAATTAACTCTCAGATGTCAATTTGAACAAGCCATGAGGCAAATGACAGGAAGATTGGTTAGAGAAATTTCTCCAGCAGAGAGAACAATGCGGGTTGGAGCTTGGAGGCAAGAGAAAACTTAGCTGTTCTAAAATAAAAATTCTGTGCAGTGATTGCAATTAATAGCCTGTCACATAAAAATAGAATGAAATCATCTGGAACACTGTCCTGTAGTTTGGTCTAGAATTTGTGATTTTTAACTTTGGCATTTTAATTTTGTGCTTCTTTCAACATAAGCTAAGCGTAGCAGCTCCACAAAGGTACAATAGAACTACCGGAGCTCTTAGCCTCTGCTTTGCAGTGCCTGGCAGTGTTCTTGTGAGCTCTGTGAAAGATGCAATCACACAATCAAAGTAATATTTTTCCTGAGGTTTCCCGGGGCACACTGGTTCTGCAATTTTCTAGTAATGGTTTTGGAAAGACAGCCCTGCATTTGGTTTTCCTCTTAAATCTTTCTCTCTTGATTCTCTGTGCTATGGCTCCTGGCTTCTCTTTTGCCAGCCTAACTTAAGTGTCTGGGGTTGGGCTGGAGAGGCCTGTACCATTAATTACTCAGTGGGATTTGGTGGTCTTTCTTTCTTTCTTTTTTTTAAAAGAATTATTTTATTTAACTTTATTTATTTATTTTAAGTTGATTAGAGTGGAACAGAGAGAGAGAGAGAGAAAGTAAGAAGGGAAGCCACCAGATCTAGGACTCGAACTGTGGCCAGCCATGTGGGTGTCCAGCACCTTTAACCACCATGCCATCTGCCAGCCCCGAGATTTGGTGGCCTTTCTAAATAGGCTCCCTACTACTCCTGAAATCCTGTCTATCTTTGCAAGCTGGAGTCTAAAGTATCTTTGCACAGTACATGATAAGGTGAAAGAATTCTCATGCAAGCTTTTATAAATCACATTGTAACCCACAAAGATGTACAACAACTCAATGTAAATCAGAAATTACCAAATTAAAAAAAAATTCAGGTCTTGTTGCATGAAGAGTTGAGGTGGTCTTTGATATTAAAACACTCATTTTGAGTTCAGAACGTGGGATAGCTAAAGTTTGTGCATATAAATGTTTTTCTTTTACTTACTAGCCCCTGTTGCAAACATTGAGGTTGGTAAGCCACGTGCAGTTGCTATTAGTATTATTGTCTCCCTTCATTTCACTGATAAGAAGATGAAGGCTCCGGGTGGTTGGCCAAGTCAAACACCTAGAAAATGCTGGAATTTGGCTTTTTGGACTCCAAGTCCTGTTTTCTCTTCTCATATAATGCTTGTTAGTATTCTGACCACGAAGCTTAATAACACGGAGGCAACAGTAATAGTCCAGGATACCTCCTTCAGCATTCCCATCGTTACCAGCAGTAACCCACCCACACTTACTGGGCAGTGCTATCTGTAGATGGGTCCTTCTTGTAATGTGGTCTTCACCCTCTACTGGTGAAGTGGCCTAAACATAAATCGGTCAGTATAATTCATGAATTGGTATACAGACCTTCAAGGGCACACTCTATAGCAATGAAAAATGAATGAATTACAGCTATGCCATATTGTGGAAGAATTTCAGCAATAACAGTGTCATGGGACAAAAAAGCAGGTCCCGGGAGATACCATTACAATAAATGACTCCATTTATACCAGTTACAAAAACATAAGATGAAACAGTAGATTGTCTAGGGAGATAAAAACATATGGCTAAACTACAAATAAAATCAAGAACAATATAAACAAAATTCAAAATAATCATCCTAAGGGAAGGGAAGAGATTAAGTGGTGAAGGGACATACAGGATACGTCACAGATAATGGTTATGTACTATTTTCATAGACCAGGTGGTAAATACATAGTGTTCAGGGGCCAGCAGGTGGCATGGTGGTTAAGGACGCTGGACTCCCACATGGCTGGCCATGGTTCGAGTCCTGGACCTGGTGGCTCGCTTTCTCACTTTCTCGCTCTCTCTCCCTCTCTCTTGCTCTATCCCTCTCTGGTCAAATTAAAATAAATAAACAAAGTTAAGTAAAATAATTCATTAAAAAATACATAGTGTTCACTATACTATTTTACATACATTTTATAACTAGGTTCTTAATAAGATGAGAAGAACATGATTCTAAAATAAGATAAAAATAATTCCCATTCTTTTATTAATAAACAGATCTGTGCCTTTAAAATATACTGAAAAAAGTCTCTTTGGGTTACAGAAGATAACTCTTTCATGCTGGTTGGTCATGAGAAAAGGATTTAACATTCTCTTCTAATTAGTAGAAGAGAATTATAATTATAACTTGACTATTTTCAAGAGAAAACAAATGAAAAAAATTACCATTTTATGCAAAATGTGCCTGAAGTTCAGATTTTGGATGATGCTGAAGGAGTTAGCAAGTCTATTTTGTAAAATATTTTCCCTTTTAGCCCCCAGCTTTCTGAGAACGCCTTCTGTATCAAAGTTGGAGTTGTAGAGGAGCAAAATATGGCTTCCCTTTACCTCTCTACGGTTATTTGTCTGAGCCTCAAATTAAATTGACATAAAATGGATTAATGGGAGAAACACTGTATTTAGCTTATGTATGTATACCTGAAATACACAAAATAGACTGAAACTTCATAATAGCATCTTGAGCTACAGGAAAGGAATGTAACATTCTTTCATGAAGCCAAGAAACCATTCTGGTTGGCCCTTCGTGAGGGGAAAATACCAGGGAGCATCAGAGAAAGCAGGACTTGGCATTTCTCCCACAGTATATCCCTGGGCATGAAAGTTCCCATTAATCTTGCCATTTATAGAGGAGTCACTTGCAGTTACCCCCTTCCTGGCATCGACCTGGCCTTACTTCAGCTCTGGCTGAGGTAAGCTCTAATCCCTTTTAAAAGTGAGTCAACAACCTTCTCCAAAACGTGCCAATGGAGACAACCACAAGGAAGAGTTTTATCACATACCTGGAAGGCTGGGAGCACCGGAAGGATTTGGGCTGGAAATCTTCAGATCCTCAAGGAACAAGCTGGAGAAGACTTGGGACTAGACATCAGAAAAGCAGGTTGGCTTCTGCAGTATGGCAGAAGGTGCACAGATTCTTGGGTGACAGAGGCAGGTCTTCAGGAAATGCATTCAAATCCTACAGATTAGCTGAGACTAAAAGGCAGGCAAGTAGAAATTGAACGGAAGTTCTTAAGCCAGGGAAAAATGACTTGAGCAGTCAGGATTTGGTTAATAAATACAAGGTTCTCACATGCGAACTTGAGATTTTTGCTGTATGGTCTTCTCTGGGAAGATAGAAAAATGATTGCGTGGTTTCCCACTGTCAAAGGAGTTGTCAATTTGCATAACCATCTAGGGGTTGTTAGGATGCTCACCGATGAATCTTGGACCAATTTATATAAATTAAAACACCTGTCATAACAACATCTGGAAGAAAGGCAACAGACTACCTTGTTATTGGTGGTTCTTACCGTGTGGTCCCTGGACCAGCAGCATCAGGCTCACCTGGAAACTCATTAAACATGCTAATTGTCAGGGGCCCTCCCAGATCCACTGAATCAGAAACTCGGGGTGAGTCGGCCCAGTCATCTGTCTTTTAACAAGCCCCCCGGGTGACCCAAACGCACACTCAGACTTGAGCAGCACAGCTTCGAGTATATATGGCTGGTACCGCGATCATTTCCACTAGAGAACTATGCTGTGATAAAGGGAGGGAAAGGACACAGAAGGGTAAGGTAGAGATTCCAAAGACACATGTCTCTGCTATGTGCTGAACGGCTAAGGTTGCTTGAAGTTTGACTAGCTGATAAATTGAAGTAATAACAAGCTGATACAGCTTAAAGGTGAATTGCCAAGATCACAAAAGGGCAAGGGAGAGAGCCTGAAAGAAATGATGACAACCAGGATTGATCAGGCCTACTCTATGATTGTCCTAGGGCATTGTCATGAGGCTGCCTTGTATGCTGACACTGCGACCTTCTTTGACATAGATGCAGTAAAATTATATCCTCCAGAAAAGGTCAAGACCAAGATTATTTCATAGAAATTAATTTTCTCAGAGAAAAAAGGAATTGGCAAAGTCATCTAAATTTATTTTGAAAAATGTTTATTCAGTTTGGGGAATAATAAGTGCTAAAACACTAGAAAGCTTCTTTAATTTTTTTATTCATCATTATTATTTTCTTTAATCTTTTATTAAAAATATGATTCTTAAGGCATCAATTAAAAAAGATGCAAATGGGCTATACATGTCATTCTAGTCTGTACCAGCTAGTTGTTCCTTTCTTGAAGAGCCAGTATATCTTTTTTTTAAGAATTATTTTATTAAACTTTAATTAATTAATCAATTAATTAATTAGACCAGAGAGGGACAGAGAGAGAGAGAGAGAAAGAGAGAGAGAGAGTAGAGGGAAAGTGAGAAAGCAAGCTGCCGGCCTGGGACTCGAACCATGATCGATCATGTGGGAGTCCAGCGCTTTTAACCACCATGCCACCTGCCGGCCCCAAACCAGTATATCTCTAACTGTTCGATGTTAGCTAATATCAATAAAATGCTTCTGCAGAATTTGGTTCTTGTAGCTGAAATTCCTGAAATTATAAAATAAGTCTCTGTCTGTGTGAAGGAGATGAAGAAAAATCTGTTCTTAATTACTGGGCAGCTGGTATGTTTTAATTGTTTGCTTTTTATAAGCAATGAATTAAAAGTATTCTTTAAGTATCCTTATATTATTAATGCCGTGCTTCTCACACTTGTGCTACATGGGGATCCCTGGGGAACTTGTTAAAAATGCAGATTGCTCACCCCTCGTGGTTCTGATTTAGTAGGGATGTGATTTCTAACAAGCATCTGAGTTCAGGTTGCTTGAGAACTACCCTCGTTGAAACCCCATCCATGGTACATTTGTTATCAACCACAGTCCCTAGTGTACATTAGGATTCACTCTTGGACTTGCATAGCCCATGGCTTTTGACAAATGCATGATGTTCTGTATCCACCATTATAATTGTCTACAGAAGAGCTTCACTGCCCTAAGACTCACCTGTGCTCCCTTCCCTACTCCTGAGCTCCAACTCATGGAAACTGCTGAACTTTTTGTTGTCTCTACAGTTTTGGCTTTTCCAGAGTGATATATATTTGAAATCATATGGAGGGTGACCTGTTCAGGTTGCCATTTTTTTTCCAGTTAGGGAAAAAAAAGCTATTATAAACATACGTGGGCAGATTTTTCTGTGGACATATTTTCAACTCATTTGGGTAAATGCCTAGGGGTATGATTTGGTGAACTATTAATATACGGCAGGACAACATTTAAGCTTTGTAAGAAACAGCCCTACTGTCTTCCAGAATGGCAGGCTTTATCATATTGCATTCCCAGTATAATGACTGACAGTTCTTGCCGTTCTACACTCATGCCAACACTTTTTGTTAGTGTTTTAGCCTTTCACCATTATTTTAAAGGTTTTTTGTCAGAGAGTGCATGTACTCACCAGAGAGAGAGACAGAGACAGTGAGAGGGAAAGTGAGACATCACCTCCCTGGGGTATGGCCATGCTGCAATCCCTTCTTTTCCACTCTCCTCCTGGTATTTTGGGCACACACACGCGTGCCTGGCGTGATTCTCAAGCTGCTGGGTTTGGGACTTGAACTATCATCAGCCATGTGGGAGTCCAGCATCTTAACCATCACGCCACCTGCTGGCCCCAGAGTTTCACCATTCCAATCAGAATGTAGTGGTATCTCTACTATGGTATATCTATATAATGAATATTATTCAAAGATGAAAAGAAATGAGCTGTTGGGGCTGGCAGGTGGTGTGGTGGTTAAGGGCATTGGACTCCCACATGGCTGACTGCAGTTCGTGTCCTGGGCCTGGTGACTTGCTTTCTTGCTTTCTCTCTCTCTCTGTCCCTCTCTGGTCAAATTAAAATAAATAAGTAAATAAATAAAGCTAAATAAAATAATAATAAAACTAGAAAAAGAAATGAGCTATTAAGCCAGTGAAAAACATAAAGGAATCATATTTTTTAAAATTTGCCATAAGACATGTGTGCTTGCTTGATATAAACAGAGAGGGAAAGAACAGAAGAGAAAGTGAGAAAGAACCCCCAGTGTGGTAAAACCACACCTCAGTCTCTTCTCTATTCTTTTCTCAGGACTTTGAGCATGCTTGCACACCCTCGGGTATGATTTTCAAGTCGCTGGGTCTGGGACTTCAACCGTGCAGTTGGCCATGTGGGATTCTTTAACTTCTTTGCCATTGGCTGGCCCCATAAAGGAATCTTAATTGCATATTGCCTCATGAAAAGTGTCAGGCTGGCCCTGCAGTGTAGCGATTAAGTGCTATGCTTAGAAAGCCAGATCCCACAAGGCTGGGTGTGGGTCAAATCCTGGCCCCAGCAACTTGAAATACAAAGTGGAAAAATTATTGTTTTAATATACAATTCCCCAGTGATAGATATAATGCTGAATATCTTTGCATATATTATTTTTCATTAGCATAGATTTTTTTTTTATGACTCGAAAGTGTGACTCCTTTATTTTAAAGATCAGTAAACATGGTTCAGGAAGGTTAAGTAACTTGTCCAAGATGACACAGTAAGTAAAATACGTGTGCATCATTTAGTTAGTTTTCCAATATTTACCCTTAATATATTTATGCTCAAAGAAGCACTTAATGTTATTCAAAAGAATAGATCACATATAAAAAATATTACTTAATTATTGTTCCACAATTATGCCCAGGAACATTGCCTATCTCAATTTATCTTAGTCATTGTATTGTATTCGTTTATCTTTTTTTTTTGGAGAGGTTTTCGCTATAGGGCGCGTGCGTTCGCCAGACAGACAGAGAGAGACAGAGAGACAGAAAGCAAGAAATCACCCCCCAGAGGGGATGGTCACGCCGCAATCCCTTCTCCTCCATTCTCCTCTCGGGATCTTGGGCACGCACGCACACGCGCCCGGCATGAGTTTTAAGCCACCGGGTCCGGGACGCGAACCGCGGTTGACTACGTGGGAGTCCAGCGACATAGCCGTTACTCTAACTGCTGGTTCCCTCGTTTATCTTTTAAAAATTAAGGTGGGATGATAAAATAATGTAACTAACTTTTAAATACAAAGGATTCAATCTAAGTGATGTAAAATTCCTCAAAATTTTGTCACCTTCATCAGCATAGCTTTTTAAAGCAAGGTGTTTGTTCAGATCTTTTGCCTATTTTATAATTGGGTTGTTTGTTTTATTGTTGATGTTCCTTTGTACATTGTGGACACAAATCTATCAAATCAGTTTCGCCAACATTTTCTCTCAGTCTGTGGCTTGTCTTTTCATTTTCTTGAATTTCTTTTGCAAAGCAGAAATTATTAATTTTCATGACCCGAACTTACCAAATTTTTTTTCATTGATTGTGCTTTGGTGTTGTATCTAAGAGTCATCAGCATACCAAAGGTCATGTAGGTTTTCTCCCATTTTGTCTTCTAAAAATTTTGTAGGTTTGTGGACCACAGGTGGCATGGTGGTTAAGGCGCTGGATTCCTACATGGCCTACCACAGTTTGAGTTCCTGACCTGGTGGCTTTCTCTCTCTCTCTCTCTCTCTCTCTCTCTCTGTTTCTCTCTGGTGAGCACATGTGTCCTGTAGCAAATTAAAAGAAAATAATAATAATGAAACAGAAGTTTGACGGCTTTTCCCTACTTTCAAAATCCCTTCCAAAGGGCCCAGAGTTAGTCATGCCCACAATCATTAACAGATCATTTTGGTTCATTTGATAACAGGACTCTTCCTACACCCTGTCCCTGGCTAGTATCCTTGCAATGAGTGAGTCACACCCACTTAGATGAAGAGAACATTCTGACTCATTGAGTACAGGACTCTTCCTGCATTCAGTCCTTGAGATGGTACCCTGTGATGTATACAAGCCCCTCATCTCTGTCACAGTTCCCTTTTTGCCGATGCCTTCCCAAAACACAGACCTCCCTTTCTAACCACCAACCCAGAGATTGTAAAACACACCTATGAGCACAAGCCCCAATCCCTCCGCTTCCATGTGTCCCACCTTTTTGGGCCAAACCAATGGGAAAACTCTGTTCACTAAATTCCAAACTTTGTCATTCTCAAAATCAAATAAAAGGATCCCCTGTATGTGATGACCCTGAGAAAGGCATATTTGCCTCTTCTTCAAGCCTGGATCACACACATTTGTGCTTAGAAATAAACCACATTAATTATTATTTCTGCAGAGTTGGTTACTTTCATCGACAATAATAAAAAAATAACTTAGATAAAAATTATAAAAATATTCAAAGGTTTACATTTTACTTTTAGGTTAACCTAGTTAATTTTGTTTAATTTTAAATTAAGTAAAATATAAATAAATAATCTATTACATTTCTCTGAGGGTATAAAGTCGGTGTCTTATTTTTTTATTTTTTGCATATGGATGTCCAATGATTACACTACCATTTAGTGAAAAGACTATCCTTCCTCTATTGAATTACCTTGTGCTAGTCTGTCAAATACTAATCGACTCTATTTGTGTGGGTCTATTTTGGGACTTGTTTTGTCTCATTGATCTATTTGTCCATTTCTGCACTAGGACCACGCTGTTTTGGTTGTTGTAGCTTTATACTGAGTCTTGAAGTCAGACAGTGCCGGTCCTCTTGTTCTTCGGTATTGTGCTGACCATTCTGGGTCTTTTGTCTAGGGTTTATATGTTTGTTAATACACAAGAGAACATGTTGGTATTTTCACTGAGATTGCATTGAATCTGTAGATCATGTTGGGAAGAACTGAAATTTTAACAATGTTGAGTTTTCTTATCCAGAGAAATAAAAATTTTAATATGTAAAAAACATTTCTCTGCGGGAACCAGCAGTTAGCGTAATGGCTATGTCGCTGGACTCCCACGTAGTCGACCGCGGTTTACGTCTCGGACCCGGTGGCTTACAACTCACGCCGGGCGCGTGTGCGTGCGTGCCCAAGATCCCGAGAGGAGAATGGAGGAGAAGGGATTGCGGCGTGACCATCCCCCCTGGGGGGTGATTTCTCGCTTTCTGTCTCTATGTCTCTGTCTGTCTGGCGAGCGCACGCGCCCTATAGCGAAAAAACCTCTCCAAAAAAAAAAAAAAAAAAAAGAAAAGAAAAAAAACATTTCTCTGCAAGCTTTAAATTTTTAAATATTAAAATATTTTAAGAGTAATATTTTATGAAATATAATATTAATTTCTCTAACTTTCTAAAAGCTTAACAGATACAATTTGACCTTTTTCTTATGACTCGGGATCATCCATGCGAGCCTCATTGTACTGGATGTTGATATCGTTATATCTGCTTGTTATTTTTTTCTCTGTATTGTTAGCTATAATTATAGAATAACTAAAAAGAAAAAAATATGATGAAATACTTTGCTACACTTAAGAAATTAAGAGTAATTATACAATGTCATTTGTTAGACTTTCGTAATTAATTTTCTCCAATTATTACAAAAATTTTTTTTTAATGATCTGTTCTAGTTCTCACATTGTAAATGGCAGGTGTGTTGTGTTGTGTGATGTGGTGTGTAGGCTGTACTGTGTGACTTTGGCTAAGTCTCTTCGCATCCCTGCACTATAGAATAAGCTCTAAGGTCATTTTGGCCTTTGAGAGTCTATGAGTCTACAATTATAGACCTATAATTTTCATTCTATAATTTTGTGATTTGTTTTTTAGGAACCATAAAAGGGAAACGTTATGTGGTAATTTGACAAGAACTGATAAATTACCAAGTAAAAGAGCAATGTATTTCAGATTCCAAATACTAACCAAACTCAGGCTTATATCCATAGAGTTGTGTTTTTTTTCTTTCCTTCTTTTTTTTTTTTGTTTTTTGTTTTTGTATTTCTCCATGTCCAAACTAGCTATGTGAAAATAAAAATGTACTTGTCTATGGAGATTGGCATCTCTAAATACCAGAGAAAACCAAGATAAGAACTGAGGCCACGGACCACTTACTGAAGCTTTTTTCCAGCACAGTAACTTTCTTTTTTAAAAGAATTTTAAAAATTTATTTAATTCCATTTGTTTTATTATTATTTTTAATTTGACCAGACACAGAGAGAGAGAGAAAGTGAGAAAGCAAGCCACCAGGTCCAGGACTCAAACTGTGGTCGGCTATGTGGGAACCCAGTGCCCTTGATCATCATGCCACCTGCTGGCCTCTCTAGCAGAGTAACTTTCTTTACTACCATGATCTTACTCAGAGAGTAAAACTTTATAAGTTGAATTAATTTTTCATGCCCAAAATAGTAGTAATTTTTACATATTAAAATACATTTTGTGATAATTTTAGACTTCCAAACAGTTATAGCAATAGAGATCCATGTGTTCTCCACCTGGATCTCCCCAATGTTTAGATTTTGCATAAGTAAAGTACAATTATCCAAATTCCTTCCAATTTTCCTCGAGGAAAGCCTTTTTTTTAATTTAAGGAATATCTCTGTTCTATATTTTTAGAGGGATTTTTGCTGCAGGGTGTGTGTGCTTGCCAGAGAGACAGAGAGAGTCAGAGAAAGACAGAGAGATAGAAAGTGAGAAATCACCTCTCAGGGGGATGGCCATGCCACAATCCCTTCTCCATTGTCCTCTTAGGATCTTCAGAAAACATGCACATGTGCCCAGTGTGAGTTTTTTTAATTTGCTGGGTCCGGGACTCAAACTACAATGGATTACGTGGGAGTCTAGCGATGTAACCATTATGCCATCTGTTGGTTCCTCCATTCAGTTTTATATTCAACTGTCCACTAATCTTTGACTTTAAAAATCACACATTTCCATTTCTAACCTGGGTAAAACGTCTCTATCACATCCTCATACTTATCTCTAAAAAGTTTTCATTCCATCTCTAGTATGTTTTTCTTATCAGGAGCTGAAGAAGCACTGAAAATATTGTAGGATAGATTCTGAACTTGCCTTTGACTTAAGGTTTTGTTCTAAGGAACTCCTCTTAGTACAGAACACCGGGGTGAAAAAATATTGGTAAATCACTTGTTTGACAAAATTGACTGTAAACTCCAGAAGTGAAAGTTGACATCTTAGCTTCTTCCCAGTTAGTCTTTAAAAATTATTATTGCCCAGGAGTATTTAAGAGATTATTGACTTTACTTTTCCTTTTAAGAGCTAAAAAGTCCTGCCAGTAATTTACATTCAAACTGCTTATGCTCAATACTTTTGAGATGAATATGTAATGTTTACATAGTGCTGGGTAGTCCTCTCCCCACCCCCAGCAGCTGTAGGCTCCTGTTATAGCTTTCATACATAAGCATTTCATTTTTATTTTAATACGTTCCAGACTAAATAAGCTTAGCATCCTCAAGCAAAACATTTAAAATCTAATTGTAATTAACCTTGACTTGTGTTATGACTTATAATTAACACAAGCCTTTCAATTACTCTGGTTGATTTTATGAATTCTGACACTGTCTTGATAAAGCTTATATAGAGAGCTATTTGGAAGTGGTATTGGTGAAAAGATGGCTTAAAATTCAAGAATTTGGGCAGGAAGTTATATAAATTTAATGTGGATTTATATTTTATTTTTATGTGTATATTTTAGTCATTTCAAAATTTAGTAGGAAATTTTTGTATGAAGTTCACTATTATGTTCATCTTCCTGAGGGGATTAGTGAGATTAAGGGAATAATGTTAACTCAAAGCTAAGAAATTAAACTGTGAAAGCCAAGTAGTCAGGCTTCAAGGAGTTGCTGTAATGAAAGTATGAAAAAAATCGAGATAAGAATGAAAAAGCTTCCACATATAATTCATTTTTTTCTTTTTCTTTCTTTTTTAATAAGGGAAAAGGATCTTTGGTCAAAATGGATATGTTTGGCTATCAAAAGATACTGTGATCTCATACTGCTATATCCTGCTGTATCTATGACCTTACATGACCTTAAGAATATAATTAGTGCTCCAGGAGTATAGCAATTAGTTGTTTTTGATAAGATCAGTTTCTTAAAGCCGGTCGTGAAGGTAAAATATAAAACATGAGTATAAATTTAAATATATCACTGAATAAGGCTAAAGTCTACCTATGAAAAACATGTTAATACCAATTAATTTGTGTTAAGAAGATATAAAACACTGACTGAGTGGGAGAATGAAGGGGTAACAAAGAAAATGAAACCATATGTACCAGTGTGGAAGTACATGTCCAACTTGACTTGAAATGGCTTGCACAATGAGGAAGATTTAGCATTTCACATAACAGGAAGTCTGAATGTGGGGCAGCTCTGGATTGGTTGATTCAGTTGTTTAATGACAGCAGACACCTAAGTTCTTTGCATTTTTCTCTTTTGCCATTCTGGACCTATGGACATAGTTTCCCCACGTGGTTGCAAGATAGCTGCCACAGCTCCTGGAGTCATCAGGGACACAGTGACAGTCAGCCACGGGGAATGTTCATCCTCAACTATCTCTTTTCTGTTAATAAGAAACCCTTTCATAGATGTTCTACACATTACCGTAACCAGAATGTTATACCTCATTCCTGAATCCAAATGAATCCTTGGCATTCAGAACGGGAAACTGGGAAATGGGAGGTGGGGCCCTCTTCTCCTGAGCAACAAGATTTGTAGAAGAGAAGGGGCCCGGAACAACACTGGCACCCTTTCAGGAAGGGAAAAGAGAGCTGGATTTTGGGTTGTCAATAGTGTCAACTTAAATATGGGCACATCATTTTCCCCATCTGTAATCAAATGTAACTATTTAATATGAAGCGGCTGGGGGAACTATCAAATGAATTTGCCTTATATAGGCCAATAAATTCATAAACTAATGTACTTAAATGAACTTAGTTTAAAGTCATTCAGGGAACGAAAGAACTGGGAACCGATTCAGTCAATGATTAAAAGTTCAGCCGTGCTCTGAGGCTGAAGCACATCGGTGCTGTGACCCACCAAAGAGAGGTTAATCTTGTTCATCTCATGTCTTTCTTTAGCTATCACTGGAAGAAAATTTCTATTTTAAGCTGAGAGTCTTCTGGAAAATATCTGGCCCTGGACTTTATGAAAAAGATTCAGAAAAAATGATGTATTTAGTCTTATCTTAATAATATGTACTATCTTGAGGATTGTTTGAGGTTGGTAGGTAGAAACACATATTTTCAAAAGAGATTTTTGGTATATATGCCTATGTAAGGAATGTGAAAAATTTAAGCATCTCTGAAACATAAAAATATGATTTATGAATTTTTATTCATAAATTTTCATATTTATCAAAGTGTACTGAAGACAAGACATGCAATTGATGCTTCTTATACTATACTTTAAAATTATGTTACATGGCTTGACCCATAACTTCCTGTTCTTCTAGTTAATATAATAATGACATTAATAATCTTAAACTGAGAACTTTTACTTCACCACCCATACATGTTTAATGAATTATATCCTTTTGGTTAAATGCCTGTCCATCCCCACTTGACTCTCAATAATGGTTTCTGAATTTTTAATATAGGGTGGACCGCAATCTCTTCGAAGGGAAGGAATGCATGGAGGGCTTGAAGTTTGATTTCCCAGCATTAAGACAATTATGAGAAATCAAATAACTATAGGGCTGGCAGGTGACATGTGGTTGAGGCACTGAATCTCACACGGCCAACTCCACAGTTCGAGTCTGGGACCTGGTGGCTTGTAAAGCACATGCGGCTTATGCATACCCACACTCCTGAGAAGAAAATAGACAAGGGATTGTGGTGTGCTCATCTTCCCAGGGAGATGATTTCTCTTTCCCCCTTTCTCTATTTATCTCTCTGTCTCTGGTGAGTGCATGTGTACCCTATGGCAAGAATCTAAAAACAAGTCCCCAAAACTGTAGTGAGGGTAGGCATGGAGTGGGGTGGGGGAGGGCTAGCTGACATGGGGACAGAGTGTTCCTAGCCCTTGGCTTATGTGAGCTCTGCAAAGAAAGGACTATTTCCGTTCTGTCCAGTGTGCTCTGCCCAGCAGCAAGCAGCTGATTCAGAGCCCTTGCAGAACAGATGTCCAATGATAGAGTTGCCAGAATCCATTCACCTTTGCCCAAAGTAGACACTAAGTGACTTGCCACCTGAAATAATGAGTACTGCCTTTCTTTGTTTTCTGAATTGTGTACTTTCTAGGAGAAGGAATGATAGATTTTTTTTTTCAATGTGAGAGGCCCAATCGTTCTGAGAAAGCAGCTCCCCAGCCCATGTCTGCCATAAATCTTCATGTGTTTTTTTTTGTGAATAGGTACAAAGGAAGTGAACTTTCTCAGTCCTTTTGTGCCTTGAAGTACCTCTAGCTCACCCTTGCATTTCATAGAATCTCTGAGTATTGAGTTACAAAGTTAAGAAGTATTTCTTTTCTGAATTTGAGGCCATAGCTTTGCTATCTTCTAGCATTTTACTCTTTCTCTCTATGGATATGGATACAGTCTGTCTTAGAAATTGTCTTCAAACAAAAGAACCATCCAAGAATTTAAATAAAGTTCTGTCAAAAGAGCCATGGTGATGTGTGATGTTAAGATGCTATGCAATCCACTTAAAGTCCAGTGTGCAGTGTCAAATACCTATAATCTCAGTTACTCTGGAGTCAAGGCAGGATTATTTGAGTTTGAGGCCAGCATGGGAAATCTAGTGAGATTTTTGTTTGTTTGTTTGTTTTGAGATATTTTTGCTATAGGGAAGGAGCATTCACCAGAGAGACAGAAAGCTAGAAATCACCCCCCGTGGAGATGGCCATGCTGCAATTCCCTTTTCTCCATTCTCCTCTTGGGATTTTGGGCATGTACACACTTGTGCCTGGCATGAGTTTCAAGTTGCTGGGTGAGGGACTCGAACCGTGGTTGACCACATGGGAGTCCAGCAATGCAAGCATTATGCCATCTGCTGGCCCCGAGACTTTGTTTCTTAAAAAATAAAAAAATAAGGAGCCAGGTATTATTACACATTCCAATAGTCCCAGTTAGGAAACTGAGGCAGGAAGAGTATGGTAATGAGATCCTGTCTTTAAAAAAAAAACAAGAGTCTGTCAGAGCTGATACAGTTGATGGAGGTAACTGAGTATGCTGCAAGCTCAAAATCACAGGATAATTATAAGCAGTAGAATTTATGGTTATGAGTTTGAACTTTGTAGTCAGAATGACCTGAGCTTGAGATGTAGTATTCCTGCTGTTGCTTCTTTATTGTAAATTAAATTAAATTAATTATTATTATTATTTAATTTTTAAATTTGCTATAGGGCATGTGCCGAGAGAGAGAGAAAGAGAGAGAGAGAGAGGGAGAAAGCCACCAGGTCTGGGACTTGAACTTGGTTGGTCGTGGGTCATGTGGGAATCCAGTGCCTTAACCATCACACCACCTGCTGGCCCCTGCATCCCTGCTTCTTACTAGCTATCTTACCTTGGGAAATTACTTAATCTGCTTTAGTTTCCTCATGCATAAAATGTAGGGGATAATAGAGTCTATATCATAATAGTTGTGACAATTCAATGGAAGTGCTCATAAAGCCTTTAGCACATAAAAGTCTTCAGTAAGATTTAGCTATTATTCATTATTACTGTTATAATGAGTAATAACAATACTTATATGAATGTCTCAATTAGAGTTTATCAGGCATCCCACCTATGCAAGAAGCACTTTTCTTTTTAAGTCCTAAAAAGTCCATAAGAACATTAAAATAAAAATTCAAACAGTATAAATGTGAATAAAATAAAAATGAAAAGACTTTGTTGCCCTCCAACCTTAAAACCTCACTTCTCAGAGGAAGCCAGTGAAAATATTTTTGAATTAATTTTTGTGTGAAGTGCCTCTCAATACCCATTAAGATGATTTATCAACTTTCAACAGCATCAGTTGGCTCCGTGCCATAGAAATTGATGAATGTGGACTGCTTACACATTTTAGCTACCCTCACCCATACCTCTCTGGGTTATCGTATTTCAGCTTTTCTATTGATTACTATTATAACTTTTTATAAAAGTTTATTTATTTCTTTGCAGAAAGAGAGGGAGAGAGAGGAAGACAAAGGGATAGAAACAAGCACCCCCACAGACTCCTCAGGCTGCTACCCACCCCCAGTCTCAGCTGACCAGGATCGTGGGCACATGTGTACACGTCTAGTGTGCACAGGGAGGTCCTGAGATGTGAGTCCAAGACCTTCCATGTGGGTCCACAGCATTCCCGCTGTTCCACTTCATGGCCCTTCATTACTTTTATAATTTTAAATTGTACACATAAACCCTATTTTTCTTTTTTTTTTTGGAGAGGTTTTCGCTACAGGGCGCGTGCACTTGCCAGACAGACAGAGAGAGACAGAGAGACAGAAAGCGAGAAATCACCCCCCAGGGGGGATGGCCACGCCACAATCCCTTCTCCTCCATTCTCCTCTCGGGATCTTGGGCAGGCATGCACACTCGCCCGGCGTGAGTTTTAAGACACCGGGTCCAGGATGCGAACCGCGGTCGACTACATGGGAGTCCAGTGACATAGCCATTACGCTAACTGCTGGTTCCCCACATAAGCCCTATTTTTCTGTCAAATATCAGGCAAAATCCTGGCTTCCCAATGTGAGTAAATTAACACTCTTTATCTTCTTCTCAGTTCCCCATTCCTTGTAGTAAACTCCCAACTATCATCAGATACATTAATCCTTTCATAGTGTCAAGATACATCAGGTTTATGTTCTGTCTGATAATTATACTTCTATTGTCTGCTCTAAATATTGATTCTGAAAATTGAAATCAATAAAAAGTTTTTAAAATGTTGTAATTACTTGAATATTAGTCTCTGCAGAGTCAAATGATATGATTGGCCCTGTAGAGAAGATACAATGATTTATTTATTTTTAATGTTTTGCCATAGGGCTTGTGTACTCACTGGAGAGAGATAGAGACAGGGAGAGGGAAAGTGAGAAGTCACCCCCCAGAAGAGATGGTCATGCTGCAATCCTTTCTCCTCCATTCTCCTTTTGGGATTGTGGGCATGCACGCATGCATGCACATGTGCCTGGCATGATTTTTTTTTTCTTTTTTTTGGAGAGGTTTTTGCTATAGGGTGCATGCACTCGCCAGAGAGACACAGAGAGACAGAGAGACAGAAAGCGAGAATCACCCCCCAGGGAGGATGGCCACGCCGCAATCCCTTCTCCTCCATTCCCCTCTCGAGATCTTGGGCATGCACACAAACGTGCCTGGCGTGAGTTTAAGCCACCAGGTCTGGGACTCAAACTGCAGTCAACTACATGGTAGTCCAACGATATAGCCATTACGCTAACTGCTGGTCCCGCTGGCATGATTTTTCAAGTCGCCAGGTATGACTCAAACAATGGTCAGTCATGTGGGAATCCATTGTCTTAACCTACTGGTCCCGAGAAGATATAATTTTAATGTCACAAACTTTATTTTCAAAAAGAAGAAAGGCTCAAGAGCCAGCTGGTGGTGAGGGGGTTAAGATGCTGGAGCCCATATAGCAGACAGCATAGTTTGAGTCCCAGACTTGGCAGCTTGAGAAACACACCGGGTGCATGTGTGTGTAAGCCCCAAATCCTGAAGGGGCAATGGAGGAGAAGGGATTGTGATGTGGCTACTCCCCCTGGGGGATATTTTCTCACTTTCCCTTTCTCTGTATCTCTCTTCTTTGTCTCTCTTTGGTGAGTACACATGCTTTATAACAAATTAAAAAAAATAAAAATTATAAAGATCAAATGGATTTTAATTTTTTAAAGAAAAATCAATTGCTTGCAATCATGCCACTATTGGGGCCAGCAAGTGGTGTGGTAGTTAAGGTGCCAGACTCCTATAAGCCAACTGCAGTTGAAGTCCCAAACCTGAATGTTTGAAAGTCATGCCAGGTGTGTGTGTGTGTGTGTGTGTGTGGTGTGCGCATGCCTGAAGTCCCAAGAGGAGAATGGAGGAGAAAAGATTGTGGCATGGCCATGCTCCTGGAGGGTGATTTGTCACCTCCTCTCTGTCTGTCTCAGTCTCTCTCTCTGTTGCATGCATGTGCCCTATAGTAAAAACCTAAAAAAGAAAAAAAAATCCTGCCACTATTTATTTGAGTCATATATATTTCTACTTTTGTTTGTTTCTCCTACTATTTCTGGCTGCTTTCTTTTTTACATTAGTAGAACATTATATCTAAGGTTGTCCAGCTGCTTAATCATACTATTTCTTTAATGTGGATTAAACATATTAGGTACATACAAGGTACAAGTGAAACTTTCTCAGTGCTTAGATGTTTGAAAATGTCTCTCTCTTATCCCCATATTTCATAGGATTCCTTGGTATTAAACTTCAGATTTAAAATGATTGCCTCCAAATTTGAGGTCATCACTTTGCTACCTCGTAACATTTAATGCAATGGTGGTAAATCTGATGCCATTCTGGTTCTCATTGTTATGGAAGACTCGTGTTGTTTGTTGGCTTGCTTTATCCCCAGAAAGCCCTTTTGGAATCTTCCCTTTATCCTTGGGGTTCTAAAATTTCACAAGGATTTGTTCATTTCTTCTTCCTGCCTACTACTAAGATGCCCAATATAAAGACTCATGTTTTTCTAAAATTCTGGGAGTTTTTCTTGAATCATTCATTTGATTATTTTATCTCTACTTTGTTGTTTTTCTGGAAATTTTAGTAGATGAATGTGTGTGTGTGTTTTTAAATAAAAAATATTTATTTATTTAATGACATTTGTTATAATTATTTTTTTTTTGAGAGGTTTTTGCTATAGGGCGCGTGCACTCGCCAGAAAGACACAGACAGAGAGATGGAAAGTGAGAAATCACCCCCCAGGAGGGATGGCCATGCTGCAATCCCTTCTCCTCTATTCTCTCGGGATCTTGGGCACATATGCATGCGCCCGGTGTGAGTTTAAGCCACCGGGTCCGGGACTCAAACAGCGGTTGGCTACATGGGAGTTCAGTGACATAGCCATTACGCTAACTGCTGGTCCCCCCCATTCATTATTATTATTATTTTAGTTTGGCCAGACAGAGAGGAAAGGGAAAGTGAGAAAGCAAGCTGCCAGGTCTGGTACTTGAACCATGGTCAGCCATGTAGGAGTCCAGCATATTTTTTTTCTTTTTTTGAGAGGTTTTTGCTATAGGGCACGTGCGCTTGTCAGATAGACAGAAAGAGACAGAGACAGAGACAGAAAGCGAGAAATCACCCCCTGGGGGGATGGCCACGCCGCAATCCCTTCTCCTCCATTCTCCTCTTGGGATCTTGGGCACGCATGCACACGTGCCCAGCGTGAGTTTTAAGCCACCAGGTCCGGAACACAAACCGCGGTCGACTACGTGGGAGTCCAGTGACATAGCCATTATGCTAACTGCTGGTCCCAGGGGTCCAGCATATTAACCACCATGTCCTCTGCCGGCCCCAGTGAATGTGTGTTCTTATAGATGTATACTCTAGTATTACTTTTTCTTTTGTACTTCCTATATATTTTTGCCTTGATTCTAGGGTATGTGTGATTTTTTTATTTATCAATCTTATAGTTTCCAAGAACACTTTTCTTTTTGTTTCCTCACTTTTAAAAATAATTATTTTATTCACCTTTAGTTATTTATTTAAATTTGACCAGAGAGGGACAGAGTGAGAGAATGAGAGAGAAAGAGAGGAGAGAGAGAGAGGAGAGAGGAGAGAGAGAGAGAGAGAGAGAGAGAGAGAGAGAGAGAGAGAAAGCCACCATGCTCAGGACTCAAACCATGGTTGGCCATGTGGCAATTCAGAGCCCTTAACTACCACATCACTTGCTGGCCCTATTTTCTCACTTTTTTGAAGGATGTGATATCATCTCAAGTATCTCTGAGAATATTAAATAGCTCTTTCATATTGGCTAAAAATTTGCTTATCTTGGTCTTTCTCAGATACAGTTAAGGTGTGATTGTTCAGACTTATGAAGGAGAAGCAAGGTTGATTAACATAGGTAGTTAATGTGGATTTTTTTATCATTGTGATGAGGCACTGATTTTAAAAAATATTGTAATGGGAAAATTAATGCATATCAACAATAAAAATTTCAAAGCAAAAAGGGTATACAATAAAAAGTAAATCTTACTCGAAATGACCAGTATCTCAGAAGCCATTCCAATTGTCAATTTCTATTACTTTGCCTCCTGTTAGAACATCTCTAAGTAAACACAAAAATATACACTTTGCTGTGTATCTGTCTACACAAACTTTTCCCAATAAATGTTAACATACTATGCATGTTGTACTTCACTTGGCTTTTGTTTTGTAAATAATTTACTGTGCGGAATGTTTTGTATGTGGATATATCATTATTTCCCTTTGTCTTTTTTTAGGCAAAGTTTTATATTGAATGGATGTGCTGGAATTTATTGAACCATTCTTCTACCGATGAACAGTTAGATTCCATTTAATCTTTTGTATTTCAAATGTTACTGCACTGAACATCTTTGTACAGACTTCTTGGTGTTTATTTTCAAATGTATTTAAAATAAATATTTCTGGGCTACAAAGGTATGTATATTTGAAACATAGATTAAAAAAGCGCTATTCATATCATATTTGTTAATTTCTGGAGTATGTAATACAAGTTTAATGGACAAAACCCTCACAGATATGAAGGATACAGTAAAAATGAGATCTCCTTCAACTTGTCTTTGTCAGACTCTTAATCTTCTCTACCATCCTCATTAGCCTCAGCTGCTATGTATGTTATTATGTGTGTGTGTGTGTCTGTGTGTGTGTTTGTGTGTATGTGTGTGTGTGTCTTTCCTCTAGTGGGATAAATTGCTAGAGATGGAATTGCTAGACCAAAGATTTGGGAGACATTTTTTATTTTTTAAGTGAGTTTTTTTTTTTTTTTTTTTTCCTATGACAGGCTTCAATTCTGACTACTTTTAAAAAGAGCTGTCTGAACCCCCCTGGCAGAATGGCATGAGAGGGCCCGAGCGTTCCTCCTGAGCCTCTTTCATTTGCTTCTGTTCCTCGCCCAATTCTCCTTCTGGATAACAAGGTTCCTCCAGGGACGCACTTTGTCTTCACCAATGGCAGGACAGAGTAGATTCTTAACGGTTTTTATCATCTCTACTTCTTCTTTGGGTTGGAAGCCATGGCGAATGACAACAATAAAGGACGCTTGGCTCTTTTGATCTCTCTTCAGCACTAAAGAAAGTAAAAGGTGCAATTAGATTTTTGCATGACAACATAAAGAGGCCAGTGTTTGATGATGGATAGCTTTCTGTGTGCAACAGTGTAATTGCTGAAAAGCTATTTGCCTTCCTACCTTTTCATTACTATCATTTTTGTTCAATTCCAGTGCCTTTTACAAGCTTTCATTTCTCCACCTGTGAATAGTCTTGGGTATATATGGTTTATAATGACACTGATCTCTGAGAGGCCTATGTCCTTTATTACAACTCTAACAGAGAACACCATCAAGACAGCATTTTTTTATTGAAATGCTCAGATACATAATTTATTTTAATTAAATTTCATTGTGAATTTTGGTGAACAATGTGGAGATTTACACTTGTTAACCAAGACTGGGTACTAAAACGATACTGGGATTTTAAAATCAGGAGATCTGGAATTGAGACCTATCTGTACCCCTTATAAACTGTGTGACCTAGGGAAAGTCAAAATAATATCCTTGGGTGTCAATCTCCTCATCCCCAGAACTTGGTAAGTGCTGTCAAGTATAAGGTCAAACTATAATCAGTGTTAAAGTGAGTAACAGGAAGCTTATCAAACTCAACAAGAATATTTTCATTATCACTTTTAACATTGTGTATCATTCTGGACTTCCAGCTTCAGACATTGCATATCATGCTGGACTTTTATTTTATAATTCCTAAGTAGAAAGTACAAAAGGCCATCTCCTTTATTTGGATGGGGCATCTCAGTGATTTGATTCTTCATGGCCTGTGAGCAGCCTGTTGGGACCAGACTCAAGGGTAGGAATACAGATGTATGGGAGACAGCATCAGAGGACTGGTGAAGCTAGATTGCAAAGGGCCTGGAATGCCAGCCCCCAAAAGTATGTATCTTTGTCATTATGTATTGGAAATCTGTGGGGCTGTCACTTCTGGAGGATGACATGGAGTATAGAAATATGCCAACAGATGGTGATGACAGGATAGAAAGTTCTTTTATAGAAGGGATCAAGAAACAAATTCATTTGGAAGTAACTACCTGAAGCAGGAGACGCTTGGTGTGTTCCCAAAGAGGAGGCAGAGGTCTCCCCAAGTTCCTGTAGAAAACATTGCTGCTTCTGAATCTACCGTGGTGAGGATCGGGCCGGGAGTAAGATGCTCATCTTGGCATTCCCAGGGATTGCATAGTCTCTGGCCACCTGCCTGGCTGTGCAGTAGATTCTGGCTCAGCAGGGGCAGAAACTGTCCCAGAACAGGCTGAGACATCTTGAGTCCTTACTGAAGAGACTGGGTGGTGGACCAATGTACCTTAGCAGGCCTGGCATGCAGGTTCAACCCTATGGAGGGCACAAGAAAGATGTGTGAGGAGAAGGAATTACAGGGCACAATGAGCTGACTGAGGAAGAGACTGGGAACAGGAAGATTTCTGAGGACCATTGCCACAGGTCAAGCCCAAAGTAGCAATGCCTTTTTAAAAAATACATATTTTTTATTTGCTAAAGGGTGTACATGGTCAGAGAGAGAGAGAGAGAGAGAGAGAGAGAGAGAGAAATCAAGGAATCATTTCCCATGGGGAATGGTCATGCTGTAATTCCTTCTTCTCCATTTCTCCCTCCTTTTGGGATTTTTTGGGTGTACATGCACATGCTCCCAGTGTGTTTTTCTTTTCTTTTCTCCTTTTTTTTTTTTTTTTTTTTTTTAAGGTTTTTGCAATAGGGGATGGATGCTAGCTAGAGAGAGACAGAGAGAGATATATATCTAGAGAGAGAAAGTGAAAAATCACTCCCCAGAAGGGACGGCCACCCTGCAGTCCCTTCTTCTCCTTTCAGGATTTTAGGCATGCCTACACATGTACTGAGCATGATTTTCAGGCTGCTGGGTCTGGGATTTGAACCATGGTTAGCCACGTGGGGGTCCAGCACTTTAAAAACCATACGAAATAACATTGTCTTCTGGAAAACTGCCCTTGTGGAGCTTGTGGTCTTCGCATTCTCTCTATGTGAATCTCCAGGGTGTATGAATGACCCCATCATCAAGGTCATATAGAAGAGTGTTGGGAGGGGCCGAGAGGGCAGAGAAGTTGAAGAAGGAATAGTTAGGGAAGAAGACCACCAGAACAACTCCATGTCATGGAAATCAAGAACAGGGATTCCCAGGAGTATCAGTCATCAGTGCCAATCACTGCTGTCAACTACTGGGGCGACTTAGGGAAGGTAAGGACTGAGGAGAAGCCAGGGCGAGTTGCACTAGGTTTCAGTCTAGTGGTGTGGTTGGAAGCCAGACTGTGAAGCACGGAGGGAGCAGGACACCGAGGGTGTGGAGGCAGCACGTGCAGACAGAGGCAATGGCCTCACCAGTGTGCTTTGATTGACCTACACATTGCTGTTTCACACAATGTTTAGAGATTTAAAAAAAAAATGTTCAACATTTAAAAATGGCAAGGTTTCATGTAAAACACAATCTTTGGTTTCTGTTGACAAATGGGAGATCTGAGGACACCGGGACTTCATGCCATCTCGGCAATGACCAGTGTCTACCTTAGGGCGAATGTGCTTTCCCCCCCATTCACCATACACCAGCTCACTTTTCTCCTGGCTGTTGTAGACAAGGGAATTTGGGACTCTGATTTGATTCAAGTATCTGTTAGGTGGTTTGTCAGAGAAGAGGAAAGGAGAAACCTCGACTATCTTTGTAGAACAGCAGGGACAGGCAGGGGAAGGTGGAATAAAGGAAAAGCTTCTCCGGGTTAATGTGGAACTGAAAGGATCAAAGGAAGGCTCCTGCCACCTGCACCTGGCAGGAGAAAGGAAAAGAGAATTCATGAAGACACTGAGTGATTCTGAGCAGAAGAGGGAAGATGAGATCTGTTTGCCTCAGTTCAACAAGCCCATCACCGGGAGTTAGGCCAAAGACATAGCACTGGGTCTAAGTGATACAAAGATTTCAGGCAATCACAATAGGACTAATGAAAAGAAAACTCAAAACTTAGGGGCTGGAGGATGGGGGAACTGGGCCTGGAGAATACTGAATACAAAAGGATTTTTGATGTCTTATTTAGAACAACTTTTCTTTATTTATTTGAAGGCTAAAGTTTTTGTTTTTGAAGTTTCTTTCTTTCATGAGTGTGTGTGCACATGTGTGACAGAGAAAGAAAGACACCTGCAAAAAGACCTTCAGATCGCGTTCAGCTCCTGCTTCAGCCTGTCACAGTTCATGGACACGAGTGCAGTCAGCATATTTAGAGTGGTCTCTGGATGCAAACCTGGAACTTTCCCAAGCCGGTCAGCCGGCTCACAAAGTGTGTTGTGTTACTGCTGTGGCTGTCCAGCCTTCAAGACAACAGTTTTAAAGTAGAAAATTATATCTTGTGGCTTTTGGAGTCATTTCATGTTATCTTAAATTCAAATCTTCCCAAATATTTCATTTCAAGGGCATTAAGGGATTAGTCGCAGAAAAACCGTTAGGAGCATAATAAAGCTTGACTGTCCTTTGACTGTATGTCGCAAAGTTTTCTGTTCCATTATTTTTCCAGTGGTAGCACCATTTTTTATTAAATCATGTAAAGAGATGGTTTAAGAACACTTCTGCCAAAATATTCAAGCGTTGTGGTTCATTGCCAATATTTGTGTTTGACTGAACCCTTTCAGATAACATAAAAGCAATTTGTTTTTATTGAATGGAACGAATGTGTGTTTGTTTCTTAGGGAAATTCTGTTGTTGTTATTCAGGTCTGCTTATTTTTAGAGATGGAAGGCATCATATAAGTGGAAATGGTGTTGCATCAGAATTATCCTTCATCAATTTGTTTTACACCACTTGTTTTTAATTGATGCTGGCAGCTCCTGGGTTGCTCATGGCTAAATTTGTTTTGCTGATTTAAGTGTTTGGAGTTGTTACATGGAGTCTGGAGAGCATTACAAATCCTGAGTCTGTGTTTGAGGAGGCTATGGCTTATAGAAAAACAGGAGGGTAAAAAAATCATGTTGTTTTAGTGAAGACTCTGAGTTACAGAGAAAATTGGTTTTCAAAGTAAGAGATTATGTATCTTTTCCCCTTCGCCTCTCCCCCATAATCATGTCACATAGCTATTACACTTAATTTTTGTCATATGGAGAGAAATCTTTTTATGATTTACAAGGCAGTTTAATAAAAAACACTAATATCATTAGTAAATAAATTACATGATTTGAGGGATATTGGGGTTGGTATTTGAAGGTGCCAATGAGTCCATTCCATGTACCCTCTGAGTTCCTTTTTTTTTTTCTGGAGAGGTTTTTGCTATAGGGTGCGTGTACTCGCCAGACAGACAGAGAGAGACAGAGAGTCAGAAAGCAAGAAATCACCCCCCAGGGGGGATAGTCACGCTGCAATCCCTTCTCCTCCATTCTCCTCTCAGGATCTTGGGTACGCACGCACACGCGCCCGGCGTGAGTTTTAAGCCACCGGGTCCGGGACGCGAACCGTAATCGACTACGTGGGAGTCCAGTGACATAGCCGTTACGCTAACTGCTGGTTCCCAAGTAACTTTCCCTCTGAGTTCTGAGACTCAGATTGAGAAACAGACACATAGACACTGAGAATAGAACATAGAAGAATTGTCTTATGGATAAATCTGGAGAATGTAACTTTTTATGTGGAACCAAAACCCCCTTCCCCTTAAGTGTATCTGGTGGGACTTCACAAAAGATGGCTTAGGCCTGCAGAGTAATATTCCCCCAGTTGTCTTCCTGAATGACTGACTGCATGCTAGCCCACACTCCCCAGACTGTGAACCCATAGATCCAGCCAACAGAGAAAGTGGGTCAATGGATGTCAACAGTGAAGTTGGTGAAATGGTCTAGAGAGTTTCAGTGTCTGGGCGGTATTTCTGTTAGAGCAGAAGTTCTTATTTTATAAGCCAGCATGAATGTGAAGATGTGAGCCAAATGTTCCATTTACACACCAGGAAACTCAATTCCTACGTATCTCCCACTGTACCATGCCAAGTTTTATAATTAGGGATTAATTGCTATGCACTAGCTATTCCTTGTTTTAGTTATGTGATTCATTTAAAAGGCATTTGCAGAAGGAGAAGGGTACTCACATGTAGGTGGGACGCTCCGTGCTGTGTGTCGGGCGGCTGTCTTACATGCTGCGAGGACATCCAGCTGCATGAGATATGAGTTGTTTGCCCTCGTCTGCCCTTCCTTCTTTCCCACTCTTACATTCTTCCTCCGATCCGGCTGCAGAGGGTGCCGATGGTAGCAGATCCAGCAGCCTCTGTCCCCTCCAGCTCAAGCACAAAGCTCTCACCCTCGTAACTGGATCTTACTGCAGTGAGGCTTGAGGCTTATTATTTTTGCCCTGTTTAAATATTTGTCTATAATTAAGAGACAGGAAAAAAAAGGCAAAGATAATTTTTTTTTTTTAAACTTGAAACAAAGGGTCATTTTATAAAGACACCGATTAATTCTCATCAGTCAAACTTGGACTTTGCTGTGTTCCCTAGCTGGTCCCCGGGCCTCCAGACTGGCTTTCTCCAAATCTTCCACTGTTCACCACAGAAAGCTACCAAAGTGTGTGGAAAGACAAGGGAAGGTTAATTATGAAATTCAGGATAATGGCTACCTTGGGGTAGGTGGGTGAGAATGGGGTGAAATGTGGGGAAGAGTTTATGGGGCTATCAAAAGCACTGGTTGATATTTTAAAATTGGGTGAAAAGTATATACATTCATTTTGTTGCTCTTTCACACATACTTATGCCTTTTATAAATATTTTAAAATAAAATAAGTATTTTACAATTTGAATTTCTTTTTTTTTTTTTTTTGGAGAGGTTTTCTCTATAGGGCGCGTGCACTCGCCAGACAGAGAGAGACATAGAGATAGAAAGCGAGAAATCACCCCCCAGGGGGGATGGTCATGCCGCAATCCCTTCTCCTCCATTCTCCTCTCGGGATCTTGGGCACGCACACACACGCGCCCGGAGTGAGTTTTAAGTCACCGGGTCCGGAATGCGAACCGCGGTTGACTTTGTGGGAGTCCAGCGACATAGCCATTACGCTAACTGCTGGTTCCGCCTACAATTTGAAATTCTAAAAATTAAAAAAAAAATCAAATTACCTGTGTTCTTGGATATCTGAAGCTTCTTTTCATCAGCTTTTAGAAGTATGAATTTAAAAATGCCATTACTAATCCATATAGACTTAGCATTTGACGTTATGCTAGTCAGTACAGTGGTTGGTTGCAAGTGACACAAATCCAACCCAAATTGGCTGGCAGTGGTGGTGTAATAAAGATGCATTGCTCAGAGATGCTGGGCCTACATGGGAAGGTGCAGCTTCCTCCTGGCTCCCTGTGTATGTCAGGCGTGCACAGGCATGTTCTTGTGATCTGATCAGGCTGAGAATGGGTGTGGATTCCTGCATGACAACTCTGTTGATGGTGCCTCTCTCTCTTTCTTCTTCTCTGTTTCTGTCTCTCTCATAGAAGGAATAAACAAACAAACAAAAAAAAAAAAAAAAAAAAAAAAAGAAAAGAAAGAAAAAAAATTGAACTCAAATTATTTAAGCTTCCCCCCTAAAGGAGTTATTGATTTACATTTTACATAACAAAGACAGACAGGTACTCAGTTAGTTTTGGGTCTGGCCACACTCGGGCTCTCTCTGGTGTGTTTCTCTCTGCATGTTGGCTTCCGATTCTCTGCCTACAGATGACTTCACCTACCTGGCCAGAGAAGACAGGCACATACGACTCTAGCTCACATTGCCTTTATAACTCAGGGTCCTAGAAAAAATAAACTTTCGTTCCTGATGGCAAGGCTGGCTACATAATCTGGGAGGTTCAAAAAGCAGGGAAAAAAGTGTCTTTAAACTACTAACATAGAACATTTTTGCCTTCTACATTTTCTCTTTCAACTGGTCATGGTATTTTCCTGGATTTTCTGCCTAATTTCTTTCAAAGTACAGAAAAATCAAAAATTTAAATTATGAATTTAAATCTTACCATTTATATTGTACAGTGCCAATTTTCAATGCAAATATAAAGAGGATTTAACTCACCAATGGAATCACAGAAATGATATAATTTGTATTTTTATATGAGTATTTCATTCCTAGTAGTGGAAACTAGAAACTAACTCAATTGTTTACATTTCATTTCATTTCATTTCATTTCATTTCATTTCATTTCATTCTTTCTTTCCTTCCTTCTTTCTTTTTTTTTTTTTTTTGGTTAAGTTTTTCTATAGCATGCATTCACTTGCCAGAGAGAGAGGGAGAGAGAGAGAGAGAGAGAGAGAGAGAGAGAGAAGGTGAGAAATCATCCCCTAAGGGGGATGGACACTCCACAATCCATTTTCTTGAGAGACAGAAAGCAAGAAATTACCCTGGGGGGCTGGCTACACTACAATCCCTTCTCCTCCATTCTCCTCTCAGAATTTTGGGCATGTGAGCTCAAGGGCCCAGCATGTTTCAAGTTGCCTGGTCCAGGACTTGAACCACAGTTACCCGTGTGGGAGTCCAGGACCTTAATCACTTTACCACCTGCTGGCCCTGCCCATGTAGTTTTTAAGCCACTGGACTGTATGGGACTGTTGGCCACGTGGGATCCAGGAACCCCGACTTCCATGTCCCCTGTGGGACCTATACTCAGTTTTTGTTGCACTCACTTCTGCCAACCCTCTTCAGCTTCCTGATGAGTAAGGAAGAACTGAAAGAGAAAATAACTATGTATTGCCTTATCTTTCTCTCTTCTTCTGTCATTGTTTTCAGTGAGTTTGTCTAATAAAGAGAAACTATACAAGGAAGGGTATAATGCTATGTGGCCTTGTTTCCAACGCACCACTACCTTCTTGCATTGAAAGCAAGTTCTGGTTTGAATGGAAGGCAAGGCCTCTTAGAGCTGTCAGCATCCCCATTTATTCAGTTTTAAGTGTAACACACTGGTTTCTTTATTCACTTTGAGTCTTGCAGAACTGCCTTACTGAGTGGGTCTACCAGAATGCTGTGCTCAGGGAGCACCAGGAATGCAATATTATGAGTGGGGTGCATATTTTCTCTACTTGGGTGCATGCCCTACTGCTCATTGGACTTCTTTTACCAAATATAAGTTCAAAGAAGAAATTAGTAAGAATTTCAAAATGACAACAGTTGCACCTTAAACCAAGTGCAGGTCTCTTCTAAATCAGGGACTTTGCAATAAAGAGGTCACATGCCTGAAGCTTGACCTGCTGATAAAGCTGAAAGAGATCATCTCACTTCGGGTCATGAACCTGTCACCTGGTCCACGTCTGTAAAGCACTCTCACTTGTCCATAGCTTGGTGTTGTCTTCCTAACTAGGAGAAGTAGGGGAGTGTTTCCTCGAAAGACCTAATGTTAGACAACATTTGTTTGCTGCAAGGATTGCTGTATCTGCATCCTTCCTGCCCCGCACTTTCACTTCCTGCCAGTATTTTAATCTTTGAATGCTTCACATGATTGTTTCAGAGACTTCTAAAAATTGTCCTTCGGACATCTAGGTTCTTGCACGACTGCACCGTTGCACGCGTTCTTCCTTCTTCTTGAAACGTACTTCCTCTTTTCCTGGAAAACTTACAATTTTTGAGTGCTCAGTTCAAATTCACTTCCTCTCTGGGGTCGTCTCTGACTTCCTTAGATAGAGTGGTCACTTGGAACTTTAACACTGACAACTCTTTTTTAATCATGACACTTTATTGCTTTCATTCAAATATATTTCTATTCTGTCTACTTTTTGCTCTAGACTCTGGACTCCTTGGGAATAAGGACAGTGTGTTGTCTTTTTCTTGCCGTCTGTTACGTAAAAAGTCCTGGATACATGCCTGTTGCTAAAGAAATGAAAAGCTGGTGTCACCAAAAATGTTTTCAGGCTGCCTTCTCTAATATTAATACTTCG
The DNA here is from genome assembly GCA_026018925.1 of Tupaia tana. Lineage (NCBI taxonomy): Eukaryota > Metazoa > Chordata > Mammalia > Scandentia > Tupaiidae > Tupaia > Tupaia tana. Next base: position 46,947,850 of record JAKSZU010000002.1, on the reverse strand, counting down.
CCCCAAATGTATACCTTCATTAATGAAGCCCACATTTAGTCTAGCTTTGGGGGCATCAGGGAATTGCAGATTCTTCTTTCTCAAGCACTGTGCTGTCTCTGAGTAAGCAGAAGCATCTCTGGGTTAAAGTTCTGAAAGGAAACCAATGAAATGCAACACACAAAAAAAGTGATATTTTGAATTCAGATGCATTTTCAAGGGTCTGTTTCCTTAACTGAAGCACACTGATTAGGGCTTGGTCTCCAGGTACTTGGGAAGTCCAACTGTGAGCTGTCCGTGGATGAGCAGCGATATTATTTCTTACCTTGCCCACCAGGTAGATTGACTCAGGCACTGGGCAACTCAGGCACAACATGTGTCACCAGTACGCGTCTGGTCATTTATCACCTTTTGTCTTGATGTTCATTCTCACAATTACGCTTTTTTTTTTTTTTCTTTTCTCGTCCTTCCTTTCTTCCTCTCTCTTCCTCCCTCCCTCCCTCCCTCCCTCCCTCCCTCCCTTCCTTCCTTCCTTCTTTCCTTCCTTCCTTCCCTCCTTCCCTCCTTCCCTCCTTCTTTTTCTTTCCTGTAGCAGTGCTGTCTAGGGTGCAGGGAAAACAAACAATATGATCCTGTACTTACCTTGAGATCCTCTTTTCAGACACAGTTTTTAGAAACTCCATCTAGCTTGTGTCATGATTAAAGGACTGCGGCTCAACAATCTGCCTTTGGAAAATGCGTTTTTGGCAATTTCCTCATGCTAGAAATGGGTGAAGCTCTTCTGAATCTGAACGTATGTAATTCCTGCGTCCCAACAACAAGGATAAAAAAGCAACTAAATGTGCAAGAAGAAAGAGGCAAAAATAAAAATGATATAAAATCAATAAAAATGTATCAGTCAACTCCCCATAAAATATGGAAAAATTATGGGTCTGTATCATTTTTCTGGTAAATAATGAGTGTATGAATGAGGATAAAGAATTAAAAAAATACGATAACTCAGAATTGGGAGAGAAAACTCTTAATTGTTACAGTGTTTCTGTTCTGCGTAGCAAAATCTTGATCCATTTCTTTCTACTGTACTTGAGGTTTAATCTTTAAATCTTGGCTGTTCTCCAAGGAAATAAAAACATATACAGATCATTTTATAGAGTCCTACTTAAATATTGTTTTCTCCAGATAAATCACAGTACTAGTTATTATTTGCAGGTTGACATCATATTGGAGTGCAGAAATAGAGTCATGTTTTGAACTTCTTTCCCATTGTTCCATAACGATAAAAACAAACTGGTGAAAGAAACTCTTAAATATACACTAAAATAGAGTGCATAATTAAAAGACTGCTGGAATTTTAAAAACGTGAAAATTGAGTGGGTCTCGTTTCTGCTGCCATATTTCTAGTCCGGAGTACTTTTTTGCTAGTTTATTGATTCTGAAAATGTTCACTATCCATCAAACCTATAAGGAAACTGTAAACTGTGATTAATGCACCCTGTAGACATTATTTTTGATTGGTCAGAATGCTGTGCCATCATAGAAAAATTAATCACTTAAGTCAATATTGAATTGAGATATATGGTTAGGATATTTAAAAACTCTCTGTCTCTAATCATTATTTGGTGATTTTTCTAGTCCTGGAAGAAGATGAATGTCCTATCTACTAATGACATCTGATTCACAGCATCTTATAACTAACAGCCCCCAAAGAGAGAAAGTCCACTCAAGTAGGTTGTTATAAAAGGTAAATAAATGAATATAACAACCAAAAAATTAGAGGTCCCAAAAAATAAGCTGTAAATTGATAGTAATAAATATGAAGTTTTCCTCTTACATGGCAACAATAATCTATCATCTCCCACACCCTTCTCAGATAAAAAACACAACACAACACAACAAAACAAAACATATTGGCCTCAGAAATAACATCTAGTAGATTTCGTGTCAGAATAACAGGTGGTCAGAAATGTGTTAAACAGCACAGTAATTAAATTGGTGCCCATGCACTTGCTAAACTTTAAAACTTACCATTAAGTGGTCACATATATATGAAGAAAAATGTGACTTTTTTTTTTTTTGTAAAGTGGAAATACTCTAAATTAAAAAACAATAGATAACTTGCAATGACTTAATTGAGAAATTAAAAAGCTAACTTTCCAATTTTTTGATACTTCATAAGCAGGAAAAAAAAGAATTATCAGGGGAAAAAGTTGAGGTAAATAACTGAACACTCAAAGGCTTTGTGTGTCCATGTATATGAGGAGTACCTACAATCAAATATTCATTACAGCCCACTATCATGAAGTTTAGCACATACACAAACACCAGGAATGCAACAAGGGGTCTACTTTAAGACTGGCCATTATTGGGACCAGCAGTTAGCGTAATAGCTATTTCTCTGGACTCCCACGTAGTCAACTGCGGTTCGAGTCCTGGACCCGGTGGCTGAAACTCACGCCGGGCATGTGTGCGTGCCCAAGATCCCAAGAGGAGAATGGAGGAGAAGGGATTGTGGCGTGGCCATTCCCCCTGGGGAGGTGATTTCTTACTTTCTGTCTCTCTGTCTCTCTCTGTCGTTCTGGCGAGTGCACTTGCCCTATACCAAAAACCTCTCAAAAAAAAAAAAAAAAAAAAAGACTGGCCATTATTTAGTGTGGTCTTTCTTCTGTGGAGTTCTATCATTCAACTTCTTCATTTATTCACACAACCATATATGAGTACCTACCGTTGTATGGGACTGCTTCGTTTTAGAAAATATGTTTAAAGGGGGGAGTGAATTTCCTAATTCCACTTGGTTCCCAATGCAGAATGCTGGTTCTCAGGTCTACTGATATTAATGAGAGAAAGGGTTCTGTGCTCTATTGATATTACAAAAACACCTGCTAACACTAAGTTAAAGATATTTCTCTAACATATGACTTTTTATGGCCTACGATATGACTAAAGTGACTCTCCAAGAGGGAAGGATGGCGTTTAGTATTGCCCTGAATGTCTGAAAATGAAACCCAGAACAGTGGGATCTTTGGCCATATAACTGGGGAATGTGCGGACCAAATGCCTATTTGTCAAGGTCATTGTCTTCCTCATGAGGGTTAGAACCTGAACTATGAGTAAGCAAGGGACTCCTGTCTATTAAGGTAGGTTCCTGCGCATGGGATGGGTTTTAGAAGGAATAGATGAGACATACAGGAATCGTGAACAGCACAAAGTCAGGATAGAAGAGCCTCTGTGAGGTGCAAGGGGACCCTTCTTCTGTGCTACATTTTAAGCGGCTCTCTCTTTTTTTTTAAGTCATTGTTAACATCTGTGTCTGTTTGTTTATTTATTTATTTATTTTTGGAGAGTTTTTTTTGCTATAGGGTGTGTGCACATGCCAGAAAGACAGAGAGAAACAGAGAAACAGAAAGCGAGAAATCACCCCCCAGGGAGGATGACCATACTGCAATCCCTTCTCCTCCATTCTCCTCTCGGGATCTTGGGCATGCACGCACATGTGCCCGGTGTGAGTTTAAGCCACCAGGTCCAGGACTCGAACTGCGGTCGACTACACGGGAGTCCAGCGACATAACCATTACACTAACTGCTGGTCCCAATGGCTCTTTCATTTTCAGAGACTATTTTGTAATATTGCAGTAACTTATCAATTGATGATTACTACATCAGTTAATGGATAATGAGGACAAACCAGGGCCTGATCCCAATGGGGAAATTGAAGCCTAATTCCTTTGGTCTGAGGAGGTTGAAGAGCTGCCTCAGAATTGTCTTTCATTCCATCTGTGGGACTTTCATGCTCCATATACTAAGGGCTCCCTCATCTAGCCATACTCTAGGTACACTTTGAACTGTTATTAGCTCATTGCTACCCATTTTTGTACCCTTTACTAAGACCTGAAATGTTTCCTGCTCTTCTAATATTACTTCAACTCTGGTTACAATATTTGTGGCAGTGATTTGTATCACTGTGTTATTTCTAAGTACCTCTCCCATTTTGACCTGCTGACATTGCCTACCAAGGGCAGTGGTGGGAGCTGTTGGCCTCAGGTGCAGTCAGTTGTGGGGGGAGTGCATTATCTGTAGGGAATTTTAAAAGAATAATAAAACCAGGCCAATCTGCTTTTTATCATCATCATGCTCCAGTGATGATAAACAATGCCAGTAATAAAAATACTCTTACTTGCAGGTGGCCCACCCCTCCCCCATGGCTCTCTATTAGAAACTTTGTGTTGGAGAAACTAAGCATACTTTTTAATATTTTTATGCTTTCCCCTCTCAGCCTATCCCAAGGATGATTTAATTTCTCTTACTTGGTAAATGGAGTTATTTAAAATTAGAAATCCTATCCCCAAAAATATAAACCCAGTTTCTCATTATGTTGCTCTTCCTTAATTACTTTACTGAAGGAAAAATACCTATATCATAAAAAGCCAGAGGCTTAAAATACATTAAATCCTTTGTTTGTTTGTTTGAAGAGAGGCAGCAGCAGATGGTAGAATTTACTCTTGAGTGTGAAGACCTCAGTTGTAGTGGTGGCCCTGAAAACGACTGACTGTAATTGCAAGAATGCCTTTGCTCTCTGAACCTCAGTTTCCCTCCTCTTTAAAGTCAGGCTGATGCATTTAAACATCATTAATTATGGAGCCAGCCATTTCCTAACAACTAGATCAATCCAAGTAATTATGCCAAATTAAGATGATTTTCTAAAATTCTGAGTAAAGGTATAATAAATGATTACATAGCCTCACGGCTTTGCATCTTTATTCTTATTTGCAGAAGAATAAATATGTTAGGCCCTCCGATTCACAAATATGGAACTGCTAGCATTTAAAGATGGCCTCTCAGTATTTTAGAACTCTTAAATGGGAATGAAAGGAAATCCTTTATGACTTAGGATTTTTTTTTTTTTTTTGCATATTTTAGGAGAAAGGCATAGTATTGGAAGATGGCAGATGCTTTTGAATCAGACTGAAATTAGGGCACTGTGGAGATTTTGGTATTCTTGCTGCCTCCGGGTGTCACCTCATTGCTATCTTTAAAGTTTCTCCTAGGTCTCTTCTCTGTCTCAACACTCTCTAGCGTATACAAACATTTTCAGAATCCATGCAGGGCATAACTGAATTTCTGGTTCTCACCTGGAGGATGAGAACTTCAGACGTTGTTCCCACAGATCCATGAATGCCAGCTGCTTTTTCCAAAGATTGAAAAGACCAGCTTTTATTCATTAATTAAAAAACAACAATGACTGTTTGCTAGTCTGTGCCCACACCACTGTAGGGGCAAGGATACAACAGGGAACAAGTTCTCTGCCTTCCAGGAACTTGCCCTGTCCTATGGGTTGGGTGTAGCTGAAAACAGATGGAGCCAAGATGTGCAGATGTAGTTTTTAGATCCATTTAGTGTCCTTGCACAATAAACCTTTTCCCCCCATAAACATTGCGCACAGCAGTGTAAGAGTAATGTACTTTTAGAGGCCCAAGTTCCTACAAACATTTCCAGATGTCAATTAGACCTTAAATGGTGCAGTCTGCCTGCCTTTCAGGTCAGCCTGATCCAAACTCCCAAGGCCAGACCCTCATCACTTTCCCTGAACCCAGTACAGCTTGCGACTTCATTGTATCCTCTGTATCAGTGCTTCCTACTCCTGGCTCTCTCAGAATCACATAGGAAATTGCGTAAGGTACCAGGTAAAAATACGGATATATTTTTGACCATTCTGTTAGTCATACAGATTGGAAATTTCTGGAGATGAAAGACCTGGGAGGAGTAATAATCACAGTGCTCCAAGTGATTCTGATTAAGCCAGCTGGCATTTTTCAGACCAGTTTTAGGAGCCATTCACTCCCAGTGTTGGTTTTTAATGGAAGAATTTCTTTCTTTTTTTTTTGAGAGGTTTTTGCTATAGGGCACGTGCGCTCGCCAGACAGACAGAGAGAGACAGAGAGACAGAAAGCAGGAAATCACCCCCCCCACCCCAGGGGAATGGCCACGCCGCAATCCCTTCTCCTCCATTCTCCTCTCAGGATCTTGGGCACGCACGCACACACGCCTGGCGTGAGTTTAAGCCACCGGGTCCGGGACTCGAACCGCGGTCGACTACGTGGGAGTCCAGCGACATAGCCATTACGCTAACTGCTGGTCCCTGGAAGAATTTCTTCAAGTTTCTCTTCTGAATGCTCAGGACTTTACATTATAAGGCATGAGGTCTTGGAGCAGAGTGCCTACCTTTCTAAATCCAGCTTCATTACTTCATTCTTAGTGCCCTCTGCTTCAGTCAAACTCACTTACTTGCTGACTTTTCTTCGATGTCCCCTGCATTCTGCCTTTCTGTCTTTGTACCTTTCATTACATCTTCAAGGTCTTCTTCCCTCTTCTCTAGGTCTCACCCATTCTTTCAAGGCCTGCTTAGGTCTGACCTCTGATATGAGAACCTCTCCACCCGACCTCTGATAGGAGAACCTCTCCACCCGCTAAACCATCCTTTTTTGAGCTCTTCTAACCTTTTTGGTTTGGGTCACTAACTTATCAATTGCACTGTAGAAATCTGTGATTCCGGTCTAGTTAACTTTTGGAAAGGTTTTTAAAGGACTGATACACATGGCGTGTTACTTATAGTATTTCATGAATGTAAACAAGTACGGAACATTCACCGATGCTCTAGAAGCTGGTGCTGCTATTCAGTATTTCAGAAGATGTGTAAATTCGGTGACAGTGAGCACCTGCCATATCCATCTGATTCATGAGAATCATGCTCAGAGTCTGGCATATAAAAGTCATTAATTACTTGTTAAAGTAAGTTAAGATAAAACCTATATTATCATCTTGAAACTTCTTTGTTGTTGTTAATTGTTTGGGGCCTGCTATAGTGAGGGTTTGAAGCTTTCCTTTCTACTCTTGCGTTCTCATTATTTCCTTTTTAGCACACAGCGGGAGTTTAAGGGCTCTCCTGACTCCTGCATAGTTCCTGTCCCAGGACAAGTGTTCATCTGGATTTTAAAAGGTAAGTAGAGTAACCTGGATTACCCTATTATTAAGGTAATGTATCAACCCAGAGGCTACTCTGCAATGAATATTCAATTAACAAAAAACCACAACCCCCCAAAGTCCCATCAAACCAAAAACTCACTCTTCTTCATAAAACTCATCTTGTTGGTTCTCTGGGTTTGTTTATTGCTGTGGGATTTGGTGGTAACTGAGGATCTGCCCTTGATTCACTGGAGAGATTTCTATTTTGTACACTTTCTTAGCACGGCAACTTAAATTCTTCTGATTTTAATTCTGTTCGTGGCTTGCGAAGTACTGTACATCACTTCTCACAGAAAAGCATGTAAAAAATAACAACACTTGAGAAAGTAATAGCTTATATATGTCTGAATTTAAAAGTATTTATGACGGTCAGTTCTGAAGTTCTGCATATTCTTCAGTAATACACATACCTTGTGTGAATGGCAGCCACTTTGCTTATTTTGGTGTTAGTATTTATCAGAAGCTGAAGAGTGGCTCTTTAATATATATTGCATGTTTACTAAAACACACACGATGAATATATTACCAAGTGGATTCTAAACGAACCCTTCAGATTCAGGCTATTTTACCCAGAGCTGAAAGCATAAACCCTGACATTTCTACTGGCTGACACTGAAGGCCTCATTCGTAAACTTATTTGATAAGTACTTATTGAGTACCTTTTGTAGGTCAGATACCAAAGATGGAGAGGGTACACATTTGTCTCAAGGAAGTTACAGATAGAAAGAAGATAAACAGAGAAATACAGTAATAATAATTTAGTTACTGTCATGATAGTGTTATGAAATGAAAATCTAATGTACAACGAGATGTAAGAGCTCCCAGCCTTGTCTGAGATGGTGAGTTGCAGGGAGAAATGGGGGTGGAAGTGTTTAGAAAGCCTTCTCAGAATGGATGCTATTTACTCTATGGTCTGCAAAGTAAGTTGGAAGTAGCATGTCAGAGACTACACAAATATAGGAATATCGAATGTTTATAAAAACTACATATGATAAAATGTCAATGATGCTTATCTAATTCTACTTTATATTCTGTCACAGATACTAGGCAAGAAGGACTGTATAATCTATAAAATCTGTTTAACCTGTTAAAAAAAACCTAAATTATGAAGGACTAGAGTGCCGTTGAAGAAACTTTGAAGGTCAGGAGATGAGGCAGAGATTGTAAATGTTTGCAAAGAGAAAAATGCCTGTTATAGATACCTCATGAGAGTTCTAATCCATTTTAATAATCACTTATACCGAACAGAAGAAAATTTTTCTTTGATATATTTCTTGACATATTTTAGCATTATAGATCAAAATCTACATAATCTATTATCCAGCGATAAAAAATACTTAGCATATCGGGTGTTTAATAAAATAAATATTGCATTATCCACATGCCCAAAATAGTGTAAGAAAGACAGAAATGAGGAAAGTCAAACATAAAGTAGGAGAACCAGACAGAAAGGAAGAGAATAGGCAGGAAGGGTAAATTTAACATTGAAGTGATTTTATGAAAATTATCTTTAAAATCAAGTACTGGACTTTTCATTTTTCTCCAGGAAGTTAAGTGCTCATTAAGAATTACGATCATTTTATATGAACAAAAACAACAAAAATATTGACTGGAAAATAGCATCTAATTTTCCATACCTTTCAATTCGGGCCTTTTAGGTGAATTCAAATACAGTTCCTAGGCGAAATAAATTTCCACTTGTTTTCTCCTGGTTATGTTTGCTGTACCAGGTTTTAGGGACAAGAGAGAGAGAGACAAGGGGACTAGCATTGTAGTTGCGGTCAAATGTCAATTGGAACTGCAGTCATTGGAGCTAGCCACTTGACTTGTGTTGCTGAATTTCATTCTGATATCGACTTTTTTTTTTTTTTTTTAAATATGGGAAAACCAGAACTCAGTGAGATGAACTGATTTGCTTGAAAGAATTTGAGCCAGAATTCATACACAGTCCAAAGCCCATTTTATTTCTTCTAATTAAAAAAAAAAGTCCCCTGTGCAAGAATGCCTGATTTTCTTTATTATTCTGGATTAGTGGCTGTCCATAAAATTCTGAAAGGTCTCATAAAGGTAGACTTACATCTGCTGTGTAGTTCAAAGAGAATTTTCTTAACTAGATAGTAAAACGATCCTTCAAAGGACTGAGCTTAGAAACAGAACTTGGATTGCTAATGACATTCTTATTCATATTCACTTTAAAGATTTTACTTTCATTCATTGGAATTGTAAAGACTGGTATTCTAGAAAGTGAGAACTACATAAGAATACACACATACACACAAAATCCCAACATATCACAACCCAAAGACAATCATGGTAACAGTGTGTTAACATTTTGTTCTAGCCTATTTGTTTTGAATATACATTTCCAAAATTGTTTTCATACTAAAATAAAATTTTGTATGATTTTCACTTAAACCTATAGTATAAAATTTATTTCTTAAAAACTGTTCATAAACATCTTTTTAATATATGTAGGTTTTATTGTGTAACCTAGAAGCAAGCATGCAAACTATTTGTTTTATTAACCAACTATTATTGACCATCTTTAAAATTTTTAAAGGAAATATAAAGTACAATAAGAATAAATATTTTCTTTCAGTGAAAACTCTTTTAAAAAGAGTGAGCTCCATAGCATCGTGATTCAGAAAGCCAGAAATCACATGACTTTCATGTCACATGAAAGACACGCTGGGCAAATCATGTGTGTGTGTGTGTGTGTGTGCCCCAAGTCCCCACAGGATGGAAGATAGAGAAGAAGGGATTGTGGCATGACCATGACTTGTTGAGGGGGGTGTTCTCTCCACTCCTGAGGAGCCCCCATATTTTTCGGTAATTAAAAAAAAAATCTTAAAATATTGTTAACTTGCTTCAAATGGAGACATTTGCTTAATCGGGTAAATTCACAGCAAACCTCCTCGATCAAGCTGTTCATCCTTCATCCAGACTTTCAGAGAAAAATGTAATCCAATTCTTTAAACTTTACTGTGATTTGGGATAAGGCATTGTTAAGCTTTCCTACTTCTCTAAAGTATATTTGGTAAGGAGGCTTTTTACTTTTGGTTAGATAAAGCAAATAATTCAGTGATGATAGAAAATAACGAGCATATCCGTTTCTTGACTTGATCAGCATTTTATTCAGGAAAACCTTGGGCATCATGATCCACCACACATATTTAGTTCTACCTGTAGTCTCTCATTTTCTTACCAGGCTACTGAGGGAAGAGGATGGATCCTAGAATTAGAAAACTGAGGTCAAATTCTGGTTCTCCCCCTTAGGCATCATGCGAATTGGAGCAAGTTACTCAAATTCTGTCCTCATTTCCTCAACTGTAATGTAAGCATAATAAATATGACCTTGCCTCAAAGGGCACCTGTGAGGATGAAATGAATGAATTCATGTGAAGCATCTAGGATCGTGCTGCTGCACTGCACGTGCTCAATAAATGTCGGTTCATATTATTGCGATCATGCTCTTATCTTGCACCTGGTTATCATGATTTTGTTAACTGGATCTTTAAACATGCCTTTTTCAGATTAAGGCCTAATTCATTCTGTAACACTTTTGAAGACACAGAATTGCCATCTCTTGGTAGGCTGCTTATTGTTTTAGTTTAGTAGCTAGGATCAAGTATCTATTTCTGGATGTTTATTTCTCTGATTACTCTTTGGTCAAGTTACTAATGTGATTATCAACAAAATAATTGGAGCCTTTGGGCCTCATTGTAATGGTCTGAAGACATCCCTCAAGAACCGGAGCTGATGCTACAGCAGAATCAAGTTTCCAGCCGAGCTTCTTCCTGCCCTTACCTCTACTTGGATGGAAAGGGGAAAGCATGAAGGGGAGTGATGGCGCTAATCTGAATGGAGTAAAGGGTGTGTTATGGGGCAGGTGGGATATGATTGCAAATGAAGGTTCTCTTTATATTACAGAAGGCCTTTTCTGCTTCCGTAAAGCCACTGGATCCTGTTCTTCAGCTTATAGAGAATAAGAAGGAAGAAGGACATAGGGAAAAAGAACCTAGGCATGAGTCACCAATCCATTTACATCACAAGTCTGCCAATCCTTGTGCTTTTAAATTAGACTCATTGCTTTCTCAGCAAGAATATGTAAGGAGGACATTGTCTTCACATTTCCACTAATAACCATGTAGCTTGGTCATCGAGGAAGATAGCTTTTGGACAGGTAGTTCTTCCACACTCTGCAAGTCATCCTCTGCAGATGGCTGCTGCTTCTGTTCCTGTAGCGTTGGCCTTGGGCCCCAATGACTTTTGGTGATGTTTCTATTTTGGGGGAGCCCAAAAGATTGAGACTTGACTGTTATAGAGGCATGGTTCTCTGACTTATCATTTTAAATCCCTTAACGATGATGAAATTATACTCTACGCACGGTTATTTGCTGGGCTCTATGTACTGCGTTCCATGCAAAACAGATGCTCTACATTTTCTGAGTAGTCAAATTCCTCCAGAGTTGCACCTAACAGTAAGTGACCACATTAGTCGAAAAGGTTAATTATTTTATCAGCTGAAGAAGGTCTCAGACATTTTCCAGAACAGAAATGTCTATGTAACAACATTGCTGGATAATGAGGGGAAACATTTCCATTAATAATATAGTGCAGGAACTGAGAGGCAATTGCAAGAAGGTTAAAGGGTAAGAACAAAATGCCAGAAGGAAGTAGTTAACCGAAAGGCTATCTAATTTTTATTGTGTTTTGTAACAAATTCTACGGAGATTTTATGTACCACCTCAGACAGAAAATGGTAGAAATTAATTATAGGCAGCTCTGTGTTCCCACAGATTGTTCACGTCCTCATTGTAGCACTCCCATCTCATGTTGTAATTAATCACGTTGCATCTGCCTTCTCCACTACACTGCTGGTCCTCGACCTTGGTGATGGCTCATTTAGTCTTTGGTCCCTAGCACCTGACATAGGCATGGCATGCGGTGTGTGCTTGATATATCTTTGATTCTTGTTGAATGCGAATCTGTACTTAGAAAAGTCAGTGGAAGGGTCAGCAGGTGCTGTAGTGGTTATGACCCTGGACTTCCACGTGGCCAACCGTGGTTCAAGTCCTGGACCTGGTGGTTTGAAAATCATGCTGGGTACATATGCATGTGTGACTAAAATCCCAGCAGAAGAATAGAGGAGAAATGACTGTGGCATGGCCATTTCCCTGAGGGGATGATTTCTTACTTTCCCTCTCATTGTCTCTCTTTCTGGTGAGTGTCAAAAACATAAAAAAAATAGTAATAATAAAAGAAAGTTAGTGTAAAAGAATAGATAATTATACATCAAGTGCAGCTTAAAAGAAAATAAACCTCAGGACAGGGAGTCAGCCTTAGAAAAGGAATATTCCACAGGAGCAGGGCAGCAATGACAGGGGCTGACTCTGACCCGTGAACTGTTCTCTATGACCAAGAAGTAGATCTACTGAGTAAAAATCCACAAATTATGTTATATGGCATTTTTGACAAAAGTAGGTATAAACAGCATAAAAAACTAATGGATACCGTTTTCATTGATCATTGACGTAGACAGAGGAGTGGGTCAGGACTGCTTTTCCGATGAAGGTAGATTTCCTTTTCCACTTAGCATAGAGGCAGCAATTGGAGCAGAAATTAGCTGTAGCTTTGCCTATATCTGGAATTCCTTGGATCCTTACAACTACGGGGGTGATGGGTTGCTCTCTGCTTTGGCTGGACGGGGGTTGACTACATAAATATCTCTCCCTCTCCCTCAGCTTGCTCCCGTCATTCCACACATTTTTTGTGGTGTGTGTGTGTGTGTGTATGTGTGTGCGTGTGATATTTTAGGCAGAGTCTCATTATGTCACAATCCCCTTGCCTCAGCCTGAGGAGCTGGGGGGCTATGGTTTCGTGCTATCACACCTGGCTTTTCATAGAGGGCCAGGAACTGAACCTGGACCGCCCATGTGGCCTCAGCCTGCCAAGAAGCAGTATCCAGCACACTACTCTGGCTGGGCCTTCTTCCACGTTTTCTGTCTGACACAAGCTGTCCTGAGATCTCATTCTGCTCCGTGTCATGACAATGTATGTCCTGCCCAGCTGTGCCCTTGGATTGGGCATAGGAAACCTGTCCAGGCAGTGAGAGGCAGCAGAAAGGGAACGAACTGGAATAGCCTGCTCTATCAGACCCAAAGTGACAGTTACAGTTCTAGGTCTGGTTCTCTCCACTCTTTCTATTGAGGAGTGCTTGCTGTTTGCTGGGTGTTGAATGATGCTCTTTATGGGGATTGCCTTTTTTTTTTTTCTTTTTTGAGAAATTTTTGCTATAGGAATCATGCGCTTGCCAGAGAGACAGAGAGAAATTATCCCTCCAAGGAGCATGGCCACGCTGCAGTCCCTTCTCTTCCATTCTCCTTGCGGGATTTGAGGCATGCATGCAGGTATGTTTTAAGCCTCTGGGTTTGGGATGTAAACCTTGGTCGACTCCATGGGAGTCCAGCAACGTAACCATTACACCATCTGCTGGTCCTAGGGGATTATTACATTGAATCCTGACAAGGACCCTGTGAAGGAGAAGCACACCAATCCCTTTCGATGGTTGGTGAAATTGGTCATGTGAGTCCAGGAAGCAAGCATTTGTCCAAAGAATGCAAAAATAAAAGTTGGGACCAGCAGTTGGTGTAATGGCTATGTCGCTGGACTTCCACGTAGCAGAACGCAGTTCGAGTCCCAGATCTGGTAGCTTAAACTCAAGCCGGGCGAGTGTGTGTGCGTGCCCAAGATTCCAAGAGGAGAATGGAGAAGAAGGGATTGCGGCATGGCCACCACCACCCCCCCCCCCGGGGGGGGTGATTTCTTGCTTTCTGTCTCTCTACTGTGTTTATTGGGATGGTTTCCCACTCATCTTGAGTCAGGATGCTGTTAGTGCTGCTTCCTCCTGAAGGAACATCCTCCTTAAGCCTCGCTTTTCCTCCTGTAGGCTGGCAGAGGACACTGAGCAGCCAATACACACATGTAAAGACTGTGGCGACTTTATGGCATCCTGGCACTTCACATCCCTCAAGTAGGAATTTGGGCTCTGCACCAGGCGCTTCTTCTTGTGTTTCCTCTTCTCCGCTTCTGCAGAGGGATGAAGGAGGTCCTTTGCGAGAGGCATGTTCTCGTGGGGAGGTCATCACTGCCGGAAACTCTCTTTCTGTCTTTCTGGCAAGCGCACGCACCCTATAGCAAAGATCTCTCCAAAAAAAAAAAAAAAAAAAAAAGTCTAGAATGGTCTGCTCTTTGTGTGGCTGGATGTTGGTGGCAGAATTGACTTTTGTAGCTCACATGAAGTTACAGAGAGTAAAGTAGCAATAAGGAATGTTTAAGCAGGAGAAAAAGGTTATGATTTATGTGTTTTTCTTGTTTCATTAAGCAGTGGAGATGCTGATCAGGCATTTGAAATACCATTTCACTTTTGTCTCTTTAGTGTTATGTAGTGAGGTTGCAGGATATGCCGAAATGGAAATTGAATGCTACTATATTCTGAGATGTATTTACATGATGTTTTTGTAGTCTGTGCATGTACCTTCTGTTTATTCCTAAATAAGCTCTATATCCGTCGTTGATTCAATCAAAGACTGACATACTGACATTGAAAAGATGAAGCAAGATTATATCTCAGACTGAAACACACAGGCTGGAAAATGGAAACTCAGAAGTAAATTCTGCTGTCTGTGAATAAAGAAGCAATTTTCGGTTTGCTCTGCATGGTTCTTAAGAGGACTATCACGTTGCTATCTGCGTATTTTATTTCTTACTACAGAACTAGTGAATGCTTGCTTAATATTTTCAGATAAGGGTGAGGTTTTACTGAAGACTGGATTCTTCCAAAAAAGTCAAGAACAACAAGAGAAAGACAAATGCATCAAATTAGTACCTACATTGATTACAAATACCAAGCTCCCACCCCAACCTGTACAAAACCGGTTGTTGCAACCCTGGCATCAAAGCACTGAGGTGTTCACAGCTGTCAGTTGTGGTATTTGCTTTCGAATTATGGGCTAACGCTACGTCAGGACATGAATGGAAATATTCTCTTTCTGAGCAATGCACATTTGTGCTCCATGTGTGATACAAAACAGAACCTGTAGTCCCAGATTCTTGCTTTTTCTCCATTAACCTCTTCTCTTTGCTGCACAACTACATACAAAGAAATGAAATGGAACTGGATTTCACATTAAAGTGGAGGGAATTAATTAGTTTCTTTTCTTTTGAGCTGGAAGAGTTTTTTTTTTTTTTTCCCCCCAAGTCAGAGATTTGCTGCCACCTGTATCTTAGGGCTTTACATAGCTGATAAACAGCCCATGGATTACACAAACATTTCCATTATCTACCCCCGACAAATTACAGCCTGCCAACAGAACTGCCATAGCAGAGAGCAGGCGTTTGATTTTAAACTGTCTTCTTTTCCTTCAATCCTTAAAACAAGGCCATGATTCTTCATATTCAGTCGAAATAGGAAATGCTCAGGCTCAATGCACACAAGGAAATTGCAACCTCGCTCTCTCCCTCCCGCCCTATTTCCTTTCACTGCCACCCTTTACTGCATTGCAGTCCTGCTAAGCTCTCAGGGAGCTGGGACCGCGGGCTGGGGGTGGGACAGCATGCCGAGCACCACCGCCTCCTTTATAGCCAAACCACGGATTCTCGCTTGAGGTCATCTCTTACATTGTATTTCGATTTTATAGAGCTGCTTTCGATAAAGAGAATACAGACACATTGCAGAGATGTGTGCAGCGTGACAGTTTTAGGAGAGGAAAAGAAAAACCTGAAGGTTATTCAGTTACCTACAAGTCTCATTCAGTGCTGCAATTTTGGAAGAGGTGGTGGGAGAAAGAAAAGTTCTCATTTCAATCTGTGATGGAAGATACCGGAAGCTCTTTAGACTTGATTAACATGGTTAATTTTCCTAGAACATATTAATAAAAGAGAAAGGATGTGTTGGCTGCCTTGCTCTTTGTCTCTCCTTAAATTATACTTATTGTTATAAAAGAATGTCAAATTTTGAAATAACTTTACCCAGTCTCTTTGATGATACACCTGTGTGTGTAACAGATTCTTCCACTTTGCTTGGGTTTCTAGGACTGTGTGGTGGGATATTTCCCTGTTTGAGAAGCCTAGCAGGTGACTGAAGGAGGAAAGTCTTACCCCAGTCACAGAGAAGTTTCTTGGGACTGGCCTTTCCTGCACTCAATTATCTATCCAGGCAGCCTTGCAAACCCTGCTCACTGCGGTAGGGGAACACAAACTGCCTGTGTCCATGTCAGCGGAGGCCCTCCAAGAAGGGCGAATTGCTAGGTGGTGGGACCTGAAGTGAGTCTTTTTACTCTCTGAGCCTCAGTTTCCTACTCTGAATAATTGAGATATTAAAAATTAATCTTTGGCTAACTGGTGGCATGGTGGTTAAGGTGGCTGGATCCCATATGGCTGACTGTCTAGTTTGAGTCCCACATGGCAAATGAAAAACACATTGGGCATGTGTGCCCAAAATCCCAAAAGGAGGGAGAAATGGAGAAGGGATTGTGATGTGGCTATGCCCCTATGGGAAGTGTTTTCTCACTTTCCCTCTCTGTCTCTCTCACATGTGCCCTACGAGAAATTAAAAACAAAATTAATCCTACCCTCCAAGGGTTATTGTGAAAACTAAATTGGTTAGTCCATGGGAATTACTTTTTATCACAAGCCATCTTCCCAAATTAAAGCAAGTTTTGTTGTTTCTATTGTTGTTACATTAAAAGGAAAACTTTAGGAGAATTAAAGAGTTTAACTGAGCAAAGAGTGGTAATCCCAGCTGCCCACAGAATCAGATCAGGTTCAGAAAGACAGTGTGGCTGCCATGTGGCTGGATAACATTTGTGGACGGAAGATAGAGTCAGCGCAGAGAATGCTGGATTAGTTAAAGCTTGGCACTTGCCCTGTTTGAACCTGGGTTGAATAGCTGGCAGCCTGTGGTTGGCTGAACCATGGCTGCTGTGATTGGTTGAACCATGGCTGTTGTGACCGGCTGCAACACAGCTATTTGTTACAAAGGCGAATTCCCGTTAGATTTTCAGTTTATTTACACAGTGAGTTAGGTGATAGCTCATTACATAAGGACTTGAGTATGTGAGTATCGAAGTTTTCTCAGGCCAAATTTAATGGTTATTTAAAGGAATGAAAGTTTTCCTAACTTGCCCCATCTAAGTATATTTGAACCTCCTGTGTAGTCTGGCTGGGCCTTTTTAAATTCTTCTTTCTAGCAGGTAGCAAAAGAGTAAATTAAGTAATTTGTTGTCTCTGTCTTAGTGGGGGTTACCTGGAGGGAAAGCACTATAGCATTTGCTTAGCCCTGTTTCCTTGTAGCCTGGTGCCAACACACTCTAGGCATTAGTCAGTATTCGTTGAGTGAACTCAGAAAGTTCTTGAATCTGCCAGTTGAGTGTAAGAGCGCCTCTTCTTTCAAACCTCTACTTGCCTCTCCCTGGATGGGCTTGGGAGAAACCTTCCCTGCAGGGCTTCATTCCTGGGCACTGTGAAAATGTGACATTTAGGCAGGTGTGAGTTTTAGTTTGGAAGAGTCTAATGGTTTTACATTTCACCAGAATATGCCCCAGTTCCACTATGGTTTGATATTTTTAGTGTCTACTGTCCTTTTATGAAAGCAAGGCAAATGTCTGTACTAAGTCATTTGGTTTTAAAAAAAAGGCTTCAAGGAATTGAAGAATTGAGTGTTTTTGTTCTTATTCATTGAAACCAGACCTCCAGCTAAAAACACTTACTTGCTTCATTGCTGACCTCTGATTCGATGCTAGTTCAAGTGGAGCCTAGATTGTTTTTAAAAGGTTACAATTAACCTCAAGTCATGAATGTGAGAAGAAAATGATATGAACGTTCATTTTATTTCAGTGCATGCTCAGAACTTCTGGGGAACTGTGCAGTGGTCTATAAATGTAGTGTGTTTATGATTTCATGGCTTTAAAAATAATAATTTTCACTAATATTTAATTAATTTATGCTAGGATCTTAGTAAAATTAACAAATGTTATGAGTTGTGGATTTACTGTAATATTTCGAATGTTGCTTCTTATTTTTGTCTTTCATTAACTCTGTGTGTGATACTGCAGAGAGCTTTATGGTTTTATATGTACTTAGATATTTAAAACTAAAATAATATGCTGCATGTTTAACTGCCTCTTTGAAGGACTCCAGAACAAAAATGACACATGGTAATTTATGGCTTTAAATGCAAAACATAGGCAACGAATGGCGTTTAGTGTGTAGCATTCACCTAGAAACAAGGCTTGGTAGAAGAGCATTGTGCACTGGAGCATGGTTGGTGGGTGGACGAATATCCTCCTTCCCTTCCGGGCCCCTCCATGCTCAAAGTGAACCTCTGTGTTGGTGAGATCACTCTGTTCAGCAACCAGGCAGGATTATGAAGACTTATAGGGTTTCTTTAATGCATTTAGATAGAAAAAGTATTAATTGAGAATGACTGAACCCAATGGTGAGATGGAAGTTGCATAGACTTTATTATACTATTGGCTTAAGTCCATTTGTATTAAACAAATATATCAAATGGTATATACTAGGGTACTCAGTTATTAGTTTCTGGTCTCTTCTGACTAGGAATTGATGTTGCATAAATTTTTATCTCTAATGTAACCAACATGGAACTTGTTTCTGTTCTGGCTTGATTTCGATTTTTCCTCTTTGTTCAGATTCTCTGCATCCTCTTCTCTCTATGCTATTATGTTCTCTCTGATTCAGAACCCTCTTGTTATTGAAACTCTTTTTACTAATTGCAAAATTTTTATCTTCTGTATCAGCAGTTACTCAAAGTTCATATTTGATCTCTCGTGTGTTTATCATCTGTATCACTTTCACGTGTTACTTTCTCTAATATGACACAAGTGTGCCCTTTATGATTATATTTTGATATAACTTTTCTATTTTCCTATTTCTGCATTTTTTTCTATTTCCACCTGAGACATTCTCTTGTTTGCCTCATTGCTAAAGTGGAGAGGGGGTGATGGGTTCCTTAAGTTTTGGGGTAGGAAGAGTAATTGCACAGTGGGTTTGAATCGGCAAGGGTTTCTGTATTGGGCACACATGTAGACATCATTGCACTTTGGTTATGGGACTTTACTACTTATGAAAGGATTCCATAACATGTCTTCCAATCCCCAAGGCTTCGAGTTCTCAAGAATAAAAATACAAAGGGGACTTTCAAAGTTAATGAAAAAATGAATTAAAGTACAAGTTTATTTTGGTGCACAATTT
The DNA here is from genome assembly GCA_026018925.1 of Tupaia tana. NCBI lineage: Eukaryota > Metazoa > Chordata > Mammalia > Scandentia > Tupaiidae > Tupaia > Tupaia tana. The sequence goes on along the minus strand of JAKSZU010000002.1, from coordinate 46,928,581 downwards.
TTTTGAGATCCATGCATACTTTTTTTCATAATACACGTTTTCTACATGCTTTTTAATGACCCCTTCATGTATTGGTTCTCTATATAATCGTTTCATGTACATAATGAATTTAGATATGTTTGATAGTCTGCTTTATTCCATGAATATGGATTTTTCATAATATGTGGTTTTTAAAAAGCTTCAGTAGTTTGGAGAATTTTATTCTAGAAATAACTTACTTTGCCTGCTTTCCTCTGATTGAACATAAATGTTGCTTTGCAGGGACTTTGAAAGGCTTTGGTCTAAGTGAGAATATAAATATATGGTTCTCACATTGGAGCCCTAACTCCTTTGCTTTAGTGTGGTCTCCAGAACTATAAAATAGACTGAATGTCAGAAGTCAATTGAGAACACATGTTCTCTGTTAATTGTGTGTTTATGAAGACTCCCAATAAAACATAGGTTTTTTTTTTCCAGTTACCTCTATCGTAAGCTGAAATTCAAAGAATAGCTAAAAAAGTCTCTTTTGAAATGATTTTGATTTGTAGAAGACTTTCAAAGACAGTACAGTGAGTTTCTTTATACCCCTTCACCAGCTTCACCTAATGGTAACATCAAAGAAATGAATGTTAATACAATATTATTAATTAAACTATAAGCTTCATTTAGATTTCACAAGATTTTCATCTTGTGAAGCACAATTTTTAAAATAATTTTTATTTATAGAGTATAGCATTATTTTATTAAAAAATTAAATACAATTATACATTTAAAAGATCAGCTAGGCTAGTGCAGATACATTTTGGGCAGCTTCTGAGGGAAAGTTAATGATGAGTTTTATAAGATAAAACTTAAAAAAAATTAGCATCTGAAGCCAGATGGTGGCATGTTAGTTAAGGCACTGGCTACCATGTGGCCAACTATGTGGTTCAAGTTCTGGATGCAGTAGTTTGAAGAACACTCTGGGCACATGTGCATGTGTTCCCAGAATCCCAAAAGGAGAGAGAAATTGAGGAGAAAGAAGTGCAATGTGACCATCCTCCAATGGGGGTTCTCTCTCTCTCCGGCCAGATCATGTCCCCTGTGGCAAATTAGAAAAAAATTGGCATCTCATTTTTGATGTATAGAATTGATATATTTTAACTAAATTGCATAATGAATATATTATTCTTTATATAGCTATTTCTTACAGATGAATGCAATTCTTTTTGTAAAAGTTCATAATGAGGATATAAGAAACATTTTATAACAACCTTTCTTTTTATCCTGAAATACATTTAGTGATTCTCTCACAAGCTTTCCCTCTTAAACATAATGAATTTTTCACATTGTGAAGAATATTGCCAGTTTTTATGAAAGCTAATTTTTTTTTTATTTTTAAAGAGCATATAAAAAGCACAACTAACGACTTGAATACAAAAGATAAATTCAAAAGTGTAGGGAGAAATACTTATTTAATTTAATTTTCTTCATGAAAAGACTCACTGATTATGAGAGCCCTCCTAATTTTTTATTTTATTTGATAACTTAGCATCATTAATATATATTTTTTGGAGAGGTTTTTGCTATAGGGTGCATGCACTTGCCAGAGAGACAGACAGATAGCAAGAAATTGCGCCCCCCCCCACCCCCCCCCCCCACCCCCCCCGGCCCGGGTGGATGACCACACCGCAATCCCTTCTCTGCTAATCTCCTCTCAGGAGTTTGGGTGCACACACACACACATACGCACACGCTGGGTGTGAATTTTAAGCCGCCAGGTCTGGGACTCAAACCACGGTCGACTACGTGGGAATCTAGTGACATAACCATTATACCACCTGCTAGTCCCAGCATCATTAATATATTGGAAAAGACTGTTGTCTTTTTCCCCTTTGCTCTTTTGTGCCCTTTTATGTTTGTGTAGGCATGACACTTGGAGATTGCTGACTTGGCAAATGTTCTGTTTTCGTAACTATCTGAGCATGAGGCTTGATAGAACATACAGCAACTCTACGCAGCGTTCAACAAATAAAAAGGAAAAATGAATTTCTAACTTAAAAAGCTTCTAATGACTCAATACATTAGAGAGTTGGAGACAGTTTAGGCCTTCAGGCTGCAGATAGGATTTGAAGCTTTGCTCTCATCTTTCATCTACAAAGCAAAAACTATACAGCAATGTCGATATTAAGGTGAAATTTAAATATATCTATTTAAAGTACGTTCCAAACTTTAACCCTAAGAGTTATGCCGTGATTTTTCAATGAGAGAGATTTAAAATGTATAGGCTGGAAAGGATTCTCGGGAAGGTGGAAGTAAGGGTTATCAGTGCAAATCTAAAGGTCATAGATTAAAAAGTGGATTCTTGAACTTTTATTGAATCTGGCAAAGGAAACTTTAAAATTGAAATTAGAATTCTTCATGGATAGATGAGATGGATCAAGGAGAGGTTTACAGGAAAAGCATGTGTTTTCATTGCTTCCCATAAAGTTCCATTTGTGAAGGTAAATTTTAAATGGTGGCAAGGATGATCAGTGTTGTTAGAGCCAAATTATAATTTAGGTATTGTTTCTTGGCATTCAGTAGAGCCACAGCAGAGTGGGGCCTTAAATCTATGGCTATTCCCGGAACGGAAGCCCATTTAAAAGAAGCATTGATTATGAAAGGTTAGCTTATATGCTGGTTTTTATGTAGGCCAATGTTGTGGAAAAATTTAAACGAAGGTGGAAGCCAGGGAGTTCTTGTAGGCTTCCCTCCTTTAGATTGTTTCTGTTGGACTGGTTTCCTTCATGGTGGGACCACAGGGTAAGGGAGGAGACCTTTCCAAGGCCTTTTAAGAGTATTTTTTGTCTTTATATTAGGAAGTTCTCCGTAGTACAGAACTGCCTCTTTGAATTTGCAAAGCCTGATATCAGTGTGGCTGCGTGGTCAAGAAGACCTACTGTGTAGGGCTGTGTTACTGATAGCCAGTGACAGGTGCTATATAAGGACTGTCTCTTTTGATTAGTATTGTATTTATTTGGGAATTATAGGAACAATCTTGTATGTTCCAGAGAAATTCCTTAGCTTTTCAAAGAGGGTGTTATTCATTTGTATAAGATAACAGCTCTTCTTTGGCTCACCTAAATGAAACTCAAGTTTACGTTAGGGAAATGACGATGTTTAATCCAATAGTATTCAGTTTAAATGACAAATTCTTAATGGTATTATTGATTTAATCCCCTTTGCTGGTGATGGTTGGATGCTTATCATATTTAACTTGTTGGTGTGAGTGGTGGAGTCACGCTGGGAACTTCAGGAAACCACCACATAAGAGTCCCTGTTGGAGAGAGTGACTAACACTCCTCAGTGGGAGGCTGGGGGATGTGTTTCTCTACTTTAGGTGGAGAGGGTATGGTATCCCTTGGTGATGTAACTTAGGGATCCTCCAAACTAACTCCAGAAAAGAAAATCATCAAAGTCTAACTGATTGAGCAGTAATTAAAATGATAGACAACAGATACTTTCCTAGGGTTTGTTAATTTCCCATGTGATGTTGCTATGGGATTATATTAAAAATGAAATGGAATTTAATAGGCAACTGTTAATAATATCTTTAACTTGCCACCTTTGTACCCACTCCACCTGGCCCCCAATATTCAGCATGTGCTCAAGGAGGCATGCAGAGACAGCAGCTTACTCTGTAAGCAGGCTGGGGCCATAAAATATCTAAAGGAGGCAGACTGTCATTTGAGAATGCTTTCTTATTTCTTGCTGTGTATCTAACACACTACTCCAAAATTTGGCAGCTTAAAACAACAGACATCTATTATCTCACAGTGTCTCTGTGGGTTAGAAATCCAGACTGGCTTAGCTGGGGGCCCCTGCCTCGGTTTCTCTCGTGAGGTTGCAATCAAAATGCTGGCTGGAAACGCAGACCCTGTTGTGAGAGGATCTGCTTCTAGACTCACGTGGTTGTTGGCAGGATTCAGTCCTCCCTCAAGTCTTGCCTCATGGGCCTCTTCACAAGGCAGCTCAGGGCATGGCATCTGACTTCTCTCAGAGTAAGTGAGCCGGTAGGAGAGGGTGAGATGGAAGTCACAGTCTCTTTGTAACTTAATATTAGAAGTCACATCTTGCCACATTTTCCGATTCGATTCACAGACTCTGTCTCTAGGTCCAGCCCCCACTTAGGAGGGATTACATAAGGGAATACCAGAAGACAGGGAGCAGTGGGGTCATCTCAGAGCCTGACCACCACAGTATATAACAGCTTTTCCTATTTCAAAAGAAAATTGAACAACTCTTAGTTTATGTAAGTTTTCTGTGTGGAAGTCACTAATTAAGAAAATGCCCTTTCTGAAATAAGGTTATTGGGAAAAATGTGGCTAAATCTAGCAGAGCATGCTCTTGTAATTATGTTTGAAATCTTCCTATCCCTTTCAGTAAACACTTTTTTTTCCTCGTTTTCTGTTTCACCAATGTCTAAAACCTGTTCTTTCTTTAATTTTTTTCTTTTTCCCTTTTAAAAAAAAGTTTATTTATCCATTTCTTCTAGGAAAGTGAGAGAAAGAGAGAAAGAGAAGAAAGAAACGGGCACCCGCCAGGGTCTTCATGCTGTGATCTGACCCCAGCCCCAGTAAGTCAGGATCATGGGCACATGTGCATGCTTAGAGTGTACGTGGAGGGCCCAGGGCCTGAACCGAGGACCCTGACATGTGGCTTTAGCATTGCAGAGTGTTGTGTTTCTGCTGTGCCACCATGGCTGACACCAGGGCCAATTTTTTAGTTTGAATCCTGTGTTCCCAACCTATTGCAACCTTCCCCCCATGTTCAATGTAGTGCATTTTTTCCCCTTCAAGTTCTACAAAGTGATTGTCTAAAAAGATCTGAGAAATTAACTCAGAATAAGATGCTGGTAAATCATTTTTTTAAATGCTAGAAGCTATCCAGGTCATAATTGTGTTTTGGCATGGAGTTTTCTTATGAGCTTCTTCTCTTTCAGTTCCTCAGATAATAAAATGTCATTGCCTCAGACTGGTCTTTTTGACCATCCTCCTTAAAAAACCCTACTTGTTTTCTCTCCATCTCAAGTTTATTCTTCCTAGCACTTGCCATTACTTAAGATTGTCTCCTTCATGTCTGTATTTGCTTATTGTCTCTCTCAACTCCCTGGAATGTAAGCTCCATGAAGACAGAGCATTACCTTTTCATTTTACTGTTATATCATCAGTGCTTAGAACAATACCTAGCCCATAGTAGAGACTCAATAAATACTCGTTACATAAGCAAGTGTGATGGGACCAGCAGTTGGCGTAATGGCTATGTTGTGGGACTCCCATGTAGTCGACCGCGGTTCGAGTCCTGGATCTGGTGGTTTAAACTCACGCCGGGCACATGTGCGTGCATGCCCAAGATTCCAAGAGGAGAATGGAGGAGAAGAAATCCTCTTGGGGGGTTGTGATTTCTTGCTTTCTGTCTCTCTATCTCTCTGTATTTCTGGTGAGCACATGCACCCTATAGCAAACCTCTCAAAAAAAAAAAAAAAAAAAAAAGTGTGGAATTTCAGGAACCAAAGCAGTAATAGGGAGAACTGCTTTTGTTAAGAAAGCCTTTAAGTACTTATCTTCTCATGCCTGCCTTCTTCAGCCTGGTTCTGGGTTTGTTTCACTCAAAATCATCCTAGAATGGACTGTGATGTGGTTGTGCAACATCACTGGACCTCCGAGTCTGTTTAGATGCAGCACTGTGCTACTAATAGCTGGTCTCTCTTTAGTCAGGAGGTTTGTAACAGTGTACTTAGAACTAGTCTTCCAGAATTAAAAGCTATGAATCTATGGTTCTTTTTTTTGATGAACAATGACCACCAAAAAGGAATGAATGTATGGTTTTAGTAGAAGAAGCCACTTAACCTTTGTAATCCAAGTGTTTCTATTTTTACCATGATGAGCCCTGCTCTTGGGTCTGATGTCATATGCTTTTTCTTTTTCATTCTCTCTTTCTTTATTTCTCTCTTTCCTTTCTTTTTTAAAGAGAGATTTTTGTTATAGGGTATGTGTGCTTGCTGCAGAGACAGAGAGACAGAAAGTGAGAAATACCCCCCAGGGAGATGACCATGCCACAATCCCTTCTCCTCCATTCTCTTCCCAGGATTTTAGGTACGCATGCACACATGCCAGCTATGAGTTTTAAGCCACCAGGTCCGGGACTCAAACTGCGGTCTACTACATGAGAGTCCAGTGACGTAACCATTACACCGTCTGTTGGTCCCCTAATGGTCATATTCTATGGACCTTTGAATAGGTGTGAGATGGCTTGGAAAATAGCAGAAAATAAAAACAAATCATAAGAACACACATTCTAGTAAATCTGTAGAAGACATTGGTTAAGGTAGAGATTAAAAAAAAAAAAAAAGAAAAAATAGAAGAAGAAAATAGTGAGAACAGCTCTGCCCTGAATACAATAGCAGTTTAAATTAAAAAAAAAGAAAAAAAAAAAAAGAAAAAAAAAGGCTTATTCTTTTCTTGCTTTGGTTTCATTTTCACCCAGTGTGGAGCGTGACTTGATCGTTGTGTATTGTGGTTTAATACAGTCTCATCATCCTGTTTCTTTTCCATTGCAGCAAAGTGGGCTGAAAGCTTGAGGGATTTCTCCTGCAATAATTCCCCAGATCTCATTCCTGGTCAGCACCGTGCAGCTCATTTCCATTAAGCAGATAGTCCTCCCTTTTCTTCTTTGCTTCCAGACTCATAATTCTGCGCTTATCTGCTCTGAACTTCATTTGCATTTATTAGCTGGGTAGGTACTTGAAATATCTAAAACCCTTTTATCTGCCTGCTTTGTTTCTCATTATTTGCTGTCTCTTCCAATTTAGTATTAACTGCAAACTCGAAATGTTTCTTCTGAAACTGTTGTTCAAATTCTTTGCATACCAATGTAGGGCCTGGAACTGATGTCTGCTGGGATCCTACTCAATAACCTGGTGCTGCTTTGAAAAGCTGTAACTTCTCACATTTTACTTTTCTCACTTGACTGACTGACTATGAACTGTTTATGAGATCCATCTAGTTTTCTGTTAACATTCAAGCTGCGGATCCTCTCTAGTCTGCTAGGCCATGTGCTAAGGAACATGGGATGGACAAGGGGAGGTGGCAGCTTGTCCCCACCCCCACCCCCGCCCCCAAGCACAACCTGTTTTGTGTAGAGAAATGTATATGTTTGTCCAAATCATTTTTCCCTACATCAGATCCCCTCAATTTTCTTGAATTGAATCTTTTGATGCTTTAGACTATTTTGAAGAATATTATACAAAATGACAAAAACTCAGAATTTAAAAAAGACAGTGTTTACTTCATCTCACATTTTGCTTTTTCTTCACAAAGGGTACGGGAGAAATTTCTTTCAGATTTCAGCTTCAAGAATGATTTTCCTAAATCGCTGGTTTGTTGGTACATTCTACTGTGATTTAAGAACAGATTATACTTACTGTCTACACTGGCTGCCAGGTAATTTGTAGGCAAACTTGTAACCTACTGGCAGAAAACACCAGATCTTATCGCAAGGCTTTAAATACTAGCCTGACTAGTGGTTCAAACCAGTCAATTTTTCAGAAATGTCCCATTTTAGAATTTCTCTCATTTACTGTTATACAATTTCTTTATGGGCTTTAAGAAAACTGGTCTTCTTTTCAGTATTTCTCCAAACTGTCCTAAACCTTTTCTGTAACAAAATTGAGTACAAATAAATAATTTCATGACTTTGGAGTGGGATTATTCTTGACTTTGAAGCTTTGATTCAAATCATTTACCCTTCCCAAACAGGTGTTCTGGGCTGAACCTAGACAGCTGCATAAACTTGAACGAATCACATAACCTTCCTTGATTCTGGGGTCTTCCCAGGCAAATTGAAAGGATTTGTTTGATTGGACCCACTAAGTTGTCTTTAGCAGTAAAATTTCGTTTGCCCCCAGATTTGTAACTGTGCCACCAATGTGCTTATTTTTCATCTTAGAATCTAGGGGACTTCCTAGCAGAGTCTGACTTTTTGAGTGGGTGATGCTGGATTGCAGAGGTGTGAGCCTCAGCTCAGGAATCTTAGAGTCCAGTAAGTCACACAGGAGCACAGCAGCAGTGAGACTCCTCTGTGGTAAAGTTGAGGCGAGGGCGAACGAGAGGAGGGGCCAAGAAGGGGATGTAAGGAGACTGGAGAAGGCAGGAAGGAGTTAGCCAGGAGGGCATTTTTTGGCTTCTAGAAACAGCTTTTGCCAGCATACCAAGGTGTGAAAGACCAGTTTCTATTAATGGTAGCAGAAGTAATTTTGTCCCTTTGGAAATGGAGGTGGTAGGAGGTGGAACCAGAGAGTCAGCAGAGGCTGGACATTAAAGGGATGTGGGAGCCCTTCTGAGGCGTTTAGATCTCCTTGTAAAGATCATTCTGTTCTACTGAGGAATTTTAAATGAAGTGAGGAGATGTGAAGACATCTAAAATTTAGATAGACATCCCTCTTATACAAATATGGGTGTAGATGGGGACCAGCAGGTGGCGTGGTGGTTAAGGTGTTGGACACTCCCACATGTCTGACCACGGTTCAAGTCCCGGACCTGGTGACTTGCTTTCTCACTTTCCCTCTCTCTCTGTGCATCTCTCTCTGGTAAAATTAAAATAAATGAATGCATAAATGAAATTAAATGAATAATTCCTTAAAACAAACAAACAACAAATATGGGTATTAGATTCTAGAGTTTACCTAAAAATTGGGCCCTTTTATTCCAATCCCTAGAGGAGTGCATATATTAGCAGAAGTGACCTAAATTGCTTTTTATTTAAAAGTTTTTATTTAATCATTATAGAATATGTGCATGCATGAGAGAGAGAGAGAGAGAGAACATGCAAAGCATCTTTGACGGTGTCTCATTATGCTACAATCCCCTTCCTCCAGTTTGTCAAAGTCCTGGGCACCCATGAGCATGCCCAGTGTGTTCTGGGCTTATTGGACTGAAGATCCATGGTTGAGGTCACTTCCAATGCTGCAGTCCAGTCTGCTACCAACTACACCACCTAGGCTTGGCCAGAAGTACCTGGATCTGTGATTTGGGTGAGTTGGTGGAGCGGCAGTGACATTCACCATGAAAGAGAATGCAGCAGGGGTTGAGGGGAACAGGCTTGTGGGAAAAATGAAGTTTGTATTTTAGACAGGTTGATTTGAGGGCTATTTCAATACTTACGCTGGGATGATCCAGGCAGTTTGAAATAATAATAATAAATAGGAGCTAATACTTAACTGAATATGTGTTGCTTTATCTGTGTTACCTCATTTCATCCTTGCAATAGCTCTACTATCCCATTTATAGGTGAGAAAATTGAAACCTGGAAAGGTTAAGTACCTTGTCCAAGCTCACATAGCTGATAAAAGGTTAACACAGCATCACTGGTCTCTATATCCCTCCTTTTTTTTTTTTTTTCCCTTAATGCCATAGGGCACATGTGTAAGGAAGAGAGAGAGAGAGAGAAAGAGAGAGAAATAACCCTTCAAGTGGAGCATGGTCATGCTACAATCCTTTTTCCTCTATTTCTTCATTTCATCAGAATTTTAGGCATGCATGTACATGTACTTGTGTGTTTCATGCCGCTAGGGCCACAATTTGAATTGCAGTTGCTTGTGTGGGATGGGCTTTCACTGTACAGCACTTAACCACCTTGCAGCAGGGCTGGCCCTATTTCTCTTTTAACTATGACCAGGTACTCATTTGAGATGAGGAGAGAGGTCTGAGAAGGACATGTACACTTGGTATATTAGATCAGTCAATGGCATGGGTGAAGGTGGAAGTCTGGAAAACACCAACATATTAGGGTCCAGGAGAAGAGGGGCCTGTGATGGATGCTAAGAAGTAGGGGAGTCAGGAAGCCAGCAGATGGCATGGTGGTTACATCACTGGACTCCCACATGGCCAACTGCAGTTCTAGTCTGGGACTCGGTGGCTTCAAAATCACCCTGGGTGCATGTGTACCCATGCCCAAGATCACGGGAGGAGAATGGAGAGGGGATTGCAGCATGGCCACTCCCCTGAAGGGTGATTTCTCAGTCTTCCTCTCACTATCTCTCTCTCTCTCTCTCTCGCTCTGGGGAGCACATATCTCCTAAGGCAAAAACCTCTGGGGGAAAAAATAAAAGGACCAGCAAATGATGTAATGGTTATGTCACTGGACTCCCAAATAATTGATCATGGTTAGAGTGATCATTGGACCCAGTGACTTGTTATGCATGTGCGTTTGTGTGTCTGAGATTCCAAAAGGAGAATGTAGGAGAAGGGATTGCTGTATGACCATCCGCCCGGGGGGGTGATTTCTCACTTTCTGTCTCTGTCTCTCCCTGTCTCTCTGGTGAGCTCATGTGCCCTATAGAAAATATTTCTCTTAAGAAAGGCAAAAGAAAAGAAGTAGAGGAATTAGATGAATGAAGAGAGTCGAGAGAGACAGTATTGTGTAGTGCTCAGAAATACTGGTTGTGCAATTTATAGCAATATATTTATTGTCTCTGGGCCACCTCTCTTTTTCTTTGTAAGATGAGAGTAATATTACTTGATAAGCTTCTCTCAACTATAAATTAAGATAGCATTTATTGGGATCAGCTGATGGTGTGGTGGTTAAGGAGCTGAACTCTCCTATGACTGACTGAAGTTTGAGTCCTGGACCTGCCAGCCTGAACATCATGCTGGTGTGTGTGCATGTGTGCCCAAAATCCCAAGACGAGAATGGAGGAGAAGGGAGAGTGGCATGGGCCTCCCCGCTGGCAGGGGGGGTGGGGGGGTGGGGTGGTGATTTCGTACTTTCCCTTTCACCGTTTCTCTCTCTCCAGCAAGCACGTGTGCCCTATGGCAAAAGCCTAAAGAAAAAAGATAGCATATCTCCATCTGCCTTATGGTTCACAATAACTGCTCAGAAGATGTAGTCTAACATTACTTCGAAACAGAAAATAATGAAGGAGAAACTGTTAAGAAGGAGAGAGTAGCCACCACTTTCAACTGCTGCAGGGAAAGAGATTGGCAAGGGGACAGCATAATGTGTGGGTTGGAAGCATAAAGAGTAGAATCCAGGAGTTTAATAACTATGAAAACAGCAGGAAAACATTTTCCTCCGTCATGCATCTGCTATTAATTTTACATTACAGGGAACAAATATCCCTGGTATCAACTTTCTTCAAAATCAATCACAGTGAGTTCTGCGAATTATGAATGCCAATACAAATAAAGTGAGATGTTGATCATTTATGATCACTTGAAAATAACATTGCATTGAAAAAATTTAAGACAGTCTTATCATGTCAAACCTTAAAACCTGCTCTACACTGGTGATAATTGCAGGAATCTGGCAGATGACAAAGGGGAGTGTAGTTTAAGACTTAAACTTCCTTTTGTGTTTTTACTCTTTCTTCTATACCCACTTCGTGGTGTTTCTTATAGAAGAGAGGTGGTGCAGAAACTCCAAAATCAAGAAGACTTCAGATTTGAGTCACCATTTTTCTTCTAATGGAGTTTTTGACATTGGACTATATCCTTTATCACCTCATCTCAATTTTTTTCATCTGTGAAATTTGAAGGATACATTTTGAATTTATGTATAAAATCTCCAAGTTTAAAAATCATGGTGATTAGTTAACAAAAGTTCACTGCAGGCCAAACAAATCATGTTTATGGGCAGAACTTGGGTTCTAGACCATTGATTTGCAACTTTTGGTTCACAATGCCTTTTTCTAAAACAAACAAACAAAAATATATATTTTTTAATTTAGTTTTATTTATAATTTTTAGAGAATGGGAAAGAGAGGGAAAATGAGAAAGCAAACCACCAGGTTCAAGACTCAAACCTCGGTTGGCCATGTGGGAGTCGAGCGCTTTAACCACCATGTTACTTGTTGGCTCCTCACAGAGCTTTTAAATAATAATTTGAAATTTTATATAGGAAGGAATGAGAGTACTTACTTCAGCCCGTAGAACTGCAAGGCAGCCCAAGGGTTAGGGGAAGTTTTGAACAAAGTTTTTTACCTTCAAGAAACTATAATGTTCTTGGAAAGATATTTACTAATGAGAAATTGAGAATACAGCGTTCTGGAAGAATGGAGTTGTAAGGAGGTTGAGAGATTTGTTAGCCCAAATATCTCCTTTTATATGTGAGAAATCTAAGCCTTGGGAAGAGCCCAGCTCACAGGGTTAATGAGTAGCAGAGCTGGGGTTTGAACCTGGCTGTTGGAGCCCTAGACAAGGGCTCTTTTTAGTTCTCCATGTTGCATTCCACTAGGTGGTGCATCTCTTCATGCTAATGGTACTATTGGAATTCAGAGGAGGGAGGGAACAGTTGGAGCAGACATTTGCAGCAAGGATATGACTGGAGTTGAACTCTGGAAGGTAGAAAAAGGATAATTATTCATTTGGATTGAAGGAAAACATGGAATAAAGGCAAAAACAAAACCAAACAAAGAGTTAAGAGTATCTGTGCTCCGTTAGTGTATATTAGTCAGGATACAGACAGGAAACAGAAACTATAACACTTATTTTATTCTATTTTTTAAAAGTTCATTTTTTAAGTATTAATTAATTAATTAATATTATTATCATTATTTAAAAAAATTTGCTATAGAGCATATGCACCCACCAAAAAGAGAAAGAAAGCAAGCTGCCAGGTTTAGGACTCAAACCATGGTTGGTCATGTGGGAGTCTAGCACCTTAACCTCCATATCACCTGCTGGCCCAATTTATTTCTTTTTTAATGTAGGAAGGCACATGTGAGAGAGAGAAAGGGAGCAAAAACACTCTCCAATGGGCCCTGGTTATGCTGTAATCACCCTTCCTTCAATTTTCTATCCCATCAGGATCCTGGGAAAATGTATGCACACCTGGTATGTTTTCAAGCTGATGGGGGCCAGGACTCAAACCCTGGTTAACCATATGGGATCAAACTTTCTCTGTGCAGGTCCTAACTACTGCACTATGGGGCTGGTCCCTACTTCTCTCTTTCATTTTTTTTTTTTTTTAAGGTTTGTAAGTATTTTTATGAACAAGAGAGTCAAGGAGGGAGAGAGAGAAAAAGAGAAGGAGAGAATGAATGAATGAGGGAGAGAGCACCTAAACAGAATTGTGATATCATGGCATACTTAGGGAGGTTTCTAGCATTTCACTGGGAACCCTCCTTTGTGGAATTACCTCACAGAGCATCATGTTTTTACCAATGCATCACCCTGCAGCTCCATCATTTGTTTCTTCAGAGACAGAGAGAAAGAGAAAAGGAGATCCTCAGCAGGGCCCCCACACCATGGCCTGATCCACCACCAGCCTCAGCTGTCCTTGGGCGTGGGCATCACATGTTCATGTAGCATGCTCAAGGGAGTTCTGGGGCACGAACTCACAACCTTTCTTGTGTGGGCCCAGTTGTGCTATCACAACTCCACCATCTGGTTCTCACACCACTTATTTTAGCAGGGAAAACTTAATATAAAGAATTGCTAACCAAGTATTAGAGAATTGCAAAGGCAAAAGGTGACCAGGTGGTGTCACAGAGGCATTAGGGTGAGAATACAATGAGAAGGGATTAGAATGATTAGAATTTAGAATTTTGGAGGAGTAAATAAAAAAAAGGTAGGACTCAGACCCTGGAAGAGAGACAGTGGCTTATATCTCAAAGGGGCATGATAAGGATAGTTCTGGGAAACTGAAAGAAAAAAAAAAGTGCAAGCTAGAATTGCTGGTGCAATTAGAATCAACTGTCACTTCCAGGGTAATGCACCTTCCCGATGCTGACAGAAACAGGGAAGGGCCAAGGTCCTTTTTATTTTCCAGTTCTCCCCCTAATGCCCATTACTGGCAGAGCCCAGATGACAAGGTAGAAGTATGATTTGGAGAGTCCAGTTCTTATGCCACAAAGCCAAGTTGCAAAGGGCAAGTGTAAAGCAGAGAAAAAGATGTTAACGACTAGTCCAATCAGCACAGAGGGCGGCAGTGAGGTATGTGACTAGAATGGGATGCTGGTGTTGGAATGTGGTGGGGGAGAGGTTGTGCAGGTTGCTGGGCTGGGCAATAGGCTTGAATTTACTGGGGACTTGTAGACTATGGGGAGAGGTGGTGTTCTATTCCACTCTGTGGCTAACAGCAGAAAATACCTGAGTCTGGGTAATTTATAAAAGAATTTCATTTAGTTCATGGTTTGGTGATTCAAGGTCCAGGAGCTATGTCTGGTGAGGATTTTCTGGCTTCATTATTTCCTGGATGGCAGGAGACTGTGTGTGTCCAAGTGTCTCTGTCATACTCCCTCTACTTATAAACCCAGCAAGACTGATCAGGGGACCCCACCCTGATACCTAATCTCTTCCCAAAGGCCCCATCTTCCAACACTATAATCCAATGAAGTCTTTTATCACTACATTTGCAATACAACCAAATTCCAACACACATCTGGGGAGGACCTGCAAACCATACGAGGTGGGATTCTGAGTCACAGTTGTATTATACTCATTTCGTTATGATCTCTCAACAAAGCCATTTTTCTGTTTAGGTGAAGAAGTGGATAAGTGGATATTGTTTTTAAGAGAATAGATCTTTGTCAGAAGCCAATAGAAGGAAGTAGTAATGGTCAAGTCCTAGGCATGAGAGGAAAACTTTGTATAGAGAAGAGGCATAGTCAGAATTTATAAGGTAGATTTTTTTTTCCCCTTAGGGTGTGTATGCTTGCTGGAGAGAGAAAGAAAGAGAGACGGAGAGTGAGAGAGGGGAAGTGAGAAATCACCTGCTGCGAGAATAGTCACACTGCAATAGTTTCTCCTGCATTCTCCTCTCAGGTTTTTGAAAATGCACACATATGTGTCTGGCGTCTTTTTCAAGGTGTTGGGTCTGGAACTTGAACCGCCAAGTCGACCACGTGGGGATCTAGTCACCTTAACCTCCATATTACCTGCTGACCCATGAGGTAGAATTTAAATATCAATTTCCCATTATTTTACATATTAACATGTACAGTTTTTTCTTTTCTTTTTTTAGACAGGGCCTCTCAAAGTATCGTGGTCTTTTGGCTTCAGCCTTCCCAGTAGCTGGAAGTACAGGTGTGTACCACTATGCCTGACTTTTAAGAGGAGGCTAGGAATCAAACCCAGGGCTCCCATGTGGCCTCAGCCTACTAAGCAGCAATGTCAGCCATGCGGGCTACTGAATTTGGGCCTTGATATATACAATTTCCCCCACCAATTTCTTGGCTTTTAAGGGAGAAATTATGTCTCATTCATCTTTGTATCTGCTGGGCTCAGAAGATTGTCCGAAACATAGTAAGTCCTAAAACAAATGTTAAGTAGCTCTACTTATATGATATTTTATAAAGCATGAAATCTCATGCTGTATATCCAGATAAGAATCAGTCTCACTGTAGCTCATGTGAGTTTACTGTAAGTAGGCTGGATGCAATACCATATGCCGTCAATATGTGGCAGACTTTACAAAGCCTTGTATTAATCCACTTTTGCTGGCGATCTTACTGTGTAACAAATGATCCTCAAATCTCAGTGGTTTATGAAACAAATAAGGGTTTCTTTTTCCTGGTGTTAACATGTCAGGGAAAAGCTAACTATGGGCTTCGCTTTGTGCTTAGACTCTGATTCAAATTGTGGGCCAGATTTTGGTTTGCTCTGTATACTGCCTTAATTGTAGGGCCTAAAGTAAAGGAGAATCTCTATGTAGGACAAACCCATTCTTGTTACAGCAGTGAACAGTCAAACAGAGCCGAACCAAACTGCAAAGGCCACACTGAAAACTGTCTCAGAAGTAGCTTCTGTCCCATGTGTCATATCAAGTCATGTAGTCAAATTATAGAGAAGGAAAGGTTATTCCCCTCACTGGGGGTAAGGAAGAGCAATTGTTTGGAATCAATAATACAGTATTCCAGAGTTTTTATGCTGGCTAATTTTATGTGTCAACCTGGCTAGGCTATGCTGCCCAGTTGTTTGGGTAAATACTAGTCTAGAGGTTGCTGTGCTGGTATTTTATAGATGTGATTCATATTTATAACCAGTTGACTTTAAGTAAAAGTGCCCTGCATAATATGGGTTGCTCTCATTCAATCAGTTGAACGTCTGAAGAGCAAAAATTAAACTGGTAGTGTTTCTCTGGAGAACCCAGGTTGATGCAATTTTATTGTTCTTGGTATGCTGCTTTCTGTTTTTTTCTTTGCCATGAGAAAGCAGATATAAATATAATCAGGAATGTTTATCTCGGGCCACCTGTGGCGGTGCAATAACACAATGCTTTGTGCTGTTGAGGCCATGTGGGGAGGTCTTGGGTTCTCATCCTGAGGCCTCCCTGTGCACACTGGATATGGATATGCATGCTTGTGATCCTGGCTGGTTGAGGCGGGGGTAGGATCGTGCTCTGTTGAAGGGGCCTCTCTCTCTCTCTCTGTCTCCCTCTTTCATGGAGAAATAAACAACCTATATTTAAAAAAATGATTATTTATTTAATTTTAATTTATTCATTCACTTATTTTAATTTGACCAGACACACACACACACACACACACACACACACACACACACAGAGAGAGAGAGAGAGAGAGAGAGAGAGAGAGAGAGAGAGAGAGAAGAAAATTGAGAAAGCAAGCCACCAGATCTGGAACTCAAACTGTGGTTAGTCATGTGGGAGTGTCTTATGCCTTAACCACCACATCATCTGCTGATCCCAATAAGGTATTTTTTTTTTTTTAAAAGAATATTTACTGTATACTAAGAGGACTTATCTTTAGAGAGTAAACTTTTAGTTATTAACAGACAAGGGTAGAGAAAATAGGCCATTTCCTGCCTGACTCCAGCTCCCAGGTCAATGGCAGAGAGCAGGGTGATTAGGGTGAGGTAGGAGGAAAAGTCCCAGATTTCAAGTTGCCTCCTACTAGGCCCCTAGTAGGAGTGTGTTACAAATCAAAAAACCAAAAATACATGAACTTATGAACAATATTCTGATTATACTCTTACAATTACTCTCTAGCAAACCAAATGATTTTGGTGTCCCTCAGATAATGACAATTAAGAAGCTTTACACTATTTAGTTGTTCATCTCTTCTTTTACCTGATACAATGTGTGTGGGCTCTATGTTTACATATATATTTTTGTTTCGTATTCACTTAGTGAATTCTTTAAGTTTTTTTGTTGTTTAAGTATTCGCTAAGTTAATCTTTAATAAATTAATATTCATTGAGCATTGTTATTGCAAATGTTAAGTAGCTCTACTTATATGATATTGTATAAAGGCACACAGTCCCTTTCTTCATGGAGCTTACATTCTAGAAGAGTTAGATGTGAGACATCTCAACACGGTTAATGATTTAGCTTCAACTGTGGGTAGTGCTTAAGAAGTAAAGTGCCACAGGGGGTATGGTGATTAGGGCACTGGACTCCCACATAGCCCACCATGGTTCATATCCTAGACCTGATGCTTTGAAGTTCAAGCTCGGCATGTATGCGTGTGTGCCCAAAATCCTGAGAGAAGTAGGGATCATAGAGTGACCATACCCACCCTGGGGGTTGGGGCGTGGGATGGGGTGATTTCCCACTTTCTCTGTCTCCGTGTTTTCTGGCAAGGGCTTATGCCCTATAGCGAAAATCTCCTCCCCCCGCCACAAAAGAAGTAGAGTGCTGTGAGCGCATAGTGGGAGGGCTGGGACCACTTGCTGTAAGTGGTGAGTGAGCGGAGAGCTGCAGGAAGAGAAAGAGCAGAGGGGCCTGGAGAAGGGGTTCAAGGGGACAGAGGTGAGACACCTGGGACAGGACAAGGAGGACTTCTCCTGAGGTACCAAAGAAGGCAGGTGCAGCTGGGGCTCAGAGAGCCAGAATGGAGGGGTGAGGCCTGAGGCAGCAGGGGTGAGCAGGAGCTTTGCCAGGCTCTGTAGGCCCAGCAGGGACAGTTGACTGTATCCCATGGCAACTAGAAAGCCATTGCAGGGGGTTAAGCAGGAGTGTGAAGTGTTTGTTGAGGAATGAATTAATTAGTGAGCAGGGTGCCATTGAGTTACAGATATAGTAATCATTTTAAGCAACACAGACTGGAATTTTTGAGGATTCTATTCATGTGTCTTAATTTTAGAGGATAATTTATTTCTTGGTAAAGAATAATGTGTATGTACATGCATGTGTATATGCATGAATGTGTATATATGCAGGCTGGAGATATTTATTATTTTTTATCTATATCAAGAGAGAGATATTTCCTTGTTCATTTTGGCCTATTTCTTATGAACAGAAAATACTTATGAGCCAAAACAGAAGTCCAGTTTATGATTTATAAAAATAAAGAACAGAACCACTAATCATAAATAAAGACTCCTTATTAAAGAAATACTGCTTTAAATTTTTAGTATGGTAAATGAGAGAAGAATATTTTTCTGATGTAACGGTACAGATTTAATTATTGAGAGTTGACAATAATTTGGGATGTAAAGGTACTTTCTCCCACCCCCCCCCCAGCTTTATTGAGATATAACTGGCCAATCATAATCATATATATTTAAAATATACAACATGATGTTTAATATACATATACATTTTGAAATGATTACCACAATCAAACTAATGAACATATCCATCATGATATACGGATTCTTTAAAACATTCTCCAAGGCTGTTATTTTATTACAAATATTACAAACCAACCTAATATCTGTATGCTGTTCATAATGGATAGTTGAATCATATGTAGTTATAGCTAATCAAAAACCATTACAAATGTATTTACTCTCTTTAAACACTTTCATATTTCATTACAAATGGCCGATTGAACACTTCCACATCCATTACAGTATTATATTTCCATTCAATTTACTATTAAGATTTCTTGAACAGCTATAGTGTAATAATAGCTACTGTGCATTATAAATATTTCATCACCTCTCTATGGTAATCCATTTCTCATTTGCTTGCCAGAAGTTCTGAAGTGCTTATTAAACATTGATAAATAATGTTACAGCACATGATATGAAATATTGTTGTTTTGCAAATCTGCTTATTGGTAAACCTTTAAGTTGGTGATACTTTAATCTATATTATCCATTCTTAATAATTCATTATAAACAATGGGTATTGCTATTTCATTAGATTGGAAGAAAATGGATCATTTCCAGGGACATCTTTACGAACTTAAACAATTTTCTTGTTGGGCAGAGTTAATTAGGTATTTGCCTATTTGTCTGGGAGGGAGAGTGGCAGTTAGCAGTGTTCTGCATCTAAAGACTTAACAAATATCATGGGACACCATCAGGTCTACAGTGTCCAACTTTCCTTACCCATTTGTTTCTTTGGAGTCTCTCTTGTCAAGTTGGACATCATCTTATTTAATATTTCTAAAGTTAGTGGCTTAGATATTTTGCTGCAGGTGAGGGAGACATTTAACCATTTGTGGCAAGTAAAACTGCTGGAGGAGAAAACAAATTTTTTCTATGTCAAGGCTAATATACTCGCAGAATGCGAGAGCTAAAAGAAGAATTTTAAGAACCATTTAATCAGGTGTTGGTAAACTTGTGCTACAGTCCTTTCACCTTCCCATTCCGAGGCAGATGTCACTAAAGCAAACACAACCTCTTTCCTGTTGAGTCTGGATCCAACATGAGAATTGAAATACAGTCTTCATGGCTGCCACTATTAATTGGACGTGGGGTGAAATTCACCTGTCTGGCATCTCATTTTAGAGAGGAAGCGAAAACTCATAAATGTGATGTGACATGATCAGAGTCATTCTTCTGGTTAGAGATGGAGCTAGAGTCCAAGCTCAGGTCCTGACTCCCCAAACTAGCACTCATCCTATCATCTCTGATAATACCTTTCTTTCCTTGTACTTTATTTTTAAACGCAATTTCAATAGTGGAGAGTGTTCTTGGTTTCTTGAATTATTTGAATTATGTTGTCAATTTTGCCCACTATTCTTTTCTTCTCAAGCTTGGTGCTTTTCAGAGGAGGCTATAGATGAAGTATGGATGGATATTCAGGAACACATTTGGTGTAAAAGGTATTTTATGTATTAAATAAATGCATGCATATTGGATATAAAACTATATAAAATATCAATTTTATATGAACTACTTTTCACATCAGAGCCACTAACCTTTTTTCAAGAATTATTTGATTTTATTCATCGTTATTATGATTTTTAAAAATTTGACCAGAATGTGATGGGGGCGGTGGGTGGAGAGGGGCATGAAAAAGCAAGCTGCCAGGTTTGGGACTTGAACTGTGGTCAGCCATGTGGGAGTCCAGGGCCTTAACCACCAGGCCACCTGCTGGCCTCCAGAGCCACTTATCTTAATTCCAAATTCAAATTCATTTTATAATGAGCAACAGAATAAAGGTTTTGTTTAAATTTATTTTAATTTTTCAGAGAAGATAAGCATGATGGCTGCCTTGCTTATTTATAATGAAAAGGGATGATAGGCCGTATATAATTCCCTGAGAAAAACACGAGACCGTAGGAAGAAAGATGTTACCTTTTCTTTAGGGGAGAAGGAAGGAACCATTCTGATTATATTTAAATAGGTGCCCAGTGTGGAATCAACTTTATGGGTCCCGAGAATTGTAATGGGCCTCTTTAAAAATTACATTAACCCTCTATTGACTATAATGACTTAGTCTTTTGGGAGTTGGTCCTCTTTCTTTATTCCATATGGGTCTTATTACCCTGAGGGAAAGTAATAAGCTCTTTTCCAGACCTGCTTTGCATGAAGCCTTGTTAAATTCCGAGACTAATAGGAAATGAATTGAACTATTAAAAAGATACTTTAACAGTTAAAAAATTCTTGGGGAAAAATTTGAAAAGACGATTGGCAGTAGTATTAGAGAACCACCTTAAACATTAGCTACAGAGCTTAAAACGATCTAGTTTTTAAAACATGTCATTTGCGTTATAATTTGCTTGTCCTGATGATGCATGCATACTCCACCTTATCTGTGTGAGCCCCATGATTAACTATTTGGAATAGCATTCGTGGTAACTGGGAGCTAAGACGTTGCTTGTCACTTAGCACAAAGTGCTGGTAATTAACTTCTGAAGGCACCTCTACTGTTGGTAAAAGAAAAAAAAATAGGCTGGATAAATTTATATCACGTCATATGGTATGACAGGAGCTCATCCATCCTCTGATTTCAAACAAGGTATTCGAAACAGGTTGATTTTCTTGACAAATATAACCCAAAATTGACATTTATATAAGACCAATTCATTTTATAACAGTGATGACTCACTTTGAGAGGGATGGATGGTAACAAACTTAGCAGGTATTTTGAGCTGACTAGGAGTGCAAATTCTTGTAATTTGACATTTTTTTTCCCAGGGACTCTTGGGAAAGTGAAATCTAAGTCCTAGGAAGCTCAGGGGTTTTCAGTTGCTATTTGTGGATGCCTGGGGAGCTGAGATGAGGGAGGAATGTCATTTCTACAATTTGTAATGGGTTGGTTGGCACAAACAGCATGATCAGAATCTGAGGAAAATAAGAAAAAAA
Organism: Tupaia tana; assembly: GCA_026018925.1. Classification (NCBI taxonomy): domain Eukaryota; kingdom Metazoa; phylum Chordata; class Mammalia; order Scandentia; family Tupaiidae; genus Tupaia; species Tupaia tana. The sequence continues at coordinate 46,907,138 of JAKSZU010000002.1, read as the reverse complement.
GCTTCCCATCTTTTGAACTAAAAAGAAAAAAAAAATGATGCCACAGTGTTTTTTTTTTTTTTAAGGAAAATTAACAAAAGTAAACAAAAATTCCTCCCATAGATGTTCTCAGAGTGATGTAGTCTTTAAACAATTAAGTTAAACTCAATGTACTTAAAAAAGTAGTCTTTTCAGGGTCATCACTATGGACACTCAGGCTGTTTCTTGAATTACTGCATTTTCCTCTGAATAGAGATGGGAGGATATATTTCTTTAAGTTAATTTATATATTTCTAAAGAGAAAGAGAGGGAGACAGGGAGAGGGAGAGAAAGAGAAACAGCACCTCTAACAAGATGTTGACACAGTAATCTACCCCCAGCCTCAGCCAGCCCTAGATCCTGGGCACTCATGTGCCAGTGTAATCAGGGAGGTTTTGGGATATGAACCCAGAACCCTCCCATGTAGATCAATTTGAAAGAATGTTGCATTTTACCACTGCATCATGGTCTATTTCCGAAGATGGCAGGAGTTTTAAATTGCTAAGCATTTAGCTTTAGATATATCTAATGACCTCCTCATCCTCAGTTTTTCTTGATTTTAAAATGGAGCCTATAAAAACCTGTATTACTTATTCCACAAGGATCTGGGGAAGGAATTGGTGATCAGTGAAGAACTGTATAATTTTAACCAGAAAGAGAGTTCTGATGAACCTTATTTTATTTGTCAAAGTACAGTGAAATTCTTTGTACAATTTTTTTTTCTAGTTTGTGTTTGTAAGACCCATTAAAATATTACCTAAAAGGAGAAATTAGCAATTGTGAGATTTGTGAAACTAAGAGATCCCGCAGTGTACTCAAGTTGTGATTTTTGAACATTTCTCCTTTATTCTAGGTTATTTCTTTGTTAAGTATGCCTCATCACCATAAACCGTGTTTTAGATGGAACCATAAACAAAAGACTTCATAGTTCAGTATCTTTGGTGAAGTGTGTATGCTGATGACATTTGTAGCCATCAAGCAGTTATGTGGTAGGGGTATTTCAGTTACGAGGTCGGTTGTAGATTACGAGTTTGCAATCATTCCAAGTAACAGGAATCAGAAGGAAAAGACTATTTCCAAACCTCACCATTCTGAAATGCAGTCTTTCTGACCACAGAGTTATTGTAGCAGAGGAAAAGAGCCTTACTGATTTTTATACTAATCCTCTACTCAGTGTTGAGTAGACATTGAGGAACCCCCACATCAGTGTCATATGCTCTTTGTCAAGGGCATTCTAGATGCCAGAAATAGTGCTAGGTGTTTATGTGCATTTCACATTTATTATTTCTAACAACCCTGTCAGATACTCCTTATCCAGGGAATGAGGCTCAGAGAGGTTAAATAATGTGCTCAAAGGTTTATAGCTGGCAAGTAGAGATGGCAAGATATAAATCCAGGCCAGTGTGATTCCGAAGTCCAAACAGTTTGAAACTCTATACTGTATTGTCACCTTCCAAACAGTTTTGAGTGACTTTTTATTTATGAGAGGTGAATTCAAAAAGTTTGTGGAGGGAACCAGCAGTCAGCGTAATGGCTATGTTGCTGGACTCCCACGTAGTGGACCGCGGTTCGTATCCCGGACCCGGTGGCTTAAAACTCAAGCCAGGTGCGTGTGCGTACATGCCCAGATCCCGAGAGGAGAATGGAGGAGAAGGGATTGCGGTGTGACCATCCCCCCTGGGGGGTGATTTCCTGCTTTCTGTCTCTCTGTCTCTCTCTGTCTGTCTGGTGAGTGCACGCGCCCTATAGCAAAAACCTCTCCAAAAAAAAAAAAAAAAAAAAAGTTTGTAAAAAAATGAAATTAAAGTACAAGTTTATTTTGGTGCAAAAAAAATCTGAGATTCATGCACAGTTTTTCATAATACACATTTTCCATAAACTTATTGAAGATCCCTAGTATTCCATGTCACTAACTTTTTATTTATATCACTGGAATTGGAGTCCCTGCATTGTTCCAGATTTCTTTGTTTTTGTTTTACTTATTGGTGTATCAAAAAGAAAGGAAAGAAGGAAAGGAAGAAATAAAGGAAGGGAGAAAGAAGCTCTCTTAGGTTAAATTAGTTTTTGAGAGTTTTAGTTCTTATTTCTCGACAGGATGATATACTTCTGTTTTAAAAAAATTATCTGTTCTCCTTCTGTAACCAAATTTGTTAATCATGTTTTAGTGACTGACTTTTGGGCACATTTCCCAGAAACTTTAAGGCAACCCTTAATAAACACTAATAAGTCTGCATGCAGAAGCAGCCTATTATTATTCATGGACAGTATTACGTAGAATTAAACTTTTGGAAACTGCACCAAACACATTCAGCTAGACATGAAAGTAAGCTGAATTTCCATTTGGTTTGCTTCTTGCTGAGCCTTCAAATTATAAAGTGAAGCAAAGCCAAAAGATTAATACAATGAAAACAAAGATTGGGAAATTAAATGACACGATGCAATTTTCTGCCTCATCGGGCTGGCACCAATAATATGCAAAGGAAAGTCTGCTTAGTGTTGGTTAGCTGCTGTATAAATGCAGGACAATCAGTCTCCTTCTCGAGGGAGACTATTTTCTTGAATCATATAGCCATTGACTCTTCCAATTACCAGGGCCCCCACACACAGTTTGGCTTTATCTTTTTTTTTTTTTTTTCTTCTCTACTCTGTCACGGCATTATTATTATCAGCATTTACACAGGTACATGCTTTTATGTTATCTGAAATATTTTAATGATAGCTTCAGGGCATACATTAGAAACCTGCAGACTACTACCACACACATAATTAAATAATAATAATATCTGAGAAAATAGATCTTTATGGGTAGTTGGAGGCCATGATAGACTATCTTTAAGTCATACCTATCAGAGAAACAGTAGCTCGTGATTGATGTCTTACATTTGGATTTCTGTTGACATGCCACCCATAATGTATCATTGCTGATCATTGTCAAGATTCATTCTAAACTGATTTAGGTGATAAGAAATTGTTCAAAGCCACCACTCATGTTATTTGAAATTACTTTTTATCACAGTTGTATTCAAAGGTTGGCATGTGTATGCTCCTCGAATTCTCCAAATTATTCAGAAGTTCTCTGGAGAATTAAATTACATTAACTTTCAAATTTCCCTCTCACTATGGCAGACCACACAAATCAATCTAGATCTTGGGCACACACGCACATGTGCCTGGCATGAGTTTAAGCCACTGGGTTAAGGACTCTAACCATGGTCGACCAGTGACATAGCCATTACACTAACTGCTGGTCCCTCAATCTACACTAATCAATCTCTTCTGAAGTATGGGGCACCAAACTTCATTTGAGAAAGGGAGGATAATTAACAGCTTGCCTCAGACCTCCAGGACCTTGGAGAGAGATTGTTCCCTCAGCACTTATCGGTTATGTATATACACCGGATAGGACCTTAGAGAGCATTTGGCCACCCATTTACTTCTTCCACAGGTCAAAGCCTTTAATAAGATTCTTGTTCTTGTCTTTCAAAAGCAAATTTTTTCAAAGAGAGATACGTGTGTGTATTTGTATGCATGTATGTATTTGTGTTCATTTGTTGTGAGGGCAAAATATGCAAAAGAAAATATTACTACAGAGGATAATCAGCTTCTCTACTTTTTTGGTAGAGTCCACTTAGTTACCTCACTTTGAAATTTTCTTTAAAACTTATTTTTAAAAATCGATTTCAGACATGTTTTTTCTCCTTTAGATTTCTCAAGTGTCTGTGAAGATATTGATTTTGAATTTGTCATTTAAACAATCAAAATGCTTAAAAGATGTATTAAGTCCTTTCAGTTAATGACAAAAATCAAAGCTGTTCAGTGGTCAAGGACCCAGAAATGAGAAGGGAGAATTGGGATGAATCATACCAAGTAGAGCAAAGTGACGAGAAAGGATCCATATACTAGCCAGATTTTCTACTTTCTTTTAATTTTTTCTTAAAGTTACACATTTGAATTTTAGGATAGTTAGCTTAGAAATCACTCAATTTTTGCAAAAGAACATGCCTTATATTTCTTTCCTGGTTGTCTTTTATCTTACTTATCTCTCAGATATGGTTGAACTGGAGGTAGTCATAGCCTGCTCTTCTAGGGCTGGATGGTGATATGGGAGTAAAATGCAATGCTCTGCAGGTTGATCCACATGGCAAGGTTCGGGGTTCACATCTGGAGACCCCCTTGAGTATGCCGGGCACACATATGCTGATGATCCAGGGCTGGGTCAGGCTGCTGGATTGCAGCTTTGGAACCTTGTTGGGGTGTTCTCTCTCACTCATAGAAGAAATAAATAATAAACTTTTTTTTTCCTTTCCCCTGTTTTGAGGCCATCTGTATTTGACACTCTCTGATATGGTAATTTTGAATCATGACTCTAAACCTTAAGATAATGAATGCAAATTTTGGCTCTTCTTATTTCTTTTTTTTTCTTAATGGAAGTAAACCACCTTTACCCTAGAAAAAGAATATTTCATATTTTGTGAAAAATTCTGAATGAATGTAGGACTGACGTTCTTTCACTTGGGAGAAATACACGGAAGTGTGTAATCTCACTTTCTTGCACCTTCAAAGAGTGCACAGAGACTGAACAATTTTTTTGGGGGGGTTTATTAAAATGAAAGGTTCAGATTTTTCTTACTTCCTTTCTTAAGACAGTATGGCATGAATAGGTGCATGGTTTTGGCATATGACTGCCTTGATTCGAATCTGGCTTCCACCAGCTATGGCTATTGGTTTTGGGTACATTTTTTTACCTCTTGGCACTTTGGTTTCTTTAGCTGTAAGATGGGGTAATTACAAGTCCTTCTTCACGATGGTGTGATTACAAATAGAGTAAATAAAGATTAAGGACTTAGAACAGTGTCTCTTTTTCTCAGGTGTTATTCACAATATAAATCTTAAATAATAAAGTAGTTCAAGAAAAATAAAGGTTAATAAAAAGATGGTTAACAAACCCTTAATGATTAGTAACAGTTTTTTGAACTGTGAATGCTCCTTTCAATTTTCTTTATCCAATATTTCAGAGACCCTTCATGCATTCATTATCTTGGGTGAAGAAAAAGAAGGAATGAAATACAAAAGCACAAAGGCAGATTTTTCATCTTTTTTTCCCTCCAGATGAAGGAGCATTACAAGTTTAGTCTCTAGCATAATCTATGGTTGCTAAATTAATAAAATGCATTTTGGCTTCATCTCCATTTTTGATTCAGTTTTGGAGAGAACCATGATCAGTGATACATCATGAAGGGGGAAAAATGCATTTATAAAATTGCAGGGACTGAAAAGTTTACAAAGGTACAGTCTTTTTTTTTATAGAAAATGTATCTTTGTAAACATGCTTTCTATAAAAAAGATTGTACCCTGAAAAAATAAATAAAATAAGAAATATATTTGACAAGTTTTTTTAATTTCCTAGAGCATGTCTATGTTCTCTTGATTATTACTAAAAAAGGTTTTGTGTGGAACTGATGGTAGAAATTTGACTTAACTTTTTGCTAAATCATTTCTCTCCAGAAGTCTATAACTTAATGTGGATGTCCTTATTCTTAGCCCTGCATGATTCATTCCAATTGAAACATTTTTCTGAAATGTGTTGATTTTTTTAATTTCTGTGTCAATGGTAGAGTTACCAGATTTTTTTTTCCCCTTGAAAATGTAAAACTATGGGCAGAACTTAAAAGCCTACAGGATTGATTTTATTTAAATTAAAATACATTTTGATAATGACTAAATGATACTAGTAAAATCAACACTTGCTTTTGCCACATGGAAACACACTTTAAACTACAGTTTCAGGACACCAATGGTGGTTCAAAAAAGAGACTGTCTCCCTTTCACTTAATTCACACTCCATTGAGTTACAGAAACAGGAGTTAACCCTGCAAGAGTAGTAATTTTCAAGTAAGTGACCCTGGGAGCCCCAAGGTCAGACTACCCTAAGGTTATTTAGTGATAGTTTATAAAGTTTAGACTTTTACTTCAATCTGTCCATCAATTACTGAAAGGTTAAAGATGAGCTTGGGAAAAGGAAGAGGGGGGTTTGGAGACCATTTCCTCAAGCTTTTAGCATTCCTGCCTGGCAGGTTGAGTCACACCAGTCTTTATTAAATGATGCATAATTCAGTGATAAATTGGTTTAGCTCTGCCTGTTATAAGTCAGGCTTGAGGTTTTTACAGGGGTCAGTGTGGAGGCACCATGGCTGTTTCAAGTCATTAATTTTCAGTCAGTTGCAATGTGTAACCACTCTAGCACATGTCTTTCATTACTGGCCACAATGCATGCTTTGTGTGTGAACATCCTTAGATGGTAAAAGCCAATTTAGAGCATTCTCACCTTCCTTTTATGCAGTGCATTCCATCAGACCCACATGTGTGTGGAGCTAAAGGCTTTTGTGCTGGGGTCAGGCTAATTTCCCATTTGCATTGCATCCTGACCAGCTGATCCAGGCTAGAACCTCTCTCTGAAGTTAATGGGTGTTGAGCACTGAATAAGTCCATGGTATCAACTCTCCAAACTTCCTCCTCTCCAGAGTTCAGAAAGCTCTTGTAATCCCACTTCCTTTATAAAACTTTCTTTTTGCTAAGTAGAAGACTGAGTTATTTTCTTCCATTAACCCAGATATAAAATCCAGACTTCTGTTTTCTGGCAGTACATACACCCCTTGTTCACCTCCTACTGGTCCAAGTACTATTAACAATTTAATTAGCTTTTGGTGACATTTCTTTCTGCAAGTAGTTACCTGTGTGTCAGTCCCTTCAGCTATTATTACAGAGCTAGGACTTCAAAACTCATCTTGGGGAGCACCTACAGTAACAGTAAATACATTGGTATTTTATAAAACAGATGAAGATTATGATTTCTGTCTCGTGACACTCTCCTCATCTCATTCATAGAATTTTCTTTTCAGTTATGACTAGATTTATTTGGAAATAAAGTAGCATGATTGCAAGAGGGAAAGGTCTGTGAGAATGTGCTATTGAATTTGTACCAAAGGTTTTACATCTGGGCTCTATCATTTTTTTTTTTTAAATTTGCCAGAGGGTGTGTGTGTTCACTGGGGAGAGAGAGGGAGAGAAAGAGAAAGAAAGAGAGAAAGAGAGAAAGAGAGAAAGGAGAGAGAGAGAGAGAGAGAGAGAGGGGAGAGACAGTAAGAGAAATTAAAAAATTACACTCCACCCCCTCCTATGAGGTATGGTCACAATGTAATCATTTCGTTAACATTTCTCCCTTTATTTTGGGATTTTGGGTATGCATGCACATGTGCCTGGCATGTTTCTCAAGCCACCAGGTGGGACTTGAACTGCCTGTCAGTTTTGTGGGCTCTGGTACCCCACCAGGCCATAGATTGGCCCAAGAGCTCTATTACTTCTATGTATATGATATTTTCATGTGATTATTCAAGTCTGTTTTCTCAATTGAAAAATAGATATCATAATACTTCTCCTTTAGAGTGGCTATAAATATTAAATATGATATCATGCTTAAACATGCTGAGGGAAGACAGTGTAAGATGAGAAAGTATAATAAGCATTGTAAAATAAAGTGTATTATATTGTATGCTAGATGGTGTTCTATTAGAGGATGGTCAGGAAGGCTTCTCTGGTAGAGTGACTTGAAGATGTGTGGATATATAGAGGATAGCATTGGAGGGAGAGGAAACAGCCAATGGAAGAAATGTGCTTGGTCAGTGTGGTGGGAGAAAGAGTGGTAGGAGATGAGACAAGAGAGGCCATTTCACTTAGGACCTTTAGGCCCTTATGAGAATACTGGCTTTTTATATGAAATAGAGAGTGGTTGGAGGGTTTGATCATAGGAGTGAAGTGATCTGATTTATTGTCTTAAGTTGGTTTCTCTGGAAACAGAATTTCAGATGTGTTGTTGCATGCAGTAGATTTACTTGGGGAATGTTCTTAGAAGCAACACCTCAGAGGGAAGGAGGGAGCAGGACTGGGCAGAGTGAGAAGCTGAAATGTGATGCAGCTGCAACAGAGGCCTCAGAGGATAGGAGTGAGGGGATGAGTTGGCAGAGCTCTTCAGAGTTGTCCCAAAATTGAAGCAAAGGGGTGGAGCTTTTGCACACTCACATTGGCTACTTACTGTTTATACTGGAGAGAGGGGGCATAACATTCAGAAGGCAGCTCTGTTTGATTGGGGGAAATTCCAGATGGTGATTCAAATGTAAGCCATTGACAGCCAGTGCTCCTAGCAGCTGGGGTAGTGAGTAGCTCAGTCCTGAACTGAAGACTGGGTTGAGGCCCCACAGTGCCCACTACACTTAGCTTTACCAAGATCAGGCTGGCTGCTATGTTGAAAATATGTCATAAAGGAGAAGGGTGAATACATGATAACAAGATACTAGCATACTCCGAGAGAGAGAAGGCAGTGCCTTCGAGCAGTGTGGTGAGTGGAGGAGAAGAGAAGATACAGGTTCATTCTGAATGGAGTGCCTACCACATTTCCTGATGGACTGAATGTAGGGTAGAAAAATAAGAAAGACATCAAGGATAATTCCGAGGCTTTGGTGGGAGCAACTGTAAGGATAGTGTTGCCACTAAGGGGCATGGGGGAAGACTGTGAAAGAAATGAGTTTGAGTGAGGGGGAGTCAGGAGCTCAATTTTAGACATGTTGAGTCAGATGTGCCTGTTAGACATCCTAGTGGGTGCGTTCAGTAGGCAGTTGGATATGTGGAGAGGTATTTTGGGAATCCTTATCATATACATGGTATTTAAGATCTTGAAACTAGATGAGATCATTAAACACAGTGAATATAAAAGAGGATATATAAGTCCTAGAATGCTCCCTGAGGTGTAGCTTTCTCTGACCGCTTTATGATTAGTGATAAGTTACCTCTTTAGTAAAGGAAGAACCTGCCTTCAGCAAGTTGGAGGGTTGTCTTACAAAGAGTTGTGGTAGATAGAATAATGGTTCCCCCCAAAGATGGTCATGCCCTCATCCCCCAAATCTTTAAGTATATTATTTTAAATGGCAAAAGAGACTTTGCTGATGTGATTAGATTAAAGATATTGAGAGGGAAGATTTCTCAGATATGAATATAATCAAAAGGAGTCTTGAAACAAGGCAAGAGGGTCAAAGCCAAAGAAGTATTTACAATGAAAGCAGGATTTAAAGTGCTGTGCTTTGAAGGTGGAGGAGAGAACCATCAAGATGAAATGCAGGCTAGAAAAGGCGAAGTCTCAGGAGGAATTCAGCCCTGCCGTCACCTTGATTTTAGCCTGTAAAACTTACTTTGGACTTCTGATCCCCAGAGCTGTAAGATAATAAATTTTTTTTGTGTGTTTTAAGGTAGTAATTTGTTGGAGTAGCAATAGGAAACTTTTGAGCTAAGTGTGGTCTATTTGCCCTATAGAGGTTACATTTTGTATTGGGGAATTAGGAATTGGCAACTTTTAATACTGACATTTGCTTGTAAATAAAAATTCCTTTCAATACTCTATCTGGTTATCCATCTACCCATCCGTCCATCCATCTATCTAGCTTTCTATCTGGTAATTAAGAGAGTTGAACAGTTGTTATAGCCTGGGATGTAGTGTCAGCCTGTAGTCCCAGCAGCTCAGGAAGCTAAGGCAGGAAGAGTAAGACACAGAGAGACTATCTAAAACAAATGAACCAAGCAAATTTCTGGACTGCGTCAATAAACAATTGCCCAGTTTGCTAGGGTAGTTTTACTACTTTGTGAATATAAGACTTAACCATACTAGCTAAAGGTCGTTACCTTCCTTCTAAATAAACCATGTCATTTCACAGAGGCTACAGATAGACAAATGTAATATTTAAAACAAAGAAAAATTTCAATAACTTGCACAGTGTTCTCATTAGATGCATTTTGTGGTTTCTTTATAGTGTCTATGTTTGTCTGGGAATCTGCTCCAAAAGGTATCTGGTCAACCTGTGTTTGCAATATTAGTGATGCTAAAGGTGTAATGTGAAAATCACAAAAATTATTTTGCTTGGTACTTTAGTGTGAATTAGGGAGATTTGGTTCTGCGGTTTGATTTTTTTCTTTTCTTTTCTTTTCTTCTTCTTCTTTTTTTTTTTCCTACTGTATAATTAAAAAAGTGAATTAAGGGACAAGCAGATGGTAGAATGGTTACATCCCTGGACTCCTGCAAAGTCAACCATGGCTTGAGTCCCAGATCCAGAGACTTAAAACTCATGCCGGACTCATGTGCGTGCATGCCCCAAATCTGAGAGGAGAACAGAGAAGAGATTGCCATGTGGCCATCCCTGCAGAGAGTGATTTCTAGCTTTCTCTCTGTCTCTCTGGTGAATGCACACACCCTATAGCAAAAAAACTCTCTAAAGAAAAATAAATTATCTTTTTTTCTTTTTTTAAGAAAAAATCCAACAGTTTTTTTTTTTGTTTGTTTGTTTCTAGAAAAAAAAAGCATCTGGGGACCGGCAGTTAGCGTAATGGCTATGTCGCTGGACTCCCACGTAGTCGACTGCGGTTCAAGTTCCGGACCCGGTGGCTTAAACTCATGCCGGGCGTGTGTGTGTACGTGCCCAAGATCCCGAGAGGAGAATGGAGGAGAAGGGATTGCGGCATGGCCATCCCCCCTGGGGGGTGATTTCTTGCTTTCTATCTCTCTGTCTCTCTCTGTCTGTCTGGTGAGCGCACGTGCCCTATAGCAAAAACCTCTCCAAAAAAAAACAAAACAAAACAAAAAAAACAAACATCTGTATTAAGAATTACAGGAGATTTTGCACCAGTTTTTCATGATCTAGCCATGGAGTCAGGACTGATCTGGTGACTGGCGCCATGCCTAGGCCTCGCCAAGCTTGAGGTGCTGAGGCTTATTTAATTAAACTTTCTGGTTTGAACAAGAAGATATATGGACACCTATTCCAGTGAAGGACCTTGTTGGACAGCAGGCTACCTGTGGCTGGAAGGGCTTAAAGGCGTAAAGAGGATGACCTATGGTTCATCCCCTCCCCATCTTGCCTTTGAACTCTTAGGACTTTGGTGTTTTAATAGGGTGAGGCAGTGCATGCTGCTGTGCAGTCTCTTCTTTGTTACTGAGTTGAAACGCAGTGGCTCAGTTTCAGGCACACCTGTTCTCTAGAAACAGGGAGAACTTTGGATCACCCAGGACCAGTAACAACAGTGTAAGGTGCTAGTGAGCAACGGGGAGGTAGAACAGAAGAGAGATCACCAATTGCCTACTCCTGCATGTGTTCGAATGCTCAAAGATATCTTGAATAATTTAGGAAGGAACATACAGAACATGAGATGACTAGAAACCATCGCAGAAGCACAAGAAATATGAGCAACCAACGAAATGTCTCTCCCTCAAGGGAAAACATCAATTTCTCATCACTCACAGACAACACAATGGAACTTGTGAAAATGTCAGGTAAACAATTCAGAATATTTATAGTGATCAAATTAAATGAGATGCAAGAGGAAAGAGACAATGAGCTCCAAGAGATGAGGAAGTCCTTTCATGATTTTACAGAAGAAATAGGCTCTATAAAAAAGAATCAAGCAGAATTGTTAGAGATGAAGAATGTGATGCAGAAAATTAAAAATCTCTTGAAAGTATTAAAAGTAGATTAGATTTACACATAGGATCAAATCTCAAATGTAGAAGACAAAACCTCTGACCTAGAAAAAAGATCAAAAAGACAAAAAACAGTCAAGAAAAATGAGGATAATATACAAGAAATACTAAATACCATCAAGAGCCCAAACATCCAGATAATTGGCATTACAGAAGAGGAAGAAAATAATAGGGCATTGACAATTTATTCCATGAAATCCTGGGAGAAAACTTTCCAAACCTAGACAGGCATTCAAATATCCAGACCCAAGAAATACATAGGACCCCAAATATAATCAATGCAAGAAGATATTCTCCAAGACACATCATAGCTAGATTGGCCAAAACCACAAAGACATGATACTAAAATTGGCAAGAGGGAAATGTCAAGTCACTGATAAAGCTTATCCCATCAGGCTAACATTAGATTTCTCATCAGAAACAGCACAGACAAAGAAAGAATGGGGGAAAATATAGTCAAAATGTTAAATGAAAAACAATTTCAACCAAGAATACTATACCCGGCAAGATTATCCTTCATACGGGAAAATAAAGATTAAAAACATTCTCAGATAAACAAATCCTGGAAGAATTTACCAATTCCAGACCAGCTCTTCAAGAGGTTCTGAAGGGAGTGCTATATCAGGAAAACTAAAAAGTCATACAGACAGTTATAGGAGAACAATAAACAACCAAGGAAATGGCTCATTTAATGAGAGGAACATGTCCAGAAATATCGATAATATTGAATATTAATGGATTAAATTCTCCAGTCAAGAGACTGAATGGATAAAAAACCAGAAACTTGCTATCTGTTGCCTACAAGAAATGTACCTTATGGACAAAGATATACACAGATCAAAAGTGAAGGGCTAGAGAAATATATTCCATGCAAACGGAAATAAAAAAGGGGTTGGGTACCAGCAGTTAGCATAATGGCTATGTCGCTGGAGTCCTACGTAGTCAACCGTGGTTCAAGTACTGGACCTGGTGGCTTAAACTCACGCTGGCGTGTGTGCGTGCATGCCCAAGATCCCAAGAGGAGAATGGAGAAGGGATTGCAGCGTGGCCATCCCCCCTGGGGGGTGATTTCTCACTTTCTGATTTCAGACAAAATAAGCTTTAAGACAAAAACTATAGGAAGCGACGAAGAAGGGCATTATATAGTAGTAAATGGACTAATTCATCAAGAAGACATAACACTTTTAAATATCTATGCACCCAACTCGGGGGACCTAAATATGTGAAGGAAAGACTGCTAGAGCTAAAAGGAGAGATAAGTTGTAACACTATAATTGTTGGGAATCTCAACACTCCATTATCTCCTTTAGACAGATCTTCTAGATAAAAAAATAAGCAGAGATATACAGGACCTAAGTGATACTATAAATCAAATAGACTTGACAGACATCTATAGAATTTTCCACCCTAAGACCTCAAAATATACATTTCTCTCACCCCAGCATGGAACCTTTTCAAACATTGACCTTATGATGGGACACAAACCAAACCTTTACGGATTCAAAGGCATAGAAACTATCTCCAGCATCTTCTCTGACCATGATGGAATTAAACTTGATATTAATTTCCAGAAAAATCCTCGAAAATACACAAACACATGGAAACTAAACAACCTATTCTGAATGACTTCTTAACTACCTAAGAAATTAAGTCCGAAATCAAAACATTTATGGAAACAAATTATAATGACTACAAAAGTTTCCATAATCTATGGGACACTGCAAAAGCAGTCATAAGAGGGAAATTCATAACAATTAGTGCACACAAGAAAGAGATGGAAAGGGGCAAATGGACAACCTAACATCATGCCTCAGGGAATTGGAAAAACAATGAAAAAAAACTCCCAAAAATTCCAAGTGAAAAGAAATAATAAAGATTTGAGCAGAAATAAGTGAAATAGAAAATAAATAATTTGTATAGAAAATAAACAAAAGCAACGGTTGGTTCTTTGAAAAGGATAACAAGATTTACACACAATTAGATAGACTGATAAAGATGAAGAAAGAATGAAACCAGATAAATCAAATGCACTATGAAATGGGGAACATTGCAGCAGATGCAATAGAAATACAAAACATCATTAAAGAATACTATGAGTGACTATATACTACAAACAAGAGAACATGGAGGAGAGGGACAAATTCCTGGATTCATACCATCTACCAAGATTGAATCAGGAGAACATAGAAAACCTGAATAGACCCATAGCAAGCCATGAAACTGAATCAGTAATAAATAACCTCCCAACAAAGAAAAGCCCAGGTCCTGAGGGCTTCAATTCTGAATTATACAAAACTTTTAAGGAAGAATTAATCCCCATTCTTCTCATAAAAAAAAAGAGTTAACCCCCATTCTACTCAAATAATTTCTAAAGATCCAGAAGAAAGGTAACTTCTCAAATTCATTTTTTTGAGAGGTTTTTGCTATAGGACACGTGCGTTCGCCAGAAAGACAGAGAGAGACAGAGAGACAGAAAGCGAGAAATCACCCCCCAGGGGGAATGGCCACGCCGCAATCCCTTCTCCTCCATTCTCCTCTCGGGATCTTGGGCATGCACACACATGCACCCGGTGTGAGTTTTAAGCCACTGGGTCCGGGACTCGAACCACAGTCGACTACATGGGAGACCAGTGACATGACCATTATTCCAACTGCTGGTCCCTCAAATTCATTTTATGAAGCCTTTATCATCCTCATTCCCCAAACAGATAAAGACATGACAAAAAAGGAACACTACAGACCAATATCTCTGATGAATATAGATGCAAAAATTCTCAACAAGATACTTGCAAATCATATAAAAAACATATAAAAAAGTTTATTTATCATGTCCAGGTAGCGTTTATTCCAGGGATGCAAGGGTGGTTCAACATATGAAAGACCGTAAATACATTACACCATATTAACAGAAAGGAAGATAAAAACCGTATGATCATTTTAATTGATGCAGAGAAAGCATTTGATAATATACTACATCCCTTCATGATTAAGACTTTCAGCAAGATTGGTATAGAAGGGTCATTTCTCAACACAGTAAAAGCCATATATGAAAAATCTACAGCTAACATTATGCTGAATGGGGAAATGCTAAATTTTTCCACTAAAAACTAGTACTAGACATGGCTGCCCAGTTTGTCCACTTCTTTTTGATACAGTGCTGGAAGTCTTAGCCAATGCAATAAGAAAAGAGAATACTACAAAAGGCATTCAAATAGGAAAGAAAGTTTGAAAATATCTTTATTTGCAGATGACATGATGGTATAGTTAAAAGACATAAAGGATTCCATGAAAAACAAAACAAAACTAAACAAAACTTCTCAAAGTAATAAAAGAATACAGTAATATGTCAGGATACAAAATCAACATCCAAAAATCTATAGCATTTCTATATAAGCATAACAAGTTGAACGAAGTAAATCTGAAGAGAGGAATCCCTTTTACCATAGCCACAAAATGTATAAGATAATTAAGGTTAAACTTAACTAAGGAAGTCAAAGACTTTTACAAAGAAAACTATGAAAATCTTAAAAAAGATATTGAAAATGACGCAATAAAGTGGAAGGACATCCTATGCTCCTGGATTGGAAGAATTAATATAATCAAAATGGCAATTCTACCCAAATAAATCTACATATTTTAATGCAATTCCAATAACAATACCAGAGATATTCTTCACAGATCTAGAAAAGACAATCATAAAATTTGTCCAGAATCATAAAAGACCTCATTTTGCCAAAGCAATCCTGTGCAAGAAGAGTGGAGTGGGTGGCACATCACTCCCTGACCCCAAAATGTACTATAAAGCTGTGATAATTAAAACAGCATTGTATTGGAAAAAAAATCTAGACAATGGAATAGAATAGAGACCCCTAAAATAAACCCCCAAACTTACAGCCAATTGATTTTTGACAAAGGATACCAGTCAATTCAGTGGGAAAAAGAAAACACCTTTAGCAAATAATGCTGGAAAAACTGGGTATCCATCTGCAGAAAGATGAAACTGAATCCCCACCTTTCACCACTAACAAAATTCAATTAAAAATGAATAAAAGTTCTGAACCTAAGACCTTAAGCTATTAAACTGCTGGTGGAAACACTGGGAGACGTTGGGGGTAGGCAAAGACTTCTTAAGTAAGACTCCCAAAGCATGGGCAATAATCCCTAAAGTAGACAAGTGGGACTATATCAGATTAAGAAGTTTCAGCACAACAAAGGATGTAGTAATTTGTGTGAATCAACAACCCTCTGAATGGGAGAATATTTTTGAAACTATGCCTCAGATAAGGGACTGATAAGCAGAATACAAAGGGAACTCAAGTGGCTTACCTACCTCCAAAAAAAAAAAAAAAAAAAAAAAAGATTAACCCAATTAATAGATGGGAAAATGAGCTGAATCAAAATCTCTGTTAGGAAGACATACAAACAGCCGAAAAGCATATGAGGAAATGCTTGATATCTGTCATCATAAGGGAGATGTAGATTAAAACCACAATGAGATACCAACTAACCCCTGTCCAAATGGTGAAGATTGAAAATACAAAAATTGGTAAATGTTGGCAGGGTTGTGATGAAAGTGGAACTCTCCTACACTTTGGTGGGAATGTAAATAGGTCCAACCACTGTAGAAAGCAATATGGAGTTTCCTCCACTCAGAAAAGCACTTGCACGTCAATATTTATTACGGCATTATTTATGATTGTATGGAACCAACTCAAATGTCCATGAAGAGATGAATGGATTGAAAAAATGTGGCACAAATACTCTATGGAATACTATTCAGCCATAAAAAATAACAAGACCCTGGTATTTGATAGAAAGTGGTCAAATATGGAAGATTTATTGCTGAGTGAAGCAAGCCAGGCTACGAAAGAAGGATATTGTATATATCCACTTAATATGTACTGACTATCTGCACTGTATGGTAGAGATTGAAATATTGGAGGGCATAAAAACAGTGAAAATAGTTATGGATGCTGAAGACAGTGTGGAACATGGTAGGGGGAGAAGGGAAGTGTATAGAGAAAGAAAGCAGGGCGAAAATAGGCATGACATTTGTGGGACACAGAAGTGGTTTATTGCCTGTTGATGATAATATGTATAGTATTCTCAACTGGACTGGTCTGAGAAGTATTTCATGTTAGGTGAATTCTCTTTACAAGCCAAATGATATATATAGTGAGTGAATGTTTAAAAAAATAATAAGAAGATGTATCAGAGCTGTCTTAAATCATTTGAGAGCTTACTGGGCCTGAATTCAAGTATTGGAATAAGAGACCTAGCTGTACAGTTTAGCTGCACAGGGGCAGTGAACATGGCTTCAAAGATAACTGCTAATCTATGGGTCCAGTCTTCCCCAAACTAGCAAGTAGATCTTGCTTATCCAGGCCACTCTTCACCGTTGCTGCACTACTCTCAGCATGCATGATTCTAAAGCTAAAGATGGATAAAAACAAACTGGTAGCCAACAAAATGGTTAAAAAAAAGCTTATTTGATCGACTGTATAAATAAAGAAGATTAGGCAGCAGATCTACAAAAAACCTGGAGATTTACCTATTCTACCACAGAAGAACATGAAGAGAGTGGTTGAACCCCCAGCAAAGGAAATAGAGAACATAGTAGAGATCCCAAGTAAACCACAGAAAGATGAAGATCTGACACAGGGCTATGAAAAATGGAAAAGGAAAATTTTGGAAAATGCTGCCAGGGCTCAAAACGTTACAGGAGAGTGATTTCAGCTTTCAGATTGGCATACTCCAAGAAGATTTGAGAGCTTGGGAATTTCATTTGAACTTTTCTAAGTAGGATGCTAAGACAATTGTGTGAATAGTACAGAAGCTAGAAGTTCTGGGCATTGGGCTGGCCCCTGGCCAGGCAACACAGATCAGTGACAGTGTCTGGCTGGCATAGCCTCAGCTCCTTGCCAGTCTGCACACTCCCACAAAATGGAATTGAAGACATTTTGCTTTTTTATTTTGTTTAAAATTAAAAGTAGTCTTGTGCGCTGTCTAGGGTATAAAATTCAAAGTGAATGGAACTTACAAATTTTACTTAAAATTTTTAAGTGTTTGGTTTAACCAAATCAATATATTGTATGGCATAGGTTAATAATGTTATTTTTCTATACAAAAAAAGAATTGCAAGAGAATTGGAATTTTTGTTTTTCTAAAGTATACTGAATACCACATTCGGTAGAGCAAAGTGGGTAAGAACATGAATTTCAGAATCAATCAGTACTAATGTATTTTTAGAGAGATTTTCGCTATAGGGCACATGTGCTCGCCGGAGACACAGAGAGAGATAGAAAGAGAATTAGTGAGAAATCACCTCCCAGGAGGGATGACCATGCCACAGTCCCTTCTTCTCTATTCTTCTCTCAGGATTATTGGCATGCACGCACATGCAGCTGGTGTAAATTTCAAGCTGCTGGGTCTAGGACTTGAACTGTAGTCTGCCTTTGTGGGAGTGTGGCGTCACAACCACTACACCACCTGCAGGCCTAAGAAGTACTAATTTAATTAGTTTGGGCCATGCAGTAACTTGGGCAAATTAGTTCTCTGCTCTAAGGCTCAATGTTCTTATCCCTAAAATGGGAATAGCTGTCTTTTTTTCATAGATGTGGACTTCAGATTAAGTAAGAAAAAGTATATAAACCCAGTTCTTGGAATGTAGTTAAGTACTAAAAAAATGATGGTTGTAATGATAGTTATTATTATCACTCCATAGTAGCCGAGTGAGAAACAGAAGCATCAAGATCTATCTGAAAATTTTCTCATTTATTCCTCTGTGCTCTTTTAACAATACATTTATCAAGTCATCGGTATTCTGCTGCCAAAACAATTTATAAGCCAATTAACCCTGGTAACCAGGCACCTCCAACAGCATAACATTGTCATATGTGTCACAGACAGTGCAGAAAAAGAAGAGTTCACTGCCTCCTGAGGCACATTATTTACCAGCTCCTCTGCCATAAAATGTGCTACGTCTGTGAAGCATCCCTTGGTTATATTTTTATTTTATAGCATCCTGCATTGACCGTTTTTGCAAAATAATGATAGTCCCCTTATCAGCTCATCGTCTGCCAGTCAGTAATTTATCTGAATGGCTTCTTTCAGCATCAGTATGTGGTCCAGGTAGAGGTGAGGCATTGGCTGTAATGACAGTGGGCACAGTGCAGCAGGCAGGATTTAAAGTACCTGTTGCTTACACTGGTGAAGTAGATGCTAAGCAGAGTTTGCTGTTTTCTGGAAGGGAAAACATCTGGTACTCTATAGATTGTTCCCAGAAGAAAATGCACCTTTGAATTTGGGTTAAAATCTGAATGCTGGTATTCATTTGGAAGTCTGGCTAGTGTGCACATTTAAGCCTGTGCTGTTTATGTCGTAGAGATTTTACTTCCTGGAGAAGGATCCTGGTAGAACACAATTAGATGTGCTTGGTAACTTAAGGCGGGGGTTGGGGGGGTGGGAGGTAAGTGAAGCACCCTAGACTAGAATTCTTTTCTACCTTCATCTCCCCTCACTCCCCACATACTGAGAGCAGTTATTACTATCAAGACTTCTTCAAGGAAAGGTTTAATTTTAATCCTACTTCCTGTTGCAATTTAAAATAATTTTGAGGTACCAAACCTTTAAAGATCACTCTTACGTCTATTGTCTAGAGTAAGGAAGTACCAATTAAAGTATTTTTATTTTATTATTTTTTAAGGCCTTTGCCATAGGGCATGTGTGCTCACTTGGAGGGGGAGGGAGAGAAAGTAGAAGAGAGAGAGAGAGAGAGAGAGAGAGAGAGAGAGAGAGAGAAAGAGAGAGAGAGAGAGAGAGAGAGAGAGAGAGATATCACCCCCTGGGGGATGACAACGCTGCAATCCCTTCTCCTCCATTCCCTTCTCCATTTTCCTCTGGGAATTTTGGACACACACACACACACACACACACACACCTGAACTTGGTGTGATTTTTCAAGCTACTGTTGGCCATGTGGGAGTCCAGTGCCTTACTGGCACTGGGAGTCCATGCCACCTACTGGGAGTCCATGCCCCAATGAAATATTTTAATAAACATAGTTTACTTGTCCTTGGGGTAGAAAGGCAATTGACCTTGTAGGGAGAGAAGGAAAGCACGTTGTCTTTTAGGGTGAGGAGAGGGATTATTACTTCCTCAAATTCCTGCAGCTTTCTGGAGAGGAGTTTGAAGAACTTTGTTGTGGATGGTGATGATGGATTGAAGTTTAGTTAGTTTTTCTACATTTCTCTCCTCACCTTTTGTGTTAGCTTACTTTTTAGCATGGAAAAAAAAAGAATGAGATTTTCCCACCTAAGCTTAAGCTATTTGAATTGCCTGATGTTGGGGGCCAGGCTGGTCATTGTCACAGCCAATAGAAGTCGTTTGTCTCCTGGGATCAGCAGATGGTGTAATGGTTATGTCACTGGTCTCCCATGTAGTTGACCGTGTTTTGAGTACCAGACCTGGTGGCTTAAAACTCATTCTGGGTGCATGTGCATCCATGCCCAAGATACCAAGAGAATAGAGAGGGCATTGTGGTGTGCCATCCTCCTGGAGACTCGCTTTCTGTCTCTCTGTCTCTGTCTCTGGTAAGCATATGAACTCTATAGCAAAAATCTCTCTAAAAAAGAAAAAAAAAAGAAGTAATTTGTCTTCCACGTATTTCAATACTGGAACTCTTTAGTGCAGTTTGTGCATAACTTTAAGTTATCCTTAAACAAACTCCAATGATTAATTTTATCCTTATAGTATTATTAGTACCCTTTCCCTTCTTCTTCCCTCTACTCCTCTCCCTTCCCTTTCTTCCAGGTTTCCCAACACAACGCTCAGGAATAGTCAATCAAATATTTTACTCAGATCTTTGTTTTCCTTAAGGATCTGATCAGGTTTTCTTTCACTCCCTGTGGCTACCCTTTGCTCTTCTTTGGGTCCGTGGTCACATTTAATAGGGTAATAGAGTCATGAGTTGTAATTGAGACATTTAAAGAATAGTCTCTCACTGGCAAGGGGTAGTGACTTAAAGAACTTGCCAGTGTTTGGTTATGAACCACACAATAACACGTGTGTGTTGAGAGGGCTTCAGTGCAACTCAATGAGTAATGAAGCTGGGCTTCCTGAGGGAAAAAGCATCGTGGCTGTATTTACCAGCTGAACTGGTACAATTTCCAGCCCTCCAAGGAACATGTGATTTTCTTTTGAAGACCTCTATGCATAATTCTCATGGTGGAAAGAAATTTCCTAGGAATGGGAGTCTAGGGAAATAATAATTATTTCTTTGAGCTGCAGAGACTTGAAGTGAATGTTCAGCAGTCTTTGTTTAAATTCATAACTTGTGAGAAAAAGTTTAAGGACAGATTTTGTTCATTTGTGAATATAACTATGCATTCAGCCAGGAATTGAGGTACAAACAATTCACTTTGAATCTTTTGTGATCAGTTGAGGCATAAATACTGAATCAAGGAATTCTATGAAGTAGTTTCCATTGGATTTTACTCTTTTAATTATTTTTTCCTCTGATGCAATTAAACACTCCTAAATATACTCAAGCATACATGCACATGTAAACACAAATGCTTACATAGGTAGAAGTATCCTATGCTATGTCCATTCTCAGAAAAGGCTAAAAATTTAATGAACGGGCTACCTTGTCATGAATTCTGTTTCCTGATGAGATAAACAATGACTCTTAATTAGCAGCTAAATTTTTTAATTAAGACGATTCTGCAGTAATTATCCTAGTTGTCTGCTTCACTGGATTTTAATGAAACAGATTGATTAGGTATAAAACTAGTAGCATAATTAAACATTCAGGGTTGCACTGGTCACTGAGGTGAAAGTAATGTGATTAAACCCTAAAGTATATTCCTTCGCAAAGTATTTCAGACAGTCAAACGAGTAAAGTGTCTGTGAGCTTCACTTTTATGAGTAGTTTCAACACCTTAAGGTAAAAACAGATTCAGCCACAACTAATTCACTCATGCAAAACATATTTATTAAGCTCATACTATGTGCCAAAGTGATGCAGTGGTATAAAGCATGCTCTTTGGGATTAGATGCACTTGTTCAGTCTTGGATTTTTACTTAGCAGACTTGGGATATTTGGAAAGCCCCATAACTTCTTGGTACCTTAGTTGACAAAAAAGATAGATAATACCCTGTGTGGTTGTTAGTTTGTAAATGCCAGCACCTATTTCTACCATAGTGCTTGATATCGAGTAGATGCTCTGTACAAGTAAGGACTATCATTACTATTGCTTTTATATTTATTTATTTATTTATTTATTTATTTATATTGGTGAGGCTACAGTTTTTGATAGGTTACAGAAAAAGTAAAGAAAGTGTATATCGTGTACAGATGATCCTCAATATTCTATTTTATTTTCATCTTTTAAACTTTACTTATTTCATGAACAAGAGAGAGAGACAGAGAGGTCGATACCATAGCAGAGTGTTCATGCTGTGTTACACCTCTGTCTCAGCTGATCTGGATCATGGATACATTCATGCACACCTGGCATGCTCAGAGTGCCCAGGAGGTGAATCCAGGACCTTTCTTACGTGAGGATGCAGGTTGGTTTTCATGAGCTCTGTCATCTGGAAAGCAGGGGTAGCCATATTGTATTGAAACTCTGCTCAGACTTTCCCTTGCATGGCAGTAGTCACCTGGGCACAGAAAGATGCAGACTCTTCCATTCTGTCTTTAACTGGTACAGGCTTCTTTTGAAGGAAGACCGTGACTCTGACTTATCTTCTACTTTTGAGGTTGTTAGCTAATGCTGTCAACAAACAGGACAGTGGTAGTTAATAAAATCTTTCATAAACTTTTTGGGAGTGGGTGGTGATTCATTATTTAAAATTTCAAAACATAGTTTAGGAAACCTGCTTGAGATGGAAAAATACCAGTATACAATAGGTTCAATAATCAGTCATGTTAATAATTCAATCTGGGGCCAGCAGATGGCATAGTGGTTACTGTGGATTGAGTCCTGGACCCGGTACCTCGAAAAATCATGCCAGGTGCATGTACATGCATGCCCAAAATCCTAAAAGGAGAATGGAGGAGAAGGGGTTGTGGTGTGGCCATCCCCCTTGGGTGGGGCACAGTGATTTCTCACTTTCACTGTCTTTATTTCTCTCTGTCTGGCGAGCACACATGCTCTATGACAAAAACCGTAAAAAAAAATCTTTTGAAACTATTAATTTCTATGGTAATATGGAAAAAAAGGATGATTTATTACCTGGACATGTCTTCTCATCAAAATATTTATAAACATTTTATATCACTTAGTTTTCAAAATAGAATATTCAGTTTGTGGCACTCAGCAGTTAATTGTCCTCATCCTGTATGCATTAGCAAATGGGTGGTTGATGGGAAGTGAGTGGCTTTACATTAGTGCCTAATTACAATAGAGATTTCAATTTATTAATATAAAAAGATTACTTGTTTGTAATTATAAATTATAGAGCACGTGAGTCTTTTATTAATGCGAAGAATTAAAGTTATTCATAACGATGTGTATACCCTAGATGCAAACTATCATAATAATGTCATTGTGTGCAACCAGTTAGAAAGGACTTGTCAGTTCTCTGAAGTAAAGACTGATATCCTGGAGCCAGTAGGTGGCATGGTGCTTAAGGCACTAAACTCCCAAATGGCCAACTATGGTTCAAGTCCTGGACTTGGTGACTTGCTTTCTCAATTTCCCTCTCTCTGTCTCTCTGGTGAGTGCATGCTCCCTATAGCAAATAAAAGAATAATAATAAAAATTAAATAAATTTTTGAGAAAATTGAAAAAAGAATAGAATGATGTCTTTTTCACTATGTCTATGGGAGGGATTCACTAATTTGTGTATAAATGAATTTCTTGAAGTAATGGTGTGTTTATCATTATAGATTCACACTTAAGAGTCTAAGAATTGACACTGAAATTTCCTAGTTTGTAACAAATCTGTTGTGACCTGGGTGGTTAGATATTAGCATAAGAATTATATGTATTTCCTCTCTGTCTCTCCTCTTTCTCTTTTCCTTGAATATATTAGCATTAAATATATTTTAATCAATAATATTCTTTAACTTAATATAGACTTTATTTCTAGTAGTCTTCAGATCAAATTTATAACTTTTGGTAGTTTTTAATGTTTTATAATTCATGGCTGATTATTCTTTAGGTTGTTAGTGTGTGTATATATATATGTGTGTGTGTATATATATTTATATATATGTGGATATGTACATGTGTATGTGTGTGTGTATATATGTCTGTGTGTGTGTGTGTGTGTGTGTGTATATATATATATATATATATATATATATATATATATGTTTTGTGAGAGTGTACAGGTGCTTGCCAGAGAGAGAGACAGAAAGAGAAAGTGAGAAAGCACTCACTTATGGGGCATAGTCATGCCATAATCCCTTCTCCCTTTCTTCTTGTGGGATTTTGGTCATGTACACACACATACACACACACGCACGCACACACACACACATGCACCTAGTGTATTTTTGAAGTCACTGGGTCTGGGACTTGAACCAGTTTGCTTTCTCTCTTTCTTTCTCTCTCGTCAGATTAAAAAAAAGGGTGATGATAATGAATAAAATAAAATACAATAAATCTCTTAAAAAAAACCCCTGTATTTCACCACTGTATAAGCGGATGAGATGAATTTTTTTTCAGTTATATCTTAATGTCAATAAATCCTATGGATTATTAGTAGAATAGTGTTTCTATTTTAAAGGATTTAAAAAAATTTTCAGTCAGAACTGTTGTCTTCATTAAAGAACTATGTTTGATAACAATCAAGCTCTTAAAAATCGATCTTAGTGTAACTATTAGGATAGAATTGCTAATAAACCTGACTGAAAATGAGCAAAACAAAACAACTTTCCCATTGGTGAAAACTAAACATGCCTATGTTTGATTTGTTATGATAGTAATTATCTCGGGTCTTGAAAATAAAACAAGATATGTCTATAAAATTAGAATACTTTGTAAAC
This sequence comes from Tupaia tana, assembly GCA_026018925.1. NCBI lineage: Eukaryota > Metazoa > Chordata > Mammalia > Scandentia > Tupaiidae > Tupaia > Tupaia tana. Next base: position 46,882,545 of record JAKSZU010000002.1, on the reverse strand, counting down.
ATTTAGAGATGTCGTTCTTTATTTTACAACAATTTCGATATGATCTTCAGTAAACTAGAGGTACAATGAAAGGATGTGTTTCCCAGAAGCCACTTGTGGAGGTTTAGATTACAGGATAGTCGGGTAGTACTGACAGGAAGTGAGTATACTGAAGGCATTTCTATGTAGACAGCTCAGTGACTACTTAGGGAAAAGTTTAGGTTTTCTGTTCAGGAAGAAATGAAAAAGATCTTTGTGTAGAATGTAATTCTCATCTATGAGTTTCAAAGAGACAGTGATAATAAATAGGCACTATTTAATCTACCATCATCCTAGTTATTATGTCAATGAGCGAAACTCAAGGTGTAAGATATTCTCTTCACCCTGTCTGGTTTCATAGTTGGTGGCCTAACGGTTCCATTTGGTGTGAAAATAATCTAAAGAAAAAAGTAGCAATTGTACTAGAAGTGCTTACTAAATGCTATTCTGAAGTAAGATCTGCTGTCTATTAAAATCATGACCTTTAGCACTCCAAAATTAACCACTTGGGTCCTGAGAAAATGGTACAGTGAAAATCACCAGATGACTCAGTGATACAAACATTTGTTTGTTTATTCATCAACTATTTAGTTTTACTTTATTCCAGGCATTGCTCTTGGTGCTGGGCCATATATCAGTGACCTAGAAGGCTCAGGTCCAGGCCCATCTGGAGCTGGGGGAGAAATCAATAGTAACTAGCAATAATATTAATTATATTATAGTATTTTAAGGGAAAGAGCATTGGAGTGGCACATATTCCAGATTTGGATATGACAAAAGGTATGCCAAAAGAAGGACAGTATGCAATAATTAAAGTTTTCTAAAATTAAACTATGATGATGGTTCTATCACTCTGTACATGTTTCAAAAAAATCCTATTGAATTATACACTTCAGATGAGTGGATTTTATGTTATGTAAATGATATCTCAATAAACATGTTGAAGAAAGCAAAAAAAAAAGAGGGACACTATATATTAATGTCACATGTGGCAATCACTTATCAGAACTGATTCTGTATTGGCAAGGTGAAGCAATTGCAGTTCAATCTATTAGACATGCAGGGATAGGTACGGCAGGAGGAAGGGAATTTAAAAATGTTCCCTTAAAAATTAGCTGATAAATAAAAATTTCAAAATTCATGAAAAAATATATGGTGCTAAGAACGTCGAAATAAAAATGAACAACCATCAGAACATAAGCTCATGTTCTGCATAATTAATTTTAGAGAAATTTGAGGAAAATTTTGAAATTATTGTTACAAAAACAGAAAACAAGAGAGGAATACAATAATGTATATGATAGATGTGAAAATTATACAATGAAATATATTGGAAATAAAAATATAATCAATGAAATAAAAGTGCATTGTATTGGACAGACACTAGAATTGACACTGTCAAAAATATTAATAGAGGCAGGACCAGCAGTTGGTGCACTGGCTATGTCGCTGGACTCAAATGTAGTCAACCACGGTTTGAGTCCCAGACCCGGCGGCTTAAACTCACATCAGGCGTGTATGCATACATGTGTAAGATCCTGAGAAGAGAATGGAGGAGAAGGGATTGCATCATGGCCATCCCTCCAGGGGGTTATTTCTCACTTTCTGTCTCTCTATTTCTCTCTGTCTTTTTGGTGAGTGCATGCGCCCTATAGTGAAAATCTCTCTCTCAAAAAAAAAAAAAAAAAAAAATGATGGAGCCAACCAGTGGCCTGATGTTTGAGGTGGCTGGATCCTATAGAACTAGCTGTGCAGTTCAAGTTCTGGACCTAGAGGCTTGAAAAACATGCTGCCATTCCGAGGGTTGTCCATTCACACTAATTACTGTGTCTTTTGCTGGGCAGAAACTTCTTAATCTGATGTAATCCCACCTGTCTATTTTGGAGATTATTGCCTGTGTTTTGGGGGTCTTGTTTAAGAAGTCTTTGCCTACCTCAATGTCTCCCAGAGTTTCCCCAGTGTTTTCCACCAGTAGTTTTATAGTTTGCGGTCATAGGCCTAGATCTTTGATCTATTTTGAGTTGATTTTTGTTAATGGTGACAAATAGGAGGTCAGATTTATCTTTTGCACTTAGATATTCAGTTTTTCCAGTACTATTTGCTTAAGAGGTTTTTCTTTTCCCACTGGATTGACTGGTATCCTTTGTCAAAGATCAGTTGGCTGTATGTTTTGGGGTTTATTTCTGGTGTCTCTACTCTGTTTCATTGGTCTTCCTGTCTGTTTTTGTGCCAATACCATGCTATTTTGATTATCACAGCTTTGTAATGTATCTCAGGGTCAGGAAGAGAGATGCCACCCACTCCACTCTTCTTGTGCAAGATGGCTTTGGCAATATGTGTTTTTTTTTTTTCTTTTTCTATTTTTTTATTACATTGAATTACATATAACTTTACAGTGTATTACATTGCTTTTTCAAAAGGGAATGCCATGCATGTCAGTCAGTACAGAGACATTAATCTCCCCGCTTCAACATTCAATATCTTTCCTATGTTTCCCCCAATCATTATTATTATTATTCTAATTATTTTTTATGATAAACATGATTTTTTTTTCCAATTATCAGATCATAAAGTTCCCAACAATAGGAAGCGTAGACTGCACTCAGGGCTGGACCAAGGGTGGGTCTCGTGCAGCCCCGCAAATGTAGGTGAATCTCCATGGAACACAGTTTCAGGAACGCGGCTCAGGAAAGCAGAGACGGCCATCAGCGATTGCGGCCCGCGGGGCAGATCCTCGCCATGGCCCGCGGGGCAGAGCCCCGGCCATAGCACGCGGGGCAGAACCCGGCCCCGGCACGCGGGGGCAGACCCCGGCCACGGCACGCGGGGGCAGAGCCCCGGCCACGGCACGCGGGGCAGGCCCCGGCCACGGCACGCAGGGGCAGGCCCTGGCCACAGCACGCGGGGCAGACCCCGGCCACGGCACGCGGGGCAGAGCCCTGGCCACGACACGCGGGGGCAGACCCCGGCCACGGCACGCGGGGCAGACCCCCGGCCACGGCACGCGGGACAGAGTCCCGGCCACGGCACACGGGGGCAGACCCCGGCCACGGCACGCGGGGGCAGGGCCCCCGGCCACGACATATGGGGGCAGGCCCCGGCCACGGCACGTGGGGCAGGGCCCCGGCCACGGCACGCGGGGGCAGACCCCGGCCACGGCATGCAGGGCAGAGCCCCGGCCACGGCATGCAGGGCAGAGCCCCGGTCGGGCCGGACCTCCGGATAGGGCATGCGGAGCAGAGCCCTGGCCACAGCATGTGGGGGCAGACCCCGGCCAAGGCACGCGGGGCAGACCCCGGCCACGGCACGCGGGGTCAGAGCCCCGGCCACGGCACACGGGGCAGAACCCCTGCCATGGCACGTGGGACAGACCCCGGCCAAAGCACGCGGGGCAGACCCCGGCCACGGCACACAGGACAGAGCCCCGGCCACGGCACGTGGGGCAGAGCCCCGGTCGGGCCGGACCTCCAGACAGGGCACGTGGAGTGGAGCCCCGCGCCCTGACCCCGCACCCCAGCATGTGGAGTGGAGCTCCCGCCTGCCGCCCCTGGACGTTTAATTGTATCTAGTACTTCTTGCATATTATTCTCAAAGTTTTGGGCCATTTTCTCAGTCTTTATGGTGGACCTTTCTAGGCCAGCCATTTTCTCTTCTACATTAGAGATTCCATTTTCTGAATGATCTAGTCTGCTTTTAATACTTTCAAGGGAGATTTTGACTTCTTGTATTATATCCTTCATCTCTAACAGCTCCATCTGATTCTTTTGTAAAGTGTGAAACTCCTCTTTTAGATCTTGCATGAATTTCCTCACCTCCTAGAACTCTTCAACTCCTTTCTCCTTCCCCTTCAGCAGTTCCTTGTCTCTCTTCTCTTCGATCTCTGTTAGCTTTGCCATTATGAATGATCTGAATTGTTTATCAGACATTTCCATGAATTCCCTTGAACTGTGTGTGGATGAAGAGGAGCTATCCATTTCAATTGGAGGAGAGGCATTTTCCTGCTTCTCCATATTTCTTGTGGTCCTGCAGTGATTTCTAGTCATCTGGTGGATGGTCGGTTTCTTCCCAAACTTTTGAAGTTTAATATGAGGGTTGGGAAGTGTGCAGAAAAGGAAGCAGAGAGAGGGAAACAATACCAACAACAACAACAACAACAACAAAAACAGACAAGAAACAGAGAAAAAGAAGAGAAAAGCTTTGGAATTCATCTAAAAAAGAAAAAATATTTAAAAAATTTCAAAAAAAACCAAAAATTAGAAAACCGCGCGGCGCGCTAGCGCGCCGCACGAAATATCTAGATCTCAGGAGCCATTGAGCAGACTGTCTCTTGAAGAAGGGCTGTTCTGGGAGGAGCAGAGGGGATTATTAACAAAACAAAGGCCTAGGAGGGAGGGGCCAAAGGGCCCTGTAAGACGCCTCACCTTAAAAAATTCTAAAAAGCAAAAATTAAAAAAAAGACAGAGAGAGAGAGAGAGAGAGAGAGAGAGAGAGAGAGAGAGAGAGTGAGAGGTAGAGAGAGACAAAGATTGATTCAGAGACAGGAGATATGAAAGGGGTTTTCCTACCACGTGGGTTTTGTATGCTGGAGGCCCAGTTAGGAGTGGGACATCTTCCTTTCTCCCAGCATGTCTAGATCTCAGGAGCCATTGAGCAGACTGTCTCTTGAAGAAGGGCTGTTCACGTGGGTTTTGTATGCTGGAGACCCAGTTAGGAGTGGGACATCTTCCTTTCTCCCAGCATGTCTAGATCTCAGGAGCCATTGAGCAGACTGTCTCTTGAAGAAGGGCTTGGCAATATGTGGTCTTTTATGATTCCAGACAAATTCTATGACTGTCTTTTCTAGATCTGTGAAGAATGTCTCTCATAATTTTATAGGGATTGCCTTAAATATGTAGATTCAATTCTCATAATCATAGATGCAAAACACCAAAGCAAAAATGATAAAATCCAAATCAGAAGTATATACAAATTAATAAATTAGAATTTGTCCAAGGAATACAAAATTTGTTAACTATAGAGAATTTATTGATGTTATACATCATATCAGAAGAAAAGCTATCAGGACACCATTCTCAAATTTCTGTACATCTTGCAAGCAAGGACACTGATGGATTGTTACTTAGGATTATCTTTTTAAGCATATAGTATGGTAAAAGTGTTTTCCCACAGAGCAAGAGGTAGGCATGCTTACTGTACACTATAAAAGACACATTATTTCCTCTGAGGCAGAGGGCAAGCATTTTACTGCCACACTGCAAGACCACAATCCCTTCTCCTTTTGGGATTTTGGGCATGTACTCGTATGTGCTGGGTATGTTCAAGCCATGGATCTGAAACTCCAGCTGTGCAACTGGCCATGTGGGATCCAGCTGCTTTAACTTCTGGGCCACCTGCTGGTTCCCAAGTATATTTTATGTCTTAAAAAATGTGCTGTAGTGAATGACCTCAGAGAAAAATCTAGCAATTGACAGAACTGAGAAATTATTAAGAGTATTTTTTGGATTATACTTGAAAGTTTTTTATACTATTTTTTTAGAGGTTTTTGCTATAGGGCGTGTGCGCTCGCCAGACAGACAGACAGAGACAGAGAGACAGAAAGCGAGAAATCACCCCCCCCCCCCCCAGGGGGGATGGCCACGCCGCAATCCCTTCTATTCCATTCTCCTCTCGAGATCTTGGGCATGCACGCACACATGCCCGGCGTGAGTTTTAAGCCACTGGGTCCGGGACTCAAACCGCGGTTGACTACATGGGAGTCTGTGACATAGCCATTACGCTAACTGCTGGTCCCTATACTATTTTTTCTGAAATTAAAATAATAGTTTTAGGGACCAGCAAATGGTGTAATGATTATGTCACTGGATTCCCATGTAGTAGACTGCGATCTGAGTCCTGGATCCAGCCACTTAAAACTCACACTGGGCGCATGTGTATGTGTGCCCAAAATCATGAGAGGAGAATGGAGGAGAAGGGATTGTTGTGTGACCAACCCCTAGTGGGTGACTTCTCACTTTCTGTCTCTCTGTCTCTGTCTCTCCAGTGAGTACACATATCTTACAGCAAAAATCCCTCTAAACAAATTTAATTTTATATGCTAGAAGTCAACTTTTTAATGGTAATATTCAACTTTGGCTAAGTATTGATTTTATTTATTTATTTTTCCATGTAATCATTAATTTTATTTGAATATTATCCAACATTATATCAGAATACGTATTTTCTCTAAACACACAACTTAACTACTTTACAAGATAGATTACATCAATTTTTTCAGTAATACATGCTTAGGAAAAATGTTTCTCTTACTTAGAACTTATGATTGCTGGGAACTCTAGAAAGTGACTAGTATTAACTTTTTTTTCATCCTTTTATTTACTTTTTAAAATAATGTACTTTACTCTTATTATTATTATGAATATTTGTTCAATTTTACCAGAGAAAGACAGAGAGAAAGAACAAGAAAGTGAGAAAGCAAGTTGCCAGGTCCATGATTGAACCATGGTTGGCCATGTGGCAGTCTAGCACCTTAACCAACATGCCACCTACTGCCAGTGACTGCTAAAAGCATCCCTAACACATTTACATTTTGTAGTTAGAACATTTAAGAAGACCATAAAATAAATATTATCTACTTATAAAATTAATATATTTATATTGTTCTGATAATTCAATGCAAGTAGCAGATTAGATTCTTAAACTTTTAGCCAAACTTCCTGTGAAAGGAATGAAAGTTCAACACTTCTTGGTGTGCTTCTGGAAGTCCAATATTCTTTATATTTGGAAGAATCAACCATAAAAAGGCTCATTGCTATTTCCAGGAGGTGAAGACTGGGAAATTCCAGCCCATGGGATAGGGGCTTTCCAAGTTCAGCTGGCCTGAATGACACTTTGTTATTGTCAAGGTAGGTAAGTGAAGACTGGTAGCTCAGGAGGCCTGAGTCGAGGGGAAGGAAAATAGTGCTGCTTTAAGATCTACTTTCGCTCTTGGGGAAAAAAGCCATGAAGGCTGGGTCCTTGACCTCTCAGAAGATTTGCAAAAGCTCCTTGTCAGGTGCTGATTCTCATGTCTTCTAGGGACTCAAACAATGTCAGCATCTCCACTATCTCTTGTTTTGAACATTTGGATCTTTCCTTCTTAAGTTCTTCAACCCAGTGAATTTAATTCGTCCCTCAGAATCAAGTTGAATCCCTTTGCCTTTTGGTAATCTTCGGAAAGGGTAGGGGTATTTAAAAGTTCTCTCTCTTGCCTGGCACTCTCTAAAGATGACTCAATCTCTGTGTGCTCCTCTGTTACAACACTAAGTTTTTCAGTAAGTTGACATTTCTCCTCAGTCAACATACATATTGATTTTAATATTCAGCCATCTGGTGTTTGACCAAATGTGTACTTGGTTCTCTTTACAAGGAAGGTAATTATTCCCATTTAATAATGTTATACCTATTTGATCTAAGGGTAGAGTTTATAGAGGTTCACCTTTCTTTTTCTTTTTTCCTTTCCCTGTGGTATCTTTTTTAAAAAATTAATTTTTAATTAACATATAAAGATTTTTACATATTTTGGGGAGTACAATGTGATTTTTTTTAGTACAAGACTATAATGTATAATTATTAAATCAGAGTAATTAGTATACTCACCATCTCGACCATTTGTCATTTCTTTGTGTTGAAAACATTCAAAATCCTCTTTATTAAGGTATTCTGAGATACATATTAAGTTGTAAATTATATTTGCCCCCACTGTATTTATAGCACTAGATATTCTTCTTCTTATCTATCTGTAATTTTGTTTCTGCTAATCAAAAACAACTACTATAGTCTAGTCATTTTTTCAACTCTCTAATTTTAAGAGACCATTTAAAAATTTTCTACATATGAAGAGAGCAAGAGATTTTTTGCTTTCTTTGCTTGGCTTATTTCATGTAACAGAATGTCCTCTAGGATTGTGCATTTAACCTCAAGTGACAGAATTTCATCTTTTTTAATGACCAAATAGTATTCTATTGCATATATTGCACATTTTCCTTAGTAATTTGTCTATTGATAGATGCTTAGGTTGATTACATATCTTGGTTATTGTAACTAGTGTTGTAATAAACATTGGAGTGCAGATAGCTTTATGACATACTGATTTCCTTTTCTTTGGCTATATATCCAAATTGTGAGGTTGTTGGATCTCTTGGTAATTCTGTTTTTAGATTTTTGGGGAATTTTTACACTGCTTTCTATAATGGCTATACAAATTTACATTCCCATACTTTTTCTCTGCATTTTCACTATTTGTTATATTTTTTCTCTTTTTAATAATAACTATTCTAACTGGAGTGAGATCATCTTTCATTATGGTTTTGATTTGCATTTCCCTGATAAGCAAAGATGCTGACCACTTCCCTTCCCCCATATCCCTGTTGGCCATTTGTGTGTCTTATTTTGAGAAATGTCTATTCAAATCTTTTGCCTATTAAAAAAAATACAGAATCTCTCTGTGTCACAGTCCTTTTGCCTCAGCTTCCCAAGGTGGGACTAGAGATGCATGTCACAATGCTTGGTTCTTTTTCAGACAGGTTTCACTATGTTGTCCAGGCCAACCTTGAGCTAGTGATACTCCAACCTCAGTCTTCCAAGAGCCTGAGAGTACAGGCAAACTTCACAATGCCTACCCTTTAGGTTGGATGAGGAATCATTTCATGGTTCTCTCATATGGTTCTCTTAGCATGTGGAGCATGGTGTCTTAGCAGCATGCATCACTGAGTCTCTTCTCGTCTTAAATCAGATTATTATTATTATTTGCTGCTAATTTGAGTTTATTATATATTCTGGATTTTAACCCCTCATTGGATACAGTTTGAAATATTTTTTCCCATTATGTAGGTTGTTTCTTCACTCTACTAGTCATTTTTCTGTTTGATGCTATCCAGTATTTTACAATATAAGCAATAAGCTTCCAATTCATGCTCATGTTGAAACAATTGCCATAGTATCATTTAAGATAATTTTCATCTCGACACCGTTTTGATGGCTTACTCAGTTTCATTTCACACTGATCAATGTAACTCTAGAGACAGAGATACTGTAACAAACTGCTAAGAATTAATTCAGAATGGGAGTAGGAGGACTGAATATAGGTCAAGCTAACAATTTTTATTTTATAACCCTGGGTAATATCATTTTAACTTTCTTTTAAAAGTTAATTCATCTCTTCCAAGATCAAGAGAGATGGAGACCCCCAACCCCAAGATCTTGATGACACAATCAATCCTCAGCTGCAGCCAGCCCTAGATCATCAGCACATATGTACCCAGCAAACTCAGAACCATTTTTTTTATTAATTACTTTATTTATTTTTGTATATACTTTCAATCATATTGTTTGGCTTACAATGAGACCATTTCAATATGTGAACATTTCTCCCCAGACCCGTTGATCGAAATATCTTCAACAGATAACACCACACCTCCCCATCCCGTCAATGCTCTACCTCTGTATCCCTTCTCCAAATGTCTTTCGTTGGGCCCCACTCCTCCACATACACCTCATCTGACATTCACACCCATCTCTTGTGTTTGTTCAACTGTTAATCAATCAGTTTCAGACATAGAATGCAGACAAACGGTATATGTTAAGTGGGGACATACAATGTCTCTCCTTCATAGCCTGGCTTGCCTCACTCAGCAGTACATCTTCCATATTCTTCCACTTTCTGTCAAAAGCCAGGGCTCTGTTGGTTTTTATGGCTGAGTAGTATTCCATAGAGTATATGTGCCACAGTTTTTCAATCCATTCCTTCATACGGGGGCATCTGGGTTGGTTCCATGACTTAGCAATTGTGAATAGTGCCGCAATAAACATCGATGTGCAAGCACTTTTCCAATGAAGGATTCTTCTGTCCTTTGGGTAGATACCGAGGAGTGGGATCTCTGGATCATATGGTAGATCTATCTGTAGATTTTTGAGGAATCTCCAAATTATTCTCCACAGTGGTTGGACCAATCTACATTCCCACCAGCAGTGTAAAAGAGTTCCCCTTTCACCACACCCCCGCCAACACTTATCATTTTTTGTTTTTTTAACATTAGACAATCTGACTGGGGTTAGGTGGTACCTCATTGTTGTTTTTATCTGCATTTCCCTTACGATCAGGGAGGTTGAACATTTTTTCATATGCCTTTTGGCCATTCGTATGTCATCTTTAGAGAGTGTTTTCTTCATCTCCTTCTCCCATCTTTTAATAGGGTTGCTCATCTTTTTTCCAAACACCTTTTTTAGTTCCTTGTGTATTCTGGTTATCAGTCCCTTATCTGATGCAACATTTACAAAAATATTTTCCCATTCTGAGGGCTGTCGATTCACACTAACTACCGTGTCTTTGGCCATGCAGAAACTTCTTAGTCTGATGTAATCCCACTTGTCTATTTTGTGGACGATGGACTCTGCTTTGAGGGTCTTCTTTAGGAAGTCTTTCCCTACACCAATGTCTCCCAGAGTTTCCCCAGCATTCTCCAGGAGCAGCTTTATAGTTTGAGGTCTTAGATTTAGATCCTTGATCCACCTTGACTTGATTCTTGTCAAAGGAGAGAGGTAGGGGTTCAGATTCATCTTTCTGCAAGTGGAAATTTTTTTTTAAAAAGGCTGTCATTAACTATAGAGTCAGAAGGATGTGACCAGCTCCCACGTGGGTGATGTGGCACTTTTAGAAGGGGCCACCAGACGTCTGTTCTTTGCGGAGGAGACGGGGCCTGGGTCTGGGGAGTGACTAAGTGAAAATAAACTGAATGCGAGAAAGTGGGAGCTGCAAGGGTAGGGGGAGAAGGGAACCACAACCCTTTTTTTTTTTTTTTTTTTTTTTTTTTGTTCTTTTTTTCTTTTAAATCTTATAGGCTAAATGTTACTTGAAGATTTTGGGTAAATTTGGACAAGAAAAGAAACACCATTCTTTTGAAGTAGATTGAAGCAGTGATTTTTAAAACAAAGAAAGCAGAACTAGAACATCTTAAATTTTTAATCCTTTCTTTACAGGTTACCTAGACCACTTTTGATTAAGAAAACTGTAGAAAGTTTTGATTAAGAAAACTGCCACAAGCGAACGCCAGGTGGTGGCCCGTGTCAATTTTCCACAGAGTCCTGCTTTGCGGGGTGTCTGATGCACTGCTCGGGGTCTCTGCTCACACTTGCTGGGATCAATCGTGGCAGATTTTAGTCCACAGGTCGCTTTTCCCCATATTTCTTTGTAAACTCTTCAGTGTTCTTACAGAATTTTTTACGGTCCTTAGAGTATTCTTCAGCTAGGTCAGCCCGGAGGGGGTGCTCGGGCTGGGGGTCGTTCACCAGTGCTATGAGGGACTGGATCACTTGGTCGGTTTTGGTGGCTGGCTTCCAGTTTTCAGCACTAATTACTGGCAGACAGACCTGCCCCTTTTCATCGATGTTCGGGTGATAGATCTTTGTTTTAAATGTGATCTTCGGTGGTTTGAATGGGTACTCTGCTGGAAAGTTGATTTCGATTCTGAAGGCCCCCTTGTCATATGGAGGGTTGTCAGGCACAATAAGCCCTTGCCAAGTCAATAAATTAGCTTCATCAACCTGGATGTTACAGAAGTTTTTCATTCCACATTTGCGGATCTCTTCAAGCTCCTTCATCAGCCTCCTGCTGGCCGCCATCTTGGATCTGGTCACTCAGAACCATTTTTATGGGTCAACTTCACAATGTGGTGTTACAGTTGTGCTACTATTACTTCAACTTTCTGAAACTAAGTTTTTTCACATTTTCTTCTTGAAAAAATTGGTCTAGAAGAAAGGATAGGGAAGATGAGAAAGAGAACTGCCTTTATAACAGGGAATTAAAAACAATTTTTTTTTACACAATGATAGCCTTTTTTTTTTCTAAACACATGAGTCTTAAGCATATAAAATTGGAGCTACTCTGATTAAAAGAGATGACAGCATGGTCAAGAGACTAGGGCCCTATCTGCCTGACCACCTTCTTGCATGATCTGCTCTCCTTTACACTATGAAATCCTGGAGTGTCTCAGAACACATATGAAAACTGACTAGCCTATACAAATATTTTACATATGGATTTTTTCTCCTGTTTTAAATTGGAACAAAAGAAATATTCCCTCACAAAAACACTTGATAGTCCTTGAAACAAATAAACAAAAATTATCTGGCAAATTTTATTGTGATAAAAATAAATTGAGAATTACTTTAAAAAATAAGTATTGAGACCAGCGGTTGATATAATGGCTATGTCACTAGACTCCTATGTAGTCAACTGCAGTTCGAGTCCCAGACCCAGTGTCTTAAACTCACACCAGGCATGTGTGTGTGTGTGCCCAGGATCCTGAGAAGAGAATGGAAGAGAAGAGATTGTGGTGTGGCCTTCCCTCTGGGGGGTGATTTCTTACTTTCTGTCTCTCTTTGTCTTTCTGGTGAACACATATGCACTATAGCAAAAAACCTCTCAAAAAAAAAAAAAGTATTGAGGCTACTGGAATTACTATTTTTAATCTCCTACTAGGCACTAGGAGCTAAGTCTCAAATAGCCCACCCTTCTACAAAAAAAATACAGTACAATATGTGGTATTATTTTTGAAGGGTGGAATAGAGAACTAATTTTATTTTATCCCGTATCTTCCATTCTCTTTTTCCTCTTATATTTCTGTTTATTGCAACTCACAAAAATTTGATCTGAATTATAATGAGCAGATATTAGTCATATAAACAAAAGTGCTTTTAGTATTATCATTAGTAGTAGTACTACTATTAGTAGTAGTACCAGATTATCCTCCAAAATCATGTTCTTGACCTTATCAATATTTTGGATAAATAAAGTCATTAAGACATAGTAACATGTTAACATTTGAATTGTTGGTTTTCTGTGCAGTAAAATAACAGTTTCAAAATTTTCTATTTCTAATCAGTGTACAAGATAATGAAAGTAAGGGCTGGAGAGAAAGTCAAATATAGAAATGTTGGGATGCGCAATTAGTGTAATGGCTATGTCACTGAACTCCTACGTAGTTGATTGCGGTTCGAGTCCTGGACCCAGTGGCTTGAAACTTATGCTGGGCGCATGTGCGTGCGTGCCCAAAATCCTGAGAGGAGAATGGAGGAGAAGGGATTGTGACGTGGCCATCCCCCTGGGGAGTGATTCCTTGCTTTTTGTCTCTCTGTCTCTCTCTGTCTTTCTAGTGAGCACAAGCGCCCTATAGCAAAAACCTCTCCAAAAAAAAAAAAAAAAAAGAAATGTTAATAACAACAATGAAAGTGTTTTTAAGTTATGATTTTTATAGTTATTTACAATCAAATAAAAACCAAGCAATAATGTTTTGTTTTAATTTCTACAGTCAATAGTGGAGGCCATAATTAATTCGATCATCTACCAGTCTGTACTAGAGAACTATCATAATACTCAGGGTTCTTGTGGGGAACAGAATTATTAGGTATAATTCCAGGAAGAATTATTTACCAAAAGACTAATTACAACTTTGACATGTGAGTAGAGATTGGGGGAACTTCCAAGGGTAATGCTGTAACCCAGAAATAGCAGCAAGAGAGCTGACATCAAACCAATGGCTCAAGGGATGAGGGGGAGAATGAAGTTGCAAATGCCCAAGAGGAAGAGGATTGTAAACACAGAAATGTAATGAGACCCACAAATGCCATTTAAATGTTTCTAGTAGCCACATTAAAAAAAAAGATACATGAAATGATTTTTAATAATATATTCTTTAATCTACTCCATCATTTGAACATTTAACGAATAGAATAATTATGATGAGATATTTTACATTATTTTTTCACACCATCTTTTTTTTTTTTTAAGAAAAATTTTTGCTATAAGGCAGGTGTGCTTACTGGAGAGACAGAGAGACAGAAAGTAAAAATCACTCCCCTCCCCCCCAGGAGGATAGCCATGCCACAATCCCATCACCTCCATTCTCCTCTTGGGGTTTTGGGCACACTTGCACACACACCTGATGTGAGTTTCAAGCCTCCAGGTGCAGGACTTGAACTGTGGTTGGCCATGTGGGAGTCAAGAGATGTAACCATTGCACCATATGCTGGCCCCCACACCATCTTTTTTTTTTGGATAGGTTTCTTCTATAGGGTGCATGCACTCACCGGCATTTGAAAGTTGACCTTCTTATATACAGCAAGATGATTTTCAACAAAGGTGCCAAAGACATCTACTGGAGAGAAGACAGTTTCTTTTTTTTTGGAGAGGTTTTTGCTTTAGGGCGTGTGCGCTTGCCAGACAGAGAGAGACTGAGAGACAGAAAGCGAGAAATCACCCCCCGGGGGGATGGCCACGCTGCAATCCCTTCTCCTCCTCCATTCTCCTCTCGGGATCTTGGGCACACACGCACACGCACCTGGTGTGAGTTTAAGCCACCGGGTCCGGGACTCGAACCGCAGTCGACTACGTGGGAGTACAGTGACATAGCCATTATGCTACTGCTGGTCCCAAGACAGTTTCTTTAATGAATGTTGCTGGTAAGACGGGTCATCCATATGCAGAAGAATGAAGCTAGACCTGTATATCTTACCATATACAAAAATAACTTCTAAATAGATTAAAGGCTTACACATAAAATCAGAAGTCACAAAGCTATTAGAAGAAAACAGGAGGAACACTTCAGGACACTGGTATGTACAAAGTCTTAAATAAAAGCTTAAAGTATAGGCAAGAAGAGAATAATAAAGACAAATGGGATCACATCAAGTAAAAAGCTTCTGCACAGCAAAGGAAACAAAAGAGTAAAGAGATGACCTACAGAATGGAAGAAAATATTTGCATAATGCACAAATGATGAGAGATTAATAATCAGATAATTCAGAAGCAAAAGCCCAAATAACTTGATTTAAAAATGGGCAAGTAACCTAAATAAACAGTTCTCAAAATAAGACATAAAAATAGCTCACCAAAAATGGCTTTTATCAAAAAGATAAGAGCAAATGCTAGTGACTGTGGAGAAAGAAAAACTCTTGTACTCTATTGGTGGGAATGTAAATTAGTATAGTCACTATGAAAAACAGTATGGAGGTTTCTCAAAAATTCAAAAATAGAACTACTATATGATATAAGAATTCCACTGCTGGATCTATCTATCCTCTATCTATCTATCTATCTATCTATCTATCTATCTATCTATCTATCATCTATCTATCTACCTCCCTACCTATCTATCTATTTATCATCTATCTATCTATCATCTATTCTCCAGAGGCTTTTAAATTAATATGTCAAAGAGATATCTGCAATCCTATGTTCATTGCAGCTTATTCACAATGGCCAAGATGTGGAATAAACCTTGGTGCCCATCAATTGATGTGTAGTAAAGAAAATGTGGTATATACACACAATGAGATACCATGCAGCCATTAAAGAATAAAATCTGGTAGTTTATAGCAATGTGGAAGGATCTAAAAGTCCAGGTTAAGTGAAATAAGTGAGACACAGAAATATAAATACTGCATGATCATTTGTGAAATTTAAGAAAAGTTAATCATATAGAAGCAGAGAGTAGAATGGTGGTTTCCAGAGTCTGGGAAATGTAGAGGGCAGTATGGGATAAGAAGAGGTTAGTCAATACACACAAAGTCACAGATAGGAGTAAGAAGTTCTGGTGTTTTATAGCACAGTGATTTGGTATATTTTAACACAGAACCTGTTCAACAATTATTAGTGCACCTCTATGCAGAGCACTTGGGTAGCCAGTTATGGTTGCTCTCAGGAGGGAGAGACTACTGAGTTATTTTTGAGTTGTCAGAATTACTACTGTGCATGCAGAGGCATGAACTGCTAGTGGTGTGGACATTACCTTCTTTACTTCTAAGCTTAACCCTCCACATAGCTCTCTGTTTTTACAGCTTGAAAGAACTTAATAGCCTTCATAGTGCCAAGCAACTGAGTTAGCTGATATTCACACCTCTATTGGTTGTTTTGGCATCATTTTAACCTGGGAGTTCCAACGTTTTTAAAGCTCAATATGGATGTATTTGTATCCTGATCCAGTTAGAAAATTCACAGGATTTCCTTTATCAAATAAAAAAGCAGCAGGTCTTTGTTTTTGAATGAGCAGTGTTAGCAAGGTTCTTGCTGTGTTTATTTGCAACCTATAAAACAGACTTCAGCATACCACCCTGTTCTTTGGGTTTGTTTCTCACAATATTTACAATTTAAAAAATTTGCCAAAGCTGTGTTGGTGGTGTTGGAGATCACATTTTTCATTAATTAGGTCATGCCCATTAGTTGTTATGAGTCTCCTGATCGCTTCTGAATGTGTTCCTTCCTTCTCTTTACCATTCATGTTGCTCACCTTGTTAACATGTCTGACTCAAGGAGCTCCCCTGCTTTAGGAGGACTTACTCGGTATTGTATTAAACACAGTAATCTGTACTCATGTCTTTTTTCTTATCTTCTTAATGCATTCCCATTCCCATTTCTCAGAATAGCCATACCTGTTCGAAAGCAAAAAAACAAATATGTGATTATAAAATGGACAAATAACCTAAATAAACAGCCCTCTATTTCTTTAGTTTTGCTGTATCTATTGTTTATTTTTTTCCAAACAAAACTTATAAAGCAAAAATTACAGAATGTGGTTTTTTTTTTTTTTGGATAGGTTTTCGCTATAGGGCTCGTGCACTCGTCAGACAGACAGAGAGAGACATAGAGACAGAAAGCGAGAAATCACCCCCCAGAGGGGATGGTCACACCACAATCCCTTCTCCTCCATTCTCCTCTCAGGATCTTGGGCACGCACGCACACGTGCCGGTGTGAGTTTCAAGCCACTGGGTCCGGGACGCGAACCGCGGTCGACTACGTGGGAGTCCAGCGACATAGCCATTACGCTAACTGCTGGTTCCCAGAATGTGTTTTTTTTTTTTAAACAGAGAACTTTACATTCTTTTGTCTCTTGTCTATTAAATATCTCTTCCTTTTGCACCTCCATGGCACCCTCTACCATCCACTCCTCTTCCTTACAGTCTCTGGTATCTAGACTTATCCTCTCTACTATCACATATTCAGATTTTAAAATTTCTTCCATAGTGTGAAGAGATTCAGTATATATTAAGTGGGGATATACAGTGTGTCCCCTGCAAAGTCTGACTCACTTCACTTAATATTAGGTCCTCTATCATTTGATTCAAATTAATATATAATTACATATATAAAATTACATATATAATGTACCACAATTTTTCAACACAGTCATCAGTTTCTCCTATCCTTTGGGTAAACACCAAGGGGTGGGATTATTGGGTCATATGGTTGTTCTATTTGTAGGCTTTTGAGGATGCTCCATATTGTTTTCCACAGGGGTTGCATTAATTTACATTCTCACAAACAGCATAAGAGGGCTCTTTTTTCACCATGGCCTTCCTAACACGTTATTATTTATTATTTTGATCTTAGCCATTCTAACTGGGGTTAAATTATATTACTTTGTGGTTGTAATTTGCATTTCTCTTATGACAAAAGACTTCAAACATTTTTTTCATATACCCTTTAGCCATCTGTAAGATTTCCTTGGAGAGCTGTCTGTTCAGCTCAATTGCTCCCCCCCCCCTTTTTAATTGAATTATTCATTTTAGGGTGAGCTGCTTGAGTTCCGTATATATTCTGGTTTTCAGTCTCTTGTCTGAGGAATAATGTACAAATATTTTCTTTCATTCTGAGGATTGTCTTTTCACTCTGTTTCCTTTGATGCGAGTAAGCTTTTAGCTTGGTGTATTTTTGGGATTGGTATCTGTGCTTCAGCGTCTTATTTAATAAATCTCTGTACTCCAATGTCTTCAAGAGTTTTCCCTAAGTTTTCTTTCTTTCTTTTTTTTTTTTTGGAGAGGTTTTTGCTATAGGGTGCGTGCGCTCGCCAGAAAGGCAGAGAAAGACAGAGAGATAGAAAGTGAGAAAGCCCCCCCCCCCCCCCCCCCCCGCCACCCCCCGGAGGGGGAAAGCCACGCCGCAATCCCTTCTCCTCCATTCTCTTCTCGGGATCTTGGGCACACACGCACATGTGCCCAGCGTGAGATTAAGTCACCAGGCTGGGACTCGAGCTGTGGTCAACTACATAGGAGTCCAGCGACATAGCCATTACGCTAACTGCTAGTCCCATACCCTAAGTTTTCTAACAGTACTTTTATGGAGACGGATATTGCCATCCCCATTTTAACATATTAAGATATTGAAATTCAGGGTAGTTCAGTAATTCCTTAAATTTGTATAGCCAATGCAATTGGGAATGTTGCATCACTGTTTCAGCTTTGGGAAAAATAAGATTGATTTCATTCAAGTACAGATCATTCCCCTTCCATGCAACTAGCATGCCAGGTAAAAAAGGGGATAATTACAATAGCTTAAGTGTCTATAAAATCTTGAGTGTCAAGTAGAATCTTCCTGTGGTCAGGCCTCCTTTGTTTCTTCCCTCTCTTCAGACTGGATGACACTTTGCCAGTAATGTCCTTAGATTGGTGCAGGTATGACTTCTGCTCCAGTAACTGCCTCAGTTGGTCCACTATGTTTTGAGTGCCATTCACTAAAATTTCTAAGTTCTCCTCCTTAACCTAGGCCTGGCTAGAGTTGGTAATGTCATTTGAACTTCGAGGGCTAGACTGGAACCTAAGTGGGTCCTGGCCCTGTTTCCCTGCTGGAGCACTATTTGACACTCTCTACAGCACATGTTAAACCAAGTAGTTCTGAGACCCTTGCCATTGAGATTGTCCCGGGAGGGCAGCCTGATAGGCAGATGATTCCTGTTGGTTGGCATGACAATTTTTTTTTCTTCTCATGGAACTGCTGGGATGGTGCTGAAGGGCTGATTTTGTTTCAGGTCACACGCAGAACAAATAATATTAACATTTATTGTCTAGATAATAGTATCTAGAAAAAAGTATCTTTTCTCCATCCATTATTGTAAATCTTTGATACATTATTCTATCTCACATAGGCCCATGAATTTTGTACAACATTTTGAAGTCAGACTTTTGTATAGTCGAAGTCACTGCAAAAATATTTACTTAGATCACCTTAGGCACGGCCTTGCCATTTAGGGGAGAGTTACATGGCTCTTTCCTCGTTGAATAGAAGCTAGATTTCTGTCTATCTATCGTGGCCTCCTTTTAGCCTTAGCTTTTAAATTCCAAAATATTTGGCTTTTGAAAATTAACAACTTTGACTTTAAAAAATATAGCCTCTGGAGTGAGGAAGACAGTGTTAAAGAAGTACTAAAGCTAAATAAGTTGCAGTAAAAACATCATATACTACATACAGTAAAATGTATCATATTATTGCATTATGAGATGCAAACCAGTCTGGCATGATTACAAAGCTTGTGCTTCTTATACCTCAGGATGTGAATGCAAGCTGTAATCTATCTAGATCTGTGCATAAACACATTGCTGGCCACTACTCACCATATTTAAATTGATTGAAATTATCACATGAGTTAAAATAGCCTAAGCAAAGGCTCACCCTAATTAGTCAAGAATTCTCTAGTATTTCTATCACTGAGAATCTAGGGCAGACAATTAGCAAGGGAAGGGCAATGTTACCTAGTGGTAGGTGTATCGGCACAGAAGCTAGAAAGTCCAGGTTCAAATCCCTGGCCAAGCTGAATGTCCGTCCAGGATCCTGGGATCACCACAACACTGAGCTCTGTGGAGGGCATTTTTCGGTTTTTCTCTCTTTCATGCACATGCATATATTTTATCATGAAAAAAAGTTAAAAAAATGATTTGTCTCACTACTGACTGATGATGTAACTTTGAGCAAATTATAGAACCTCTCTAACTTGTTTGTCATGTGTAAAAGGAAGATAAGAATAAGATATAGTAACCCTTTTCTTATGAGCAGGATGTACATCCCAAGGCCCCCCCCACACACACACACACTGAATGTGTGAAACTACAGGTAGCTCTGAATCTTACACGTAGTAGGCTGTTTTATTTTTTTAATCTGACTATCAAGGTAGCTACTAAATGACTAATTGGCAGGTAGTATGTATAGTGCAGTACATTGGACAAAGGGGATTCATGCGCTGGGTGGAATGGAGTGGGACAGTGTGAGAATTTATCATACTACTGAGATGACATGAAATTTAAAACTTATGAATTATGTATTTCTGGAAATTTTCATTAAAATTTTTTTGAATCATGGTGGTAACCGAAAGTGCAGTAGGCAAAAACACAGATAAATGGAAACTACTATAGTACTTTATTATTTTTTCCCCCATAGGGTTAATGCAAGGCTGTATTAAGGCAAAACAACTCAACCATGACCAAATTGTTTTATTTACATTTTTGAAGGGAAGTTTTGATCAACACTGTATTTTTTTTTTTTTTTTTGAGAGGTTTTTGCTATAGGACACATGCACTCGCCAGAAAGACAGAGAGAGACAGAGAGACAGAAAGTGAGAAATCACCCCCCAGGGGAGATGGTCACGCCACAATCCCCTCTCCTCCATTTTCCTCTCGGGATCTTGAGCACGCACGCACACGCGCCTGGTGTGAGTTTTAAGCCACTGGGTCCGGGACGCAAACCGAGATTGACTACATGGGAGTCCAGCGACATAGCCATTACGCTAACTGCTGGTCCCTCAACACTGTATTTTTTGTCAGGGCTACTCTAGGTTATGAGTCACTTCAGTGCCACGGTCATTTTGTACCCAACACTCAGCACTGGGATGTGTGTAGCTGGTCCTCCTTGTTGCTCAACAAGTAATGAACAAGTCTATAGAGGCAAGGGAGCAAGTAGGAAAGATCAAGTACAGAGAGAGAAATTTTCCAAACATGGAGTATGCTATAGAAAAATAACATGAAAGTCCCATTCAGCTACCAGTCTGCAGGAAACACAGGGGATGGGAGAACATGTGAAGCAACCCCACAGGGAAGTAATCAGTAAGATTCAGACTATGAAAAAACTCTATGGTTTGTTTAGCAAATAAATTTCTAGAAGGAAAAAAGAGAAATATCTATCAGTCAGTCCCAATGTATGAAACCTACTGGATTTTTTTTTTGCATTTTTATTTTATTTACTTTCAATTGGCAAAAATCGTATATATTTATCATGTACAAGATGATATTTTGAAATATGTATGCATTGTGGAATGGCTCAATAGGCTAATTAATGTATATATTGACTTAAAATAAATTTAAAAGATTAGAGTCAGTGGGGGAAATTTGAACAGTAATTGAATATTCATAGATATATGGTAATTCTCATGAATCTTTAAGGTAATAATAGTATTGACTTAGAATTTTAGAGATATAAAATATATACTTCAATACTTATGGATAATTTGCAGATGGGTATTCAGTTTTTCCAGCATCATTTGCTAAAGAGGTTTTCTTTTTCCCACTGAATTGGTTGGGGCCCTTTGTCAAAGATCAGTTGGCTGTTACGTTGTGGGGTTTATTTCTAGAGTCTTCATTCTGTTATATTGGTCCAAATGGCTGTTTTTGTTCCAATACCATGCTGTTTTGATTATTGCAACTTTGTAATATATTTTAGGGTCAAGGAGGGAGATGGCTCCATTCCACTCTTCTTGCACAGGATGGCTTTGGCACCATGGGGTCTTCTATGATTCCAGTCAAATTCTATGATTGTCTTTTTTAGATCTGTGAAGAATGTCTCTGGTAATTTGTTTGGAATTGCACTAAATATGTAGATTAATTAGCGTAGAATTGTCATTTTGATTATATTAGTTGTTCCAATTCAGTAACATAGGATATCCTTCCACTTTTTTTGTGTGTTATTTTCTATTTCTTTTTTTAGATTTTCATAGTTTTCCTTGTATAACTTTTTGACTTCTTTGGTTAGATTTATTCCTAGGCATCTTATACTTCTTGTGGTTATGGTCATTGGGATAACTTTCTTCAGTTCTACCTCAATCTTGTTGTTCATAAACAGAAATGCTATAAATTTTTGTATGTTGAGTTTGTGTCCTGCTGCTTTACCTTATTCATTTATTACTTCCAGGAGTTTCTTTTTCATGGATACTTTTGGGCCTTCTATGTGTACAACCGCATCATCTGCAAATAGAGATAATTTTACCTCTTCTTTCCCTATTAGAATAACTTACTTTATCCTCTTTTCTGATGGCACTGACTAGGACTTCCAGCACTGAAAAGGAGTGGAAAAAGTGGGCATCCTTGTCTTATATCAGCTTCCTCATATACAGATATCTTGAAATGTATCAAAAGAAAATGATCAATTTTCTACTCATCTCATATTAAATATAAAATGAATAAAGGAAGTAAAAGAACATGAGATATCGTACTTCAGGGAGGCATAAGAGTGTAAACCTTCTGTGGGAGAAAATTCCCTTTCTCCTTTTTAGGCTTCACTTGCCCATGGAAGGAAGATATGAACCACTCCGGGCACTGCTTCCCCTCCTCCCACAAACAGTTCCTGCCCAACGTCTCTGCTATTGATCAGGGAACCTGCTGACGGCAACAGGAGTCCCACGTGGTGAAAGTCATGGCATTTGATCTCTTCCTCACTTGTGATCACTGGCGTGGATGTGGATCTGAGCTATGAGCTGACTATTGGGGATTCCTGTCCATAGATTCTCTGCAGCATCCTTATGCATTTTTCTTCTTATCTCCTGGTGGTATTTCCCAGCTCAGCTCTGATTAACACCCAAGATTTTCTCAAAGTCAAAGTGGACAGAACCTGTGGCTGGGGCAAGAAATTGAGGTCCTAACCCGACTTGAAAACCGTGTGACTTTGAGTAAGTCACCTGACATTTGTCTTCAGTTTATTGTCTTGCAATTCAGTATAATAATAAGTGGTTCACATGGTTGCTATGGGCAACCATGACATAACTGACATAAAAGCCAAAACGTGTAAGAGTAGAATTTCATACCAGAATATGCTGTAAAAAATGTTACAGGAGAGAGGCACTTATTACTGAACAAAAATCTATGAATATTTCCTGTAGTTTTAAAGAAAATAAGAGCACTCTTCTAGGTTAATTATCTTCCTGAGAGGAAGTAAATTTTAGATCCCTAAGGCCCAAATGGTTTTGCCCAGATTAGAAGAATCTACCTGCTCACTCAAAAAAGATAAATTATGTTCTTAATAATTATGAATCATAATTAAAACTGAATTTTGCCAGAGGGCTTGGTGGAACATTAGTCTTTTAAAAATGAAGTTCTTTCTGAAATCTTAGAAAATTTAATAAATATACATAGAAGAGGAGCTAGAAGCTCTAAATACTTAACTGAAAATATATATTGCCTTTTGTTTTCATCACTGTTACATAAATGTGGTGAAAGTGACTTTTTTTGATTGAATTGAGTTTATCTATTTGCATGTTAGTGGCTGGCAAAATGTTATGCTATTATATTCTGGACAAATTTTGACTGCCTGATTACCTTTTTTAAAAAAAATCACATCAGTACTAAATTCTTTATTTTATTTTGCATTGGAGAAAATATAAAACCATATTTTTTTAAATACTGAGACTTTTCTTATACATGTGGTAAAAATCTTTTTACACAAATTTCTCACATAGATCCATAAATCTTAGGATTACATTTAAGTTTCTTTATATACTTCTTTTATTTGTATAATAGTATTATTGATATTCCTAAAAGAGTTCCCAATTTTTCCACTACAGTATAACACTCTAATAAATGCAAACATAAACATAGGTGGCACCCTTCCATAATGCTTTCGTTTCTTTTTGACAGCGGCCAAAGCCAAGGGTCAAAAGAAATTGTAAAAGTTCTGATGTTTGGGACCAGCAGATTGTGTAATGGTTTAATCACTGGACTCCCAGTGGTTTGAGTAGACAGTGGTTCGAATCCCGGACCCAGCAGCTTAAAACTCACGCTGGCATGTGTGTGGGTGTGCGTGTGTGCCCAAAATCCCGAGGAGAATTGAGGAGAAGCAATTGCAGCGTGGCCATCCCCCCGGAGGGTGATTTCTCTCTTTCTGTCTCTCCAGTGAGTGCATGTACTCTATAGCAAAAATGTCTCAGAAGAAAGTTCTGATGTTTATTAATAATAGATTCTCTTGTAATCTACTGCATATGAAGCTACACTAGCCTGGGCTACAACTCAGGGCCAATGAGAGTGAATGAGGCATATCCATTAACTTTCAGGTTTAAGGCCAAAAGAGAAAAAATGAGTTGAGTCCAGAGCAAAGACAAAAATAAAAAAACCAAAAACCAACCAAACAAACAAACAAAAAAAGGGATTATTTCCAAGTGTCACTGATATAAATGAAAAGTTTTCTATTATGATACTGTATATGGTAATGTCTTTGACTTGACTAATACAAAAGAAGTAGTGCCATGCTGCATATCCTTCACAAGATATTCTGTTGCTACCAAAATTCTATAATTGAATATGATTATAGGTGAAGGAGGTAAGGCGGCCGAATGTGCTAGGAGTAAATAAATTACCTATGATCAGCACATTTAGGATGTTTTACTTTGGCATATATCAAAGGTCATTAGGAAATGGTGATGGTTTATCATTCTTTGAATGTGTTGTAGGCATCATTATTGAAAGTCATTTTGCTATTGCTGATGTGTTTGTCCCATTCTCCTTGCTAGAATGCAAATTCCAAGAAAGAGACTTTTATCTACTGTTAGATCCCTGGTATCAAAAACAAGGCCTGGTTCAATAAATATTTATTGACTGACTGCTATGCAGTAGTTACATAATTGTAACTGAATACTATGAGGTAGAGTGAGGTAGGCATTGCCCATAATACAAATATAATCAGAAGGTTTACTTAAAAATTGTCCATTCGTGACATATTAAAAAAATTCTTGGTCATCTCAGCTTGGGACTACATTCAAGAAAGCTCAGAAAAGATTTTTTTTTTTTTCATGAAATACGAAGTTGCAGTAGGCAAGTTTAGAGCTTAAATTTTTTGGTAGTAGATGAAAGGTGAGAAGAACAGAGATTTTTAAGGAAGCAGGTCTTGAGATGAACAGACAAAACACATTTAGATATGTGGGGCAGAAAGGAAGGGTATGAGGGAGAGGAAGTGACTGGAAAGTAGAAGAAGAGGAGAGAGGCAGGATGGAAGGCAGAGTCCGTACTGGGAAAACAATAGGAGATGCTTTTCTAGGAGCACTGTGATGCTGACCAACCAGGCAAGAAACTTAATTTTGATTTTGAAGGCAATACAGAGTCAAAGGAAAGCTTTAGATATATAAAATCCTTATAGCAGGGGATTACTTTGTAGGCAATATTTGGGGACTGATTTTAAAAGTCAGGGAGGAGAGTGTGATTACGATGATAGGAAATATGTTTTTTATATGTGAGGACAATATTAACCTGTATTGCAAAGTTAGGTTATTATTTCAGTCCTGGTATATCACCAGAAGCTGAAAATTTGCTTTCACAACAAATGTGAAATGACTGTGTCGGGCAAACCACGAGTATTAAATCCGGGAAACAGAAATTGGCTATCTTTCAATATTTGTAATGAAAAATATAACTGTTTCTTTACTTTTTTTTCCATCTTAATAAATCTTCACTCTAACTTCTCTTTAAGATTTTTTTTTTCTTCCAGGTCTACTCTCCTTTGCAAGTTTGCAGTTCATGCATAAGACCAAAAGTATTTGAATTAAGTTTCTCTGGGGGATGATTTGAAAAAATAGGAATAAAATTCAACTGTTTTCTGGCAGTGTAATACTTCAGTTTTCTGATAGTTTTGTATTATCCCCTTTTTATATTGAGTTTCTTTTTAACCCAGTGACTATAAAATCTAAAAGAAGGAAAAAAAAAAAACAACTTAGGGCATGATACTGTATGCATTGTAAATATAATAATTTATTATGAACTAAGACTTTTGATGATTGAACATTTTCTGATATGTAGCAGTGGACTAAAATCTACCAAATTTAATGAATGCCCGTATATCATGTGGACTTTATGTACATCATTTCCAATTCTCACAGCAGTTTAATGAAATATCTTGAACATCTTTTTTTTAAAGTTTGTTTTTTTATTACTTTTACAATAGAGCAAGAGAGAGAGAGAGTGTTAATAAGAGAGAGAAATAAACACCCCTGACAAGATCTCAATCCATTATGACCCCTTC
Organism: Tupaia tana; assembly: GCA_026018925.1. Taxonomy (NCBI): domain Eukaryota; kingdom Metazoa; phylum Chordata; class Mammalia; order Scandentia; family Tupaiidae; genus Tupaia; species Tupaia tana. Next base: position 46,856,458 of record JAKSZU010000002.1, on the reverse strand, counting down.
CTGCCAGCCTTTCAGCCAGGCAGGATCTTGGTCATGCATGCTTGGCATGTTTCAGGTTGACTAGGGATCCAGACCTGCAGTGGGCTGTGTGGCTTCCAGCACTGTAGATCAGTAAGCTACCTTCTGTGTCACTGTAACTGAGCCTGAGCTCTAGTCTTGGAACTCTCCTTTACTCTCCACTCTGTTCCTCTAGGATTTGGATACATGATGAATCATTTAACATTTCTGTAATTATTATAACTTTAGAATATAAAGACATGAGGGACCAGTAGTTAGCACAATGGCTATGTTGCTGGACTCCCATGTAGTCGACCGCGGTTCGAGTCCCAGACCTGGTGGCTTAAACTCACGCCAGGCACGTGTGCATGTGTGCCCAGAATCCCAAGAGGAGAATGGAGGAGAAGGGATTGCTGCATGGCCATCTCTCCTGGGGGGTGATTTCTCACTTTCTGTCTCTCTGTCTCTCTCTGTCTTTCTGGTGAGTGCACATGCCACATAGCAAAAACCTTTCCAAAAAAAGAAAAAAAAAAGAATATAAAGACATGAAAGCCAGCCCTATGGTGCAGTTGTTAAGGGAGCTGGATCCCACATGGTTGACAACAGCTCTAGTCTTATCCCCGGTGGTTTGAAAAACATGCTGGTACATGCGCCTGCATGCCCAGAATCCTGATAGGAGGAATGAATGGAGGAGAAAGGTTTGTCTTATGACCATGTCCCACTGGGTGGTGCTTTGTGTCTCTCTGGCAAGTGCACAACCCTCTTGGTAATAAAAAAGAAAATAGTATTTATATATATATATATATATATATATATATATATATATATGTTGTGTATGTGTGTATTTATATATATATAATATAATGTAAAAACCTGTCCTACCATTCAGATCCTAAACTATATACTATAAATATAAAATATTAATAACTGCTATAATTTAGTTAGTTACAGTACTATGCATTGTGCTAAGTGCTTGACTTATCTATTGACTCCTTTCTACCAGCCTATGGGAATGATCAGATTATCATTATTACATTATAGATGATGACAAGTGTTTCTCTTGTGTTTATCTACCTGGGTCCTAAAACCTCTCTGACTTCAGATAAGACTGCCTTCCATCATGGCTTGTATTCCATTTGATTTATTTCATAGAGGTTCTTTCTACCTGGACTCTTTTAATGGTCGCTGAGCCATCATCTAGTCTGAGCCCTTCATGTAATAGAAAACAGTAGTCCAGAGAGGCTAAAGACTGGCCAAATGTCTCCTCAAGGAAGCTCTGGGAACAAAACAGGTTTCCTCACTTCCTTTTTTTTCTCCCTGTCACTACATTGTTTTTCCACTGCCTTTAAATTGGTTGGGAATAAACCATCTTGGGATTTTTTTCTTAAAATAATAAATCAGTGAAAAACTTACAAGTTAGTAGTATCATTTAAGGACTGTTAAATGTGTTCAACTTGCTCCACTTCCTTATTTTAATTCCAGAGGGAAAGATTCCACATGGAGCCCAAGGCTTGATATTTAACCTCTAGAGCAGCCCATAAAGGGTGGACAGTGAAGGAGATAACTGACATTGGGAAATAAGCATAACCTTATCTCTGAATTTTGAGGGTATGGTAAACGATTAGTTCTGTAGTGTTTTAAATTTCTGACTGCTCTCCATTAAGACTTTAGCACTCGCTCCTGAATTAAGTGACCAGGAACGATGCTTACTGAGAAGAGCAGCCAATCCATTGAAGCAGGGCTGTGTAAAGGGAACTAGTAACTATGTAGGTAGAGTAAATACACATATAGGCACTCACTGTCGTTGCTTTGGGCTGCTTTCATAACTGCATGCTATACATGTACACAGATGTCAAAACAAATTATTGAGCATAAATTTTCAAGTACAATTTCATGAAGACCTAGCTTTTATGTTGAATGAAGCTATTGGTAAATGGCTATAATTCTATAAAGACAGAGTTAGTGCAAAGGTCTCCAAGAAGATAACTAAGGATTATATTAATTAGTGACCTGACTTTCCAGATGTTTTTTTTTTTTCCTCAGGATTCAGAATTTGGAAAAAACATATGTATTTTCTTTTATTTTTTTAAATAATTATTTATTTAATTTTGTTTATTCATTCATTTATTATAATTTGACCAGAGAGAGAGACTGAGAGAAAGAGATGGAAAATGAGAAAGCAAGCCACCAGGTCCAGGACTCAAACCGTGGTTGACTATGTGAGTGTCCAGTGCTTTAATCACCACATCACCTGCTGGTCCGAACATTTGTATTTCCCAAAAAATTGTAGGAAGGGATTCCCTTGGAAATATCATCCTAGGGGATGATGGAAGAATAATTAACCATGGCCCTTAAGTGATCTCAGGGAGCATTAATCAATTCATTGAAATTTATGTTTAGGGTTTCTGTTTTGTTTCATTTTTACAGCTTTGTGCGTGTATTGAATGCCACTATGGCAGCACTCTAAGGTCCTGACAGTGAACACCATCCTTGTCAGCACAGAGGGGCTACAGTTACCTAAGAGAGAAAGAAACATGAGCATTATTTGGTCATTTTATTTTCAGTGATCTTCATTGTAACAGCCTAACCTTCATTGAACAAATTCAGAAATATTCTAGATGGCTTATATCCAGGACTACAAGAATTTTTTTTTTCAATCATAGCTTGCTCAGAAATGTAGTCCTACTACAACTTTGAATTGTTTTAGAGATGATCTAGTCCAGCTGCCTCATCTTATAGGTAAGTTGAATCCAAGAGGTAGGAAATAACTTGCCCAAGGACACTTGGGATTTTTTGATGAATAAAATGAATTTAATATGAAAAACAATTCTATGTCAGTCAATGCAGAAGACTATGCAAACAGTCTTAAGTATAAGGGATAAAACTATAATTTCTTTGGTAATGTTTATATTGGTACAGATAAATGTGATAATGTTCTTTTTCTGTCATAATGCTATAGGTTTTTATTACTTGAACTTGGCTCAGTGTCTGGATGTTCCTGTGAAGAATGGAGTGAGGTGGGTGAAAGCGATCTAAATGTTAAGTTAAGCATTTCACTTGGATTCCATTTTGTTAGACAATGCAGAGTCTGTGTGAAGTGTCATTAGTTCTGTTTTATAGATGAGAAACTGAGATTCTGAGAGGTCAAGAAACTCTTGAGGTTGCACAGTATATGGCAGATGTAGGGTTTTCAGATAAATAGGTAAATAATGTAGGGATACGCCTCTTTGAAATAAGGTAATTGTAAAATGTTACTGAGTAATTTTCCATGGTGGTCCCTTCTTGTTATTATATTGGCTGAAATTAGTGCAAAATAACACCCCCTTTACTCACAGCAAAGGTCCTGAACAAACTAGAAAATGAGGTGGATAGTTCTTACTATTTGAAATAATTTATTGCTTTTTGCCATTGATCCCTATGAGTTTTTAAAGAACACAGTTAAGAAATAAAAAATTATTTTGTACAACCAAAGTTCAAGGTAGTTTAGATGAAAATGGGAAATAGAACTATGACAAACTATGACTGAATTTTAAACGAATATGAGACTATTATAAAGCAATATTGATGTCTTGAATTCTAAGTTCCATATTAAGGTCAGAGTAATAGCTTGGTGTTTTATGAGCCTGTGTGGTGTTAGCGACATCATCTCTTTAATCTTAACTTTGCCTCAAGCAAAAATAAATCTTAATGTTGTAAACTGTATGGTAACATAACTGCCTTGTTCAGTAAGGATCATTTTTTCCCTAAATGTCACTAATATCTTGCTGTGACTAAAAATAAAAAAGGAATACCCATTCCATTTCGTTGAAGTGGTAAATATTTTTACTGTAGTAGGTGACTTGTGGACAGAAGCTTTTCTATTTTTGCGTGCACATTATACTATTCTGTATTGGTATATAAATAAACCAGGCTTAACATGCATGACTCAGTCTGCATATTTAGTCACTTACTTGCTAGATTGTCAGCCAATGTTTGTATTTTAGATTTGCACATGTTACAGAGGTAGACCAGGAGAAGGTTAAGGATTTTGGAAGAAAGTCAAGGTTGAAGGAAAACGAGGAGCCTCCTGAGATCACAGCTTAGTGGGAGACCTTAAGGTGCAGGTTTCTCTGAAGCTGTGTAACAAGAGCTTCAAGCAGTTATGACCCAGAAAAAAGGAAGTAGTCCTTCTTATTGTATAAAGATAAGCAAATGTTAAGCAAGCAGAATTTGTTAAAGGGATGAGTTCTTGATCTGTAGTTAGAATTCAATATTTCATTTGGTCCTTGATTTAAATTACATTATGTATAATTAGAAATATGTGTTACTTTCTTAACAAAGAATGAGATCTGTGTAGGAAAATTCCTGCTACATAAATTATAAATTTTATCTCCAGCTCTCTCTATAGTCTTGAAGAAATTTTGTGCATTAAGTCTGAACTTTTGTGAACAGGCATTATAATTCAGCGAGTGACAACTACTGAAATTACAGGCATAGGTTTCTTATTACAATTATGCAGACAGTTTGGTTTTGTGAACAGCCATAATTATAAAGGGAAGATTTTTCTACTCTTAATTGTCAATTATTTTTGACTTTACTATCCATTAGGAAATGATTTATTTAATTGGATTTTAATTAGAATGTGAGTTTTTCAGGATTTTAAGTTCTCGCTTGTAGTATATGGGGTAGCAGTATCCTTCTTCCTTGAAAATAAGGAAAGTAAGATTCATATTTTAGTGTTAACCTAGTAAAATACACAAAAGCATGAAAGTAACTTATTGCCTATGATAGTCAACGAAGAGGTTTAAATATTAGTCTGAAAAAAAAATCTTAAAATTCCATATAGCATGAAATGAGAGGCAAGCTCTAGGAGGAAAAAAAAAGAAACAGTTCTAATTCTGTATCAGAAAACTAATCATCTATATTGTACCCTTTCTGGAGGAAGTCACTGTGGAGAAACAGGGTGACTATAAACAAATACTGGGTAAGGGAAGGAGGTCAGCAATGCTTGTAGAAATGGGAGGTCCTCCGAACCAGGTATTGTCAGTGTCTGTCCAATGATATCCTACAGAGGGCAAGGGCCAGAGAATGCGGTGGGCACACAGAAGAGAAGAGAGGAGAGGTGCTCTGTTGTGGGGCTATAATAATCTTTGAGGTCTCACAATGGCCATCTATCTTTTGAGATTAACCAGCTCCCTTTATTGTGTCTGCCAATCAGGGTCCCAACAGAAAAGATATGACGCTCAAATCACAATGATTCAAGGACTTGTATTTTGAAGAGACTAAGTATAAAGGTGAGTAGGGTGTCAGAAAATAACAAGAAATTGTGCAGGCGCCCAGGGTTAACATTGAAATTTTCAACACCACTAGGCTTGAAGAGTGGAGTAGAGGAAAGGTTATCAGAGGGAGGGGGAGAAAGGAAAGTTACCTGGAAGGAGGGAGTTGTGTGGATTGAGCATACAATAACCTTCTGTCAAGAGCCCTAACCAGGCAGGCAAACTCAGGAAGAGAGAATAAGGAGATAGACACTGTAACCTCTTCCATCTCTCTGACCTCCTGCTGGTGCTCCTCAGCCAGAAGTTAGAAGGTTCAAGGTCTGTTACTAATAGAGTCCATAGGAATTGGCCTCTATCAGCAGGGCCAAGGGGGCAAACAGAATGTTCCAGGTTTTATGTGTAGAGGACTAGAGCATTCTGGTCAATGGAGAGAAATGTCTCCTCTGAATACTTATTGGAGGTCCTATCATGTGCTTGGGAGTTTGAGAAGCATGTATCAGCTGGATGAATCCTGTCAGTTCTACAACTCTGATATAACCGAGGTCAGATGGCAATAAATTTGGTCAGGCATCTGAGCTGTCTTGGGAGGTGGGGCACACTGGGTTTTCTCTTGGCTACATTCACATCTTTAATGCACCCTTTCCAAAATATAACAGGAGCAACCTGGTAGAGCCCGCTCTCTATTTCTCCTCAAAACACTTCTCACTGAACTTGGTTTTGTTTTGGACTTTTTAGTAGTCTTAGATCTAGGCGGCTAATAAAGCAAGGGGATTAAAGTAAAGATTATAAATGATATATCTTTGAACTTTAGTTTCCTGAATCCATAAAACATGAAATTACTTCATAGATTTTTTCTTATGCGCCTCTAAAAATTCAGAATATGAATTGACTTTTATTACCACACTCTAAATGAGAAATTGAATAAAGAGCCCTTTTTTTTCATAAAATGTTTTCATAACCTTCTGCTCTGTTTTAATGACACCATTGTACATTAAAAAGTTCAAAAGACCCTTAGTGCCCTGCAATTGAGGCATTCAATTGAAAGTATTCTCAATATTGAATTAGGTTCAAGTAGATTTTTTTGAGAGAAAAATTATTTCTCTACTTTTTAGAAGTTTGCTTAGTGGTTAATAGATTTCTTTCTTTTTTTAAAAGGCCACTCAACATTTTGTTAACCGAAATAACCATGTATTTCTCACTTGAACTTGACAGGGAGTCCAGCTTCTTGCTCTGGCTTCCACATTCTGGTATTTTGATGGATTGCATCAAGGGAGAGGAACAAGGAGGATTTCCTCTCTTATGTGTGAGAGAGAGAATGGGTAGACTTTTTTTTATTTTTTTGGAGAGGTTTTTGCTATAGGGTGCGTGCACTCGCCAGACAGAGAGAGACAGAGAGACAGAAAGCAAGAAATCACCCCCCAGGGGGGATGGCCATGCCGCAATCCCTTCTCCTCCATTCTCCTCTCGGGATCTTGGGCATGCACACACACGCGCCCGGCGTGAGTTTAAGCCTCCGGGTCCGGGACTCGAACCGTGGTTGACTGCGTGGGAGTTCAGCGACATAGCCATTAAGCTAACTGCTGGTCCCGAGAATGGGTAGATTTTAAAAGAATTTGCCACTCTGACATTTTCTAGCAAAACCAAAACAATAATTTCCAAACTTGGAAAATTGATTTTGAGTCTCATAAATATTGTAAATATTAATAATATATAGGAAAGTACAGAAAGGAATCCATGCATTTATTTAACATTTATTGATTGCTCACTGTATTGGGAATTGAGAATGCAGAGATGGAACACGTAATTTTATCCTCCCAGCCCTCAGAGTCTAGTGAGAAGAAAGGTGAAAAGACCATCACTGTGACCAGAAGTGTAAGGAATGTGCACTTAGGGACCTCACACTCTCTCATTCTAGAACTCTGATGACATGAATGCTGGATTTTAAAATTATAGTCCCACAGTTTTCTGTGGTTCTGCTCATTTTTTCAGTAGATTTTATCTTTGTTGTTCAGATTGAATAATTTCTGTGATTCCATCTTCAAGTTAACTCATTCTTTCCTGTGTCTTTTCTACTCTGCTGTTGAGTCCATCGTTAAATTTTATATTGGTTACTGTGTTTTTCAGTTATAAAATTTCCATTTTAGTTAAAATTTTTTTTTGTTGCTACAAGGTGCCTCTGCTTGCCAGAGAGAGAGAGAGAGAGAGAGAGAGAGAGAGAGAGAGAGAGAGAGAGAGAGAGAGAGAGAGGAAGAGGAGAGGAGAGAAGAGGAGAGGAGAGAGAAAGCACCCTTTAACTGGATATGGTTACACTGCAATCCTTTCTTCATTTCTCCATCCTGTCAGGATTGGGGGCATGCGTACATATGTGCTTAGCATGTTTTTCTAACTGCAGGGGCTAAAAGTCAAACTGCTGTCAGTCAAGTGGGATTTGGTGCCCTTAACCACCAGGCTATGGGGCTGGCCCTTGTTTTCAAAACTTTTCAAATGTATATGTTTATGGTATAGAACATATTTAAAAATGTGCCTACATTGTAGAATGGCTAAATCAAGCTAATTAACACATATTTTATTTAACATATTTATTTTGGTTCAGAAAAGTTAAAATCTGCTCAGCAACTTTCATAGATATAATCCTTGGTTATTAACTGTAACATTATATTGTGAAATAGATATCTCCAATTTATTCTTCCTGTCTAACTGAAATTTTGTACCCTTTGACCAACATTTCTCCAGTCATCCTCTAGTCACATTTGCTTCCAGCCTCAATAACCACCACTGTATCTCTGCTTCTGTGAGTTACACTCTTGCAGATTCTACATTTACTTGAGATCATGCCGCATTTGTCTTTCTGTTTCTGGCTTTCTACACTTAACATGATGTTTTCCAGGCTTATCTATGTTGTCACAAATGACAGGATTTCCTTCATTTTAAAGGCTGAATAGAATTCCATTGTGTATTTGTAAAGTATATTTTCTTTGTCCATTCATCTGTTGGTGGATACTTATGTTGATTCCGTATCTCGGTTATTGTGAATAATGCTACAATGAACATGACAGTGCAGATATTTCTTTGACACACTGATTTCATTTTCTTTGGACATATACACAATAATGGAATTGCTAGATCACATAATAGTTCTAGTTTTGATTTTTTGAGGAATCTTCTTTCTGTCTTCTGTAATGAATATACTAATTTGTATTAACACTAGTAGGGTATAAAGGTTCCGTTTTCTCCACACTCTCACCAACACTTATCTTTCATCTTTTGATTATAGCTATTTAACAAGTGTGAGGTGATACTACATTGTGACTTGATTTGCATTTTTTTTAATTCTTTTTTTTTTTTTTGAGAGGTTTTTGCTATAGGGCACATGCGCTTGCCAGAAAGAGAGAGAGAGACAGAGAGACAGAAAGCAAGAAATCACCCCCCAGGGGGGATGGCCACGCCACAATCCCTTCTCCTCCATTCTCCTCTTGGGATCTTGGGCATGCATGCACATGTGCCCAGCGTGAGTTTAAGCCACTGGGTCCAGGACTCGAACCGTGGTTGACTACATGGGAGTCCAGCGACATAGCCATTACGCCAACTGCTGGTCCCTTGATTTGCATTTTTAAATGACTAGTTAGGTTGAAAATTTTTCATGTAACCGTTGGCCATTTGTACATTTTCTTTTGATATATATTGTTTAAGTCCTTTGCCCAATTTTAAAATAAGTTTATTTGTTCTCTTGTTATTGAATTATTCGAATTTCTAATGTATTTTAGATATCAACCCCTTATCAAATGTTTGGTTCACAAATATTTTCTCTCATTTCATAGGTTATCTCCACTCTGTTCATTGTTTCCTCTACTGTGCAGAAGCTTTTTGATTGGACACAATACTATCTATTTGTGCTTTTGCTGCCTATACTTTTGAAGTAATACCCCCGAAATTATTGCTCAAGAACCTTTTTACCCGTTTTCTTCTTAGTTTCAGAGTTTTAAGTCTTGTTTATAAATCTTTAATCCATATGAGTTGATTTTTGTATATTATGTTAGATAAGGGTCCACTTGTCTTTTTCTGCATATGAAAATCCAGTTGCTATAATACCAGTTATTGAAGAGATTGTTCTTCCCTCAGTTTTTGTTCAAAATCAACTAACCATAAATGTATGTATTTTAAAAAATGTTCTCTATTTTATTCTATCAACCTGTTTTCATATATGAAACATAAATTTTGTTTTTTGAGTTCACAGTATTTTCTTTCTTTTTTAAAAAAATTTAAATTTACATTTAATAACTATATATCTTGACATTGTACAGCATTGCTTTTTCCAGCATGAATACAATGCATATCAGTTAAGACAAAGACATTACTATATACTTTATCATTGAAAATAACTTCATTTTTGTGTCAATTGAAAGTATTGTTTTCCTCCTATTCCCTCCCTCCCTCTCTTTACTAACTACCCCCATCTTACCCTATCCTTACTATCTTACAGTGGCCCTCCCTATTACTATGCTTTTCAAACTTCCAGTGTCTGCTATATAGTGCAGACATTCAGTATATATTGAGTGGGAGCATACAAAGTCTGTCTTTCATATTCTGGCTTGCTTCGCTTAGCATTAAGTCTTCCATATTCACTCACTTTGCATCAAATGTCAGGGTCTCATTGTTTTTTATGACTGAGTAATATTCCATAGAGTACATATGTCACATTTTTTCAATCCACTCATCTACTTTTGGACATTTGGGTTGATGCCATGTTCTAGCAGTTGTAAATAATGCTGCAATAAACATGGACGTGTAAATGTTTTTCTGACTGAGGGTTTTTCTGTCCTTTGGGTAAATACCTCAAAGTGGAGTTACTGAGTCATATGGTAGTTTTATCTGTAGATTTCTGAGGAATCTCCATGTCATTTTCCAGAGTGGTTGTACTAATTTGCATCCCTACCAACAGTGTAGGAGAGTTCCCTTTTCACCACAGCTTTGTCAGTGCTTATCATTACTTATTCTTAAAATTTTAGCCATTCTAAGTGAGGTTAAGTGCTATCTCACTGTGGTTTTGATTTGTATTTCCCTTATGATAAGAGATGTTGAGCATGGAGATGTCAAGCATATTTCCATATGCTTTTTGGCCATTCATATGTCTTCTTGGGAGAATTGTCTATTCATCTAATTTTCCCCATCTTTTAATTAGATTTTTTTTCTTTTTTTGTGTAAGCTGCTTGTGTTCCCTATATATTCTGACTATCAGCCCCTTATCTGAGGTATGGTTTGCAAAGAGAGTTGTGTTGTCTTCTCACTCTAATTATTATTTCTTTTACTGTGAAGAAGTTTCTCAGCCTAACATAGTCCCATTTGTCTATTTTACCTGTGCTTTGGAGGTCTTGTGTAAGAAGTCTTTGCCATTCCAAGGTTTCTAAGAGTTCTTCCTGTGTTTTCTGTTACTGTTTTTACAGTTTGAGGTTTTATGCTTAGATCCTCAATCCATTTTGAGTTGATTTTTGTTAGTGGTGATAGATAAGGGTCCAGTTTCATTCTTCTGCAGGTTGATAGCTCGTTTTCTCAGCACCCCTTTCTAAAGAGATTTTCTTTTTCCCACTGGATTGTCTTGTACCTTTGTCAAGGATCAGTAGGCTGTATGTTTTGGGGCTTATTTGGGGATTCTTAGGTCTGTTTCTTTGGTCTACATGCCTGTTTTTGTGCCAATACCATGTTGCTTTAATTATCACAGCTTTGTAGTATGTTTTTAATGATTAGTTATGTTGAACATTTTTCATATAACTGTTGGCCACTTGTAGTGAGATGCCTCTTACTTTATTTCCCTTGCACAGTATTGCTTTGGTGATATGGGGCCTTTTATGATTCCAGACAAATTTTTTGATTTTTTTTTTCTCATTCTGTGAGGAATATCTCTGGTAGTTTGATTGGAATTGCATTGGATTTGTAGATTAATTTGGTAGGACTGACATCTTGATTATATTAATTCTTCCAACCAGGAACATGGGATGTTTTTCCACTTTTTTATATCACTTTTAATTTCTTTTTCAGTGTTTCACAGTTTTCCTTGTAGAGGTCTTTGACATCTTTGTTAATGTTTATTCCTAGATATCTTATTGCTTTTATGGCTATTGTAAATGAGATTGCTTTCTTCAATTCCATTTCAGTTTGTCCATTGTTGGTGTATAAAAATGCAATTGACTTTTGTAATTGATTTTGAATCCTGTTACTTTACTGTATTCATTTGTCACTTATAGGATTTTTATTTTTTGTGGATTACTTTGGATTTTCTATGTATAGCATCTTATCATCTGTAAATAGATATAATTTGACTCTTTCTTTTCCTATTTGGATGCCTTTTCTTTGACTCTTATTTGATTGCATTGGCTAGAACTTCCAGTACTACATTAAAAAGGAGTTGTACCGTGGAGTTTTGATTACTAGAATTTTGTAGTAGATTTGAAAATAGGTAGTGTGATACCTTTAGCTTCATTCTTGCACTTCTCCTTTATATATTCTATTTTTTTTGTTTCAATTTTCTACTTCTTTGTGTAGTTTCTATTTTCTCATTTCTTTAAAGTGTATTTATAATTGCTCATTGATACATTTTTATGATGATAACTTTAAAAGCTTTGTTAAATGACTTCAATGTCTGTGCCATCTCGGTGTTGGCATCTGTTGATTGACTCTTCATTCAAGTTGAGGTTTCTCTGGTTATTGGTATGATTTTTGAGTATGTCCTGGGCATTTTGGATATTACATGAGAGACTCTGGATCTTATTTAAATCTTGTGTTTTTGAGAGTTCTCTCTGATATTACATCAATGGAGGCAGAGAAGAGGTCACTGCTTGTAACTGCTAGATGAGTTGGGTGTGTAAATTTCCTGCTTTGATTTCCTTGGCATTCTACTGGACAACCATTGTTGCCTGCTGGTTGTGGTGATTCATGCTTCACTAACAAAACCCTAACTGGGAGAAGAAAAGAAGCCTCAATAGCTCTCTCCTTGTGGCCTCCACTTCTACCATGGATTAGGGTCTTATTATCATTGGAAAGGCACCCTCTTGCCACCAGGTGGTGGTGGAAGTCTAGGAGCCAGCAGAATCCTGAAGCAAAGGCACCTGAATAGAGTCCTTTTGCATAGGATCACAGGTCTGTCTGGTGTCAGTCCTTGGTGTGAGTCACACCTATGATGCCTATGATGTAGAAGAAACCCTTATATGGAGATGGAAGTCCTGGCTTTCTACTCAGCTTTCTCTGCTATCTCCATTCAGAACTTCATTATCACCTGGCAAGAGTAGAGGGCAGGCTTCCTGCACAGTATTTGTTGACTGGGATCCTGATGAGGTTGTAGGATTTTCCTTGCTCTTTGGCTGGAGTAGAACTGTTATTGTCTAAAAATTTCTTGCCTTGATAGGCTTTCTGTCCTAGTTCTTTGGCCAGAGGACAAAGTTTTTTCTTTTTTCATTTTGTTTATTTTCAGGGGGAGTTGAGATGCTTTGGTGGGGGAGACTATTTTTGTCTCTACCCTTTGTTATTTCTGAGGCTCTGGCTTCTCCAGCTCAGGGATATACAAGTCAAAGAGAGAACCCAGAGTATTCACTGTGGTGTCATTCCATGAGTCATAAGGTCTTGCCATTCTACTGTCATTCCTCCTTTAAAAGTCTTATTATTTTTGTTTTAGTTGTAATGTGGTGGGAAGAATAGGAAGTTCCTAATGACTATGTCTGAAGCTCCCCTTCCCTTGGGTTTTCAATTATAGAGGCCAGTACTTTTCACTTTGATTTGTCAAGTTGCTTTGAATGGGTGACTTTTACTTGCCACCATGGATCTTTGGAGCCGGCAGAGTCCTGAAGCAAAGCAAAGGCACCTGAATAGAGTCCGTTTGCATAGGATTACAGGTCTGTCTGGTGTCAGTCCTTGGTATGAGTCACACCTTGGCTTTCTCTCACATGCACTTTTCTATGGTGTTACTTCTAACACTAAAAGTTCTGAGAATCTAAAGTTAATAGTTACACTTAGGGTTTTCCTCAATTGCAAGATATGTTTCATTCCATTCCATTATAAGCGAAGTAGATAAAGGTGGGGAAGATACCACAGACCCATGACCTGAAACAGCTCAGAAGCAGTGAAAAATAGCTTTCCAGATCTGCAATAAAATGGCCTCCAATAAAACTACATTGCAGAAAATGGGAAAGAAGCAGAATGGAAAGAGTAAAAAAAAAAATCTAAGAAGCAGAACCCAAAGAATTTGTAGTAGAAAATTACTGAACTGACTGATACTGAATAAGCAGGTAGAGTATGTACTGAAGTCAACAGGCTTTGCAGATGCTACCAGTACTTGAGAAACAGAAGAAATGTTAGATTGTCCGAGTTAATTGAAGCACTTCTTAATTCTCAAAAGGCTGATACAGGAAGAAAATCTTTATCTAACAATGAATCTGATAATAGCACATCAAAGAGAAGCTGCTGACTAACCAAGAGGCTTTCCCAGAAATCTTGATCTTGAACAAATAACTGATACCAGAGACAGCAGTGGAGAATTAATGTTTGACATAAAATTGAAGGATTCAGATGAGGTGAACTTGATGCTTATAATAGTGTATATCATGCATACATAATAAACGTATTACTTTATAATACATATTTGTACATGATTACGTATGTATTGTCAGTCTTAATTTTTGATTTGTTAGTGTAAAGAAATAACTATTCTATTAAAAATCAAGTTTGATATGTTTGTTTTGAAGTAGTATTCAGGGAATTATTGGGTTTCTTTATTTTTTCTTCATCAATAGCACAGTTACTTTTGGGGCTGGCAGGTGATATGGTGGTTGAGCCACTGGACTCCCATATGGTTGACCATGGTTCAAGTCCTGCAGCTGGCAACCTGCTTTCTCACTCACTCTCTCTGAGGTCATATTGAATAATAATAATAATAAATAAAATAAATATGTTCTTTAATAGAAAAAAATAGCACAGTTACTTTAAACAAATGAATAAAATCTTTCTGTAGTTGCAAAAAAAAAAAAAAAAAATCAGTGGGAAGTAAAAGATAATACCCTAGGTTTAGAGTCCATTCTTGCATCTGCCAGGACTAATGTGAGTAATACAGGACACATCATTTATTTGCTCTCTTTGTGCCTCAGTTTCTATTTCTGTACATGTTGAGGGTTGAACTCTAAATGATTTGTAAAGTTTTCACTAGCTCTCAAAATTTCTATGCTGGAAGAAAGTGGGACAAAACATCATACACTTGGCTTCTTTGTGATTCAGTGCAAAATACCAGAAAATTAAGGTCGACATTATTTATTGTAACTTGCCTTCACTTGGAATTCAGGAAAAGGTTATTACTGTGCTAATACAATGGAAGGTGACATTTTCCTACCGAGAAGCAGTGTGATCACAGTAAAGAAAATAAGTAAACAGGAGGTATCTTGGCCATCTAAGGGCTTGATTGTGCAGTGATGGCATACGAAGGTTAAGAGCTGTCACATGCTTTGCTCTTTGAGTCAAAGTTTAAAAAATTATGCCAGAGACAATGTTCATTTAAATAACTTAATGCAAGGAGGAAAATATTCAAGACAGAGAGCTAAATAGGTATTTCTTATGTTGTAATTATTCACAGCAGTAATAGCCTCAAAAAAGGTTGCATTTTTCTTTACTTTTGGTGATCCTCTTGAATATTCTCTTTGCTATCAATGCAAGTCTCAACCCGTACATGTGCTCCTCTTGTATACATTTCATATGTGCTCAGTAGTAGAAAGAATGCTGGTGAGATTTCAGGAGAACATGGGTTCATCCCTTCTCTGTAACTTGTTAGGGCACAGCCAGGAAGAGGAGTTTGCTATCTACATGGCGTCTCCTTGTCCTGGCTCAGCTGGGGCATAATTCAGCAAGGCAGTATTCAGTTCTAAGATAGGAAATGAATTTTAGAGTTTAGGGGAGAATGTATATTACTATGCTTCTTTTTCTCTTCCTTCCAAGTCAGCCAGGGAGGAAGTTGCAAAATCCATGGAATTGAACGTGAACTAAGGAGGCTTACATTGAATTTGTGGTGAGTTAGAACAGATATAGTAGCAGTTAAAGCAGTCCTTATAGTTTATAAATTTGTGTGTGTGTGTGTGTGTGTGTGTGTGTGTGTGTGTGTGTTTCTTTTCCCATCTCTCAAAGGAAGGAATTAAGTTTTGAGCTAGGAAAAATACAGCACGAGTTTTTTCTTCCCAAAATAAGCTAGGGCAGTTGTATCACACCTGGGCAGCTTTTGATTGTTTTCTCAGATGCTATTTCTTGGGGCCACCCAATCTGGTTGGCACGATACTCATTCCAGTTTCAGAAATCTTTAAGTTAAACACTCACCTGTTCCTCCCATGCCTTGTTAACAAGCTGTCATTAGGACTGAATAGTACAGGCTGGTTTTATTTTTTATTTAAAACTTTGTAGTAAAATAAATCTGCTCATTCAAAGGACTTAAAAACAACAGCTTAATTATTTTGCATTTTGGCCTTAAAAATAACATTGGCTTTTATGGCAATTACTGGATTGAACCGACATGTAAATGGGATGGCTAATGCAGTGGTAATTTATGCTTTAAAAGTTCTTCCTTATAATTATGAATCTGAGTGACAAGATTGCTAGCATCAGTTGCCAATACATTTTAGAAGAAAAGGTACAACAGAGTAAGTGCTCCAAAGTGTTCTAAAATGTATAAGGTGACTTTTAGCTTTGTTAGAATGAGAAACTGCATAAGATGACTGATATTTTATTATTCCTTCTCACAAAAAAGTAGAGAGTAGCATGTGACTAGGAAGTTATTTTCTTGAGAAAAAGTCCAGTTGAATCACAGCCCCATTTCTTATACTGTGATTGGATCCTTACTTCTTTGGATTACCCTTTTGGAAGGTTGATTCACAAATGCATTGTCATTGTCTTCTTATAACCATCACCCCCTCTGCAGTGGCAAGCATGGCTTATAGCATCTCTGTCAATGTCATTAAATATGTCTTCCTTCTGTGCAGAGAAACTGAAGCAAGAGTGAAGCTGATGGGAATAATAAAGATTCGGGATTAGTGAGTTTTTAAAAAGTCACAGGTTAGTCTAATTGAAATTAATTGTGTATTTGGAAATCAATGTTCTGAGACCTCAGCAGGGGTGTTCCAGCTTAGATTTTAGCACTGTATCTGAGAAGATCTGAATTCTTTTTCATGATTAATTTGATTGTGAAGGAAGTCCCTAAGTTGTAAAAGCTGTTTTGACATCTTTGTCTATTAACAGAAATGTTTATCATCACCCATTTACTGTCACCTGAAATGGTGTCCCAGCAAATCTATGTGCAATAGATTTTGCAAAAGGGATGTACTGTACAGACTGTGTTAATGTTGGAAGTCAGGGGAGCACCGGGCCTATTCAAGTGAGGATGGAAAACAGGTGTGGACAGGACATTAGAAAAAATACGTAGGACGTACAGAAAAGGCAACTGACTAGAACAGGTTAGGGTCCTTTCCCTTCACTGTAAAAATCAAGATCTTGCCAATCCTTTGGTGAGACATTTAACTCAGGAGGGAAGGAGAAGACTCAACCATCAATAGCTGCGTGGGGCCAGTGCTTTCCCAGAAAGCAGAAGTGACCCGGTGCTAAAGCAGCCAGAAATATTTGGAGTAGAGAGCCGAAAAATAAAAATATAGTGTGATCAGAGAAAGTTGGGGAGTTGATCTTGGAGCCAAGGGCAGCTTTGCCCTATGATCCTAAGAAGAATTAAACAAGTGAACATCTACAGGAGAGTTCGATACAATTCAGGCAAAATGTTTTTAATTATTTCTAAGCCTCTTAATATGATTTATCTTCGTAGCATTCAGTGCATTTCACTGTATCACATTTCTCTTAATTAGATCCCTCAGAATAACAGTATATAAGAGACTTTGCTCAGCATTCCTGACATGTCTAGGAAGGCTCTGATGATCTGGCAATGTTCTAAGAGATTTTTAGAAAGGATTCAGTAAATATTGTGTAGATTATGTATGTATATGTTCACTGTATTTCTAAAGTATAATCTTAACTTTCTTCAAAAGTTTACTTAACTATTTCTTTTGAGAGAGAGGGGGTTATCCCTTGACAGGGTCTTGTCATTGTGATTCTCCCCAGAGACTTCCAGGCAGCCAAGACCACAGGCCTGAGTGGGCTTGCCTGTCATGCTCAAGTCTGCCTGGGATCCCACCTTAGGCCTTTCCTGTGACTCTAATGTCAATCAGTGGTGCTCTACCACCTCTGTCACCCCAGCTGGGCCACAGGCTGTTTTCTTTCAATATATTTATCCCAAACATGGCAAGTGATAAGATTATAATTAGATTTTCTCCCTTTTTGGGAAAAAAATTAAATGTGTAATTAAACACTACAAACTTATCTTTGAAAAACTTTGTAGATATATTCCTTAATATGCTGATAACTATGGGAGAAGGTTATAAATCCTTACACTGTATTAGTAGAAAAGAAAGACTAAGGTCAAAACATGCCAAGATGATTCCTTTGGAAAAAAGCTTGATTAAAATTTGACTGTCACAGGACTCCTGCTTATTCCTTGAAAATTATTTGAGCCATTTTACCATGACTAGAATGGAAAGCTGTAATTATTTGATAGCCTGTGAATGCAGTAGCAGAATGTCTGTCCCTCTTTTTTATTTCTTTTTAATGCCAGAGAGTATATGTACATACCATCATGCCAGAGAGAGAGAAAGAGATAGGCATAGACATAGCCAGAGAGAGATAGAGAGGAAGAGAAAGCCCCAATGGTCATGCCTCAATCCCCTTTCCTCTATTCTTCCACCCGGTCAGGATCCTAGACACACATACCTGGTGTGTTCTTCAAGCCTCTGCGGCTAGATTTGAACCCTGGTTGGCCATGTAGGACTGGGCTCCTTCTACAAAGTACTTAATTGCTGTGTTATGGCCTGGCCTGCCCCTCTTTTCTTTCCAGTTGTGTGGATTGTCTTTTGATCCCTTCATGAACTATTTATACTTCTTCTAGTATTAACTGAAGAAAAAGTAGTGAAAGTGAAACACAAATTGGTTAGCTTGAGTAAAGTATTTTAAAGCAAAATCAATTTTAATGTATCTAGATTTTCTTTTGTCTCTAGTAGTAGATAATAAAGTCTGACAATGCACAGTGGGTCTTGAGTTAAGAGATTATTTCACCAGCTAGACATAAAAATAGGGCTGGCCTTGTAGCATGGTAGGCTTGAAAGAACGTGCTGGGCCTGTATATGTGCTTGGCCAAAATCTTGAGGAGATGGAGAAATGGGGGAATATGGATTGCAGCATGAGCATGCCCTATTGGGGATTGCTTTCTTTCTCTCTTGTGAGTGCATAAGCCCTTTGACAAAAAAGAAAAAAGAAAAGAAAAAAGAGCATATGTTAAACACAAAAATATATTCCATCAAATTACATTCCTGCTTTCATTTTCCCAATGTGAAATGGAAAGAGAGAACCTGACATCAGATAGTCCACATTCCAAATACTTTGTCATTGTCATCAACTATAGCTTGTGTTGCATGTTTTGCTGCTGCTGCTGTTGTTGTTGCTGTCCATCTGTTATATTCTGTAGGGCAGAGTATTATTATTTGATTTGGATAATTTGAAAAAAAAATCTAATCCATATATGTATGTGAATAACCAAGTAGGTTGATGTAAATGGTACACATGTATATACAAACACAAGGGCTTGATAAGTTTTCTTAGTTTCCAACTGTGCACACTTTAGGAACTTTCTTATGCTGGTCCACTCAACCTGTCAGAACAGCACCTGGTAATTAATAGATATGGACACGCCCAGGCAATGGATATGGTGATAGTATTAGTTCATTGAAAAAACAGAATGAATTCTTAAGTGTTCGTTTTTTTGAGCCACTGTCTAAAACAGGAATTGCAAACCCACTGCTTCAGGGACCAGGGAGATAGTGTAAAAATATTAATTCCCAAGCTTTACGGTGATAGAAATGCCCTAAATATTTTGCTTTTAGCTCTGATGATGATAAGTAGCAGCTGACTCAAGTCTCAGGGGAAAACAGCAGCCAGGGCCAAGCACAGGGGAAGGAGGACAGCAGCTGCTTGGTTCACAGAGGGTGCCACCAGGGAGCACGGGCTCAGTGTTGCCAGATATCCAGGTTTTCAAGGGCAGTCATAAATTTGGAATTTTATGTAAAATATCTCATAGTTTACACATTGGCAATATAAAAAACAGATTTAAAACTGTTTTTTGAACGTTGTATGTGTCAGCATTCAAGAGCACAAACAAAACGTAGGTTTAGATTTGGCCCAGGTCTGCTGGTTTGCAACCTCCTGTGTATATGCTAATTCCTTTCAAAACTCTGTCTCTAGTCCTAAGCTTCAGCACTGCAAATAAAGCTGCTTGCTGGACATTTTTGCCTGTATATTGCTTCAACTAACACATGCCAGACAGCGCTCCTGGGCTGTCCTGCTCTTAGCCAAGCTTGCTCTCCTTTCTCCCTTTGGCCCAGTGTAAGAATGGGCCATTTATTGTACTCTATTGCTCATCCCTCCTCCATCAGTCACTGTATCCACTGAGGTCCTCCTAAACATTTCTTGATTCTGTTCTACAGTCAACATCAATTTCTGCTTATCTGTTTCTATGTTGCTGTAATAGCCTTCTAATGGTCTCCTGGCTGCCGGAGTGGTCTGCTAAAAATGCACGTATGACCTTACCGCTCTCTTGCTTGCATGTGCACAGAATACATTTGAGCCTAACCTCCTGAGGGGACGACGTCCCAACCCTGCCTGCCTTTCCAGGCCTATGTCAGGCTGTCTCTGATCTTTCATTCTGTTAACATGAAATGCCTTATTTTTCTGCACTACACATACTCTTTACTGATTCTGTGCTTGGCTCATGCTGTTCCCTCTTTCTAGAATTTCCTTTCTCTCTTCTTTGTGTGGCTCACTCTCACTTGTTCTTCAGGTCTCCACTTAGGCAGCACCTCTTACAGGCGGCTTTCTCCCAGGCTCAGCATTACACGCCCACCCCCGTGCCCAACCTGTGCCTTCTCTTCTCACACCAGTTACCCCATTATATTGCCTGCTCATCCACTAGGCTTAAAATGTTCCAAACAGTAGGAGCCATACATTTCCTTCTCTTTGATTTCTCAGTTCCTGGTAGAATTCCTGGTCAAAGGCATGTAAACACAACATGCTTGTTAAATTGAAATGAACTGAGTGGTCTCAGGATCTTTTGGGGCAATGACAATAGATGGATCAGCATGTAGAGGGGGTGCTAGGTGAATTCAACTGTTAGATAGGTTTTCTGCTGCTCTCCCTGGCCTTTCTTTATTTTTATTTTTTTCCTTGTAAAAATTTATTTATATAAAATTAAAAAAAAAACATGTTCATTTAAAAATGAGCAATACTGATCTCGATTTCCTAGCATCTAGTTTTTTAAAAATTTGTTTTCATTTATTATTATCATAATCTTGTTTTTATTACATCGAATCACATATATCCTTACAGTGTATTTCATTTCTTTTTCCAGAAGGAATATCATGCATGTCAGTCAAGACAAAGACATTACTATCCACATCATCATCAGCATCAAATAACTTTTCATCATTTTTTTCAGATTATTATCATTATTATTATTATTCTCATTATTTTTTAAACATTCAATCACTATATGTCATTTGGCTTATAAAAAGAATTTACCCAACATGAAATACTTCTCAGACTAGTCCAGTTGAGAATACTATACATCTAATCATCAACAGGTAATAAAACTTCTCTGTGTCCCACTAATATCATGCCTCGCTATTTGTTCTCTTGCTACCCTTCTCTATACTCTTCTCTGTCTTCAGCATCCCTAATTATTTCCACAGCTTTTATGCCCTCCAATAGTTCAGTCTCTACCATAAAGTGCAGATAGTTGGTATATAGTAAGTGGATACATATAATATTTTTCTTTCATATCCTTGTTTGCTTCACTCAGCAATAAATCCTCCATATTTAACCACTTCCTATCAAATGCTAGGGTCTTGTTTTTTTATGGCTGAGTAGTATTCCAAAGAGTATATATGCAACACTTTTTTAGTCCATTAATCTGTGGACATTTGGGTTGGTTCCATGTCTTAGCGATCATGAATAATGCTGCAATAAACATTGATGTAGAAGCACTTTTCCAACTGAGCATTCTCTTGTCTTTTGGATAGTTACCCAGAAGTGGGATTGCTGGATCAAATGGTAGTTCTATTTGCAGATCTTTGAGGAACCTCCATATTGTCCTCCACAGTGGCTGAACCAGTTTACATTCCCACCAATAGTGTAGGAGGGTTCCCTTTTCACCACATTGCGATCACTTTTTGTAGTTTTGATCTTTGCCATTTTAACAGGAGTTAGATGGCATCTCATTGTGGTTTTAATCTGCGTCTTCCTTATAATGAGAGTTGTTGAGCATTTCCTCATGTTTTTGGCTGTTCATATGTCTTCCTTAGAGAGATTTTCGTTCAGCTCATTATCCCATCTTTTAATAGGGATAATAATTTTTTTTTTTTTTTGAACTGAGGCACTTAGGTTTCCTGTGTTTTCTGGTTATCAGTCCCTTGTCTGAGGCATATTTTACAAAAATATTCTCCCATCCTGAGGGTTGTCGATTCACACTAATTACTGTGTCCTTTGTTGTGCAGAAACTTCTTAGTCTGATACAGTACAACTTGTCTATTTTTGGGATTGTTGCTTGTGCTAGGGAGCCTTATTTAAGAAGTCTTTGGCTACCCCAATGTCACCTAGAATTTCCCCAGAATTTTCCACCAGTAATTTTATTGTTTGAAGTCTTAGGTTCAGATATTTGATCCATTTTGAGTTGATTTTTGTTAATGGTGAAAGACAGGGAATCAGTTTCATCTTTCTGCAGGTAGAAACCCAGTTTTTCCAGTACCATTTACTAAAAAGATTTTCTTTTTCCCAATGGATTGATCGGCATACTTGTCAAAAATCAGTTGGCTATAAACATTGGGGTTTCTTTCTGGGGTCTCTATTCTATTCCATTGGTCCACCTGTCTGTTTTTGTGCCAATACCATGCTGTTTTTATTATCACAGCTTTATAATATATCTTGGGGTCAGGAGTGATATGCCACCCACTCCACTCTTTATGCACAGGATTGCTTTGGCAATAAAAGGTCTTTTATGTTTCCAGACAAATTCTATGACTGTGACAAATTCTATTATTTTCTAGATCTGTGAAGAATATCTCTGGTATTTTAATTGGAATTTCATTAAATATGTAGATTAATTTGGGTAGAATTGTCATTTTGATTATGTTAATTCTTCCAATCGAGGAACATGGGATGTCCTTCCACTTTTTTTATGTCATTTTCAATATCTTTTTCTTTTTTTTAAGATTTTCATAGTTTTCTTTGTAAAGGTCTTTGACTTCCTTAGTTAGGTTTATCCCTAGGTATCTTATACATTTTGTAGCTATGGTAAAAGGCATTCCTTTCTTCAGCTTTACTTTGTTCAACTTGTTCATATATAGAAATACTATAGATTTTTGGATGTGGATTTTTTTATCCTGACACTTTACTGTATCCATTTATTACTTTGAGAAGGTTTTTTATTTTTTATTTATTTATTTAATGGAAAACGTTGGATCTTCTCAGTATACCATCATGTAATCTGCAAATAAAGATATTTTTAACTCTTCTTTGCCTACTTGAATGCCTTTTATATTGTTCTCTTTTCTGATTGCATTGGCTAAGACTTCCAGCACTATATTGAAAAGCAGTGGAGAAAGTGGGCAGCCTTGTCTAGTACGAGTATTTAGTGGAAAATCTTTCAGCTTTTCCCCATTCAGTATAATTTTAGCTACAGGTTTTTCATAGATGGCTTTTATTGTGTTGATAAATGACCCTTCCACACCAATCTTACTGAGAGTCTTAATCATGGAAGGATGCTATATTTATCAAATGTTTTCTCTGCACCAATTGAAATGATCATATGGTTTTTTTACCTTTCTTTCTGTTAATATGGTGTATTACATTTATGGTCTTGAGTATGTTGAACCACCCTTGGATCCCTGGGATAAAGCCTACCTGGTCATGATGAATCATCTTTGTTATATGTTGTTGGAAATGATTTGGAAATATCTTGTTGAGAATTTTTGCATCTATATTAATCAGAGATAGTGGTCTGTAGTTTTTCTTTTTTGTCATGTCCTTATCTGTTTTTGGAATGAGGATGATAGAGGCTTCATAAAATGAATTTGGAAGGTTTTCTTCCTTTTGTATTTTAGAAATAATTTGAGTAGGATAGGGGTAAACTCTTCCTTAAAAGTTTTGTAGAATTCAGAAGTGAAAGCATCCAGACCTCAGCTTTTCTTTTTGGGAGGTTATTTATTACTGATTCAGTCTCATGATTTGTTATGGGTCTGTTCAAGTTTTCTATGTTCTCCTGATTCAATCTTGGTAGACTGTGTGCTTCCAGGAATCTGTCCATCTCTGTGTTCTCTTGTTTGTTGGCATATAGTTGTTCATAATATCCTCCAATGATGTTTTGAATTTCTATTATGTCAGTTGTAATGTTGCCTGTTTCATCATGTATTTGATTTATCTGATTTCTTTCTTTCTTCTTCTTTATCAGTCTAGCTAATGCTGTGTTGGTCTTTTTAATTTTTTCAAAGAACCAGTTTTTGCTTTTATTCATTTATGCTTGAATCTTTATTATTTCTTTTCACTTGGAATTTTTTTTGTTGTTGTTTTTTCAATTTCCTGAGGTATGATGTTAGGTTGTCTATTTGCCACCTTTCCATCTTTTTTTTTATGTCCACTAATTGCTATGGATTTCCCTCTTATAACTGCTTTTGTTGTGTCCCATACATTATGGAAAGTCGTGTACTCACTATCATTTGTTTCCATAATTGTTTTGATTTCAGACTTAGTTTCTTTAGTAGTTAAAAAGTCATTCAGAAGTAGGTTTTTCAGTTTTCATGTGTTTGTGTGTTTTCAAGGGTGTTGTTGAAATTAATATTGAGTTTAAATCCATCATGGTCAGAGAAGATGCTAGATACAGTTTCTATGCCTTTGAATTTGTAGAGGCTTGATTTGTGTCCTGTCATCTGGTCAGTCTTTGAAAAGGTTCCATGCTAAGGTGAGAAAAATGTGTATTTTGTGGTCTTAGGGTGGGATGTTCTATAGATATCTATTAAGCCCATTCAATTTATAGTATCCTTTAGGTCTTGTATCTCTCTATTTTTTGTCTAGAAGATCTGTCTAAAGGAGATAATGGGATGTTAAGGTCCATAACAATTGGGACCAGCAGTTAGTGTAACGGCTATGTTGCTGGACTCCCATGTAGCTGACCGCGGTTCGAGTCCCAGACCTGGTGGTTTAAACTCACGCTGGATGCGTGTGCGTGCATGCCCAAGATCCCGAGAGGAGAATGGAGGAGAAGGGATTGCGGTGTGGCCATCCTCCCTGGGGGGTGATTTCTCACTTTCTATCTCTCTGTCTCTCTCTGTCTTTCTGGTGAGTGCACATGCCCTATAGCAAAAAGTCTCCAAAGGAAAAAAAAAATCCACAACAATTATAGCATAGCTTTCTATCTCTCCTTTTAGCTCTAGCAGCCTTTCCTTCACATATTTAGATGGTCCTGAGTTGTGTGCATAGATATTTATAAGCATTATGTCTTCTTGCTGAATTAACCCATTTACTATTTTCTACCTTTCTTTTTAAAAAATTATTTATTTAATTTTATTTATTAATTCATATATTTTAATTTGTCCAGAGAGAGAGAGAGAAAGGGGGAAAGTTAGAAAGCAAGCTGCCAGGTCTGGGACTCAAACGTGGTCAGCCATGTGGCAGTGTCTAGCACCTTAACCACCACGCCACCTGCTGGTCCTTAACCCATTTACTATTATATAATGCCCCCCCTTTAAAAAAAAAAAAAAAAAAAAAAAAAAAAAAAAAACTGTTCTTACTGTCTTTGTCTTGAAGCCTGTTTTATCTGAAATCAATATCACAGCTCCAGTTCTTTTTGATTTCCACCTGCAGGGAATATCTTTTTTCCAGCCCTTCACTTTTTTTTTTTTTTTTTTTTTTTTTTGAGAGGTTTTTGCTACAGGGTGTGTGCACTTGCCAGAAAGACAGAGAGAGACAGAGAGACAGAAAGCAAGAAGTCACCTCTCAGGGGAGGATGGCCATGCCACAATCCCTTCTTTTCTATTCTTCTCTCAGGATCTTGGGCACACATGCACACGCTCCTGGCGTGAGTTTAAGCCACCGGGTCTGGGACTCAAACTGTAGTCAGCTACATGGAAGTCCAGCAACGTGGCCATTACGTCATCTGCTGGTCTCTCTAGCCCTTCACTTTTAGTCTATATATGTCTTTATCCATAAGGTGTGTTTCTTGTAGGCAACAGATAGAGATTTCTTATTTTTTATCCATTCGGCCAGTCTGTGCCTCTTAATTGGAGAATTAAATCCATTAACATTAAATATTATTATCTTTATTTCTGGATCTGTTCCTATCATTAAGTGAGTAATTTTCTTGGTTGCTTTTTATTCTCTTATAACTGTCAGTCTGACTTTTTAGTTTTCCTGGTATAGTACTCCCTTCAGATCCTCTTGAAGAGCTGGTCCGAAGTTGGTGAATTCTTTCAGGTTTTGTTTATCCGAGAATGTTTTTATCTTTTTTCCCCATATGAGGAATAATCTTGCTGGGTACAGTATTCTTGGTTAAAATTGTCTTTCATTTAACACTTTGACTATATTTCCTCATTCTTTCCTTGCCTGCATTGTTTCTGATGAGAGTTCCGATGATAACCTGATGGGATGACCTTTGTAAGTAACTTGACATTTTCCTCTTAACAATTTTAGTATCTTGTTTTTGTCTGTTGTTTTTGCCAATCTGGTTATATTGTGCCTTGGAGAAGATCTTGGGTTGATTCTATTTGGAGTCCTCTGTATTTCTTGGGTCTGGATATTTGAATGCCTCTCTGGTTTGGAAAGTTTTCTTCCAGGATTTCATAAAATAAATGGTCAATGCCCTTATTATATTCTTCTTCTTCTGGGATATCAATTATCCAGATGTTGGGGTGCTTGATGGTATCCAGTATTTCTTGTTTATTATCCTCATTTTTCTTGATTGTTTTCCCAATCTTCTTGATACTTTCTTCTAGGTCAGACGTTTTGTCTTCTACATTCAAGATTCAATCTTCTGCTTGATCTAATCTACTTTTAATACTTTTGAGGGAGGTTTTAATTTTCTGTATCCCTGACAGTTCTGTTTGAATCTTTTCTAAGGTATCTATTTCTTCTTTCAAATCATTAAGAACTTCCTCATTTCCTGGAGCTCGTTGTTTCTTTTCTCTTACATTTCAAGTCGTTTGGTCACTACAAATATTCTGACTTATGTATCTGCTATGTCCACGACTTCCATCGTGTTGCCTGTGGGTGATGTAGAATTGATGCTTTCCCTTGGGGAGGGACATTTTGTTGGTTGCTCATATTTCTTGTGCCTCTGTGATCGTTCCTAGTCTTCTGGTGATTTATACGTTCCTTCCTAAATGATTCAAGGTAACTCTGAGCATTCAAATGTGTGCAGGAGTAGAAAATTGGCAGTCTCTCTTCTGGTCTGCTTCCTGTTGCTCACCAGTTCTCTGCACTGTTGTCATTAGTCCTGGGTGACTCAAAGTCCACCCTGTTTCTAAAGAACAGGTGTACCTCCAACTGAGCTGCTGAGCTTCACTTAGGAGCAAAGAAGGCATCACATGGCGCAAGTTGGGCGCTCCGCACTATTCAAAACACCGAAGTCCTAAGAGTCCAAAGGCGAGTGTGGGGAGATGAGTCACGGGTCTGGCTGTTAGGGCCTGCAGCCACAGGCAGCCTGGCATCCAGCAAAGCTGCTGGCTTCAACCACTCCCTGGCCTTTGTGATCAAGTGAGCCAATTCCCAAAGTAAATCTCTTCTATGTCTGTACATATACCCTATTAGCTTTGTTTCTCCAAAGAAACTTGACTGAGCATTTCCCATGAGATGGACCTGGGTTTGTGGCCTTGAGAAAGTTACTTAATCTCAAAGTTTCCATTTTCTGCTCTGTAAATGAGGCAATAGTGCTTACTTTGTGTAAAAATGTTTTGGCTCTCTAAGCCCAGTGAGTGCTGGCCAAGAACACTCATCCAGTGTGTGAACGTGTTTCCTCCTTGATGTCATTGATACTATTAGACCTTACTCTCCCTGGGAGTTTGGGGTCATGGTTGCCGGCAGGTATTGCATGCTGACGCTGAGCCTGAACACTGCCTACTGAAACGGACCTGAAAGGGTGCCACTCGCCGGGATAGGTACCCACATTTCTCTTGGGCCCTCAGATGCATCTGTTTTCTATGACTGGAGGGAAGTGACTTCAGACTTAGAATTCCTCATGCATAGAAGCATGTCAGTCCTTTAATAAGATTTTCTGTAATTAATATTCATCCTTAGGTTCAGAGCTATGGAAAAAAGCTGCTTAAACCCTTAAAAAGATATTTATTCTAGTAAAGAAATGTTAGTCCTATTTGCATGTGCAATAATTTTCAGCAACAAAATAGTTTCACCTTATTTCTAAAGTAATTTGTAATCCATAATTTACTGAAGCAAATAAAAAATATAAAGTAAGTCTACCTAAACTTAATATGCTTTATGAGATAATATTAATAGTAACCAAAGCAACCTATTTATTGTCAATTGTCTTTTGTATATATTAGCTAAAAAAAAAAATTTTGTCATGTTTGCTTATATCGAATGGGGAGAGAAAAGGAGTGAAGAAGGAAAAAGGCAATAGCATTTACTGAGTTCCTATTATTTCCCAGAGTATTCATATATGTTATCTCATTTCATCTTTATGATCATCCTGGAAGGTCAGTAAATTCATTGCATTAGAAAAATGAGGAAACTTAGAGTGAATGAGTTTACTTAACAAGTGTGCTAATTAATAAGATTATCAAAATAGCAGGGCCTCTGTGTGTGTGTGTGTGTGTGTGTGTGTGTGTGTGTGTGTGTGTGTGTGTTTGAGGTTTTTGCCATAGGGTATGTGTGCTTACTGGAAAAAGACAGACAGACAAAGAGAGATAAGGTGAGAAATCATCTCCTCTCCTGGGAATGGCCATGCTGCAATCCCTTCTCCTCTATTCTCCTCTTGGGATTTTGGGCACACATGCACATGAGTTTGATGTGAGTTTCAAGCCACTGGGTCTGGGACTGAAGCTGTAGCTGGCCATGTGGGAATCCAAAACCTTAACTCCATACCACCTGCTGGCTCCACAGGGCCTCTATTTAAACTAGCTACATCTATGTTATACAGCCTAGATAAAGAAACAAATAGGCTTTTAGACATTCATTCAGGGAACCCTGAAAAATCGTTTCTTTTTCTCAGCAGGATAAATGAAGAGAAGATTGTCACATATACTATGAACTAATACAAATTCTGGGGCAATCATTTTAATATGGCAGTAGGGATCTAAATGGCGATTAGCAGCAATTTGGTTACAATAAGAACTGAAATAAGGTTGATCAATGACTCTGTTACTAGATGTTGACAGTGCCTGACAAGTTCCAAACCATGTGCTTTGTTTTTGCTTTCATTCCTGGCAAGTGGATTGCTACTGGACTCTACAGGGCTGATCCACCTGCAGGTCATGGGGAAAATGATGAGTGGGGGATCTTAGTCATTCACTTGTCCATTTATGAGATCAATGAATAAGGAACTGGGTTAGTAATGGTTCAAGCAGTTGAACTTAATTGTCTCAAAAGTTTCAGGATCTCTGCCAATTTCATCCCATTATCACCAATACTAAGAGACTGATAGGTTAGAAAAATTCAAGAGAATCCTTTTAGGCAGTGTGGATGTGAGCTAATAAGGTATTTTTTATTCCATGAATCTGTCATTAAGCTCTGCAGATAATACTATCTGATAATACTCTCTATTACATACAGACAGGGATACTAAGGGGAAAAAGATGACTTTTGTTTCAGAAAACATTGCCAATGATAATCGATGACTTTTATAAACAAATTTATGGAATTAATGCAGGATGACATACTTAGGTTCTTTTACGTCAATCACTGTGGGGTACTCTGAGAACATTTTGAATGTGCTTTTGATTTAATTATGTATTAACTGGTTCAGGCACCAGGTTGAAAGGCCTGGCACGAATGATAAAGCCAGGTAAGCGGTCTGATTAATGAAAGGACCGGGGAGGAGTTTGCTGCAGGAGCTGAAGCACTTTGTCTACTAGCACTAATCATCGTAATTTATTATGGGAAAAACTTCTTCCGTGGCCTTGAGTCACACTTGTTATTCCTCCGAACAGAATGTATCAACTTACTTCTTTAAGACTATTTCCTAGATAAAGTTGTTTATTTTGAAATAAAAAAATCACACCTTCTTATGAAAATGGAACCGAGGATGGGAAAAGTAAGATGGGCTGCATGATAACATGTGTAAGCATATTAGAAAACTTGCTTCCAATTTGAACAGATGCTGTATAGGATAACCATTTTTTATATATATATATATATATATATATATATATATATATATATATATATTTAAAAATATTTATTTATTAAATTTTACTTATTATTGTTATTTATTTATTTATTTTTAAAATTTACTATAGGGCACATATACTCACCGGAGAGAGATGAGAGAAAGAGAGAGAGAGTGAGAAGACAAGCCGCTAGGTCTGGGACTTGAACTGTGGTCAGCCATGTGGGAGTCTAGCACCTCAACTATCATGCCATCTGCTGGCCCCATTTTAATAATATCACAATGCACAATGTTCGATTATGGTCTATTATTCCTATAACTGCACTAGTCATTGTGTTTATATTATGAATGAGATTGTAAAGATAAGGAAGAAACTTAAGGGTTATTAGAAGGAATGTACAGAAGACAGAACTGAAAAGAAATGAAAATGATGTTCATCAGATTGTTATCTATTTGTGTGAATAAATATAGTTTGCAATATAAGCACTTTAAATATATTTGCCTATTACACTTCCCCACAAATTACTTGTTAGTTTCTATTTCCTCTGACTTAGAGACTTACTTCAGCTCTGCCTATAACACGGCATTTTTTCTAGTCTCATCTATAAGGTACAATTTTTCAATTTACTTCATGTTTTGAATCAAGGGAGAAAACTGATCAAGAACGAGGCAGATGGTTTGGCTGGTTGCGCCCTTCCAACTCTCCCTTTGAGTTCTGCCACCTTCTTTCTCTGACTGTTGTCTCTCTTCTTTCTATTTCTTTTGTTTTGTTTTGGCTATTATAAGATTTGCTGAAATCTTGAACATTCCTTCTGTTTTCTTGATGCCAGTAGTATTAAATCCCCTGCTGCCCCCGGGGTCTGCTTTCACTGGGGACAGAATCACTTTAAGCTGTACTTTTAAGTTGAATTTAGCTGCCAGTCTCCATCTTTCATTTTTAGCAAGGTATACACAATTATTTTCTGGACAGAAGTTACAAGAGTTCCAGTAGGGAGGGAACTGTCTTCGTTAGAGGAAATTCCATGTCAGTGGATGTGATAGTTTAAAAGCATGAATTGGAGGACAAACAGAAAAGTGGTACTAAGATGCTCTGAGTTGGGATAACAGAGATTTGGTGTAGGGATAGACATGTAAAAGAGGGAACATCGCTGAAAGAGCAGCCACAGCCAAGGAACTTGAAAAGATGGCCGGACAACTTTTATAACAGGTGTGTCTAATATTGCGTTTGAAAAACATTTTTTTTTCCTTTCTTCTTCTTCTTTCTTTTTTTTTTAGATTTTTGCCATAGAGCACATGCACTCACCAGAGAAAGGCTGAGAGACACTGAGAAGGAAAGTGAGAAATCATCCTCCGGGGAGAATGGACACGAGTAGTCCCTTCTCCTCTAGTTTCTTCTTAGAATTTTGGATATACACACTTATGTGCCTACCATGATTTTCTGAGCTGCTGAGTCTGGGGCTCGAACTGTGGTCAGCTATATGGGAATTCACTGCCTTAAACACCATGCCACCTGCTGGCTCCAGCATTTAATTTTCTTGCATTGTTATGAAATCCATCTATCAGCCGAAGGTGAAGACCATTCATGATGACATCTGGCATTTGCTTATTTTAATCTGTATTTGAGGGACACCTACAGTATGTCTAGCAGTTCTGGTGGTCATCAGTCCTCTGAAAAATGTGCCCTCATAAATAAAATATGAACTGAACAGGCTCTGTCTTCTCCTCCACCCCCTTCTCTCCTCTGTAGGATTCCAGAGGATCACAAAAGAAGAGCCTACTGAGATTAGCACATTTTTTTCTAAAAATCTTTTTCTCTCCCAGAGGGCACACATGAAAGAGACAGAGAAACAGAGAGTCAGGCAGAGGGAGAAAGCACCTTGGAACCCCCTGCCCCCCAGTGGGAGGCTCATCTAGATTGGGGTAAGCTAGAGGAAGTTTAATAGTCTTCATTCAATATGAAATGCCTTATGATTTTCTTGAAGAATGATTGTGAATTAAATAGGCAATAAAGAAGTGAAAGGTGTTCTTACCAAGGCATAGAGGTGAGAGAAAGAATTGCAGGTAGTTCTGTAAAACAGGACAGTGGGATACTGAATCCGTCATGTCCTCGATCATACTGAATTTGGTGTTCTTTGCCAAGTCTTTGTAAGTATGAGGGATCTACCTTAAG
The DNA here is from genome assembly GCA_026018925.1 of Tupaia tana. Classification (NCBI taxonomy): domain Eukaryota; kingdom Metazoa; phylum Chordata; class Mammalia; order Scandentia; family Tupaiidae; genus Tupaia; species Tupaia tana. The sequence continues at coordinate 46,824,546 of JAKSZU010000002.1, read as the reverse complement.
GGACATTAAATGACAACCTTATAACCAGTTAGAATAGCTGTACCTTACTGAATTCTTCCAATGTGGTAGACAGTGTTTAACTGTTTTACTTATATTAATTTCATTTAATGAATCCTTAAAACTTTCATGGTAGATAGTATTGTGATCGTCATTTATATAGAATGAAACTGAGCCATAGAGGGTTAAGAATTTTGCTCAAAAACCAGGTTTGAATCTAACAAAAGCCATGTTGATAATCTCTTATCATTCCATATACATTATCTAAAGTTTTTCAGTGTTGCTAAATTACAGACAGACTCTCATGGAACTTAAGGACAAGCAATGGAAGTAGGTAGTGTAATTGTAGAGAAGAGTAGTATATATGTATATGTATGTGTGTGTGTGTGTGTGTGTGTGTGTGTGTATATATATATATATATATATATATATATATATATATATATAATCTCCAACCAGGAATGAGAGGACAAAAGGACAAAATGTTCAAAGACAAAGGGGAGTTCCACTCACTCTGTTCAGTAAATACAGAAAGTCAAGAAGACATAAAGCTGTAACAGAGTATCCTCCTGGAAAGCAAAAGAGAAGAGATACAGTATGTTCTCAATTCTAAATAGTGTATTCCCTTCCCTCAAATTTAGTGATTTTGAAGTGGAAACATGTCTTACATTTGATTGAATGATAAAATTAAAGAAAGACTAACCTCAGTAGCTTTGACTACAGAGTCCTATGATTTAAACTGGTGAATCCAGAATAACAGCTCTTCTATTTACTCTGAAAGACCTCCTCATCAGAACTGATGAGATGGTAACAGACTAAATGAGAATGTGTGCGTGTGTGTATGTGTGAGGGAGGGAGCAAGGGAGGAGAGAGAGAAGGAGAGAAAGAGAGAGAGAGCGCGATTAGGAAGAAGGGAAAGAGAGGAGAAGATGGTATGAACGAGGACTTACATTCCTGTTGCTAGCTGTGCAGCTGGTGTCACAGTCAATAAGGTGAGGTCTTAAGAAGGAGAATTAGGTTTGTGGGTCTGATAGTGAGTTCAGTTTTAGGCATGTGGGGTGAGCTTTTTGGAGAACAGCAGGAGGCAGTTGGGTGTGTAGGTCTGGAGCTCAAGAGAGGGTCTGGGATAGAAACAGTTTTGGGTATTGACAGTGTGTTAGGGAGCAGTTAAAGCTGCAGTTTGTCAAGTCTGTGAGCATGTCTAGTGACATGGAGAATGTTGAGGGACACACATCACAAAGAAGTTGTGATTTTCCTTTGTGACCATTCTCCTCAGAGTATGAAAATGCAGAGGCCATCCCATAGGAAGTGAAGGAGTTGGGATACAGTGACATAAAGTCATAGTGATTAGGTACATAGCTAACAGAAGGTGCTCAGCGCCTAACTGCTGAATAAATGTGAAAGGAAATACTGACCAGAAAAGTGAAATGGTGCTTTTATATTGATGTTAAAAAATCATCGTAAAACAGCACACAGCTTAAGAATGAAAAATAAACACAATTCCTTTTAACCTTAGTCAGTTTAACCAGTACTAAATGTGGATTCTGTTTGTTAACCCAACTCATATAATAAGTAAATAACAGGATATAAATATATTAAAGAAATATAAGGAGTGGGGGAATCTTCAAAAGGTTTGTGAAAATTGATTTTTAAAAAAAAATTATCATCATAATCTTCTTTATATTACATTGGATCACATATAACTTTACAGTGTATTACTTTGCTTTTTCAAAAGGGAATGCCATGCATGTCAGTCAATACAGAGACATTAATCTCCCCACTTCATCATTCAATATCTTTCAATGTTTTTCCCAATCATTATTATATTATTCTAATTATTTTGGAAATGGATTTTTTTTTTTTTTTGGAGAGGTTTTTGCTATAGGGCGCGTGCGCTCGCCAGACAGAGAGAGACAGAGAGACAGAAAGCGAGAAATCACCCCCCCCAGGAGGGATGGCCATGCCGCAATCCCTTCTCCTCCATTCTTCTCTCGGGATCTTGGGCACACATGCACACATGCCCGGTGTGAGTTTTAAGCCACCGGGTGTGGTCTGGGATGCGAACCGTGGTCGACTACGTGGGAGTCCAGCGACATAGCCATTACGCTAACTGCTGGTCCCGAAATTGATTATTTTTTAAAAAAATGAAAACTATTTATGGATTTCAAAAAATTTTTGCACCAAAATAAACTCATAATTTAATCACATTTTCTATGCAGTTCTTAAAGTCCCCTTGTACAAACTCAGACTGTTAGAACATTATAAACATGAAGTAAGTCTTAGAAATTCGGTTTGAGTATACTTTGAAAATTTTGGTGGAATTTTCTTTGCTTGCAGTATTAAAAAAAAAATCAAACAAGGTATATACTGTGATAATTGGCAGCAGTTGTTAATTTTAGATGCCGGAACCTTTGGATTTAGTGTTTTCTGATGTGTCCCAAGTTTTAAAAATGAATGAAAAGTCACCAGAGTTATCTCTCTCTATCTCAGCCACCATCTTAGCATCAAATTGAATTCTAAACCAGACTCTTGCTCGAATGGCTCTTCTGCGAGGATATTGGCAATCAGGAGGGACCTTCTTTTGGCCTCTGCTTTTGGTTGGTAATACTTCCTCTGGGGAAGAGAAATAACTCATAGTATAATCTACTAAGGCCCACAATTTCTTGAGTATTTCAGACTGTCCTTTCCAAAGTATAAGGTCAGGGAATAAATCTCCACCACAGAATGTCATGAACGACATCAGCCAGAGCCTTTGTGAAAAAGCACTTGGCATTACGCAGATATACAAAGGCAGACCTAAAGCCTAGACACAGACATATATAACAATCATGTCAAGAAGGAAAACTCAAAATGCTTGAGAAATAAAAGCATTTGCTTTGTACTGACCTCAATATTAACTGCTTTTCTCTAGTAGTCAATACTGCCAGCATAAATTAGAATCTGCCTGCTAAAATAGCATATTTAAAACCTTCAAGGAATGCAGCGACTGGGCGACATCATGTATGTGTGGTTCGTATCTCCTTAATTTCCTGCTCAGAGAGTCTTAGGGTTCAGCCATCTTCAGTTTTAGTGAAAATTCCCAGTCTACAAGTTCTGGCCTAATTTCTTGATTGGGAATTTCCCATGTTTGGTATAAAATCACCTCCAGGAACCAGTGAATCCTGACCTTGACTTTGCCTGAAGAACTCTGGCTTCGTGTAGTTCTAACTTTTTGATAAGCAAAAACAAATGAGGAAAGCTTGCAATACAACTTGCTTTGAATGGCCATATATTTTGAAACTTGCTAAGGCTGGAATAAAGAAGACAGAAAGCTAAATCAGCCCAGCTCAGTGTGACACTTATGAAGAAAGACTACTTGTTCCAGAAATAAAGCTAAATTTACTTATGCCAGAAAGCCTACCTTGGGAGCGAGTCATAAGGGCAGAACTATTTCAGAACAGGGATGGACTATTTCCAGTATCAAAGTAACTCTGATGTTCTTCCTTTAAGGCTTAGTTCCTCTTATAATCTTACCCAAACTAAGGATTCAGTTATGGTGAGGAAAATGGTTGCCTGAATGGCTAAATTTTTTAGTTAAACTCTTCCATGAATTTAACGGATTGTAGCATGTGTATGTTTTAATAAAGTGAGAAGTGAGAATCATTTCTTAAATCAAGGAATAATTCCTTCCATCATAGATTTTTATTTACAATGATTAACTTTATATATAATAAATATATCTAACCAATAGTTTTCATTTAACTTTGGTGTTTATTAACACCTGGTTGATGGGGTATTGCAATGGTAAAAATTGGTTCATTCATAAAGACAAATATATCCTTTATATAAGACAGTTTCGTAATGGGTGAAAATAGAAAATGTTAAATTATTCTGTCTCTATATAGTATTAGAAAAACAAGCTATTTTTTAATTCTGTAGTTTCATGATTGGAACTTTGGGATATAAATGACTTGGAGTTTAAGAGAACACACAGCAGCTTGAGTCTGTATTGTCAAATGAATGTACAAATGAATAACAATAAAACCACATAATGAAAAGTTTTTCTCCTCATTCAATTCTAATATGCTATAACACGAGTGTGTTACTGGTTTTTTTTTTACATGTAATTAAACTATTGAGAGACAAAAAAAAAAAAAAAAAAAAAAAAAGTGAACCGAAGGCCAGGGGAGGACAGATAAAGGCAAAACTAAATTCCACAGAGCATTTTATCAGCTTACCACTATTCTCTGTAGTTTGATAATAAAATGTAAAAAAAGAATCAAGCACTTAAAGGTCTGGTGAAAGGCTGCATATAACTGAATAAATACCTTATTAATTATGAAAGCAGCATTTTTATTTTTAAAATGTAGTTCATGCTTTTTAAAAATGCACTAGTCATTTTCAACACTTGGGAGATGTGAAGCTTTTCTGGTTGTTTATGACCTGACCTACCCTGTTAAATGAAGTCACTTTTACTAACAGGGTTGAGATCACACCAGTTGCTCTTTCTCTTTGTGAAAATCTTTTCACAAAATTATTTAAAGACATGCCTTTATCACCCCCGAAGAGCCAAACTGTTCTATGAATGACAACCTTCTGTCATTAGAACTGCCTTATATAGAATGCGATTACTGTATACACAGGAAAATCTACTGCAGTGTTAATCTTTGTACTTTTTTTTTTTTTTCTGCATGTGACCCTTCTTTTATTCTATTGTAGGCATTTCCATTTCACTGAAGAGAAATAGATTTATAATGGAGGTGTAAAGAGGAGCTTATAGTAGAACAGTACTTTAGAGAGCCATCTTTGATTTGTGGGATATTTTGTTGAGAAAAAGGTCTTAAAATTAAAAGTTCTGAAACAGAATTGATGTTCTTCAGTGGACAGAACTCAGCTGAGCTTTATCCAAGCCACCCTTATAGACACTTTTCTCTGTTAATGTCCCTGGGGTCTCAGAAGAACTCGGACACAGAAAATGAGTCCCTTCGCCCACAAATGGACAGAGATGGTCATGGAACAAAAAATCTCTAGCATTATTCTGGAGAGAACACTGATCCCTTTTATGTAAGTTTCATACTAGCTTCCTTAGCTTTCTAAGCACAGGGCAAACAAATCAGTTCTCAGAGTGATTCTCATATCTACTGACGAAGAGGATATTTTAAAGTAATAAAAGAAAAATTCCATTTGGAAGATAAGCCTTCTGTTGTAAATGAATTGCCCATCTTCAGTTGTGATGAACATTCACTGGTGGCCAGAAAGAAGTCATGTCAGAATAATAGACACACAAAGTCGACTTAAAGGTCACTTCCTCCTTCTCTTCAATACTGGAATCTCAACCATACCAAACCTGACATTTGTCATCTACTCTGTCCTTGAATAGCTTTACCAATGGAGACCTCCTCACTCACTTGACAGTCTTTTTCATTGTTGACACCTTTGGTTGCTGAGAAGATCTTTGTTTTATTAAAGCTCTGCCATCAGTTTATATTGTGTAGATTTTCTGTCTAGAATAAAATATAATGCATTATTCAATTGAAGGCCCTGTTTTTGAACTATCTAGAGAAGAAAACTATTTTAGGATGATATTTTTGGGTATTTGGGAGGAATTTATCACATTTCAATGTATTACTTTAAAAAAAAAATTACTTTAGGATGCATGTGCTTACCGGAGAGAGAGAGAGAGAGAGAGAAAGAGAGAGAGGATTCGCTGTTCAGGAGGGATGGCCATGCTGCAATCCCGTCTCCATTCTCCTTTTGGGATTTTGGGCACGCACACACACACATGTACCTGGCATGTACCCAGTCCTCCAGACCTCGAATTGTGCACTCAGCTATGAGAGTTCCAGCTGCCCTAACCATCATGTCACTTGACTGGCCCAATATGCCGCCTTATCAATACCTAAATATCTGTGAAAAAAGTAGCAAAAATTATCGTTTTTTTCCCAGTTGATAAACAAACCCAAGCAGAAAGAAGTAACTTTCAGAGTATCACATAATTACTAATAGAATTGGGAGAATGATGGAAAAGCATTCTCAGTGGTGTGATGGGTAAGGAGTGTGAGAATAGTAAGAACGCTTGTCTTCTAGAATCTGGGTAAGTAGGTCACTGACTGGCTGCATTTTGGCAATATGGAATATGTTTCTTGAAACACTAGAAAAAGTCCCAAATAAGTAAGACTCTTTGAAAATACAAATTTGAACTTTCTTCAAACTTACCAAAACGGAGCGGGTTGCCATGTAATTGAGAATCCAGTGAAGGGCAATCACTTGTTCACGTGATCCCGAGAAGTTTCTGACAGTACAATTGACCAAGTCAACCCACAAAAAGAAAACGTAAGAGGAAGACCTGGACAGAACCCCGCTGAGCAGCGAGTTAGGGCAGATTGGACTCTGGGGAAGTTGGGAGAGGAAAGGAGCACTGTGGTCCTCTCCAGAGGGCCCTGCTGCAGGACCTGTGCAGAAAATAGGGGGTCTCAGCATTGCCGTGTCTCCCTAGCAAATGGTATAGGAAGAGGATCAACAGTTGTTAGCCTCAGAGATCACCAGGAATAAGGATTAAACAGCTTTGTTCCTTTCTTTGACACTCAGAGTCTTGTCAAATTCCTCTTATGTGTGTATGGGCAGGGGTGAGGTGCGGGGGAGCAAGGGCAGAAGACACTGGGCTGCTGGGATCTTAGGGTTAACGTCTCCAGAGACAGTGCTGTGCACTGGAGAAGGTCGTGTGGTTTGGAGGGAATGAAAGAAAGGGTCTGAGGCTCGGGTAAGAAGGGTTTGATGTATAGCTAACCCATATTGCATTAAATCCTAAATGCGGGTGAATTAGAGGCAAATTATGGGTTGAAATGCAAAGGCCAAAGTGTCAGACAGAGCAAACAGAGGATGGGGTGAAGAGAACAGAGAGGTGTCCCAACAGTCAAGTTCAATAGGGAGCACAGGGAGAGGTGCCATGAAGAAACTGGGGAGTCGTTTCATTCTACCTGGTAGAAATGTGCTCTTTAAGCAGTGGTTCTCAAGAGGGCCAATTCTGCCTTGAGGATGATTTGGCAACGGTGGGAGCCATTTCTGCTGGCCTCAGCTGGGGGTGGGGCGGTGCAGCTGGCATCTAGTGGGTAGAGGCTGGGATGGTGCTAGATATCTCACAGTGCCAGATAGCCCCCCACAACAAAGAAAGTTTAAAACCAAAGTGTCAGCACTTCTGAGATTGAGAAGCCCTGTCTTAAAGATTCAGCAAATGGCTCAGGCGGGAGAATGCCTATTGCTTGCACATAGTTTTCTGTGAGGGCTTTTGCTGATCAGACCTTCCTGGACTGAATTTGGACAGGGTGTCTCAGTACTGCATGTGGACCTGCATCTGCTTGGATCACTCGATGCTCTTCCAAGGCTCTGGGGCCAATGACGTGGTGGTCAAAGATGATCTTGCCCGACATGGCTGCTCCAGGTGGTTGGGAGTGCCTCACTTTATTCTCTGTCAGTCTGACTGCCCCCTCCGCCCCACTCCCTGCCCAGCCCTCATTAATTGACCACTGACTTTTTTGTTGGTTGTCTTGCTAATCTGGTCTTTGTTTTATCTACTTCTGAGACAACCACTCACCTAACAGCATTAGGGCTGATGTCAATTTCGTCTGATCTCCATCAGACGTGGAGATTGACATCCCTCTGGACTGTGCTTCTCAAGATGTACCATCTCTCCTGTAGAGAGCCTCAGTTTTTGGAGAACTGAGGTGCAGAGCTCTGGGGTCATGTTGCATCAGTGTCTCTGCTCTCCTCCCTATGCAAGAGCTGCTAAGCGGGGCTTATTACTATGTTCTTTCTGTAAACTCTGCAAACTTTATTTGACCAACTTTTGAAGAAATGATTGTATTTGGGACAAGCTGTGAAAATAGATATATATATATTTCAAACGCTTTGTTGAAAAATCACTGTGGAAGATCAAACTTTCCTGTGGCATGAAGACACTTCCACTTCCTTGAGAAAGGGAGCAAGCATCAAGCAGATGGGAAGCCAGGAGTCTGTTTTATCGACATCACAATGTGGACTTGGAGAAGTGTCGCAGAGCTTTCCTCACCTGGTGGGGAGGGCTTGCCACCCCAGAGAGATGCATGTGGTCAAGATGTCCTATTTTCCATCTAGTTATTTTCTTGGAAGGAGAGAGGTGTTCTAAGTTGGGGTGTTCTAAGTTGGGAAAGGGTCATCGGGCTCCTAAAGAAATTATTTCGGGGAGGGAACCAGCAGTTGGCGTAATGGCTATGTCGCTGGACTCCCATGTAGTCAACCGCGGTTCACGTCCCGGACCCGGTGGCTTAAAACTCACGCCGGGCGCGTGTGCGTGCGTGCCCAAGATCCCGGGAGGAGAAGGGATTGCGGCGTGACCATCCCCCCTGGGGGGTGATTTCTCGCTTTCTGTCTCTATGTCTCTCTCTCTCTGTCTGGCGAGCGCACGCGCCCTATAGCGAAAAACCTCTCCAAAAAAAAAAAAAAAAAAAAAAAAAAAAAAGAAATTATTTCGGGGGAGAGTCAATGTTGAAATAAAAGACCCCAGTTTTGCCTTCCAAAGTAACCTATGGCAAGATTTAAGCTTTTTTTTTTTTTTTTTTGCTTTGGACATTTCCCCACTTAGAATGTGCGTGTGTGTGTGTGTGTGTGAGAGAGAGAGAGAGAGAGAGAGAGAGAGAGAGAGAAAGAGAGAAAGAGAGAAAGAGACTATTAACTAGGGAAATTTTAATGTTGCTAAGTACAGGGGAAAGATTTGCTTTCTATACTTAAGTCAGAAAAGTAGGACATCAGAGCATCCTGAAGGCTAGGGCTGGTTATCTGGCAAGAGAAGGGATCTTGGGCATGTCTGACCCCTTGGACAGGACGTTTCCACTTACCATTCATTTCCACAGTTTTGAGGATCAAATGTGTCTTTACTAACTTCTCAGTAAGCAGATACAGATTTTTTTTTTTCCTGGTGAGCATTTAACAATGCAGGTGAAGTCAGTTTTCATAAGATTTACTCTATCGCCACATGTGCCTCTTACCCACGCGGAATGCTTCAACTTATGCTAGGCTGTGCTTCAGAGGTTGATTTTACATGAGGGTTTCTTTCTTTCTTTCTTTCTTTCTTTCTTTCTTTCTTTCTTTCTTTCTTTCTTTCTTTCTTTCTTTCTTTCTTTCTTCTTCCTTCCTTCCTTCCTTCCTTCCTTCCTTCCTTCCTTCCTTCCTTCCTTCCTTCCTTCCTTCCTTCTTTCTTTCTTTCTTTCTTTCTCTCTTTCTTTCTTTCTTTTTTTCTTCCTTTTTAAGATTTTGCCATAGGGTGTGTGTGCTCACCAAAGAGCAATAGAGGAAGACAATGAGAGGAAACGTGAGAAATCACTCCACAGGGAGGACAGCCATGCCACAGTCCCCATTCTCCTTCTGGGATTTTAGGCACACAGGGACACATACCCAGAGTGATTTTCAAGCTGCTAGGTCCGGGACTCAATCTGTGGTTGGCCATGTGGGAACCCAGTGTCTTCATCACTATGTTACCTGCTGGCCTTAGATCAGGATTTCTTAACCTAAGCAGCATGTTGGTAGGCTTCAGAAGGCTACTGAAGTATAGTGGTTTGTTTAGCTCACGGTTTTGCAGGTTCAACACCAAGAGCCTGCATCTGGCAAGGGTCTTGGTGGTGGAGACTCTGCAGAGTGCTGGAGCTGCACATGGTGCATGGCAAGAGCTTGTGTGTATCCATGTCCGGGTCTCCATTCCATTCTCCTATAAACCCATTGGGATTCATCACGGGGCATCGCTCTGATGACCTTCATCACCTCCCAAGGGCTCCAACTCTTAATCCTATAGCTTAAGTTCCAGTTCCGCCTCCTTAACACTGTTACACAATGGCTCACTGGATTCCAGAACATGAATTCTGGAGGACTCGTTCACACCATACCAGCCTTTTTTCCGGTGAGGAGATTCACAGCTCGCATAGGATTCTGCAAGGAGGCTTTGACTGTCGTGTTAGAAATGCTGTTTGGTCATCAGCTCTTTGGAGCTTTTGACACCTGAATCAGAAGTGGATTTGGCCTGTAGAAACTTAAAGGCCTGAAAGGGAGATGAGGCAGGCACAGATAGCTGTAAAGGTTTGATGAAATGTTCTGGACATTTTGGGCAAAGAGATGACTTCGGGCAGTGAGCAGAAAGACGACTTAATGTTTCTTGCAGAGATGAATACAGAGGAGCAAATGAAGGGAATGATGTTGAAACAGTCAAGGAAAGGGGCTCATTTATATGTGAGATATTGCGTTAGTTATTTGTAGATCTTTGCCTTACTGGTATTAAAAAAGTCAAATTATATTTACAGCTGCAAGTACATTCTTCCCTAAATAGTGAATACTTCGTAACAAATGGAACTGTACTGATTTCACTCTTCTGTCAGACCACATTGGTCTCATTTGGTGACAATACAGTGAAAAGAAGGCATTGGACTTCAGTGTTTAGCACAGGGACTGGATATGCTCTCCTGTATGAATAGCTAGATAGTGAGAGGTACGATTTTTGGCGCAAGAAGACCTGGAAATTGGAAACAAAAGCAGGGAGTTCTTTTTCCCTTTTTATTCTTTGTGTACAGGCTAGCTTGAAGTGACATTCTCTGACCACTAGGTGGCAGTCCTGCATAGGAGAGCGACCCCTGATTTCCCCGCGTTCCCGAGGGCGGGGCCAGGATGCGCCGCCACACCTGAACGTGGGCTGAGCCTGAGAGCTGAGCTGATGAAGGAGGCAGAAAGTCAAATGGAGTTGTGTGAAAGCGACTCTCACGAAATCAAACCGATGGTATTTGAGGTGACAAAAAGCAGGAACTGCCTGCTTTTCACGTTTACATTTTTAAAATGTGAAATGCCTCAGGCATGACTGTCGCGGGGCCACAGGTATGGTAGATAAATTAATATGCACAAAACGGAATTCGAACATCCCCAAAGCTGGCCTTTCTTCCACATTTGCTTGTCTCTTGGTGAGACCTCCAGTGTTCCAGGGCCTGGATTACGCCTTTGATTCTTCCCCCTTCCTAGTCCTTACTCTGTCATCAAGTCTTTGGTTTCCTCCGATTATCTTCCGGATTATCTGTTTCTCCTCGTGTTCTACTGCCATCGCCTCTTTGTTACTTAAATGATAATTCATAAGAAAATTATTAAGTGGTACATAAAATTATTTAGTAAATAAATTTATTGATGTGGTAATTACATAAAGATTAATTCAAAGGCCTCTTAGTTGGTCTAAGTTTACTTTTTCCCCACTTGAAGGATTTGTTGCACCTGGTAAAACGTAGTTTATTCACAATCATTGATTTATTGATCAAGTTTATTTGCTCTTTCAGTGAATATTTCCTTGGCTCTTCTTCCTCTACTATTGTAAACGCTGTGTTAGTCTGGGAAGCATTACTCAAAGATTTGTGAAAGTGGCTTAGTACCTTTAACGAGAGAACGGCAAACCCAATCTTCTCACCATGACCCTTCCCTGGTCTCAGCTGGCTTTGATCACAGGCATGTGAATACCTGGTGTGCTTAGGGTGGTCCTAGGGCACAAACTTGGGAATTTTCCCATGTGGGTACATCGGCATTACCGTTGTGCCACCACTTGGCCCTATTTGCTAACTCTTAGGACCGTAACCTCTAACTGTATACATGAACACGTCGTGCCCCAACCTTTAAATTTAGTTATGTCTTCATTTTAACTTGATCACTTTTTAATGTTTACATTATATGATTATAGAAGTGCTTGTCAGAGTTGAGCCAGGTAGCATATCATTTTCCTTCCCAGTTTTAGATTTTGTTTCCTTGGATTGAAATTTGTTTCCTTGGATTGAAGTTTGTTAGTTTTAGGTTTGCTTAATTTTCTTTGTGTCTACCACAAATTTCCCCATTTGTATAATTCATGGGTGAATATATTCATTTGAGTTCACTTCTCTGGATCTTCTGCTTGTGGTATGCTGAACTACCCTTTCCCCTTCAGCTCAGGGAATCCTCTATTGCTTTTCTGTAAGTGATCTTCTATTTTGGGTTCAATGTCTTCCTTTGCCTTTTTTTACACTCATATTTTGGAGGGAATCTATGAGAAAGCTTGTCCAGATGGTACATGGATTGAGAATTTGGAAATGTGGAATTGAACTCACTCTTTTTTGGAGGGGGGGGGGTGGGGGGGATTGCTATAGGTCTCATGTGCTTGCCAGAAAGAGACAGACAGAAAGCGAGAAATCACCCCCTGGGAGCATGGTCACACCACAATCCCTTCTCCTTTCTCCTCTTGGGATCTTGAGCACACATGCACACGCGCTGGGTGTGAGTTGAAGCCACCGGGTCTGGGACTCGAATTGTGATCGACTATGTGGGAGTCCAGTGACATAGCCATTACCCCATCTGCTGGTCCTGGGATTGAACTTATTCTATATTTACATCTGATGATCCTTTCAGCCATGAAAAAGATTATATACTGGGAATATTTTGAAGGCACCGTTATGCTACTTTCTAACAGTGTTGCTATTGGGAAGCTAAGTGCCATTCTGAAATCAACCTCTTTTTGTCTCAAGTGATCTGAAGCTTTCTAATGATGTGTGGGTCGATGTTCATGTAATTCTAGATTCTTGATGGATATCTCAGCCTCTAGAGAAATATTTTCGGGAAAAAAGATGTCCGAACTCAGTCAACCAATGTTGTGGTTTGGAGAACAGTTTGTTCCCCAGTGGTTTGCGTTTTGGAATATGGTCTTAGAGGGCAGCAATTGGATCTTGGAGATGCAGGTCTCGTGAAGGGATTGATGCTGTCTTTCAAGTGAGCTAAATGAACTTACAGCTCTTATTAGAAGGTGCTAGTTCTCACGAGAATCAGTTGTTATGAAAAGAGATTGTCTTTCTTCATTTGGCCACTCTCTTCTCTGCTTTTCTTGGTCATAGCCCTGCTATTGGAATTGCGAGTCAATAAACCTCTATTTTTGTATAAATTATTCAGTCAGCTATTTCTGTTAGCAATGCAATAATGGACTAAGACAACCAACACATAACACAATTAATTTCCACTAAATATGTCAACTTTTCAGCTGTTACCTTAAAATGATCACATTATAATTTTTTCTTGTTATTTCACATTATGCAAGATGACTTTACATATATAGTACTGAAATCATTACTAATAAATGTCTAAAATACTGTGGAACACAAGTTACAGTTTTTTCTTGTCACTGTGCACCCCCCACCGCCCTTGTGCTATGTGAAATATAAATCCAATTTAAACTGAAAATCTTAAGCTCTAAAAATTAACCTAAATGGTGGTTTTCCAATATTAACCTTTCTCAAGAGCAGGAAAAGGCAGCTGAACATTTGTTTTACCTATCTATACTTAAAACACAAGTCAGCACAATCTTCCTATTTCAAAAGCCCTACTTTGAAAGCTAAATGTTAGTTACAGTGGTTAAAAAAAAATCTCTGTGCAGCTGAACACCTGGGAAGGTTCCAGGTTCATGTCCAGAGACCTCTATGAGTACACCATGTTCATTGCACCCAGGATCCAGGGCCAGGTGAGGTAGAAAATGAAGGGAAGACTCTCTTGGGAGCTGCTGTTTCTGTCTCTGGATGTCGCTGCCTCTTATGGAAGAAAGAAATAAACTTAAAATAAAGCTCAAATTTAATTTTGTTAAACTTTTGGCCAAAATAAATGTTCTGAAGAAGGAGGAATGAAGCTGTATAGACTCTGAAGTTTAGCCCAGCATGGTTTCACATTTGGGTTCCCTGTTCCTCTCATTTAATGTCACTGAGTGTCACTGTTAACTGATTTCTTTTAGGAATAGCAAATAAGATAAGAATTTCCAAAGTCCCGTAGCCTGCCAGCCAGTACACCTTACCTGGTGGAGAGGTGTCAGGCAATGCCAACTTCAAAAGCACCCGACAGCCTGCTCTCTTTCTTCTGTAAGAAACAGTCAAAGAGCTTCAGAGAAATAATATTCATCTTATAGCTGTCAAATATCTCATTACAATTTTGGGGTATAATGAATGTTTAAATATTAAAAAGAACAATTTGGGAAAATCAATCATACATTATTTTTGAGAAAATTGCTTTAGCTGCACCAGGTTAATCAAAAAGAACATATTTCCCCCCTAAATATAGATTATTAATGGATTTTTGGATTCTTTCTGAATAACATCCTCTAAAGAAAGTGAATAAACATCTATTTTCTTAGCAACAGTGCTTTTTATATTGATATAATTAGAAATTACTAGTAGTTAATCCTTTCATGAATAATCCGTATTGCTGAAAATGCTGTAATGATCAGTTTCACATATAATATTTCGCCTTTTAAAAGTACATCTTGTGGTTTGTGGAAAAAAATAATTTTTTTTGTCATTGTACAGCTGAACTTAACTGATAAATATCTGGCAAAAAATATCTTAACTCTGAGATTTGGAAAAATTTTATTGGGCAAGCATTTGTCAAAAGGCAATAATAATAATAATTTTTATTATCAAACAGGATTTTTCTTTTTAATGTAAATTTTTTCCATCTTCCTTTTCCCCCTCCTACCATAATTCTTTGAAATAGTTGTGGGTATTTGGCATTTGTTTAGGGAATTCATAGGTAGCATGTATTTCAAATAAGATTATCAAAAGTAAATATAAAATGATAATATGAATAATTAGAAGCATCTAAATTTTCATTTGTGAAATTAAATTAGGAAAATGTACTGGATTTCCATAGTGAAAAGCCTTTTTTTTTTTTTTTTCCCCTTGGGCAGATTTGGCCCTGTACTTTTCTTTTTTGAAATTGAGTTTTAGTTGAGAGTTTGTTTTTATTTTTTTAACGGCAGCTGGCATTCCAAGCAGAATTCTGTAGTGAACCTGAGATTCTTTCACATCACTGCACGGGAATATTTTCCATGCCACTAATCCCAGTGGGTGCATTTCCTCCACCTTAAGTGGGATATTTCTAAACATTACCATTTCAACCAAAGTTATTTGATAGATCACTATTATTTATTGATACTGTATAAGTCTTGCTGCCAACATAATCTTAATAAGTCATTACAAGTCCACTGGGTAAGCTATTTTTCCATTTCTTAAGCTTTAGTGCCTGTACTGTATGGATTTGGCATTTAATAAATCACTGGAGGGCCAGCAAACACATTACATTCCTGTAGTCGAGACTGTCTAGACAAAAGTGCATGGAGAGATCTTTCCACTCTAAGTAGCAGGAGAGCATTTGTTTGCCACAAATTGGTTCTGAATCAATTGCTCAGAAACTTGGCATATCCAGGCTTACTTGGATGCAGGAGGAGGGCCAAACTAAGTGCTGCGTGGGGTGCTGGTCCGCCTTCTACCTAATTGAATAGCCAAGAAGCAGGACTGAAGAAACAACAGTCGTGTGGGAGCAGGGCCTAGAATCTTACCTCTACAGATGGGAAAATCATACCAGTCATTCTGTTAGAGACCTTTGTTTACAAAAATGTGTGAAAGGTTTCTTAACTGCACAAGTGATGTAATTAAAGGTGTGTGGCAAGAAAAAAAAAATAGGAAGCAGAAAATAAGATTCCTTTTCTGAAATACACACAGTATGTATCTGTATGTTTATCCTGTTTCCCTCTTTGAAGTTTTGTTGTTGAGAAAGAGAGAATGAGAGAGAGAGAGAGAGATGTTTCATTAGTGAACTTTTGAAGTATGAATCTCTTGCCATTTGTGGAGAAAGTTGCTTTAGAAATGATATGGGACTGTGTTAGGGTTTGATTTTGCTCTTTCAAGTAGACTACTACTAGCCCTCTTAACTATTGCCGTTCTTGGTGGTTAAATTAGAACATGGTAAGTCTTTAGTACTTCTATGAGGTTCAGTGTATCCCTTGCACTGACCAGGCTATTCTGTTGCTGATGCTTGTTTTTTATTATTTGTTTTTGCGCTTCTGCTCTTTTCTTCTGGCTGTGTGGCACTCAGAATTCTTGCTTGGTGTATCCTCCTTAATCATTTCTTTAAATTTCATATGTTTTAAGAAAAAAAAAAAGAAAAGAAGGAAAGGAAAAGAAAGAATGTTGAATTATGAAAAGAAGTCTAGAGGGACTGGCAGGTGGCATGGTGGATAAAGATGCTGGACTCCCACATGGTTGACCCTGGTTCGAGTCCCGGACATGGCGGCTTGCTTTCTCACTTTCCCTTTCTCTCTCTCTCTCTCTGACTCTGTCTGGTCAAATGAAAAAATAATAATGACAAATGGAATTAAATAAATAAATAGTAAAAAAAGAAGTCTAGGATCACTTAGGTTTTTAAGGACACCAATAATGTAGAGCTTATACTCAGCAGCATTTGGATTCCATATCTCAACCTTATATTACCAATATATTTGGTCCCTTCAATAGATTTGAAGCTATTTGGTTCCAGCAGTGTGTAAATTGAACAAGAATGCTTACTGTGGATGTCTGTTAGTGGACAAGTGCCCACTCCCTATAGGTGATCTATAAAGTACTGGTTCCACAGTATACAAGTTTATCTGAAAGTTTTCAGTATGAATTTATTTTTCACCCTAGAGTATCTACATATATATATTATTCACATTCAGTCTTCATATCTACTTTTCATTTCAAGACATTCAAATGTTGAAAAAATTATTGGACAAGTAAATAAATGGACACATTTGAAATATATAATTAGTCAGTGGTGACTCAAATTTAAATTCCAAGTTAGCCAAAAGTATCTTCCATCCTGAAGATTGTAGGTACTGCTTGAGACTTAGGCCCAAGCAGAAATTAGGGGTTTTATATTCTGCATAGAAAAAAATTTTCAGTTGCTATGGTAGAATCTCTCCTGATTCTTCTAAGCAGACTTAAATCCAGTGTTTCTTGAAATGATTGTGTACAGTGACTTGTGGTTCTGTCCTAGGTCTTTTTTATTATTATTATTATTATTATTATTATTATTTTAGGTTTTTGCCACAGGGCACATGCACTTGCTGGGAGAAACAGGGAGAGACAATAAGAAAATGAGAAATCACTCCCCAGGGGATGGTCACCACCACAATCCCTTCTCCTTCAGTCTCCTCTCGGGATCTTGGGCATGCATGCACATGTACCCAGCGTGAGTTTTAAGTTGCCAGGTCTGGGACTTAAACCTCAGTCAACTACATGGTTGTCCAGTGATGTAACAGTTATGTCATCTGCTGGTCCCCCTGGTGTGATTTTGAAGTTGCCAATTCCAGGACTTGATCACTGGTCGACCATGTGGGAATCCAGCGCAGTAATCACTATGCCACCCGCTGGCGCCAGGTCTTCTTCTTTAAACACTATTCAGTCCAAATCCCCAAATATTCAGACCATCTCCTAGCAACGTATTGATCTTTTTTTTTTTAAAATCTTATTTTATTTCAAGTTCTTCTGTACATTCAATCATGTCATTTAGTTTGTAAAGTGAATATTCCAGCATGTTTACATTTCTCTCCAGTCCAGTTGATAATACTATAAAGTTATTTTCAACAGATAATACCCCGTTTTCTGGTCCCATTAATGTTTTGCCTCTCCATTTTTCTACTTAACATTCTTCCTCAGATTGTATTCTTTCACCCATACTCTTCCTGCACTTTATCTGGTATTCACAACCACTTACTGTGTTTCTATATCCTTTAGTCATTCAGTTTTGTTCATAGAGTGTGGAAGTTCAGTATATATGAAGTGAGGACATACAATGTCTCTCCTTCATAGCCTGGCTTGCTTCACTCAGCAGTAAATATTCCACATTCATCCACTTCCTGTCAAAATCCAGGGTCTTGTTGTTTTTTATGGATGAGTAGTATTCCATAGATTATATATGCCACAGTTTTTCAATCCATTCATCCGTTTTTGGGCATTTGTGTTGGTTCCATGTCTTAGCAATTGTGAATAATGCCGTAATAAATATTGATGTGCAAGTACTTTTCCTATTAAGAATTCTTCTGTCCTTTCTGTAGATACCAAGGAGTGGGATTGTTGGGTCATGTGGAAGTTCTATTTGTAGATTTTTGAGGAATCTCCAAATTGTTCTCCATAGTCGCTAGACCAATTTACATTCCCACCAGCAGTGTAAGAGAGTTCCCCTTTCACCACACCCCCACCAGCACTTATCTTTTTTTTTTTTTTTTTTTTTTTTTTTTAAATCTTAGCCATTCTGACTGGGGTTAGGTGATATCTCATTGTTGTTTTGATCTGTATTTTCCTTACAATAAGGGATGTTGAACATTTTTTCATATGCCTTTTGGCTATTCGTATGTTATCCTTAGAGAGTGGTTTTTTCCAACTCATTCTCCCATCTTTTAATAGGGTCGATCATCGTTTTTCGGGACCGTTGCTTGAGTTCCTTGTGTATTCTGGTTATTAATCCCTTATCTGACACATAGTTGAAAAAAATATTCTCCCATTCTGAAGGCTGTCGATTCACACTAATTACTGTGTCTTTTGCCATGCAAAAACTTCTTAGTCTGATGTAACCCCACTTGTCTATTTTGGAGATTATTGACTGTGCTTTGGGGGTGTTATTAAAGAAGACTTTGCCTACTCCAATGTCTCCCAGAGTTTCCCCAGTGTTCTTCAGGAGCAGTTTTATAGTTTGGGGTCTTAGGTTTAGATCTTTGATCCACCTGGAGTTGATTTTTGTCAATGGTAAGAGGTAGGGGTTCTGATTCATCTTTCTGCAGGTGGATATCCAGTTTTTCCAGCGCCATTTACTGAAGAGGTTTTCCTTTTCCCAGTGGATTGACTGGTACCCTTTGTCAAAAATCATTTTCAATTTCTTTTTTTTTTAGCTTCTTGTAGTTTTCCTTGTGGAGATCTTTAACTTCTTTGGTTAGATTTATCCCTAAGTATCTTACACTTCTTGTGGCTATGGTAAATGGAATAACTTTTTTTCAGTTCTATCTCAGACTGCCTGTTGTTCGTATATAGAAATACTATAGATTTCTGTATGTTGATTTTGTGTCCTGCAACTTTACTGTATTCATGTATTACTTTCAGAAATTTTTTCAAGGATATCATTGGGTCTTCTATGTATACAATCATGTCACCTGCAAATAGAGAGAGTTTTACCTCTTCTTTTCCTATTTGAATGCCTTTTTTTTTTTTCTCTTTTCTGATTGCATTGTTGAGGACTTCAAGTACTATATTGAAAAGGAGTGGAGAAAGTGGGCATCATTGTCTTGTATGAGTTTTTAGTGAAAAAGCTTTCAGCTTTTCTCCATTCAGGATGATGTTCAATATGGGTTTTTCATAGATACCTTTTATTGTGTTGAGAAATGACCCTCCTGTGCCAATATTGCTGAGAGTCTTGATCACGAAGGGATGTTGTATCTTATCAAATGCTTTTTCTGCATCAATTGATATGATCATATGGTTTTTATATTTCTTTCTGTTAATATCGTGTATTACATTTATGATTTCACATATGTTGAACCAACCTTGGATTCCTGGAATAAAGCCTACCTGATCATGATGTGTAATGATGTGTAATTTTTTAAAAATAAGTTTTGGATACAATTTGCTAGTATCTTGTTGAGAATCTTTGTGTCTATATTCATCAGAGATATTGGTCTATAGTTTTCTTTCCTTGTCCTGTCCTTATCTGTTTTAAGGATAAGGGTTATGGAGGCTTCATAGAATGAATTAGGGAGTGATTCACCCTTTTGGATCTTTAGAAATAACTTGAACAGAATCAGGGGTAACTCTTCTTTGAAAGTTTTGTAGAATTCAGAGGTGAAGCCATCAGGACCAGGGCTTTTCTTTGTTGGGAGTTTATTTATTACTGGTTCAATTTCCTGGCTTGGCAATGTAATGATCTTGTGATCATGTACCCTATGAATAAGATCCAGTGGAGCTGTGGTGGCCTGTCAGCATGCTTGTGTTCATGGGGTTAGCATCATCTGGATGTAGATTGATGGCTCTAGATGTGTAGTGGGTAGGAGAGGTACTTAGAAGGTTCCTCTATTATCCAAGTGACTATGTGACACCCTATGCATCAAATAATCCCCTTGGACATGGACTCTAGATCATTCTTTGGAGTAAATTTGGCAGACTTCCTTTCAGCAATACATATGAGGTTGGGCCAGAAAAAGATCTTTTATTTTATTTTTTGGGGGGAGATTTTTTGCTATAGGGTGCATGTACTTGCCTGAAGAGACAGAAAGACAGAAAGTGATAAATCACCTCCCAGGGGGGATGGCCATGCAGCAATCCCTTTTCTTTTATTCTTCTCTTGGGATTTTGGGCATGCATGCACATGTTCCTGGTGTGAATTTTAAGCTGCTAGGTCTGGGACTTGAACTGTGGTTAACTACGTGAGAGTCCAGTGATGCAACCATTATGCCGTCTGCTGGTCCAGATTCAGTAGAAGGCCTTTAATACTTTTGAAAAAAAATGGGAAAAAGAGAAAAAAAATCTGAAAACATTAACTGGGGGTGGAGAAAAGCAAATTGAAGACATAAAGTTTCTTAGTGGAATCTTTCTGTTACTTTGTAGCATTACTAAGACAAGTCATTGTTATTTAAAAAGGTGTTTTGGGCTGGTCTTATGGCCTGGTAGTTAAGGAAAATGGATCCCACATGGCTGATTGTATGGTTTGAATCCTAGACCAGCAGCTTGAAAAAACACACTGGGCGCATTGTGTGTGCATGTTCCAAATAGTTGCGAAGAGAGAAATGCAAGAGAAAGGATTGCGGCATGACCATACCCCATTGGTGGAGAGGGCTTTTTCTCTCCCCATCTCTGTCTCTCTCTGGGAAGTGTGTACTCCCTCTAGCTTAGAAAATAAAAAAAAATTGAAAGAACACAAAAAGTCATTTACTGACTTGTCTTGGTTTTCTTCTTAGAATGTAAGTTTTCGAAATCTAGAGGTTTAATATTCAAACTACCTGCTCTAGAAGGGAGTAAAGAGTTTTCAGTCTTCACAATTAGTAGAAAAAATTAACCTCTTTTTTTTTTTTTTAAAGAATGATTTTATTTACCTTTATTTATTTATTTATTCATTTGTTTATTTCAATTTGACTGAAGAGGGACAGAATGAATGTGTATGAGGGAGAGAGAAAGTGAGAAAGCAAGCCACCAGGTCCAGGACTCAAACTGCAGTCAGCCATGTGGGACTCCAAAACTTTTAACCACCACACCACCTGCCGGCCCCAAAATTAACCTCTTTTACCCTCAAAATTAGTAGAACAAAAAGAAATACCATAAATATATTTTTTTTCTTTCAGCAAAGAAGAGAAAATATTGAAGAACATCCTGTAACAAGAAAAATATTTCTTCTGGAAGTAAAATTTAAGAATACTTTAGAAAAAAACATTTTTTTAAAAAATATGTTTTGAGCATACGGATGCCTGGAGTAAATTCAACCTAGATGCCATTCTGAAAAAGCAGCAAAACAAAGAATTCTTATGTATGACTGGCAAATCTCAAGAGGGTTAATTTAGAAGAATGCTAATGAGTAAAGGTGCTTCTGTGAGTTTGGACTGTTTATCTAAAACTTCGTTCAGCTGCCAGCTGAACCTGTGTGCACTTTGGCCTAGCTCTGTTGGTGTATATTTCCCGTTTTCATTTGTCCAGATGTATCAGGGCTGAGAATATTTGCTGTAATTAAGTAGTTGGTTAATCTGGATCATGTGTAGATAGTCAATCTGGAGATATAGGGGTGTTTCACAGCATAATTATTGGCAGACTTCAGAGAACTTGCTCAACATTAACTTTCCCGAAAGAGAGAGTGTGAGAGGTGGGTGCTGAGAATCATTGAAACGGCATCTCAGGACAAGTGCTTGGAACTTTATAGCTATAGTAAGAATATGGCAATAATGGTTGATGATTTTATATTACTGCCTTGATAGATATCGATTCATGTAATCCTCATAACACATGATACTAAGTATGGATGTTATCCTTATTTTTTGAGGAGGTAACTGATGCCTAGATGAAGCGGTTTGTTCCTCACATAGATCATGAGCGTGCAGTCCTACTTCTAACCACAGCAGTCTGGCTGTAAAGTCTGTGTCTAACCACCACCCTGTTTTGCTGATTCTATGTAGAGGGCCAGTACCACCAATCAAAGGGCCTATAGAAAGTGTATGGTAAGAGGCATCTGTTAGAAATGAGCTGGGACTGGTAACTAGACGCCATCAGGGACCCAAGTGGCCACAGCTCATTTCTTCCTCTGTCTCTTTCTGCATGGTCTCACTTCTGTATCTCTTCCTACACTTGCTTTACCTGCAGGCACTTTTATGTGCATATGGCTAGATGTGGCCAGTGCCAGTCCAACTCTACCCTTAAAGAACTCGCCCTGCCTGAGTACTCCCTCTGGGCTCATCTCTGGTCTATTCATCTGATAGGAATATGGAAGATATGGATTTCAGAGAGGATGCAGTTTATAAAGAATAAGGCCATGCTCACAGGGAGGAAGCCAACAAAACATCTGCTATAGAGGGGTACATTCAAGTTCTTTAGGGTGGCCATCTTTCCGTAAGACTCTACGATGTAAGCATTGTGGACAGTCATCTTGCGCTTTGTTTAGTAGTCCCACTTCAGTCATCAGAGCTCCCTCTGCAGGGAGATTATACATACCTGCACTAGTGAACTCAGTTGGGGTCATGTGACTTGCTTTGACCAATGAGATGTCAGTAGCAGGGTCCTGTGTTACTTATAATCAGATTTAAGGGCCAGCCTGTGGTTCCTTATGCCTCTGTTCCCTCTGTCTTGATGCTTCACTGCCAAAGTCCCAGTCAGAAGGAACGAAGATGTAATGGAACAGAGCTGCATATATCCAAGGTGGTCATGTAGGCTCTGGGAAAAAATAAGGCATTATTTTAAGCCGCTGAGGTTAATTTGTTTTCACAGTTAGCCCTGATGAACAAATATGGCACAACCTAAGTCATATAAAAATCATATTAAGAGTAGGCTGGAAAGGGAGGGGAATGCACTTTCGCTTCATAACCCCATTCCAGTGGAGCTTTTATTGAACACATAGGTTCTAATTAATTACACAGTTTTGAAAGATCAAGTAGTTACTTAACTCCATGTCTAATTCTCAGTCTTTGACAAAATAATGAAGCTGGCAAAATGGTTCTTTGGTTCCCATTCCTCACCTCAATGATTTGCTTTCATAGGGACCTCTACCGTTGAGAAGGTACATCCTGACTGCCAAGGTCCTGGGCCCTGGGCCCCTGGGCCTCACTTTTTCTTGCTCCTAAGAGCCCATATCAAGTTCACCTTCCTTCTATACTCATCATTTAAACTCTCTCTCAGGCTCAGATTCTAGATACTAGGAAGCAACAGTTCACTCATGTTCTATTATAGCACTGAGTAAAAATATAGTGTGTGCCACAGCATGGAATTTAAAGTTTTCTACATTACAAAAGCCACATTAAAAAAGTTAGCATAGGGACCAGCAGACTGCATAATGGTTACATTACTGAACTCCCACATAGTTGACCATGGTTCGAGCCCGGACCCAGGCAGCTTAAAACTCACATTGGGCATGTGTGCATGTGTCCCCAAGATCCCAAGAGGAGAATAAGAGAAGGAATTGTGGTGTGGTCATTTCCCTTGGAGGGTGATTTCTCATTTTCTGCCTCTTCTACCTCTCTGGTGAGTGTACATACTCTATAGCAAAAATCTGTCTCTCTCTCTTTTTTTTTTTTTTAAAGTTAACATAAGTAGATAAAATCAGTACTTTTTCTTTCTTTCTTTCTTTCTTTCTTTCTTTCTTTCTTTCTTTCTTTCTTTCTTTCTTTCTTTCTTTCTCTTTCTCTCTCTCTCTTTCTTTCTTTCTTGGTTTTTTTTTTTTTTTTAGGTTTTTGCCATAGGGTGCATACACTCATCAGAGAGAGACAGAGAGAGAGGGAAAGTGAGAAATCACCTCCTCCCCCAGGGGATGGCCATGCTGCAATTCCTTCTCCTCCATTCTCCTCTGGAATTTTTGGCATGCCTGCACAGGTGTCTCGTGTAAATTTCAAGTCACCATGATGTCTGGGACTTGAACTGCAGTTGGCCATGTGGAAGTCCAGCACCTTAACCACCATGCCACCTGCAAAGTCCAGATATAATAAGTTTTAATAATAGATTTTATTATATCCAATATACCCCAGATATCATTTCTGCATACTCAATATAAGCATTATTGAGATTTTTGTTTCTTTTCTTTCCTTTTCTTTTCTTTCTTTTTTTTTCCAGAGTGGGTCTTTCAGATCTAGTGTGTCCTTTACACTTAGAGCACACCTCAGTTTGGACCAGTCATTACAAGTACTTAATATCCATATATTCTTCACAGCTACTGGACTGGACAGCACAGTTCTTTAACATCCAATTCACTCACAGGCAGTTAACAGGAGAGGAGAGGGAAAGCTTTCTTTGTGCCATTTTTCTGATCCTTCCAGGTAATACACAATTATTTCTGTAGCAATTTTCTAGGTATAATGCATGAGCTTCCATTGTTTAACCTAAAGAAATGCCTACTTGTGAGGACTTTCTGGTAGAGAGGATTTCAGTGGCATGTTCTGTGCTGTATTGCATATCTACTGAACATCCTGCCCTGTGATTTTCTAGCTCTGATGGGCATGGGACTTGCCCTCTACTCCTGGAATAACACTGAGACCTGAGCTCCGCTTGGTAAATTAGAAATGGATTGTCAAGCTTTGTTCTGGCATACCATATGGATTTATATGCTTCGGGGCTAATAAGAACCACAATTTTATAAAGTCTGATTAATTCCTGATTTCGCCAGTTTGGCTACAACAGAAACGTTGGACAGACCAAGTCCTGGAGGAAGGTAGTTTCATAGGGGTGAAGATGTTATAGCTCAGGTTTGTAAGAGAAGTTGATGGGAGAAGGGAGTTAAATTTTTACCCACTTCCCTCTCCTGACTCTCCACTGCTTCGGTTTGCAGTATGTCTCATTGTACTCTAGTAAAGTGAAAGGGGAAGGACAGTTAATAGTAGTAACCTTGAGATGGGGAAAAAAAAAATCCAGTGCAGAAAGTGAGATAATATCGTGAAAAACAAAACAATGCACTGTTTAAAATAATCCTCTAATGGCTTCTCCAGAGCAAATTTAAACCTTATGCAAAGGAGTAATTTAAATGATTTATAGTAAAAGTTGAGCAAATTTATCCAATCATAAGTCAGTATGCCAAATGATGGTGTTAGAAGAATTGCATATCAAAGGGGAAAATCAAGTTATTTCACATAGCAACTGGGTTGTTATCCAAATTGAATAACCAAAATGGGAAAAAGTTATGTCCTCTATGGCCATAAATCAACAATAGTGGGCCTTACTGCATTTTTAATTGGCAGCATCTTCCCCTTTGTACACCCAAATACGAATTCAGGAAATCTCTCTTTAGCTGCCTGGGCATTTTTATAATGCTTATCATTATCAAACTGTAGAATCCAGGGAGGTAAAAATGAGGCCACAAGAGACAAAAGCTTTTGTGAGGATTGTAAATTATATGCATTAACGTCATTAAACCATTATAAAATTCAATTTCTATGTGGGTTTAAAGCCAATTTTTAAAGTCAACTACGTACCAATTAATGCAAAAATAAATGGGGCTGTTATGAGAATTAGTCTTCAGCTTTGAGGAAGGTTTGTTTCAAATGTCAAGGGTTTGTCCTAATGAATACTGGGATCAAGGAATGTTTCCCAGCAGAAAAGAGAATCTCTGAATATGAGAAAAATCACATAGTCTTTTATTAAAGATAGTCGATATGTAGTATAGAGTTAGAAGCACTTAGTATTTTTGATATTTGCTTTGAAACTTCAATGAAATTTATTTTACTGATAAAAACATTCTATTTCTCTTAAAGCTCATTGGGTAATGCTCTACAGAGACTGTTGTATTTTTGTGCCATTTTAACGATTTCATTTTCTCTTTTATATTCAATCACATTATTTCGCTTACAAACTGAATATTTCAACATGTGAAAGAGACTGTTTTCCTGTAGCAGACAGATACTAAAACCTGGAGAATCCAGGGAATGCATGGTGGTGCTATGGAGTAAGGGTTTACACTGCTGCCCGAGGCAAGGAACTGTGGCGGTGTTTCTCTCTACATGTGCCAAGGTAGTCAAAAGAGGCCTTCTATTTAGGGGAACATGGAAACACCGGAAGATTACCTTATCTTTCCAATTCCCCAACCAGAACTTGTATGCACCAACCCTTAAGACTCTATCTAAAGGTTTCTATCCCAGAAATTGCTATAATATAAAGAAAAAGTCGAAGTAATTCTGATTTGAATTTCTAAGACTTTTCAAATTAGAGGAAAGTGAAATGAAATATTTTTCTGCAGTGCGTGCAAATGCAAACCCTTAGTGGGCTGAGCAACAGATTTAAACTAATCAAAACAGCATGGTACTGGCATAGGAACTGACATGTGGACCAATGGAACAGAATAGAGTCCACAGGGATAAATTCCCAAGCATTCAGTCAACTGATTTTTGACAAGGGGTACCAGTCAATCCAGTGGGGAAAGGGAAACCTCTTCAGTAAATGGTGCTGGAAAAACTGGATTTCCACCTGCAGTGGGGTTATCTGTTGAAGATATTTTGATCAACTAGATTGGGGAGAAATGTTCACATATTGAAATGTTCACTTTATAAGTTAAATAATGTGATTGAGTGTATAAATAAATAAATAAATAAATAAATATAAACAAACTAGAGAAGCGGAATCAATATAGGGCTGAGTGGAAGGGATGGGTTACTCTGAGACATTGTGCCTGTCTACAGGGCTTCCATGACTTAGCTAGAGCTGAGCATGGCTCTGCAGGCACTCTCAAGAGATGTCAGAATTCCAGATTTTTATATGATGTTGCCTCACTTTTAAGTGTTGGCGACAAAAAAAAATAAATAAAAAATAAAAAACTTTGTGTGCCTCAAACAAAACCAGCCTGTGAGGCAGGTGCAACCAGATAGCCTTTGAATTGCAATGTCAGTTTTATTGCTTTTAAAAATCTCTAAGCTTGAAGAGAAAGAAGAAATTCATGATCACAATTTTCCTTTTGAAAAGAATTTAGTGCCTTAAAGTAGGCCTTAATTACTCATCTGTTCTTATTTTACACAAGCCCTGTTCTGCATCCATTTTACTTTGGATTGAGTATTATCTGAGCTGTGAAATACTCTCAGAATCCTTAGTCATTTAAGTTCTGCCCTGAATGTAGATTTTATCATAAAGCGATCTTTAATTCCCTTTCCCTTAAGCCATCTCCCACGTATTTTTTAAAGCTCATCAATATAAATGTTTGTGTCTGTCTTATTTGTTTCTCATGTTTAGAAGGAGAAAAAGGAGATTGATTACAAGGGTCATAAAAGTAATGATGCATTTAATGAAAGCATGTATTTTATAGATAAAATAAACCTTAAAAAATAACTTGAAGCTAGTACCCAAATTAATGGAATGAAATGACCTTCAGAAAGTAATTTCTGCATACTCAGGTCATTTGAGTCCTTTGCATGTTTTTGTTTATTTATTTTTAATTTGATTTTTGATTTTGATGACTTTATCCTAGTTACAATAGATTCTCTATAAAATATTAAACAGTTCAGATGAGCCTTGTAAAATTCAGACTTTTACCATAGTTATGTTTTTAACTATATAAAATTTGAATGACTTGTTGCTTTAGAGAAAAGTTTTCATGCTTTTTATCATTTAAAATATATTTATTGAGTACCTAATAATGGTTGGGAAGTGTTCTAGACACTATTATTTCTGATTTTATGCAGATCATATTCTAGTGGAGAAAGCCAGTAAGTAAATAGAATCAGTTTTAATTAAAATGTAGTCTGGAAAATGGAAGCCAGTCTAGGAATCTTGAATGTAGGGGATTTAACATGGGAGATGGTTGTACTGCTGCTGGAAGAACCAAGAAGTTAAACCAGAGGGTAAGGCTACCTCCAAATTAGCAACATCAGGGAGCTGCTGCAATCCTAATGCTGGAAGTATAATGTAAGGATGGAGAACTGGAATCTGGAACCTGCCCTCACTCTCCTGCCAGTGCCTGCCCTTGGCCACCTCCACCCAGTAATCGAAGGGTAAGAGAGCCTCCCAAATGTAGGAGGCTGTGGAGTATCCAGAAGAGAGATCGTGGCTTCAACTGAAGATGTAGTATATATTTTGTATTTGAAACAACATGGACTTACTAAATTACTAGGTGAGAGGTACAAAGAAATGAGGAGAGTTAAAGGTAACTCCTAGGTTTGGCACTGAGGATTGGGTGGATGGTGTTGCCATTGGCTGAGGGGGTGAAGTCTAGTGGAGGGAACAGGCAATCGTGAGTTCTGTTTCCAGACATGTTAAATTTGAGATGCTCTTTAGGTTTTCAGGCAAAGGTACAGAAAAGGCCGTTGAATATATGAGTTTGGTGCTATGGAAGAGGTCAGAGCTGTCAATATGTAAGGCATGCTTCTCAGTTATGGAACTGAAGTTGATCACTGGATGAAAAATTATGGAGAAAAGAAGGGTGAGGAGTAATTCAGTAATTAGAAGTTAAAGGAGGAGGGGTCAACAAAGAGATTGAGAAGAAGGGCTGGTGAGGTAGGAGGTAGCATAGAGACAGTTTTGCCATGGAGATCCAAGAATGAAAGTGTTCTAAGGAGACTGGAGTGTTCAGCATGTCAAATATCATTGAGAAATCAGTCAAGATGAGGACATATTATTAAGCCTATTGTATTATTAATATTAACATTATTATGTTAAAATTAAGAATAATGTAGCAATCTTAAGTATTATTACTTATTAAGTATATTATTACTTATTCATACTTATTAAGATTGTTTTATTATTATTATTAGTTTTAGAGAGATCTTTTGCTATGGGGTGCATGTGCTCTCTGGAGAGACAGAGCGAGACAGAGAAACAGAAGTGAGAAATCACCCCCCCCCCCCAGGGGGGATATCCACTCCACAATCCCTTCTACTCCTTTCTCCTCTCAGGATCTTGGGCATGCACACACACAGCATTAGTTTTAAGTGCCGGATTTGGGACACAAACCGCTGTCGACAATGTGGGAGTCCAATGAGGTAACCGTTATGTCATTTGCTGGTCCAAAGATTGTGATATTATTAAGATGAGAGACAGATCATTGGATTTGCTCAGACAAGGACCTTTCTGATCACTATAAAACCTGATTTGGTGGAGTGGTGACAAAGGAAGCCCAAGTAAAATGGGTGGTAAAGAAATAGAGGGTGAAGAAAAAGATAAGGCTTGTAAACAATGGTTGTATGGAATTTTGCAGTGGAAAGGAGTGCTCTGGAGTAGAGTAGCATTGACATCTTAACCTCTCACTGGAAGCTAGAAGACCATCTGCACCTGTGAGGAAAGATAATCCCCAACCTTGAATTCTATGAACATACTGTCAATTATGTTTGAGGTTGGAATGAAGGCAAGATGGGGACAAGATGAAGGAGTCCAGGAAGCATGAAGGAGATCTTCAGGTGGGAATCAGGGGAAGGAATGGAACTGATATATAATCTAACATGAAAGACCAAATAAACTACACAAAGAACCATATGGAAAGCAAAATTATTAGGCATTTTAACGGATACATTGGGATATTTGGGAGGAGTCAGAGATACATTGAAAACTGAGTAAGTGAAAAATGAAACAACTTTATGGGTAAGAGAAAATACAAAGTTGTGCAAGAAAGGAAATATGATCCTATACTGTCTAATCATATATCTGTATAATAGTACTCTGCAATCAACCCCAATGATTGACTTAATAAAATGTTATGAAATAGCTATCCTGAAAAACTTGGAAAGGAGATGTAGTAGTGATGTGAAAAGCTCAATCCTCCCATACCATAAAGAGAATTAATTGGAATTATTTGAAACTGGTGAATCAGGACATAGTTTAACATTATTATTTAAAGATAGGAATTCCAGAATTATAATTTATCCTGAAGAATTGGAAGTTGTTGTTCTGTGATATGAGACCATGGAGTGACACAAACCAGGGCTATCTTTTATTTTAAGCCTTTACCGTTTGCATATGGGTTATCTTTTTAATAAAAACAAGAATTCTTACCTTTCTTTTAAAAATGTCACGAAAGGGACCAGTCGATGGTGTAATGGTTATGTCGCTAGACTCCCACATGGTGTACCTGGTTTGAGTCCTAGACCCAGAGGCTTAAAACTCATGCTGGGTGCATGTGTGCATGCCCAAGATAAAAAGAGGAGAATGGAGGAGAAGGGATTGTGGCATGGCCCTCCCCCTGGAAGAGTGATTTCTAGCTTTCTGTTACTCTGTCTCTTTCTGGCTCTCTGGCGAGGGTACACACACAAAACTCTCTCCACCCCCCCCCAAAAAATAAATAAAAAACAAAAAAAGTCATGACCTATCTTAAAAACAAAGATGATTTATAAAGATTTATAAAGTATTTGGTTGCTACTTTTCTTTTGACACTTACTGTATTTTCTCTGTGGATTTTTTTTTCAAGCTTTAATTTTCTGCATTATGTCAGCAGTGGAAAATAGCTCTTCCACATTACTAGGTCCTTTAAGATGGAGATTCTTAGCTGTTTTGTCTTTGTAGAACCTAGTAGGCATTCAAAATATTTTATTTGTTAAATTTAGTTGAATAATGAATTATTACTAGTTGGTTTTAGGATCAGGAGCAAAACTCCTGTTTTAGTTATATGCACTAATTGTCACTAAGCAAGGAGGTTAACAATATGTTTTAACTCTTTGGCCCTTTCTTTCTTTGTCTTGGCAAATCTGCACAAACTATTTCATTTCATAGGTGAATTGATTTAGTGGTCAGGGATGAACTTGGTGGCTAAACTTCCAGGAGGCCCATGAAAGTTCAGGGTGAGATGTACGATGATTGTTTTATAGTAGAAATGAATGATCTATAATGCCTGCCTTCTACTTCTCCAAGAAAAGGTAGTATTTTTCATGCTTTTTATTGTCAACCTCTGGGGCTTTAATGACAAATTCATAGGAGTGCTCAACAGATCTAATGCCCCTTTCTGCAGGTAGTTTGGTGTGGTAGCAGGTATATTCATTCCTCTCCATGAGGACAAGAAGGTGTCTGGTTAAATACTTATCATATTGTCCTGGCAATCTTTGGTAGATCTCTGTCATTTGGTAAATAGTGTAAATTCCCTTGGGAATTGCATATTTACTCATTCACAATCTAAATATTTATTAACTGCCTTCTGTATGCTTGGCCTTGTGTTAGGTGCTAGGATCACAGAAGAGGAAGCAGACTGTGTTCTTATCTAGGAAAGAAAGGCAAATGACATTGTAAAGGTCCATGATAGATGTATCAGAGAGCATACTGGAAGAACATGATTTCTATTCCAATACAGTAAATCTCCTATAGTAGAGTTTTATGTTTCAGGTACCTCATAACAAATTAGAAAAGATATTTTTGATAAGGAGGCATTGAAATCACACTTCAATTCCTGTTGCCTGTTATCTAAAACAAACTGGTGTTTCAATCAACAACTCAAAGTAACTGAACTTCAAGATAAGGCCATAGATATCAGTCTTGAGTATGCTCTTCAATGGCTTCATCCTAAACATCCATTTCTACAGAGTAGACTCTCTCAGCTCTGGTATAAGGTCAGGTCAGAACTCCAGAAAACTCCATGTCTTGGTTGTAACATTTTAGTTCTGAGTTCAAATGCCTTCAGAGAATCAATATGTAACATTATGACTTCGACTTTTATCAAAGATGAATATGAGGGACAAGTACTTACAAGCCTCTGGGTCTTTTGTAAGTCTATATTTGAGGAGCAAGCACTTGCATTTGCTTTTTTCTTTCTTAAAAATCAAAATGACAAAAATATTCAGATTTAGAATTCCTGTTTGGCAGGGAAGTACCTGGCCTATAGTAGGAGCAATGTTAAGTGCTCTTGAATGAATTAATGAATAAATTAACATATATTGAGAGTACTATGTGCCAGAGTCTGTGCTAGGTGATTTTGCACACGTTCTATTTTTCTTTATTTTTTTTCTATTTTTAAGAGATTTTTACTATAGGGTGGGTGTATTTGCCAGAAAGACTGAAAAAGACAGAGAAACGGAAAGTGAGAAATCACCTCCCGCCCCATGGGGGATGGCCACATCACAATCCCTTCTACTCCATTCTCTTCTTGGGATCTTGGGTGCACACAGACACACAGCCAGCATGAGTTTTAAGCTGCTGGGTCCAGGACTCGAACCACCATGGACTATATGGGAGTTCAGCGACATAACTGTTACGCCATCTGCTGGTCCACCCACATTATCTTATCAATTCCTCTGATAGCAAACTTCTATGTTATAAAACTTTTTAATAAAGTTAAAGTTTTATAAATCATTATGTTTCCCTTTTTGTTTCTCTGTAAGAAATATAATTGTTTCCCTCTACTCGGTTCTGAGACACAACTACATATCATCTTACCATCTTCTTTTCCCCCTCCCCAACATGAATACATGCACACATGTGTACACACACACACACACACACACACACACACACAGCTTTTTCTATTTGGCTTTATCTCCTTTTTAGGAAGTGGAAGAAATATAATAGATGACTAATACATAAGTAATAAATGACTATAGAAATCCAGGCAGTACATTGCTGCCATCCATCTTTAATTCTGTTCTGTTTGTTGTCCTAAAAAATTGGTGTTGGAACAACTTTCAGCCTTTTTAAGCACATCTTCAACAAGTATTACTGAAACAAAAAAATAGTTCTCAGACCAATACTAACTTGCTCTTTTTTTTAAGTGAAGGAAATTATATTATTTGCCATAAGTGGTATGTATGTTATTTGTTCTTATGTCAGCAATAAAAATGGCATCAGATGTGTCATTAGGCTGTATTTTTCATTCAATATTTAATTGCTTTACCCTGCCCATCTTATAAATAGAAACAATTAGGGTAGTCATAAAATGTGTAGATTCATTGAATGTAGTGATATACAATTATATTCCAAATTAAATTCAAGCAATTAAATCTTTTTCCCCTTTACATCCAAGTCTACTGAGTAGACACTGGTTTTTGTGTGCATAGAAGCTGCACAGTATTGTTTTTTCTTGTCTGAGCTTCCCTCCCTTGAGTAGATTGCTTTCAGTTTCTTTATCTAAATTTAGTTACCTCAATTCTAGGATCCTTAACGTGCCTTAAGTCGAGCAGATGGCTTCCTAAATTCAAGATTAGTAAATTTCACCATACATACAAAACAATAAATCTGCCATGCGATGGTAATAATGGCACATTTCAGATTGGAAATATTTGAATCCTGAGGTGCTTTTTAGAAACAAGTTGGTTTTCTCACGATGTAGAACCCTTTCATCTTCAGAAAGCAAATGATGGCCCCAACATCCCTTAATAAACTTCCAGTGAATTTACAAGTAATGTTTTATCATGCAAAGCTAAAAAATAAAAACATAATATTTTAAAGCATCTTTCCCACAATCTGTGAGACAGAGAGTTTTAGAGAACCATGAATGTTTAAGTCCTTTCAGAATTTGGGGATTGGGGATTTGGAGGCAGCCTCTTATACTTTGTTCTTTATCTTCAATCACATTATGTGACAAGTATAAAAATGCAAGCATTTGTCTTGAAAAATACTGCCCTATATATTGAGAGTACAGGCAGAGAGGAAATAATTTCAGAGAAAGGGGTAGCTTCTTTATCTTGAAGATTGATTTTGAAATTGAGAGTTCACAAAAGAAAGCTTATGCCACAAAAGGTACTGCTCAGCTTAAAATATTAGCAATTTTCAGGGTTAAGTAAGCCAGTAAGGAAGATCATTCAGAAAGCTTATCTTTGTCCAATCTATCCTCTGGGAAAATCAAGATAACTGCTTTCCCTTTATTTTATTGAGTTCAAGCAACCATGTAAAAAGCAATATAATCACCGAGTAAATATTGACCATACAATTATAGAGTAAATATTATGTTATGACAAAATAAGTAGCAGATATCATTTTTGCCTCCCGTCTTCTGGTCATGTCCTAACATTGAAAAGTAAATGGTGGTTAGTTATGTTTATAATATCTTTCAAACTCTTTCCAAATATTCTACCTCTTAGTGAAGTCATATAGATGGTAATTTTTTTGAATTACTGTTATTTTATGTGTCAACTTAATTTGGTGCTTTATGTAATTTCCCATACAGATAACCAACATACTCTTCTTTGTAATGCTTTACAGTTTTTAAAGAACTTTTACATATACCTACCTCCTATCAGTGGACAGCACATAGATTACTCTTCCAGATTAAAACCCCTAAAATCTAAAAAATATTACCAGAGTTCTTTCATATGGTTTATACAGTTAAACTTGCTTGGCAGGGATGGATGCCCAATTTTCTTATTTTTTGTCCAGTGCTATTTTCACTCGTTCACCTTTCGACTACAACAAACATGTATAGATTACCTATTGTGTGTCAGACATTGTGCCGAGGGGCTCCAGCTGTAGTTTAAGGGCTGAAGGGGAGGAAAAGGGAACCCTCAGATTAGCAGCAAGCCCATTGCCGGGATCTAACTCAGGGCGAAGCATCTGGAACAGAATGGAAGAAATGTATGTGAGGGATATTTCATAAGATGATTAATTTACATTTGTCATTCTTATGGGCTGTGAGTCAGGAGTAGCATCAACTCTATATAAAAGCAACCTTAGACAACAAGAGGCTTATTTATCTCGTGCAGTAAGAAGTCTGGAAGTCAGGCGAGCCAGAGTGATTCCTCAACAATGTAATCAAGAAATTGGGCCTCTTTTCACTTCTAGCTTTTTTTTCTTTTATCCCACTTTTGCCATGATTGAGAAAGCCTTGGGGCTACTGATCAATTTATTGCTAAGTTCTGCCTCCTTCCAGCCATTGTTTATAACAATTACAATTTAGGGTATAGGAGATTGGAATTTTTCAAACATGCAGGACTCCATATTGTGGAGCTCCTTTTCCCTGCCCCCATTTGTTTATTTCTCTAGAGAGAAAGTGATATAAACCCCCTAACACAGTTTCGACACTGCTGTGCCCCTCCAGTGTTAGCCAACCCCAGATCCTGGGCATTCATGTGCCTGACGTACCCTGGATGTGAACTTAGAACCTTCCTGTGTACATCGTCCTTGCAGAGCATTGTGTTTTACTGCTGTGCCACTGTGAGGCCCCACCTGTGGGACTCTGAATGAAGCTAGGGTTGCAGGCCTCATAAAGAAAGCACCTCTTTTAGCAGAGTGGTAGTTCCTTCCATCTCTGCAGACTGGTCACTCTACTCTGTTTCATCTCTCTCTTTTAGAATATAGCTGAAAGGAAAAAGAAGGTGCCTACAGATGCCAACATTATGAATTTCCCTCCATATATTCTAACACTGTCACTTTGGGTGCTGCCTGCTTTGTGTTCTGCACCTAGTGAGAGATGAATGTGACCAAATGTCCCACCAGTGCTTTTTTTTTTTTAAGGTTTATTGCCATAGGATGTGTATGCTTACTGGAGAGAGACAGAGATGAAGAGAGAAAATAAGAAATCAACCCAGTAATGAAGTGATCTGTACCTATTTTCCAGAGGCATCAGGCAGAAGCAACAGTTCTTGTAGCAACAACCAGGACCTACCATTCTTGGCATCTGTGTGAGCTGTTGTGACTGTCACCCAAGATGATGACAACTGCACCTGCAAGGTCCGGTACTGCATGACATTGCCCTTGGTCTCTGGGCTCATTCTTTGGCCTTCCTGGGAATTCTGTGAGTTATTCAACATCATTTCATGAACTATGATTCTCCTTAATCAGAATTAGTTCGGCTTCTCGCAGGTTAGCATTGTGAGGACTTCAGATTAGTATAGCTTGGTGGCTGGTGGAATGCAAGAAGACCAAGGACTGGATGGAAGAAAGTATAACTCTTGTTCTAAGGCCAGGGGATTAGAAAAATGGTAATGTCATTAAGTGAAATTCTAACAGGGTAACATGGACAGAAGTTGGGAAACTAAGCGTGAGGTGTTGTGGGATATGTCAGTAGAAAGAAAGCATCATAGATTGGTAATGACAGGGGCCAATAGTCTGTGACAGAAGGCAGATCTCAGAATAGAAGGGATCGAGCTAGACTAGACCCAGGAGGTTTGAGCTAGATTGGAAGGTTGGTGAGAATGATAAAGTGAACTCACCTTAAGTTATCTCCATTTCAGTTTTTTATTAAAACAACAAATAAGGCAAGTGTATATGAGATAAAGATACTGATGAATGAGTGGACAGGCTTCCAGAGGCATCCTTGTTTCCTGTTGGAGGTAGGTCCACAATTCAGTGGTCAATGGAGTCCTCGTGGAAAGAGAAATCTTCCAGGCCGGAAAGGACCAGGGCTGTTTCCATAAGTGTTTCAATGCAGTTAGGCTGGTAGACTCACTGACCTTAGCATGCTAGGGTCTACCCATCATCTAAGGCAATTTTGGCTGTGCCACAGTAACACGCTTCCATGTCCTGTTTCTTAATGCATCCTCGGGCCTACAGCAAGCCTGGTCCTGCTCCGTCAGAGGAGTCTGAGTATTTTGCTCAGCTGAAGTAAACAAATGTCTTGACACTAGAAGATAAGGCTGTGGTAATCTGCTTAGGACCTTGTTGAAGCATTAAACATCGATTAATTACGAAGAGCATGAGAATCAGAGCAAAGAGCATCTCTATTAAGCTGGCAGGGTCTGTAAGTCTTGGACAGCACAAAAAAAGATAGTTGCAGTGACCCCAGGGTTTATTTATTGGGGACCAAAGTTTTTCACTTTGATTCATTATTGGCAGATCTACCAGTGTTTCTAGAATTTGCTAAGATAAATAAGTAAGTAAATAAATAAATATATAAATTCTGCAGCTAAATATAATGCTGTGTGTAAAATATAAAAGACAATATATTTAAGAGCATATTCTGAGTTGTCTGGTTGGAAGATGGTGTCAGAATACACACAGAAACATTTTTGGGTGAAATGTCTAGAGTCGGTAGAATAAAATTTGATCCCTGCATATTCTAATAATATTAGTGTACCTTCTAGAGATATTTCTTGATTTAATTCTCTGGAAAATTGCTTGCATTTTTTAGAACCAACAGAATAAATTTGAATTAGGTCCTATATTTTGACAATGGGTAAGGGAGAGCTTGGCTAATCATTTGTAGTGTGGACTCACAGCCAGATTACATTTCCCAGACTCCCTGGTAGATGTGGTCAAGTGAGGCAGTGACACGCGGCATTTCCAATCCTGAAGTCTCTCATGCATGTACTGGGCTCATGAAATGAGAGTGGTTGCTAACTTACTACAGGGTGAAAGCTTTTGCTGACCAAGAGTATTTCGTAGGTAAGACATTTCTCTCATGCTGAGTCACTGACCATTTGGGTATTTGGGTCTGTGTGGCACCCTAACTAATACAGACTGTTATAAAAATATTGACAATTTAAGTCTTTGTTAATATTTACCATGACTCTGTGAAGTTCAACCAGTGTTTAGTAAATCGCAAAATTCTAGTGACACATCTAATTAAATACAAGTTCTTGTCAGAACTGCTGACATTTTCCTCTGACTGTTGGACTCTGCTTCCCTGCCAAGTCTTTTACTCTACCTCTTCAGGCTCATTGATCACTTGGGTTTAGTTCCCTAAGGTAGGAGAAACATGAATTAGACATTTGATTGGGAGAGTTAACCACCTGTATTAGCCTTTTTAAACTACAAGTTTATTTAGAAGTTATACCTAGAGTGAAAGGATAAACATTCAATGGCGAAGCTGAAGCAGAGGTTATCAATACTACCTTTCCACACAGGTGTCATCAAATAACAGAGCTCTGTCTTCAACTGACAATTCATTTGTTCTGCAGGTCCTTCACAAAGGATCTGTGTGCTTCTATAACTCACTTTTTTTTTTTAGGGTTTTTTTGCTACAGGGCGCGTGCGCTTGCCAGACAGACAGAGACAGACAGAGAGACAGAAAGCGAGAAATCACCCCCCAGGGGGGATGGCCATGCCGCAATCCCTTCTCCTCCATACTCCTCTTGGGATCTTGGGCATGCACGCAGACGCGCCTGGTGTGAGTTTTTTTTTTTTTTTTTTTGGAGAGGTTTTCTTGCTATAGGGCGCGTGCGCTCGCCAGACAGACAGAGAGAGATAGAGAGACAGAAAGCAGGAAATCACCCCCCAGGGAGGATGGCCACGCTGCAATCCCTTCTCCTCCATTCTCCTCTCGGGATCTTGGACACGCACACACACGTGCCCGCCGTGAGTTTAAGCCACCAGGTCCAGGACTCGAACCGTGGTCGACTGCGTGGGAGTCCAGCGACATAGCCATTACTCTAACTGCTGGTCCCTCTATAATTCACTTTTACAGAACTAATGGTAACAGACACCAAAGCCACTAGACCAGAGACCAGAGACTAGGAACGCTTTTCTGTAATGGTCCAAATATAAATATTTTGGGTATTGTGGGCCAAATAGTCTCTGTTGAAACTGCTAAAATCTGCTCAGTTATTGAAAGCAGGCATGGACAATATGTAAACAAATGGGTTTGGCTGCATTCCAATACAACTTTATTTCCCAAACTAGGTAGCAGATTTTCGCATGTGAACACCTATACTAGATGTCCAAATTTTATATCTGGATTAAACCAAATTATCAAAGAACTTGTAACAGAGGATATTCCTTTCATCCCTTTGGGATCCAGTTTACTATCTGTGCTTTCATAGTATGCCACTTAACCTGTCCTAACAGGAATTTTGAGAATGTATACAATTTTGGAGACCAGAAGATGGTGTAATGGTTAGGCCGCTGGACTTCCACATAGCCAACCACAGTTCAAGTCCTGGACTTGGAGACTTGAAATTTATTCAGGGTGTGTGTGTGTGTGTGTGTGCATGCCTGAAATCCCAAGAAGAGAATGGAGGAGAATGGATTGTGGCATGGTCATCCCCCCGGCGTGGGGGTGACTTCTCACTTTCTATTTTTCTGTCTCTCCAGCAAGCACATGTGTCCATATAAGAAAAATCTCTCTTAAAAAAGTATACGATTTTTATGTGTCGATTATCTTTTGATAAAACTAGAGAAGAAAGAGAAGGTACTGTCTGGGCTCGGTATCATGTTTCTTGTTGTTGATTATAGGGAGCTGAACTGCCACATGATACTGTGTCTCCTTTAGGGTGATTTGTGGAAGAAAAGCAGTGACTACCATGAACACCTGGGAGTGCCTATTTATGGACAAAGTATGTTTTAATTAAACATGATTAACTTTTGCTTTGGTGACAAAACAACTCAAAGGACATCGGTCTTCTATCAGTGGTGTGTAGTCTGTGTACTGATGCCATGCTCGCCTTTATCCCGAGTGTCTCCCATCAACAATGAGGGGTGCTGGTGTGCAGTGAAGTACAAAGTAGCATCGACCCTGTCTTCAAAGGACGCACGTTCTTTCGTAAATTTATTTTCCATTCTCCCTGATTTAAACAATATACTTATTTTATTAAAAACATCATACAGGATTATGATATTTATTTGAGTTGCAGGGCATCCTCATTTGGAGTAAGGTAGGGTATATAAAAAATAGAAAATCAGACAAATGATCTATTATATATATCCTGGAAGGCAACAGGCTCTAGTCTACTGCATCTTATTTGTAGAGGTTGATATTTTCCCCTAATTATTTTTCTGTGCCAGCTCTTTCCCTGTAAACTGGCAGGTCTGAGTTTCAAAAGTTTATAATCCATGTAAGGAGTATCTAGATTATGTTTCAATTCTTCTGTCAGTTAGCTGTTCCATTACACTTGAAGAAGCTATTAATAGTTACATAAGATCTTGACAGCATTTCTTCAATAGGTCCAGTCCAGTTTTGAGCTCAGGAACTACATGTAGGCTGAATTCTAGTTATGGGTTCTGGGGTTTTTATGTTCACCTGGAAACTTTATCTGATAACTACAGGAGGCTATCAACAAGGCAGTTCCAAATTTGCCAACTTGGATTAAGGGTCCTGAATTTAGAATCCCTAAAACCTAGGGAGACTATAAATAGGTTTTGGAGAATCCTTGATGTATTTATATTGCATGGCATGCTCAAAGAATATTGGGTTGAAATATTCTAATGGTTTATGTAAGTGCTTTTTAATTATGTAAGTTGAAGAGGCACTATCTCTTTTAAAATTTTTAATCTAGACATACTATGCTTTAAAAATATGATAAAAATGTAGGGCCAGCAAGTGGAGTGGTAGTTAAGGTACTAGATTCCTACATGAATGACTACAGTTCAAGTCCCAGACTTGGTGGCAGCTTGAAAAATACACCAGGCTCATGTGTGGGCTTGCTCACAATTCTTAGAGGAGAATGGAGGAGAAGGGACTGTGGCATGGCCATCCCCATTGGGGAGTTATTTTTCACTTTTCCTTTCTCTTTTTCTCTCTGTCTCTGGTGAGTGCATATGCCCTATGGAAAAACTAAAAC
This sequence comes from Tupaia tana, assembly GCA_026018925.1. Lineage (NCBI taxonomy): Eukaryota > Metazoa > Chordata > Mammalia > Scandentia > Tupaiidae > Tupaia > Tupaia tana. The sequence goes on along the minus strand of JAKSZU010000002.1, from coordinate 46,784,216 downwards.
CAAAACAAAACAGAATGAAACAAAGGACGAAAATTAATTACTAGAAAAAGGAAGTGCTGAATGTTGCAGGAATGTCAAATTACCCTGTAAGCTTCTAAATACTTATTCTCAATTTTTGTATTTATCTAATCACAGACCAGTAATTTTAAAAAAATGAGGCTTTGCTTAGGGTTGTTATAGGTGATATGGTCAAATGTACATGATTCTTGCATGGAAATGGAAAGGCAAATCTCTTTTGGTCATTTTTTCAGGACTGGTCTCAGGGAGCACAGACTGTTGGTGGATTACACTTGATTGTGCCCCAGATCCAGCTATGCCAAAACCCAGGACCTTTCGAGAGCTGTCTTAGCTTCCATGCACACAATACTGAATGTACCACTCACCAGGCTGATGCATTTTGTTAACTGGAAATATATTTCACGTTTTGTAAATCTTAGTATGACTATCAATATGTACCCAATTAAAAAAAAAAAAAAAAAACATCAAGCACTCTAGAGAAATAGCCAGAAGTCTCTGGATCAAACAATCTTTTCCTTGCCTCTGGCTCTGATTCTAGGACTTTTACCACGTACTTGGATTTAAGAAATATTGAAGAAAATTTTAGTTTTTTCTGTAGGCTTATGTCTTGTCTGATTTGATGCAGTATGATTTGGCCAACAGTGTAATCTCAATCTGGGCAGCAATACAAATTAGTCACTTTGATATTTATAACAGAAACAAAATTATTTCTGAGTGTTTCCTGCTAAAGATAAGTAGAATTGTTTTAATCAACCATATGTAAAATCTAAGTTTCAGATTAATTGATAGCTTCAGTCTTGAAAAGTCTAAAGTCTTATGCTCAATGCCAAATTGGATTGAAATTATGGAAGGTATAGGAAATGAACATGCTTAACATTTATTCTTCTGAATTTTCTTCTTGGGGTGTGGCAAGCATGGATGCTGAATCAGTAAGTATTCTGAAAGTGAAGGTGTCTTATTACTGCAATAACTTCAGAGCAGGAAACCAAGGGAGATTCAAAACACTTAATCTGAGGTTGGGGTGGGGTTTGGTGGAGCTGGAATTGAGACTAGACAAATAATTTCAAATAGAAAGTAAAGATTAATCTGAGACAATGGGATGGATGTCAGGTAAACCAAGATAGAACAAGTACATTGGAAAAAAGAGTGGAAAGCAATTGGAAACATTCCTGGGACCAGCAGTTAGTGTAATGGTTATGTTGCTGAACCCCCATGTATCAAACTGCAGTTCGAGTCCTGGACCCGGTGGCTTAAACTCACACTGGGTGCGTGTGCATGCGTGCCCAAGATCCTGAGAGTAGAATGGAGAAGGAGAGGGGATTGTGGCATGGCTATCCCCCCCTGGGGGGTGATTTCTTGCTTTCTGTCTCTCTGTCTCTCTCTGTCTTTCTGCTTTCTGGTGAGTGCATGTACCCTATAGCAAAAGCCTCTCAAAAAGAAAAAAAAGAAAAAGAAAAAGAAAAAGATTCCCTGAGACTCTAGAGTGAATTATCAAATTAATAATTCTCATAAAAATGGTCTTTTTTATAGCACTTACGTGTAGATGTATGACCTTTCTCATGTAGGGATCAACAGCTGTGTAAGAAAATGAACCAGACACTCTTTTATTCCCTTTTAAAATATAAACTACTAGCAATCCCTAGAACTGAACCTAGTAGTTAAATGGAGCAGGATCCCACGAGGTCAACTATGGTTCAAATCCTGGCCCTGGTGGCTTGTAAAACACATCAGGCATGTGTGTGTGGGTGCCCTACACAGGATAGAAAAATGAAGGAGAAGGGATTACAGTGGGACTGCATCCCTTTGGAGAGTGCTTTCTCTCTCTGTGTGATGAATGCACATACCCTTGGAAATTAGAAAACCCAAAAAACAAAAAAAGAGAAAACCCTATATCTGAGCTATATTATTCTCATCCTCTGAATAAATGCTTTAAAGAGACTATAATTTAATACATAGTCTTAAATGTTTTTACATCGAAATGTGGGTATGGAAATAACCCAATGGAGACTCTTTCTGCATGCTTATAAAACATCTATTGCACATATTAGTATTTTCAACAATAAGTTGTTTTTCAAGTTTAGAGTTAGAAGGAAAACACCTCTGCTTAAATAATATATGTTTTATAATTTAGTCTTAATTGCACAAAAAAGTAATTATGTTTTGATTTCATTTTCAGTCTAGGAAGCTCCTGGGGCAACTACCTAGAGCTATGTTTTATTTTAGAAATATTGTTAGATCTTTCTGTTCATCTTTGTTGCAGTGGTTCAAGTACTGCCTGGTGCAGTGAGGAATACATAGGTTAATAAAGCAAGGCCCGTGAGCTCACAGAGTTGAGAGTCCATGGAAAAATAACAAGAGGTTACATTAGAGTGCAAGCTGCTAAATGTGGTAAGAGAAAAGCATGTACCATGAACTAGGAAGGTTACAGCCCAGAGGTCGTATCTGAGCTACATCTTGATGAATGAGAGTTTATCAGATTAAGCTAGAGAAGAGACTATTCTAGGTACAAGAATTCTAAGAGCAAAAGAAAGGCAATGCGGGAATGTATGATATAATGGAAAATAGATAGTAGTCCACTATGGGAAAACTTGAGGACTGTATGTGAGGGATATGCATTTAGAGGCACAGTTGGCCCTGATTATAAACCCTTGGCTACCTGATGAAAGTAGTAAGAATCTAACATGGATCAGTGCTTTCTCATATGTTGTATGCATCCAGTCTTGGAAAGTTAGAATAGCAGTATTTCCCTAAGCTGGTTTAAAAATGGTCGCATTTTCACTTTTGGATCAATAGCTGTTCTCTGACTCTGGACTGAGTAGCTTGTGCCATGTCACTTCATGGTTTTGCTGAAAGCTAAAAATGAGATGAGTATGTGAAGGCATTGTATAAAAAGGCATATGTTTAGACATTTGAATCTTCTTAGCCCTGAGTCCTACTTCTGTCTCATCTATTTTGTTCATGACATGAATTTTAAACTCACTTGGGCAATTGGCAAAATGATTATTTCTAAACCTAAACTGATTCACCACTTTCAAATCTTAATATTGTAACAAGTATAGTTTGGTTATGATGAAATTTAGCAAGTTGGTATTTTTAATAATAAATAAATAAAACTTTTGGTTTCAGAAAACATTGTATAATTGTCTTTTACATGCTAATTTTCTGGGTACACTTCATTCTTATCAATTGTTTCATCCCTTAAAAGTCCAGCAGAAATAATTTGTTTTATTTAAGATATCTTAGCAACTGGTACCCAATTGAATCTAATGTGTTCTCTAAGACTCTATGAGACATTAAAAATCATCAGTGTGAGTACTGACACAGGTTAATAGAAGAAGTTAGCCCACTGTCTCTAACTATTTGCGTTATTTTGGCATGTTTATTGACAGAATCCACAGATGAGGCCAAAACAGGAATGGGCTTGAAGTCTGTGCTACTTTTAGGCCCTGGCTGAAACATAGTCTTTAAATCACACTCCAAAGTACCATTATTGACAATGACTTTATTCGTCATAAGAATGGAAGAAAGCAGAAAATAACTTTGGAAGGACAGAATGGTCATTTGAAACACAATCTATACCATTCCTAGGAAGCTCTAATAGAATCACTTTGGGAAAGTCCCCTGGACAGGAAACTGCCTTCCTAGAGTTTACCTCATTGCCTCTAGTTCCTACTTAGCTCAAGAAAACAGACTTCTTTTTACTGTGATTGTTCCTCAGAGAACCAAAAAATTGCTTTATTTCATGGGTCCTTTAGGATCCTGGTATAGAGGAGATTCAATAAGTTTATTTTCCAAAGACCAGTTTACAATAGTTCCTCTGTATTTCTAAACCTACTTGATTATCATTACAAAGGAAAAGACAGGGATGACTGTGCTGGCTTTGAAGGTAAAAACATTGGCCAGACAGAACATCTTCCCCACAGACAAACAGCTAGAATGACTGTGCTTTTTATTTTTCCCAAGAAAGAGTAACATCACCGGTCCCCGTAACATAGTAATCAGGCTGTTCATTCTTTGTGCAGTAGAAGATGTTTATTTGGGAACGATGCCTCGCAGAATAAACTAGCTTTGGGATAAAGACTGAAAATAGATTTGAATTTAAATAAATACCAATACATACCTCGGTGAAAATGAACATAGTAGGAGTCAGTAATGCAATTAGGAATATCTAGAGAACATTTACCTGTGGTAATTTCTAAGTGATCATCACATTAGAACAAGTCTTAGGTTGATTTTCTCAAGAGCATTTGGATTTTTGTATTCAAAATTTGAATTCGAATTTCTGCCATGAAATAGAAACAAGAGGTAAGAACATGTTTTCGAATATGCAGTAAAAAGATCCTTCGCTTCTCTGTAGACCTGACACTGACATTCATCTTAGTACATAAAAGAGAAAATACGCTGAGAATGGGAAAAGCAGAAGCAGGAGCCGTAACAACAGCTGTAGAGGTGACTGTAATTCTAACCGATTGCTTGTATGTGACATCGGCATGCCACTGAATTTGGCGGGAAAGTAATGTGCAGAATTAAGACAGCTGCATTAGTGCTGTGTTCTTTTATGAGAAAATGTCAACAGCTCATTGAATGCAGGAAAATTTTAGGCATTTTATTTTGCAAGAAGCCAATGTAGTAACTGCAAAAGCAATATCACCAAAATGGAATGCATTAAGGAATGAAAGCAGCACAGGTTGGGACATTAGTTTGAGTTATTCAGCCAGTCCTGAAAAGGGGGTAATATCCCATTTGAATGACAGGCAAAAGAATTCAAAAGGATAACAGTCATTATTTTTGTTGTTGTTATTGTTGTAGTTGCTTGTTTGTCGTTTTAAAAATTATCTGTATTAGGCTGAGGCAGCTTTTAAAAACTTATTTTGAATATGATTTTATGCAATTGTAAATCTGTACCCTTTCATTCATGAATTTTAAAAGCTGTATTCTGCATGTTGGACAACTTGCTCAAAACAGAGAAAAGTAACTTAGACTTTAACTAGCAAGCACATTATAAGGCACCCTTCCACATTAAGATGGAAAAAATATATAAACAGCACTGGATAAAATTGTAAGAACTTGTATTTAAATTTAATTTTCTCTGCAAGTGCAGTTAGTATTATTTTTTCCTATGGTCTCTGACATACTATTTTTTGAGGGAGGAAAAAAAGTGTTTTTGCTACCATGGCAACAGTATCCTTTCTCTTGCTTTCTATCACAAGCCATAGTTTCTAAGCATAACTAGGAAAATTGAAATGTGGGTAGCTCAAAATGATAAGGCCAAGCATGGTACACATTCATCTAAATGAATATTTGTGTCATTGTTCTTGCACTCACTGCAAGACTGGAACTTTCAAGGTCAACATATTTGATCATAGTGTTCACAGCGGCACTCATAAAAGATTATTGCCACTTACTGGGCAACTACTCTTTTCACTAAATGTCTTATTAGCATGATTTTCCAAAGACGATAGGAAATTAAAACACTCCATAGTACAGTTTATTTTATGGCATTGAGGAAATGTACTACAAAGAAAGGGCACACGTTCTAGTGAGTTTTAGGAAAGAAATGATCTGATACTTGACCTGGGGTGTGTGCTGGGGGGGGGGGGGGGAGCAGAGCCAAGGCACAGAGAGAGACGATCACGCTCATTCCATTATTTGTTTCAGGAGTGACTCTGAAATGGTTGCTTCTCTTTGTGATGCCCTTGCAATCACAGTATTCTTTTTTTTATTTTCCTCAATCTTTCACAGCCTGTGGATATTTCAGTGTGCAAGGTAAAATAATGTTTTGCTCCATGTTCAGCTTTTTAAATCCTTCCTGGCTCTGCGATGACACCAGATTAAAAAACAAACAAACAACAACAACGAAACAAAACAAAACAAAGCAACAACACAACCACAGCATTTGATACTTGTTAGATCTGTTTTATGCCACTTTGCTCTTTTCATTAACCTTTGTCTTCATTGATTTTGGATCTGGAACCCTTCTGCCTGAACAACTCACTTTGATGGGGAATCAGATTCTGAGCTGGTCAGCCAATCCTGACTTGATAGTAGCCTCAATTAATGGACTTTATTTATTCGTAAGAATGAGAATCAGAGAAAAAAAGAGAGCGAGAGCGAAAGACAAGCACTCTCAACAGGATCTTACGCTGCAACCCCCTACCCCCCAACCACAGTCCTACCAGCAGGATGTGAGTCTGGTGTGTACAGATCAACCATGGAACTGAAACTGTGACCTTCCATATAGATCTAGCATTGCTTACATAGCTGCTACTGTTGTACCACCAAGCCAGCCCAAGAAATTGCATTTTGATATCACATACCACACCTGCCAGAGGCGGTCTTGGAGCTTCTCTGGTGTCCTGCTCACATATTCGGAATACCACTCTGCTGGACCTGCTGTGCTCCTGGGTGCAGCTTGATCACACAGGAGCCCAGAGAAATGTCATAGTGGCCCACAGACTGACTTGGGTGCCACAGCAGATTTGCAGTCTTAAGCAGATAATTCTATACTGCTTGCTTTGACAAGAACACATCTTACTACAGTTGGCAAATTCAAGGATGCTTACTAGTCAGAACTAATGAACCAGTAGTAAACTGGAGTTTACTTTTTTGCCTTTCACTACTTAGGGTTCAAAATAATAATTTCATTTCACCTTAATAAGATTACATGTCCAGGGAAGATGTTTATTATTCTTAACTCTTAAATCCATTCTCTATGTCAGAAATAAAGGGGTGCAGAATGTTAGTTGGAGAGTTTTGGTCATAATGTAGCAGAAATTGTCTCTTTCTTAAAAGTATTATTTTATCATATATTCAATTCCTATACATTAGTAAGCTTTTAAAGTGAATTTACCCAACATGAATACTATGGCAATAGCCTTAATTAGATCCATAGGAAAATCTTTGTAGTTTCAAAATATCCTCAGCTTTGAGTCACCCCCAAAGCTTTAATTGCCATCTCTGTCATTTTTTAAGTGAATTGCTTTGGGTAAATTATTATGCTCTTTTAAAATGGAGATAGAGTGCTTACATGAGGGCTAATCTGAGAAGCAAATGACGTAACTAGAGCATAAAGGACATACTCAATACCTAGCTGTCTTTGTAACAGGACTGAGAGTCAGCTTGAATGGAGTTAAGAGCAGTCGTGTGCTGATATCTTCTCTTTACTTCCTATCAGACTGTCTTCCATTTAAGAAACTACCCAAGATGGGGCATATAAGAAGATGCTTAAATATTATTGGTTTAATATTTTAAAAATATTGAAACAGTTTGATTCTTAATTTTCACATCAGAATTACTTTAAGCCTGAAAAAATGAATAAGGTCAACCTTGTCTGCTCTTCCACTGGCCTAATAACTATTGCAGCAGAATAGAACATGGCTGGTCTATGGCATGGCCAATCCATTCCTTTCAGCCTTCTATGAATTGATGTGAGTTGTGGCCAGATCAATTTGGCTGTGGCAATTGGTATCGATTGTGTAGATAAGCAAAAAGAATGGATTCGCCATGTCACAGAATAGTCCATTTGCCTCTTGTAGATACATACTATAGCAGTCCATGAAAAATTGCACAGTGGTGAAATCAGAATACAAGGTCTCTCATCCTGGTCTTTTCTCATCTTTATCTTTTTAATTTATTTGTCCATGAAAGAGAGAGGGAGGCACCTCCAGCTGAGTCTTCATGCTACAATTTATCCTCAGCCTCAGCCAACTGAGACATGGACATGTGAGCACCCAATGTGAAGAAGGTAGGTCTGGGAAGCAAACCTGAGACCTTCCAATGTGAGTCCAGTTGTGATACCACTGTGCCACATTTAGCCTGTGTAGACTATTAACTACCCAGCTCCATGTAGGTGTTCCCGCAGGTATTTGATCAAGTTCTAGAGTTTACCTTCTCTAAAATGTCCTCAGGGGTACTATCATGTAAGCTTGAATATTCAACATCTTTAATTTCCCTCTCCTTGTCTGCCTTCTTAATCTACACCCATTCCAAGCATGCACCAACTTTATTTCATACTTAGGAATGTATCACAATTCTTCCCAGGGTTTTCTATACCTTCTGCTAGCCCTTTGGTCTTGTCTGGCAAATTTTTATTCTACCTACAATCCTACTGGATACTTCTGTGTGTTTTCTCTTTTAAAAATGCTGCTTTGATCGTTTCATCCCATGACTTACAACATTCCCTAACTCCTTATAATTCAACCTGTTGTGAAGTCTGTAAGAAACTGCTCCTGGTTAGGTGAGTTTGCGTGAGATGGAGATTTCACCTCCTGTACCTGCTTTGTGTGGCAGAGATATAACACAGCCCAGGAAAATGCATGTTCTTCCTGTAGAGCCTAGAGTTGTCACTGAGAAGTGACAGTCTAGGGAGGGGCCGCATTTTTTATTTTCTGATTAAATCCATTTGTGGGCACATGTCTGCTTCTCACCAGTGGAATATGAGCAGAAGTAACATGTTTATCTCATGTTAAGGCTTTTGAGTAGTGGTGTACCTTCCCTGGACTCTCTCCTTCCTTCTGTTGGCTGGATGAGAAGGTTCTAAGGCTTAAGGGTCAGTGAGACTCAAAGATGAAATACCCTAGATGCCTGAACCACCATATGGAAGAAATATATGAACCACTAATATTTGTATTTAACATTTTTTAAAGTTTAATATTTTTTTTCTATGAGCAAGAGAGACAGTGAGAAAGATAGCATCCCAAACTGAATCTTGAGGCTGCAGTCCACGCCAGCCTTCAGCCAGCCCCAGATCAGGGGCAAGGATGTCCCTGATGTACTTAAGGGGGGTCTTTGGATTTGGATTTGGGTCCTTTCTTTGTAGGATTGTCTTGCAGAATATCACTTTATACTGTTGTGTCACTACCTGGCCACATGGAATGCTTGCATTCTGCTATTACACAAACATGAGACCAATGTGATGATTTTAAACCACTGAAATTATGGGCTCCCCACTGTCCTGCCTTTGTCTGTCTTTCCAGCTTCCTAGAAAACCCTGTCAACCTCCTCTACTAATCTCAGCTTTTTACAGTTATAGATTCAGTTCAAATTTCATTGCTAAAATTCTCCAACTAATTTGTTGTCTCCCGACTCTGAATATCTTCATTGCTTATTTTTCCATATTGCTATTCGGTTCTTTTTTTTTTTTTTTCATTCTTCCAACAAATATAGAAGCAAAAGTCTATTGTATTTCTAATTGCTATTTGACTCAAAGTTGAAAAGTGTACCTACTTGTCTGGGTTTCTTAAACTTAGCATGGGTCTGTTAAAGGCAACCAATATTTTCCCTATACTTTACTACAGTCTTTCAAATGCCTGGTGTGCAGGATAGTATTACTTGATATGGTTTCGGTTTTCTTTCATAGACCTGGAATTTTTTTTTTGTTGTTGTTGTTGAGAATAAATGTGCGAATTTAGTCAGGTGTATTGAACACCTTCATAAAAAGGTCTACAATGAATCTAAGGCTGTGATATCCAAAAACAGTGATGGTGCTACCCCTCACATTGAGGAGGAAAATCCATTCACACCACCTCTGTGCATCAGGCTTGGTAAATTCTAACTCCTGTTTGGACTTCTCAGTGGATTTTTCCTAGACGTGGTTAGGAATCAATGAACACATACTGATCCCTATCATAACAAGAAAGATTTAGTTTTTTAATAATAGAAGATTCATATTTTAAGGGCAAGATAGGCACTAACACATGAAGAGAGAAGTTGAGTTCTTCTAACTTAGGTTCTTAAATGATCAAATTGTTTCCCCCCCATTATTAAAAATAAAGTAGGTGGCAAGAAACGAGACTGTTGGAGAAATATTTTCTGAATTTCATAGTTGCATGATATTTGAGCATCAGTACCATCACTTCAGGATGACTAGAGGATGACTCACATTTCCTTTTCATCTTTAACAATATCAATATCAATCTCTCTTTTACCTTTTCATGGATATTTAATTTTTGTTTTTGCTGTTGTCTGATATTAAAGAATAATTTCTTTTTCTTAAAAAAGAACAACCTGAACTTTTGCAGCATAACTTCTATGTTAAGGGGGAAAATGGGGAAAATGCTTTAATTGAAGGCTATGCCAAGTATTCTAAGATGAAACAATGGTTTAATTTGAATTTGGATAAACTACATCTCCAGGAAGAGCATAAAGAATTACAGAAATATTGGGAAGAAATATTTACAATCAAATTAATTAATGGAGTAAATGGAATATAAAATAAACTCATTGTCACTATAGTTTTATGGTACAAAATTCTAGCAAAATTGGTCAAAAGAAGACAAACTGGATTATTAGTCTATTAGTGTTAAACGTAAACTTTAATTCTCTATATATGTATGTATATATGTGTGTGTGTGTATATATATGTATGTGTGTATGTGTGTGTGTGTGTATATATATATACACATATACAAATTTTTTGGGGGATAGGTTTTTGCTGTAGGGCATGTGTGCTCGCCAGAAAGACAGACAGAGAGAGACAGAGAGATAGAAAGCGAGAAATCATCCCCGGGGGGGGGGGGGGGGATGGCCATGCTGCAATACCTTCTCCTCCATTCTCCTCTTGGGATCTTGGGCATGCATGCACACGCACCAGGCGTGAGTTTTAAGCCACCAGTCCAGGACTCAAACCACGGTCGACTACATGGAAGTCCAGCGACATAGCCATTACGCTAACTGCTGGTCCCTATACACATATACAGATTTAAACTCAGTATTAACACCAGCATTGAGGACTGGAAAAAAGTCATTTTTTAGTGGAATAACCCAGAGAGTTTGTGATAGCTTCATAATCTAATGAGGAATAAGATGTAAAGATCTTTGAAAAGGCAGCTAGCTGCATGCCTATGAATTAGATGCCTTTTAAAGCAAATTTGATGTAGGATGCCAAAAGATGTGTTCCTAACATAAAAGGGGAAAATTAAATTTAGAGAATAAGGCATTTTTTCCCTCTGAAATATGCCTGACTCAATCTAGTTTATGGCATGGTTTAATCAGAATACTAAAATTATCAAAGTTTTGTTTACACAGAATTTATTTGAGATGGAGTCATGTTGAATAAAATGATCTTTGTGGAGACCAGCAGTTGGCCTAATGGCTATGTCACTGGACTCCCATGTAGTCGACCATGGTTCGAGTCCCGGACCTAGTGGCTTAAACTCACGTCGGATGTGTGTGTGTGCATGCTCAAGATCCCCAGAGGACAATGGAGGAGAAGGGATTGCAGTGTGGCCATCCCCACTGGGGGGGGGGGGGTGATTTCTCGCTTTCTGACTCTCTGTCTCTCTCTGTCTTTCTGGCGAGTGCATGCACCCTATAGCAAAAAATATATATATTTGTGCTTATCTTTTGTAAAATTAAAAATTGGCAAACTTAATTCTGAAAAATGAAGTACAAATCAGTTGAAGAACAATTGTTATTGAATTTAAGAAACAAAATGCCAAATTTTAAACTCCTATAGAAGACAGGTACAGAAAGGACTATAGTAGCTGCTAGCAATATCTCAGGCATCCTTGTGACTTAATGGAAAGTTGATATAAATAAATTGCATCATTGTTACTAACTGATGCTTAAATCGATAAAAGTGAACTAGTCTGCTATACTTGAAGGAGAAATAGTAATTATTCACATCTGAAGCAGTGTGTTGAAACTAGAGCTTTATGTACTTCTATATTTTGTGTAACTTTTTACTAGATGCCAACATTTGCCTCATCTAATACTTACAACCTAAGTACTATATAAGACACAAAAAGAGGTCAAAATAAAACCAATTAATGGATATTTTTCTTGCTTAAAGACCTGTGCTACAAGAAGTTGGAGGGGGAGACACCACTCATTCTTGAGAGGTCACTGTCCTTGTAGCTTTAATTTTTTGTTTGGTTATTCTCCATAACCTCTTTTTCCTTGAAAATATTGGGGCTCTGACCCTTGGATCACAGCTATAATACACTTCTTGGGATTTTACATCCTGTAGTAAGAGATGGTCTTGGAAATTTTAGCAATCTTCCTATTTTTCTGGAACATGAAATTATTCCAAGAGTTAGATGTCCTTAAAATATTCAACAATAAGTATACTTTTTTGGGCAAGGTTTTTCAAACTCTTGTCTTTCTTCAAACCGAATTCTTTATCAGTCAGGGTTTAACCACAAAAGTAGAATATATACGTACGTTACGAATATAAGCTAAAAGAAACATCTGTGACCAATTATATTTAACTGAATTTATTTGAGCGAGAGCTACGTTAGAAAACCAGGCGATGTTCCTGACGTAAGTTGGTTTGGAATCTTCCATCTCATCACATGTGAAGATCATATTTTCAGTCAGAGGACAGGGAGTGACATACAAACCTAAGAAGTGAACACAAAATCAACCTGTTGCTTGCAGTTTTTACTTGTCTCTTACGACCTTGTTACAACAGGTTTCAGCCTCTGCCTGACTAAGGTGCTGTGATTGAAGGAGGCTCAGTTGCTTATCAAGGTTTACTCTTGGATTAGGTTATAACTTGTTCATACATTAACTTTGCACATTAAGGTAGGTCGTAGATCAATATCATTTTTTTTTTCAGTCTGAAAACAGCCACTGTTTATTTACTGACCAGATTACAAAAATAATCATGGTGGATACCTTAATTCATCCTTCTAATAAGTCTGTTGATCTGGTCTTCCCTGTTGCCAGCATCTCCACCTTCTACAAAATGGGTGGTCTTTTTCTTCATTCCACCTCGTGGAGAAGATAATTTGAAGGGCCACAGGAAGTTATTTGCTTCTTTGAAGTGTTTTCCAACAGTATAGATTTCATGAATCAGATCCTCCATGCAGATGATGCCGAACTTACCAAGAGATCACGCAATCTAAGAGTTATCTGTCAAAGCAATTCACTTCTTATTGATTTTGCCATAACCACGTTTGTAGATCAGTTCATTTACTGACTTCAGGTTTGGGTACCCCATGCTATATATGGTTCCACAATTCTCAGCATGTTAATTGAGGCCTTGTTGAGTTTTAACAAAGGTGCCCTTGAAGATCTGGCGAAGATGAAGAAGCTGCAACACCTTTTGAACTTTTGGGCTCACTCCATTGATACCTCTGTTCCTGATGACAAATGCCAATTTGGGTTCTGCAGGTACATAGAAGCTGCCAGCTTTTCTTACCATCCTGGCCATGCGAATCTCAGTTCTGTACATCTGTCTATATTCCTTATGACAGTGCTTAGCTTTTTCATAGATAAGCTTCCTCCTTGCCTTTCGAAGCATCTTTTGAACAAACTTCTTTCTCAGGTGCTTGATCTTTAACTCTGCAAAATTCCTTCACTTTTTCTTAAGGGTTTCTGGCACAGCAAGAACCTCTTTCTTGGTGGCTTCTGCTGCAGCAGGAGCCTTTTTCTTGGTTTCTGCCACAGCAGGAACCTTCTTTTTCTCCTCTTGAACGCCCTCCATGGTTCCAGCCAGAAAAGAGAGAGAGGAGGTCATAAACCAGTATCTATGGAGACTGCTTTGGGCCAAATTTTATCACTCAAGTATGCAGGCCTACTTAGGCCAATTTGATTCAGCTCAATATATATAAGGGGACTTCGAAAAAGTTGATAGAAAAATGGAATTAAAAGATAAAAATAAAACATGTAAATGTTTTTTCTCAGCATATGTTTCATCACATTTAAAACACTTTTATAAATGATGATACTAGCCATTTTGTACATTCCTGAAAAACTGAGGGGCCTAGGAAGTTAACGATTTCAATACAATATTTTACACGATTAACTAATGAGAAATGGGTGCTCTTTAGGTGTTTTTTGAGGTTAGGAAACAAAAAGAAGTCAAAAGGAGACAAATTAGGACTGTAAGGTGAATGTCTAGTGATTTTCCATCAGACTTCTTACAGAATTGGAGGGACTGGCAGGAACATTGTCCTGGTGGAGAATGACTTCCTCGTGAGGCCATCCAGGGCACCATTCTGCTGAAGTTTCAGCTAACTTTCTCAGAAAACGCTCACACGAAGAAGTTGTTATAGTTCTTTGGCCCTTCAGAAAAATCAACAAATAAAATCCTTGAACTTTCTATAAAACTGTTGTCTTGACTTTTGTTCTTGATGGATCTGCTTTTGCTTTGACTGGACCACTTCCAACTCTTTGTAGCCATAGCTTTGATTGTGCTTTGTCTTCAGGATCATACTGGTAAAACCATTTGTCATCTTACGTTACAATTATTTAAAGAAATGTTTCAGGAACTTGATCCAATTTGTTTAAAATTTCCATTGAAATTCTGCTCTTGTCTGTAGCTGATTTGGGTGCAACAATTCTGGCACCCATGAAGGAGAAAGTGCTGAGCTTTATTTTATACATCAGAAATGTGTAAGCTGAATCAGTTGAGATGTTTATGGTGTTGGCTATTGTTTCTGCTGTTAATTGTTGGTCCTGTTAAATTAGGAAACAAGATTAATATTTTTCCTGACACATTGATGTGGATGATTTACTTCTGTGGATAATCTTCAACATAATCCTATCTCTTTTAAAAACGAGATAACCATTTGTAAACTGCTAATTTCTTTGGTATATTGTTCTCATAATCTTTTTGTAAAATGTCAGTGATTTCACCATTCTTCCAGTTAAGCTTCGCCATAAATTTGATGTTTGTTATTGTTTTTAACAGAATTTTAGCAGAATTCCTGTGCTCTTTTCAAAGTGATGTCTTCTTATCCTTCTTTGTGCCTCAAACTATTAGGTCATTGGAAAAGTCATGGCACAGTTTTGCATAGAAAAACAGAAAAATATGTCATGACTTCCTTGATGACTTACTAGATCCTGTTCATTCATGTTATAACACATTAGTAGGAGTTTATTTTGGTACAAATTTTTTTTGAAATCCATGCATAGTTTTTTCATAATATTCATTTGCCAAAACTTTTTGAAGACTCTTACTATAAACTTTATATGGTTATATATATAACATATACACAGTGATTTTATATGAGTGTGTATGTATGTGCGTGTATATGCATATATCTACCTGTCTATCTATCTGTCTAGACTTTATCTACACACATGCACGCATCTATCTATCTATCATCTATCTATCTATCTATCTATCTATCTATCTATCTATCTATCTGTATCTATCTATCTATCTATCTATCTATCTATACATCATATGGTTGTTTTTGTTACAGGGAAATGGCTTTGGCAATTATGGTCTTTTGTTTCCATATCTGATGCTGGAGCTTGAAGTCCAAAGGGCAACCAGTTAGGAATGGAAGATCAGGAGGAACAGCCGAGCATGAGCTGGAACTCGACAGGAATGGACTGAAACCTTGTTTCTTCCTGTTGTCTCTGACCTTACTGATGAGTGCACCTCGCAGAAGCCAGGCTCCTTTATCATGGAGTTCAACCTAGGCCCCTGGCTCCCAGGAAAGGAGATCAGTTGTGGGCCCAGATGCTCCTTTATATCAGCAAAGCATGTCATCAGACCAGCAATAATGTGTGAACTACAGAATGGCTGCATCAGTCCTTCTCTTCCCTCACTCCCCCAAGTAGTAGCTCAAGTAGAGAAAAAATAAATTTCTTCATAAGCAGCTTAAAAGCAGAATGATTATGATCCAGCTGATCCTAGGCCAGACAAAGAAAATTGTGAGGTTATTACCATAAAGAAATGTAAGAGCGGTGTATTGTGTGTGTATAAAATAATTCTTTTTAAAATTTATCTAGTTCTTCCATGAAGGGGAGACATGGAGGTGAGAAAGAGAGAGAGAGGGAGAGAAGTATCCTTACTGGGGTCCTGACACTGTGATCTCCCCACAGTCTCAGCCAGCTCTGGGTCACGGGCACACATATGCCCAGTGTACTCACGAAGATCTCTGGACACGAACAAGGAACCTGCTTGTGTGGTTCAGCCTCACAGAGCATAGTTTTACCCATGTGCTATGGCTGGCCCTCAGATGATCCATGCTCACATAGGATTATTGACATATCATGACCAGTGCCTTTAGTAGCCATCACACATCTCTCTACTAGCTCATGTGGCGCGGTCTTCCTTTAGAGAAGAACGTACTTTTACTCCTTGTTGTTAAACCTGTTGTTCTGTTCATCTCACCTGTGTATCTCATCAGTGGCTAGAGCGTGTGGGTTTTACCATGTACGTATGTCTTTTGGATGAGTGGGGTTTGAAGTATCTGACAGAAATTGCAAGCAGATTAATCACTAATAAAAAAGTTTCACAGTTGCCTTTTGTAATGCAGCTTAAATTTAGTGGGTGATAGTCAGACAAAAAAAGAGAAGCAAATGGAATTATGAAAAGTGGATGAAATTGATTTTTTTAAGCATAAGGAATTGTGAGGAAAGACATAGCCATACTGATATAAACGCAGCTTCCAGTAAATCTCATTTCTCTTTGCCATAATTATGAAAATCCTCTTGAGCATTTCAGGCTGTTGTGAGCTGCTTCACTGTTTTTCACAGCAGAGACAATTTCAGTTATCTTAGAAATCTGGAGCTGTCTTCAGCCCAATGCCCAGAAGAATCCGCTGGTACTGTGCTCAGGGTCAATTGTTGCTTAAACTACTCTTAGAGTCTATTCAACATGACAAGCAGATCAATCTTTTCAATTCAGAACTGATGAAATTCTACATTTTAGAAAGCATTGCCTGGAGAGTATGAATTCAATTGATGTTTTTTAGGACCATTTGGTGTTTCTTTTGGCTATTTTACTAGGGCTTCTCTAAATGCAGAACAGTAAACTCATTTGCTTTTATACAGGCTTGGTTCTCTCAATATGTACATATTGTTACAGAGTATAGGGAATTAATCTTAGTGCATCATCTTGTAATATAACCAAGCATTGACACTGATTTTAAGTTGTCTGTGAAGAAAGAGGAAATGAATATTGCAATCATATTTCTACTTTATTTTAAAACTTACTTACGATATGCTGAGATAACACATAAAAGAAAATGCTGGGGTGAAATATACTATTTCTAGGCTTTGGAAGTAGGATGGGAATTAACATGTAGATTTACATTATTATCCAAATGCTTTCATACTTGATTCACACTAATTCTATCAGAAAATATATTGTATAAGAACAACTATCCCTCAGACAGAAGATAGATGGTAAACATCAATAGTATAACCAACTGTAAAAAAAAAAAGGGGACTCACCTTCAGTCCTGGGAAGAAGTAAGGTAAAGAAACTTTTCTGAATGTATGTATGTATGTATATATGTATTTCATCTGTTTATTTCTTCCATGAGAGAGAGGGCATCCCTACTAGGGTCTTGATGCGATCCTCCTCTAGCCTCAGCCAGCCCAGGATCACGGGCACGCATGTGCTTGGTATGCTCAGGGAGGTCTCTGGGCACGGACCTAGAACCTTCCCATGTAGGTCAGTCTCACGGAGTGTAGTGTTTCACAGCTGTGCTATCATCTAGCCCTTCTTTTCTGTATTTAAAAATAACAGGATTTAAAAAAAAAGCAAAATATGTAAGAGAGAAGAAATAGAAAATTATTTGTTGAAGATAACATGTATGATAATATCTTTGATTAAGCCAATACACAGTGTATTCTGGATGGGAAAACTCATTTTGTGTGCTACAATGATGTACAGTGAATGAATGTAAAATAAATAAATAAATAAATAAATAAATAAAAAACAGGATAATGTAGTTGGGGAGCATAGCATATTATAATAAAAGTTCCCTAGCAACTGACATGAAAATAAAGCTAGGAGTGTCTACATGGTTGTTTTGTTTGTCCAAATGCTGGCACTGATACATTAGGTAAGCAATAGTTTAATCAAACAACTGTGAGAGAAACAAAGACAGACAAAAACCACCTTTGACTGGGCCATACATTGTAAGGCACTGCAGTGAATGTAATGAGGTACAATTGGTAAGTGCATTTTTTTTTAAACTTTCTGGTTTTAACATCAGATGTTATGATTATGAAGTCATCAACTATTTTAGTGATTTTGACAGAGGTGCTATTATTGTTTGCTCTCCATTACATTTTAAGTGTCATTAGGAAAGGTTTAAACCTATGTCTAACAGCCTGCCTGCCTGTGGAGAAATCAGAGATGTCACACAAGCCCGGTGTCTAGCGGGAGAGAATGCATTTTTATACCCTGCATTTCGATTGGTTGATGATTTGGCTTCTTTACAGGCTGCTGAGGCTGCAAAAGGAGTGAGGAGAAGTAACCAGCCACTAAATTTTGAAACACCGAGGAGGTCAGAGAAGCTGGGGTTATTATCATCTCTCAGCAAGCACATAAAGCATTAAACTTTTTCGATCTCATTTTTGGAACAGAGATTTTGACAAGAACATAAAATAAAAACCTCACAAATTCATGCTGGTGACAATGATTATAACACTGCCGGGGAATGGTATAAATGTCAACATTTCTTGAATCAATTTGAAGATTGTGATCTTGCAGACCTCTGCAGACACTGTAAATGATTAGAGTAGAATTTTCCCACTTATGATTATATTATTGGAAGAGGTGAAGGCATTTCAATATAACACCTGACAAAAAAAAAGAATTTAAACTTACCTCTGAATTCTTAGGAATAATAGCTGTTCGCAGAATTGCAAGGCTTATTTCTGAATCCTCTTGCTAAGTGCATAAAATAAGCCCAGTAATTTTTAAAGCTCCTCTTATAAAGGCATTTTGATTCACATTAGCTTGCTGATTTTTATTGATCTAAGAAAAACTTACTAAATATTTTCATAGCAGTTACATATGGTATTTAAAATGTATAGTTAGCTTCTCTTTACGAACAGCTTGATATTAAGTTGTTTTTGGTTATTGTAATGAGTAGGCTCTTTTTAATCTTGTGAGAATCATCAGAATAAAAGAAGTCAAATGTTTTAGATAAAACTTGTACAACTGGAAATTAGGCACAAATTTAAATTGTCATGAGAAAGTGAAGGACTTACATTATCCTAAATATCTATGTTTTATTTTAACTTCTTAAAATGAATCATTAAAAAACCCAAAAACTGTTCCTTTCTGATTCTAAAATTTGCATTTAGTGTCAAAAGAACCACTAGGTGTTGCTGTAAGACAGCTTCCTATGTACAAACCAGCAAATTGCTTTGTGGTCTCACGATTTCATCGGTCATTATAATTTTCTTAAAAACGCTAAGATTAAATCTGAAGCACAGAAAATTAGCCTTTAATAGTATCATGATCATCTGTTAAAGTATGTATTACATATGCTCCACCATCTCTGAAATGCCTTATAAATGATAATTAAATATAACATCCTATGTAATACCAATCGTTTGTATTCATTTAAAAATAAAATAGCCAGTTGGAATTGACAAACACACTCATATATTTTTTGTGTACTTAAACAGTCTCCAACAGTTAATGACTAACATTACTGAATTAAAGAATTGTTCTAGTACCAGGGGAATGAAACCTTTGTTGTACCTGTTTTTGACTTTGTCAAGCTGCTTCCCCAAAAGCACGTTTGGATCTGGGTGGTGTGACACCCATCCTCTCCCTCTCTGCCTTCCTCTTTCTCAGATAATAAGCCCATAAGCCACTGGGTGTTCTGTGACACTTGGCATACATGTGAAATGAGTTTTCTTGGTTCACTGGTGTTTTACCATAGCTGCAAACTACTTTATGCTGTAGCTTGGCAAATTTAGACTGATCATTGCAAAAGCCAGGACTAGACCATTCCAAATGTTGCAATGTAAAAATGGGGGCAAAATAGAAGAACTTGGAGACAGATACTAAATTATGCTTGGTTTCTACAGGACTTTATGGCTCTGCATTTTATAGGGCTCTTGAGTTTTGTGAAGGAATAAAGTGTGTAAGTACCATTCTGATCAACAGAACAGGGATGTAGCCTTAAATATGACCAGTGCTGTCTCTTTGAACTCTAATAATTCATTTTTTAAAAATCTTTTAATTAATATGGAGGAATAGAATATAAAATATTAAAGTACAATAGATTATAATTTCCCTTTCTTTTTCTCTTTTTCTTTCTTTCTTTCCTTTTTTGGGGGGTGTAAATAAAAGGCCTGGAAAGGCTTGTAATACATTGTATCTCTCTCTCTCTCTTTTCTTTTTTAAGAGGATTTTGCTATAGGGTGTGTCAACTCACTGGAGATACAGAGAGATAGAAAGCAAGAAATCACTCCCCTGAAGGGGGAGGGGGGGATGGCCATGCCACAATCCCTTCTCTATTCTCCTTTTGGGATTTTGAGCATGCATGCACATTTGCCTGGTGAAAGTTTCAAGCTGCCTGATGTAGTACTCAAACTGTGGTCGACTATGTGGCAGTCTAGTGCCTTAACCACTACGTCACCTGCTGGCCCCTACATTGTCTATTAATGTGCTTTCTCTGGACAATTATAAAATAGAAAGTTTGCAACTGAAAAAAAAGTCACAATTGTAAACAATGTCTTTTTTTCCATTTTGCATATATAGTTATCCCTCAATAAGCATTTAGACTGAATTTGTAGATACTAACCTTATTGAAGTGTCTAGTATGAAAATCATTAGCAGAAAAATGCACAAGTTCTTATTTTAGAAGTTGCCTGTGATGAATACTTTTTAAAGACCAAGAACCTTATTGCAGCAATATAGCCATTAAGAAAAACAGTTTCTAGCATCAAGGAGCTTAGGTTTGAATCCTGACTTCTATTTCCAAGCAAATTAACTCCTTTAAATTTTTAGTTTCTTGGCTTTAAATGGGAAAAACAGTAGCAATAATCTCATGGCACTTTTGTAAGAATTACAAGAGATAAAACATATTTGGACTTAGCTCAGTGCCCATATGGTATCCAACAAACACTATCAGGAACTCTGTCTTGCCATGGATCTCTGTATTTGTTCTCAGAGAGATTCCTAGCATTTCCCCAAAGTGACTACTGGAAAACATTGAAATTGATCTTCCTTAAAGTACCAAACACTGCATGTTTTATTCTTTATTATAGAAAACTTTTAAAATATAGTGCGTGTTTCTAGTATTTGCTGATCTGCATATGCTCTGCATAGTTTAATCATTTCCAGATAGCTCAGGAATGATTTCATAGAGACAAATTATTATATTCCCGCCTTAGTAAAACTATCTTGTTTTTACTTAGCTAACCTATTATTGCTTTGCAATATTATTCTATCTTTTCTATCTTTTGGGAAATCAGAGATTAAGAAGAGAAATAAGGCCATGAGTAGAGCATGTAATAATTATCTTGGGGAAACCTCTGTTTAGGAGGCAGGTGCTGAGATCTGGTGCAGAGGGAGGCTGGATCCAGGTCTAAATGTTCTGCACTGGGTTCTGCTGTTCTCTGGAAGATTTCGTCATGGGCAGAGCCAGGACCCAAACTCCTGTGGTAAAGGGTAAGAGGACAGGGAGGCAGAGTTTGACCTCTATTGGATCTTCAACATCAGGTCAACACGTGGATGTCAAGTATTCACCCCTTTTCACACATAATGAATCTTCAGGATTCTATGTCTCCAGAGTCACCAAGGGTGATTATGGAGATAGGCACTCTTGGTTGTCATTTTATATTGCTATTAGGGTGATAAACCATGGCTGTCCATAGTATGTTTCTCCACTAGTTCACCTCTCTACTGGTGTGCTAGATGCTACTAGTTTACTGGGAGGCCAGAAATCCCATATAATCTAAAGAAAAGAGAACATTCAGGGAAATATGGGTTTGGTGCCTAAATTCTCTTCTATTTTCTCTGCTGCTGATTGGCATTTTTTGTTCATCTTCTGGATGCTGGTTGTATTCTGAATGACTGAGGTTTGACAGCTGATATGTATGAATCAATGAAGTGTTCCATTTTTCTAGTAGAAGGCCAAGAGCGAGAGACTTGACAAGTTAAATTAGAAGACTTTATCATGCCTAGGAAGGTTGCATCTCGGTTTTCAGTTCCAGTATCCCATTCTGAGCCTCATCTTCCATCACTGAAACATCGCACTTCTATTTCTCCTCTGTTGCTTCTCAAACCTCATTGAGCTCCCAGAGCCTTGGCTCTACCATTTTTCTTAAACATTAGCTTCTTTTGTTTTTATTTCCTTCTCTTGTGATAGAAAATTAGGTGCTCCATTGCTACAACTGCATTATTTTTAAGACTTTATTCTCTTACTTGTCTTCTCCCTACTTCTATTTCACTCACCTATAATATTTCAACTGTGTCGATGCAATTGTTTTCACAGCTTGGCTATTGCGTATTAAGGGGATGGGAACCAGCGGTATAGGAAACAGATCTAACGGATTTAGACAACTCTGCACTTTGGGGACCCTGAGAACAGTAAAACCTCTACAAGGAGCAGTGACTTCCTTTTGCGTTTCTAGGCACCTGTCTCTGCACTCCCCATAATACTATCACACAAACTGTCACTACTCTCATTTGGCCTCATGTCCTTCTTCCACAGTCCCTTCACTCTCCACAAATCATTTCACCTCCCAGGTCCCAGAGAATCTAGAGACTTCATTACTTCCTCAGAGCTGCCTGCTGCCATCTATTCCCCTTCTTTCCTTCTTTTCTATGGTTCAGTGGATGACTTGTCTCCTCTGCCCGAAACCCTTTTTCTACCTGTGCTGTGCATACTGCTTTCTTTTGCTCTCTCAAATGCTTCTCTCCATCTGCAGTATTCTCTCTTCAATTCTTCCTCCTGGACCCTTACAAGACTTTTTTTTTTTTTTTTTTTTTTTTTTTTTTTTTTTTTTTTTTTTTTTTTTTATCTTGGCTTCCACTGGCCAATCTAAATTAATTTGAGAATTAAAGTAAATCATCACCATGATCTGCAGATAAAATGAGAATCTATGAGTCCAAATTGATCTTAGTAAATGCCTTTAAAAAGTGGTCAAGAAAAAGCTCTTTCTTCTATATCAGCAAATAGAAGGCAAAACAAATTTAGAAAAAGCACAATGTGGCAGCCCCTTTAATCCTTGATTCAGGTAAAGTTATATAAGATGAGGAAACAAGTAGGATAATACTTTTAGGAACAACACTATATTTATATAGTCTCATAGAAAATTTTTCGTCTTTTATTTTTTATTTTTCTTATGTATGTATTTTTTGCATTCAATCACTCTACATCTTTACAGCAAACAAAGTGGATTTTTCCCAGCGTGAATATAGTGTGTATTAGTTGAGTTAAAGACATTACCATGAACATTATCATCACCAGAGAATTTTCCATTTTTGTGCTAATTAAGTGATTTTGCTTCTTTCCCCCCTTGACTCCTGCCTCCCACCCCATTGTCCATCCTCCTGCTCTGTCTCTGCGAGCTACGGTTGCTCTCCATGCCTTTAGAACGTCCAGCTGAATTTTTGCCACAAGATGTAAAGGCAAAGTAAGTCATTTTTTGGAAAAGAAAACCAGCAGATGCCACCTTAACTAAACAATCAGTTCACATCACCGGCAGTGGGGCAGACAGGTGTCTGCACTTCCTAATGTGATACAACGGAAAGGACATCCCTCACTTTTGCAGTGTTTCTGCTCGACGTGTACGATCTGAATCTAATCAGGAGGAAATCTCAGACAAACCTGAATTAAGTTACAATCTACAAAAGTAAATGGCCTCTAGTCTTCAAAAATGTCAAGATCATGAAAGAGAAGGCATGTGAAACTTCCAGATTAAAGGATAATAAAGAGACATGATGATTAAGTAAAAGCACTGTGTGATTCTGGGTTGGAGTCTGATTCAGATTTTTTTTTTTTTTAATTTTGTTAAGGGCTCATTTGTGGAATAATTGGAAAAAATTTGCATGATGTCTGTAGCTTAGATGATAATATTGTATTAGTGTTAATGGTCTGATTTTGATAATTGTATTGTGGTTAAGTAATAGAATGTTATTCCTATTTTATTTTATTTTTTTAGTAAACACATGCTGAAATATTTAGAATATTTAGGTTTAGAGGGGACATCATATCTGCCGCTTACTCTCAAATGTTTCAGAAACCTTACTACATACAACAAAACAAATATAATGACATGATAACATTTGCAGTATCTGCATAGAGAGTATAGGAATACTTTGTACTATTTTTTATGGATTTTTTTTCTAGAATTTTGCCATAGAGCAAGTGCATTTGGTGGAGAGGAGAGAGGCAGAAAGAGGCAGTGAGAGGGAAAATGAAAAATCACCTCCAAGAGGGATGGCCATGCTGTAATCCTTTCTTCTCCATTCTCCACCTGGGATTTTGGGCAAACAGGTACATGTGCCCAGCATCATATTCAAACTGCCAGGTCCAGGACTTGAGTGGTCAGCCACATGGGAGTCTAGTACCTTAACCACCACACCACCTACTGGCCCCTACCTTTTCTGGAAGTCTCAAATTATCTTGAAATAAAATCCTACCATTTTACATTTCTTTCCAGTTATTACTTATTCAGTATGTTTTCTTCTTAGAGTCAACATTGAGGTTAATCTGCCCTTGTGGTATTTCCTTCTCTCCCCCCCCCCCCACAGTCTGAATAACACCTGTAAATTGGGGAAATTACTTTTGTTGAGGTGGCCTGTAACTTCCTAGTTGCAAATTTCAATGACAATTTCTCGAGCTCAGTCTTACTTCACTCCTTGACAGCAGTTTTTACCGTCAAACTTTCCTCTGAGCTAGTCTCCTCTCTACAACTCTGCGTGAACCACGTACCATAGGCATCTTGAGATCAAACAGTTCCAAACTGAATGTGTCACATTCTCTCTCCCATCTGCCTAAATATGCTCTTCCTCCTCTCTGTTCTGGGGAATGAGTCTGTCTATTCACCTGGGTCAGAATCCACTTTTCTCTTACTGTCAAATCAGTCCCAATTCCTACAATTCTGTAAATCCCTCTCAAATTTCTCTTCACTCTTTATTTCTGTTTCTCTGTTCATTGCTTTAGTTTAAGCTGTTTATTTTCTTGGATGGATTACTTGACTCTACTACTGATTTTGGACTCAGAGGGTCTTGACTTGGTTTTCCCAGTCCTGTAATAGCTAGTGGGTTAGGGCCAGTAGGTGGCATGCTAGTTAAGGTGCTGGATTCCTACATGGCTGACTACATGTCAAGTCCTGGACCCTGTAGCTTGAAATTCACACCAGACATATGTGTGTGTGTGCCCGAAATCCTGAGAGGAGAATGGAGGAGAAGGGATTGAGGCATGGCCATCCCCCTGGGAGATGATTTCTCATTTTCCACCTCTCTGTCTCGCTCTGTCAAGTGCATGTGCTCTATGGCAAAAACCTACAAACAAACAAACAAACAAAATCCAGTAGGTCACTGTTCTGGCCACAATGTTTGTGACCTCCTCAGATTTACATGTTGAAACCTCATCCTTAGTGTCATGGTATCAGGAGGTAAGATATTTGGAAAGTGATTAGGTTCCTCATTAGGGATTCGTGTCCTTATACCAGCTGCCTTAGGCAGACTTCTTGCCCTTCAGCCTTATTAGGAAATAGAAAAGTGTGTCCATCCATCTATAAACCAGGAAGTGGGCCCTTACAAAACACCTAATCTGCTGATGCCTTGATCTTAGACTTCACAGTCTTTAGAACTGTGAGAAATAAATTTCTGTTATTTATAAGCCACCCATCTAAGGTATTCTGAGTCCAAATAGACTAAGACAATGATCATGTCCCCAAAGCAGAATTTCTTCATCTTCACAATAGGCAAAAAGAATGTATCCTTAAGGATTTTTCTCAGCATCAGGTGAAGTATCTTCAGTATCTGTGGAGGATACTCCCAGTGGTAGTTTTTTTTTTTTTTTTTTTTTTTTTTTCCTTTTTTTGGAGAGGTTTTTGCTATCAGGTACATGCGATTGCCAGAAAGACAAAGAGAGACAGAGAGACAGAAAGCAAGAAATCACCCCCTGGGGGGATGGCCACACTGCAATCCCTTCTCCTCCATTCTCCTCTCAGGATCTTGGGCACGCATGCACATGTGCCTGTCGTGGGTTTAAGCCACAGGGTCTAGAACTTGAACTGTGGTCGACTATATGGGAGTCCAGCGACTGAGCCATTATGCTAACTGCTGGTCCCTCCAGTGGTAGTTGATTTAATCCTTAGATTGATTTACCTTTCTAGAAGCACTCTTATCATACTGGCTCTTTGCTTTTACAAAGTGCATACTGCCCAAGTGTGCAGGAGAGTGTGAGAGCACATACAGGTGCAAGGGAGTGAGACTATTCTGCTGTTTCTGATAAAACGCCTTTCTCTGAGCACAGAGATCTACAGATGTGCTGACGTCTATCACTTGGCATTCAGCAGTTAATAACCATGTCAATTACACTTTTATTTACAATGATATATAGCATAAAACAGGACCGCCACAACTCCTCTCTGGTATTCTGTGAAAGTAACTCTTCAGCTTCTCAGCTTCTTTTTTTTTTTTTATTACTTTACTAAGGAACAAATATGCCTTGGTTGAAATTCAATAAAATCAATTAATTCAGCAACCCTTTTAAGTAACAATGGAAACAGGAGTCAGGAGCTGTGTTAATGCCTTGTCTTGGGCAAGACAATGCGTAGCATTTGCTCATGTTCTAAAAGCACAGTCACACAGGTCATTATCATGTTTGCTGAAAGACTGAATGGTTATTTTACTGAACGGATACTGTAGCTCTTGTGTCAGGTTTTATAGAGCTAATTTAATTGTGGCCAATGGCAATGGCGGGGGTCATGTCAGATACTGATGCCATTTATGCTGCTGAAGCAAAGTCTGTGCCAGCATTTCCATTAGAAATCTGTTTAAGAGAATACTGATTGAGTAAAGAAACACATGGAAGGGGAGTAGCTACAAGAATTTGGAATATATGTAGCTAAGTTCACTCTTGGCCAAAAAGATAAAGATGTCATAAATTTGTTTATTTATTTATTCAGCAAGTATTTATTGAACAAGTACTATATCCTAGCAACTATGCAGAATATAAATAGTGCATAGCCTTAGATCTTGTAGCTTATAGTCTAGGGTGAAAGACGAATAGTAGGTAAATGAAAAACAAGTACATATGTAATCAGTCATTGTGATTAAGTAGGATAGTGGGGTAAATGGCTGCTGTAAAAAATTCTAACCAAGGGTGGAGAGAGAGGTGGAATTGGGGCAAACTCTTGCCTGAGGTAGCGATGTTCACACCAAAATTTGAAAGGTGAGAAGTTGTGAATGGTGGGTGATTCCAGGCTGAAAGACCTGTATATTGAAATTCCTAAGGTTAGAAAAGGGTTTGGTGGATGCAGAGAGACACAGCAAGCTGGTTTGCTTGGCAAGGTTGATTGTTCATCTTGGTCATCATAAATTTATGGCAAAGCCATTATGTTAAGTTCTATTGTTTTCTTCAGCATAATTTAGTTACACAGGTGTAGGCATGAATAAGTTATAGTTTGATTCATTCAGATTTTAAAAAATGTACATGAGTGTGATGGTGAAGAGAGAGGAAGGAATTTGAGTAAAGTGCAATGAAGGACAAAGGAATAAATTTATGGAACAATCTTGGAATCTAAAATAAAAGATGAAGGGCCAGTGGACGGCATGGTGGTAAGGATGCTGGATTCCCATATGGCTGGCCACAGTTTGAATCTCAGACCTGGCAGTTTGCTTTCTCACTCTCTCTCTGGTGAGCTAACCTGCCCTATAGTAAATTAATAATAATGATAATAATAATAATAAATAAAATTAAATAAGTAATCCTGAAAAAATAAAGAATGAAAGTGCGAACAGGAGGAACTGTGTTGGTTGAAAGTCAGTAGTAGGGTAAATGAATTGGTGGGCTGTGGCTGGAGAGGTGAAGACAATGTCTAAAGGGAGACTGTGAGAAGGCTATTGAGGCAGAGAGGAAGAGCCATTTTTGGTAAGGAGAAGTCGTGAATTTGAGAGTGAGATTTAAAATAAAGACTTTGTGCTTAGAGGGATTAGAGAATGTAGTGTCCTTAGTTGGTGATTTCACTTCCTCTAGATTTGCCTTCTTCATTCTGTGAGTCCCAATACTTCACTGTTGAGGCTACTTGCCTGCCCTCACCTCCTGGCGCACAGCTACCCTGGGTCTTTCCTTCCAGACCCTAAACTCTTGTAGAAAAATATGTTCTCATTGAATCTTACTCTCCCCCCCCCCCCCCCCCCATTCTCTGGCTCCTTATCAGCTGATTTGTTGGTTAACCAGAGAAAAAATTCAGTTAAATATTAATTTGTGATGGTAGTTTTTTATTCCAGAAAATGCATTTACATTTTAACAAAGGCTTTTAATAACAAACAGAGAAGGGCATCTAGTGTAGAAATACAAGTCAGAAAGAGAAATATTTTGGTACAAATTTATACATATATGCTTCT
Source organism: Tupaia tana (assembly GCA_026018925.1). Lineage (NCBI taxonomy): Eukaryota > Metazoa > Chordata > Mammalia > Scandentia > Tupaiidae > Tupaia > Tupaia tana. The sequence continues at coordinate 46,755,949 of JAKSZU010000002.1, read as the reverse complement.
GTGTCAAATACTTGGGGTAATCGTTTAATTTGCTCACATGCAGGGTTAGTCCTGAAGACGATTTGATATAATAGTCATTGCTTTAAAGATGTACCAGAATTAGATACCTTAAAAATTTTCTTCTTTTTGATGGCAATGACACTAGGCCTAGAAAACAGATGAGTACTGAGCTATCACTTAGTTACTGGCGGTGGATAGTGCCTCAAACCCCAGTGCATAGCACAACATGCACTGTTCCTCTTCTAATCTACCAGAGATATCAAAGTAAACCTAAAACAGATTTAAAGATCTTATTGTAAAGATAGCCTGAGAGGGAAACCCTACAGTCTTCTAAAATGTCCAGTGTTTGCTAATCTATTCCTTTTAGTGATAGAGAGCAAATGTATGCATACATGCATGTGTAAGAGAGAGAGCAAGGTGAGAGAGGCAAGAGAGAGAAAGAGAGACCCTTCAAAGAGCCATGCTGTGCTGTGATCCCCTTTCCTTGGGCCTCCAGCTCAGGATCTTAGGTGTCTGTGTGTGCACTTGTTGTGGTTTTAACCTGACTTGGTGATCTGAACCCATGGTTAGCCATGTGGCTTCCAGCACTGAAGACCAGAATGCTACAAACTGTGCCACCTAGCTGGGCCCAATGTTTACCAACCTTTAATGCCAGAAATTATCATTACAACTCTACATTAGGTGATAGGAAGAACATAGTTCGAAATGAGACCTAGGTGGTGATCTAGCTGTGGAAGGCCAGTCCTTAGAAAGGTAGTCCCTAGTTCCTCCACCTCACATTCATGCTTCTGAAATCCCTACTCCTGAGTGTGGGCTGGACCTAGGTACTTGCTTCTAATAAGGAGAATATAGAAAAGTGGAGGACTACCATTTACAACATTAGGTTATAAAAAGACCGTGGTCCTCACCCTAGGATTTGTCTTTACTCCCTCTTGGAGTGCTTCCCCTGGGAAGTCAGCTACCATTTTGTGAGGTAGCATGGGGAAAGGTCTATGGTAAGGCATCCAGGGCGCCAGCAGCTGTGTGGGTGAGTTTGGAGATGGACTTCTTGTCTACCACCTCTGCTTCTCAGAGCCCTCAAATGAGATTGTAGCCCTTGAAAACAGCTTAGCTCACTGCAACCTCATGAGAGACCTTGAGTCAGAGGTACCCAGTCAAGCCATGTTCCTATTCCCAGCCCATAGAGACTATGAGAAAATAAATGTGTGATTTTGTTTGTTTGTTTTAAGCTGTTTCATTAGCATGCTTCTGTGTTAGTCTAACCTTTCAGAGCCTTGTTTCTTAACTCATGTATGTTTAACAATTGAACCAGATTATCTTGGAGGTCACTTACATATACATAATGATTTAAATTCCTTTTATGTTAGCTTAAGCCAATTCTCCTAATTCTGTCTTCAATAATGATGAAGACTAATCAGACACAATTCTTCTAAAAATAAACCTTCAACTATTAAATTATAAGAAAGACTGTAGTCTCCTCTCCAATCCATCACATGAAAATAATATGAAACTTTTGATGTACAAGGATTTGGTTTTATTTTATTATTCTCTAATACTAAATTTAATGATCTCTTTATACAATAGAATCGCACTGTTAAATGCTGTATCATCCTAATCTTACTCTTTTTAAACTCCTACAAGAAATGTATTTTTTGTTCATATATTTTAATAGTGGCTTTATAAAGCTTTAAGTTTAAAGAAGTAAACATCACAATTGTTTTTTATCTGACAAAACAATGACAAGGACTCAGACTATTTACCTTAAGTAAAATTGAGACTCTTGAAGATGATTTCAGAAATTTGCTTTTCAGTATCTATTTGGACATGACAGTTCTGACCTGAGGATGACCAGGTTCTTAGAAGAGATTTCCCCTAAAAAAACCCAGCAGAGGTCTTTCTGCTGGCTACCCATTAGATGGCCAATATGTTCTTATTGATTCATTGATCTTGGTCCCAGCATATGTTTTCCAAACAGAACAAACTATTCTGTTGGCAGGCTGGAGGAATGAAGCCAATTAGCCTTCAGAGAATCGTGGACTCCATTCTGTTGTGGTTGTTCCATACAGCAACTCATTAAAAATAATATGAGTGCCATGTAAAACCTTTTCTGGGTATTGATTTCTGCTTCTCAATATGTTGTATTTGAATTGAAGCCCTTATTTTCTCCACATTGTGGGCTACTGCTTCATATGTGAGGCCGAAGAAATGTGTTTATTTAGTTTGTGTGTGTGTGTGTGTGTGTGTGTGTGTGTGTGTCTATTTATGTGGCATGCTGGCTGATTTCCAAAGGGATGATTCTAGTGCCTCATATCAACTCTGCCATTGCTTTGGGTTATTAAACTATAGAAGTTAGTAAGGGACAGAAACCACAGGGTAAACAAACATTTGTAATCATTAATACCCAAATGGTCTCAAAACAGATACTTAGAAGCCAAAAAAATATGCAAATACAGTCTGTTTCTTAACAGCACATAGAGTTATTTATTTTCCATCATGTGGATAACCCTCATTTTCCATTTTTCTGAAATTTGTTAAGGATGCTGGACCTTAGGCACTAAGGTCCTGAATCTCTTCAGTTATTCGAGAATGTGATTCTGACAAATCAGTGAGTGGGGATGCCAGAGGTGCCCACTAGGCTGCTTCCCACTCTGTCCCACCTCCACATGCTTCCAGGAGAGCTGGGGCCTCATGCGTCCTTGACAGAGGCCATAGACCTGAACACTAACTGCACGCTGTGATGGCTCAGTCAGGGATGAGGTCACGTGTGGTTCAGAGCTCAGAGAAGACCCCCAACTGCTTGCAGCAAGGTCAGTGACCAGCTGTCAGCTGGGAAGAGTCTCCTGTCAATGCCATCTTGGGAGAGATTCAAAGTGCTGACCCAGAGAGCAGAGGGTAGGTCTTCTCATGACTTGCCCTATTTGCATCTTAACAACAGAGAGTGAGGTGACTTTGGGAGGGAACGCTTGTCCTCAGACCTCCCACAAAGAAGTGCATTTAAGGGGGTGCTAGTATGGAGTGAGACAGAATTCTCCTCCTTTGTTGATTCACTGCTCAATTTTAATGCTGCTTTAAATGCAGAGGCTTTTCTTTATTAGACATGTGCTTTTAGACTACAGCTTAATGCTACATTTTGTTGCCTTTTTTTTTTTTTTTAACTTAGTCTTATGAATCGTTCAGCCTGATGTTAGGAATTTAAAAAATCAGAAAATAAATAACTTAAGTTTTTTTTTTTTTTTTTTTTTTTTTTCTGCAGAGATAGAGGCTTTTAATACTATAATGTTTACTCAGTCATCGCCAAGCTTAGTGAAGAGAACAGCCTTAAAAACAGAAAGCTTTGCAATGATTCGGCCATGTGCGCTGGAGAGAGAGTGTGCCTGGGAGCATCGTAAACAGGAAGGGAGAGGCGCTCCATAAATATGCGGGTAGTTATTTATTACAAAATAAATTATGTATTGACATGAGGAATTACACCATAATTTTCTGTTTGAGGTGGTACCAAAGTAAATTGGTTTCTATCTAAAAGGTCACATGGAATGCCGGCTTTGTGTTCCTGTCATGACATTTGCCTTATTGGCATTCAGGTGCATTCCCTCTGCTTCATGCAATCACTGTCTCTTTTCACTGTGTTTACAGATAATCCAGCAACTTTGCAGGCCAAATGGCTTTCTGAATATGCGCCCACAAAGCATTGAATCAGACAGCCCCCTGCTTAGAGAGTTTTCAGCACAGTTCAGCCATAAGGCAAACATCAATAATTGCTTTAGAAGGGAATGTGACAGGAAATTGTTCATAATTTGCCATCACAATAATTAAGAGTGGCTAGGACTATTGCAACCACTATTTAATTTCCCCTTCCTTAAAATTAACTCTGTTATTGTCACCAACTGCTCTGTGGTGAGACCCATTAACACTGTTTGTCTGAGGGCTTCTGTTCCTAGGAACAAATCATTTGCTCACCTCCATGTGGAACCAGCGATGCATTTTGATCCAAGTTATTTTACATTTACAGTAGGGACATGCACGAGCTTTAAGAGTAGCCAATTGCTAAGCTGTTGTTGAGCTCTGCTCTGCAGGCCTCTCTGGAAACATACTGTACTGCATATGGCTTAGAACAAATCATCACAAACCTTAAAGCCAGGGGAAAAAAAGGAAAATAAAAAGTGTTTTAACCATTGTTCAATGGTTTTCATGCCTGATTTGGTAGGTAAAGGTTATCAGAAAAGTCAGTTCAAGTGTGCTTAGAAAGCTTAACGGCATCGCTCAACTCCCGCGGCAGGCATTTCATGAAGGGGAACAGGTTATTAGAGGCCCAAATTAGAAACCCCGTATTTAGTAAGTGAACTGATTAGCATCATCCCATGTCTTCACTGCCCTTGGCTAGAATGACTGCAGTTTCTGTCTTAGGTGTCATACTTAAGGCCCTGTCTGATGACTCCCAAATCACGCTGTTCTCTGCACTCCTCTCAGGGCTCAGCATAGACCATCCCTTACCACATGCATTTGTGTGTCAGCCTAATATTTTTGACCAGGCTTTAAGCCCATAGAGGTCAGAATTTTGGATGCTTACAGTTCTTTGCATGTAGCATAGTTACTGAATAAATATTGTTGACTGACCGATTGAATGAATGATTGACACTGTTCACACAGGAGTTCGGGGAAATTTTTCTCTACTCTATGTCTAGTGGGTTATTTATTAACTTTCTTAACCCATAAGCCCACTGGCTTCAGAATAGCACATTAAGTTCTTTTAAAAGAAAGGAAGAGACCAGCAGATGGCATGATGGTTACATCGCTGGACTCCCACATAGTTGACTGTGGTTTGAGTCCTGGACCTGGTGGTTTAAAACTCACACTGGGTGTGTACGCATGCATGCCCAAGATCCTGAGAGGAGAATGGAGGACAAGGTATTGTGGTGTGGCCATCATCCTGGGGAGTGATTTCTTGCTTTCTGTCTCTTTGTCTCCCTCTGTCTCTCCAGTGAGCACACACACCCTATAGCAAAATCTCTCTCTCTCAAAAAAAAAAAAAAAAAAAAAAAAAAAAAGGAAAAAGAAAAGGAAGGTTGCTGCTGTTAAATTAAGTTTTGCTAAATTCTTCATTAATTCAGTATAAATTTTGATTTGCCTAACATCTGCCAAGCAGTGTTTCAGGCACTTAAGACTTGTCAATGGACGAAACATAGTTGTGAAGCTTACAGTCTAATGCAGGCAATATATCCACAGTGAAATACTATTCAACTATGAAAAAAGAATGAACCCCCCTCCTTTACGGCAACATTGGCCTAGAGGAAATAATGCTGGGTGAAAGAAGCCAGATATTGAATGATAAATACTGCATGTTCTCACTCATCAGTGGTAGCTAAAAGATCTGGTTGCATCAAAGTGGGGAATGAAATAGTGGCTTTCAGAAGCTGGGCACGGGGCAGGATAGGGTACATAGACACAAGAGTGCAGGTAGATAAGTGGAATGAGTTCTAGGGTACTATAACTCAGTAACCATACTGAATTGATGACAATTCAGTAAATGTTTCAAAAGGGCTAGAAGAGAGTATTTCAAAGATAACAGGAAGTAGTGATAAATGATTTAGATGGTGGATATGTTTATAACCTTGATTTCATCACTATATATTACACTCATATATTGAGAAACCATACTGTAAGCCATAGAATTTACAACTATTATATCTCAATTAAAAAGTAAAATAGCAAAATAATAAAGACAATAAGTAAATCAAGTAGTATGCGAGTATGTGACACATACAGTGAAAATAAATGGAACTGGCAGAATAAATGGAATTAGAGTGCTGGGGCTAGAGGTGGGATGGAGATGGGCTTCCATTTTAAATAGCACCAGTAGGTTAGACTTCTTTGAGAAGATAGCACTTGGGGAGAGGATGTGAAGTCAGTGGAGGAGTTGCTCTGTGGTTGTTAGGAGAACAGCATCTAAGGCGTAGGGACTGTCTGAGCAGAGGCCTGTTATTAGGAGCATGCCTGGAGTGTCCCAGTAACAGGAGGAGGATACCTGGATGGGATAAATGATGGGGACATAGTTGGAATGAGGTCAGAAAAGTAATGGAGTCCCTGACCAAGGGCTCGGTAGACTATTATAAGGGCTTTGACTTTGACTCTGACTGACAGAGTTAATTTAATTTACTCCCTCTTTTGTTCTCAGAACTCCCAAAGCACATTCATTCTTATATCTATTTCAGCAAGTAACATATCATGTTCAACTGTTTGTGTCTTCTTCCCCTGCTAGATTCTGTGGTTCTAAATGTTAGTTTCCAAACTCATTTGTCTCTGTATCTGGCTCAGAGAATGAATGTACATTACAAAAGCATAATTATTTTTTGTTGAATTGAACAAACAATAACAACAGAGTCATAGTAGCAGGAATTGCACAATGTTATAAAATGAATACACGCTAAACAAAAGAAAATTTCTGGGGCAGTTATTCTCTGTTCTCTGTTAGTTAATAACAGAATCCCTGAAAACGAGAGGTTTATCGGCTCACAGTTTGGTGGTGCACAGTCAAGAGGCCCACGTCTGGTGAGGGTCTTCTGGCTGCATCACAACGTAGTGGAGGGCAGAGGTGCATGGAGCAGATCACGTCTCTGCTTCATTCCCTTTACTTATAAATCCTGCAGACTTAATCATGGGGGCTCCACCTTATTCTCCCCTCACCGAAGTCACCACTTAATCTCATAGTTAGATTTTCCTTTAATATTCTCAAATACAACCAAATCCCAAGACATGAACTTTTAGTGGACACAGTCAACCCATAGCAGGGGCCAGTGAGTTGGTATAAGAATGCGCTGTATACTCTTCCACTTTAGGCTGATATTTATCTGCTTTACTGTTCTTTTCCTTTGAGCAGTTTCCTCACCATCCTCTGTTTTGTCCCTACAAAGTCAGCTGCAATGCTGATGTTAACATTACCCTTATCTGTAGGGGCTTGCTACTGGTCTCATGAAGCAGTACCCTGATTATCAACCATAGATACCCATTGGAGTAACTGGGGCGCTTTTTACAAAGTATCTGTGCCTTGCTCTTCTCACAGAGCAGTGGAACCAGAATTTCTGAGGGTCAGATTCTGGCTCAGGAATGTTTTAATAATTTCCCAGGTGATCCTAATGTTCAGCTAAAGTAGAGAACCTTTGATTTGGGGCTGGACCAAGATTCTCAAAAGTGGCTCAAACTCTCCATGAGCATTTCTGTTACAACAAAGGGATCATAGATATCCCCCACCCAAACCCATCGATTCCTCCATGGCGACAACTCACGGATGTCCTGTGATGTCTACATGGGTGCATGTGTGGTGGTTAGAGTGGAGAGGTCTGAAGGAGATGACCTATTTTTTAGGATAGCGGTTAGTAAATGAACCCACCTGAATCAGGAGTCAGTCAGTTCCTGAGTTTTCTGAGAAACACACATCTGACTGGGTCTGTCAAGGTGAAGGTTCACTCTGGAAAGAATGGTGCTGATTACATAGCCCCATAGATGAAGGAAACAGCATTCCACCCCAACTGGATGCCCACCACTGGTTGAGTACACTCTCAAGGATTTATACATTCTATTCCAGCCTTGGGAAGGCAAGCCTGTAGCCTCCAATTTAGGCAACATTTGCATCATCCAGTCACCTTGAGGATGGGTATAAAGTGCCAGCTTCTCTGGTGCAATTGGTTCTCAGGAGCCCTCTGGTACTTTCCTTTATTGTGTGTTTGAGCACTATGGTCTTCAGTGCCAGCCTTGGTCACGTATGCATTTTCTCTTCTCAGAATGTTAAAACAACCTTTTAAAAAATGTACTTGAGAAGGGATCTTGCTTTCTTAATATACTCTTTGCCCAGACAATTCTCACTACCAGAGTAGGGCCAGACAGTATACAACTGTGAATATGTGCTGAATTTAATTCTTACATATCTTAATTTTTCCCTCCACTTCTCTGTCACTAAACACTTTTGGAGTATATTTTATGTATTGTGCTACATCCTGAGAGCACAAGGTGAGTAAGACACTGTTCCTTCAGCTCTTATACTTGACGAGGAAATGGACGTATCAACAGGTAATCTGAATCTAACACAGGAGCTCACGAGGCATGGAAGATGGGAAGTAGAGATGAGGTCTTTCAAGCTATGGACACTACAAATTTGAAAGGCAAGGAATTAGAAAAATGTGTCAGGGTTAGAGAGCAAAAGATTTTTGAAATAGAGGGAGTGAAGGGGATGGTGGTAGAGGTGAGGCTGGAGACATAGATTAGGATTGGATTGTTAAGTGCTTTCATGACACATTATGGAATTTGATCTTGATTCTGAGGAAATTTTGTTAACAAGGGCTGGCAGGTGGCATGGTGCTAAGGGCACTAGGCTCCCACATGTGGTTCAAGTCCCGGACCTAGCAGCTTGTTTTCTAATTTCCCCCCTCCCTCTCTCTTCCTGGCTCTTGCTCTTACTCTTGCTCTGTCCCTCTCTGGTCAAATTAACAAATACATAGATAAAATAAAATGAAATAAAATAAAATATTATTTTAAAAAAAGAAAAAAAATGTTAATGTTACTTGGCTATTGTGAATAGTGCTGCAGTAAACATTGGGGTGCAGATTTCTTTACAACATACTGATTTCCTTTCCTTGGGATATAAACTTAGTAGAGGGATTGCTGGATCATACAGCAGTTCTACTCTTAGTTTTTCAAGAGCCTTCATAGATTTTCCCATAATGGTACTAATTTTTGTACTAATTTACATTCCTACCAACAGTGGAAAAACAGTGTTCCTTACGCTGCATCCTTGCCAGTATTTGTTATTTTTTGTCTTTTTGATGACAGCCAATCTAACAGAAGTGAGATAATACAGAATATGTGTTGTATGTGCATAGAGTGGAGTATTATTCAGTCAATTAAATGATGGACTTCTGTCATTTGTAATTAAGTAGGAGAGCCTGGAGCATTTTATATTAGTGAAAGAAGCCAGGCACAGAAAAAAAAATGTTGTGTATTCTCTCTTATATGTAGAAATGGAAGAAAGTGACATCCTAGAAGTAGATATTTCAAGAATGAGTTCTACAGACTGAGAAGGTTGAAGGTGGGGTGGGATAAAAGGATTAATTGCCAGGAACAAAATTATAGATAGATAAGAGGGACAATTTTCCTGTTATAACATGCACCAAGGAGAATAAAGTTAGCAATAATCTACTATACTTCTCAGAGTAACTAGAAAGAGAATTTCGAATGTTCCCAGCACAGAGTAATGACAAATGGTTGAGATGATGGCTGTATAAATTATGCTCATTTAATCATTACACATTGTATTCTTGTACAGAAAAATCACATAATGCCCCACAAATATATACAAATACTATCTGTTAATAAAAACAATTAAAAAGGAAGCTCTGATTAATTTTGGGCTCTGCACATACTAGTTATGTAATATTGTGTTGATAATTGGAAATAGCTCAGTCTCTGTTTCTTTGCCTGTAAAAATATAATAACACTTGATGTGCGGGGTAGTTTGAGGGTGAAATGAGACAATACTCATGACAGTAAGGGGAGTTGCTAGGTATGTTCTTGAGCTATGCCTCTAATAGAAAAGCCACTAGTCACATGAGGTTTCTTAATAGGATAGAATAAAATAAAATGACTTATTTCTGAGCTCTTCTAGCCATATATCAGATTCACAAGAGCCATGTTGTAGCTAGTGGCTGTCATAGTGGAAAGCCCTGGAAGAGAACATTTATGTCATCACAGAGAACTCTGTTGGACTACTCTGCTCTTGCCTTCCTGAAAGCATCAATACCCTACCTATGTATTCCACCCACTGAGAGTGTGTGCTACATTATATTATTAAAAAGTTACTTTAAGATAAAGTTCTGAAACAGGCTCTGATTAAAATAGGGTTTCTCTCTGAGCTCTCAAGAACTCATTCATACAGAGCCCTGTGTTGCCATGGACCTGCCCCTAATTCTCTCCTGCAGCCTGCTGTCCCCATAGTCTCTAGGCTTGGAATTTTACGTGGTACTCTTGGAAATTGACAGAGCAACAAGCGTTTGCTCTAGAGCTGAGGCAGAAGTTTCCCTGGGAAACTTACCCTGGAATCTGAACTGCATTCTCCATGGGATTGCTGATAGGAGTGACTCATGCCATTTCCAATAACAGCTTAATTCATCCTTTTCCTTGTACCAAGCTTTTGTAACCCAGAACTTCAGGGATGATGGCCATTTCTGGTGACAGGTAGACACCTGCACTGAATTCTCAATTCACTTCAACTTAGATCACTTTCCCAGAAAGAGTGTATTAACTTCCAGTTTCTACTTTGGTTTTGCTGAGGGAGTTAGCTAAAGTTAGAAGCATGGCTTTTTTTTTTTTTTAGAACAGTTATTTTTAAGACTGAAAAGTTTAGAGGGACTGTTCAGAGGATTGAAGGTGTAAAACTAGGTTGGTAAATTAAAATAAATAAGTAAATAAAGGTTTCCTTAATCACTTCAGGGAAAAAGAAGGGTTCTTGATGAGAATTGTATCATGGTAATATATTACCATATAATTAATTTTGTTGACGTAATTGATTTTTACATGAGAAACAAGAAAGTCATGTGAAAATGATGAGAAGAAGTCAAGTGAGAGATCAGGTGGGAGAAATGGAATTCATCCATGTGCAGATGGAATTAGGTCAAAGTAACCTGGCATTTACTGAGGAGTTATATGAAAATATAGTATGTTGCCATAAGGAAAGTTTTCTGCACCTTGAAATGACTTAAGGAATTTTGAAGAACAGGCAGAACTTCAGTTGGTTATGAAAAATAGTTGGGGGGCTGGACAGTGGTGCAGTGATTTAACAAGATGCTCTGCAAGGTAATCCTACATGAGAAAGTTCCTGTTTCAAGCCTAGAGACCTCCCAAGTATGCTAGGCATGAGCTTGCCTGTGATCCAAAGCTGACTGAAGGCTGGGGTGGATCACACTGTCAGGATGCTATTAGGGGTGCTCTTTGTATGCCTGTGTGTGTGTGTGTGTGTGTGTGTGTGTGTGTGTATTTCTCTCACTAATGAAATAAATAAATAAACTTAAAAAAGAAAAAGAAAGAAAGGTAGGGCCAGACAGTGGTCTGGAGGTTAAGGTGGCTAGAACTTGCATAGCCAACTGCAGTGTTTGAGTTCCGGACCTAGCAACTTGAAAAAACATGCCAGGTATGTGTACTAATTAGCCAAAACTCCCAAAGGAAGGACCATGCAGTGTGACCGTGCCAAAATGGGAGTGCTTTCTCACTTTCCCTCTCTTTCTCTTTCTGGCAAGCACTCTGGAAAAACTGAAGAAGAAAAGAAGAAAAGAAGAAGGGCGAAGAGAAGAGAAAAAAGAAAACAGAAGAAGACAGATGGTTGAGATTGAAGTAAAAAGTGAAGGGGGAATTCGACTGGGGAAGGTATAGAAATAGAACTATATCTATTTTTTTCCCCTTTTTAAGAAAAATAATTTCTTATTTGCATTTAATGATTGTACATCGTTGTAGGGTACAGTGTACATTTTCAAATCATACATACAGTGTGCAATAATCTAGTCAAGGATATTAACATATTCATTGTTTTCAACACAGAACACAACTTTATAAGGTATACCTTCAAGTTTTGCCCTACTGATTTTTCTTTGTCATATTTGGCAATGTCCTTGTTTTTTTTTCCTCTGGTGTATTACACTACTCAGCAGCCCACTTGCCCAGTCTACTTGCATTCCTGCATCTATTAAATGCTTTTCCCTGAGTCCCTCCCCTGGATGCAGTCTCTTGGATCTATTGTTGTCCTCTCTACTTCTGTATGTCTTCAAATCTCTCCATCTCTGCCGTAGAGGGCAGACAACTGAGTGGGAACACGCAGTATTTGTTTTTCACAGTCTGGCTTATTTCCTTTTTTATTTTTCCTTTCTTTCTTTCATTCTCCTTTTTAAGAGGTTTCTTCCCTATGGCATGTGTGCTTGCTGGAGAGTGACAGAGACAGTGAGAGAGAAAATCAGAATCACCCCCAGGGGTGATTTGGCTTGTTTCACCTGGCATTAAATCTTCAGATTTACCCACTTTCTATCAAATGACAGACTTTTAGTTTTTAATGGCCAAGGAGTATTTTATTGTGTATATATGGCACATTTTTGTTTTCTTGTTTGTTTGTGATAGGGCATGTGTGCTCATGTGCACGAGAGAGAGAGAGAGAGAGAGAGAGAGAGAGAGAGAGAGAGAGAGAAAGAAATTACTCCCAAGAGGGGGTATTTATTTATATTGTTTTTTCATGTTGCAATCTCCTCTCCTTCACACTCTTCTCAGGATTTTGGTCATGCATGTTCACATGGCCAGTGTGTTTTTCAAGTCCCCAGGTCCAGGATTGAATCACACAGATGACCATGTGGGATCCAACTGCCTTAACCACCGTGCCACTGGCCCGCCTGTGTGCCACAGTTTTTAAACCAAATAATCAGTTACTGGACACTTAGGTTGATTTCATGTGGTTTTCTTCACAGGAAAAGTCATACAATTTGTCTGGAATCATAAAAGACCCTGTATTGCCAAGACAATGCTGTGTAAAAGGAATAAATCTGGAGGCATATCACTACCCAACCTCAAAATATGGCTATGATAATCAAAACAGCATGGTGGCGCATCAGGTGCCATTGTGGCAAGGTGCTAGACTCCCACATGAATGACTGCATGGTTCAAGTCCTGGACCCAGTAGCTTGAAAATCACATGGGGTTCATGTGCTTACATGCCCACAATCTTGAGAGGAGACTGGAGGAGAAGGGATTGCTGAGTAGCCATCCTCACTGAAGGGTGAATTCTCATTCTCCCTCTCTCTCTCTCTGTCTCTTTCTGGTAAGTGCATGTTCCCTATGGCAAAAACCTAAAAACAAAACAAAACAAAGAAAGAAAACAGCATGGTACTAACACAAAATCAGATACATAAACCAGTGTAACAGAATAAAGCATCTAGAAATAAACTCTAAAACATGAAGCCAACTTATCTTTAACTCAGGACAATCCAGTGAAAAAAGATCTTTTCAGTATATGGTGCTGGGAAAACTGGATATATTGACTTGTAGAAAAATGCAGCTAGACCTTTATTTCTCACCATTAACCAAAGTCAACTCAAAATGCTCAAAATGGAGCAAAGATCTAAATGTAAAGCTTCAAACTTTAAAACTAGTGGAAAACATAGGGAAAACACTTGAGGACATTGAAGGAGGCAACAATTTCTTAAATAAGACTCCTGAAGCATGGACAACAACTCCAAAAAATAGACAAGTAGATCACATCAGCTAAAAAGCTTCTGCACAGCAAAGGAAACAATAAATAGAATGACCAGAAAACCCATAGAATGGGAGAAAATGTAAGTAAGCTATATTTCAAATAGGGGGTAACCAGAACATATAGAGAACTCAAGTGTCTCGCTTGCAGAAAAACGAGTAATCCAAATAAATAATGGGCCATCAATCTAAAAGACAACTCTCAGAAGGCATAGGAGTGGCTAAAAAGCATATGAAAAAATGTTCACCATCTCTTATGATAAAGGAAATGCACATAAAAAGCTATCACTGTTACAGGAAGTAAGCAGACCATTCTGAGTGAACACAATCTGTAGTATGTAGAGGAGAAGTAAATGGGAAGTAAGTTTATATGTTCATCCCAGAAAAGGTAGGAAGGGAGGGGTCTTGAATAATGTAGTAATGAATAATTCAATGTAAGTTCACTTGCTGTATATTTTGGGTTAAGCAATGCACTAAATATATTTTAACATGCGTTTAATTTAATTTGGATAATAACTCAATGAGATATTATTAATCACACCTTAAAAATGAGGAAAATTGGACCAGCAGTTAGCGTAATGGCTATGTCGCTGGACTCCCATGTAGTTGACTGCGGTTTGTGTCCCGGACCCGGTGGCTTAAACTCATGCTGGGCGCGTGTGCGTGCGTGCCCAAGATCCCGGGAGGAGAATGGAGGAGAAGAGATTGTGGCATGGCCATTCCCCCCTGGGGGTGATTTCTCACTTTCTGTCTCTCTGTCTCTGTCTGGCGAGCACACGTGCCCTATAGTGAAAACCTCTTCAAAATAAAAAACATTAGGAAAATTAAATTAGAGAGGTGAAGTAGTCTCTCCAAGGTTAAAGAATTAGGAGACGATTCTCCATGGGTATCTTGCATTTCTGTACATCTTGAGGGCAAGCATACTGGCTGCCTGTGTTCTGGGTTACATTTTTCATAGATGTTTGCATAACATATAGCCTTGAAAGATAGAGATTGTGTCTTCTTCTGAAGCAAAAGACAGGTTTATTTATTGTTTGGCATAAGAAGGTAAAGTATCTTCCTGGGGCCAAGTTTGAGCAAAATTATTGCCTTTTACCAAAGATACAGGCTCTTTAAGTGTAGAGTTCCTTTGCTAGATTGTAACCTACCATGGAGGAGTCACCTAACCCTTTCGTGCTGCCCTGTGGGATTTGGGTTTGGGTAAGTGGTATGAATGCTCACATCTTAAGTACCTCCTGCTATTGTTGTGAATAATAAAGTATTATGTTTTTAAACCCCAAATTTTGTCTTTTCCTAGCATTCGTGAAACTGGCAAATTAACCTGTTGGCATGCAAATGGAGCAATTTCTCAGACCATTCGCATTTCTTAACTTAAACATCTAGTAAGTGGTGAAACAAACCTATAAGACTTTAGAAATCACATGTTAGGTGATAAGGGCCTATACTAGAGTTGTTTGAAAGAAAGAAATGGATGTTAAATGTAGAAAGGAAAAAACAAGTTTGGAACAGAATATTTCACTATGGAGTATGAGGCAAGAAGTTGTCAGTAAGTATAAAAGATCAAAAGAATATAAAAATTCTGAGCTCGAGCAGATGGATATATAATAATAAATATTAGGTAATAAAGTGAATAGATCTAGCTCTTGGAAGACAAAAGGTTCTTTATTTTGTGTGCCATTATAATTTTGCTTCTGTGAAGTTAAATGCTGGATATTTAAAAGTTCTCTGCACAGGACCTAGCAGAGGAAGCATGCACAAAATAGAAGGTGGGTGAGAGGGGTAAAAGGAAGAAACATGTAACAGACAAAAGGATGTAAAGTTCTCTGTTGAGAAAACAAAGATCTGTAATTTTTGCTTCGTAAAAATAAAAATTTTTTAAATGGTAACAAATACTATAAAAATGTATAGGAACGGGACCAGCAGTTAGTGTAATGGCTATGTCACTGAACTTCCATGGAGTTGACCGTGGTTTGAGTCTAGGACCTGGTAGCTTAAACTGACGCTGGGTGTGTGTTCGTGCATGCCCAAGATCCCAAGAGGAGAATAGAAGAAAAGGGATTGCGGCGTGGCCATCCCCCCTGGAGGGTGATTTTTCGCTTTCTGTCTCTCTGTTTCTGTCTTTCTGGCGAGTGCATGGGCTGTATAGCAAAAACCTCTCCAAAGAAACCAAAAAAGTATAGGAACTAGATCTTCTCTCTCTTCACCTTCTCTCAAATCTAGGTGGGTAGAGTTATTGAGAAGATCTGGGAGATGGCTGCTCACTATTAGTGTGTGTGTGTGTGTGTGTGTGTGTGTGTGTAAGGTCCCTGAAGAAGAGAGGAGGGAAGAGCTGGGACAATGGCCCAGTTGCTTCTGAGGCCATGTCAGACATTCTTAGGTTGGCTGCAGGCTGTGTCTCTTCCAAGGGGAGAACTTGGCTCCCAATCACTGCTGCTTGGCAAAAACACCATTGAAGTTATGCTGGCTGAATACTTGCACTTCTATTTCCTTTTTTTAAAAAACAATAATTATTTATTTTATTTTATTTATTCATTCATTCATTTTTTAGTTTGACCAGAGAGAGACAGAGGGTAACAGTGAGAAAGAGAGGAAGTGAGAAAGTAAGCCACCAGATTCAGGACTTGAACCCTGGTCGGCCATGTGGGAGTGTCCAGCGCCTTAACTACCACACCACCTGCTGGTCCCTGCACTTCTATTTCCTTTGATAAACTTTTTAATAATGAAAGTACAAAATGTCATCTACTGCTTCTCCAATATTACTTGTGAAGGTTGCAATTTAAATATTTTAAACCTTTATTCCATACATATGTATGTGTGTGTATATGTAAAAAACCTATATGTAAGTATGTAATAAAGGTTCAAAGGTGTGTGTGTGTGTGTGTGTGTATGTGTGTATGTGTGTGTATTCTATATATATAAAATAAAGAAACCATGAAAGACAAATGAAAGGAAAGGCAAAGGAACACCTCTGTTTGTATATTATTGTCTCCTGAGTCCCTGTGCCTTAATCAATTGTCAGTACAGAAAATCGTATCGGGTTGTATTTTTAAGATAATAAATCCGCCATGAAAATCCTAGTCAATAGAATCTGAGGCACATGGTTGCAAAGCTCAGTATATTGCATTCCTTTAGGGAAAAGAAAATTGCTCAGTGTTTTCTGTTTCTGAATCTGTTGTCAATGTTTGGTGAACTCTGTCTACTGCCACACATTCCCTTAGTGAGTGGCAAATTATGCAATGACAAGATTATGTCTCTGTCCTCCCCAGGATGTCTGCAGAGGCAACACCTTATGCATTTATTACTAGAGCCCAGGTGACTTGGGAACAAAATAGCACCAGTTAGTGGTAAAAAAAAAAAAAAAAAAAAAAAAAAAAAAAAAAAAGTTTAAAAAAAAAAGTGGCACAGTTTTTATTAGACTATTTTAGGAGCTGCAGATTAGTCAGCCGTAAATGTACTGTGTAGGCATAAACCAGGTTTTCCTTCCTTCTTTCTTTTTTGTATGTATCATATTTAACATCTCGTGTATCTATGGATAACAGGTTCTCAGGTGAAGCACAGAGTATGTCACTGAAAGCCCAGTGGAGTTAAGTGTGCAAAGTCAGTCTGAACATATGCTGTAATGGATTTGACCTCGAAGAGCACTACAAAGAGAAATTGCAGATAACCATCTGAACCGACTTCTGAAGCTTGTAGCTCTGACTCCCGAGATGCAGAGAGAAAAGTGAGACCAAACACACTAGAGAGAATAACTCAGAGACAGCAGAATGAATATGAGTCTAATTTTAAAACTAAATGAAGCTAAATACAAAAATAATTTGTTCTCTAGCTATTTTTCTACATTATTTTCTTGGTTGCCACAAAATCTCCTTGAAGCACAATTTGCAGCACATGTTATACTGTTTCTGAGCATATTAGAATTTGTTAAAATGGATATCTCATCAATACATTAAGTATGTATAAAATATGCAATTGCTTAAATCTTAAGAGTATAAGCAGATGACACATCATAGTCTTATTCTCCAGGGTAAAAATAGTCTTAACAAGGATGATTTAGGCTAGTATTTGAATGCTTCTTGTGGTGGGCATCTCAGTAAGTTATAGTTGGTAACTATTTAAAATTGAAGATATTATGAATGTTATAGTATACATTATGACATTTTTCCTGTGGCCATAGTAGTAATAGCACATACACTTCTACGATTGAGATCATTTTGCATATGGCTTGCAGTCTTTGTTTTGCACAATCTTTTATAATCAATAACTAGTATTTGTTATACAGCAAGCTGGGCTTCAGGCTGAAGCATGTGGTCATAAATCAGCTCCAAGCTAAGTGGCTTACCTGGACTTCAGATGTGTGACCTTGATCTTCTCCACCAGACCCATAAACAACATACTCTAATCAGCGGGGGCATAGGAATTTCACATAACCTCTTACACCAAGAAACTCAAACACAGATACAAGGCCTCCCTATTTAGATAGTTATGCAAATGGTGCTAGAAATCATTTGGGCTTTATGATTCTGGATTTTGCTACTGTTGCATGTACCGGCATAAATGTGAACTACATAATAAGGGATGATGGAAACATCAGATCAGAAAGTCTAGATCCATAGAAAATAGTGTTGCTAGGCAAGGTGGAGATACATTAATTACATTAATTGAATATGAGGTTACTATAACCTTTGAACTTCTTTTTTTAAGAATTATTTTCCTTAGTTATGAAATGGCTGGGTTTCCTTGTGAAACATTTTGCAAACATTTCTACCGTGTTGCAGCAATTTATTCCCGTCTGTGTCAGATGATATGCTACTGATTATGGCTGCTATGCTGAATAGCTATTTCTAAACAATGCTTGCAAAATACTCCACTGTGTCATTTGTTGATGTAGTTACAAATGTACTGATAGCACCCTTAGAAAAATGTTTCTTTACAATTAACTCACATAGCGATGATGGAGCAAAATGACTTCCAACTTGTCATGTATTGTATTTTATCCTCCCCTGCTTCTTGGGTTTGGTTTCCTGCTGTTTAGTCTGAAGCTAGTGCAAATATAAGATCATGCCAGAAGTGTGATAGCTATGATGAGGTTTGGTGGCATGTATACAGAGTGTTGTCCTAAGCAGCTGGGTTTGTATTCGAGTTCCTAAATGTAGGCAGAAAATGTCGAGTGTGCTGTCAGAGACCTGAATTTGCTTCTGCTAAAATAAACCGATAAAATAAGTGGTAACAGGGAATAAAGAAACTTAAAAAAAATGCCAGAAAGTGCATGTGCTCACTGGAAATAGAGAAGGAGAGGGGGTGGGATGAGAAAGTACTCGCTCCTGTCCTCCTTGAAGAGTGGTCACCCTGCAATCCCTTCTCCATTTTTCCTTTCAGGATTTTGGGCACACATACATATGCACCCAGTGTGTTTTCAAGCTGCCAGGTCCGGGGCTCAAACTGCACATAGAGATCCAGCCGCCTTAATCACCACGCCACCAGATGGCCTGGGAATGTTTACTTAACTGTCAACAGAAATAGTCAATGCTATGAAACTACAGCATGAAGGCAAACATATTTATCACCAACATTATTTGTATAGTATTTTTGTGTTTCCTACTTTAGTTTTGGAGTCTTAGAGCAAAGAACAGACAGTCTGTGAAGAATTGTGATATGATGGCTTGTGGTGGTGTGTATTCTTTCACATGTCTGAGTGAAGCAACTCAGTCCCAGTCATTATCATTTTGTTGGTTTTTAAAAGTGCTTCCCCTTGTTTTATGGAACACACCAAGCTGAGTGCAGCAGCATGAACTACTCTATGTTATGGGGTGGGAAGTTGAAGCCATTGAACACTCTGAATTTCCCCAGCGTGTCTCAGTGGCAAAACCTCTTGTGCTCAATCTGTATGTGCTGTTCCACTGAGAAAAATGCAATGTTCAATAGCTCTCCGTGTTTCTCATTTCACACCTATGGAGAAGAGGCTCAGGGGCTGCCTGTAAAGTTTCACTGTAAAGTACATATAGACAGTCAAGTTCAAGGTTCTTTAAAAGCCACACAGGGAAACAGTTATGTTTCTGCTTGTTCTGTGTGCACTTCTTTCTTTCTAAAATGCTTAGTTTGTACAATTAGACAGCTATGATATTATTCTACTTTTAAAAAGTAGAATACATGAAAACTTGAATCATTCTTCTGAAGAAGTAGACAAGGGGCTACCGTGTGCCAGTCACTCAAGCAGTGTATAGAAAATTGTTACACTTTTTTTTCTTAATCTTTTCTGGTTAACTGCTGAATTTGGTTCATATTTAAACCTATAGTAAAAATATTAAGTGGCAATAATATTAAGTAGTAAGAATATCATATATTTGTACCTGCACTGGGGCTTTTTCTAAATGCTCCTGTCTTCCCTGACTGAATTTACTCTTTTGAAGACATCTTCAGTGAATGTCCCAGTCTGTAATATCTAAAGTAGAGAAATTAGCAGTATATTGTATTTAAACAATAGACAGACAATTTTTTTTAAATCCTTCACCATATTAGGAAAAGTCTTGAACTAGATAGTTTACATTTTTTGGCACATTTGTTAGAGCTAACCACTGAAGGGAGACATATCCTTGTTACTTCACGAGCAGATTTTGACAAATGATTTGTTTTCCCACAATTATGTTTATGTCCACCCTTAAATTGTCAGGAGGATATATCTCTTAAAATTTTTTTTTGCTAGCAAGTTAAAAGGAACCTCTTCATCATTAGGTAGAATAATATCTTCTACTGTTAGAAGATAAATGATATGAAAATGACTAGTTTTCTTCCAAAGAAAGTGTGATTGTGTATTGCATTGTAAGATATGTAAGTGGAATTTGGAGACCTTCTTGTCAGTGTAGAATTATGGATACTGTTTGAACTTCTTACAATTCCTTGAAAAGAAAATCTGATGACTAAAACTGAGGAAAGAGAGAAAGTATGTGTGCAAACAGTGTAAAAGTGGGATGCAGCTTCAAAGGGGGAACCACAATCACAAGAACACAATGTTGCTTCGCTAAGCCTATTTCCTTCTGAAAATAAACCTATACATCAGATGTAACTATTATAAATAGAAAAAGTAAAATGAGAAAAGGAAAAAGTTTTAGATTCGAACCACATCATGCCAACCCAACACAAAGTAAAACAAGCACACAGATAACTTGGCCTAGATTGTGATAAATAAATTACTAATTTGATAGATAGTTTTGAATTCACCAAACTGATGTGTTTACATTGTTTAGAAAGATATTCTATTTAAACAGGAACTATAGACAAGTTGTTAAAAAAAGGTACTTGGTATTTTGAAGATAAATCACAATATATTAGACTCCCCTCCCCCTCCCTTTAGGAAGAGAAATAAAAAGAGAATGAGATTCTAATATGTAGAAGAAATTTGACTTGAAAGGAAACTCTGTCCTCAAGTGGAGTTGAGATTTGTGTATGTTCATATAGGAATCACCCTGAAGCCTGTTGGAGTTTCTAACCACTGTATCCGTCATCACTTATGAAGTGAAAGGTAACATGCTAATAGTTTGCGTGTAAGGTCAAGATTTGCTAAGAAGGAAGGAAAAAAGTGGGACCAGTAGTTAGAGTAATGGCTATGTCGCTGGACTCCCACGTAGTCAACCGCGGTTCGAGTCTCGGACCTGGTGGCTTAAACTCATGCCGAGCCCATGTGCATGCATGCCTAAGATCTCGAGAGGAGAATGGAGGAGAAGGGATTGCAGCGTGGCCATCCTCCCTGGGGGGGTGATTTCTCGCTTTCTGTCTCTCTGTCTCTCTCTGTCTTTCTGGGAGTGCTTGCTCCCTATAGCAAAAACCTCTCAAAAAAAAAAAAAAAAAAAAAAAAAAAGAAGGAAGGGAAAAAGTAACACTTTGTTGATTGATGATGATCATTGGAAAAATGTTTCTATAAAGAATGAATGACATTTGGTTTTAAAAGCGAAGCAAAAGGTGGTTGACTCAAGCATTAAAGGCAAAAATAAAAATGCAGGATGCCTGGCCAAGAGTCAGCATTACAGAAAAAGAATGGGAGTCATTGATGATAAAAAAAAAAAAAAATGTTAAGAGATATAAATGCATTTTACTTTTTAAGATGCATTTGATTATTAAGTCAAATAACTAAATAGACTTGTGAATATAAGTACAAATTGTAGTTATCATTTTGATTCTGTTCTGAAAAAAAATGTCTGTCAACATCAGTTCAAAAGTTATTAGGATATGATACTCTATCTTGTTTTTGTGATTTTACAATTTTGCAAAGAAGATATGTTTGTAAAAGAATTTCATAGATATTTAATGTTGGAAAGGGGTCAAACAAAAATTGTTAAGTGAAGTATTTTTTTTCTGTTATAAATATATGATTGTTTCTGACATCCATAAGTTGAGTTTCTCATTAGTTACTAGTACATTGATGGAAGGCTAACACTGTGGTACTTTGCCAGGTATTGTATGAGATTCAGAAAAGTCTTAGCAGTTCTTGTCGTAAAAGGAGTTTACAGTCTAGTCATGGAAGAACAATACAATATGTTTAAATAATTAAACGTAAGATAAAGCTCTGTGACATTGTACAAGCAAGAGAATTTTAGAGGAGATATTAATTAGTGTGATGCGCTGGAAGAGGCTTCTTGGAGACTATGATTTACCAGAGTAGGCAAAATGAGCAAGATTTGGAAATAAGAATACATTTTGGCAAGAGGTGTGAAAGGGAAGAACATGAATAAATGCAAGGGATCAAAGAAGGATAGCAGGAGTGTAAAATATTTGTGTTTGTTTCAACTTGATATAAACACAGTTCTTAATTCTGAAAGTTTCATATTTGTTTTTGTTGGGATTAACATGCGTAATCACAAAAAAATGTTTAGCAATGCTGATGTTTATGTGAAGAAAATCCTGACCTCGACATTTTAGAATTGAAAATGACCTTAAATAAATGTCAACTTCTCATTTTACATTTGAGATTTAGAGGTATTGTAAATTGATGAAGGTCATCCACCTTGTTAATCCTAAAGTCAGAAGTAAAAGTCAGATCTCTTGATTCTAGGTTCATGTTCTTTCTACTAAAACCTGCTGGGTTCCTTGTATGACACGAAGAGACAACTTTGATCTTGTTCTTTTAAGTCTTCCTTGATAATTTTTAAATGAAAGTGGTTTAATGGTTACCACCCTTGCAAAAGAATTCTAATAAAATTTGCAAGCAATTGCTGATTATGGGTGTTTATGCATTTAATCCATTGAGATTACTCAGAGGTGAAAAGTTCCCTGCAATTTTAGTGATACTTTTAATCAAGCAGTCTAAAGACTGTCATCAGAGAGAAGAAAAATGAGTTTTAGATTTCCTTTATTGATACACGTTGACTTTTTAACCCTACTGCTTGACAAAGTCACCAAAGGTACATTCTTTCTTGCATGACTCCTGGTCCTGCCTGGGTTCCATAATCGTGTCCAAGGTACTTAACATTCTGCTGCAACTGCCATTTTTCACCAGATGATAATGTGCTGGTCTGTCCATTAATGTTTTAGAAAATGATTAATAAGTTTCTCACCCCTATGGAAAAAGGGGGTGTTCCCAATCATTCATAAATTCACGTTGACAAATTTGTGCACAGGAGGGTTGAGCAACCTCTTTCAGTCCAGTGGCCCCATGGGCACCTACCTCTATCTGAAAAATGGAATGAACTGTTCTATTCTCATGATAATATGAAAAACATGGAAGTATAAAAGAAAATGCAGAATTAAATGTCCCTTATTAAGGTGTGTCCTTATTTTATTTTAATTTTTGGAAATTAAGGCCAAGAGATATAATGAACCACCGTTGAAGATTTTTGAGTGGGTTCAGTTTTTACTTATGTTAATAATGTCAACTGTTTTTCTAAGATTCATCATTCCCTCTTGAGCTCGTCCATCTGCTATGTGACCAGAATGACCTTCCTTATTTCTTCTTCATTTGTAAGAGTTTTTCCCCTGGTTGAAGTGAAAAAATAGAATAAATAGCCTTTTTTTCTCATTAATGTGACTAATGAATACTGTTATTTCTATCTATATAGGGGAGAGAACTGCTTTACCCACAAAACAAAAACATATATCCTTAATTATATCATAAGCCATCCAAGGCATTAATAAATATGTTGTATTAAAAGTGCTGAAGGGACCAGAAGGTGGCGTGTTGCTTAAGGCACTGGACCTTCCCACGTGGCCGACCGCAGTTCAAGTCCTGGACCTGCTGGCTTGCTTTCTCAATTTCCATCTCTCTCTTTATGGTCAAATTAAAATAAATGACTGAATAAATAAAATTAAATAAATAATTATTTTTAAAAAAGTGCTGAAAATAGGTGATAAATATTATGAAAAGATGGTCACAGAGTAAGTGGTCTTGTGACCAGCAGTTAGCGTAATGGCTATGTTGCTGGACTCCCGTGTAGTCAATCACAGTTCACGTCCTGGACCTGATAGTAAAAAAAAAAAAAAAATCTCTCCAAAAAAAAAAAAAAAAAAAAGAATAAGTAGTATTAAGAATAATTTAAAAAATATTTTAAAACTTTCATAAATCAGGGAAATTATATATATATATATATTTTTTTTTTTTTTTTGAGAGGTTATTGCTGTAGGGTGTGTGCGCGCTCACCAGAAAGATAGAGAGAGACAGAGAGACAGAAAGCGAGAAATCACCCCCCCGGGGGGGATGGCCACGCTGCAATCCCTTCTCCTCCATTCTCCTCTTGGGATCTTGGGCATGCATGCACACGCGCCCGGCGTGAGTTTAAGCCGCTGGGTCCAAAATTTGAACTGTTGTCGACTACATGGGAGTCCAGTGACATAGCCATTACACCAACTGCTGGTCTCAAGGGCAATTATATTTTTAAAATGTCAAGAAGATATAGTTTTCTTTTTAATTTAAAAGGTCATGGAAGATACATATCATGAACAAATTATGCATAGATTGAAATTTTTTACACCAATAGACCCATAATTTAATTCCCTCTTCCAGGACCTTTTGAAGTCCCCTCATCCACGTGAAACAGATTTTGAAGTAGAATATGGTACATGTGATTTATTCATTAATATTACATGTATTTGAATTAGCTTCAGAACATTTTTTCCAATCATTCCCCTTTTCACACTGTGATAATGCTTCTTTGCAATGTCCTTACTTTCTTCCACTTATTTCTTTTCATCCACTTTGCTTCTTGTCTTTTGCCTTATTTTTGTCATTTGAAGTTATGAGGATTCATTCTGTATGAATGTGCTGTTGCCTTTGTGATCTTTGCCTTCTTCATTGATTTAGGACAGTAATTAGCATTCTTAAGGATGGTTTTTAATCTTCATTGACTTACATTAGTGTGTTTGGATTTAAAATTTTTTTATGTAAGATATCATTAAATTCACTATGCATTTGAGTTTCTTTTGAGACTATGCATCACATCCAACTATGGTGTGTGGGTGCAGTTCGGGAAGAAGAGTTTGTTTTATGTGAATTGGAACATCATTATATTAGACATTACAAGTTAGCAAAAGACATGCTGAAGTTCAAGGAACACATTGAACTGACTTTTAGTCAAGATGTAAAGTTATGACACTTTGGAAAGTCTAGATATCAGAAACACATCTGGAGACCTTTTTTTTTTTTTTTTGGAGAGGTTTTTGCTATAGGGCGCGTGCGCTCGCCAGACAGACAGAGAGAGACAGAGAGATAGAAAGCAGGAAATCACCCCCCAGGGGGGATGGCCACGCCGCAATCCCTTTTCCTCCATTCTCCTCTCGGGATCTTGGGCACGCACGCACACGCGCCCGGCGTGAGTTTAAGCCGCCGGGTCCGGGACTCGAACCGTGTTCGACTACGTGGGAGTCCAGCGACATAGCCATTACGCTAACTGCTGGTCCCTGGAGACCTTTTTACATCCAGTGAACAATGGGCGCAGTGGCTCAGCAGGTCATGTACACTTAGCGTACACATGTTGTCTGTCTCCCACATCTATCCTGGGCCTTTGATCTTTTCTGTAATGGAACTAAAGATGAGAGTATTGTCTAATCCATCTAGGAGAGGTATTGAGGAACCACAGGGAAATTAAAGCAGAGATTTAACCACATGGCATCTCTACTGATTGTCATCTCTGGCTGTCCTGACTATTTATTTATGAAAAGCTGTTATAGAGACATCCTTTCATGTATTATTCTATTTTTTTATTAATTAAAAATGTATTGAATACCTATTATAGATAAATCACTACTTAAGGTGCTAAGAATACAGTAATGAAAAGGAAATCATAGTTATAATCTGGTAAGACTAACATTAGTCTTGTTCCTTAGGTCATGCAGGTTAGGAAGACATGGAACTATCGCTTGCAAAAGATCATTTTCATTTGAAACTGTGATGATTATATGGAAATACCCATTCAGTGTATTTTATTCATTGCCACCATGTTCCCAGCTTGAATACACTGTATATTAGCCCAGTAAAAGATATTCAAATATTGAGCAAATGGTAAAATATAATCCCAAATCAATTAGAACAGAAACAGCTAAAAATGACCTAAACAGTCACCAAGGTGTGAACCCCTCACCATCAACTCCAATAAGTGTTTCATGGCTGTTAACTCTCATTATGCTTCAAAGTGTACATATCTGTATAGATCTTAGGAAATAATATATTAAATTTAAATATTTTTCTCATTTGATCACACTGTCGATCAGAGTTATGGAGCTCCAAAGATAACTTACTTTTAAATTTTTAGTATATTATATGAAATAATATAGATGATGATTTCTGTTTCGTTTTTTAAAAAAGAAATCGTGTTTAATTTCTACCAGCAATGGTGACAAAATTTTCCTGGCCATGGGTAAACAAAAATTGTTTTTATGATTCATTTAGAATCCACAATATAGTTACATTTAAGTGGATTTGAAATTTTTCTTCTGTGTGGGGCTGGCAGATGGTGTGGTGGTTAAGGGTGCTGGACTCCCACATGGCTGAACACAGTTCAAGTCCTGTACCATGGCTTGCTTTCTCACTTTCTTTCTCTCTCTCTCTCTGTTTAACTCTGTCCCTCTCTGGTCAAATTAAAATAAATAAATAAATTAATTAAATAAAAAAATCATTCTTAAAATTTTTTTCTTCTGTGAATTTGCTAATTTATTTGTGTACTTATAACTTTTATTATATATCACATAAGATCTATACAAATATGTACACTTTGAAGCTTAATAAGAGAGTTAACAGACATGAATATACTTATTGGAGCTGATGCTTAGGGGTTCATACCTTGATGACTGTTTAGGTCATTTTTAGCTGTTTCCATTCTAATTAATTTGGGATTACATTTTATCATTTTCTCAATATTTGAATATCTTTAACAGGACTAATACACAGTGTATTCATGCTGGGAATAATGACAGGTGTAATGATAGACAGTGGTTGAATGTATTAAAAAAACTTTAAAAATGAAGAAAAGAAGAGAATATCTTCTCTATCATGGCCCAACTTTTGAGCAAGGGCATTATCAATTATATTGAAAATGTCTTTTTTTCTACTTTCTAAACCCCTTACTTGTCTTTCAGAGTGCACTACTATTACTGAGTTGGGAATATATCATTTCTTTGGTTTATTAAAATAATTATTTTGCAATATATATATATGTATATATATATACATATATATATATATATATAAAGCACAAGTTTTTTTTAATTAAAAATTTTTTTATTTTTAAAATTTATTTATTATCATCATAATCTTGTTAATGTTACATTGAATTGCATATAACTTTACAGTGTATTACATTTCTTTTTCCAGAAGGAATACCATGCATGTCAGTCAATACAGTTAAAACCCCTACTTCATCATCCAATATATCTTAATTGTTTTTCCTGATCATTATTATTATTATTCCAATTATTTTTTTAACCAGTCAATCACTATTTCTCATTTTGCTTGTAAAAAGATTTATTTTCTATTTCATTTATTTCTGCTTGAACCTTTATTATTTCTTTTTGCCTGGCATTTTTCGGGTTTGTTTGTTCTTGGTTTCCAATTCCCAAAGATGTTAGTTTATCTATTTGCCATCTTTCTATCCTTTTCTTATGCACACTAATTACTGTGAATTTCCCTCTTATGACTGCTTTTGCCATGTCCCATCGATTATGGACACTTGTGTACTCATTATCATTTGTTTCCATAATTTTTTTGATTTCCGACTTAGTTTCTTCAGTAGTGAAGAAGTCATTCAGAAGTAGGTTGTTCAGTTTCTATGTGTTTGTGTATGTTATTTCTTGAAATAAATCTTGAGTTTAATTCCATCATGGTCAGAGAAGATGCTGGATATAGTTTCTATGCTTTTGAATCTGTAAAGGCTTGATTTGTGTCCTAACATATGCTCAGTCTTTGAAAAGTTTCATGCTGGGGTGAGAAAAGTGTATATATTGTGAACGTAGGGTGAAAAGTTCTATAGATATATGTTAAGTCCATTCGATTTTTAGTATCATTTAGGTCCTGTTTCTCTTTGTTTATTTTCTGCCTAGAAGATCTGTCTAAAGTAGATAATGGGGTGTTGAGATCTCCAACAATTATAGTATTTCTCCCTATCTCTCCTTTTAGCTCCAGCAGTCTTTCCTTCACATATTTAGGTGCACCTGAGTTGGGTGCATAGATATTTATAAGGATTATGTCTTCTTGCTGGATTACCCCATTTACTATTATATAATGCCCTTCTTTGTCTCTTCTTACAGTCTTTGTCTTGAAATATATTTTGTCTGAAATCAATATCGCTACTCCAGCCCTTTTTAAATTTCCATTTGCATGGAATATCTTTTTCCAGCCCTTTACTTTTAGTCTATGTATGTCTTTACCCACAAAGTGAGTTTCTTGTAGGCAACAGATAGAAGGTTTCTGTTTTATTTATTTATTTATTTATTTATTTATTTATTTATTTATTCATTTATTTATTTATTTTTAATCCATTCGGCCAGTCTATCTCTCTTAATTGGAGAATGTAATCCATTGACATTCAGTGTAATTATTGATATTACTGTACCTGATCCTATCGTTAAGTGAGCCATTTTCTTGGTTGCTTTTTGTTTTCGTATAACTGTCTGTCTGACTTTTTAGTTTTCCTGGTATTGCACTCCCTTCAGAACCTCTTGAAGAGCTGGTCTGGAATTGGTAAATTCCTTCAAATTTTTGTTTATCTAAGAATGTTTTTATCTTTTTTTCCCATATGAAAGATAATCTTTCTGGGTATAGTATTCTTGGTTGAAATTGTTTTTCATTCAACACTTTGACTATATTTCCCCATTCTTTCCTTGTCCGATGTTAGCCTGATGGGGTGACTTTTTTTTAATTAAAAAAAAATTAAAATTTTTATTTATTTTTTGAGAGGTTTTTGCTATAGGGAGCGTGTGCTCGCCAGAAAGACAGAGAGAGACAGAGAGATAGAAAGCGAGAAATCAACACCTGGGAGGATGGCCATGCCGCAATCCCTTCTCCTTCGTTCTCCTCTCGGGATCTTGGACATGCAGGCACACGTGCTTGGTGTGAGTTTAAGCCACTCGGTCCGGGACTCATACCACTGTCGACTACATGAGAGTCCAGCGACAGCCATTTTGTTAACTATTGGTCCCATTGGGTGACCTCTGTAAGTAACTTGACATTTCCCTCTTGCCATCTTTAGTATCTTGTCTTTGTTGTTTTTGCCAGTCTGGCTATGATGTGCCTTGGAGAGTACCTTCTTGGGTTGATTCTACTCAGGGTCCTATGTATTTCTTGGGTCTGGATATTTGAATGCCTTTCTAGGTTTGGAATATTTTCTTCCAGGAGTTTATGGAATAAATTATCTATGCCCTTATTATTTTCTTCCTCTTCTGGGATACCGATTATATGGATGCTGGGCGCTTGATGGTATCCAGTATTCCTCGTATATTATCCTCGTATATTGTTCTTGGTTGTTTTCTCAATCTTCTTGATACTTTTTTCTAGGTTAGTTGTTTTGTCTTCTACATTAGAGATTCGATCTGCCTATTCTAACCTACTTTTAATACTTTCAAGGGAGGTTTTGATATCCTGTATCACATTCTTCAACTCTACAAGTTCCATCTGGTTCTTGTTAAAGGTATCTATTTCTTCTTTCAAATCATAAAAGGACTTCCTCATCTCCTAGAGCTCCTTGTCTCTTTTCTGTTCCATCTCAGTTAGTTTGGTCACTACAAATATTCTGAATTTCTTATCCAACATGTCACGACATCCATAGTATTGACCAAGGGTGATGTAGGCTTGATGATTTCCCTTGGGGGAGAGGCCTTTTGTTGGTTGCTCATACTTCTTGAGCCTCTGCGATTGTTCCTAGTCATCAGGTGATCTATACGTTGCTTTTGAACTTATTTAAGATATCTCTGAGTGTTTAAAGGTGTGCAGGATTAGAAAACTGGTGATTTCTCTTATGGTTGGCCTACCTGAAAAAAATCGTGCGGTGCACATTGTGCGCCATGCCCTATTCAAAACACTGAAATTCAGAGTGTCCAAAGGCAAGTGGGGAAGGGGCAGAGGATAAGCGATTGTCCCGGCTATAAGGGTCTGCAAGCAGCCTGGTGTCTGGAACTGCTTGCTGGCTTGAACTGGTTTCCAGGTGGAGTAGGGGTGGGGTGCAAGTTTATCTTAAAGTCCCAAGAACCCAACCTGAAGTCCAGAGACGAGTAGGGGTGGGGATGAGCTATGATCCCAGCCCTAAGGGCCTGCAGCTGCAGGCAGCCTGGTGTCCTGAACACTTAAGTTTTGTTTTTAATTTTATAAAAACCGTATAATCCTGTGTACATTTGTATGCAGCTTAGTGTTTTCACTCAGTATCCTATTTCTAAGAGTCATTGAGATTGTTGTGTATAGCAGTTTATTCTTTTTCACAGTAGTCTGAAATGCCACTTCTGCTATAAATTGTTTTCTTACATCTGGAAGCCTAATTCTTGGTTTTCTATTCTTCTCCGTTGGGTCAAATTTTATTTTGAAATTTCCTATTCTAGTGTCACGTTGTCATAATTTTCCTTTGTAGCAAGTGTTGGTATCAAGTAGGGTTAGGTTCTCATTTGAGCTTATTCTTTAGGAATATCTTGGACATTCTTGAACTTTTGTTACTCTGTAAAAGTTTTAGAATCTGTTTTTCTTTTCTTCTTCTTTTTTTTAGAAAGGTTTTTGCTATAGGGTCAGTGAACTCGCCCGAGAGACAGAGATGAGAAATCATCCCCCAAGGGGTATGGCCATGCTGCAATCTCTTCTCTCTCTCTCTCTCTTTTTTTTTTTTTTTTTTTTTTTTTTTTTTTTTTTTTTGTGGGGCATGCATACACATGTACCTGGTGTGAGTTTTAAGCCACTGGGTCCAGGACTCAGACAGTGGTCAACTATGTGGAAGTCCAGTGATGTAACCATTATGACATCTGCTGGTTCCTAGAATGAGTTTTTTTAAGTAACTTGGAAAAAAGTTAGGATTTTATTATCATTGTATAATTCAGCCTTCTTTGTATTAGTCAACAGTCAGAAAAACAACCAGAAGGAGTTATTTATTAAAAGATTTATTGCAAGAAATTGACTTACATGGTTGTGGGACTGGCTAGGGAAGTCTAAATTCATGGGCAGATAATCAGGAAGGGCAGGCTGGAACTCTTGGGACATGCTGAAGCTGTTGTACACAGATAGAATTCCTCCTTCGGGGAGGTTTCAGGTTTGCATCTAAGGTCTCTTAACTGATTGAATCAAATCTGCCCAGTTTATGTAGGGTTATCGCTCTTATTTAAAGTCAACTGATTATGAACTCTACAAAAATACCTCATGGCAGCATTTAGATTAGTGTTTGAGTAACTGAGCACTATGGACAAGTCAATTTAATACATAAAGCTACTGCACTTGTTACAGGAATGGTAGGTTTCGCCATTGACTTATATTTATCTTTCCATATTTAATTCCTTTTCATAAACTTTTTTTTCTATACAGATCTGTTTCTAATTTGCATATTTGAGCAGTAACATGCTTTGGTGTAAGGAAAAGCAATAGATTTTTGTGTATAGACTGATGTATCTAATTTGTTAAGTTTTTACTATTTCTTCTATTTTTTTTTCTTCCATGAAGGGTTGGGTGGGGAAAAGGGGGAGAAAGGCAGAACCTCAACAGGATCCTAGTGCTGTTATCTGTTCCTGGCCTTCAGCCAGCCCTGGATCATGGGTAAGCTTGTGCTCAATGTACTCAGGGAGGTCTTTGGGCTTGAACTGAGAACCTTCCCATGTCAGATTGTCTTACAAAGCATCATGTTTTGTAAGAAGTTTTACTATTGGCAAAGTTTTACTATTTCTAATCATTTTTTTTTCTGGAGATTATTTTGGGTATTTTATTATTCAATTATATCACTTACAAGAATAACACTTTTTCTCTCTTCAGTGCTTTTTTTTAAAAAAAATCACTTTTAAAATTACACATGGCAAAATTTACTCTTTGTGATGCAGTTTCATGACTTTTAGCAATTGCATGAAGTCATACTATTACAATCAAAATAAGAAGTTACATCACTTTACAAAATTTTTCTACACTACCCGTAGTCAATTTCTCTCCTCTCCCACAACCCTGGAAACCACTGATTTGTTTTCCACCCTTAAATTTGCCTTTTTTAGAATGTTGCACAAATAGAATCTTGCATATGAAGAGAAGTTATTGCTTCTCTTGGTAAAATGACTACAAGTGTATGTTTAACTTTATAAGCAGCAACTAAACTGTTTTTCCAAAGTGTCTTGACTGTTTACATTCTCACCGGATTGGAGTTACACTAGTACTTTGTTACATTTGATATTCTCAGTTATTAAATTTATTTGTTTACTTTTGAGTTACCAGAGTTTAACATGTTCTGGATATAAGTCAGGTAATATTATTTACAAACATTTTCTTTTAGGTTAAGGCTTTTCTTTTCTTTTTAACTGTGTTTTGTGCAGAGTAAAACATTTTTGATTTTTGTAAAACCCAAGTGTCAATGTTTCTTACTGTTTTTTTTTTTTCTTTTATGCTTTTGGAGTCAAATCTAAGAAATTTTTGCCTAACTTAGTGTCACAAATGTTTTCTTCTAATGTTTTGTAGCTTTACATTTAAAAAATTTTTTTTGAGAGGTTTTTGCTATGGGGAACATGTGCTTGCCAGACAGACAGAGAGAGACAGAGAGACAGAAAGTGAGAAATCACCCCCCAGGAGGGATGGCCACGCTGCAATCCTTTCTCCTCCGTTCTCCTCTTGGAATCTTGGGCATGCACGCACATGCGCCCGGTGTGAATTTTAAGCCACTGGGTCTGGGAAGCGAACCGTGGTCAACTATGTGGGAGTCCAGTGACATAGCCATTACCCTAACTACTGGTCCCAGGTTTTACATTTTATATTTATATTTATTATATACTTTTGAGTTGATATTTTGTATATAAAATGTATAGTATGGGATGAATTTCAATGTTATTTTTGCATGACAGTAAATGCATAAGGCTGTACATGTATTTTTGAGATAAAAAGAAAAACATGCTTCTTTTTACTACCCAGTTGGAATTTGATTCTTTTTGATTGTGAGTAAAAGAATAAAAATCTTCACATTTTAGTCCCCTCATGTGGGAAGTCTAACAGCTAATATACCATGACCATAAATACCCCTGATTCCAAAGTGTCCCTGATACAAAAGTGTAAGTGCACTTGGTCTCTGAAACCATATAGCTACTGCTGGGGATACCATGAGAGGGAAATGATCATTTTATATTGCAGTGGCAGGTTTTCTGTCTTGTATCACCTTCCAATAAGATTGTGCATCTTTAAGCTATCTAATTATATCAGTAATTTTTTAGGCAAAAGGGTGATGGTTGTACAGTTTAGTCATATGAGCCTCTCAGGTGTTTAAGCAAATATCAGTGGTACAGAACAATATTTTCCTCAAGGGGGTGCTAGCACGAAGAGGTCTGCAGACCTAATGGTGAACTCTCCCTCTGCTTATAACCACAGTGACTGTAAGTCAAATGTTCAATTCCCTGAAGTCTGCTTCCACAAGTAAAACCTTGTCTTCCAATAAGTTTAGTGATAATTAAACCTATATACCTAGACCTGCTGCTATAGGGCAAAGGGAGCGAATTATTAAGCTTCTGTTAAATAGCTCCATGGCTTACAGTGTTTTACATATATCCTAATTCAGTCTGGCTTCACATAAGCCAGTCTGATATTAGTATCCAATTTCTATGTTGGAGACAGAGGTTCAGAAAGTTAAAGGCTTACTCATAGCACACACCCAGAAAATGGAGGAGCCAGGTACCCAGCATAGTTACACTTTCAAAGCCCATAAGTGAAATCTAGGAAGGATTCTACCCCGCAAATCTTTAAATCCATTTTTTATAACTTTCTCATTGTTGCTGAAAAATGACCTTTTCTTGTGTTAGGAAGCTTGTTGCTTAGTCCAAAGTCCTCACTATTGATGTCCTTTTGGCTGAAGCTTGGTGGTTGGCCTAGGTTAGTACCTCTTTATCTTGTTCCTGTCTGTTCTAATCATTATAGCCTTACTGGGCCATGGGACCAAATAGCCTTGCACTGACAGCCTTAAAGAAAAATAATGAAGTCCTCGTCTCCATCAGCCACGAAGAGATCTTCCACCTTAGGGAGAGCTATAAAAAGACATATGAAAATCAAACAACTGAAAAATAGCACTTGTTTACTCTCAGTAGGTAGGATTGATTTTTACTTGTTCTACTTTCAATTAATTTACCTAATTTAACCTTTAACAAATGTCACCTTCCCTTCCAATCTCAGTAATATATGTTTTTTTCCTGATTTAAATTTAAAGCCTCTCCATTTACTTTCAGTAGCTGCTGCCCTTCTAGGTCATAGTGGGATAGAGAGAGAGAGAAAAGGAAGATGAAAAGAAAGCTTTTAGAATTCGACATTTAACAATTTAACTTTCATTAGCATAAGCTTCCAGAATGTGGTGACCCACTGAAGTATATTCAGTTGTCTCCCCTTAGCCTTAGGAGACAGAGTTGAAGCCCCCCAGTGGATGCCTGAAATCAAGGATAATACCAAACCCTATGTAAACTATGTTTTATATCTACATCTACATCTGTATCTATATCTATCTATCTAGCATGTGTGTATGTTTGTGTACATGTATGTGTATATATAATATATATTATAAAGTTTAACCTATTTTTACGATTTTATTTTTATTATTGCCAAAGGGCACATGTTCTCTACAAACAAAGAGAGAAAGCACTCCACAATGGGACATGGACATGCTGAAATCCTTTTTCTATTTCTTTATTCTGTCACCTGTGCACATGCATCCAGTGTGTTTTCCAATCCACTGGGGCCAGGATTTGAACCACAGTCAGCCATGTGGCATCCAGCTCCCTTATGCACAGCATTTAACCACTGTGCTATAGGGCTGGCCTGGTTTAATCTAATTTATAAATTATACACAGTAAGAGATTAACAATAATAATTAAGAATAAAGTAGGATAATAATAATAATAATAATATAATACAAGTTATGTAAATGTGGTCTTTCTCTCATTCTTGAAATAGCTTATTGTGCTGTATTCACCCAGTTCTAGGCTGTGGTTGACCATGACTGACTGAAAGTTTGGGGAAATGAAAGTAGTGATGGGGTTTGGGGGGAATCTGCTGTAAATGCATTGCCCTGGGGATAGAGTGGTTGGGTTTTGAAAGAATAATAAATTGATTTTAAGTTAATAAAGCCAATCACCATAAAAAATAGTCTAGCTGATGGGAACCAGCAGTTAGCATAATGGCTATGTCGCTGGACTCCCACGTAGTCAACCGTGGTTCGCGTCCCGGACCTGGTGGCTTAAAACTCGCGCCGGGCGCGTGTGCGTGCGTGCCCAAGATCCCGAGAGGAGAATGGAGGAGAAGGGATTGCGGCATGAACATCCCCCCTGGGGGGGTGATTTCTCGCTTTCTGTCTCTATGTCTCTCTCTCTATGAGAAAAAAAAATAAAAAAAATAGCCTAGCTGTGGAGGAGTGCCCATGTTTGAAATAAATGACTTCAGAAGCTACTGCTGAGCAAAACGCACACCTCTTGCTCATAGTTGCTACGCACTGTCCCTTCATTCTGCTCTCCAGCACTGTGCTGCAGTTCAGATCCGGGATCCCTGATAAAGTACAGATGTGGTTCATCAGGTCTCGGTGGGGCTGGAAGTTATACAAGCCCCTTCTTTTTTTTCCTTTTTTTTTTTTTTTTTTAAATTGCTATAGGGCATGTGCACTAGCCAGAGAGGGACAGAGAGAAAGAGCGCGAGAGGGAAAGGAAGAAAGCACCTCCTAATGGGGTATGGTCATGCTGTAATCTATTCTCCTCCATTTTCCCATCCATCCTGATTTTTGGTCACACATGCACACATACCTAGGATGTTTTTCAAGCCACTGGGGCTGAGATTTGAACTGCAGTCAGCCTTGGGGAATCCTGTTCTCTTAACCACTAGGCTATGGGGCTGGCCCAGAGTGTGCATTTCTAATAAGCTCCCAGCTGATGCTGTTGCTGCTCACTCTTGGTTCACATTTTGAGTAGTAATGTTATAGACATTTTGAACTCTGAAAATACAATCTTGTTAAGGACCTACATGGGAAACTTGGCTGTGTTTGCATGTAGTTTTCCCATATATAAAGAAATATTTAGGTTAAATTTTTAAAAAAATTGAAGGCTTATATTAAGAAATTTGTGGGTGTGTGTGTACATAGGGTACTTTATTCTCCACAGAGTGATCCATGCTAAGGTGGGTTGGGCTCGGGCCGATGTCCCCATATGCATAGAACCGAATAAAGCGGGTCTCTGGGAAGCCCGGTTTGCCTTGATGTGAAGGGGAGATGGGGAAGAGGGAGATGAACATTACATCCCGCAGAAGTGAAGCCCCCCCGATGGCAGCAGTAGTCCTGCAGGGAGACACTGTGGGCCCTGAGGGCATCTTCCCCAGTCAAACTGAGGAACTGGACCACATCAGGGCCCTGCAGAAAGCACGGGGGATTGGAGCAGTGAGGAGCCTGAAGAAGAGCAGGACACCGGGGCAGGCCCAGCGGGCTACTCCTACTAGCCCTTGAAACAAGATCCTGAACAAGAGGAGGTGGAGCTGGCACAGTGGGGGATGGAGAAGATGTAGTTGGTGACATCCAGTATCGGATGCAGGCCCTGGGGTTCCATTTGCCAGACCCACCATCAGAGAGTGAGGATGAAGATGAAGAGGGAGTGACAGCATTGAGCAACCACAGCTCTGTTCCCATGGATCCAGAACAGGCAGAGCTGGTAAAAAGGACGATGGCCAGAGTAAGCCTGCCTGCACCAGGGGTTCCTGCTTGGGCTCGGAGATATCAGATACCCAATAGGAAGACGTGGTACAGAAAGCCCTCCAAGTCCGGCAAGTATCCCCTTCCTGGAGGTGACCACACTGAGAGCTGACCTATCCTACATTCCAGGCCAGAACCAGCACAGGACTGAACACATCCCCGGTTATATACTAATGATTTTTATATAAGGAAGTTAAAATGAATAATTACAGCTACTATTCACGACTTAGTCTATACTAGGTACATATACATATATATAGTGTTATTAATTCTGACATCCTGTTTAAGAAAATTTTTTATTATATTATTAAATTATTATTATAAGAAATTATTATTTACATTTAGAGGTAAGAAGACCAAGGCATAAAGTGATAGTTTTATGATTCCATGAAGCCCCACCGTTAACGAAATGGTAGAGGCTGAATTTGAACTTTGTTTCTAAGACATGTGTTGTTAATCACTATTACTATAAAATATTAGGTAATAATTTAAAACCCTTTTTAAAATGGAATAAAAGATGGTGGACATTGGGACCAGCAGATGATGTAATGGTTATGTTGCTGGACTCCTATGTAGTCCACCGCAGTTTGAGTCCCTGACCCGGCAGCTTAAAAGTTATGCTGGGTGTGTGCGTGCCCAAGATACTGAGAGGAGAGTGGAGGAGAAGGGATTGCAACGCTCATCCCCCTGGGGGCAGATTTCTTAGTTTCTGTCTTTCTGTCTCTCCAGTGAGCAAATGCACCCTATAGCAAAAAACCTTGCAGCTCGTTTCCTCATTTGAAAATAGTGGTAATACCTGCTCTGCTCTTCTCTCCATGTTGAAGTTGTGAAAAATAAATGAAATCATCACAGTTTGTTTCGTGACCTGTAAAACAGCACTAAGGGGTAGTTTCCCCCCTCATTTATTGTACATAGCATGTCAAATAAGTGTGATGACTTTATAAAACTTTAAATATTTGTCCCAGTCTCATCTGAGACTTGGGATAGGAGAACCTTCATGTGAACAGAACAGCTGTTTAGTTTGAGTTGAGGCACAGGGTTAACGTCTGTACAGTTCAGGTCACTCTTGCCCATCCTGGAGCTTGTTTTCTTTTCTCCCACTTGGACAAAATGGAGCTGGTGATCTGTAAATTCCTTTCCAGATCTAACAGCTGAAATTTTATTTTTTTTCCAGCTGATTTATAACTGCTTTTGGTTAGTTGTCTTTGATGAGTTTGGATGATGATGATGCTAATAATGAGAATTATTTTGCAAATTTGTCTCTGGTTTTTTTTTAGATAACATTTTATCAAGTTCTGATAGAA
Organism: Tupaia tana; assembly: GCA_026018925.1. Taxonomy (NCBI): domain Eukaryota; kingdom Metazoa; phylum Chordata; class Mammalia; order Scandentia; family Tupaiidae; genus Tupaia; species Tupaia tana. Next base: position 46,718,046 of record JAKSZU010000002.1, on the reverse strand, counting down.
GAATTTAATCTTTTTTTTTTCTTTTTTTTTTCTTTTTTTTTTTTTTTTGGAGAGGTTTTTGCTATAGGGTGCATGCGCTCGCCAGACAGATGGAGAGAGGCAGAGAGATAGAAAGCGAGAAATCACCCCCTAGAGGGGATGGCCACGCCGCAATCCCTTCTCCTCCATTCTCCTCTTGAGATCTTGGGCACGCACGCACACGCGCCCAGCTTGAGTTTAAGCCACCGGGTCCGGGACTCGAACCGCAGTCGACTATGTGGGAGTCCAGCGACATAGTCATTACGCTAGCTGCTGGTCCCAGAAGAATTTAATCTTCATGCAAACTGCAACTGTTTCCATTCAAATGAGTTCAGAAGTAGGGAAGAACTTATATGGCTGTTAAAAAAATGTACAGTTTGCAGGCTGGGAATTAAGATTACTGGCTCGTACACAATATTTGATACAGAGGCCTGTTTTAGGGAAATGCGACCTGCAATACAGCTTTAATGGATATTACAAATCTCAGAGCTGAAGAGAAACAGCAGTATCAAAGTTCTATGCTCTGCTTGTAGTGAGTCAGGAGAAAATCAGGAACAGAATAAATTCCTGAGATCCACGGGGAGAATGTGCAAGTAAAAGTTGGCTATGATCAAGTGGAGATCTAGAAATCAGACAGGTGATAAGGAAAAATGGTGAACTATTCAGATGCCTGGACACAGCAGGAAAAACATGGAGTGTGCTTTCCAGAAATAATAACGGCCATTCAGTTCTGTTTTCTTCCTTCCTTTCTCTCTCTTTTCTCTCTCTTTCTTTTCTTTTCTTTTCTTTTCTTTTCTTTCTTTCCTTTCCTTTCCTTTCCCTTTCTTTCTTTCTTTCTTTCTTTCTTTCTTTCTTTCTTTCTTTCTTTCTTTCTTTCTTTCTTTCTTTCTCTCTCTCTCTTTCTTCTTTCTTTTTCTTTTTCTTTCTTTCTCTTCTTTCTTTCCCCTCTCTTTCATTCTCTTTTTCTTTCTCCTTTCTCCTTTCTTCTATTTCTCTTTCTTCTTTCTCTCATTTTTCTCTCTTCTTTATTTCTTCTTTTTCTTCTACCACCCATCTATCTATCATCTATTTAATACCAGCTGTGCATGGGAGCATGAGAGAGAAAGAGACACAGAGAGAGAGAGGAGAGAGGAGAGAGGAGAGAGAGAGAGAGAGAGAGAAGAGAGAACAACCCCTCCCACAAAGGGGTTCTGGTCATGCTGCAATCTTTCTCCTCCATTCTGTCTTGTCCTGAGCCCACATGCTCAAGTGCCCACTGCAGTCAGCCATGTGGGATAGGGTTTCTTAGGCAGAGTGCTTAATCACTGTGCTGAGGAGCTGGCCCAGTGCATTTCAATTTGTATGTCATTATGGTTTAATGTTGCTTTCTATTCTGAAAATATTCCTTTATGATAGAAATCCATATCTCCTTTCTGCTAATGAGGAAGTGAAGACTTAAAGAGGTTAGTTTGCTTACTTCTGAAGTGGAGAAACTAGAAATTGTAAATTCCATGCATTTCCCACCATACTCTGTAGTCTCTTTTATGCCAAAATTACTGTGATGTATTCATTCCACAAAACAGCAAAACCATCCATGAACAATTTTATATATATATAAATATATATATATATATGTATATGAGTATATATATATGTATATGACATATATATATATATATATATATATATATACTCATCTTGTTACAAATATTAATGCTCACAACTTAGATCATGATAGGTTCAATTCTCAAGTCTACTTTGGGAGAATAGAAAATACCTCCCTCTTTGCATCTGTGTTGATACTCTATGGCTTCTTTTTATCTAAAAAAAAGTATTCATCTATTATCATTATTTTTAATTTTGACTAGAGAAAGAGAGAGAGAGACAGACAGACAGAGAACAAGGAGAGCAAGCTATCAGGTCCAGGACTTGAACCACAGTGAGCCATGTGGGAGTTCAGTGCCTTTAGCCACCATGCCACCTGCCGGCCTTGTTACCCTGTGGCTTCTTATACCTGGATGCCTCTTAAGGGCTGGAAAGGACTCTTGTCTTCTAGCTGTGGGAGGAGGAAAGATCATGCCTTCCTTACGGTCCTTCACAGAATATTTCCACAATATCTAAACCATCTGAAACATGAATTAGTAACAATCAAGGTCCTACAAATTGACTAGAAGTGTAAAATATATTAAAATAACATTTGCAAACACAAAAAAGGGACAAAAGTCCTATAGCTCTCATATAGGCAATCAGTACCTTGTTGATAATTTTATGTCTCTTTATGGCCTCTGCAGGTCTTTGTTTCCCCTACATTCTCTACCCAGCTCTAACTTTTACAAGTTATTCAGATCTGTAGATTATTCCTTATCGTATTTACTCTACTTATTTACCACCCTCCTTGTTTAAATCTGGTGTAGCTCAGTTGAAAGTTGTTTTTTTTTGTTTGTTTGTTTTTGAGAGTTCTGAGACTGAACATATCTCATCCTTGACCATCTCTCTTTTCTCGCTGCTGCTGTTGATTTACTCACATCTGTGGGCTGTAGTCTGTCCATGCCTGGAGCCTGCGTCTGCTTCTGCCTCTGCCCTGGGAGGAAGCTGTCTTACTTTTGGTCAAGGCTGGCCTGTACGAGGAAGCAGGTACATAGCTGTACTATTTGATTGGTGACGTCGTGATGAAACCCTCTTCTGGGGCAAGATTTTACTATCTGTTAATGTAAATAAGGCAATGTTATTTATATTTCACACATTATAAAAACTTAGGTAAAATACTTTTCAAAGATAACCAGTGAGATAAAAGATCAACAGGCTTTTTATTATTATTATTATTATTATTATTATTATTATAACAAAATTCCTTTCCAGGTGTCCTTTTTATGTTTGGCTACGTTTTATTCTACATTTTGTTGTTGTTGTTTTCAGTCTCAGGTGACTGTGCAGACTCCCTGAAATCTCATTTCCTGCTTCTTTTTGGCCTCTGCTAAATGCACTGGTGGACCTGCTTCCTTGTTTCTCTCATCTCTCTCTCTCTCTCTTCATTAGATTTGGCCTTTTGGGCTACATGCTTGCTAGCATATGCTAAAATCATAAAAAGAAGCAGCATACATAAAGTTCTCTTTTCAAATGCTGAAAACTACAAACTGAAATATTAGGACCTAGCATTTGTTTTCAACATTTGTGTCTTCTGTTTCCCTAAACGTATTATCAAGGAAATCAGCCACATAATGGTAAAAAACAAATAAGCAAACAACAAACATACTTATTCTGAACGGGGAGTTAGCTATGTGTGCAGGTTATCATAGTACTACTTGGTAGGAAAACCTCAATTCTTACCTATTTCTGGACTCCTAGAAGATGTGTATCACTGTGAGAAAAACCAGTTGTATATGTTACAGATCTTTTATTTAGAAAAAGAAGGATAAAACTGGTCTTATCTTTGCTTTAGTCAATTATTGTTTACTTTGTAATTGTTTTTTTTATCCAAAAAAGAAAAACCATATCTCACCCAGAAGTGGAAAAATACAAATTTGAGTTCAGTCATAAAAAAAAAAAAATCACAGGAAAAATAGCAGTTATTATTTTAAGATCAGCTTCATGATATAGCGTGATTCTGCTATTGTGTATTGCCACAGGAAAGTACCTCAGAAGAGTTAGCATTATAAATATTCATCCTGACATGTCAGAAAAAACACTTTGCCATTCAATAATTTTCCCCATTAGCAGGATGTATGTTTTCAGGTAAAAACAAAACAAAACAAAACACCTTTATATACCCCAATTAATTTAAGAATGGTAAAAGGGTTCTTTGCATTAAAAGTTTTAATTCATCTGCCTGCATTTGAAATGAAACATTTACGTATTGCTTGTAATAGCAAAATAAACTATGATGGTCAGAACAGTATGTTTATTGGGAGGGGCTTTGGGGCTTCTCTTAAGCAGAGACCCAAGTCAAGCTTCTAGAGTGTTGGAAATGTTCTGGTGTTGGTTATGTGGTATATGTATACCTAGAAATTCAATTTATGGGGCCAGCAGATGGTGTAGTGGTTACATCGTTGGACTTTCACATGGCCAACCACAGTACAGTTCTGGACCTGGTGGCTTGAAAATAATGCTAAGAATTCAAAAACTAAAAGCATGAGAATGATATAAACTGGAGTTAAAAATATTCAGGAAGTGGAACAACCTTATGGTCAACATATGTAGAGAGACAGGTGTGCCTCAGGGCATTTCAGGCTCAGGGATAGTAGAGAAAGGCAATAACCTCGTAAGACGGTATTTTCATTGTCTTCTGACCTTCCTTTCTGAACTATCTTAACTGTGTGTATCTCCCAGAACATGGGCCCAGCTTATTTCTTCTGATTGTTCATCCCTTTTCCCTAAAGCCCACTAGTGCACTAAAATATCAGATTTGTCTTGAGATGTCCATACTCCTCTGCCTGGAGGTGGGCATACATGGAGGTGGGCATACATCTCACGGGCTCCCACAGCACTGTCCACCCACCTACTCTGCACTGTTCTGTCATTATTTGCACATGAAACCATGGGCATAAGCCATGTGTTATTCATGGACTATGTGTTACCCAAATGCAGATACTATATTTCCAGTTCCTGCAGTCTGGATAAATAAGTGTATATTTATGGAATGGGCGAAAATAATTAAAATCGCGCTGGAAGGTAAAGAAAAAGCCTTGGAATAGTGGGATACACTAGGTGGTATGTTGGTAGCTGTGTGACCTGGGATGGAATTTAACTTTTCTGAACCTTAGTTTCTACATATTCCAAAGGGAGGATAGTAATTCCCATCAAGTTAATGTATGGGATAAAACATAAGGATTACATGAGAGAGCAGATACAGAAATACCAGGGTTCTAGAACACAACGATATTTGGCCCTTCTTTATACCTTCTTCCTTGCATCCTCAGAAAGGCTTGAGCTCCTAGTCTTCCACTGGCACGAGGGTATCTGTGTAAGGATAAGGAGCAGGTACATGTCTGCAATGCTTGTCTGTGGATCCATGCACACACACACACACACACACACACACACACACACACAGAGGACACAGAGGTACTCTTCCATACAGTCTTTGCTACAGGGACTATTCCTAGCTTGGATCCTTTGGATAACATTTAGAAGAGGATTTCAATGTTGATTTCAACATTAGCTGGAATGACCCCTTTCCATCCCTTTGGGATGGAAAATAATTTTTTTGGGGGGGAAGGTCATCAATAATTATCTTGAAAATATAGTTTCTTGGAATATTTGCCCCTCATATGCCTTTCATAGAGAACACATCGTCATAATGCTCTTGCCAATAAGTCATTCTTCATTTTAACATTTTCATTATGCATTCTGATTTTTAACCTTGAAGATTTTTAATGGAGCTATATAAATTTGCCTCAAGATGACATGAAATATTACTAGATCTTTTCTGTATTAGTACTTATCACCTAAGCAGGTATTATTTTTGGTGAAATCCAGGAACATGTTACCCAAGCTTAGTAAAGTCAGTACTCACCCTGGTGTATAATATTTCAACAATACTATTTCTGAATTACAATCAAACTGAATGAGAACATTTATCATTTGTTGCCGGGACTATAGTTACTAAAGATTCTGGCTATGCTTACCCTGCATGTACTTTCTGACATGGTGATCTAAGTAAATTTATTAAAATGTCTCTCAACTTCATCAGTTTATGATGTTTACTTTTACCATGTCTTAGACCTTACTTGAAGCACTTCTTTCTTTTCAATTTCTCAAGTTTTTATGCCCTGAAATATGGTTCTCTCTGATGACAAATTCCATTCCTTTAAATATCTATGGCTTTAACTTCCTTTTTGTTTTTATTGAGATCTCCAATCTCTCAGCTCTTCAGTAAATTCCCCTGCATTGATATCACTTACTTCTTTCCATCTATACTCCATGGGCAACCATTTCTCATGCACCTTTTTTTTTTAAGAGAGAATTTTCCTATAGGGTATGTACACTTGCCAGAAAGACAGAGACAGGGAGACAGAAGGTGTGAAATCACCCCCTGGGGGTATGGCCATGCCACAATGTCTTCTCTTCCATTCTCCTCTCGGGATTTTGGGCACACATGCACACACACCTGGTATGAGGTGGACCAGCGGGTCTGAGATTCCAACCACAGTTGACTATGTAGGAGTCCAGAGATGTAACCATTATGCCGTCAGCTGGTCCCTAGCTACTGGGTGGTTAAGGCGGCTGGTCCCATGGCCAACCATGCAGTTAGAGTCCTGGACCCAGAAGCTTAAAGACCACTTTCAGGCATATGTGTGTGCATGCCCAAAATCCTGAAAGGAAAAATGAAGGAGAAGGGATTGCAGGGTGGCCATCCCTCATAGGAGGAGGTGCTTTTTCACTGTCCCATTCTCTCCCTCTTTTTCTCCATCTGTCTGCAGCAAGTCACTTGCCTTCTAGCAAAATAAATAAATGAAAAAAAAAAAAAAAAGAAAAAACACCAATAGGGAACCTGGAGATCAGCTATCATGTCTGCTTCATCCCCTTTATATGCCACATGTTTTTCCACAACTAAAGAAGCATTTGTTGCCACCATTTGAGAGTGCCATACTTGGTGAATTCCTATATTCTCCTTGTTTCCATATAGGAGTGACTATTGTGCTTATTCCATTCTGTCCTGCTCTCCATTTGCTTATTAGGTGTTAGAAACTGGATTACTTCCCATTTGGTTTGTAGGTCACTAGACATTGAAAAGACACATCTAGACATTATGGGAAAAATATTCTCTTAGTCCGAGATTCTGCATATTTAACTAGCTTGCAATGTCAGAATGGGCTTAGAGCTACCATCCTTGAGCAGGGGATGAGAGTGTTCTGTATGTGGGAAGAAGGGTGAGTGTGGATTCTTGGTTGGCCAGAGGAGTTATGAATACACTCCAATTTCAATTCTCCATTTTTCCTTTTATATATGGAACTCTGTATTTTTTGCTGGGCACAGAAGGAGAGATTACTCTTCATAGATTCCCTTGCAACTAGAGACAGCCATGCAGCTAAATTATAGACAATGGGGAAGTGGAAATGATAGTACATCTTTAAAGTTACCACTTAAAGAAAACTGTTTGCTGTGGGCTCCTCTTCCACCTTCCCAGTGGCTGAAAAGTGGCAAACCAACTATGGAATCCATTAGTTAAATTGATGGAGCTTCTCTGCTAGCCTTGGATCCTCATGGCATCTTATAGGAAGGGGAATTAAATGATTTTATTCAAACCCTTGTGTTTTGAGGTCACCATGTTAGAGCGGCTTACACATCTTAATAATCTTAAGTATCATCCCATCCATTAAGCTTTTTTTCCATTCTCCCTATCAATGCGATTGCTATCTTTTGACTTCCAATAACACTTTTCACTTTTTTTCACATCACTTATTACATTTTCTTTATCATCATTTTAATATCCTTTAGTGGCAGTGTTATTCGGAACCCTTTGGAGGACATGGAAGGAGGGAAAGCAATATCTAACTCAAATATTATACTTGGTAGGTTCGCACATAGGGCTTGGAATATAAAAGCTATTAAATAAATATTTGCCTAATTGAATTGACTTTTTAATTATCCTCTAAGTAAAGTATATATTCGCTGGCTGAATGGATGTGGGAAATAGTAATTGAGATAATGAAATTTTTCAGATAAGAAGATACGAATAATAGGGCATGTTATATATGTACATTTCTTACCCTTGAAAGTATCTTACTAGCCATAGCTTTGCTGAATATTTTGTCTTTTTAAATACATTGCGTTATCTTGGATATCTCTTAATATAAAGGCTATGACATCAGATTGTAATTTTGGACTGCTTAATGAAAATTTCCTTCAAAAAGTTTGAAGTTATGTTAAAATAGGCAGTGTGTCGCAGTGAAATTTACATCACATAGTTCTCAGTTTGGAATGATTTTCCCAATTACTAGTTGTATGATCTTAGGCAAGAAACTTCACCTTTCGAAGCCTAGTTCCTCATCCATAGAATAAGCAAAATGGCATTTATTTTACTGTTTCAGTGTTTTAATAACTCAAATTATATGTAATAAAATCGTTACACATACAATTGATCAAAAAGTTAACTCTTAACATTTCAGTCCCATAAAATGAGCACATCATTTCTTTGTATTTGCGGAATGAAATAGTCCTCATCTTATTTTCTCAGTAACTTGGATTATGACAATTCATCAAGATGTAAGCTAAGTTTCCTGTCAGAGATCACAACAGAGATTCAGTGCTGAAATCCCTATACATAGTTTCTTTCTGTTTAAATAATTTAGCTGTTGCCTGCTGCTTATGTGGCTTCATCATTTCTCATCATCTTTAAAGATGACATTGTAGATATTGTTAGTTCCCTCTGGCATACTTCCGTTGGTAAGATTAAGGTTTGGAATGATTATGGAGAGACTGGGTTACATTTCATGCTGTCTGCTCTTACCCTGAGTGTATTCCTTCCCTCTCAGGGCATGTCCTGGACACCGGCTTCAGGAGCACCTACTTAAGAGAGGCTCTGGGAATGGAATGTATAGGAGGACACAGGAGATGTGGCCCCTTTCTCTAGGAGTTCATCCCCTAGCTAGGAAGAAAACATGCACATAGAAAATGGCATGAAAGCAGTAAAAGTACTACATTCAGAACTGTAAAAGCAAAGGACAGGTAGAGTTCATAAGTTCTGATAGGGTACATATCCAGGAGAGATCAGAATCAGGTGGGTTTAATCGAGGACGGCTTCTGGAATAGGTAATCTTGAATTCAGTCTGGAAGGAGCTGAGAGACTTAAATTTGAGTTGAATGAAAAGGCATTCTAGGTGAAAGGAAAGAAACAGAAGCAGAAATAAGGAGTCATCAGTAGGGACTGAGTTTCGAATGAGTGGGGCTTAGATTAATGAGTTTTTATTGCATTGGTTTGATTCTAATATAGAAAGTATATTAAGAAAAACATGAGCCATGAATGGATATGACTTATACAAATTTAAAAAACCATCATTTCACTATTACAACACATTTTAAATGTCTTTGACTGCAGGAATTATTATTGTGTAGGCATAGATGTTTTGGAAGCAAAGATGAGGCAGGCATAATAGCCTCTAAAATAAAACAGGCACAACATCTGGGGTAGCATATGGGTGTAGCATGGAGGAAACTGACTTGGGCGTCAGTTTAAAAAACAAATTCCAATCTATGTGTGCCAGTTGGTAGTTGATAGAATTTTCTTTACTCATCTTGGAAGCATACAACAGTAATGGACATGTTGGGCTCTGGGTGTGACTGTAATCCAAATAAAGGCAAAGAAAATGTATTTACTGAGTGTGTCAGGAGTTAAATATTATGATTTTAATTTATATTATTAAAAATTGTGATAGAGTATGTATGTACACGTCTCTCTCTCTCTCTCTCTCACACACACACACACACAGAGAGAGAGAGAGAGAGAGAGAGAGAGAGAGTGAGAGAGCGAGAGAGCGAGAGAGCGAGAGAGCGAGAGAGAGAGAAGCATCCTCCACAAGGTCTGGTCATGTCACAGACATCCCCTTCCTCCAGTCCTCCAGCCTGTTGGGTCCTGGGAACTTAGGCATGTGCCCTGCTTGTTCCAGGCAGACTGGGCAGAGGACTTAAACTACAGTCATCTTGTGAGACCTGGCTTCTCTTCAGCAGTGCATTACCACTGTACCACGAAGTCTACCCTTGATATTTCTTACTGTATTTATTCTTTTGTTCAACTGATTTGCACTGAATACCTATTGGGCTCTACTAATCAGATCACAGGTGTGAGATTTCAGTTCTGGAAGAGGCAATGCAGAAGAAGGATTTGTGCGAGTCCATTTCTCTGGCAAAAAAGGAAGCAAAGGCGCTGGGGTACTGCAGACAATAGTGCCTGGTCTTGAGTCAGAAGTGGTGCTGGGGTGCTGGGGTGGGTGGCAGTGTCCTTACAGTAAAGTTGAGTTTTTTGGAGGAGGTGAGACTGTAGCTTGTGGTAGATAGGAGTAGTGGTTGCCTGAGGTTGTGTATAAAAGTGTATTTGGGATATATATATATGGAAAGTGAGAAATCATTTCCCAGGGAGGATGGCCATGCCACAGTCCTTTCTCTTCCTTTCCCATCCTGGGATTATGGGCAAGCACAAACATGTGCCCAGAGTGATTTTCAAGTCACCACATCTAGGGCTTGAACCCCGGTCGGCCATGTAGAAGTCCAGGTGCCTTAGCCACCACACTACCTGCAGGTCCCGGGGTACTTTCTCTGGAAGCTCTGGTCTCAGCTTTGTTCTTAGTCTTTCCCAAGATTCTGTCAACCACTAGTATTTTTAAATAAATTTATTTATTGCATTATTCTTCAGAGTTAATACCTAATGCTTACAACTAGAAATCCTGATATGGAAACTAGAAGAGTTTCAGGAAAGGAGGTACAGTCCTTTGGGTTTTTGTTAAAGAGGGATAAAACTGTTAATATTGTCATAGGCCAGGCTGCAAAGTTTTGGAGGGCAAAATTTTCTTTATGCCTCTTTAACTTACCTGAAGGTGAGTGTGCTCTCCAGAGAGACAGAGATAAAGATATATAGAGAGAAAGCACCCCTTGGGTGATGGTCGCACCATGATTCCTTTTCCATTTCTTCTTTCAGAATTTTGGGTGTCCATACACACACACACTTCTGGCGAGTTTTTCAAGCTGCCAAGTCCACGACTTGAACCATAGTGTTGGCCACATGAAATCCAGCCACTTTAGCCACTGTGCCACTGGCTGACCTGGCAAAATGTTTTGAAGAAAAGAGGCTTCAAGCAAGACTCAAGTTTGTGGAGGGAGGAAGTTAAGGAAACACTGACCATGGGAGGAGGCAGGGCTGCTAGGGGTGAGTGTGTGTGTGTGTGTGTGTGTGTGTGTGTGTGTGTGTGTGGTGAAGAGGGTGAGTGGGTCTAATGAGCACATGTGGAAGGAGTTATGTTAGAGATAAGGGGAAAACTCTCTCCCACCCTCCCTCCCTTCCTTCTTTCCTTAGGTATCTGAGGAAGAAAAGAAATGGGTGATATTAGATCGTTGGAAAAGTCATGATGTATTTTCCTATGTTTTCCTATGTAAAAAATACATCATGACTTTTCCAACAAGCCAACGTAGAGAGTGATCTTAAATTGTGAGAGAGGGGAAGTGGAAGAAACACAGTTAGCTAGGGCCTAAGGAGAACTTCAGGGGTTGTTTTGAGGGCTGGTGAGGAGAGATATTTTAGGAACTTGTACTATGGAAAAGATAATATTTAGAAAGTTAACCAAAAATGAATTAAACATTGCTGAATATTTAATGTCATAATTGAGGTTAAGGAATCTGAATGTAGGGCATCATCACTGAGTCAAGCCATAAAATGATCTCACATTGCTAAGATATCTAAGGTGAAAAATGGGGGCGACGTCCATGTGGCTGGGCAGGGATCAATCCTCGTGATATGGTTCACTTGAGGTTGAGATTGGTTGTAAGAGCAGGGGAAGAAAAGCATGCTGAATGTCCTCTGTTTCCCCGAAGTTGTCTACTCATTTTTCTTCCTCTACCCTCTCCTCTCAGTTATGCTTCCCTGTGATATCTTGAAACTCCCTCAGCTCATTTTCCTGTTTTTTAATTCTTCTCTCTTTTCTCGTAGTCTCCTCCCTGTTCACCTAACATCTATTCCCCTTGTCATTTCATTATGTACCTCCCTTAGGCTCCTGCTCTTTTTCTTTTCTTGAAACTTTCAATTTCTGATTCGTTGACCTTCTCCTAAAGTTTTTCTCTTTCATTTTCTTTGAGTTTCATGTTTTTGTTTTTATCAGCTTATGAACTTTCTTTACCTCTCAAGCTTTATAATCCTTTCAGCCTTTATCTCCTGACCTTTACTTCTCTTTTTCATTTCTTTTACACTCAATCTTTTTTTCCTCCTTTCTCTCCTGTACATACAAGCCTGTATTCTGGTTCTCTCCCTTTGCTATCCCAGAGGAATACAAGCCTTCATTTTTCCATATTCTTTGTTTTTGCCCACTTATTCTCTTCTTAGCTGCTTTTTGGTCTGTAGACTAGTTTTATGCCACATCTAACCTTACTCAGCCTGGAACAACAGTGATTCTGAGCTCAGGGGAATCACGGATGGACATGTGATCTTTTCCTGCTAATAAGGCTGTTTAGGGTGACAGAGGAAGAGTGAGAGAGGAAGAAACAGCAACAGTGATAAACTACAACTCATCACTGCTCAACATTCAAAGCTGAATGCCTCTGCTAGGTGTTTAAGTTCTTCCGTGTTCTGTCCATGTTCCACATCTATAATCTTATTCTTTGCCATTAGTCAAACCTTCCTATTCAAGTAAGTATTTCCACGGGGGATTCAAAGTTCTATGTCTGGATTCTGAAGGGACACAATTCAGCCCGTAAGAGTGTCCTAAGTATTTTCCCATGTGCTAGTTTATTCTGAGCAATTGTAGAGGAAGTTCTTTACGAATGGAGCTTGTATCTTTTAATTTTGCATCATCCACAGCATCTATAATGGTTTTGAGTACATAGTAGGCATTTAATATGGTTGCTTTTTGAATTATATCCCACGCGTGACATAACTCACATTACATTTTTAAAGCCTACTTAAAATATAAATTTTGCTCTGAGATTAAATGGCCAAGAGGCCTGCTATCATTTATTCCATGCACCAGTGATCTGTGCAACATTTCCTCCGGTGTCTTCCTGAGCTGGCAGGAGTCAGCCATTCATTTAAATTGGCAACAGACATGGAAATGAATTTGTGTGCTGTCTTACTTGGTAATAAAACTTAAAGTGCAATGTAATTTGTGATGGTTTGAAGCCGTAATGCAATTTTGGCAAGCCTGCTATATCTCCACAAGACTTACTGTTCGAAGAATTTCAAGCCAATAGGTTATAGACTCTCTCCTAAAAACAATTGATTAAAACTACCTCCTTGTGGACTTGATCCAGTCCTTTTGGCAATAAGTAAAACCCAGGTTATATTTAGTTGGAAGTTTTCAGGATCAGACCAAGCTGGTCTTTTTTTATACAAAGCTTTTTTCTGGTTTATTTTCATCACAAGGTATGGCCTTTTCTAATTTAAGAGATAGGAGATAATAAAAAGTGTGTCCAATTCAAGTTGAGTTTGAATCGAAGCAGGAGAGGAAGTACGTGTGACCCAAGGAAGCAAAAATTATGTGAAAAAGAGCATAAAATCACTTCAGCTATCTAACTTTCTCCACAGAAATAATCCTCACATTCTTGGATATGTATATGTAAAGCAGTTGGATGTCAGCATGCTAGATTTGGTAGCTTTTCAATAGCTAGCTTTATTGGAATTTTAAACTGGGAAAGTAAAGATTCCTACATGTAATGTTCTCCAATCCGGAATTTATTTCTATAAAGTCAATTCTAAAAAAAAAAATAATAAAATTTCAATGTATATTTGTTCCTTGGTTCTGATAACGGTTTCCTCAAATGATCACAGTCTTTCTATCATGTTTAATTCTAATGATCATTCTTAAAATGATTTATATCTTCCAAGTTGCCAACCAAGTTTACTAGAATCCATTTTTTCTTGCTGGGTAAAATATATTAAGCTCCCATGACACATTCATGTGTTCATCAAAAGGGGGAGATTTATTAGCCACCTCCATAGCAGTAACTCCCAATGACAGTGTAGTTCTGCTAGAAGTCTCTTCTGAGAGGTTTACCAAAGAGAGCACGCAAATCTTACTTGATTTAATTGGACTCCTATAAACAGCTGTCATTATATTTCCAAGGGATTTACTTTATCAGGGAGTCTGAAAAAGTCATAATTTTCATTAAGGAAAAGAACTTAGCCAATACTTTCTTTCCTCCTAGCTGATGAGCTACTTTTCTGGCTTATCCCCTCAGTTTCTTTCCTGTCAATGCCCCGAACACCCCCCTCCTGTCAACTGTCTGTTAAACCTGCCCTGAACATCTTCAATCATTGAACGACCCACTCCTCTCAGGTTACTTTTCCTTCCGTCTCCCTGCTGGAGTCAATTAGACCATCTTAAACTTTCCTACTGAGAACACCTAGAATCATGCTGTTAATGAGAAATTCTTTATTCAATCCTTGAGTAGTTTTTCTCCTATCTGCAAGAGTAGTACTTCTAAATTTGCATCAAGCTTCACGTACCTTACACTAACCATGATCCTGACTCTGTCATATGCTGTCATTGACTTTGCCTCCTACTTTATAAATAAGAGGTTATTAAACATGAACTGCACGTGTCCATCTCCATACACGGCCATTCCCTCTTTCTACCCATCTCTAAGAACAAGTAGCCCTTGCTAAAAAGCTCTGCCATCATTCTGTGCTCTGCATTCTTCTCACCCTCTTTTCTCTCCACTCATGAGTACATGCATGTGTTCAGAAAGTTAGCGAGAGAGAGAAGGAGAAAGAGAAGGGAGAGAGAGAGGGGAGAGGAGGAGAGGAGAGAGGAGAGAGAGAGAGAGAGAGAGATATTCCATAAGACTTAAAAATGCCGTGCTTTCATTTCTCCAGTCTTCTAGACTGCAAGGAGCCAGGGCACATGTTCATGCACCCAGCATGCTTTCAGGCCAGCTGGGCTAGAGGCTTGAACCACAGTGAGTATCTGGCTTCCAGCTCCACAGTCTGGTTCAATACCAACTGTGCCACAGAGGCCAGGCCTCACCTTCTTTTTGAGATCATGCTCTTGGATTAATTCTTGTCTCAATCTTCAATCATTTTCTCTCCTCACTTGCATTGGTTGAGGCAAGTTCCTTTCACCATAGTAAAATAAGCCTATTCACAAATAGTGATATTCTCTAACCATTTCATTTCTCTGCTCCCTATGAAATTGTGACTTGCTTTTCCCAGTAACAGGTGAGTGCTGGTGATGAGTTCACTGATGGCCGAAAGCTTTGTGAGCCAAGGTGATAGAGACTCCACTCACTTTCCTGGGTCCTTGATTAATTATGGTGAGCAGAGTAGGCCCTTGATGACTGGCACTGGGCATGTAATAAACAGAAGAAATGTAGCTTCAGAATGTTTAGTTTTTACTCCTGCAGTATAACTTAACTTAGCCTGACAAGCAACCTTCCTAAGACTGCTTAAATTTTCTTATACTACATTTATTCTTCCTTTAACATCAACTTTTCTTCAAAAAAAAAAAAAAACCTTAACTTTATTAACTTTTTCACTTATCTTTGATTCCTTAGACCTATTAAATGTTTTCTGACCCCAGCACTTTATCAGAACCATTCTTGCTAAAACTGCTAATCTCTTAATTTTCAGATCCAGTGGACTGATTTTTATTACCTTTGTTGACCTTGTGAAGAATGTAGTACTGTTGACCTTTAGAAACTTTCCATGATACCACTGACTTCTCATTCTCCTCCTTCTTTTATTTTCCTCAACCTATTGCTTTTCTGATACTATTTACAGCTCAAATGTTGGTGCTCCATACTATTTGGCTTTCTCTACCTCATTCACCTTCACCTCTCTTTTCTTATAGGTTTAATGAATTATCACTTATTTAACCATGATTCTAAATCTACATGCAATAAAGAAAAGATTCTGCAACATTAACATAAGGTATTTTGAGTTTCACCATTAAATTATGAACTTTGCTCTTTCATCCTGATTATACTGAAGCCTCTTTGATGAGAGAGGCTCACCATTATCTAAACATTTCTTATTGTGATGGAATGACAGCTTAATTTCCTGTGGGGCTTATTAAGCAAAAATGACCAAGAGGGAGAAAGTGAGTAAGATGATCATAAGTGTGCTCTGGTCTCTCCACCCTAGACTTCAAATAAAAAAGACTTGGGCAAACAGACTTACCTTAGTCCCACTGGGAGCTTTCGAGAAGACTATGATGCAAAGTAGACTTCCAACACCAGGTAATGGTCTCAATATTTAGGCAGGCAGAGCCCTGTAGTCAGGCAGAGAGAAGAATCAAGTCTGTCCTGCTAAAGGGCCATTAGTACAGGCACTGAGCTGGGAGCTGGGGCTTGCCCTGGGGCCTACTACTCCCACATTTTGCTCTCATGATATCACAGTGAAGGATTTAGGGAGGGGCAGATAAAAATGAGAGAGCTTAGACAATCTGAAATAAGCATTAAAATTTCTAGTTGGAAAATGATTAAAACCAGATCTGCCATTTAGTTATCCCCCCTATATTCCCCCTAGTAAGTGGGGCTTGTGAATATGCCAGTTGAAATATAGACTAAATAAAGAAACTGAATTCTATATGTTCATAAGTGTGAATTAAATTTATCATCTGTACACATATGCATATACACGCACACTTCTTTCCCATTATATGACCCATAATTCAACTATTTCTTTCTTTCTTTCTTTTCCTTTTTTGAGGGATTTTTGCTATAGCACACATGTGCTTACCAGAGAGAAACAGAAAGCGAGAAATAACCCTCGAGGGGGTATGACTGTACCATAATCCCTTCCCCTCTTTTCTCCTCTCAGGATTTTTTGGCCACACACACACACACATGGGCTTGAAGTGAGTTTAAATTGCCAGGTCTGGGACTTGAACCACGGTCGACTACATAGGAGTCCAGTGATATAACCATTACGCCATCTGCTGGTCTCCATAATTCAACTATTTCTAACTAAAAGTTTCATAGTCACTATACATTCAGGACAGCCCATACTCTGAATCCTCCTCATCAAAATCTGCCCCATTTTAGCAAACTTTCTTAGTCAATGGCACCACAAAACACAAAACCCAAATCAGTGGTCCATTAGTCTTCTACAATCTTGTTTCTTACTCTCCCTTCTCTTAGATCAGCAGTTCTCTAAAACTAATCTCATAACCATTTTTGATGTTACAATGTTTACTAGAGAGACAATGGTGTTTCTAGAACTGAGCAAATGGTCTTCATTTTTTTACAAAAATGTGACTGGTGATCTATGTTTTGCAGAAAGCTTTAATGGGAAAGGAGACTTTCATAAAGTCTATTTCATGAAGAACAGAGAAAACTCAACCTATAGAGATACACATGTAATGAGAGTATAAAAACCTGGCAGCATGCAAATTATATTCAAATCATATCTGAATCATATTCACCAATCATGTTCAGTCTGCCATAGAGACATATGAGGGCTAACCCTGAGGAAAGAGGAAAAGGAAATAATGAATGGAGGGTAAGAAGCCACAACATTTTAATTCTTAATGAGTAAGAGAAAATTGATGTGGTAAATTATTTACCTGTGTTAAAACTGGGTCATGGGAACCAGCAGTTAGTGTAATGGCTATGTCACTGGACTCCCACGTAGTCGACCGCGGTTTGCGTCCCAGACCCGGTGGCTTAAAAAACTCACGCCGGGTGCATGTGCATGTGTGCCCAAGATCACGAGAGAAGAATGGAGGAGAAGGGATTGTGGCATGACCATCCCCCCTGGGGGGTGATTTCTCACTTTCTATCTCTCTGTCTCTCTCTGTCAGTCTGGCGAACGCACACGCCCTATAGCGAAAACCTCTCCAAAAAACAAAACAAAACAAAACAAACAAACAAAAAAAACTGGGTCATGATGGGACCAGCAGTTGGTGTGATGGCTATGTCGCTGGACCCCCATGTAGTCGACTATGGTTCAAGTCCCAGACCCGGTGGCTTAAACTCACACTGGGCATGCGTGTGTGCATGCCCAAGATCCCGAGAGGAGAATGAAGGAGAAGGGATTGTGGTGTGGCCATCCCCCCGGGGGGGGGGGGGGGGTGATTTCTCATTTTCTGTCTCTCTGTCTCTCTCTGTCTTTCTGGCAAGCGCATGTTCCCTATAGCAAAAACCTCTCCAAAAAAACCCAAACCAAAACAAACAAACAAAAAACTGGGTGATGACAAAATTATCTATTATATTGGCTAATGTATAATTCATCATGCCAGACTATTTCATAAATAGAAATATTAAAGCACTAATACTGAATTATTAACTAATGGTAGCCATAAAGATAAATACCTATAATTATTATTAAACAATTAATAATAATTAATTGAACTTTAATTAATTAATTAAATAATAACAATTAAACTTTCAACACTTACACAACATTTGGCTGCCAGGTACTGAACGAATTCTTTGCTATAAATAAACAAGATCGGCATAGGATGGGAATGGTATGGGATTCCAGAAGAGGAATGCCTAAGGCAATTTGATGTGTCAGGAAGAGCAGGGATTTCAGTGCCATGAAGTCCTGGTTTTGAAATCCAGCTGGACATTACCACTTATGTCACCTTGGGAAAATTCCTTGCACTCTGTCAAGTCACGTAAAGGTTACATTAGCTATTCCTACTCTACAGTATTCCTCACCAAATACTGATGTCTTTTCCAATACTTTTAAGAGCTTTGCCAATTCTTTATACAAAATATTAGTTTTCTGCTAGAATAACTACTCTGGCAAGAAGCTGTATTTATTGGGATACATAGTCCTTTTTATATGTGAATGGGGTTATGAGAAGTCCCAAGGCATGGATGAATTCTCTCCCAGGTTCTTATATTGAACTAAAAATATAAATAAATTGTTACCCAACACCTTCTTACATGAAACATCCTGCTGGGGAAGGCTGTGATCCTGTACAGTAAAGATGCTAGATTTTACGGCCACACATTTATTTTCAGCGTGAAGTTAATTTTACAGGTAATTAGGTGGAATTCCATTATGTATGAATCCAACTAATCTAAATGGATCTCTTTATTTCCCTTATGATGTCTTATGTAGAACTCCTCCAGATATTGACATAGATGTTTTGTCCTGGTAGACCCAAATGACAACGTCATCAGCTCTGACTACTCACTTACTCTTTCCACTAGCTAAAGTAGCTTCTATCAGAGAACCAAGCTGTCATGGGGCAATATCACACAGGTGTTTCAGAGTTCAAATTACTCTTTCAAATCCTAAGGACACAATAACCATTGGTGTGAATTTACTTGCATTTCATGTTTCCTCCAAGCCAGTTAAAATTTAAATTCCTGAAATCAAACAAACGAATTCACCAATCTTTAAAATCAGCTTAAAATGCTGTTGACTGGGACCAGCAGATGGCATACATTGTTATGTTGCTGGACTCCCACATGGTTCAAATCTCAGACCCAGCGGCTTGAAACTCACGCAGGGCGTGTGTGTATGCATGCCCAAAATCCCGAGAGGAGACTGTAGGAGAAGGGACTGCAGCATGGGTATCCCCCTGCAGAGTGATTTCTTGCTTTCTGTCTCTATCTTTCTTTCTCTGTCTCTCCAGCAAATATATGCGCCCTATAGCAAAAATTTCTCTTAAAAAAAAAAAATCCTGTTGACTATATTCAAATTGAAATTCTTCGACTACGTTCAAATTGGAAAACCCTCCAAAACACAGGGAAAGGCCAGTAGGAAATGTTTATGCTTATTTAAGCTGCTAGTCTTGGTGCCTGTTGTGCTTGACTGAGCTCTCAATACTCAGTCCTTTACATGCATGAATGAAAAGAAGACAGAGCAGAAACAATATGGGCAGGGATATACCAACTTTAAGAAGCAGCAGAGAGAAAGTGAGAGAAGTACAGGGAACTTTCTGCAAATGGATTCAGAGACAGAATCCTTGACTTTAGGCTAATAACAGGCAGGTGTGTTCAGTATCCATCTATGTATGCCTCGTACTTTAGATGAGGTATATGGAAAGTAAAACCCTGGGAAGATTCCAGATAATAGTTGAAAAGATTTATAGGCTTCTCCCTCATGCTTGGTTTATAGTTAATGTTCTTGAAATATTCAACTAGCATTTATTAATCTCATGATCATAATGATCAGCACACAATGGTTACACATGTGGGAAATACCCCAAATTCCTAAATGTTCCTTGATGTTATTTACCAAAACTCATCTATTTTTATATCCTTCATACTTTTCAGTGAAAACAGAATCCAGTAGCATGTAGTATTTCCTTAATGTTCTTGGAGGAATAGCAATTGTAGGAGATAATTCTAAGTAAGAAAACAATACTTGAAAGCAAGCACCAAAAGGATAACAGTGGTTGTATTTTAGAATATATATATATATATATATATATGTATGTATATATATATTTTCTTTTTCATCATCCTGAATAATGCATTACTTTAAAGTAATACATTACTTAATAATGAGAAAAATATATGCATTAGCAATCCCCTATTAAGGTCCTTATCAGGGCTCCTAAATGTCATTCTCATGGCAAATTTTTCTCAGATATATAGTCTGTTCCATGGAGTGGTCCACTGAGTGTCTTGCAGATAGTAGAATAAATCTGCTTTTGAAAGAGAGGAGGAGTTGTTGAACTGGTTCCTCCACAGAGAACCACTAGCTATTCCATATCATTCTTCTCTGCCATGTGCCAAGAAGGTTATTATTGGAACTTGCTTTATTAAGAAAAGCATTTATTTACAGATCATATCTAACTAACTGTACAGTATCTAAGTAATCCCAGACCCCTTTTGGATTTATTGATGATAAACTCTGCCTCTGCCTCGCCTCTGTCCACCCTACTAACAGCCCACAGTGGATTGTTCATGACAACCAAGAGTAAAAATAATATGTAGACCTTGAAAAATCACCTGACCATCCCAGGAGCCATAAACATTTTCAAAATAAGAAAATTTTGTTAATATAATTTTATTTATGATGATAATAAAATTAATTGATTGTTATGGTCTTGCATTACAAAAGTTAATATTATTCAAAACCAGCCCTACTGAGAATTTTTGAACATGGTACTTCAAATAAATTGTGTCCATTAATTTAATCAGAATGACAGTGGAAATAATCATTCATATTGGAAAAGTTCCCACCTCCATTTCAGACAACGGGTCACAGGTTCACCCAGTGAAACAGCCTGTACAATTGTACTGAAATCATAACTTTTAACAAGCATCCTTTTTATAGAGAGAAGAAAACTTTAATGTATCGACATGAACCTGAACTGTGCCCTTGAAGTGTTTTAGAAAGGCATGCCTTTGAGAATTGAAATGCTGTGGAATCCACGATTAACTACTTAATATGTAAATTATGTTCTCTCTTGTACCACCTGTAATGACTGCCGACTCCTATTAATGAGCTGGTGATACAGTAAGAAACAACGGTGCCCTTTCAAAGCCATAGGTGGTAGCTGCAAGCTGATTTATGATCTAAGGCTTATCTTTCTCCATTATCTGCATCAGTTGACAAGCATCTCCTCCCGTCTCCCCTCCACTGCTTCATATCTAACACCTAAGCTGCTGCGACAATTTTTCCTCCATGCCGACAGCACCATTTGCTTCTTTGCAAAAGTATCGCCCCAACCCAGTGATCCAGAAGTCGAACTCAGTCATTCTGCACAATAAAGATAACAGCTCCTGGCTGGGGTCCTATCTCAAAGCTTTCTAACCCAGCCATAAACGGTCAGCTTCAGATTGCTCTTCATTCAGCCTGTCTGTGTACTTGTTTGGCAGTGATGATAAAACTTGAGTGGAGGTGCTCCGATGGCCATATAAAACTGCATGTTTTTTTTTTTTTTTTTGACAAAACCTAGATTGCTGTGGCTTTTTATTTTTAAACAAACAAACAGACAAATGATGAATGTTGAATCTTCCTCACAAGTCCATTGAGCAGCTCTGTGACAAACTCAGGAATCATATTTTAGGTATCCTGTAGAAACTGACCCTAGGAAGCAGAGGGCTTTGGGGTGGTTAGTCCAAGCTCCTGTTGTAGTTCTAAACATGCACTCTTTTTCATCTCCTTTGTTCTCTTTCAGAAGGGAATGTTCGAAAGATTAACCCAGCACTTCAGTCTCACATATACTGTATGCTTCGTTAATTCCACTGGTGCAGCTTTGCTTTGGCATTACAATATTTGGATTACATTCAAATGAAAGGTTTAACTCTGCAGGAGTGAATGTGGGTGATACCCTTTCTCTCCCATTAGAAGGGTTACAGCTGACACTCCTAAGAAAAGACAGGTTAAGAGAAAAGCAAAATGAGTTAATTTAATCCAAGCTTTACATGACATGGGAGCCTTCAGAAATTAAGACCCCCAAAACAGCGAAAACTGTTTTAATGTTTAGATTCAGCAAAGAATAGGCAACTTTGTAGGAATGTGATTGGCATGACCTAATGGTGATAGACCAAGGAGGGAAAACCCAGCAAATCCTGTTCAGATTCTCGGCCTTTCTGGGTAAGCACTCTTTAGGAGTGGGGGTTTTCAAGGGAGAAGTAAACTTTTTAGGGTTTAAATGTTATTTTGGGATAGATCGGTTCTAATTCCTATGATCCACTCGGAGAAAGAGGAATTCTGTTCTATGACCCACTTTTCTGGGGAAAGATTGGCAGGAGAAAATCAGAGAGCCCTTGCTGCAGAGGCCTTCCAATGTCATTAGATCAAACTACTTAACATGCCAAAGTGCTGTACCTTGGAGTGCTGTGTCTGAGCCCCAACAGCTCCAGACCACACTCTTGGCCTTTCCTTGGTTGACTTAGAGGGCACTCTTGCTCTGTAGCAGCAGATGAAGTCAGCAGCTCCTCTGGCCAGTCATGCCCTGCTGAGATCTGGATCCCCTTACTCCCACCAGCTCTCTTTCATATACCAGACCCATTCTAAGACAAGAATGTGACGCAGTGGTCCTATCTGTCCATTGTCCATATAAAACTGAAATGAAATATTTCAGTACGGATGATGCAATGAATAAATTTTAGGCAAATAATAGTGCACTGTTAAAAGAGCACACCCTGAGAAGAGTTATGTTCTGTTGGAAAACTGTAGCATTTCCTGACAATCCAACATGATCTGATTTTATTACTATGTTTAGCTGGCACACTGAGTAAAGGAAGTGAAGATGACTTCTCTATGGTAAAACAAGAATGCTTTGCAAAGTGTTTTATCCTAAGCCACACCCACAATTTCAGGCTGTTTTATCAAGGGACTCTCACTTCCCTGGTCTTATGGACCAGGATATAGTTCTACAGGATTGTCACTTATGTGATTACCTTCCTAATTAGAATGAGTGGAAAATTAGCTGAGCACTGAGAAGAAATCAGGGCGGGGAAATGAGAAGAAAAGAGTAGCATACTGCCCTAAGTTACACTTCTCATGTCTTTTTTTTTTTTTTTTTAAAAAAATTTGGCCTATTTTAAAAAATTTATTTATTTATTTATTATCATCATAATCTTGTTTATATTACATTGGATTGCATATAACTTTACAGTGTATTACATTGCTTTTTCAAAAGGGAATGCCATGCATGTCAGTCAATACAGAGACATTAATCTCCCCACTTTATCATTCAATATCTTTTCATTTTTTCCCTCAATCATTATTATTATTATTCCAATTATTTTTTTTAACCGGTCAATCACTATTTCTCATTTTGCTTGCAAAAAGACTTTACCCATCATGAAATACTTCTCTTTTTGTTCTTGTTACTTGACTCATTGGGATCTGAATATTTGCTGATTAGCACTAAGGCCTATCAATGAGAGCATATTATCATTACCCAAAATAATGGGTTCCCAAACTGATCATGCTGACACACTAATTTCTCCTTCTTCTCCTCTTCTTCTTTTTCTTTTTCTTCTTTGATGTTTTTGCCTTAGGGCACCATGTGCTCATTGAAGACAGAGAGAGACAGAGACAGTGAGAGAGAAAGCAAGAAATCATTCCCCCAGGGGATGGCCATGCTACAATCTCTTCTCCTCTACTTTTCTCCCAGGATCTTAGGCATGTATGCACATGTGCCATGTGTGATTTTCAAGCCAATGGCTTCAGGACTCAAATGGTGGTTGGTCACGTGGGAGCCCAGTGATGTAATCTCTTTGCCATTTGCTGGCCCTGACACACTAATTTCATAACAACAATTTTTTTCTCAACAAATTTCAAGTTACCTTTAAATGAATTTTGTGGGAGGCGATTGTTTTGGACTGAGCTCCTGGTCTGAATCCAACCATCCAGACTAAAGCAGTGTCATCACTTATAGATGTCACGTAACCAGGCTAAACTTTAAATGGACCTCTTTTACAGTGATCCATCAGAAAGGGCTCCACTGAGGGCTTATCTGAGCCTGCAGGATAAGGAAGTCCTTTCTGCTTTAACCCTCAAAAGACAGTAACTTTGAAATGACCATTTTGCTTTTTGTTCTTTGTTTCTACTTTTCTAGCTTTTGTTTTGCCTATAAAGCTCAGCCATTTGAAGCATCTTTTAGGGTGTTCCCTAAGTCATGCATCACTAATAAAACCAATTAGATGTTTAAGATAATTTATTGAAAAATTTTTTAGCATTCCTTATTTGAACATTGAACTACAGATTTGGATAGTTCTCTTGTGAATGAACTAAACCTTTATCCTTTCAAATTTCCCTTAGGATCTGATCTTCTAGGGACATGACTAGAGGAAAAGGAAGTATTGTTTGTCTATACTGACTGTTAACTAAGTTTGCAGCTTTGACTATTTATGAACAATAGCAGAAATCCATGGCCTATGGTTTTAATTTAACAAGTTAATAAGCAATTTAACAATTATCAAATGCCGTTTTGTGTGTGTGTGTGTGTGTGTGTGTGTGTGTGCCAGACACTGATGTCAAAGCCAGTGATACAGAGAGAATAAGACAGGCGATTTCAGCTCTTGTGGAACTTATATTTTAGTCAACATTTCATTCTGATCAAGAAGGAATCTGAGTCAAGCTGTCTGCAAGACTCTTGTGTGAAGTGATTCATTTAGCAGATGCAGAAGTAGAGCTCATTGCCTGGACTTGCTGTCCTCATAGGACTTTTCTGTTTTATACTAATCATTACAAGATAAGCAGCTCTGTTGAAGAGCTATACAGTGCTGGAAAATGTGAAGATTCTTGAAATTGTCAAGGTGTGTCCTCTGTGAATCTACTGAGGTTGGGTCACACTTGACTTTTAGTGACAAAAGTTATTTGGGGTAAACACTTAGTATTATATAGTAAATATTAGTACTTAAGCACTGAAAATCTTTTTTTTTTTTTTTTTTTTTTTTTGGCTGTAGGGCACATGCACTTGCCAGACAGAGAGACAGAGAGATAGAAAGCAAGAAATCACCCCAAGAGGGGATGGCCACGCCGCAATCTCTTCTCCTCCATTCTCCTCTCGATCTTGGGCATGCATGCGCACATGCCCGGTGTGAGTTTTAAGCCACTGGTCCGGGACGCAAACCGTGGTCGATTACGTGGGAGTCCAGCGACATAGCCATTAGGTGAACTGCTGGTCTCCCAGCACTGAATATCTTAATTGAACTTTTCCCCTACCACTTTCAAAATTCAGAGCCCCTAACAAGCCAGGTTTCTTTGTATGAAGGATCTGATTCAGAGTTATTTGACAGTCTAAATTTCCAGGCTGATTATCTGTATTTTCTTGCAAATCTTACTTTCCATTTTATTACAGCTAAATCTATTTTAGATAAGTGTTGGTTTAATAGATTCTTTAAACTCTATATTCTTCATGTACATTGAAATAATTTGCTACCTAAATATCATTTTGAATTCTTATCAGTCTCTCTTTTCTATACTGTTCCTCCCCATTTTATCTCAATCTCCTCAGAAATTATATAACAAAAATGAGATAAACAAGTCTTAGTATGAGACAGGGGAATATACCAGTATGTTGTGGTTTACAAGAAATAACTGAGTGGGAAGACAGGGGAAGAAATAGAATTCAAAGGCAGTCAAAACAAAGACAGTAGATTATTTCATTATTTTTTTCAAAGTAAAGAGTTTTTGCAATTAGACGTCATGTTTTTGTTGTTGTGGTTATTGTTAGCTTTGACTAAGTTAATAGAATATCAAATTAATGTTTAAATGAAACACATTCAAAGTGTAACATTATTTCAATTTACCTATCCTTTAGATCACTCATCATTTTGACTTGCCCTGAAAATGTGAAAAATGAATTCATAAAACAGTCCTGTAGCCATGAACAGACAGATGCTCATCAAACTCATTAGATATACTTCTTTGGAAACTGAGACACTAAATAATTTGTTCAAGTCACAGAGCTAGTGTACATCAGAGTACATACTGAAGTCTGGTATCCTGGCTTCGGTGCTTTTGCTTTTGAGGCTATTACAGTCTGTCTCTTAAGTACTATAAACTTTTTTTTTTTTGGAGAGGTTTTTGCGATAGGGTGCGTGTGCTCACCAGGAAGACAGAGAGAGACAGAAAGCAATAAATCACCCCCCGGGAGGATGGCATTACTATAAACTTTTAAGTACATATTTATGAATGTTTTGGAAATACCCGGAGAATTTGTGAAATATAGATGTCTGTGTCAGGTTCCCATAAGGCTCTGATTCAGATGGCTTGGGATGGGTTCTAGGGAACCATTTTTAACAATGGTTCTAAGTAATTCTGATGAACATGGCCCAGCTACCATTCTTTGAAAAGTGATAGTTTATAGTCGAACAAAGGAGTATAATGTAGCTGTTAAGGGCCCCAAAACTGAACATACAGGGCTGGCGTTGTAACCCTTCTTGCTAGGAGCAAGTTACCCAAATGGTTTGCTAACTTGTACAATAAGGTAGGAGTAAGGAGTTTTGGTGAAGATTTACTTCCTTAACCCATTTAAAATCGAAAATAAGTTCTCCATTTATGCAGCCGTCATCAGGACAACATGAGTAACTCAAAACTCTTTAATTAAAGTCTTATGCATGCACACACAATAGCAGAAATGTTTTCTTTCTTGATCCAAAAAGAAAAAAAAAAACAACTGATGTTCTGACCGTTATTTATTTCTAACATCCTTTATTTCCTCCCCTAACTTTAAAACCATTCCTTCCAACCAAGTTTTCAACTTTAGCCCTTGAGTTCCAGGCTTTCTCTCTCCGTTTGAAAGAACAGTAATCTGTTTTTCTGACTTCGGTATCTCCTGCTGAGTTGACCTGATTGTGTAACATTAAATTGGGTCAGTTAGGGGGGAAGAAAGGTGGGGGTAGGGGAAGATAAAAGGCTTTTACGAAAATCTGAGATTAAATTCTCACCAAATTGTAGAAGTGTCATCCAGGTCTTTGTTCTCTGTGTCTTCTTTAGTGCTAGTGTGGTTACATGACATAAAGGTGAATTATTTAAGTAATGCTGTTTCACTCCTCTTGGCATAATCACCATTCTTTTGCTTCTTTTCAATGATGACAGACAAGCGCCTCAGAGAATATTCAGAAGCCTTTGTAGTAGAAGGGAACTGAAAATGAACCAATATCTCTTGTTAAAAGAAATACTGACTGAAATGGATAGGGAGAGTATGAAGTTTATCTTTAAATATTCTGATATTATTCTAGTTATTAACCAGGAAAAACCAACATTATATTACATAGCTGGAAATTTAGTCTCTCATTAAGATGAGAGGGAAGAAATTTTAAAGAATATGTGAAAATGGGAGCACAGTGCTGTGGTCTCATCGCATAGTCCTGATGGGTCCCTTGAGTACTTGAGTGTGTAAGTGTGTTCCCCATGAGTCGAAGGAGAAATATGTCAGTGTGGGTCAGGATGCAGAAGGAAAGGAATGTTGACTTTCTCATTCCCAATTTTATCTGAAGTTGCTAGAGTTAGCGACCTCAATTCAGAATGCAGGGTCCCACCATGCCGGGTCTCAGTCTTCTCCTCTTGGAAACATTCTAGAGAGTCGAGCATTCCTCGCTCTTTTATGGCATCAGATTGTCTCTCAAAGCCTGACAGGTGATGTTATATAGTTCTGTTGCCTATCTTAAGTTTTTTTTTTTTTTTTTTTTGGAAGAAAGTGCTGGAAACTCCCTGAGCTATCCTCATTTCCTATTATCACCAAGTTTGAATACTTTCACCTTTCAATTTTCAAAGAAGTCTACATTAAAAAGAAATGCTCTGAATCAATTTGTCTGATCTCAACAGTTTAACTTAATCCCTTTTATTTATTCACAATCAAAGATGACTCCAGAGAAGGGTTGAGTAAATACATATCATATACTATTTAAATATAAGAAGCATGGTATAGAACAGGAGAACTGAGTTCAATTTTTTTTGTTACAGTGATGAGAACATTTGCGATTCACTCTTAGGAATTTTCTAGTAAACATTATTATTAACTATACTCATCATGATGTCCAGAATTTATTCATAATTTGAAACTATATACCCTCTGCCAGTATCTTCCTAATCTCTGTTACCATGCTTCCCCTTTTCCCCTCAGACTCCCCTGCCAACCACAGCAGTAAACACCATTGTCTTCTGCTTCTGTGAAGCCTACTGTTTCAGATTTCTCAAATAAGTGAGATCATGCAGTAATTATTATTATTTTTACAGGTGGAATGCTATTCCATTGTGTAACATATACCATATTTTCTTTATTTAGCCATCCTTTGAGGGACACTAAGATTGATTCCGTATCTTGACTATTATGAGTAATGCTGTAGTGAACATTTGAATGTAGATATATCTTTAATTTACTGATTTCATTTCTTTTGGATATATACCTAGAAACTAGATTGTTGTATCATATAGTGGTTCTATTTTTAGTCCTTTTGAGGAATCTCTCCACACTGTTTTCCAAAATGGCTGTACTAATTTATATTTCTGCCAATGATGTACGGGAATGTATCCTACCCAAAATTTACATTTCAATTTTTTGATAATGGACATTCTAACTGGTATGAGATAATAACTTATTGTGATTGGATTTGTATTTCCTTCATGATTAGTAATTTTGGCCATTTTTTATATATGGATTGGCCATTTGTGTGCTGTCTTTTAGAAAATGTCTATGCTGGTCCACTGCTCAATTTTAAATTTAGTTATGTGTTTTCTTGTTATTGAGTTGTTTGAATTCCTTATGTAGTTTTAATATTCATTTATTTTATTTAATTAGTTAATTTATTTAGAGAGATTTTTGCTATAGGGTGTATGTACTCCCCAGAGAGACAGAGAGAGAAAGAAAAATAGAATTTAAGAACTCCCACCTCGGCCCCAGGGTGGATTGCCATGTTGCAATCTCATCTCTTCCATTCTCCTCTTGGTATTTTGGGCATGCATGCACACATGCCTGGTCTGAGTTTCAATCCTGTGGATCCAGGACTTGAACCGTAGTTCACCATCTGGGTGTCCAGCGATGTAACCATTACAGCATCAATTGAGCCCCCATTTATTTTATTTTAAACTTGAAGAAAAAGTGAGGAGTAAAAGCACTCAGTTTAAAAGTTTCAAATGTCTTCTTATTTATAAATAGGAAGAAATGCTATAATA
Organism: Tupaia tana; assembly: GCA_026018925.1. NCBI lineage: Eukaryota > Metazoa > Chordata > Mammalia > Scandentia > Tupaiidae > Tupaia > Tupaia tana. The sequence continues at coordinate 46,688,864 of JAKSZU010000002.1, read as the reverse complement.
TCTTCAAAAGGCAGGTTATCTTTTAATTAGAATTTAGGAAGGACTAATCTGATATTTATAGTAAAGTATAGGCAGAATAATGGTCCTCCAAAGATGTCTTCATCCTAATCCATATAAACTGTGACTGTGTTAGCTTACACAAGAAAGAGGAAGTTGCCAATGAAATTAAAATTGTTACTTAGTTGACCTTAAAACAGGAATATTATGAGGGATTTTATGAGTTGGATCAGTGTTATCACAAAGATCCTTTAAAGTGAAAGAGGGCAGCTGAGGAAAGTCAGAGGCAGAGGAGACTACTGAAGAGTTGGCAGACAGGTGTATTGTTGCTTAAAATTGGTGGTAAAAGAACACAAGAATTTATTTTTAATTTTTTTATTTTAAGACGGCATCTCACCATAGTGAGGGGTTCTCCTATCTTATCATCTTATCCTCTTAGCTGGGACTATAGACCACCATACCTTTTTTTTTTTTTTTTTTTTTTTTTTTTTTGAGAGGTTTTCGCTATGGGGCGCGTGCGCTCGCCAGACAGACAGAGACATAGAGACAGAAAGCGAGAAATCACCCCCCAGGGGGGATGGTCACGCCGCAATCTCTTCTCCTACATTCTCCTCTCGGGGTCTTGGGCATGCACGCACACGTGCCCGGCATGAGTTTTAAGCCACCGGGTCCGGGACGCGAACCGCGGTTGACTATGTGGGAGTCCAGCGACACAGCCATTACGCTAACTGTTGGTTCCCCCTATTTTTTTTTTTTTTTTTTTTTTTTTGACAGAATCTTACTCTGTTGCTCAGGCCAGCCTTGAGCTCACCATCTTCCTGCTTTGGCCTGCCCGAGTTGCTGGGATTACAGACACGGGCTACCTTGCCAAGCCTTTAGGTTGGATTAAAAATTGAACCAGGCGTCCCACAGGTCCCAGCCAGTAGAACACGGCCTCTTAGCAATGCTCACCACTGTAACTAAGTCTGTCTTAACCATTTAAGTGTACAGTACAGTAGTGTTAACTATATGCATTTTGTTGTACAACAGAGCTCTAAAACTTTTTCATTTGTAAAACTGAAACTCTGTACCCATTGGACAACATTTCTACATTTTTCTCTTCCTCCCCAGCTCCTGGCATCCACTGTTCTATTGCCTATTTCTAAAAAGGTTGATCACTTTAGATACTCATACAGTGGAATCATGCAATATTCATCTTTTGGTGACGGCCTTATTTCAGTTAACATTGTGTCTTCAGGGTTCATCCATATTGTAGTTATAACAGGACTTTCTTCTTTTCAAAAGTTGAATAATATTATCTTTTTTTTTTGAGAGTTTTTTTGCTATAAGGTGTGTATGCTCGCCAGAAAGACAGAGAGAGACAGAGAGACACAGAAAGCAAGAAATCACCCCCCAGGGAGGATAGCCATGCTACAATCCCTTCTCCTCTTGGGATCTTGGGCATGCATGCACATGTGCCTGGTGAGTTTAAGCCACCAGGTTCAGGACTCGAACTGTCGTCGACTATATGGGAGTCCAGCCACAGAGCCATCATGCAACTGCTGGTCCCTATACCACATTTTCTTTATCTATTCTCCTGTTGTGGATATTTAAGTTGCTTATACCTCTTGACTATTGTGGATAATCCTATAGTGAACTTGGATGTACAAATATGTCCTTAAGATCCTATCTTAAAACTTTTGGATATGTACTCAAATGTGAAATTGTTGGATTACATAGTAATTCTATTTTTTATTTTTTGAAGAATATCCATACTATTTTTCATAGGAATTGCAGTATTTTACATTTCACCAGCAAAATTCCACGTTCCAGTTTTTTCACTTTTTGCCAACATTTTAATTTTTTTTCTTTTCCTTTCTTTTGATCTTTCTTTCTCTTATTTCTTTTGATAGTAGACATCCTAAAAGGGGTAAGGTTATCCTAAAGAGTGTAACCATATCTCATTGTGGTTTTGATTTGCATTTCTTTGATTACTAGTGGTGTTGTGCATCTTTTCATATGCTTGTTATTCATTTGCTATTTACTTTGTTCATTTAAAAAATCAAATTATTTGTTTTCCATTGTTGAGTTGTAGGTGTTCTTAATCAGGCATATGATTTGCAAATATTTTTTCCCATTCCATGTGTTGCCTTTTGCTATGATTATTTCCTTTGCTGTGCAGAAATTTTTAAGCTGATGTCACCCCATTCACCAAAGTTTGCTTTTATTGTCTGTGATTTTGGTGTCATATTAAAGAAATTATTTTCAAATGAAAGGCCTGGAAGATTTTTTCCTGTATTTTCTTTTTGGAGTTTTACATTTTTAATTCTATGTCCATTTTAAGTTAATTTTTGTATATGGTGTAAGATAAGGGTAGAACTTTATTCTGTTTCATGTGGACATCCAGGTTTCCCAGCACTATTTGTTGAAGAAAGTATTCTTGCCTCATCGCGTAGCTTTGGCACCCTTGTTCAAGATCATTTGACCACCATGGGACCAGCAGTTGGCGTAATGGCTTTGTAGTTGGACTCCCATGCAGTTGACCACAGTTGGAGTCCTGGACTTGGTGGCTTAAACTCACACTGGGCACGTGTGCATGCATGCCCAAGATCCTGAGAGGAGAATGGAGGAGAAGGGATTGTGTCATGGCCATCCCCCCAGGGGGTGATTTCTCTCTTTCTGTCTCTCTGTCTCTGTCTTTCTGGTGAGCTCATGCACCCTATAGCAAAAACCCCCCCCCCCAAAAAAAAAAAAAAAAAAAGATCATTTGACCACATGGACAAGAGTTATTTCTGGACTCTGTTCTTTTCCACCGGTTTATATGTCTGTCTTAATGGTAGTACCATATAGTTTTGATTACTATAGCTGTTTTTCTTCCTCCATATTTATATGTTGAACTCTAGCCCCCTTGTGACTGTATTTGGAAACAAGGCCTGTAAAGAGATGATAAAGATAAAATGAAGTCACAAGGATGAGGCCCAAATCTGATAGTTGGTGTCATTATAAAAAGAGGCAGAGTGACCAGCAGATGGATTAATGGTTATATCACTAGACTTCCACATAGGTGACTCTGATTTGAGTCCTGGACCTGGTGGCTTGAAACTTACACTGGGTACATGGTTGCATGTGCCTAAACTCCCAAGAGAAGAGTAGAGGAGAAGGGATTCAGCATGGCCAACCCCCCTGGGAGATAATTTCTTGCTTTCTGTCTCTTTCGCAAGTGCACATGCCTTTTGGTAAAAATATCAGGGGAAAAAAACCCAACAAAACAAAGAAAGAAAAAAAAAAGAGAGAAATAAAGAAGCAGGAAGAGACACCAGAAAACATGAACAAAGAAAAGGTCATGCAAGCACACAGGGAGATGGCAGCTGTCTGTATGTCAAGAAGAAAGTCCTCATCAGAAACTGAAGGGTCTGGCAACTTCATCTTGAATAGCCCAGCCCCTAGAAATGTGAGAAATAGAATTATGTTGGTTAAGCCACTTATTCTGTGGGATTTTATTATAGCAGTCTGATCAGGCTAAAACAGTAGCTCTGTAACATGTTTTGAAGACAGGAAGTGTGAGATCTCCAGGTTTGATTTTTTTCTTTTTTAGATTGTTTGACTTGAGCCAGCTCCATAGCCTTGTGGTTAATGGAACTGGATACCACATGGCTGTCTGCAGTTCAAATCTTGGCCCCAGAGGCTAGAAAAACATTCCAAATGTATGTGTATATATGTTGCAAATCTCAACAGGATGGAGAACTGGAGGAGAAAGGATTATGGCATTATCCTATCCCATTGTGGAGTGATTTCTACTCCAACCCTTATTACTCTCTGGTGAGCATATTTGCCCACTGACAATTAAAGAATAAAAGATTGTTTGGCTATTCAGGGTCCTTTGAGATTCCATATGAATTTTAGCATGAATTATGTATTTCTGCAAAACAATGTCATTGATATCTTTGGATATGATACTTTAATAATATTAAATCTTCTAACCCATGAAAAATGGGTATCTTTCCAATTATTTATGTCCTCCTTTATTTCAGCCAAATTTTTTTTATTTTACACCTTTTTTTTGGAGAGATTTTTGCCATAGGGTGTGTGTGCTCACCAGAAAGACAGAGAGAGACAGAGAGATAGGAAGCAAGAAATCACCCCCCAGGGGGGATGGCCACACCACAATCCCTTCTCCTCCATTCTCCTCTTGGGATCTTGGGCACGCACACATGCACACGCACATGCACCCGGCATGAGTTTAAGCCACCAGGTCCAGGACTCGAACCACAGTTGGCTACATGGGAGTTCAGTGACATAGCCATTACGCTAACTGCTAATCCCAATCTTTCACCTTCTTGAGTAAGTTTATTTTTAAGTATTTTATTCTTTTTGATACCACTTTAAATAAGATTAAAAAAAATTCCTTTTCAGATCGTTTGTTGTTAGTATTCAGAAACACAACTGATTTTTGTATGCTTATTTTGTATCTTACAACTTTGCTGAGTTCATTATTCGCTCATTAATTCTAACATTTTCTTTTTTTTTTTTCTTTTTGTTTTACTGGTGAAATATTGAGGATTTCTTTATATAAAAATATGTCATCTGTGAACAGAATAACTTTACTTCTTCTTTTTCAATTTGGATCCCTTTCATGTATTTGTCTTGCCTACTTGTTCTGGTTAGGACTTCTAGGCCCATTTTGAATAGAAGTAGTGAGTGTAGACATCCTTCCCTTATTCCTGATCTTAATGGAAAAGCTTTAAAGTATTCACCATTGAGACCAGCAGTTGGCATAATGGCTATGTTGCTGGACTCCCATGGAGTTGACTGTGGTTTGAGTCCCAGGCCCGGTGGCTTGGACTCACGCCATGCATGTGTGAGTGCATGCCCAGGATCCCAAAGGGAGAATGGAGGAGAAAGGATTGTGGTGTAGCCATCCTCCCTGGGGAGTGATCTGTCTTTCTGATGAGTGCCCACACTCTGTGATAGGAACCTCTCAAAAAAAAAAAAGTATTCACCATTGAGTATCTTAGCTTTGGATTTTTCACACAATCTTTATCATACTGAGGTAATTTCCATCTATTCCTCATTATTGCATGTTTTTATCATCAGAGTACAAAGTTGCTGGTTTTGAAGATGGAGGAAGGGGCCCATGAATCAAAGAATGTGGGTGGTTTCTAGAAGTTGTAAAAGGGAAGGAAAAATGTTCTTGTAGTCCCAAGAAAAGAATGCATCCCTGGGCTAAAACCTTGCTTTCTGCCTGTTGAGACCCAGGTTGAACTTTTAACTAACATTACCGTGTGATGTAACTTTGTGTTGTTTTGGGCTGTCAAGTTGTGGGTAATTTATGTCAGTCGGACGAAACTAGTACATTATGCCTACCTCCACGTCGGAAGTTATTCTGCAAGTGGTTAGCATTGTAAAGTAGGAGTCTCAATACACAGTGCTTTATGGTTTGCAAAGCATTATTTGTGTCTATTTACCTATCATCATTTGCCAAGTAACATTTGATCTTACCTGTTCTGATCTTTGGGAGGCAGTGAGGAAATGAGGTAGACAAAATAATGTTTATTTCTTACCAGATACTTTGAGATGTTTACTTTTATCTCTTTTCTTAGTAGAAAAGTAGTAAAATTCTGAAAAATTTAGTGACTTGCCCAAGGTAACACAAATAACTTTTTCTTCCACTCAGGAATATTTCCACTAGTAACGTTTAGAAGAATAGCAGATTGTATATAGCTGGATAGCAATTCTGATTTAACTAGAAATGCCATTGCCATTTCTGCTGATAAAGGAGGTAAACTGAGTCAAAACATGTAAAAGAAAAAGGATTTTATTGGGTATAAAATTGAGGACTGCACCAGGGGACAGCCCAGATGAGCATGATTCCCAAATGTGCTCAGTGAAGTCTCCAAATCACTAAGCAGGTTTTAAAGGAAAAAAAAAAAAAACCATAAGGTGGGTGAGGGGACAGCATACATTATTGTTTAGGGGCAGTTATCATTGGCTTCCAGGATCAATAACAAGGGTGTCATCAGTCCAAAGTTGGTCAGTCTGGGTAAGATGTTTTCACTGAAGAAACCCTTGTTTCAGGTTGCAGTAGTTTTTGTGCAAGGTTATAATTCTGGCAGATTTCTCTAAATAGCAGTTCTTGTTATCAGTCAGGCTAGTATGAGGAAATACCTCCTCCTTAGCCTCCCCTGCTAAGTTCAGTTAGGGTTGACATAAATGACTCCATTTTGATTTTGAAAATGACTGAATTTCTTATCTGTTATATGACTATGGCCAAGCTACTTTGCTTTCTGGCATCTATGTTTTCTGTGAAATGAGAAATAAATACTTAAAATGGTCTAATGGGAGGCAGTGGGGAGAATGAGATATGGGTAGAGCTCTTTCACATGTTTTGGAGGAAAATATTTACAAATAAATGCTATGTCTGTGATTATTATTTCAGATATCAGAATATTATGGATTATATACATATTACTTTTAATGAGTATGGAATTTAGCAAATAACCACTAGTAGGTAATGGTATCAGTGATATTAAATGCAGGCAGTAGTTATGTTAGCAGACAAGCTATGGTCATAAAGAATACTGACCTTAAGTATCATTTGCTTATTATCTCATTTGCTGAAAAGTTATTTTGTATCATTACAATTCTACAGATGTTTCACAGATGTCTTTAAGGATATATTTCTGAAGCTTGTTATTAAGCTAACTTCTGTGCTCTATGGCAGATTTCTGTAGCATATTAATGAGAACATTATGGAATTGTAAATAAATATGTTTGTAGCAATCGAGATGAAGAGCAGACCTATAAAAATGGTTATAAAAATCTAATTAACATTTTAACAGTAAAAAGCTTGCTGCTTTGATACTACAAGAGAACGGTCTCAGTCAGTAGATAAAATGAATTCCCAAGTGGGCTTAAGAGTGGATGAAACACTGCTATCAATATTTAATGGGATGTGTCAGATTTTACCACCATATGAAAGGATGCAAATAGGGGTTACCATAGAAATCACCTTGACAGAAAACTGCACAAAACACAGTACAAACTATCCCTCGAGCAGCCTTGCAGGGGTTACTATATGTCCAACTGTAGTCTTTTCATGTAACCTCTTGATAGTGGGAAAAATCACAATGTGTGTGTGTGTGTGTGTGTGTGTGTGTATGTATGTGAATGTGTATGTGTGTCCAATATAATTTGAAAATTACAAAGACAATTGAAATTTCAAAGGCAGGTATATCTGCATTTCTTTATATCATAACTACTCTTTGATTAAATGATAAATGCCTAAATTATTTACAGCTTTAATTCAGTATCCATCATAGCCATGCTACTCAAAGATAAGGCAACCTCAGAGATGCTTTTACTATTGAAATCTATTATGCTACTTTTACATTTTATTGAATACGTTCTTTTGTGTCATGGCTCTAGGATATTTTACCATTGCGTTTTAGCAGCTAGTCTTGAATTAGTTAGACCACTTTCCTTCCCAGATATACTCTCTCATTGTTTTTTAAAAAAAGCATTTAAAAAAATCTTTAATCTTTGAAAAAAAATAGTTGCACATGCTCTCCTTTAATTATTCTACAATTGTAACACAGGCATAAAGCTAAAAGAAACATCATGCTTTCTTCACAGAATCTGTCAGTAAAAAGAGATAGTTTTATAAATTATCCTACCCTTTAAAAATGGGTAGGTAGGAAATGGTGTTCCAAAAGAAATGATAAAAAGTTGATTGTGGAGCCAACGGGAGAAAAAGAAACATTTTAGATGCATAAATATTAAAAAAATTGTAATGCTTATCTGAAAAAGTAAAGAAAAATCTGACATTCTTTTTTATTCAAACAATTTATATATGTTTGAATTGAATGAACATTATTTCTAATAACATAGATGTTAACTTTGTTTGACAAATATAACAAACAAAAATTCTTAAGTGTCATTTTATGACCAGCAAAGTCAGACAACAAGAGGAAAATAAAAATGGAAATGTGGGAAAGATAGAATAGGTAATAGAGACCAAGAAACAAAACTGATGTGCAGGGGGAGTAAGAGAGTTACAGGAAGCTTTTGATCAAGAAAAGACAAAGCTAGCAAGAGACTCGAGGAAGGAAGCATGGATGAAGAGAAGCAGCTTTCCACAGCTTCCCCTGAAAACATTCTACTGATTTCAAGGAATAAGGTTGACATCCCTTGGAGGTGTTTAAAAATTAGAGATAACTGATATAATTGACCCCGTTTCCTGTCAGATTTGATGCACTTTGTTTCTTTGTCTCACGTCACTTGTGTTAGGCCTTGGGTTTTACTATTTTAAGTCTACCTATCAGTCTCTCCCAAATTTCGATCTCATTTTAATCTTCTCAGTTCACAACTTCTAACCACAAAGGGTTGTGAGTATAAAGAAGAAACTACACAGAGAAGTTGACAAACCTACAAACATAGAACAAGGTTTAGTATATTTCTCCTTGAAACAGAACAAGTAATTGCAAGAATTTGAGAGAAAAATATAGGAGATTTGAATGACCTGTTGAAATCTTGACTCAATAAGTGCATTTGGAAGCTTACATTCAACACAGAGAATGAATATTATTTTGAAGTACACACTAATTATTCTCAAAATTCACTCATGCAAGGTTACAATGGAGAACTTAACAGATTTCAAAAACGTCAACATCGTACAGAGTATTGTCGAGTAAAATATAATAATACTTTAGAGATAAAAAAATTAAACATTTTTATCTCCCTGACTATTCTGCACAATGATTTTAAGGGTGAGTATAGTTATGAACAATTTTTGGGTAAAGAGGAAATTAACTAAAAATCAGAAACTATTTGTAACTCGCTAAATATTAAAGCACAATATATCAAAATTTAGGGGATGCAGATTAAGTGGATCCTAGAGAGAAATTTATAGTCTAATTTCTATATTAAGACAATATAAATATCATAAAATATAAAGTAATTGTTATATCAAAAATGCATATAAAGAATAATGAAGAGCTAAGAGGAAAGGAAATTAAAGAGATGGAAGCAGAAATGAATGAAATAGGAAAAAATTCCAAAACAAAGATTCTTAACAAAATTAAAATGTTTCCTGGGAAGAATTATGAAATAGTCAAATTTTTGCCAAATTTTATTCATAAAGGTAAACAACACAGGCTCAAATAAAGAATATTATCTGTAGAAAAGGAGATACAAGTGAAAGATTAAATAATCACAATAATGTATGATAAGAAACTTGATTACTATATACTTCAAAACTCAGAAGAATTGTAAAAACATTTAGGGAAAATATAAGCATACTAACAGTGACTTAAAGAGACAGTGATAAAACAAGGAAGAACTACTAAAGCTGCTGAAAACTCCCATTTGCCCACTCCAAATACCAGGCTCAGACAGGTTTTCAGAAGTTAGTTCATTATTATTATTATTATTATTATTATTATTTAGTATAAATAATACCAGGAATATTTTATACAAACTTCTCAGATGATATCACAAGAGGAAAGTTACTTCATTTTATGGCGTTAGTATCATTTTGGCATTGAAATTGAGAGGATTAAAAACAAACCAATCAGGATTAGGACTTCCAAAGACCTTTTGCCCAGACTTCACCCTTCTGTTCCCCAGATCTAGCCAGTACAAGCCAATCACCAGCCATTTATATCTGAGTTCTGAGCAGCCCCTTTCAGGGATTAGGACCACTGAAGCCCTTCACCCTCCTGCCTCTCAGATCTAGCCAGACAATGCAAGGGAACTCATGGAAATGTCAGATAAAGAATTTAAAATATTCATAGCGGCAAAGCAGAGATGCAAGAGAAGAAAGACAATGAATTGCAGAAGATGCAGGAGAAAAGAGATGAGCTCTAGGAGGTGAGGAAGTTCTTGTACCATCTGAAAGAGGAAGTAACACCGTAAAAAAAGAATTAAATGGGCTCTTTCCCACTATACAAGATGGCAGGTGAAAAAGTTGCGAAACAGGATAATAAGGAGAAGAAACTTGAAGCCAAGAAGGCTGATGCCAGTGGCAAAGTTAAAAAGGGAGACCACAAGGCTAAAAAGTTCAAGAAGGGAAAGCCCTATTTCAGCCAAAACCCGGTTCTAGTACAGGATATTGGCAGATACTCCCGGTCTGCCATGTATTCGAGGAAGGCCATGTACAGGAGGAAATATTCAGCCACTAAATCCAGGATTGAAAAGAAAAAAAGAGAAGGTTCTTGCAATTGTCACAAAACCAGTTGGTGGAGACAAGAAAGGTGGTACCCTGGTGGTTAAACTTCACAAAATGCCTAATTATTATCCTACTGAAGATGTGCCTTGAATACTATGAAGCCAGGGCAAAAAACCCTTCAGTCAGCCTGTGAGAAAGCTGTGAGCCAGCGTCACTCCTGGGACCATTCTGATCATCCTCACTGGACGCCACAGAGGCAAGAGAATGGTTTTCCTGTAGCAGCTGAGCAGTGACTTGCTACTTGTAACTGGACTGCTGGTCCTCAATCGAGTTCCACTGCGTAGAACACACCAGAAATTTGTCATTGCCACCTCCATGCACATTGATATTAGCAAAGTAAAAATCTCAAAGCACCTTACCGATGCTTACTTCAAGAAAAAGAAGCTGTGGAAGCCCAGACACCAGGAAGGTGAGATCTTCGACACAGAGAAGGAGAAATATGAGATTTCAGAGCAGTGCAAGGTTGATCAGAAAGCTGTTGTCTTGCAAATTTTACCAAAAATCAAAGCTGTTCCTCAGCTTTAGGGCTACCTTTGATCCGTGTTTGCACTTACAAATGGAGTTTATCTTCACAAATTGGTGTTCTAAACTTTTTGCCAAGAAACTAATTAAATAACTGATTTTTTAAAAAATGATTCAAATGGAATTGTTAGAGGTGAAGGCTATAATACAGGAAATCAAAACCTCCCTTGAATTTTTTTTTTTGTTTTTTCTTAGGTTTGTAATTTTATTAAGAAAACAGACGGGGCATGGGTGTGGGCGTGGCCGGCAGCCTGGGCATGGCTAGGCATCCTGCTGCTGCATGAAGTGGTTGGGGATGGTCTCCATGCCGTTGTGCAGGCAGATGAGCAGCACCTATGTGCCCCTGCACACCACCAGCCCAGCTGCTGCGTGTTGTCCGTCAGCTTGTACTGGTCGTCCAGGTCTCTCATGTACTTGATGGTCCCATTGAGCACAAGGTTGGGAAGTGGGTCGAAGCCCTTTAGGGTTCCACTGGCTTCACAGCCCCCCTGGAACTTCATGCAGATGGTCTTGTCCATGTATTTGGACAAGTCCAAGATGCTCTCCTTCTTCTTCTCCTTGTCTGCCATCGTGCCGCCCTGCCTCACTGCTCTGCCCCTTGAAAGTATTAAAAGCAGATTATGTCATGCATAAGATCGAATCTCAGATGTACAAGATAGAACCTCTGACCTAGAAAAAATCACCAAACAACTGAGAAAAATAACTCAAAAAATAAAAATAACATACGAGTAATACTAGATACCATTAAATGTCCAAACATCCAGATATAATATGGATATATTCCAGGAGATGAGGAAACTAATAAGGGCATTGATAATCTATTCCAAGAAATCCTTGGAAGAAAACTTTCCAAACCTAGAGAGGTACTCAAATATCCAGATCCAAGGAATACAAAGAACCCCACATAGAATCAACCCAAGAAGATATTCTCCAAGGCTTATAATATCCAGATTTACCAAAACCACAGAGACAAGATATTAAAATTGGCAAGAGAGAAATGTCAAGTTACTTTCAAAGGATTTCTCATCAGGGTAACATTGGACATCTCATCAGAAAAAATGTCAGCGAGGAAAGAATGGGAAAATATATTCAAAGTGTTAAGTAAAAAAACAATTTCAATCAAGAATACTATACCTGGCAAGATTATCCTTTATGGGGGAGACAAAAACATCCTTCAATAAACAAAACCTGAAAGAATTTACCACACTACACCAGCTCTCTAAGAAGTTCTGAAGGGAGTGCTATACCAGGAAAACTAAAGTCGAAATAAGAATACAAAAAACAACCAAGAAAATGTCCAGCCTAATGGTAGGGACAAGTCCAGAGCTGAATGTTAACTTCCAGAGTTTAAATGGAAAGATCAGATCACAGTAACACTGCAAATTCAATAGAAGAGAGAGTAATTACATGAGAATGAACTGGTCAAATAGAATTTTATGACTTTCAACTGAAACATTACTGATTTTCTATGCTTTGTTTTCCAAAGTTAAGGATTTTTGTCTTCTCTTGAACTGTTGATATTTTCATCTACCTACTATTTGAACTAAATCCTAATCTTCTTAAGCGAATTTCTCTTAACATTTTTTGAGTTTTATCTATTAAAACTAAAACTGCTTTTCTTGAAATTAAGAAATGCATTAAAATACCTATTTAAAGACTTAAGTAAGCTATATAGCCGCAGCTAGGTGCTACTATATTCACTTTACTCACTGAGGTTTATGCCTAAAGTCAGACATGTGTTCATAGATATGTATATATCAGCTGTGCTTGCTATTAAAAGTTTTTAGATTAATTAAGATCTCTGGTGAATCAATAAAATGTGGGGAAAAAAGGCATAGAAAACAACTGTAGACACCAGAGACAGTGTGGGAGAAGGGTGAGAAATGGCAGATGGTGAAAGGCAGAGAATCAACGGGGGGGGGGGTGGGGGGTGGGGGGGTGGGTGGTGGGGTGGGTGGTGGAAGCAAAATATATAATAAACAAGAAATGGAAAACTATTTGTTGATGATAACTTGTATGATAATGTCCTTGAATGAGCCTATATACATTGTATTCTGGATGGAAAAAATCGTGAATGAATGTAAATAAATAAATTAAAAATAACAAACAAATCAAACTTATGATACCAGATGTGAACATTCAAAAGTATTCATAAAGAGAATCTGGTAATGTATTATTAATAATATGCCATGTTTACATAGGTTTTATTCTGAAATGTAAGGATGGTTCAACATTTGAAAATCCATTTAAAAACAGCCAGTTGAAAGTGCTGAACTAAGGATAAGTGTTGGTGGGACTGTAGTTAAAGGGGATCTCTTACACTGTTGGTGGGAATGTAAATTGGTCCAGCAACTGTAGAAAACAATATGGAGGTTCCTCAAAGACCTACAAATAGAACTACCATACGATCCAGCAATTCCACTCCTGGGTATCTACCTAAGGGACAGGAGAAAGCACAGCTGGAAAAGCACTTTCACATTATTGTTTATTACAACATTATTATTACTTTAAAAATTTTATTATCATAATTTTTATATTATATTTAATCACATGTATCTTTATAGTGTATGGCATTTATTTTTACTGCATGATTACCATGCATACCAGTCAAGAGAAAGACATTACTATCCACATCATCATCATCAAATAGTTTTTCATCATTTTTTTCAGATTATTATTGTTATTTGATTTTTTAAAAACATTCAATCACTATATATCATTTAGCCTGTAGAGAGAATTTACCCAACATTAAATACTTCTCAGATCAATTCAGTTGAGAATACTATACATGTTATCTTCAACAGGGAATAAACCATTTCTGTGTCCCGCCAATGTCACGCCTCTCTATTTGTTCTCTTGCTAGTCTTCTCTATGCTCTTCCCTTCTCTCCCTACCCCTGTCCACACTGTCTTCAGCATTAATAACTATTGTCACTGTTTTTATGCTCTCAATAATTTTATCTCTACCATAAAGTGTGGCTAATTGGTATATATTAAGTGGATACATGCAGTATCTTTCTTTCATATCCTGGTTTGCTTCACTCAACAATAAATTTTCCATATTTGACCACTTTCTATTAAATGCCAGGGTCTTTTATTATGGCTGAATAGTATTCCATAGAGTATATGTGCCACACTTTTCCATTCATTCATCTGTTTATGGACATTTAGGTTGGTTCTATGTCTTAGAAATTGTGAATAATGCTGCAATAAGCATTGATGTTCAAGTGCTTTTCTGACTGAGCATTCTCCTGTCCTTTGGGTAGATAGCCAGAAGTAGGATTGCTGGATGAAACAGTAGTTCTATTTGTAGATCTTTGAAGAACTTCCATAGTTTTCCACAGTGGCTGAACCAGTTTACATTCCCACCAACAGTGTAGGGTAGTTCTCCTTTCACCACATCCCCGCCAACACTTACCACTTATTGTATTTTTAATCTTTACCATTCTGACAGGGGTTAGGTGGTATCTCATTGTGGTTTTAATCTGCATCTCCCTGATGATGAGAGATGTTGAGAATTTCCTCATATGCTTTTTGTCTTCCTAGACAGATTTTGTTCAGCTCATTTTCCCATGTTTTAATTGGGTTAGACTTTTTTTTTTTTTTGGTAAGCCACTTGAGTTCCCTGTGTATTCTGGCTATCAGTTCCTTGTCTGCGGCATATTAAAAAAAATCTCTTATTTTGAGGGTTTTTGATTCACACTTGTTACTGTGTCCTTTGCTGTGCAGAAACTTCTTAATCTGATATAGTCCCACTTGTCTATTTTAGGGATTATTGCCTGTGCTTTGGGAGTCTTATTCAAGACTTTGCCTACCCCAATGTCTCCCAGAGTTTCCACAGTGTCCTCCACCAGTATCTTTATAGTCTGAGGTCTTAAGTTCAGATCTTTTGTCTATTTCGTGTTGATTTTTGTTAATGGTGAAGGATGTGGGTTCACTGTCATCTTTCTGCAGATGGGTACCCAGTTTTTCCAGCACCATTTGCTTAAAAGTTTTCCTTTCCCCAAATGATTCACTCATATATTTTGTCAAAAGTCTGTTGGCTGTAAGCTTTGAGGTTTATTTCAGGGGTCTCTATTCCATTTTACTGGTCCACCTGACTTTTTTTGTGCCAATATCGTGCTGTTTTGATTATCACAGATTTATAGCATATTTTGGGATCACTCTCCTGCAGGATTTCTTGGCAATATAAGGTCTTTTATGATTCCAGACAAATTCAGTGATTGTCTTTTCTAGATCTGTGAAGAATGTCTCTGGTATTTTGCTCAGAATTGCGTTAAATATGTATATTAATTTTGGTAGAATTGCCATTTTGATAATGTTAATTTTTCCAATCCAGGAATATGGGATGTCCTTCCACTTTTTTATGTCATTTTTGAATATGTTCTTAAAGATTTTCATAGTTTTCTTTGTAAAGTTCTCTGATTTCCTTAGTTAGGTTTATTCCTAGGTATCTTATACATTTTGTGGCTATGGTAAAAGGGATTTCTTTCTTTATCTCTACTTCGATCAACTTGCTGTTAGTATATAGAAATGCTATAGATTTTTGGATGTTGATTTTGTATCCTGTCACTTTACTGTATTCATTTATTATTTTGAGAATTTTTTTATGGAAACCTTTAGATCTTCTAAGAATACCATCACATCGTCTGCTAATAAAGATATTTTCAACTCTTCTTTTGTCTATTTGAATGCTTTTTATATTCTCTTTTCTGAGTGCATTGGCTAAGACTTCCAGCACTATATTAAAAAGCAGTGGAGAAAGTGGGCAGCCTTGTCTAGTACCAGTATCTAGTGGAAAAGCTTTTAGATTTCCCCATTCAGTAAAATGTTAGCTATAGGTTTTTCATAGATGGCTTTATATAGAATAAGAAATTATTCTTCTCTTCCACTCTTCCTGAGAGTCTTAATCATGAAAGGATGTTGTATTTTATCAAATGCTTTCTCTGCACCAGTTGAAATGATCATGTGATTTTTATCTTTCTTTCTATTAATATGGTGTATTATAATTATGGTCTTGCATATGTTGAACTACCCTTGCATCCCTGGAGTAAAGCCTACCTGATTGTGATGAATAATCTTTGTTATATGTCATTGAATATGATTTGCAAGTATCTTGTTGAGAATTTTTGCATCTATATTATTAGATATATTGGTCTGTAGTTTTCATTTTTTTGTCATGTCTTTATCTGTTTTGGGAATGAGTATGATGGAGGCTTCATAAAAGGAATTTGGAAGGTTTGCTTTCATTTTTATCTTTAGGAAGCATTTGAGTAGGATAGGGCTTAACTCTTCCTTAAAAGTTTTGTGGAATTATAAGTGAAGCCATCAGGACCCGGGCTTTTCTTTGTCAGAGGTTATTTATTAGTGATTCAATCTCACAACTTGTTATGGGTCTATTTAGGTTTTCTATGTCCTCCTGATTCAATCTTGGCTGATTATATGCATCTAAGAATTTGTCCATTTCTTCTGTGTTCTCTTGTTTGTTGGCATATAGTTGCTCATAGTATCCTCTAATGTTTTGTAGTCCTTTTGTGCGTGTTGTAATGTTGCCTGTTTCAGTATGTATTTGATTTATCTGTTTTCTTTCTTTCTTCTTCTTCATCAGTCTAGCTAATGGTATGTCAATTTTGTTAATCTTTTCAAAGAACTAGCTTTTGCTTTCATCTATTTTCTATATAGTTCAGTTCTTTTCTTTTCTTTTTTATGTAATTATTTAATTTTATTTATTAATTCATTAATATTAATTTGATCAGACACACACATACACACAGAGAGAGAGAGAGAGAGAGAGAGAGAGAGAGAGAGAGAGAGAGAGAGAGGAGAGAAAGAAAGTGAGAAAGCAAGCCACCAGGTCTGTGACTCAAACCGTGGTTGACCATGTGGGAGTGTCAAGCACATTAAGCACCATGCTACCTGCTGGTCCCTTGTTTATTTTCTATTTCATTTATTTCTGTTAGAATTTTCATGATTTCTTTTCTCCTGGCAGTTTTATGAGTTTTTTGTTGTTGTTTTTCCAATTCCCTGAGGCATGATATTAGCTTATCTATTTGTCACCTATCCATCTTTTTATTATGCACAGTAATTGGTATGAATTTCCCTCTTAGGACTGCTTTTGCTGTGTCTCATAGATTATGGAAACTCATATACTCATTATCATTTATTTCCATAATTTTTAAAATTTCAGACTTAATTTCTTCTGTAGTTAAGTCAAGTCATTAAGACGTAGGTTGTTTAGTTTCCATCTGTTTGTGTATTTTTGAGGATTTCTTGAAATTGATATCGAGTTTAATTCCATCATGATCAGAGAAGATGCTGGATATAGTTTCTATCTCTTTGAATCTGTAAAGACTTGATTTGTGTCTTATCACATGTCATGTCTTTGAAAAGGTTCCATACCGGGGTGAGAAAAATGTATACTTTGTGGTCTTAGGGTGAAAAGTTCTATAGATGTCTGTCAAGCCCCTTTGATTTATAGTATCATTTGGGTCCTGTATCTCCGTTTATTTCTTGTCTAGAAGATCTGTCTAAAGAAGATAATGGAGTGTTGAGATCCCCAACAATTATAGTGTTGCACCCTTTCTCTTCTTTTAGCTCTAGCAGTCTTTCCTTCATGTATTCAGGTGCTCCTGAGTTGGGTGTGTAGATATTTAAAACATCATGTCTTCTTGATGATTTAGCCCATTTACTGTTATATGATGCCCTCCTTTGTCTTGTCTTAAAGGCTATTTTGTCTGAAATCAGTATCACAACTCCAGCCCTTTTCTGATTTCCCTTTGCATGGAATATCTTTTTCCAGCCCTTTACTTTTAGTCTATGTATGTCCTTATCCATAAGGTGCATTTATTGTAGGCACCAGATAGAAGATTTCTGTTTTCTATCCATACAGCCAGTTTGTGTCTCTTTGGAGAATTTGATCTACTAACAGTCAATATTATTATTGATATTTATGGACCTGTTCCTATCATTAAGGGAGTCGTTTTCTTGGTTGTTTTTTGTTCTCTTATAATGGTACTTCTAACTTTTTAGTCTTCCTGGTATAGCACTCCCTTCAGAACCTCAGAGCCAGCCTGGAGTTGATAAATTTTTTCAGGTTTCGTTTATCCGAGAATGTTTTTTATCTTGTTTTCCTATATGAAGGATATTCCTGCCAGGTATAGTATTCTTGGTTGAAATTGTTTTTCATTTAACACTTTGAGTATATTTCCCCATTCTTTCCTTGCCTGCATTGTTTCTAACAAGAGGTCTGATGTTAGCCTGATGGGATGACCTTAGTAAATAACTTGACGGTTCCCTCTTGCCAATTTTAGTATCTTGTCTTTGTCTGTGGTTTTGGCCAATCTGGCTATGATGTGCCTTGGAGAGGATCTTCTTGGGTTGATTCTATTTGGGGTCCTATGTATTTCTCAGGTCTGGATATTTGAATGCCTCTCTAGGTTTGCAAAGTTTTCTTTCAGGATTTCATGAAATAAATTATCAATGCACTTATTATTTTCTTCCTCTTCTTGGATATCAATTATTCAGATATTGGGGTGGTTGCTAGTATCTAGTATTTCCTGTATATTATCCTCATTTGTCTTGATTTTCTTCTCAATCTTTTTGATATTTTTTTTTCTAGGTCAGATGTTTTGTCTTTGACATTTGAGATCGGATCTTCTGCTTGGCCTAATCTACTTTCAATACTTTTGAGGAAGGTTTTAATCTCCTGTATCACATTCTTTATCCCTAACAATTCCATTTGATTCATTTTTATGGTGTCTATTTCTTCTTTCAAATCATGAAAGGACTTCCTCATCTCCAGGAACTCATTGTCTCTGTTCCTTTTATTTAATTTACATTTTTAAAATTTCATTTTATTTTATACATTCAATCACATTATTTAGCTTACAAAGTGAATATTTCAACATGTGAACATTTCTCCCTAGTCCAGTTGATAAAACTATAAAATATCTTCAACAGATAATACCACATTTCTTTGTCCCATTAATGCTTTGCCTCTCTATTTTTCTTCTAAATGTCCTTCCTCAGACCCTATTCTTTCACATACAATATATCTGGTATTTACATCCATTTACTGAGTTTCTATATCCTTTAGTAAATCAGTTTCAGTCATAGAGTACAGACACTCGGTATATATTAAGTGGGAAACTCATTTTCTTTTTTTTCTTGCATCTCATTTAGTTTGGTCACTGCAAATATTCTGAATTGCTTATCTGACACTTTCACAACTTCCATTGTGTTGTCTTGGGTGATGCAACTTGGGTGAGACAGAATTGATATTTTCCCTGGTGAGAGAGACATTTTGTTGGATTCTCATATTTCTTGCACCTCTGTGATTATTCCTAGTCATCTGGTGATCTATATGTTCCTTCCTAAAGTATTCAAGATATCTCTGAACATTAAAAATGTGCAGGAATAGAAAATTGGTGATCTCTCTTCTATTCTGCCTCCCTGTTGCTCACCATCACCCCACATTGTTGTCACTGGTTGTGGGTGACCCAAAGTCCTCCCTGTTTCTAAAGAACAGGTGTGCCTCCAACTGAGCTGCTGAGTTTCACCTCAGAAGCAAAGAAAAAAAAAAAAAAAAGATTGCTCACTGCATGCTATCAAAACTCCAAATTCCTGAGAGTCCAATGGTGAGTGGGTAAGGGAATGAGCCACAGTTCTGCATGTTAGGTCCTTTATCCACAGACAGTCTGGCATCAGCAAGGCTGCTCACTTGAACTGGTATCTGGATGGTGCAGGGAGGGGTGCAAGTTTGTCTTAAAGTACCAAGACACAAACTTGATGTCCAAAAGCAAGTGGGGGAGGGCATTGCAGCATTATTCATGATCGCTAAGACATTTAACCAACCTAATTGTCCACGAACAGATGAATGGATTTAAAAAGTGTTGCACATATACTCTATGGAATACTATTTAGCCATAAGAAACAAAACCCTGGCATTTGCTAGGAAGTGGTTGGATATAGAATATTTATTTCTGAGTGAAGCAGGCAAGGCTATGAAAGAGAGACACTGAGTATCTACAATTAATATATACCAACTATCTGTACTCTATGGTAGAGACTGAAAGATTGGAGGACATAAAAGCATTGAAAATAGTTATGAACAGTAAAGACAGTGTGGAAGGAGGGTGGAAGAGGGAAAGTGTACAGGGAAGGAAATTAGGGAAAAAATAGAGAGGCAAAACATCTGTAGGACACAGTAATGGTTTATTAACTGTTGATGATAATGTATATAAGTATCATCAACTGGATTGGTCTGAGGTGTATTTCTTGTTGGGTAAATTCTTTTTACAAGCCAAATAATGTATAGTGATCAAATGTATAAAAGAAAATACAAGAAGGGAAAAAAAGAAGAAAGGAAGAAGGAAGAAAATGCCAAACTAGGCACAAACATTTATCTTTACTCTCTCAAACAACAAAAAAATAAAACATAACAATTATATGAAAATGCCACTAAAAGTAAAACATGTAAACCCATGTGGAAACAGATAATGACAGAGGAGACAACACCAGATGAGAGATATCAATAAATTTTTAGAGGCACAAAAGCAAATGAATGAGTAGATACTGATTTAACATATTTGAGAAAGCTGAAATACAAGCATGAAAGGAAGAAATATAAGAAAAAGTAAACCAATTCAAGAGGTATACTTTGAAAGTCCCAGAAATTGGGGGTATCACATATCTGTGAAATCAGAAAAATTGGTTCAAAGTCTATTTAAGAAGTCTATTTACGTGTCACTTCCCCAGTTCAGCATGGCAATACAACTATCCCTCTTCAACCTTTGCAGAGGAATGGTAGCTTGCTTGTAGAGTGGTTAAAACAGAGCTACTCTCTATTTATAGATATAAGCCTGTCTGAAGTAATGTGATCAATTTTAAGACAGGACTGAGTATGAGAGTCTTAGCCTTTTTGTTTCCTTTTGCTCAGAGAACACTATCAGATTGGCTTATACTGCTCTTAACTGAAGATTGGGAGACTTGATGAGAACGATCACTATGTGTTCGTATGTATGTGAGCATGCACAGGTGTTTATGTATTTTGTGCTTATTGTATGCAACACACTAAATATTTATCTAACTTAATATTTATCTGAGAACAGACTAGAATGAAATAAGGTGAAGCAATATGTCTGTAGATCTGATATTCTTTGTGGCAAAATGTGGGAGCAAATACCAATTACGGTGGCACAGGTGACAAGACACTGTTCTCCAATGCTGAAGCTACAGGGAAGACTGCTGTTTGGATGCTGGGCTGACCTGAAACATGCTGGGTGCAGGCAGGCTGGTTGACTGGAAGGCAAAAGAGGGAGGGGTTGCACCATGACAAGACCCTGTCAAGGGTGTCCATTTCACTCTCTCTCTCGTGAAAGAATAATATAAATAAGCTTAAAAAATGCAAAAAATTGTAGAAGATAATTAATATGACTAAATAAGTATGAAAGCATTTGTTGATTTATTCTCCAACGAATACTGAGCCCATATTATATGTAAGATCTTGAAAAAATATGCCTGGCTTTGCTTTTGAAAAGGATGTTTAACATAATTTTAGAGGACAGAGAAAATCAAGTAGGTGTTGACCTTGTTATTATAATATATTTATGGGAATCAGTAAAAAAGATTATTACAGATTTGGGGAAGGTCAATATCACACACAACCCAATATGAATCTGTTTCCATTAAAGATAGTGTAAATTGAATAAAACATGAACTTTCATGTGGTTTCATGGCTTTTCACTAATGAACTGAGAATTGAATAATTTATTCCTATATAGCACATTTATTTGAATTTTAAGAATTATAACTTTTTTTTAAAGGATTTTGCCATAAGGCATGTGTACTCACCAGAAAAAGACAGAGAGACAGTGAAAGTAAAAGTGAGAAATCACCCTCCAGTGGGGAAGTCCATGCCACAATTCCTTCTCCTCCTTTCTCCTCCTGGGATTTTTGGGCACACATGCACACATGCCCAGAGTGATTTTCAAGCTGCCAGGTCCAAGACTCAAACTGTCATATATGGGGGAGTCCGGTGCC
The DNA here is from genome assembly GCA_026018925.1 of Tupaia tana. Classification (NCBI taxonomy): domain Eukaryota; kingdom Metazoa; phylum Chordata; class Mammalia; order Scandentia; family Tupaiidae; genus Tupaia; species Tupaia tana. Next base: position 46,667,102 of record JAKSZU010000002.1, on the reverse strand, counting down.
TTAACGATTATGCTACCTGCTGGCCCAATAGTTTTTAACATTAATACTTTTTATTTGTGGTGAGGTAACACTGCTTAGAATTCAAAATGGGTCACAAAAATTATCTCATTTGTTTCTCAGAATAAAGTCCTGAAGAAGTTGGGGAAATGATGTCATTTTATTTTCAGGCATTAAAAACAGTTACAATGGCACTTTTAAGCACTGGTCTTTAAATTGATACCCTCAATCTGGGATTTTAGCTCTGCTACAACTAGAATTGTGAGCTTGAGTGAGCAATCATCCTGCTTGGACCTCAGTATTCTTATTTATCAAACAAAAGATACAAACCATATTTTTCATAGCTTCTTAAATCTGTAATTTGAGAAAGAGAACTTTACTACTGTAGTCCTCCCTTGTTCATGGTATTGCTTTTCTTAATTTCAGTTCTCCGTGGCCAAAAGAAGTCTAAAATATTAAATGCAAAGTTCTAGAAAAGAGTGTCCAAAATATTAAAAAATTCCAGAAATAAACAATTCATAAGTTTTAAATGTCTATCTTTTCTGAGTAATGTGATAAAATGTTTTTCTCTCCTACTCTTTCCCATCTGGAATGGGGATCCTCCCTTTATCCAGTGTATCCATGCTGCATAGGCTACCTGCTTGTCAGTCAGTAGCCCACCTGGTTATCAGATCTACTGTGACATATCACAGTGCTTGAATTTAAGTAACTCTTATTTTGCTTAATCATGCCCCAAAGTATGACTACTGTTGATGCTGGCAATCTAGAGATGCCAAAGAGAAGTTGAAAAGTATTTTCTTTAAGTGCAAAAGTGTCAGTTTTCCAGGTAAAAAGGAAAAGATTATCACATGTTAAGATTGCTAAGAATCTTCTAAGGTAAGAAAGAATCTTTTATGTGAAATTGAGAAGAAAGAAAAATAAACTTGTGCTAGTTTTGCTGTAACATCTCTAACTGCAAAAGTACAGCCATGGTTCACAGTAAGAGCTTAGTTAATATGCAAAAGGCATTGCATTTGTGGGTGGAAGACATGAACGGAAACGTGTCCCCATTGATAGCAATCAAATTCAGTACTAGCTGCAGTTTCAGGTATCGCTAAGGGTCTTGGAACATGTTCCCTGAGAACAACGGGGTGCTAATGTAACAAAAAATTATTCCAATTGGTTCCTAATCCTAAATTTAAAAAATTATTTTTTGGGGTGCCTACCTTGTGGCCTGGTGATAAAGGAAGCTAGATCCCACATGGCCAATAGCACAGTTAAAGTTCTGGGTGTGGTAGCCCTGAGAAGCATGCTGGGTGTATGCGCATGTGTACTCAAAATTCCAAAAGGAGGGAGAAATTGAGGAGAAGGGATTGTGGTGTGACTATGCCCTGTGGCATGGTCCTTTCTTCTCTTTCTTTCTGGCAAGTGCATGTACCCTCTGGCAAATTAGAAAAAGTGATTTTCTTAAAATTTTAAAATTCTACTGCCATTCCAGTTATTTCCCTTTCCTCCCACACATGGGAGTTCAGCGACATAGCCATTACACTAAGTGCTGGTCCCTAAATGTCCTTTTTGGAAGGCTCATAGCCATGAAAAACAGCATACGTAGATTTGCTTAAGTTAAAAAAAATTATCTAGAAAGTTGATTTTAACACCTGAATTTAAAGAATGCTTGCAAAACAATAGGTCTAGAGTATGATGGTAATGAAAATTAGGTAATTGAAAGTCAGCTATTGTCTATAAGATACACCGTCTCCACCTGGAGGTCCAGGAAAGGTGATAGTGTGATTGAGTCTGAGTCTGAAGGTCTAAGAACCCGAAAAACTCTTCATTCCCCTTCTCCCTTCTTTTACAAAAACTTATATTTGATGGCTCACAGAAAAAAGTCTTAAATAAACAGCTTTGGGGGTGCTCGATTCAGTCACTCAATGATGATATCATTTGGGATTCAATCCTTTTCTATGTTTTGATTATTGTTGCTAATGGGTGGATATGCTTGCCAGAAGGGACAGAGAGAAGAAGAAACCACCCTCTATGGGGTGGTCATGTTGCAATCCCTTCTCCCCCATTCTCTATCCTGTCAGAATTTCAGTCATGTACACACATGCACCTAGCCACTGGGGTCAATATGTAAGTCAGGATTCAAACTGTGATCAGCCATGTGAAATCTGACTTTCTTAATGGCTAGGCTCTGGGGCTGGCACTGGAATTCAGATCCCTGTCAAATTTTTACTCTGCTCTTCTCGGCATAGAGACTGGTTTCTGAATGCTGTCAAGTTGTTGTGACAGTTTCACCAAAATATGAAAACATGACAATATCCAGCAGAAAAGACAATTTTCCATTTATATCTGTAAATCTCCTTCCAGATTTCTCATGTGCCATTGGCTAGAATTGCTTCATATATCCATGTCTGACTAATCGTTGGTAAGATGGAGCCACTGTGAGTGAACTGGGTTACTCAGAATTCATCCCTCCCCTTGGGAACTGATTCCTCCCTTCTTGCTGCAAGTACCTTGAGGAGATGATGTCTTTGTGTGGAATTAACTTCACTTCCTATCCTACTGCATTTTTAGGTATTGATCTTTAGGTACAGATATTCTTTTTGTAATATTTAGTCTTCTTTTAGTACACATCTTAGGTTTGTTTTTAATTATTTGCTCCTTTATTTATTTCATGAGTGAGAAAGAGAGAGGGATATGGATAAGGTCAAAGATCCAGCATTCCCCAAGAGTCTTCACACACCACAACCTACTCCTAGCTTCAACTAGCTCCAGGTCATGGAAACACATGTTTTCAGCACATTCAGGGAAGTCTCTGGGTGTGAACCTGGGATTGTCTCATGTGGGTCAGTCTCATAATGCATTGTGTTAGTGCTGCACCATTATCTGACCGCACTAAATGTTCTTCTTTTTTTTTGGAGAGGTTTTTGCTATAGGGCGCATGTGCTCGTCAGACAGACAGAGAGAGACAGAGAGACAGAAAGTGAGAAATAATCCGCCCCCTCCAAGGGGGATGGCCACACCGCAATCCTTTCTCCTCCATTCTCCCATTCTCCTCTCGGGATCTTGGGCACACATGCACACGCACCCGGTGTGAGTTTAAGCCACCGGGTCTGGGACTTGAACCGCGGTCGACTACATGGGAGTTTAGCGACATAGCCATTACACTAACTGCTGGTCCCTAAATGTTCTTTTTGGAAGGCTCGTAGCCATGAAAAACAATATACGTTGATTTGCTTAAGTTAAAAAAAAAATTATCTAGAAAGTTGATTTTAACACCTGAATTTAAAGAATGCTTGCAAAAAAATAGGTCTAGAGTATGATGGTAATGAAAATTAGGTAATTGAAAGTCAACTATTGTCTATAAGATACACCATCTCCATCTGGAGGTCCAGGAAAGGTGATAGTGTGATTGAGTCTGAGTCTGAAGGTCTAAGAACCCGAAGAACTGATGGCATAACTCCTGGCTTGAAGCTAGATGCCTGAAACCTAGAATGGGGTGAAGGAAAGGAGAGTGCTGACATAAGTTTCAGGCTGAAGAACCAGGAGCTCTCATATCCAAGGGCAGGAGAAGATGGTGTTGCCACTCAAGGAGGGAGAAAATGAATTTGCCCTTCCTCTGCTTTTTTGTCATGTCTGAGCCCTTCACAGACTGGGCGATGCCTGCCCTCATTGGTTAGAGCAGATCTTCTTTACTCAGTCTACTGACTCAAATGCTACTCTGTTCTGGAAACATTACCACAGACAGACACACCAAGAGATAATGTTTTACCCACACCTGGGCATTTCTTAGCCAAGTCAAGGTGGCACATAAAATAAGCCATTGTGTGTGTGAAATCATCTGATTTGTGATTAGACAGTTTAGGGCATCCGTCTCTAGCAGCCCTCTCTGACCCTGCCTTCCATGAGCGCAGTCACCTCCTCCATCTATATGTTCTCTGACTGTTATTATTCTGTATTTTCGTATTGCTTTTGCTTTTTGTTGCTTATATATTTCCCCTAATTTCTAAGGGATGGTGAATGTGATAAAATCCTACTCACTTTTTTTCCCTAATCCTAAGCCTTTAGAATAGTGGGTGCTTAGCATTTACAACTCCAAGGCTGCATCCAAATAGTTGAATGAAGCTAGAAGAACATACACAACCACAATGACTGGCTTCACTTCAAATTTATGATCATAGACCTCAGAGAGGGCTTTAGTGCTCTTTGAGAAACCTACTACTTTTCCCTGGAAGTTCACTGTGTAAAGGGTTTTCTGCTTGTTCTTTTCTTAAAACTCTAATACCCCTACTAGCTTCCATTTTCAGCTGATGACTCTGCTTTTTATTTCACCAGGGAAATAAAACTAATAGGAGAGAACTTTCACATGCACTCCTGCAAAAATACTCTAGATTACCTGTATCCATTTACTGAGCATTCTCTTCTCTCTTAGGACTGATGGACCAAGGCTTCGTCCCTTTTAGTGCACTGAATCTCAAGTCCTCTGCTTAGGATTCCATGCCACATATAATTAGTATTTATTTCTCTTTATACAAATCCTTTATCAACAGAATACAAATAGTATGTTTTCCTATATCCCATTAGAGGAAAAAAAGTTGTTTTTCTCTAATTCTTCTTTAGCTGCTGCATCATTTTCTCTGTCCCCATGATAGCAAAACCTGTACTCCTGGAAAGTATTGCCTCTTCTCATGGCCTCCATTTAATTTCTCTCCCTTTTAGACTAGGTTTCTGTCCCCATCACACCACTGAAAGAGCTCTTGTCAAGGTTACTCCTAAGGCTAAATAGCATCTTCATTATACTCAATATAGCAGCTGCACTTTTCTTAAAACCCTCTCATCTCTAGATTTCTGGGACTCAGGTGTTTCTTGTCATCATTTGCTGTGACTGGCTGCTCCTGCTTAGTCTGTCATGTTGGGTGTCCTTCTTCCATTCTAGTTAGTGAGAGTGCTTCAGGCTGAGTCCTTAAACCGTTTGTCTTTTTCTAGCAGCATTCATTCCCTAGGTGCCTTATTCAGACTCAGGTATCCTGTTTCAATCAACTCAGACTGACTATTACAAAATACCATGAGAAAACACTAAAGTAAATAACATACAGTTGTTTCTCTCAGTTCAGGAGTCTGGAACATCCAAGATCAAGGTGCCACCGATAGGATTTTTAGCGAGGGCTCTCTTCCTAACTTGCAGGTGACCTCCTTCTCATGGTGTCCTCACATGGTGAGGAAAGAGAGAAATTTAGTCTCCCTTTTTAATGAGGACCCTAATCCCATCATGTGGGCCCTACCCTCATGACCTCATCTAAATCTAATCACCTCCTAAAATGCCTTTGCATTAAGGGTTAGAACTTAAACACATACATTTGAGGGAGATACAAACATTTCATCTCTAACAGCTCCTACATATACATTTCCAGTCCAGAAGTATATATTTAACTACCTATTGCAAATCTCTAAGGGGGTTTCTATCTGACATTCCAAGTTGAACATTGGAATTCTTGATTTTTTTCACAGCCCCAAGTCTGTTCCTCTTACAGGCAATAATGGTTGTCAATGGTACCTCCATCCTTCCAGTTTCTCTGTCCTAAATCTCGGCGTTTTATTCCCCGATTTGTGGAATCTATGACTAAATCTGCTCAGTCTACAGTTGAAATATCTGGGCACTTTCCACTAACTGAACCTCTACCATTCTAGTTCAAGACACCATTAACTCAGACCTGGATGATTGCAGTAAGTTTCTAATTGCTTTCGTTTCTCATCCTGACAACAGCCTCTTTTCAAACAGATGCAAGAGAGAATTTTTTAAAAAATGACGTTTTTTTTCCACTCTTCTGTTTACAACTCTCAAGTGTTTTCCATCTTAGTCAGATTAAAATCCCTGGCCTCTCACTACTTCTGCAGCTTTATCTCCCAAATTCTTCTCTTTCCCAGGCACATCAGATCTCTGCGAGTCTTTGAGGATGCCAAGCATGCATCTGCAGGGGGACTTTTCTCTCCCTGAAAGTGTCTTCTGCCATAAAAGCACGGCATACTTTCTCCTTTACTTCAGATCTTTGTTCAAATACATTATTTTCAGAAAGCTCTTCCTGTCAAATTTATATAAAATCTGGCCCCATTTCACTGTCCTCTCCTGCTTTATTTTTTTAAAGCACTTTCCCTCACCTAGTACATATATTTTCATGATTTTTTCTTTCCCATTAGTTCTTTTTTGTTTGTTTTGCTGTAAGACATGTGCACTCACCAGAGAGAAAGATAGTGAAAGTAAGAAATCACCACGCAGTGACTTGTCCACATAGCTATCCCTTCTCCTCCAGTCTCCTCTCAGGACTTTGGGCATGCATGTACATGCACTCGGTGTGACTTTACAGCTGCTAGGTCCAGAACTCTAGCCACACAGCCAGTCATGTGGGATCGAGCCACGTTAACCTCCACATCACCTGCTGACCCATCACTAGTTCTTGATAACAAGAACTTTGGCTGTTTCATTTATTGCTCTGTCTTATGTGCTTTAGAGAGTGCCTACAATATAAATTGTTGCTGAATAAAATACTTGTTTCATGAATGACTGAAGAAGCATTGAATGATTATATAATTGATAGGGCAAAGGACTGAGAATGACTAAGAAAAGCATGGTATTGAAGAATCACCATTGTAGTCAAAAGGGAGCTAGCTTTTTCAGTTGAATCCCTTAGTTTTTAGAAGACTGAGATCTTTTTTTTTTTTTTTTTTTCTTTTTTTTGGAGAGGTTTTTCACTATAGGGCGCGTGCGCTCGCCAGACAGACAGAGAGAAACATAGAGACAGAAAGCGAGAAATCATCCCCCAGGGGGGATGGTCACGCCACAATCCCTTCTCCTCCATTCTCCTCTCGGGATCTTGGGCACGCACGCACACGCGCCCAGCGTGAGTTGTAAGCCACCGGGTCCGAGACGCGAACCGCGGTCGACTACGTGGGAGTCCAGCGACATAGCCATTACGCTAACTGCTGGTTCCTTAGACTGAGATCTTAAAACCCAGGAAGTGTAGAAAATTAGTTCAAATTAACTAGTTACAGGCAGATTTAATTCTACTTTGTAGATATCTGATACTTCTAGTCTCATGTTCTTTGAATACATCATGCTGGGCCTTGGGCTACTCTTCTGGCTGTTGACAGTATAACTTTATTGAAGGTTCTATAATTTAGTTAAAACCTGATCATGTAAATTTTCATTGAACTGATAAGAATGTAATGTATAAAAGGTTATCTTCAGTTTGTATCATTTTATCTTGCTAATGTGACCTATGTCTTCTCCCCCCCTATTTTTACACAATTTACAATATCTTGTGTGCCTAATTCTTTTTTCTTTTCACTCTATTAAGCTGGCATAACTCTTATCATAATTTCCTTAACCATCTTTATTGTGATTACTCCTGAATCTGTATTTTTAACCTAGATCTTCCTTCTGAGTTCCAGACTTCCCCAGGTGTTGATGCTCAGGTGTTTACCACAAAGTAAAGATATGCAATTGACCTGCTTCATCTGCTGCCTCTTTCACCAGTGTCTCCCTGCTAACCATCCCGTCCCTCTCATGGTGCCATTCTTCCTGCATTCAGAGCCCATGGGTGGTACTATCATCAAGTGAGTGAGTAAAACAGTTCCCCAGGAATTACTTTTGAATCTTTCCTCTTGCCTTTTTTCCATGTTAAATCAATTGCCAAATCTAGATGCTCCTTACTCATAGATCTCCCTTAGTTTCTTGTTTTCTTTTCTCTCTCATACACCATATGCCATGAATCAGTCTCTCATAGCTCTTTTTTTGATCATTGTAATAAATCTCTGATATACCTGACTTTGACGATCGACAGTGTTGCCACACTGTTGTAAAAAACAAATCTTGGGGGCCCAGCAGGTGATGTGGTGGTTAAAAAGGTGTCATGGTTAAGGTGCTGGATTCTCACATGACCGACCACAGTTCAGTTCTGGACCAGTGGCTTGAAAATCACACAGGGCACGTGTGTGTGCTTGCCCCAAATCCCAACAGGAGAATGGAGGAGAAGGGATTAAAGCATGGTCATTCCCCCTTGGGGAGTGATTTCTTACTTTCCCCTTTTTGTGTGTGTGTCTCTCTCTCTTCTCTGGCAAGCACATGTACTCTATGGGAAAAACCTAAAAACAACAACAGAAAATAACAACAATAAACAAACCTTGGGGCTAGCCAGGTCACATGTTGGCTAAGGAGGCTGGATCCCATATGGTCAATTGCACAATTCAAGTCCCAGACCTGGAGACTTAAAAAACTGTTGGGCACGTGTGTATATGCCTAGATCCCAGGAGGAGAGTGAAGGAGAAGAATTTATGGTGAAGTCATTCTCCATGGAGGGTGCTTTCTTACTTTCTCTCTCTCTCCCCCCATCCTGTCTCATTCATAATGCTTTCCTGTCTTTGATTATAATTCCTATAATAAAATTACCGTTGTCATTTCTATAGCACACATACTTTATAAAATACCTACAGACACATTAAACATATGATATTGTTGTGATCACATTTCCATAAATGAGAGAAGTAAAGAATGGAAAGAGAAACCGACACACATAATAATCACACACATAATAATTCATGAACTGGGAATTTGAATGTGGTTCTTTTGAGACTTTTTTAAGCATGTGGACAGCACTTCTATTTGACTCAATGTACTTTATTTACAGCATTGAAAAGTCTACCAATTGGCCTTATAATACTACTCAGTAATCTATAAGAAAATGGTCCAGAGGAAAAAATCCAACTCAGAGTATAAAAATAGAGGGAAACTGATAATATTTTAATACTATGTTGTTTTCATGTAAAGGATGCCTTTGCATGAAAAATGTCTAAAGACATCCTTTATATGAAAACAACATGGTGGGAGAAGGATGAAGAGGAAAAAAATGAGAGAATAAAGGACAGTGTAAAAAGGGAATTATTTTGGATCTTGAAGGATGCATTTGTTCAATCTTTGGCCAGTTTAACTTGCTAACACAAAATTGTCCTTAATGGAAACTTATCAGAGTTATAAAATCTCACCCTGATTTGATATTAACAACTTCCTTATTGTATCAGACAGAATGAATACCGAGGTACTTGAAGATAGCTACACTGGTGATATTTTAGAACAACAATGAATTGAACTCCAGAAATCATATAAGAAATCCTGTTCTTTGGAGTTTGTTTTTTCAGGAGAGATTTGTAGGCTCTAGAAATTATTCAAGCTTCACATCTTAACAAATACTCAAGGCTTTGATGTGTTTTTAGTTGTTCCAAAGGTTAAATCAACATTCTTTATTATTTCTACATTTCCTACATTTCCTTTTTTTCCCTTTATAGTTGGTGTTGCCACCTAGGACCCAATTTCTAGCTGTAAGGCAGGGCAGAAGGCTTGCAGCCACTGCTACAATCAATGTTAATGTTACTCTTTAGCCAGCTAGAAATTGGACCTGGGTATTTCTCTGGAGTCCAAAATCCTCAGGTCATAACACTAACATCTCCCAGCACACAAACCAATCTTATTTAACCCTGCTTCTGGGCATTGTGCATTTTAAAACTATTTCACTTTCCTGAACAGATCTCCAACTGACTTATGCTGTGGGTATGAAGTGTTTTTTTTTTTTTTTTTTTTTTTTTTCACCATGTGAAAGAAAGTATATTACAAGAAGCAAGAAATAGGTTAATAAAAATTAGGTGTGTGCACACACATTCAAATAAATGGTGTGGAGATTTTCCCTTAATTTATTAAAGATGCAAATGGCTGATTACAAATTGATACTATGGGTAATTGAGTTTCAAATGTGTTTAATAACTAAAGTGGAGATGTAATTTCATGTTTTGAAGTTTTTACTTTTCATTAGTGACAAGTCATCATCATTTTAGAGGAGAAATGGATCTACAGACATCTTTATAGTATAGGAATAGCTTCAGTGGGCCTTGCTGACATTGAAAAGGTATTTCTGCCTGCCATCTCCAACTCACTGCAGGTACAGAGTAGGTGTTTGTTTACTGACTCTAACAATGAACAGCCTATGAGTATAACTCATGTTAGTGGCGAATTATCTTCCTGTTGGTTTCACCTCCCAGAAAAAAAGAGACAAAATTTCAGAATAAATTTATTCTTCTTCACAAGTTTGTTTAGAACCATTTCTTTGAGTAATTACTCTCCATAGCAAAATCTTTGGCAAGTTAATATTTCCCATTGTCTTCCCTTTCTTATATCTTTCTAGTGTCTGTAGTTCATTTAGTTTACATTAATTAGAATTGGGCCTCTTTTCCAAATATGGAAAAGAGTATACCAATCTAAAAGATCATATGGAAATACGCTTTCTAGAGCACCTACTTTAATTTTTACCCATGAAGATTCTCTGACCCTGGCTTCTATGATTGCTAATAACTGAAAACTCCACATGTGTTAATAACATTTTCGAGCATTTCTTATCTATCAACAAGATCGCCCCTGAAGGTTTGGAGGTTTGGAATCTCAGAACTTGAACCAGAGAAATAGTATTGTCGTTGCAGGATTAAAGTGAAAATTAGCATTCCATTTTAAATATCTACTTATTTAGGAAAGACTATTTAAATAGTGTATAGTGGACCTCAGGGTTTTATTTGCTTAGCATTTTCTCTGCTAGACTTTCAATTCAAAACTCCACTCTCTTGACCACAGGAATCAATGATTGCCTCAGGTTAAGATAATCAGAATCTCCTTCCCAGAGGAATTGAACTTGAGAAAGGAAAGGAAGGATGGAAGGCAGTGGGAACCGAATCACCCAGAATTCTAAGAATTCCTGCCAGAGAAACCCTTGGAGATGCACTGATACTTGCACTTCTTGAAGCAAGAATAACAACTTTCTTTTTACAGTTTCCTTTAGTTAACTAGGTATGCTTCTCTTCTGAAAACAAGAATCCAAATTGGTTCAATCTATTCTATACCTTGAAGGCTAATTAAGACACTTAATTTACACAAAAGAACACAATATTTCAATTCACAAGAGAGATTAACCTGCTGAAGATTATTGCTATGGAGGGTAATTATTCATACAATGGTTCTAAACAAATTTGTGAAGTAGCTTAAATTTATTCTGGAACTTTCTTCTTCTTCTTTTATTTATTTATTTATTTATTTATTTATTTATTTATTTATTTATTGGGGTTAGAGAAGGATTTTTCACTATAGGGCACATGCACTTGCCAGAGAGATAGAAAGCGAGAAATCACCTCTGGGGAATGGCCACGTGATAATCACTTCTCCATTATCCTTTCTAGATTTTGGGCATGCACATGCACCCAGCACAGACACATGCACATGTGCCAAGCTTAAGTTGCTAGGTCTGGGACTCGAACCATGGTCAACCAAATGGGAGTCTAGAGACATAACCTTTGCACCATCTGCTGGTCCTATCCTGGACTTTCTTTTTTCTTTTTCTTTTTGGTTTTCCTTTTTTTGGAGAGGTTTTTGCTATAGGGCATGTGCACTTGCCAGAAAGACAGACAGAGACAGAGAGACAGAAAGTGAGAAATCACCCTCCAGGGGTATGGCCACGCTGTAATCCCTTCTCCTCCATTCTCCTCTTCGGTCTTGGGCACACATGCACACGCGCCTGGTGTGAGTTTAAGCCGCCGGGTCTGGGACTCAAACCACAGTCAACTACATGGGAGTCCAGCGACATAGCCATTACACTCATGGCTGGTCCCTGGACTTCCTTTTTTCTGAAACCTTTATTATCATTAGCTTTCTACTGTCCACGTCTCCAAAAATTTTTTAATTTTAGGCAGCCATCCCTATAGTCTAATAGATAAGGGACTTGGATCCCACATTGCTGACTGGGGTTCAAATCCTCACTCTGGTGGCTTAAAAAAATTCTAAGTGGATATTTATACATGTCCTGAATCCTGCCCAAAAACCTGATAGGATGGAGAAATGGAGGAAAAGAGACTGAGGCATGGCGATGCCCAATTGGGGAGTGCTTTTGATCTCTCTCTCTGTTTTTCTGTCATTCTCTGGTGAGTACATATACCCTTTGGCAGTTTTTAAAAATATGTTTTCAGAACCAGCAGATGGTGTAGCACTTATGTTGCTGAACTCCCAAATAGTTGAACGTGGTTCAAGTCCTGGACCTGGCAGCTTAAAACTCACACAGGGTGTGTGTGTGTGTGTGTGTGTGTGTGTGTGCGTGCATACCCGAAATCCCAAGAAGAGAATGGAGCAGAAGGAATTCCGACATGGCCATCCTCCCGAGGGGTGATTACTCGGTTTCTGTCTCTCTGGTAAACATGCAGATCCTATAGCAAAAATCTCTCTAAAAATTATGTTTCTATTTTTAAAAAAGTAATTACTAAAGGGCCAGTTATGTGGCATAGTAGTTAAGGAGGCTGGATCCTACGGTACGGCTTGAGTTACAGACCTCATGGATTGAGAGACACACTGGGCACGTGTGCATGCATGACCAGAATCCTGGGAGGAGAATGAAAGAAAAGGGATTGTAGTGTGACCATCCCCCCAGGGAATGCTTTCTGTCTTCCTTTCTCTCTCTCTCTCTCTCTCTCTCTCTCTCTCTCTCTCTCTCTCTGGTAAACACATATGCCCTATAGTAAATTTAAAACCAATTAATTTAAAAGACCCACCAAGTGTCGAGTGATATCCCCAATCGTCTAGAACTTTTCAGGCTTACAACTGTTTCTACTGGTGTAATTAATAATAACACCTTTTTTCACTCTTAAAACCATCTCAGTTTATGGCCACCCTACTTAAATTATTTTCACAGCCTTGCTGGACTTTTGTCATGAAGAGAAGTTGAGATGATCACATTATTAGCACATTACTGAATTGTCCTATGGTCTTTTTGTTTTTAAAAGAAAATGGCATGCTTTTCAATGGGTAGAAAGTTTTAGTTAAACAATATGAATAAGTTCTAGAAATCCGTACATTGCCCCATAGTTCATAATACCATACTGTGCACTTAAAAATGTATCGACAGTAGAGCTCATGTTAAGTACTCTTATCACAAAAAAGAAAAGTGGCATTAATCAGAGGTATTTCTTTATTGCTTGTCCCACTACCTACACCAGTTGTTCTTCGGTCATTCCTTCTTGGCTGTACTTAGCTTTCTAATCAGTTTAGATAATTTATTATTGTCACATTACTTATCACTTAACTTCTGGACTTGTACCCTACTTTTTAGCAAGCTCTCACTTGTACCTAGAAGCACACCCAAAATTAAGAAAGCCAAACATTCCCTTTATCTGGTTCAGTCACCCTGGTTATAGAATACTAGCATCAAAAACCCCACGTGATCACAAGTACACCATGAAAACATAGTTTCCAGCTGTCACCAGGTTCCTATCCTGTCAGTTGTTCATTCTCACGGGTTAAAGTTTCCTCCATCACCCCCTTCCACATCTGTTTTCAACCTTTACTTCTCTCTTCAATCCTCAACTTGCCATTTTTTCCCTCTACCTTTACCTTCTTCTTGTAGATGGTCACATTAACTTCTTCCTCATACAAAAGACAGAGATAATCAGGTAAAACACTGTATATCACCTCACACTGAAACACCTCCCTGATCACAGGCTTATCACTCCTTCCTCTCATGGACTTGGGAGAAAAATAATTTCATTTTTCAATTCCATTCCTTCACCCCCAAATCTTGCTCTGTCTAGTATGCTACCTCTTTTGTGTTTGCCATCTTCCCCTTGTTAGGGCTTTTTCTCTTTAGCATAGAGTTAAAATTTAACCCTCCAAGGTCTCCTCATTTCAGCCATTTCAGCAACTCGCAATTCTTTTTTTTTTTTTTTTTTTTTGGAGAGGTTTTTGCTATAGGGCATGTGCGCTCGCCAGACAGACAGAGACAAAGAGATAGAAAGCAAGAAATCACCCCCCAGGGGGGATGGCCATGCCTCAATCCCTTCTCCTCATTCTCCTCTTGGGTCTTGGGCACGCACGCACATGCGCCCGGCATGAGTCTCAAGCCACCGGGTCTGGGATGCGAACTGCGGTCGACTATGTGGTAGTTCAGTGACATAGACATTACGCTAACTGCTGGTCCCTAGCAACTCGCAATTCTTTAATGCTCTGCGAAGTAATTCTCTTCCTCTACTTTTTTTTTATCCCTCAGTTCATACCAGTTTGAAAATTATTCCAGTGTTTTTATGCTCCTCCGAGAATTTTTTACTTCTCTTAACCTGCCTCAATCTATATCCCCACTATAGGCATATATCAGCCTGTGTAGAAATGGTTTACCTGTGTGCCTTTCTATTAGGTGATGAACCTTTTTGAGAATAAGTTCTGTCATCCCTCTCTCCACCTCCAGTGGTCCATCCAGAGTGGCATTCCTCACCAGTATGATATAACATCAGTTTCATGAGACATTTTTCCCCACACGCCCATCAGCAATAATATATCAGATAAAATATATCATTATAGACATTTCTATAGGATACTTTAGAATGAAATTTTTTTCTCTCTCTTTGCCTAAGAGGAGTCACTATCGAGGTGACTTCTTTTTATTTTTTTTAATCTTTTATTTTTAAATTTTTTGGTGACTCTTAAAATACAGAATGGGTTATAATGATGGAAACAAGATTTGAGCACAAGAATAAAAATGCATATGGAATAGCAGAGAAAATAGGTGGTAAAGGAGAGCATCGAGATGGTGACTAGGCTTCACATAGAAGAATGAAAACAAATCTTGTGGTGCTTCCCGTATATCTAGGCATCCTTACACATTCAACTCACTAATTTTTTTACCACGACTGCATGATGTAGACACTGCTTTAAGTGCATTTTGCAAATCAAGAAACCAAGGGTCAGATTGATGAGTGACATGCCCAAGGTCACATAGTAAGTGGTGATGCTGAAATTGGAGCCCAGGCAGATCAACTCTGTAATCCTTGATCTTAACTACCTATTTCCTAAGTGCAGATCTCTCACAGGGCAATTAAATTGTATGGTCTGACAATTAATTCAATTATTGAAATAGCTAAAATCAGAATTAAATGTGAGCTGCTCTCTTCACTAAGCTGTGAAGAGTATCCCTTGGTAAATTGGTTTACTTCCTTTGTTTGAAAATTTTCTGCACTAGCTTCAGTTATAAACATGTCAATATTTTTCCAGGGTTCAATAATAGCTTTTTAAGAATTGTGACTTCAAAAACACAGAAGGTCTAGTTATCCAACCATTGAATTTTGGTTATAAAAAGCAAGTCAACCTTCTTTCTTTTAAGATAGCAGTCCTTCTAAAATTGTTAGAATTTCTATCCTTTGAAAAGCACATGTATTTGCTAATTTGCCAAGTAAATCTACCTGTTTCCACTCTGCTTTCATGGTTTTTCTATATTAAATGTACACAAATAGAACCACACACCTCCAAAATGCTGCGACTCAATTCTCCTGTGGAATTATCTATATTGACGATGTCTACTTTTAAACAGATTTGATGAGCTTTGTGCGATTTTGACTTCAAAGAGGGGCCTTGAATTTCTAATCACCTTGCTCAGGAACAATGTTGTCTTGGTGTGCCTTCGATTCTTCTTTTATATGGGGAAATTATATGCATTTTTACGAAGTCATCAATTCCTACTTGAAATTCTACCCTCAGTTTCATGCATGCGTGGCTTTATAAAAGTGGGATAAGTTTTACATGCTTCAGGGACTGTGCAGAGAAAGTAGGATCCAGTAGAGATTTGGCCGTATCCGACAAATGCCTGCTGTCAGGTTTTTCCCTTCTCCTCTGTTTGACACGATGGAATCCCTTACAAACATGTCGATTTAGACCAGCATGCTGCATACTAAATTATGAAAACAGCATTCACATGTTACCATCAAAAAAGGTACACTCATCATGTGGTATTGTTCTGAAGTGAAACGTTTGTGATGAAATGAGATAAGAAGACTATCCATCAATTATCTCAATATTTTGAAGGCCATGGCATAGGGTGGGTGTTTGACTCTTGCTGTGGGATGGCAGGTTTGCTGTGATTTATGTGGATCTAACTATATGATTTTGGTTTTGATGACAGCAACTACAGGAATAATATTCAATGTTGTGATGCGTTGTAATATCCTTGGGGCAAAAGTGAATCTAGCTAGAATTGAATAACACTGTAGTTGTATTTGTTAATTGAAGTTGCTATGCTTTGTACTTATTTCAGAGCATCATGCCTGAACAGACATAGAAAATAGCAATTATTTTTAGCAAATGTGAGACTGGCTTGCAAGATTCCTGGCATGTGGCGAGCCTCTAGATACACGGGGAAGGGGAAGGGGGGGGGGGGTCACAGGCTGCCGCTTCACTTGTAGGATGTACTTGTCATTCTGGAAACCAATAATGTTGTACATGTGTTTTGTTCCAAACTTTTATGCACAGTGAGCTGGCTTTAAATGTGTCAGAGTTAAGGAAAGTGGTTGTGTCTGTGACAACTATGCAATCTACAGCCATTCTATCATTTTTATATGATTCAACAATTTAGCCATCTCAAACTTTATGATAACATATTGAAGATCCCACCTTCTCATTTAATAGCGAGCCCAGAAATCATTAGAAGAAAAACAATACTTCAACATGTACCCAGTAGAAAGAGGCTCAATGGCACCTAACAGGGGATTGGTCCATGGGGAGTAAATCCTAGGAAGCAAATGTTCAGATGACAACATTGCACTGTGCTGCACTCTTTGTTCAGTTAGAAATAGAGGGCTGGGTGGTGGTACCGAGCTAAAACATCATGCTTTGTGTGGCCAGCCACATGGAGGGGGTGTTGGAGCTTGTATCCGGGCGTCTCCCTGAGTACATGCATGTGCCCATGATCTGGGGCTGGCTGAAGTTAGGGCTGGTTGTAGCATCAGGACCCTGTGGAGGGCACTGTCTCTCTTGCTTATGAAAAGAACACAAGGGTACATTTTAAAAACATGCTTTAAAATTAGTAGTGGAAATTGAATTTAATAGGACATCCTCTGTCTAAACTATCTTGCATATCACCTGAAGATTAATCTTATTTTACAATCATGTTATTACAATAATAAAACAATGTAAATGGCCTTCTGTTGATTAAAGGATAATGGCTACATGTCATACTGATGTTCAAGGTCTTCCTCAAATAGCCTGAGAAACTCTTAACTCCTTAGATAGAGTCTTTGAGGTTTTAGCTTTTGGCTACCTATTAAAAAGTGTCTGTGATTTGGTGTTGAGCCCATTGGAAAAAACCTCTTTGGACTTTCCTTGCTTCTTACCCATTGTTAATTGCTTATATTTTTTTCAAGCATTGATCTACCACATATTGCAATGAGTACTTTATATATATTAAGTCATTTACTTAGCACAACAACCCTGCTCAGTGGGTTCTATTATTTTTCCCCGTGGTTAACGTTAGACACACAGAGTTAGAAAACATTCTCTAGGTTATGAATATAATAAGCAACAGAGTATAGTCTGACTAGATTTAAACCACTAAATTGAAGTGCTTCCATTTGCTTCAGATTTTCTATCCAACAACTGTTTTTGAATTCTGCCTTATTCTATCCACTTGGGCTTGCTATCTCTCTTGGATTTGATGTCTGACTTTCCATTCAATTTTACACCTGAGCTCTATCTCACATCAAACTCAGCTTTACATATTTTTAGTCCTTAAACTAACCACTTGTTCTTCCAAGTCCGATCTGCTTGCCCCATCCTCCTAGGATTTCCCCTTTGCCAGTTTCCTGAGGAAGCATACTAAGTCACTTCAGTCATCATGTTCATTGACTTTTTCTTAAAACTATCAGAACTCTTGGACATTCCTCTGTCCTTCTGTTAGATAAATTTCATATCTTTCTGAAAGCAGTCTGATTCTGTCTTATATACAACCATTCTAAAATGTCCTCTGTTCTAGTCTGCAGGTTCTTTTTTGTTTTAGCCTCTAAACTCATGCACTCTGAAAGGTTCTGACTTCTAATGTTATCTCTTCACTTTCTACTCCTTTTAGAAATCTCTAAAGAGAATTCCCTAAGTCCCATAGCTTGTTCTTGCTTTTAGGTGGATGATCTTAAATCTAAGTCTTTTCTCAGGACGTATTATGTAGCACTTTGCTTTTAATTATCAGCGGACTATTAGCACCTCAACCTTTTATTTCTGTAAACAATTTTATAGTCTCCACATTTATAGCTTCCCTTGTGTCCTAAACCTGCTCCTCTCTTTTTTTTTTAAATGAGCTTTTAAAAATAATTATTTTATTTAATATTATTTATTATTATTTCAGTTCAATGAGCGAGAGAGAGAAAGTGAGAAAGAATGCCCCTAGTCCTGGGACTTGAACTGCAGTCAGCCATGTCAGAGTCTAGTGCTTTAACCATCATACCACCTGCTGGACCTCCTGCTCCTCTTTTTGATCCCCCTGTTTTTATTATTATATTTATTAAGCATCTCAGATAAATAAGCTCCAATTTTTGTAGTATTTGGTTTACCCCTATTTTTCTTATACCTAGTATCAATAATAATAATAGCAATTGTTATGCATATTATAATTATTGTTACAATGCCTATTATACCACTCATGACTATTGTACAGCAATTGTTACGCATATTATAATTATTGTTACAATGCCTATTATACCACTCATGACTATTGTACCACATGCCAGTATTTTGAATTTTTATGTTGATTATCTTACTTCAGCACTTAAACTATGAAGTAGCTACTCATTCTTATTCCCATCTTATGGGGTAACCTCCTTAGCTGTACAATCCTATTGACTTTTTGGTCATAAACTCTCCTTTCTCCATCTTTTTCTGTCAATAATATTAGTTAGCGATAGTTTCTATCAGTATTTGAACTTGAACTTATATTTATTCCTCCAAGTTTCCTTCCCCTTAGCAATATATTCTGCATACTTGTCAAAAATATTCTTCCTAAAATATTGCCTTGATAATGCCACTTTCTGACCCCAAGACGTTTCATGACATCTCTTGTTTTGCATAGTAAAGTCCAAAGTTTTCCCTCATGTTGAAAGCTACCACCTGTATTTCCAAACTTATTTTCTATCACCATGCCATGAATGCTGTAGTCAACTTTCTTTGAACATCTCTTCAATTTCAGAGATATTTTTGTCCAACATCCTTACTTTTGTTATTTCATTCTTAGAGTCTAAATGCCACCTGTCTTCCTGTCCTTATTCCTATCTTTGCCTACAGAAATCTTACACAATGTCAAGGCCTGGCTTAAATGATACCATATGCTTTTTTGGAGTACCCAAATGAAAGGGATGTTCTTGTTTAGAAATTTCATGGGGCATTTGTTTGTAAATTCACAATAAATCTGTTTATTGTCTTTTGTATAGTTGAAAAATAGTTGAAAAAAAGAGTATCTCTTGTTCAGAAAACATTTGACTGTAGGAATAAATGCAGAACCTCCTTTATGATGTATCCATCCTTTTGATTCTTACTGTTTTGTGAGTGTAGCTTCTTTTCACAGTTTGATAAAGTTAAGATTTTCTAGTAAGAAAAAAGAGAACCTACAAAGACACGGTTTTCTATAGACTTCAGTGCCTTCTTGGATCTCCTGAAGTCAATTCAGTGTACAAAATTTTGAATTTCATCTATTAATGTATTTTATGCTCTGTACTTAGGTAGACATCATCAACATATATAACATATAAGACTTTATAACTGGTGTAACAATGAAGGTCCCCTCTCTTTGGGAAGAGTCCTATATTTTTGTGCCAGGCACTGCTATGTCTGCTCCCGTACATCTGGAAGTATTTATTGGCATGGTCATTCAGGACTCTGGATACATTACATTCTGGGTACTTATTAGGGCTATGGGAAATAATGATGACAAAAAAAAGTTCTTACTTTATGACACTATAATTTTTATATTCTAATCAGGCGGAGAATAAGGCACTTCAGCCATGTATATACGGCACGGTTATATTATTTATTACAAATAAGGCTCTGATCCACCTTATAATCTTTTCTTCAAGGGTTCCTAGTGAATAAAGGCAATATAGATACTAACTTTGTCATTGAAAAAAATTGAAATTATAAATAGATATTCCTTCCAACTTTCCCATCAATCTTTAGTCATGTTCTCTGGGGACATGAATTGGAAGTATAGATGTAACCACCAGCCTCACTTATTCTATCCATGTAGAAGGATCAGATAAGCCAAGGTTCAAGATAAGGAAAATAGACAGCAGAAAAATAATGTGCCTGACCCCTTGAAACTCTGTGGGTGGCATTAGTGGCTGGCTACAGAGCTCACATGTGAAGTGTGGCTTTTTTTTTTTTTTTTTTTGAATTGTGTCCTAGCTCCTTGGTAATAAAAGCACAGTTAGTACCTTGATAGTGATCCAAAGACTCTCTCTTTCCGTTGCTTCTTTTAACTGCATCTGACCTTTCAAGAGATCCATATTCGAAGCTATATTTCTAATATAAAGGCAGATTCACGAAACCCAAGGATCTATGGGAATTCTTCTTAACTTCTCTTAGTAAAGGCTGAAGTCAGATAGGTACTATGGGAGGCAACACCATGGGAGAGAAGATGAAGGATCCAAGCAGTTAAGCCAGTATGCAATATATACAAATGATGGGCTACACACTTGGTGTGAGAGATCCAGAAATGAAAAAGGCATAATTTGTGTCTTCAAGGTGGTCAGGATCTAGGAAAAGAAGCAGATATATCATCATATGATTATAAGACTTTTATAAGAGCGCTGACTGAGATTCACTGGGCATTTTGGGAGCCTAAACCAGACTGTGTGAGTTCAGGAAGATTTTCTTAAAAGAGCCATCATCATCTTCAAAATTCACTGACTAAAAAACTAACATCTGTTATCTTATGCTAAGGCTTTACAGACAGGCAAATGCGGAAGGGATTTCTGTCCTCCAAGACATTGTAATTAACATAAATACATTGATTTAAAATAAGAGAGAACACTAGAGCAGGCATGTTTATAGCAGTGGCACTTTGCTCAGAAAATTGTATCTAGTAGGAGCCAGATAATTCATGGTGTATGTGTGTGCGTGTATACCTGTTTGTTCCTTAAATCCTCTGATCAATTTTTCAATAAAGGTATCAATTAATGAAAAATTTTATCATGTGATAGAGGCCACAAGAAATGGACTGAAGCCATTAATTTATTAAATAAAGGTCACTGAAGCTACTTTCATATAGGAATAACTTTTGTTCTCTGATGGACTGGTATGCATGTGAGAAAGTGAATGTCACCTTCCATGTCTCTGGAGCAATCTATCCCACTGTCACTTTTTTTTTTTTTTTTTTTTTTTTTTAAGCCATGACATTCTGAAAAAGTGATTGTAATTCTTTCTTCTATTATTTCACAAAGGTTGTACTGTCAGCTCCCCAGGATATATATTTTTAAGTTTGGCTTCCTCCATGGATTTGTGAACTCTTCAGATGCTATGATATGGACTCAAAAGTTATCTATAAGCTTGTAATTCTATTAATATGAATATCAAGTATTCTAATTTATAGTTATAATGTTTTTCGTCATTGTGTTTTCCACCTTTTTCCTAGCAGATGAAACATCCTAATAAGAGTGTCCAAGAAATTAACAAGTACCCTTAAAAACTTTTTTTTTTTGGAGAGGTTTTTACTATAGGGCGCGTGCGCTCGCCAGACAGAGGCAGAAAGACAGAAAGCGAGAAATCACCCCCCAGGGGATGGCCATGCTGCAATCCCTTCTCCTCCATTCTCCTCTCGGGATCTTAGGCATGCACGCACATGTGCCCGGTGTGAGTTTTAAGCCACCGGGTCCGGGATGCGAACCGTGGTTGACTACATGGGAGTCCAGCGACATAGTCATAACTGCTGGTCCCCCTTAAAAACTTTTAATTAAAGATAGGAAATGTGGGATGATAGGGTAGGAATATATAGAGTATAATTACATAGTTTCAATTAGACTTTAGAAAAATAACAAATCCAGTGATGAATTTGATTTTATTTTAGAATAAAATGCTACTTAACCTACCTATAGTTTAGGTATCTACAAAAATACTTGGACTGCTCATTTTATCATATATTCTATCACTTGGTATTAAGTTGCAGGTCTTTTTTTTAAGAATTATTTATTTCATTTACTATTATTATTATTATTATTATTATCATTTTTAAACTTGACCCAAGAGAAATAGAGAGAGAGAAAGGTAAAGTGATAGAGAAAGGGAAAATGACAGAAAAAGGGTAAGTGAGAAAGCAAGCTACTAGGTTTGGGATTTGAACTGTGGTTGGCCATGTGGGAGTCCAGCATGTTAACCACCATACCACCTGCTGGCCCCAAGTTGCAAGACATTTTGCTTTAAGAGACAGTCTCTGTCTATCATCTATCTATCTATCTAACTATCTATCCTATAGATCATAGATAATTTTGAATATATATGTACTATTGTTTAATTTAATATTAAAAGCACATAAAATGACAATACACAGTTGCATTTCTGTTAGATGACAATATTAAAATTTTAACTATTTTTCAAAAAAGTCAAAAAAGCACATACTAAAATTATTCCCTTTGTTCCTGCCCTTTTTTTTTTTTTTTTTTTTTGGAGATGTTTTTGCTATAGGGAGTGTGCGCTTGCCAGACAGACAGAGAGAGACAGAGAGACAGGAAGCGAGAAATCACCCCTCAGGGGGGATGGCCACGCCGCAATCCCTTCTCCTCCATTCTCCTCTTGGGATCTTGGGCACGCACGCACACGTGCCCAGTGTGAGTTTAAGCCAGGGTCCAGGACTCAAACCGCGGTCGACTACGTGGGAGTCCAGCGACATAGCCATTATGCTAACTGCTGGTCCCTATTCCTGTCTCTTTACTACCAATCTTAGAATTTCAGTATGTATGCCAGTTGATTAGGAATGGACAAATTTACACATTTAATCTCCCAGCTTCTCAGATATAAAGAATAAGATGGCATAAGATTTATTTCAAATAATATATCCCTTGGTATAAACATGTCCTAGGTCAGTTTCCTTGCTACGTTTTGAAATAGGTCTAATTCAGAAAATTTTTAGAGCAGAACATTGTGCATTTGACAGTAATTGTGACTGATTTTCATAATGCACTGATGTAGCATGTCAAATCTTATGCAGTTAGTTAAATTCTAAGGAAGAAATTAAATTTGGCAATAGTCAGGATTTTTTTCTCTTTGCAATTAAAGAAAGCTCTCCTTCTTGTTGTGCTTCATTGTAATATACACATTGCTTTCTTTAGCATCACTTGAGGATACTCTAATTTTTCTGTCAAATTCCAACCAACTTATTCTATCATTTTGTCAGTTTTCATTTTCAGCCTTCTTTCTGCCCTTGAAACACTTGCACAACCTCAGCAAGGAATCAAATGCATGAAAGAAATGATTCTCAACTTCCACTCTTTATTTTTTAAGAAGTGTTTCTACTTCCACGAGGAATATCTCCTGCCCAAAGTATGTTTTACAGAACAATGTGCAATAGAAAATAGACATTGTAGCTTTCTTAAAAATATAAACATTTCTTGTTTATATTTTTTCTTAATATGAACATCTTAAAAATATAAACCGGAAGATTGCCTAATGGTCACATCACTGGACTTCCACACAGTAGACAGTGGTTCGAGACCTGGACCTGGTGACTTAAAATCCATACCAGGCATGTGTGCGTGCATACCCAAAATCCCAAGAAGAGAATGAGGAGAAGGGATTACAGAGTAGCCATCCCCCTAGGGGATGATCTCTTGTTTTCTGTCTCTCTGGTGAACACACATGCCCTATAGCAAAAATCTCTCAAAAATTTTTTTTCTTAATACACAGCAGGTATTTGTAGTTATTAAGTATTAAATGAAAGGAAATACACAGCTGTTTTGGTCTTCTGAAGGCCAGTTATATCAGGCAGATGTTCAAATAAATTAAGGGTTTAGAAAATTGAAGTGTTTGTATTTAAACTATATCCAGGGAGCCAAATTTAGATTTGTGCATATTGGTCGATAAATG
Source organism: Tupaia tana (assembly GCA_026018925.1). Taxonomy (NCBI): domain Eukaryota; kingdom Metazoa; phylum Chordata; class Mammalia; order Scandentia; family Tupaiidae; genus Tupaia; species Tupaia tana. The sequence continues at coordinate 46,643,176 of JAKSZU010000002.1, read as the reverse complement.
TAATTCTTAAAAATGTTTTCTTTCCCCACCCTCATTACCCCATTTTGTACATTTTGAGAAGGTATAAAAAGAGACACAGCAGAGGCAGCTGCAAGCAGGGCAAGTAAAGTCGGTGCACTGGCTCTCCACGACAGGGCTCTATTACAGTAAGTAATGCAGCTCCAGAAGTAACCTCTGTGGGACACAGTGCCTCTGCTGCACGTGTCAGGAAATGGACTTTGATCGATGGTGTCTCAACCCAAAACCACATACTAAAACTTTTTCATTATAATGACAGTGTAAAAGTGCACACAGCCTCGCCAGCAGTGTTAGTAGCTTTTATAATTAACAAATGGGCAAAGCACATACATACATGCTCCTCACGTCTTACAAGTATTTCTGATTGCTGCCTTTGGCATGCACATAAGCAGGAAGGCATGACGGGGTCTGATGCTCATCACCTCCGAGGGTGGAGGCGTTCAGCGGAGGGTGATTATCTACAGATAACCACGCCACCTGGAGCTGCCATATTGCTACTCTAAAAATTCATTAATGTGTGTGGGGGGGAGGTGTCCATTTGTGCTGGAAGATGAAGTTCTCAGTTTGGAATACTAAATAGTGGAATTTGTGTTTTATACAGACTAAACTCTATGGAACAGTCACTGATTAATTGAATACTTTGTCATTTAACCAACTTTATAAACAAAACAAAAAATGACACCCAACCGACGTTCACACCATTTCTGTAGAAGCGTTTGTTGACAGTAAAAGTGGCAAAAATTGCTAGGTTTTAGATTGTCTAGAGAAGTGACTTGCTTTGAATGATGAGTGATCTGATTTAGAGAAAAGAATTGGCTTCTGGTTTTACAAAAACTGAATTTGCAAATGAAGTTAAAACATATGGGGCATTTTTATTTTCTCACTTTTGTTTATTATAAGTTGCTTTTTTTAAAATAAAGAAATTAAAGAAAAGGAGGAAAACCACATGGAATACCACCAAATATGCACAATTTCTTTGCCATTTCTTTGCTACCTTAGTTCATAGTAAGTTTAAAAACAATTTAAATACAACTTTAAGAAGAACCAATTATGATAATAAATTCTTGCCAGGAATACATACACTTTCTATCATTAAAATGATTTCTAAAATAAGTAAAAGTCTTTAGTGGTAAATAAATCTTTTTCTTTAGGTTATACCTTGTCAATATGCCAAAATCACTAATTACTTTCAACATCTTATAGAAACAGCCCTAGTCAGAGTCACCTATATATTCCTGTGTATATATGTGTTTGTGTGTAAAATTTCAATTGTATATGATTCTAAGAATTTCATATTCTAAAAATTTTAACAGTGTCTGTAAGGTTAGTGATATTATTTTTTGCATTGGTATTAAAATTCCTTATTCCCCCAGATGAAATTTAGATTTTATTAAAGGTTTACATATAAATTTTTTCCTCCATCATTTCCCTATCCCACAAATAATTTTCAGAAATAATAGGAGTATAAATTTAACAAATAAAAGTGGCATTTACATGCAAACAGGTAAGGATTAGGTAATTTATTCAATGATTTCTTTTTTTTTTTTTTTTTTTGAGAGGTTTTTGCTATAGAGTGCGTGGGCTCACCAGACAGACAGAGAGAGACATAGAGATAGAAAGCGAGAAATCAGCCCCCAGGGGGATGGCCATGCCGCAATCCCTTCTCCTCCATTCTCCTCTCGGGATCTTGGGCACGCATGCACATGCACCTGGTGTGAGTTTTAAGTCACTGGGTCCGGAACGTGAACCGCGGTCAACCACATGGGAGTCCAGCGACATAGCCATTATGTTAACTGCTGGCCCCATTGATTTCTTTCTACCTACATGTATTGCGTCTGCATCTATTGTGTGGGAAGTACTGAGGCAATAAAAAGGTTATGGTAGACTTTTTTTGTCCGAGACAGAGTTTGAGAACAGTGAGAGAAAATGGTCTATGTTATAGACTTTTAAAAGTAATTTATATCATAATTCCTGATTGATGTATAATTGTTTTACACCTTCAAAAAATATAGTATGTTTTATCTTTATTTAAAAGTTTTTTAAAGTTTATTTCTTCCTTTACTGAGAGAGACAGAGAGAGAAAAAGAGAAAAGGAGATTCAGCACCCGGGACAGCGTCCTGATCCCACAAACACCCTCAGCCTCAGGTAGCCCAGATCACAGGCCTATGTGCAGGGAGGACTTGAACTGAGAACCATTCCAGGTAATTGCTTCAAATAGTGCTGCACCCTGCTGCTGTGCCACCCTCCAGCACCCAGTGTTGTTTTTTTAAAACACTAGTACAGTGAGTGTGCCAGAATCAAACCAAGGACATAAACATACTTACCATTTCCAGTATTTACAGTTTTATTTCAGTATTTGTTTTATATATTCAATCATTATATATCATTGCAGCATGCAAGATGGATTTTCCCAGCATGAATACACTGTATATTTGTCGTCAAAGATATCATACATGTTATCAACAGATTATTTCCCATTTTTGTGTCCCTTAAATCTTTTGCTTATTTATTTTTCCTTTGATTCCCCTTCTCTTACCTGCCCCACTTCCCACTATCCTCCCACACTATCTCTAGTACCTGCAATTGTTCTCCATGCTTTTATATCTTCCAGTCTCTCAGTTTCTGCCATAGATCCCCCATTTACTGTGAATTTGTCTATGAAAAACACATATTCCAAATTTGCTCTATAGGTTATTTGGAAATGAAGCGAGGAAGGCGGAATGAGAGAGGATGTCATGGTAGAGCTTATATCTGAAGTAAGTCCTTAACCATTATCATCACATCTGTATGCCATGCTTATTACATATAGTCTATTGTGTGTTAGTGTAGAAAACAGACAAGAAGATACACACCTAGTCTTCATTTGCACCAAGAGAATCCACCAGAAAAGTAAAAATCTGTTTTTAATTTTGCCTCTGCTTTTCATAGTATCTGACATTCAGATAAAGACATTAATAACTTCATGGATTTTTAAATAATTCACATTTTATTGGTAAAAGTACAAAGTCATTTTCATTTTCTTAGCCTAATAAAATTTAGCTCTCCCTTGGATTACTGTTCATTCAGTAATATAGATGGGAATTTTGCGTTAGCAAGAATGTTACACATCCAGAACAATGGATCTCACGATTCTCTGTCCTTTCAAAATCAGGCTCCGCTCGAAACTTTTGGTTTATGGGCTTTTTGCCTCATGAGAGTACTAACTTGAACGTGTTCTATAAAATGTCATTGTACAAAAACTGGTTTTCCCAGATTTTGTGGAGATTATATGGTCCATGGGTTCCGCCTGGTAAGTCCTTCTCACTGTACATCTCTGCTCATGGTGAGCATCACAGACACGCACAGCTCTGCTTTTGATGGATGTTAGTACATTTCCCCAGTGACTGATTTTTATTAGTTTCGAAAGATAACAGTATATGCATGCACACCCGCTGATGTTTCTGAAGGGCATTGTGATGAAAGATTAGAATGCCTTTTGCCTTCTCTCTGATCAAACAGTGTGTCTTGGAGATCGTGGGTGCATTTCGTGTTGTGTCACCAAAAAAGAATAAGGTCTGTTGACATTGTTACTTATCACTTAACTTCATTCATGCTTAATGCCAAACTCTGCCTGTATGGTCTGTAAAGGTTGAGATCATGAGGTTAGATATCACATAAAGTTCAGGATAGTCAGAAGGTAATGCTAATCCAGAAATTATTTCAAGGGAAACAGGCAAGAAGCACATGATTAAGCACAGGTGTTTAATGGCTAACTATGGAATTCAGTTCACCACATAACAGTGAAAACCTCTACCTGGGGAATTGAAAATTAACACAGAGTATAAGTCTTCATTATAATGAATACCAATGAGAGAAAAGAACAATTCTGGGTACTTAACAAAGTTAACTCAGTGGCACCTGGCAAGCTGTATATCACAGAAGAATTTAGCATACATGTTGGCAGCAAGGCAAAGGGAAAAAAGGAAATCACTGTGCTCAGCAGGAGTGAAAAATTAGACCTCCAAAGCATCTATCATGGAGAGTGAAACACGTTTTTCCTGAGAAATTTCTCTTCTTTCCACAGAATATGCATCACAGTTTCATCTTACCCACTGAGACCTGAGGGTCTCAAACAATTCTGTCACTGTTTATTTATACAGTTGTGCCAGACAATCAAAGTGTAATATAACAGATAAGAACATTGACATCAGTCAGAATCATGTGAAGCATTGTGACACCTGTTTGAAGAAGTAGTAGAGCATTCCTTCGAGGTCTGGAAATTTTTATCTTAAATGTCTGATATGGGACCAGCAGATGGCATAGCAGTTACATCACTGGATTCCCACATGGCTGACTGCGGTTCAAATCCTGGACCTGGTGGCTACAAAATTATACTGGGTGCATGTATGTGCATGCCCAAGCTTCCAGGACGAGAGTGGAGGAGAAGGCACTGGAGAGTGGCCATCCCTCTAAGGGTGATTTCTCACTTTGTCTCTCACTGTCTCTGTTTCTCTTTTTTTCTCTGGCCAGCACATGCACCCTATGACAAAAACCTCTAAAAGAAAAAGTCTAATGTGTACAGCACATAAAGAAGAGCCTCTGATGCGTGTATGGTGCTTCTTTGATGTGCTGGATTCTACGGTATGAATAATAGACTGTCAGTAATATCCTGAATAAAGTGCTTAAACTGTGGGTCCTTTCCACAAGATATCCATGGTCTGATGATCTCGTATAACCTTCACCAATGTCCAGCTACACAGGAAATGGTCTGTAAGGGTGAGAAAAATGGTATCCAAGCATTCCTGCACAGTTACTTTAAGATGCACTACAATGGGGGGAAAGTCTGGAATTCACAACCTAAAGGGTCACTGAAGAAGCGCTAACTGGTGGTTATGGGATACCTATATATGATAGAAGTGATTGTATAGATTTTCTTCCATTGGCTTTATCATTTGACACTTGTAGCATCTTGGTTGGAAAGGGTGGTGTTCAAGATTCTTTAGGTGCAAGTGTCAGAAACCCTAATACTATTCAGCTTAGACTATAAAAAAGTTGTTGGGGCAGTTCCTTCCGCGTGGTTGCTAGGGAGAACCTGCCGCTGTGCTGACCCTGCTCTGCCGGACACGGTGTCCATGACGAGTGGACAAAATTTGGATAATTGCACCTTCTCCTGAAGCACTGGATGCTGCTCAGAAGTTTGGACCAACTTCTACAAGGGGTAGAGTTTGACTGAGATGGGTAAATTTTAGAATTTTTGGTCCCTTTTTCCATGAAAAGAAAACATACTGGAATTTTGATGGAATATTTGTATCAGTGACAGAGATAGCTGCATTTAGATGAATTTTAAAAAAGTGATCATCTTTGTAAAGCTATAATTTTAGAAACTGCTGTATTTATCCAGGGTTAAGGAAATGAATTCATTTTCGGCAGGAGAGTTGAGCCATTCTCTGAGAAGAATCCACATGGATACTGGGAACTAGATATTTCAGGCACAGGAGAAATGAAGATTTTCTACCCATAATTCAGCCTCCAGCAAGCAAAGCTAGTGTGGCAGGAGAGTTGAGCCATTCTCTGAGAAGAATCCACATGGATACTGGGAACTAGATATTTCAGGCACAGGAGAAATGAAGATTTTCTACCCATAATTCAGCCTCCAGCAAGCAAAGCTAGTGTGAATCTGCTGCACCAGCTATCACTACAGAACGGCAATCCGATTCTAGAACACCTCTGTCTGCTTACTCCTGAACATTGAGGCTTAACTTCAAGAATTTGAAAGAAACACGCCATTCATCAGATGACAAGAAATCACCGTTGGATCACGAGAAATATGGGAAAACGAGAAAATACCTCTCCTCCAATGGAAAAGAGTAACTCTCCTTCATCCACAAGCAGTTCGGTGAAAGTCATGGAAATGTCTGATAAGGAATTTAGAGTATTCGTAATGTCGAAGCTAACAGAGATGGAAGAAAAGAGAGATAATGAACTGCTAAAGAGAAAGGAGAAAGAAGTTGCCGAGTTCCAGGAGATGAGGAAATTCTTGCAAGATCTAAAAGAGGAATTACACACTTTACAAAAGACTCAAACGGAACTGCTAGAGATCAAGTCTATAATACAAGAAGTCAAAATCTCCCTTGAAAGTATTAAAAGCAGACTAGATCATTCAGAAAATAGAATCTCAGATGTAGAAGAGAAAATGGCTGGCTTAGAAAAGTCCACCACGAAGACTGAGAAAATGGCTCAAAAATTTGAGAATGATATGCGAGAAGTACTGGATACCATCAAACGTCCAAATATCCGGATAATTGGCATTCCAGAAGGTGAAGAGACCCATAAGGGCATTGATAATCTATTCCATGAAATCCTGCAAGAAAACTTTCCAAACCTAGAGAGGCATTTGAAGATCCAGTCCCAGGAAATACAAAGGACCCCAAATAGAATCAACCCAAGAAGATCTTCTCCAAGACACATTATAGCCAGGTTGACCAAAACCACAGACAAAGACAAGATACTAAGATTGGCAAGAGAGAAACATCAAGTTACCTACAAAGGACATCCCATCAGGCTAACAGCAGATCTCTCATCGGAAGCAATGCGAGCGAGGAGAGAATGGGAAAATATATTCAAAGTGTTACGAGAGAAGCAATTTCAGCCAAGAATACTGTACCCGGCAAGATTATCTTTCAGGTGGGAAGAAAAGACAAGAACATTCTCAGATAAACAAAACCTGAAAGAATTTACCAGCACCAGACCAGATCTCCAAGAAGTTCTCAAGGGTGTGCTGTATCAAGAAAATTAAACACAGACACACGGAAATAAGAGTCCAAAAACTATGAAAGTAGCCAACTTAATCAGAGGGACAAGTCTGAATTTGAATATTATATCCCAGAATTTAATCAGGAAAATTGAACCAGAACAGAAGATAAAAGTACATGAGACTGATAGGTTCATGCACCTTCCATTTGAACAGAATCCTAACTTGTTTCCTGGCTTTAAGCAAAGTTCCTTGGCATTTCTTTGAGTTAAGTTATAACTGGTTTTCTTAGTAGTAATGAGTGAACTCACCATTGAAAGTAGTTAGATTATGTAGGAAATTGTGTGATCAATGCAACGTGGGTGGGAAGGGAATGAAGGACAATTGTAGACACCGGAGGTGGTGTGAGAGGAGGGTGGGAAGGGACAGAGGGTCAGAAAGAGGGGTGGAAGTAATTCTAGGAACTAGTAATGGAAAATTTTTTTGTAATGTTCATGATTGTATCACTATGCAGTGTGTACTGGATGGGAGATTGCATTTTGTATGCTGTGATGAAGCTTAGGGAAGGAATGTAAATTGAGTTACAAAAAAAAAGTTTCAGGAAAAAAAATATATATATCTATTCAATGACTGCAGTAGGATATGTAGCCACAGCTAGGTGCTACTTTATAGGATGCGTAAAGTAAGACTTTTGTTCATGGATATGTGGGTATCACCTGTGTTTGCTATGAGGGTATTTGGATTGATTAGGGTCTTTGGCGATTCAATAAAATGTGAGGAGAAAACTGTATAGAAAGCAAACATAGATACCAGAGACTGTGGGAGGAGAGTGGGAGATGGCAGAGGGTAAGAGATAGAGAATCTAGGATGGGGGGAAAAAAGCAAAACATACAGAAGGCAAGAAATGGAAGATCATTTGCTGACAATAACATGCTTGTTGATGTGCTTGATTGAGACAATATATAGTGTAATTTGGATGGAAAAAAAAAGTATTGAAGTTTAATTTTAACTTTTATGAGTTTTCACCATCTTTTAGATAAAATTAATAAAAATTTAAATAATTAGTGGAATAAATTAAACATTAAGTTAAAGATTTTGGAGCATAGGAAGTGTTATTTTTTCCTCATTTTTCTGTTGGGATACTGATTCTTATTGAGAAAATAAATTTTTGTGCTGTGAAAAAAAAAAGTTGTTGGGGGACCAGCAGTTAGTGTAATGGCTATGTCGCTGGACTCCCACGTAGTCGACCGTGGTTTGAGTCCCGGACCCGGTGCTTAAACTCACGCTGGGCGCATGTGTGTGTGTGCCCAAGATCCTGAGAGGAGAATAGAGGAGAAGGGATTGCAGCATGGCCATCCCCCCTTGGGGGGCGATTACTCGCTTTCTGTCTCTCTGTCTCTCTCCATCTGTCTGGTGAGCACACGTGCCCTATAGCAAAAACCTCTCCAAAAAAAAAGAAAAAAAAAAAGAAAAAAAGTTGTTGATTTATATTCCTTAAAAACCCAAGGGTAGGTCTAGATGCAGCACTGGGTCTCTCTAGGGCATTGGTCTTAGGTCTAGGCTCAAGGAAAAGATGGTCTCTTCCCAACAGTTCCCAGGCAAGTCTTTGATTCCTCTCTATCTTGGTTCTCTCCTGCTCCCTTCTCCTCTCTCCTCAGTCTCTAGCTGTGCCTTGGTGTTCTCATCTTCACCTATAACTCCACCTGCCACCTGCATGCTCGTGACCCCCAAGTCACCTTTGGAGCTCCTGCAGTGTTCTGGAACCATAGATCTACGTGTCAAACTCCCTTTGCTAGGTGTCTCAATGGTGCCTCAATCTAGGGATATCTTTGTTGTCTGTTGGCCCCCGAGCCAAGATGGCGCTGCTGGCTGCATAGGAAGGCGTGTACAAACAACTCCTTCTACAGCCAATCAGGACTTGCCTCGCACAGGTGAAGGAACTTGCAGGAGGGGCCGCCGGGAGGACCCTATATATACGGGGAGAAAGAAGAAGTAGGTGAGAAGCTAGCTGGTAAAGAGGAAACCTGTGAATAAAGACTGCGGGAGGAAGAACCGGGTGTCGCGCCGTCTCTGCAGAGAAGAGACGGCGCCGACAAGTGGTGGCCCCTACGGGGACAAAAACGGAGGAAGCTGAAGCTGGCTGAAGAAGAAGCTGAAACCTGTGAATAAAGACTGCGGGAGGAAGAACTGGGTGTCGTGCCATCTCTGCAGAAGAGACGGCGCTGACAGTTGTCTAGATTGTCACCTCCTTCATTCTGAGAGCAGGATAGGACTGGGCAAGGTGGGTTTTAAGGGAGGGATGTATGTGTGTAAGTTACAGAGTTGGAGATACCTTTGATTATATCTTACTTTAAAAGTTACCACCTAAACACCACTTTTATCATTTGTAAAATAAATACAATAAAATATGACTGCTGCAAGGATTCAGTGAAGATTGATATACATAAAGGCTTCATTTGAATGCTGGAAAATGATAGACTAAAGATAAACAAAAGATTTACGTGAGTGTGTTACCTGATTGGCAGTGATTATTAGAGTGCTCTGTTAGGAAGGGTTAAAAGACAGTGTCTAAGCTTACCAAGAAAGAGATTTGTTGGTGCTGTCTAACCAGAGCATGAAAAGGGGAAGATGTGACCCCTATGCTCATACTTAGTTCTGAAACAGGCACTCAAGGAACACAGGCCTGTGTTGGTATGTTCAGTTGTTATTACTCTTCCCTTCTTAGGGGGTAATACCACTGTTTGCTGGGGTTTCTAGACCATACTTGTTACCTTCCTTTCTTTGCAACTTTAGTACTTTATATTCAGCTTGTGATGGAAGCCTGTTATTTTTGACTTATTTTTCCTTAAAATCCCTCTCTCATTTTCTCATGCAGCAAACATTGAAAGTCTTTCTCTGTTTATTTTTCACCTGGTTCAATGCAATGATTGCCCTTTTTGCCTCTAGTGTCGCTGATGATCGACATTGGTGTCAAGGAAAGTTTTCTAGATTGCAAAAATTAGAAAAATTTCAATTCCTCATTATGGTGCCTGAGATTTTTCTCACCTAACCACTAACTATCACTATTTCTGACCTCACTGCAGAACCTTTTCCTGTTTTTGTTGATTTCTCTCCAACTTACAGTCATCCCAAATCTCTCTCCATATCCACCCTATTCTGTAAAGATGCCCGATCCTACTTTTGACAAGTTGGTGCTAGTTACTATTCAGTCTTGGCTCAGAAACACCTCTCCACTGAGAGGTGTTCCCTATCCCATTGGTTCCTTTCCTATGAGGCAACAGAAGCTCTACCATAAGAACTCACTCATTCATTCATTCATTCATTCATAAATTCATGCATTTTTCCAAAAATTTTTCTAATATTAGTTAAGAATTATTTTAGGCACTAGATAAAGATGTGAATAAGAAGAATAATGTTCCTTTTATATGTACTGGTCATTACGTGAGGTGGTGGGGGATTACATGATATAAATGACTATCTTTTTCTTTTTAGTTTTTCTAAACATTGCATGTGCTTACTGGAGGGAGGGAGGGAGCGAGCGAGCGAGCGAGAGAGCACACCCTGAGGCACAAGGGGGTGGTATGGTGGTTAAGGTGCTGGACATGCCCATATGGCTTATCATGGTTCAAGTTCCAGACCTGGTGGCTTGTTTTCTCACTTTTTCTCTCTCTCTGTGTATCTCTCTCTGGTCAAATTAAAGTAAATGAATAAATAAATAAAAGTTAAGAAATAATTATTTTTTATTTTTTGGAAAGGTTTTTGCTATAGAGAGCATGTGCTCACCAGAAAGACAGAGAAAGACAGAGAGACAGAAAGTGAGAAATCACCCGCCCATCCCAGGAAAATGGCCACACCGCAATCTCTTCTCCTTCGTTCTCTTCTTGGGATCTTGAGCACACATGCACATGTGCCCAGAGTGAGTTTAAGCCACTGGGTCTGGGACTCGAACCATGATCGACTACATGGGAGTCCAGCGACATAGCCGTTATACCAACTGCTGGTCCCAAGAAATAATTATTTTTTAAAAAAGAAAGCACACCCTATGGGGAATGGTCATACCATACAACCCCTTCTTCTCCATTTCTTTCTGCTTTCAGGATTTGGGGCGTGCGTGCACATGCACCCAACAGATTTCTCAAGCCACTGGGCCGAGGACCCAAAATATGCAGTTGGCACTGTGGGATTCAGCTGCCTTAACCACCAGACTAATGGCATATCTTATAAATGACTATTTTTTAGAAAAACCATGGTCTCTGCGGAAGAGTGAATAAACTCCAGGGAGTGTGAAAATTAATAATCCAGGGCTTGCAAGAGAAGTGTTAGAAGTTCTATTTTCATTTTAATCTCATGCTTTTTTAATTTCTATTTTATGTATGTTTTATAACACATTTTTAAAATTGTTAAAAACATTGTAAAATAATTTAACACTTATGTAATACATCACTGTGTTCTGGTCAATTAAGTTTGGGCTAAAGTGGATTAGGCAATGTTAAACAGGTTTCTATTGCAACAGAATTTCTTATAATTTATGACTTTTTAAGGGATGGATATAATGTTTTGTTTGCCACAACTATGGAACATTATATTTTAAAGTGAATCTTAGGATATGTGGGGTTTAAACACACTCTTCTGAAATGCATTTGAGTCCACAATTCTCTTACTCATTTCCCTGCTGGTCTGAATTGTATTTTCTCAATTCAGTGCTTCATTCTTCACTTTGGGAACTGTATACCCCAGAATCATTTTCTTGGGAACCATATTTCCCAGAATCCCTGACCAGTAGGGTGACAGGTAACATTCTGCACACTTTAGGCTACATAATATTAATCCTTGGCCTTAAATGACTAATATACTTCACAATGCAAATTTAGCCTATGTAATGGCAACTCTTGTATTTTAAAATATTTTTCAATTTTTGAGAACCTTTCTCTAGCCTAGATCTGTATACATGGATTTCTCATATCAATTCTTTTTTTTTTTTTTTTTTTTTTTGGAGAGGTTTTTTGCTATAGGGCGCGTGCGCTCGCCAGACAGACAGAGAGAGACAGAGAGACAGAAAGCGAGAAATCACCCCCCAGGGGGGATGGTCACGCCGCAATCCCTTCTCCTCCATTCTCCTCTCGGGATCTTGGGCACGCACGCACACGCGCCCGGCGTGAGTTGTAAGCCACCGGGTCCGAGACGCGAACCGCGGTCGACTACGTGGGAGTCCAGCGACATAGCCATTACGCTAACTGCTGGTTCCCTCATATCAATTCTTAAAGATAGGTATTTGTTTCATCATGTTAGAGATGAAGAAACTGAGGCTCAAGGAGTCAAATTTACACATTAGTAAGTGGCTGCTGAATCAGGACCCAGCCTAGATTTGTCTGAATCTTTCCATTTGTTGCACTTGCTCTATTGGAATGCTTTTACTAATCAAATTGATATTTAAAAAAAAAAAGGAAAAGAAACACAAGTGAGAGCTTTAGAAGGTGAGAAAAACACAAGCCATTATTCTTGAATGGCAACTGCAAGAAAATGAGATTTTATGTAATAAACATTAATAATAATAATTAAATAATAAAATGACAAAATGTAGACAGAAAAAGACAAGCTTATAACATTTATGTTTTCTACATATTATCACAGTGATCTCCAAAACAGAGGTCTAAATTTACATTGCATGTGGTAGTAAATTTTTAAAATGCGTATTTCAAGTCTAAGGAGTAGTTTTGTTTCTTAAAAATATTTGTGGGCCAGAGAGGGTGTGATGATTAAGGTAGCTGATTCCACGTGGTGGATTGCATGGTTTGAGTTTCAGCAACTTGAAAAACACTCTAGGTGCATGTGCATCCATGCCGGAAATCCTGAAAGGAGAAATGGAAAAGAAAGGCTTGTGATGTGACCATCCCCATAAGGGGGAGCTTTCTCACTTTTTCTCTCTATGTTTCTGGCAAGTGCATTCACCCCATAACAAAACTGAAAAAAAAATGAGTAAAGCTATGGTGAAAATATCTCATTTCTTTCTTTCTTCTTCTTTTTGTTTCAAAGAGGTTTTTGCCTTAAGGCATGTGTGCTTGCTGGAGAGAAAGAAAGGGACAGAGACAGTGAGAGGGAAGGTGAGAAATCACCCCCCCTGGGGGGATGACCATACTGCAATCCCTTCTCCTCTATGGATCTTGGGCATGAATGCACACGCACACGCACCATGCATGATTTTCAAACTACCAGGTATAGGACTCAAACTGCTGTTGGTTATGTAGGATTCCAGTGATGTAACTGTTATACCTTCTGCTGGTCCAATATCTTATTTATTTACGTATTGATACAGGAAGTTGGGATGTGAGGGCCCAACACCAGTGCAGGACCTAGACTGTAAGATGGCCAAGTTCTTGTCACATGCTCATGAAGACTTAGAGACTTGGATACAGAGAGGGAATAGCAAAACAATTTATTAAGAGACAGAAGGAAGAACAGAGCTCCCAAGCAGGGATAGGTTGATAAAGAGGAGATGGAGATGAGGGGTTTTTATCTAGCAGTCTGAGCAATGGGATGAATTTCGGAAGAGGAAGTGGGATTTAGAAAATGGTTACATGGTAGCCTGAGCCCCTGTTCTTTTTTTAAAAAGAATTATTTTATTTAACTTTATTTATTTAAATATTACCAGAAAGTGTGTGTGGGGAGAGAGAGAGAGAGAGAGAGAGAGAGAGAGCAAGCCACCAGGTTTGGGACTCAAACCGTGGTCGATCGTGCAGGAGTCCAGCACTTTTAAGCACTACATCACTTACAGGCCCTTGGGCTTTGCCTCATTTTTTTTTTCCTTTGGTGGAGTGAGCAGACCACAGTGTTCTGTACTTCTTCCTAGAATACAGTTACAAAAACTGTTCCGCTTAACTAGAATTGCTTTGAGTTCCAGCAGCCAGCTTTAGGCTATGAAAACTAAGCCATTGTGACTCCATCTTGGGCCTTTACTCTGTCTGTGTGCTCAATATCCCTATCTCTTTATCCCTCCTTATTAGCAAGGAGTCATAAATTCTTTAGATATAATTAAAAAGGATGTATATTATACATTAACCAGACCTTGGAAATACGTGGCGACTTCGTTGAAAAGAAAAACACAGGGACTTCCTTTTGGGATCCTTATCCTATCTAACTGTAAGTGGATGCTAGCTCCTATCTCAATATCAAAATTAAAAGTTTTTAAAACTTGCTAGAGGGGTCCAGTGGATGGTGTGGTGTTTTAGGTGCTGGAATTCTCAAATGACTGACTGCGGTTCAACTCCCAGACCTGGCAGCTGGTTTTTTTTTTTTTTTTTTTTTTTTTTTTTCCTCCCTCTTTGTCTTTCTCTGGCAAAACTCATATGGAAAGTAATAATAAATAAATAAATAAAATAATTCTTAAAAAAATTTCTAGAGAACGTGTGCACTAAACAAAGAGAGAGAGAAAGTGAGAAAGCACCCTTTGGGAGGGGTGGTGGTGGGGTGGTGGTATGGCCATGCTGCAATCCTTCCTTCTCTATTCTCCTGTTGGGATTTTGGGCAGGGATGTGGGGCATGCACATGTGCAGGCATGTTTTTCAAGCGGTAGTGTCCCAGCCCCACCCTTGGCCATATGGGATCTAGCCAATTTCAACACCTCGTCGCCTGCTGGCCTAGCTTTACTAATGTTTTTCAGATGTTGATTAGCATATTGAAAAAGAATGTTAAAAACACGAAAACTTACAAATTGTATTTTAAATGAATGTGGTCATTACTGCTCTAACAAGAGTGGAATCAGTTCAACAACTTAAAAATAACTTTAGGAACACATGTATCTTTTATGTTTTCATTTTTCCATTCTTAGCATCCTGGCATTTACTCTCATTCTTGCTGCCTTGCAGTTACAATATGGCAGCTGTGTTACCAGGTCAGTTTTTATTGTTCCTGGATGAAGGAAGAAAGGCAGGAGACAGAAGAAAAAGGAAAACTTTTTTTTTTTTTTTTTTTTTTTGCTTGTGACAATTGTATCTTATAGCCACTAGTAGCACAAGGGAAGCTGAGAATAATGTTACAAGTTTTGGGAGACAAAAGAAAGAGTATTTGAGAAGAAGTATAATTTGAGTCTCAATTGCTTAAGTACGTTTTGTCTTTTGAAAATTATTTAAGAATTTTACCCAGTTATCTATCTATTGGAGTTTTAGTGTTCTTCTTACTTTTATATTAGGTCTATAAATATTAATTATATTGACCATTTGCCTTGGTTGCCATAATTATTTTCCTCTTTTGTATTTTATTTTATTTTTTAATTTGCCAGCAGGCACATGAGCTTACCAGGAAGACACAGAGACATAGGGAGATAGAGATGGAGAAAGTGCTTTCCCCTTTCTCCCCAGTGAAGTATGGTCACACTGTAATCCCTTCTCCTCCATTTCTCCATCTTGTCAGGATTTGGGGCACACACAAGTGGCTGGAATGTTTTTCAACGGGGCTGGAATTTGTAACATCATTGGTCATGTGAGACCAGACTCTCTTAACCACAAGGCCATGGGGCCAACCCTTTCATTTTTTCTTTGTAAATTTCCAGAGGGCCTGTGTGCTTGCCAGAGAGGACAAGAAAGCCCTTTACCCACCCCAATGGGATGTGATAATGCCATATCTTTTTTCCTCAATTTCTTCAACCTCAGGATTATGAGCATGCATACACAATGTTCAAGCTATAGGGGCTGGTATTTCAACCCCGATTGACACGTGGGCTCTTTCCGTTTGCACAGAACTTAACCACTGTGATACAATGCCAGCCCTAATTCTCTCATTTTTTTACCCAATTATATTTGTGTAGTTATTTTAAAGTTATTTTAATTTAAATAATTTACATATTTTTATATATTTTGTCATTTTTTTCTTTTGAATTTTCCTATTGGAAAAAAATGATACTATATTTTATTGTAGTGGACTTTACTACAGTGATATGATAAAGTGTTGCTCCTGGTTTCATTTGGTTAACATAGTGATTGTGTGATTTTTAAAAAATATTGTTGTATATATTAGAGGTTAATTATTTTTTACTGACAAATAATCTTCCCCTATAAGACTACATCATAAATTGTTGTGTAACCTTCTACTGATGAGCATTTGGGTTGCTTTTCAATGTTTTACTTATGAATAATGCTGCTGAAAATAATCTTGTCCAAATCATTTTTTATGGACATATATTTTCATTCTCTTGGAAATAACCAAGAGTGAAATTGGTTGGGTCATGGTGTAAGTATATGTTTAATGTTACATAAAGCTGTCAAATTATTTTCCAACATGGATGAATCATCTCATACTCCCTTCAACAATGTGTAAGAATTCCAGTTGTTCTTTATCCTCACCCATATCTGGTAATGTCAATTTTTTTCTTTCTTATTTTATTCATTGTAGTGTATGCAAAATAACAGCTTACTGTAGTATCAATTTGTATTTCCCTGGTGCATAATGCCATTAAATACCTTTTCTGTGTTATTTGTCATTTATCTTGTTTTGCCAAGTGACTATTTAAATCATTTGTATATTTGGGAGGTTTGTTTATTTTTATTATTAATTTCTAGGAGTCTTTAAAATATTTTAGATGTCAGGCATTTTCAGGTAAGTTTACTGTGGATATTATCTCTCAGTTTCTGGCTTGCCTTTTCATTTTCTTAATTGTGACTTTTTTTTTTTTTTTTGGAGAGGTTTTTCGCTATAGGGCGCGTGCGCTCGCCAGACAGACAGAGAGAGACATAGAGACAGAAAGCGAGAAATCACCCCCCAGGGGGGATGGTCACGCCGCAATCCCTTCTCCTCCACTCTCCTCTCGGGATCTTGGGCACGCACGCACACGCGCCCGGCGTGAGTTGTAAGCCACCGGGTCCGAGACGCGAACCGCGGTCGACTACGTGGGAGTCCAGCGACATAGCCATTACGCTAACTGCTGGTTCCCTTAATTGTGACTTTTAAAGAACAGAAGTTTTAAAGTTTTATGAAGTTCAATTAATTTCTTTTTCTTTAAGGTTTAGTACTTTTTTCCTATCTTGGGGGTCATTGACTTTCATAGGGTAGCTAAGATGTTCTCTTATGTTTTCTTCTATAAGCATTTTAGTTTTAGCTTTAACATTTAAGTTTACAGTCTATCTCAAATAAATTTTGTACATGGCATGAGGAAGTGATCAAGTTTCAGTATTTTTCATTTTCTTTCTGGGTGGCCTGTTACATTTGTTAAAAACTTTTTCTTTTTTTATTGAATTCCCATGGTGTCTTTGTGAAATATCAATTTATGGTATGTGTGGGTCTATTTCCAGATTCTTTAATCTATTTCGCTGGTACATTATTTATCTTTATGCCACTACCACACTATCTTGAATACTATAGCATTATATTAGGTCCTCATTTCAGTCAGTATGTTATTTAATTTTGCTTTTATTTTGGAAGATTGTTTTGGAGAACTCATTTCTGGAAAGATGGATTATATGTCATTTTTTTTCTAATCCTTCCACTGAGTACCACTAAAAAACCTGGACATTGCATAAGGGATTTTTTTTTTTTCCTAGAGGTTTTTGCTTTAAGGTGTGTGTGCTTGCTGGAGAGACAGAGAGACAGGGATAGTGAGAGGGAAATTGAGAAATCACCCCCCAGGGAAAATGGCCACGTTGCAATCCCTTCTCCTCTAGTCTCCTATGAAGATCTTAGGCGTGCCTGCACGTGCACCCCATGTGAGTTTCAAGCCAACAGGTCTGGGACTCAAACCACATTCTGCCATATGGGAATCCAGTGACATAACCACTACTGCTAGTCTCATTTAAAAATTTTCTTTGGCACCAAGATAAACTTGTACTGTAATTCTATCTTCCCACAAACTTTCTAAAGTACCCTTACGTAAAAACAAACATAAGACTCTGAAAGGAGGAGAGAAAAAAGGCAGACTAACTAGGAACTTCAAACCCAAAAAAGGGATATTGTTTCCCGGGGGTTTATATTCATATATGTACACACACACACACACCACTTAGAACTGAAGAAGCCAGAAAAAAAATCCTATGAATGCAAAAAGAGCCTGTCAAAAGCCTATTTTCTAGCCTATGGACTCGAAAAAGGGCAACTTGATAGGAAAACAAATATTGATTATTTAAATCTTTACTTTTTAAGAATTATTTTCTTTAACTTTATTTATTTATTTATTTATATATTTGAACGTTTTAAATAAAATTCAGAGTCTCATTACATAATATCCATAATATCAAGGTTTTAGTAGACTACTAATTATGCCAAGAACCTGATCTCTAACAGCACAAGAAATGCTATCAAATAGATGCCAATACTGCTACTGTTGGTATGTTGGATTTATATCATAAAGGTTTAAAAATAACCATCATAACAATGTCTCAGTGAGCAGTTATGGATATGTTTGAAAGAAATGAACAAATGAAACAGTAAGAAATTCTCAACATATGTAAGTAGAAGACAGACATAAAAAGGAGCCAAATGGGAATTTCAGAATCAAAATATACAATAACAGAAATAAAAAAAACTCAATGAATGGGCTAAATAGCTGAATTGAGGGAGTAGAGAAATGAATTAGAAAGTTGGAAAATAGAACACAATGGAAATTTACCTAGTCTTTTTTTTTTTTTTTTTTTTTTTAAGAGAAATTTTGTTATAAGGCATGTGTGCTTGCCAGAAAGACAGAAAGTGAGAAATCACTCCCCAGGGGAAATGGCCTCATCACAATCCCTTCTCCTCCATCCTCCCCTCTGGTTTTTGGGCACACATGCACACACGCCTGGCATGAGTTTCAAGGCGCCACGTCCAGAACTTGCACCATGGTTGGCTATGGAGGAGTTCAATGATGTAATCATTATGCCCTCTGCTGATCCCAAAATTTACCTTGTCTTTTTTTTTTTTTTTTTTTTTTTTTGTAGACAGGTTTTTGCTATAGGCTGTGTACACTTGCTGGAGAGACAGAGACTGAGAGACAGAAAGTAAGAAATCTCCCCCACCCCACCAAGTGGGGATGGCCACTCTGCAATCCCTTCTCCTCTGGTCTCCTCTCAGGATTTTGGACACAAACATACCTAAGACCGGTATGAGTTTTAAGTCACCAGGTCCAGGACTTGAACCACGGTTGACTATGTGGGAGTCCAGCGGTGTAACCATTATGCCATCTGCTGGTCCCAAAATTTACCTAGTTTTAATCCCAAGATTAGAGGAAATGTTACAAAAAAACAGAAATAGAAATTCCTTCCTTTTTTTTTTCTTTTTATAATTTTCTAGATGGTGTGTATGTTCACTGGAGAGAGACAGAGAAAGAAGAAAAGTGAGAAAGCAAGTCCTAATAAGAGATGGTCATGCCACAATCCTTCTCCTCCACTTCTCCTTTTGGTACTTTGGACAATGCATACACATGTGACCATATTTTTCAAGTCACTGGGTCCAGAACTCAAATCATGCAGTCAGAGACGAGGAATCCTTAACCACCATGTCACTTGCAGGCCCAGGGACTACTTCTTTTAAAAGACTGAATAACATTCCATTGTGTGTGTGTGTGTGTGTGTGTGTGTGTGTGCTTGTGTGTATCACATTTTCTTTATCCATTTGTCAATGGACGCTTAGATTGATTCCATATCTAAGCTACTATAGATAATGCTGCAATGAACATGGGAATGCAGGTATCTATTCAACATAATAATTTCATTTTCTTTGGCTATATATACAAGTCATGAAATTTTTGGATCATAGGAGTTCTAAAATATTTTTAGTTTTTTGAGAAACTGTCACAATGTCTTCCTTGACTATACTAATTTATAATCCTACTGGCAAGACACAAGAATTCCCCTTTATCTGCATCCTCACCAGTACTTGTTATTATCCGATTTTTCTAATAATGGCAATTCTGAGATGAGATGGTATCTTATTGTGGTTTTAATTTGCATTTCTCTCATGATTAGTGATTTTAAATATTTTTTTTCCATATACCTATTGGCCATTTGTATGTCTCCTTATGAGAAAATCAGGTACTTTGCCTGCTTTTAAATTGTGGTATTTGTTTTTTGTTTTTTGTTTTTGGAGAGGTTTTTGCTATAGGGCGCGTGCGCTCGCCAGACAGACAGAGAGAGACAGAGAGATAGAAAGTGAGAAATCACCCTCCGGGGGGAATGGCCACGCCGCAATCCCTTCTCTATTCTCCTCTCGGGATCTTGGGCATGCATGCACACGCACCCGGCATAAGTTCAAGCCACCAGGTCCGGACTCGAACCGCGGTCGACTACGTGGGAGTCCAGCGACATAGCCATTACGCTAATTGCTGGTCCCATGGTATTTGTTTTCTTACTATTGAGTTATTTGAGTTTATTTTATATAGAGTAACTTTAGAATTATTTTGTACATTAAAGAAAAATCTCATCCAAATATTTATGGTATGTTGTTTAATCTTTAAGTTAACATGGGGGGACCTGCAGTTGGTATAATGACTATGTAGCTGGACTCCCATGTAGTTGACGGCGGTTCTGGTCCTGGACCTGGTGGCTTGAACTCACTCTGGGTGCATGTGCATGCGTGCCCAAGATCCCAAGAGGAGAATGAAGGAGAAGAAATTGCGGTGTGGCCCTACACCCCCGGGGGGTGATTTCTTGCTTTCTGTCTCTCTGTCTTTCTGGAGTGGACACACCCTATAGCAAAAATACCCTCCAAAACAAAACAAAACAAAAACCTCTCCAAAAAAAATTAAAAAAAAGTTAACGTAGGGAGATTTTTCTTTTTGTATCATTTCAGAGATAGGAAAATTTAAGGAAAAAGCAAAAAAATCCTTGCTTACTTCTGAACAGCTTTTCTCTTGTCCTAAAGAGGGTTTCTCTCTCTGTCTATTTTAATGATTCAGTTTATTTGTTTTACTTATTTTTTAAATTATAATTTAAATTTTAAGGGAACAGTATTTAGCATAATGGCTATGTTGCTGGACTCCCGTGTAGTTGACCGTGATTCAAATCTTGGACCTGGTGACTTAAACTCACCCCAGGCGCATGTGCGTGCATGCCCAAGATCCCAAAGGGAGAATGGAGGAGGAGGGATTGCGGCGTGGCCATCCTCCCAGAGGTGTGATTTCTCGCTTTCTGTCTCTCTGTCTCTCTCTGTCTTTCTGGTGAGTGCACATGTCCTGTAGCAAAAAAAAATCTCAAAAAAAAAAAAAAAGAAAAGGAAAAAATGTTTTAATGTTTTAATTTACATTTACTCACTGCACATGAAAGTATTGTTTCATGACACATTATGTTGTTTGAAGTCTCAAAAGACTTTCTTATCTGTAATGATTAATTTTATGTGTTAATTTGATTGGGTCACAGGGTACCTAGATATTTGGTTAAATATTATTCTGGGCTTGTCTATAAGGGTGTCTCTGAATGAGATGGTATTCAAATCAGTAAACTGAGTAAAGCAAATGACCTCCCCCTTTGTGATGGGCCTCCTCCTATCCATTCTGGGTCTGAATAGAACAAAATGATGAGCAGGGGAGAATTCATTCTCTTTGCCTGATAGCCCTGGACCTGCAACCTTGGTCTTAGCTCTTTCGACTAAGACTACAGATTACATCATCAGTTCTTTTGGTCCTCAGGCCTTTAAACTGCAGATTTGAGACTTCTGAATCTCCGTATTCACGTGTAATCATGGGAACCAATTCCTTATACAACTCTTTTTTGGTCTCTGTCTCTCTCTCTCTTTGTATATATGTACACTTAAATATTTTTGGAAAAATGGGATTAAAGCATGGCTTTATTTTGGTGCAAACATTCAAAAAATTCATACTTAGTTTTTATTTTTCACTTTTTAAAAAAGTTCATCAGAGAGTATTTATACTTGCCAGAGAGAGAGAGAGAGAGAGAGAGGGAAATTGAAAAAGCACCCCTCTCCCCATGGGAAATAGTCATGCTGTAATCCCTTCTCCTCTCTCTCTCCCTCCCTTCGGGACTTTGGACACACAGGCACATATACCTGGCATGTTTCTCACGTTGCCGAGTCTTAGCCTTGAACTGTGCATACGTGCTGTGGGATCCAGCTGCTTTAACCACAGCACCAAGGGCTGACCCCATAAGTTCCTGTGATAAACATTTCCATGTATTAAAGGCCACATGTGTGAATATCTGTATTTTACCCATACATGCAGAATATATAAATATGTTACTTTGTCGGTTGGTTCTGTTTCTCTGGAGAACCCTGACCAATTAATAGAATAGAATACCTCTTTTTTTTTTTTTTTTTTTTTTGGAGAGGTTTTTGCTATAGGGCGCGTACGCTCGCCAGACAGACAGAGAGAGACAGAGAGATAGAAAGCAGGAAATCACCCCCCCAGGGGGGATGGCCACGCCGCAATCCCTTCTCCTCTATTCTCCTCTCGGGATCTTGGGCACGCACGCACACGCGCCCGGCGTGAGTTTAAGCCGCAGGGTCCGGGACTCGAACCACGGTCGACTACGTGGGAGTCCAGAGACATAGCCATTACGCTAACTGCTGGTCCCAGAATACCTCTTTTGATACCTATGTGGTACAACTTACCAGGACAATAATGAGAGAATTCTTCAAATATATATTGCCACAGAGTTTGTTTATTAAAGGTTTTAAAAAGTGTATATTTAAAATAACTCTTCCCTGAAGCAGGCCCTCACAGAGTATTCAGAATGTTGGAAACTCTGGTAGAGTCTATAGAAATGTTTCTCCATCGTCAGCCTAAAGCTTTTCCAATTTACTTGAAATTTTTGTACCTTTAAGTGGAAAAGTTAACTTGAATGATTACGCTCTCCATTGAAACATGTACTATTTAAGAGTCATATGAGTTTACAGTGCTGAAATCCAAATTAACCTTTCAGCTTGAATTCAAATCTTTTTCAGAGTCATGATTGATAGGATATTTATTTCTCCTTCTGTTTTGAAGATTTGGTGTGTTTTCTGCACAACAGCTAAATACACATGCCCTTTTGTTCAGTTCAGTTCAGAGTACGTGCTTTCATTTTCTGTATGTTTGTGTACGTGTTACAGCTTATAATGACCATATGGAGACTTGAAAACATTCATCATCTTTTTAACTTATCACCAAGATAAAGAAAACCATGTTGCCTTTAGCACTTAGCTGAAACTCTATCCAGAAAATGCCAATCCCTCAGAGCCACTATTCTGATGAAATGAGAGGGGAGACATGGCTTTCTGAGTTACTTTGCCTTTTGCATAGTTGAGGTCTAAATATCTTTTTCTTTCTTTATTCATTATTTTTTAAGTATTGGTAGCAATAATCTCAAAGAAAGCATCCGGCTGACATGTGATTTGGCATTGCTAAATTCTCTACAACTTAGAAATATGTGATTCGTAATTGTCCTCTTTTCTTTGAAGCATTCTACATTTCTTTGCTTTTTTTTAAGTTTATTTATTTCCTGAAAATGAGAGGAAGAGAAAGAGTGAGAGAGACACCTTTAGCAGGGTCTTCACTGCATTTCTCTCCCAAAAGTCCTGTAGCCAGCCAAGGTCATGGGCACACTCACAGTGTGGTGTGTCCCGTATGTTAAGGTAGACCCCTTGGGAGTCCTGGAGCCTTCTCAGGTGGCCTCAGAGTTATGAAGCAGGGCCTCTCAAGCCTGCACCACCTTAGCTGGGTCAATTCTATATTCCTTACTGGAAAAAAAGAGGTATATTTTTATTAAAGTTAGACAAAAGAGGAATGAACTTTGGGAATTTAATTGAATTGTCACTTTAGAATCATCCAGGTATAATAAAAAATACATATGCCATTTAGGAGAAAACACTGTTCCGTAATTGACAAGGCAAGGATGAGGGTGAGAAGTAAATAATCTGTAATAAAAATAGTAACAGTATTAATAGTAGTAATAACTTACTAGCTCTTTTTCTTATGTCAGACAGTGCAGTAGGCACTAAACATGGACTTTCTCACATGTAATTGTCATAGAAAGCTGTGGTCCAGATACTTCATTCTTGAGTCTGAAGGAGTGACTTGTTCAAAGATAAGGTTTATCTGTAAAGTGACTAGTATTAACAGAAATCTATAGAATATCAAAGAGAATAGATCTGGTAGACAATTAAGTCGAGTGATAAAAAGCTAATGATGACAATACCTATAACTGTAAGTGCTGATCCTTACTATGTGCTTATTACATGTCTTTACTTACTGTATTGATGTTATCTCATTAATGGTCACAGTGAGTCTTTGAAATAACTGTACTAATTGTTCTCATTTTACAGAGAGGAATATTAAGGCACTGAAACATTACATAACTTTCCCAAGGGTTGGAATCTTAAGAGAATATCTCCCCAAATCTTAGCACTTCTCCTTTTCCAAATTCTGAACCAGTCGAGGAAGAAGTCAAAATAGTCAGCAAGTAGAAAATCAAAATGTCATATTTATGAGGGATGAGGGATGTATTGGAACATGGCTTATTTATATGGGTAATTGGATTTCCCAAGAACAAATCCCAAACAACTCTGCTAGCCTGCATAGGCCTAAGTGAGGACTTTGAATATTTAAGAGATAAGGCGTGTCTGAGCAGAGAAGGTGTACTCCCTGTTGGTGGACCCATTCCCCAGAGAAAAGGGCAGGTACAAGGTTTTGAATTTTTTCCTTTCCTTTCTAAATTCACCAAACAGATACGCCATACACTCTCAGGATTAATTGAGGCAAAGGAGAGAGGCCTGGAGGATAAAGCTAATGAAATCCCTCTACGGGGAAGGGAACAGCTGAAGAAGCACAGAACAAATGTTTCCCCAACAAGCTGCTGAATGGTGAAGCACAGACCCACACGCAGATGTGCACTGGCATTCTTTCCAGTACACCAGTAAGAGAAGGGGTACCCAGCACTTGGTGCAATGTCTGGCACTCTGAAGCGCACCATAAATGGTAGCTATTAATACTATTTTCGTGTTGCTCAGCCTGACTCAGGCTTTTCTGACTCCTTAGCTCACAGGCTTACCTTGCATTGCTTCCCAGGCATGTTCATGGTAGGAGAGTTTCATTGTATTGGCTGGCGATCTCTCAACAGAGTAGTTTTCTCTTCTACTCAACCACTTAACACAGGACAAAGGAGAGGCAGAAATACATAGCGTGCAGCGAAGTCTTTCCGCGGCTGCACGGGGAGCTTTCGGACATCACTCAGTGGGAAGGAGTCCATCTTGCAGTGACCCAGCAGCAGTTTTGGAAACTCAGGCTTTGTTCTTTCCAAATCAGGCTTAACTAGGTATTGAGTAAAACAAAACTAATTTTTTTTTTTTCTTTTAACAAACTACCGCCTTGTCCAGGAACACCTTGTCAACTTCAAAGACTCACTTCTGTGGGAACAACAGCTTGAATAGAATGCTGCCAATTTACAGAAAGTTTGGAGATTCTTAAAGATTCTTTGAAGGAAGCAACTACTTTTTCATTCATTTGAAAGATTATTTTATGAATAGCCAACAGTTTTAAGGGAAAAAAAGGGAGAAAAATACTTTGATAAAAGTTTTGTTTGTTTTTTTTTCTTTTTGGCTTTCTGAGATGATAGTCTAAGGAAGCTTTCACAGTCTGAAAGGTGTGTGTGTGAGAGAGAGAGAGAGAGAGAGAGAGAGAGAGCGAGAGCAGTAAAGAGAGCATGACAGAGCACATGCAGGAGCTCTGGCATGGACCTCCGTGTGCCTGTTCTGTGACTGCTGCCACTTCCATTTACAGGGAGCTTACTGAGGCTGGGCATCATGCTATTTACCTGACTTATCTTATTTCAGACTTGTCTCCCATGCCCACTTCCATATTGCTAATGTCTGACACAGTGCCTTATACATAGTAGGCCTTTCATAAATATTTGTTGATTGTTGAATAAGAGAAATCTGAAAATATAAACCATCAATTAATATAAAGGTCTTAAGCCAATAGCATACACAGTTTCCAATATTTCCTAGTTTCAATTCCTGACCTTAGTTAATTAAACAATAAACATTTATTGAGCATTTATTATGTGACAAGAGGTTTACAAAACTTCAAGGCAAGAGGTAAGCAATTATAGTCCCTAGGCTTAATGAATTAAATTTATTGCCCAGTATATGCCAATAGTAACTGGTGAATCTTGCAATTAGCTAAGTCTAATTTTAATTTTTTTTTTTTTGACTTTCTCTATTAAACAGATTTGGCAGGGTGGCGCCTCGGTGCTTAATGTTCTGGCAAATGCTGATTTTTAATGGCTCTGAATCAAAGATGTGGTGACAACAAATGTTCCAAACATTACTTTGTTCTCCTAAGGGTGAATTAAAGCAACTTTCTTCTGTTCAATTCTACAGTCAAGCCACCAGAATTGGTTTTAGTTTTGCAGAACACAAAGACTCTTACAAGGAGGAGGAGGAAGAAACTACTCTTTAAGGATCTACCTCAGAGCTAGACATTATGCTGATCACTTTATATGTTATCTCTAGTCGTTAAAATATCCTGCAAGGTAGGAATTATTTCAACTTTACAGATGAGGAAAAAACAAAAAAACTAAAACAGACTTAGCAAGGGTAGTCGCTTTGGTCATGCCACACAACTGGGGGTGGTGCACACAGACAACTCACAACAATGTCTGGCTCCAAAGTTTGCCTTTCATCAGGCTGGGCTGCCCTGCGTCACAATCGATAAATACATCAATATCTTACATAGGCCCAGCCAAGGTGGCACCAGCTACTAAGACCCTGTGCTCCGAAGGCTGGGACAACATGAGAGGCCTTAGTTTGATTCTTCTTTCAATTGAAGGCTGGGTGATGTGGCGTGCACCTGTAATCCCAGAGATTCAGGGAGGCTGAGGCAGGAGAACTGTGAGCTGAAATCTGCTTGGGCAACATAGTGAGACCCAGTGTGAAAGGAGTTGGGCGTGAGGCTGAGGCAGGAGGATGTGACGTGGTAATACCCTGTCTCAAAAATAAGTAATTTTTTTTCATGTAATCTCAACTTCATTTTATTTTATTCATTTTTCTGGAAATCTCAAGATTATGTATTAGGGACCAGCAGATGGTATAATGATTGCATTGCTGAACTCCCAAATGACCAACTGCGCTAGAGTTTCGGACCCGGTGGCTTGACACTCACGCTGGGCTTGTGTGCATGTGTGCCTAAGATCTGAGGAGGAGAATGGAAGAGAAGGGATTGTGGTGTGGCCATACCCCCCGGGAGGGGATATCTTACTTTCTCTCTTACCATCTCTGTATCTCTCTATCTTTAGCAAGTTAAATAACTCACGTGCCCTAAGAAAAAACCTCTAAAAAAATAAAAAGAGTATGTATTAAAGTCCTACCCATATGTATTAGAAATGCTGTAGCTAGAACAAAGAATTAGAAAGTTAGATGAACTCAAAGAAGTGTCTAATTTTTACTAAATTCTAAATAGTCAAAAGTATAGAAATGAAATTAATATCTTAAAATGCAGTAGCAAGTATATAGCACATAACAAAACACATACATATTCCAAGCAATAAAAAAACCCCAGATGAGTACCTTTTTTTATATTTTGGTTGCGCTTACTCGACTCACATACTTTTAAATTATTTATCTCCAGCTTCTAAAAATATGGCCTTTATTCTTTGATCTTAATCCTGCTTTTCATTCATAGGAAAGTGATATTTTTATGGGCCAGTGAAGCTTATAGACCATTGAGTGACATTTAGATACTAATGTTATTTCCATGCGAGGAGAATTAATCTCTTCAAGAAAGAGACTCAGTGCTCTCTACTGCTGAGTTCCTCATAGAGTCTCTAGTTATATTTGCTGCTGAAAGAGTACAGCCTTCAATAGTGCTGTAAAATTTAAATCTAGAATATTTTGGGTTAAAAGTCAATAGTATAATTTTGCTCATTGAACCCCTTTTGCACTGTATCATGGGACATAAATAACAAGTATATCTTTTTAAATTTTGGTAAGTTTGATTTGAAATCAATAGCACTTGTCTCAGGATTATGATAGCATGTGAGAAAATGATGAACGATTTTTGCAGCTGTAAACAAAAGAAAAGCACACTGGAACATGTTTATGAAAAAGGGGATTAGAGCTTTTACAGTGAATGAAAATATTTTAAGGGTTAAATAACTCAGGTTGATTCTTCTGAAACATTGATTTGATTTTGATGGTTTAGTTTGATTTTCAATTCTGTCTCAGGAAATCATTTTTTTTTTCTTCTTTCTTCCTTTTTTTTTTAGAGCTCGCTGTCTTTCTTCTTTCTTCAGGCAGTGGCACACACGCTGGTTAAACGTGCAATTTTTCTTCCTCTGTCTGCCAGTCTCCTTTCTGCCCTCCTCCCCTTCTTGAAACTTCCTTGGTTCCTCTGCAACAATACATTTGTTACAGACCGAATATAAACAGCACTGGGAATGTTTTCAGTTTTGTATTTTATTTTATTTTATTTTTTTTTTGTCTTTGTCTAGCTTGGCCTTTGGCAAAGGTCCATGGCAGAGAGTAAATTGCTCTATGAAAAATGTGAGTTTGGTCGCTGGTTGGTAATTGGGAGTGAATTTGACCCCATGGACTTGTTTGCAATTTCCATAGGGGAGAGAGGCTACTGTTCCAATTGGAATTAAATTGGCATTGAACTCAGGAGTCCTCTGCCATCAGAACCTCGTGGGATCGCTTCATCTGACTATTTACCTTTTGGTATCAGTTTTATAACTGGGATCACTAAGCTCTGTAGGAAAATTTAATATAACTGAGATAGTAAGATTAAAAAAAGGGAGGGGAGAAAGAACAGAGAAAGATTCCATCTTGGTGGTGAAAATCCCAAGGGAAGCTCAAATTCAGCATG
The DNA here is from genome assembly GCA_026018925.1 of Tupaia tana. Lineage (NCBI taxonomy): Eukaryota > Metazoa > Chordata > Mammalia > Scandentia > Tupaiidae > Tupaia > Tupaia tana. The sequence continues at coordinate 46,614,679 of JAKSZU010000002.1, read as the reverse complement.
AACCATATTTCCTTGTTAGTATTCGGCTTTTAGATAAATGACAGCAGTAGGGTGTTTGAAGCAGAGAGTGAAAGGAGCTGATGGAAGCAGTCCTAGTCATTAAAGCAAGAGACAAAAACAGCAGAATAGGCGAGTGGTCTTCTGTGTCAGGAGCAGGTAAGGCTAATATATCTGTGTCTGACAGCTGGATACATCAGGGTGCACAAATTATAGGCTTTTACTGAGAGAATTTTGGAGCAAGATTAGGTTTTAATATGCATTCCTCCTGGTGACAATTATCAGTTTGAAGGAACTGTATTACACATTGTGGAAAGAGGGCACAGATCTCAGGTCATTGAACGCTCAGTCTTTTAGTTGTGCTTGAACCATCCTGTGTAGCAAAGTATCTGCCTCATTTAAAATAGAGGCAGACATTTTCAAAGAGACAGTGGTCGTGTGTACAAGGTCTTCAGACTTTTGTTTTACTTAAGTGTCCTGGGGAAAAGTAGCTAGCCCAAAGAAATAAATACAAGCACCACATTCTATTTATGTCTGTGTCCTTTAAAACATACTTTATGTCCAGTGCTTCATGAAGCAGGATTTTTTCCCGTTCTTAGCTCCCTACCTCTTCCACATGACAAAAGTAATCAGCCCCTTTCCTCAGTTTTATTATGGACAATATATGTGAATTCTTCAATGTTTTACATTTTTCTTTCTTGTAAATATTCTATAGATTTGAAAGCTATTTTGAAGCCCCCCCCCCCCCCCGCTTAATTGCTAGATGTCCTGTGTGCTTACCAGAGAGAGAGAGAGAGAGAGAGAGAGAGAGAGAGCAAGAGAGAAAGCACCCTGTATAGATGGTCACTTCAATCCCTTCTCTTCTTGTTTCTCCATTCAGTTGGGATTTGGGGGTGTTTTTCAAGCTACCAGGGCTGGATGGCAACCGTGGTTGGCCATGTGGGATGGGGCTTCCCTAATCAGTAGGACATAGGGTGGATCATGCTTTGAATCGTTTTATATTTGATTTCCTAAAAGGAGATTAATGAAGTGATAGTGTTATTTTTATGAGAGAAAAGAGAAAGTAGAAAATGGGAAAACCCATAGCAGCTTTTTCTCATCATTGGCGGTACAAAAAATAATAAGAAAATAAGTACCAATCATGCTTAGAAATAGTATTAAGTGTGGTCAGCAGGTGGCATGGTGGCTGAGGTGCTGGACTCCCACATGGTAAACAGTGGTTTGAGCCCCCAACCCAGCAGCTTGAAAATCATGCCACATACATGTACATGTATGCCCAAAATGCTCAAGAGGAGAATGGAGGAGAAGGGATTGTGGCATGGCCATCCCCCTGGGAGGTGATTTCCCACTTTCCCTCTCTCTGTCTTTCTCTTGCAAGTACACGTACCCTATGGCAAAAACCTGAAGGAAAAAAAAAAAAAAGAAAGTAGTAGTGTCAGGTCAATGTAGCTGAGTGTGTGTGTGTGTGTGTGTTTGTGTGCATACACCCATGTGCATGCAGGCAAGAGAAAGAGATTTTTTTGATAAAGTGCCAGAAGATGCGTGTGCTTACTGGAGACACAGAGAGAGGGAAAGTAAGGTAACATCCCCTCAGAAAAAGGCATGGTCATGTTGCAGTCCCTTCCCCATTTCTCCCTCCTTTCAGGATTTCCAGCATGCAGGCACACTCACCCAGTAGGTGTATGTTTTTCAAGCCACTAGGTCCAGAACTTGAGTTGCACTCTTGGCTATGTGGGATCCAGGCAGATCATGGGCTGGTGACAGAGGGATGATTTTCTGAAGGCATTATCGTATTTCAACAAAATAAGGTTCTTGGATTCAAGACGCCCAAAAGGAGACAGATGGTAGTGCAGTGGTAAGACGTGAAACTATGAAGCAATCTCACATAGGAAGGTTCTCTATTCAAGTCCAGAGACCTCTCTGAGTACACCGGACACCTGCTTACCCATGATCAGGGGCTGCTGAAAATTAGGGATGGGTTGTGGCATTAGGAACTCTGTTGAGGGTGCTATTTCTCTCTTTCTGTATCTTTTACTCCTAGAAGAAGTAAATAAATAAACGTAAATGAAAAGATTGTTACTAAGAAGTCCGGGGTTTCATTATTCTTGTGTTGAGACTTTGTTCTAAAAATTTCTCCACGCTTTTGTGGTTTAATTGGCATCTTTTGTCCCCCCCCGCCCCCCGAGGGTACATGCACCTGTCAGAGAGACAGAGGGAGAAGGGAAAGCGCCCTTCCATGGGGATGGTCACTCCTTCATTTTCCCTCTTTGAGGAACTTTGGGCACATACATACAGACACAGAGTGTTTCTCAAGTCACTTGAGACTTGAATTGCTTAGTTGGCCATGTGGGATCTGGTTACCTTAGCCACCACACCACACGGCCAGACATCTCTCCTGTTTAAAATTGGTTTCTTATTAGCCTTTTGTGGTTTGTTAGTATTTTTCTGCACATGCATAGCAATGAGGATATGTTTAGTATGTTTTTAAAATTTTAAAGTTTATTCTTTAAAGGAGAGAAAGAAAGAGAGAGAGAAGAGAAAGAGAGAAAGAGAGGGGCACCGCAAACAGGGTCTTTACACTGCAGTGTACTCCCAGTCTTAGCCAGCCAGGATCTCAGGCATACCCCTGCCCAGTGCACACAGGGAGGTCCTGAGATATAAGCCTAGGACCCTCTTATATAGGTCCAATTGTATCACTGCTGTGTCACTGCCTGACCCTGGTATAGTTACTTTTTTTTTTTTTTTTTTTTTTTAATGAAGGTAGACCAGGGAACACTTGCTTTTATTACTTATTAATAAAGCCTAAGCCCCATTACCCACCATGTTTCAGACATTGCATTCTGACATATGAGCTATTAAGAGTCAACTTGCATTGGGGAAAAAAAAAATTCTCAGCAGAGGGTCAGTGCTTCAAAGTTTGTTGTAATAACACTGCTCAGGGCTCCATGGGGAGGGGTACGTGATGTCTGTCAGTGATGTGACTTTCCGTACCATTTCCTTGCAAATAAAATACTGGAAACACAAAACAACCTGGTTTGGCATGGATATACCCTAGCACCCACATAGGGGAGAGGACATCTTTGTCATTGGGCAGAACCCAGCCTGGTTCTACGCAAACACTCTGGAGACTAGCACAGCTGCAGACATTTACAGTCCAGCCTCCCAGAACAATGTGGCCCCCATCTGGGCATGAACAGATCACGGCAGCAGCCAGCTCCCAAGCCCAAAAGAACAAGCATGGAAACACGACCATCTGTGAGAGACGTGCTTGGTGCCTTTGGAAATTTCACAAGCACCACTTTTGGCACGGAAGTCAGAGCCCTCTTTGTTGACAGAAGCTATATGATGCAGTGGCAATTGAGACAAACCTGGTACAAAGCAGCACATCTGAGATCCAGCTGAATTGTTGGCTCAGGCGCAGTCCACCTTGTGGGCCTTTGATGCTGTAGAGCGTCTTCTGTGCCCGTGAAGGCAGATACCAGGCTGGGCCACATAGACCACAGAAAAAGACACTATCAAAGAAAAAAGGAGAAGTTGAAGTCACAAGCTCTATAGTGGCCGGGAAGGCTTATTTCTAAACACATGGGACCTTTCCTGGAGACTGACCAAAATTATTGGGCTTGGGTGGTGATTAAGGGGCTACAGGCATAAATGGATGAATCCTTGGGCCACACAATACTACACATACACACACACACACACGCACGCACGTATGCACACCCCACAATTATTATTCTTTTAGTGTAACTATGATTTTACCCTTACCTGCCTCACACTTGCTATTCCTACCTCTACCCCTCGTCAGACTGGAGAGACGACTGAACTGTATCATGGGCAACACTGATTAGCTAGCACTACTCACATGTGTGGGGGGTATGGACAAAATTCCTTTCAGAACAACTTCAGTATCAGGAAGACTCAGGAGGAAAGGAACTACTTTGAAGTTTTTAATTTCTTACATCGGATGCATTTCTGCCTTTGATATGACACTCAAGTCTAAGCAAATATTTGCTCTAAATAGCGAGTTATAGTTTTAGAAATATTTGAAAACACATTGCTCTGCAGTTTTAATCAAATGTAAGCACAATAGAGCAGAAAGAGATCTTATTTACTATTTTTTTTTCATGAAAAGAATGACCAAATACTCAATATTAGGTATCCAGAGACCTTCATGTACAGGCAGTGTTTATTAATTTGACCCACATACAGCATAGAGGCAGTCTCTTTTCTTATAGACACGTTAGTTTTGCTAAACCTAAAATTATTACTGAAATATTCTCCTTTAATTCAAATAAATTCTTTAAGATAACAAAATGATTTCTTAGAACATTATAACTTTGTCATAAAGGCAGGGTAAGAATTAACTAATTATCTTCACTATTTTCTGGGAACTGTCTCTCATGGCAGGGGAAGAACAAATATTAGATAGACAGTTGGACTGTTGGCTTTTTTGGCTCAAGAACAAGCGCTGATGTCTCGCAGGAGGCTGAGCAATGTTCACAAGCCATCCACGGTATGATTTATTTTTATGACTTACTGACATATGTTATGGGCAGTGGAATGGGATGTCTTCCTTTTTCCCTGTGGCTTGTTAAGTATTTAAATGAGCAGACAGAACCATGCATCTCTTTCCTGCAGGAGCCCTGTGGGTCATGCTTTTTCATCTTTTTCCTTATTGAAATAGACAAGAATGGAAATGTTTGCAAATGGGGCTTTCTTCCTAATTTAGCAAGGTTCGGGAAAGTGCTAACTTCTTTCAAGTATTATCTCAAAATGCTCTTTACCCAGATTCATTTTCTCCCTTCAGACTTTATGGGACTGGGGCCGTGGAAGTTTAGCGATCTTCACTTCCTTACCTACAGTCACTTGCTGTCACCCTCTTTTCTCTCCTTTCGATTTATAAGTTGCTGACTTTCTTGTTCTAGAACCTAAGAATTAAAAAGAAATAATAATAAAACTACTTTAAAAAAAAAAAAAAAAGAAAAAAGAAACTCCCCTAGTGAGTCACTGTCAATGAAAGGGACTACTTGATGCAAATACCACATCAGCACCAATTTTGTCACTTAAGAATTTTAAGATCAGAAGCAATTACATTCAATAGCACCTTGTTTTTATGTGTCTACCCTTCATAGCCTTGGCTAGTAAGTCGGCCTGAACCATAATTTACACTGACATCTAATTTCAGTGGATCTACAAGCAATCTAACAGAAGATGGAGATACTGAGAGGAGAGGAGCCCAACTTTATCACTGCAGACATAAAGATTCATTATTTTTGCCAATTTCAAAAATGAACCTTATAAATATCTATGCTTTCCCCTTCTATTTTGCATATCTCATTACATGAATTAATTTATGTTTTAGGCAAATGATTTCTGCTTAGAACTAGATGATTAAACACTTTAGTGGGTTACAAAAAGCACCTAAGTAGGGTAACTACTCCAATTCTATATTTTTTTCATTTTAGAGAACTTACTACAGAAAGAGCAAGAACCTTTTGAAAAACGTATAGCCACCAAGGATATTCTGTTTGCTGGTACACACTAGATGAGCCGTCTTCCTGGCATGGGCAGCACAATTTCTCACTCTCGGAATTACATTCATGCAAGGAAGACACACTCTGGAGACTCTCCTGAACCCCGTAACCCTGACCATGGCCATAGTTTAGCAATTGACTCAAATACGTCTAATTACATTCTTTCCTGGAGAATTTTAAAAAGTGAAAAAGAGAAATTTTCAGTTCTTCTGATGGTGAGGCCATGAGAGGAGTGATTTGTAAACTGAAGATCTGATGTTACCTGATATATGGAAAAAGCAGGTATGCGTAGATGGGGCTGTCCAGCATCAGTGCTGTATCAGTGGTAGACAGTTATTCGTGGTGGGAAGCTGCCCTGTGCCCTGTGCATGGTAGGATGTTTAACAGCACACATGGTTTCTGCTCACTAGAGTCCAGTAGCATTCTCTGGACAACCAAAGGTGTCTCTAGACATTGCCAGATGTCCCTGAACACTCTCTCCCCATTAAGATCCCTAGAATTGAGGAAAACAAAGGTAGTACATGAAAGAAGAAGACACTAGACATGGCAGAGAGTATTTGCAGACATTGTCTTAAAGACATTTGAATTCGCTTATTGTTTCTAAGCCTCAGATGTATTCCTGCCCGCTTTATAGTTGTGTGAATTATGCTCACATTCTTCCAGTTGGCATAGGATTTTTCCCCATTGTTATTCCCTAAAAATCAGTTGCTGTGACTTTGCTATTGGCAAACAAAATAATTCTGGTTGAAATGATAATAGGTTATGGTAGATGAAGCTTATTATTTTAAAAAATTTTGTCAGAGGCTGCATACATCCACTGGAGATAAATAGAGAGGGAGAGAGAAAGAGAAAACACTGTCCAATAAGGCAGGGTCACACCACAGTGCCTTCTCTATTTCTCCATTCTGTTGGGATCTTGGGCACTCACATACACACATGCCTGGGGTGGGAGCTGCCAGGGCTAGGATTCAAACTGGGTGGTTGGCCATGTGGAATCTGGCTTCCTCTACCACTAGGCCCCTGTGCTAGCCCTGAAAGACTTTTAAAAGAGGTTTTTCAATAGGGTGCATGAGCTTGCCAGAGAGAGAGAGACTGAGACAGTGAAAAAGAATTTACCTTCTGGGGGAATGGCTACACCACAATTCCTTCTCCTCATTCTCCTCCTGGGATCTTGGACATGCATGCACATGTGCCCAATGTGGTTTTCAAGCCTTCGGGTCTGGGACTTGAACTGTGGTCAGCTATGTGGGAATTCAGCAACCTTACCACTATGTCATCTGCTGGCCCCAAAGACCAATTTTAATAGAAAAAGATATGAATAGTGGAGATATGTTCTTATCTACCCCTAATTTAAGAAATAGTCAAGGGTTTTTAATAAATTAAATAAGAAAAGCTCTAAAATATATAGGGAACTCAAATGACTTACCTGTGAAAACTCAAACAATGCAATTAAAAAGGGAGCAAATGAACTAAACAATTTTCCAAGGAAATATATGAATGACCAAAAGGCATATGAAAAAATGTCTAATGTCTCTTATCATAAGGGAAATGTAAATCAAAACTGCAATGAGATATCATTTAACTCCAGTTAGAATAGCTATGATCTGGGACCAGCAATTAGCGTAATGGCTATGTCACTGGACTCCCATGTAGTTGGTTGCGGTTCGAGTCCCAGACCCGGTGGCTTAAAACTCATGCTGGGCGCATGTGCGTGCATGCCCAAGATCCCGAGAGGAGAATGGAGGAGAAGGGATTGCAGTGCGGCCATCCCCCTGGGGGGTGATTTCTCGCTTTCTGTCTCTCTGTCTCTCTCTGTCTGGCGAGCGCATGTGCTCTATGGCAAAAACCTCTCCAAAAAAAGAAAAAATAGCTATGATCTAAAGAATAAAGAATGGCATGTTCTGGAGAGGCTGTGGTGGAAGGGGAGCCCTCCTACATTGTTGGTGGGAAGATAACTTAGTATAACCTCTGTGAAGAACATATGGAGGTTCCTCAGAGACCTACAAATAGAACTTCCATCTGGCCCAGAAATTTCACTCCTGAGTATTTACTCAAAGGACAGAAAAATAGTCAGAAAGACATTAGTGCATCCATGTTTATTGCAGGATTATTCACAATTGCTAAGACAGAAGCAACCTAAATGCCCAAGAATGGATGACTGGATTGAAAGAAATGTTCCATATATACATAATAAAATACTACTCAGTCATAAAAAAAGATCCAAGATCCTGTTACATTGCACAAAATAGATGAATATAGAAGATTTAATGCTAAGCAAAGTAAGCCAGACTATGAAAGATAGACATTGTATGTCCCCAGTTAATATATACTGAATGTCTGAACTTTATGGCAGAAACGGAAAGACTGGAAGATATAATAGCATAGACAGCACGTGTAGATACCAGAGATTGTATAGGAGGGGGTGAACAGTTGGGAGTGGGAGGGAGGAGCTTAGAACAAAAATCATTTAACAGACACAAGAATGGAAAATAAGCACTTAATGACTTGGCATGTGATGCATTTAAGCTTTGAGAAGTTGTATTATATGCTATAAAGATGTACAATAATTAAATGTAAATAAAGAAAAATCTCGGTGTGGGTAGAGAGTGGAATGAGGAGGAATTTCACGAGTACAGAGTTCTGGTTTAAAGAGGTGAAGAGTTCCGGGAATGGTTGATGGTGGGGAATGTACTTAACATCACATAATTGTACACTTAGGAATGGTTAAGATGGCAATTTTATATATTAGGTTGTCAGGAAAATCATAATGTGCTTTTCAATAACCAAAGTGCCTCATGACTTTCGCAATGACCCAATATTACCACATAGACACACAAACCAGGCATGAGGGAAGAAAAGGGAAGCAGAGGAAGACTAGGTTGGGTTATGTTTGTGTTATACATTTCTGGAGAGTTTATTGGTCAGCAATTCATCTGGTATCAGTGACATCACCCATAGCTTACCACACTGACAGCATTTTGCTTCTGCCTATGACATGATTACTACTTTAGTAGGTGCTTTTGAGGATGTATTGTGGCATAGATGACAACCTTCTGAATTATTCTCCGTCAGTTCTTTTGTGTTTTAAAGCTGCTTTGGGTCACCATCAGAGACCTCTAGACCTGTACTAAATATTGCAGAGCTGTCTTGGCTTTGCATGGGTTAAACCTCTTCAGGATCTTACATCTTGGGATTCACACTTTGAAAAAGACCCAAACCTCCACTCTATTTATTTATTTGTTTATTTATTTATTTATTTATTTATTTATTTTTATGACTTGTCTTCTCAATCTTATGGATTGATCAGATATAGCTAGAGGCCTTTAGGGCTGTATTGCTAGGGCACTAAAAATATGCACTCACTCATCTGGGGTCTCTAATGTAAAACGTGGGTTGATTCTGACCATGGTTGATTCTGACTTGATTTTCCACAGATTGGAGAAAGGGACCATGTCAGATAGGCTATAGGGTCAAGAAGAAAAGGAAATCTTGTAGAAATCACCTATTGGAGGCAAGAGACCTGTTTATTTCATTTGAGATCCACTTGTGGTGTCTTGCTCTCTTACTGTAACTTGAAACTGAATTTTAATTCCAGCATACATATATTTTAAAAATAAAACATAATATACACACAGATTCCCTGCTTTGAGTAGCTGATAAGAAACTATTTGCATTTGACAGAAGTGAAAAAAATATATACAGTTCCTAATAGAGATTTGTTTGGAGGTAGAATTATAAAGCCATACAAAACCCTTTAACTCCTTAATCATTTAGACAGGTAGTCAATTTTCTCAGCAGAGGCTATCTTTTGCCCTAAATTTGCAAAGAGGGTTGGTGATCAGGGAGTAAGGCCATAATCAAAAATTTTTGCTCTAAGAAAAAGTGAATAAAATGCAGAATTTTTATAAAGCAGAAAATGAAGGCAAAACACAAAAAAACACACACACACACACACACACACAGAAAGAAATACCAAGTGGATATCACAAGCAAGTTAACCTTTTATAATACATGCCTGTTTTAAAAATAAAGAATAGACTTTTGGACACCTGAAATATTTTCCCTATTCTTGGATTTAAACTATAATTATAAAATATTCTAAATTTTCATTAGTCATATTTCTAGCCAAGGCTTGAAACAAATTATTGAAGTCTTATTATAAATAATTTCTAGGGACCAGCAGTTAGCGTAATGGCTATGTCACTGGACTCCCATGTAGTCAACCGCGGTTTGAGTCCTGGACTTGGTGGCTTAAACTCACACCAGGTGCATGTGCATGCGTGCCCAAGATCCTGAGAGGAGAATGGAGGAGAAGGGATTGCAGCATGGCCATCCCCCCTGGGGGGGGTGATTTCTCACTTTCTGTCTCTGTCTCTCTCTGTCTTTCCGGGGAGTGCGCGCGCCCCTATAGCAAAAGCCTCTAAAAAAAAATTTCTAAGCCAATAATTCTCTAGGCCCAGTTTTTCCTAAGAAATAGTAGGATGGGAACCAGCACATGGCATAATGTTTGTGTTGCTGGATTCCCATGTAGTTGACCATGGTCCCAGACCTGGCAGCTTAAAACTCACACTGGGCATGTGCATGCGTGCTCAAGATCCTGAGAGGAGAATGGAGGAGAAATAACCCTCCCAACCCTGGTTATTTCTCACTTTCCATTTCTGGTGAGTGCACACGACCTGTAGCAAAAATCTCTCTCTCTCTAAAAAATAAAAAAAAAGAAAAGAAAAAAGAAAGAAACAAAGGAATAGTAGGATGTATGAGGTGGAGCTAAATTCCCAACATCACATATTTGTTTTTATACCTGCTATCATTTCTCATATCTATTATTCGAGGAAGCATACTATTTTTGGTGAGATAGTTAACTCATGACGTTTAAAGTTCAGGATATACTTCTTGGTCTTTGTCTTAATTTCAAAAGTCTTGCAAAGGTATTTTCAGGGAAGATATAAACTTTATAAAAAAAATACACATCTGTTTTCATAAATTTAAATACAGTCCTGCATAAAAGTTGAAAGAGGTCAGGGGAATTTAAACTTTTGTTGGACCTCAGACATTGCTGAATCTAGAATAACCACATAATTTATCATAGAAACCTGGACACATTAGGATGGTTAGAGAGATCCAATGAATAATATGCTGAGAAAAAAAGACATAAATGAAGACTATCCCAGGAAAAAGGAGTAGTATAGTAATTTTAAGAATTTGATGAAACCTATGGAGGAATGGGCTCCTTCTTGCACACTACACATTTTTTATCAACCATTTTGCAGAGTTCATATCTCCATTGCTTAAAATTATTTGATGAGATGCATTCACCCAACATTTATTTGTTGTTTATCTGCTTTGTCTCGGTACTGTTTTAGATTCTGGAGTTGTGGCACTGCACAAAAAGAAACATTACCTCTCTCCATGGGATTTGTCTTCTACTAGAGTTATCTGACACTGTGGGAGGCAAAATTCTAAAGATGGTCTCCCAAGATCCTTACTCCATGATGGTTTGATCAAACGCTAAACTATATATTGCTATGAAGGCATTTCGCAGAGTAGTTAAGGTTAAGGACCTTAAAGAGAAAAACCAGGTTTACCCAGGTGGGCTCAATCTAATTATTTGAACCCTGAGAAGGAGGGAAATTTTTTCAGTTGAAGCCAAAGAGAGGCAGTGCAGGGGGGAGGCTGTCAAAGGGGAAACCAAAGAGATGAGCAGTAAGAGAAGGGTGAGCTTTTCCACTGGTGGCTTTGAAAGCGAAAAAAGGAGGCCAAGAGCCAAGGAATGTAGGCAGCCATGAGTTAGAAATGGAAACACACTCCTGACTGAAGCACAAAAAGGGTTGGCAAGCTCAGTTTTACAACTATGTGGAACTGAGTTCTGTCAACAACTTAAACTCTAGGACGTCTTCTTCCTAGAGTCTCCTGATAAAAAACTAGCCAGCCAATACCTTGATTTCAGCCTCATGAAAACTGGAGGAAAAAAAGAAATAGAAAGTCTAACAACTCAGACCACTGGACTTCTGACCTTCGGACCTACAGAACTGTGAGATGAAAGATTTATTTATTTATTTTTTTTAAGCTGCTAAATCTGTGGTAATTTTTTATGATAGCAATAGAAAAGTAGTAGAGACAATCAAAAAGCAAGTTTTTGTTAGTAGTTTATGAATGCAAAAGAATAAAAATACAGCAAGAAAGGAAGGTATTCAGTGGGAGAGGGGATGGCATTTTATGTAGGTTTTCCAGGGAAGGCCTAACAGAAAAGGCAGGATTCTTTGAGAAAACACTTGAAGGCTATGAAGAAGTGAGCTATGAGGCTGTTGAGGGAAAGAACATTCTATTCAAAGGGAGCAGTAAGGGCAAAGGCCCCAGGGTAGGAGCAGGTTTGACGTGTGGCCAGAGACATAGCAGGAAAGCCAGTGTAGCTAGGGCGGAATGAACCTGGGACAGTATGTAGGAGATGAGGTGGAGAGGGCACGATAAATGGGAGTCATTTTCTGAAGGCCTCGTAAGTTATAGCAAAGACTTTGGAATTTACTGAGTGATGGGAGCTAAGAGGGTTTTGGGCAAAGGAGGGAGTGACAGGATCTGACCTATGGTTTAGCAAGGTGCTAAGAACGGACTGCAGGAAGGCAGGATGGAACCAGCTAGAAAGCTCCTATAAGAATCCTGGAAAGGCTTATTTGGTGAATGTGTGTGTATGAGAGAGAGATTTCTGGAGAACGCACATTATGATTTGGTTCCCTTGAAAACTGACCAGCGGTGCTGGAGTACATGGTCTCCTCTAGGGCTCTGGGTATTCAGGAATGATTGAAGCTGTGGAAGAACCCTTAGACTCATTGCTGCCCCTGCAGAAAGTCTCTGGGTTGTTCCTGAAAGAAGACAGAGATGAGCCAAGCACCTTAAAAAGGTCCAAGGAATGAATAAACAACATAGCAGTAACTTGAAAGTACACAGTATAGGCAAACCAAGTTTTAAGAAGCTGGGAAACTAAGAGCGAGAACATAGGAGTGAGCGGAAATGTCAGATAATGTGGATCTATTTAGCCTGGAAGAGTAGTCACAGGCATGATCTGATAACCTGACTGAGCATGTAAAGCTTTACAGCTCAATCAACCGAGGCAGCCCTTCACCTATTTCCAAAGATAACCTGGGGGATTTAGGTCAGCTGTGAGGCAGAATTTATTTGCAGCAAAAATTATTAAGTAGTGGAAGGAGTGCCTGAGGAACCTCCAGAGGCATTTTCTTCCCCCTCCAACACCGGAGGGACAACTGTGCTGCCATTGGCAGTGCTGGATCTCTCCACAAGATGGCAATCATGGGTTGACTCCAATTTTTGTTTTCTTGATAAAAATATCTATAAAGTTAACACCTTGGCAGGAAAAAATAAAGAACCATGACTTGTGTTTCACTGTCAGATTTCATATTATATTATCTGTGGATGAGTTCTATGTCTCCAAATTTCCATCTCCATTTAAGTTTTTGTAAACATATGATTTTGTAAGGCTGGGGAGGCAGGCTGTGATATTGGGGTAGCAAATATTTCTCAGCTCTCACACTCCATTAGAATATTGTTCTTCATGGAAAACTTGCAGAACATGAGAGAGTGTCATGGGCTTTAAGTCTGGAAATGAGGTACTGCCTAAAACCTAGTGTGTAGAAGAAATCGGGTTAGAAACCTACATGGTTCCTTAAACAATAAGAAATTATGATTTAGGGGGTAAAGGAATGTAGAAATAGCATCATTTCATAAAATGATCTCAAAAGGTTTTTTGAACAGTTAAGAAGAATGTTCATCCTTTGTATTTGACATGGAAGGCCTTCCGTTTAAAATCCAGAAGAGAAAATGCCCTTTCCACCTTAAAAAAAGAAAAAAATAAATAAAGTAGCTTTTTCCTTGGGTCAAGTTACTTATTGCAGCTTTATTCATTGGTAGCACTATATTCTATATTCTTCACTCTGTTTTGCCTGATGGCAAATATAATGTCCAGTACTGGCATATTTATCAGTTCAGAATGTCCTCTTTCTCCTGGGAGTTCCAGGACGTATAAACGGCATCGTGGTGTCAGGGAAGACATCTGGTCCTGATATTTGTGCATGCTGTATCTATAACATGGGCATTGACATTTTGAAGCCTGGGGTTTGGCCAGTCCTCTAAGCTGGCATCCAGTGAAAAGCACGGTTCCCACTGCTTTTTTCATCACATGACCATTATCTGCCTTCTATGGCATCCCATCATGGCAACCAAAAGACCCATTGGGTCTGCCAGCTTGCTAGAAAGCTGCTCTCTTAGCTGACAGCCATGGTTTTACATTGGCATAGAAGTCCTGATGCTATTCTCTGCTATGTGGAGACCTCTCGAGGGGTGCTGGTCTGGTCAGGTGTGCTCTGCATCACTATGATGTCTGTCGTGACACTGCTATTTTCCAGCCTGCACATTTGGACTGTTATGTGGGGTTGCAGCTGACAGGCATTTGGGTCCTGCCTTTATAACCTCCACCTGGGTCTCAGTAATGGTCACCCCCCCCCCCTTCATCTCTGTTTGCCTCTGTCCTTCCCTGCATATCTCTGCAACATCTGTACATCTATTCCAGGTGCTGGCTTCTTAGTTAGAAAACTCAAAAGGTAGTGTATGTGTGTGCAGGATGTCAAATTGATTTGTTTGTCTTTTTTTGTCTGTTCATTTAAAAGTGTTTGTACTTGAAAGATATATATTATTCACACTAGAGAACATGTGTGTAGTGAGTGCGAGAAGAGAGAAGCACCCTTTATAGGGTCTTGTCACACTGCGATCTCCTTTCCCCAGCCCTCTAGCTCCTCAAGGCCTGGGCACTGGGACATGTGCCCTGTCCTTTTTCAGACTAACCTGGGGGATCCAAACCTGTGGTCTGCCATGTGGCTGGCTTCCAGGAGTGCTGTTCAGGTTTCCTACTGACTGTACCACTAGCCTGAGCCCCATCCATCTTAACGTGTCTTAAAAACAGTTTATGAACTAGAGGTAATGCATGACACTTGGGAAAAATAAACAGAAGTTACTGACAATAGCTGAGACACACAGGGATAGGCCTAGGGTCCTCTAGTTACTAGTTGTGTGGGACTTTGAACACATCACTTAACGTAGGTGAGATTAAATTTCCTGATCTATGATCTAGAAAGCACTGTATGAGAATCAAATGAAAAGATATATGTAATATAATTTGCGAAGTATAAATGTGTAATATTAACGATTCTGTGTAAGTAAAACCTAAAGTAAGACAAAAGTATTAAAAGCTTGAATTTCAATAGTTTAATTCTGTAAGGTAGCTTATTTACAGAAACCCTACAGTTTGAAAGAGGTATGCAAAATTTGCTCATTTTCAAGGCCTGGAAAAATTATATATAGAAATGAATTCAAAGATGTCCCGTATTTTCCACCTAAAATGAATTACTATCATAAAATCATCATATTGAAATTAATGTATTTTTCAATACATCTGGGAATATGATTACATTGCATTTCTTTCGTAAGATTTTTTTTTTTAAGTGAGAGTAGAGAAGAATAAAACATGGCTGAATTTAGGCTGAATGGGTAAACAAATGTTATTGAAAACACCAAATAAAATGATTACAGACGGCATTATAGATGTAGAGAGGGTTCTCCATATAAATATTTAAGGTCTCATGAATTTTATGTGGCTAATAATACACGGGAATAATTAAATGATATATTGCACATAGCACTTACGTGAATAACTACTGGGCACTGTTCTTTACACAGTATTTAGTGCAAACTCTCTTTCTTTAGATTTAAAATGTCAGCTTAGGTTGCATGAAATATGCCAATGGCAACTTCACGTGTGCTTTGCAATATGCTAGCTTCCACCACGGTTCCTCTCCCACTGTGCTTAAGCGTCACGTGTGTGCTCGCCTCTGTGTGAGAGCAACGGCATCGCAGCAGAGGGGGGGGGTCACCTGCCCAGCTTGATGTAAGTGGCAGCTCAGTGGGGCCTCACTGGAACATTTATAAAGTTTTAGATAGTGGTCACTGCCAGCTCAGAAGATAATTATAATAAGTGAGTTTTGTCTGGAAGCCAAGGAGAGAAAATCTATCTGGCATTGAGATAAAAGAAGACGACTTTATTGTTTTACCAGCCCTTGTGCTTGCAGTTGGAGTGTGTGGCAGCTATAGGGGATGAAAATCCAGCTCTTCCCTCCATGCCTTTCTGAACCCAGAACAAAGCAATTACATTTTTAGACGAAACCATTTAGAGGACAACCAATTTCACTGCAAGCGTTCCGGAATCCAGCAGCTTAACATGGCTCTGGTTGGAATGACATCTTTAAAATTGTATCTCTGCTGCTGTGTGACTCCTAGTGTTTACTATAATTTGGTGGCAGAAACCATATGACGTAGTGCCTACTGTGTGCAGTCCCCTGTGGCGGGCTGGTGCCATCATGGCCATGTGGCTGCCCTGTGGAAGGAAGGAATCCTTAAAGCACCTCTGGGAGTTGTGTGCATGTGTGTGTGTGTCGGGGGGGGGGGGGGTGAGCAAAGGAGAGAAATTTCTTCATAACAGCTGGGTAGACAAGTGGCTCAGCTCATTCCAGGACTCCATTTGTCTACTGTATCTCTTTTGAGACAAGACTCCTCATTTTAGCAAAAGAATAATTTTGCTAGTAAATGAGATTTTCTCTGCAAAACTGGTCTCAAGCCATGGCATATAAGTACTCCTGAAATACATTCCGATGGCTTAATTAAAACTAATGCAATATGCAGCTCCAGTGCAATGTCTCAGAGTTGTTGCTTTGTTCTAACTGGCAGTGAAACTCATTTATGAAGGTTTAGGAAAATGTGGACTTTCTTATAAAAGGATTCATATAACAGCAACTTTTTATTGATTAGGATGCAAGCATTTTTAAAGGGAGGGAATATATATAAAATCTGAATTTTAAGGGCAATGGGAATTATTCAGGTACCATTACAGCTAAGAACAGGTATCAGTTGTTCATGTATCTGAAAAGTTAGCTGTTATTGCAATTTATATAAATTAAATCTTTTCCACATTGATTTATGATCTTGGGTTATTGCTTGGGTGTTCAGTATTAAGATAATATTATTGCTTTATGAATTTAATAAAATTCTTGATTAATAAAATGGCCAACCTTATAAAGAAAAAATATAATATATTGTTGTGACCTATAATTTCCTTTTTTTTTTTTTTTGTTTAGTTTTGCTATAGGACACATGAGCTTGCCTGGATGGGGCGGAGGAAGGGGTGGTTAGAGAGAAAGTGAGCAATCATCCCCCAGGGGAAATGGCCATACCATAATTCCTTCTCCATTCTCTGGACTTTGGGCATACACACAGCCACATACCTGCCTGTTTTTCAAGCTGCTGGGTCCAGGACTCAACTGCTCTGTCAGTGTTGTGGAATCTGACTACCTTATCCTCCATGCCACCACCTGCTGGGCTACTACCTATAACTTTTAAATTTTATTTTATTTTTAAATTTATGAATGCTAATGAATTAATTAAGATCTGACCAGAGAGGGACAGAGTGAGATATAGAAAGTAAGAAAGCAAGCCGCCTGGTTCAGAACTTGAACCATGGTTGGCCATGAGGAAGCCCAGTGTCCTTAAGCACCATGCCACCTGTCAGCGCCTCTATAACTTTTTAAACAAAATATTTAATTTTATTTATTATTATTTTAAAATTTGACCAGAGAGAGACAGAGAGAGTGAAAGTGAAAAAGCAAGCCTCTAGGTCCAGGGCTCAAACCATGGTTGGTCACATGGGAGTCCAGTGCCTTAACCACCATGCCACCTGCGTCCCCTTATCTACAAATTTTTGATGGCTATTTTTATGACAAAACTCTAGCATCAAGATCACTGAAATCTTTTTATGGGTGACCACTGACATTGTATTCTTGCCCTGCTTATTTTGGTCTATGCAAACTGGTTGTCTGCTTCTAATATGTGATGCCACTCAGACTGCTTGACCATGGTCTGGCTTTCAGTTTGGGCAGGAAAGAGTATGTTGGTTCTCATGTTTGTGAGCTGATATTTTTGGCATATCTACCAGGCTACTGCATGCCTGGCAGATGAGCTTAGAAAGTATGTCTGAGAACTATAACCTTCCCACTGAACAGTGCAGGAAAACTCTTAGGACATGGTGAACAGGATATGACTGACTTTATTTTTAAAAAAACCTCCTGATATTTTGTGTGGTACAAAGGGAGTAAGAAGTAAAAGGAATCCTAACAGTATGCTTTGCTGGGTGTTGGAAAGGGCCTGGGAATCCCCTTTACATGAATATTTTCCTCTTATATGGGAGCACATGTTTGATAACACAGTTAGAATTAAAGCTTTGTAGGAAATAAAAGCAAAGTAAGCCATAACCCTGAGTCTTGATGTCTACTCTGACAGCCAATTTTGACAACATGAAAGACTTAGGCACAAGACTCAGGTACACAGGGGAGGGAAGGACCAAGGAAGAGAGAAGAAAGAAATGGCTGGGATGGGGGCAAGGAACACAGCTGCTAACTTTTGGTGCTGTATGAAAGAAGAAATGGTTTCCAACTGCCTTGAGAGAATGTGAACCAAAGCAGTGGATGTGAGTTGTTTGGAATTGAGTTTCCAATGAAATTCTGTTGTATGTGGTAAGGGATGGCCTCTCCAAACAGGAAATATGTCTGCTCAGCCCAAAAGGGAGAGCATGAGAGCACAAACCTATCCCAGGCAGAGGTAATAGCTTTGTGGAAAAGCCTGAAGCAGGACAAACCTTGATGACACATAGAAACATAAGGTAAGCAGAGAGGGCGGCAGGTGCTGGCTCCTACAGGAGGTGTGGATTTTTTTCTGTGTTCTATGAGAGGCCATTGAGTGGATTTAAGAAGGGGAACAACTTGATATAAATTTTTTTTGGTAGATAAGTTTTGCAATCTGAGAAATGTAATGGTAAGGACTCTATTTTAGACATCACAATTTTGTATCACCCAGACTTTGAACTTGAAATCTTTTCATTTATTTATTTATCTATTTATTTATTTATTTTTTTGGAGAAGTTTTTGCTATAGGGTGTGTGCGCTCATGAGACAGAGAGAGACAGAGAGACAGAAAGTGAGAAATCACCCCCAGGGGGTATGGCCACGCCACAATCCCTTCTCCTCCATTCTCCTCTAGGGATCTTGGGCATGCACGCACACATGCCCGGCGTGAATTTTAAGCCACCGGGTCCGGGATGCGAACTGCAGTTGACTACATGGGAGTCCAGTGACATAGCCATTACGCTAACTGCTGGTCCCTTGAAATCTTGATATATGACTCTGGGCATCATTGAATGAAGATGAAATTTAAATATCATGGGGGTAGATGAGATTCTCTTATGGTAAGAGAATAAAGAGAAGACAAGACATGCCAGGGCTTGTCTAGGAATTCAAAGAAAATCAAGAGAATGGCCACAGAGCCAGGACAGCAGAGAATTTCCAGAGGGGAATATTTAACTTCATTCAATTGTGAGAGGTTAGGTGACAGGGCCTCCATATAATTAAATAGCACGGTGGAAATTTACCTAGAGTGGATTTAGTGAAGTGCGGAGATAGCTCTCAGGACAAAGGTGGGTTCTGGGGGGGAAAAAAAGGTGAAAGTTAATTCTTTCAAGAATTATCTTAGGTTATTGTGAAAGTCATGATGTATTTTTCTATGCAAAAATGTGTGATGACTTTCCAAACAACACATAGAAAAGGGAACAGAGAATACAAATTAACTGGGGGAAACTTGAAGTCAATAGACAGTTTCTATTTTTAAAATTCTTTTTTTAGTACAGAAGATATTTAAATGCAACTGGGAATGATCTAAAGGATGGCTAGATTTTCTGAAGCAGGAGAGAGAAGGGAAGCTAATAAAAAAAGTTGAGAAGATGAGTATATCACACGGGTGGCTCCATTTCGGTGGAAACCACCTCTGCTGGATTAGACAAAGGACTAATGGGTGGTAAGGATCTCACAGAACCCCTAAAAGGTACAGAGTCACATTTATCGACTGAGCCTACAAGGGTTGACCCTCCAACCACACTTAGGGGCATTTCCAATGAAGTCTCTATTGCTGCTGTGCTGTTGGGGCTGGATCCACATGGAGATACGGCTTGAAGAGCCAGGATTATTACCTCTGCTGGGCCTGAAAGTCTGATACCTCTGCTGTCATCCTTAACAAAAATGAGACATACAGGATTCCTGTCTGCTGGCTTCCAACTTGAGGTGAATCTGATAGTTAACTTGAAAGCAGCAGAAAGTCCATGCATAATGGAAGCCTGGACACCACAGGCACGTGTCTTTTTTTTTTTTTTTTTTCTTTATTTTTGTTTAAGGTTTTTGCCATAGGGCACATATACTCACCAGAGAGAGACAGGATGAGAGACATTGAGAGGGAAAGTGAGAAATCATTTCTCAGGGAACTTAGCCATGTCACAATCCCTTCTCCTCCATTGTCTTCCTGGGATTTGGGGCTCATATGCACACATGCCTAACATGAATTCAAGCCACCAGGTCTGGGACTTGAACCATGGTTGGCCATTTGGGAATCCAGTGCCTTAACCACGATGTCACCTGCTGGCCTCTGCACATGCCTTCTTTGACCTTGCCTGAAACTGTACAGTCCTCTTTTAAATGTCCTGTCAACCACACAAAGACAGTATGGACCTTCTCCAGTAGAACAGGCATTTCTTCTTCAAGCCTAGCATTGTAAGAGATGAGAGGGCTCAGAGAGCAGAAGTTGTTGGTACCCTTCAACAGCAAGTGCTTGAGCAGAGTGGCATGTGTTTTCTAGATTGTGCATGGATGGCTTTCCAGGAAGATTTCTATTTGTAGGTGACTGGTAGACCAAAAGGGGGAAAATGCTCATGTTACTTGTGTAGTATAATTTGCAGCTTATTCATGAAATTGTTTGGCATCAAAATGAACTTTCATTCCATTTTTCTATGAACTTGTTGAAAATCCTCTCATATGTTATTTAGTATAAAAACAAGTTAAAAAAGAAAACTAAATGGGACCAGCAGATGGTGTAATGATTACATCGCTGGAATCCCACATGGTCGACCACAGTTTGAGTCCTGTACCGGTTGGCTTAAAACTCACGGTAGGTGTTATGTGCATGTGTGCCCAAAATCCTGAGAGAAGAATGGAGGAGAAGGGATTGTGGTGTGGCCATCCCCCCAGGCAGTGATTTCTTCCTTTCTGTTGTCTCTCCATCCCTCTAGCGAGTGCATGTGCCCTGTAGCAAAAATTTTTCTGAAAACAAACAAAAAAAACCCAAAAACTTACATGACTTAAAACTCACCATTCTGTAAATGTGTAATACATAATTATTGGGTCATTGGAAAAGTCATGATGTGTTTTACTATGCAAAAATACATCATAGCTTTTCTGATGATCCAATATTTAGAGAGAATTTTGAGTATAAAAAAACTTATTTTATAGCCACTAATTGCGATGTTAAACAAATTAGGGTAAATGCTATATGCTCGGGTTTATATTAAAATGTCTTCTAGGCCTGGCCACGATGATACAGGCAGTAAGGGCACTGCTGAGTGAAACTGGAGCCGTGTCCCAAGGTCTACCTGAACACACTGGGCATGCCCACGATCCTGATTGGCTGCAGGCAGGCCTAAGGGGAAGATTGTGCATCAGACTCTGTTGAGACTGCCTGTCTGTCTCTGTCTCTTACACACTAAGCAAATAAATAAACTTTATAATGTCATTCTAAATACTAAAACCAATGGGCCATGGCATTCTTTCATAATCTACATCAAATTCATTTTGTCAGTATATTTGAAAGGATGTTTGATTGCAAGAAAATGTCATGGGTCTGTGTTTTGTCATGGCTGGAGAGAGGTTGATAGAGAACTGTACATAATCCTCTTTTTCTGAGCAGTACAGAGAAAGTACCAGGCAGAAATGATGTCTGCAGAATGTGCACACATAGCGTGAGTGTTCTGAACAGTGAGAGGGCAGCTAGCAGAAAAGCAGGTAGCCAGAATATTTCAGAGCCTATGGATGCATCTGTGGGATTTGATTTATTTCTTCATTTCAAGTATATATAAATATTTGTGATGAATGAATTTATAGATATAAATTAGGGCTCTTGATGGACTAAGCAATATTTCAATAAAAAGAGCAGGGGTAAGAATACTCTGGCATGTTGGATCTAAACGAGATTGCAACAAGATAAGCAGGTATTTAATGGGCCAGACTGAATAATTATTTCTGCCATTTCCTAATAGAGAGAAACTGGAAGTTCAAGGAGCCAGAGTAGAGTACCTTTTATTGCATTCATTTATTTAATAATAATTACTAAACATATTTTTGAAGGTGAGCAAAACTAATCATGTTATTTTTCTTATGGAACTTATATTTTAGTAGGGGAAAACAAAGAGTAAAGAACTATATTAGGGCCAGCAGATGGTGTGGTGATTAAGGAACTAAATTTCCACAAGGTAAACCATGGTTTGAGTCCCTGACTTGGAGGCTTGAAAAATTATATTTGGTGCACGTGCACGTGAGTGCGTGTGGGTGTGTGTGCACCCAAAATCCTGAAAGGAAAATGGAGGAGAACATATTGTGGCATAACCATTCCCCCAGGGGGTAATTTCTCACTTTCTGTCTCTCTGTCTCTCTCCACATGCACCTTATGAAAAAACTTGGAAAAAGAAATGATCACATGTGATAAGAATGCCTAGGGTGTAAACTAGCTGAGGTATTTACAGAATGGATATGTACCAAGGACAGGTGACCATAACTGTGCAAACAGGGATCTGGAAGAGGAGAAAGAAGGCTCCTGGACTCTATTGCACTAACAGCAAAAGCAGTTATTCACACACTGGGTGGTCCTCCTCTCACTCATATTTCAAGAAAGTTAGAGCACGCTGAGCTCAGAGAACATTGTCTGGCATGAAATGTTTGCCATACTCTTCTTCCTTCTCCCTTTGCTGTGCTCCTTAGTGACTTGTTTAATTAAGGATGGCTGATGGCCATGCTGCCCAGGAGAGAATAGGGACTAGTACAAAGAATGCTTCTCTTTGCAGTGCTGACCTGTGTGCTAGGGGACATTCAAAGTCCTTCCTACACAACCAATTATTTTTATTCTCACTCCCAAACCCTCCATCCCCCTTAACACTGGTGCATTTGAAAAAGCAGAAATGGGAGGAAAAGGCAGTTAAGAACAAAACCAGGATGGAAGCGAAGTCTCAGATGTTTGGTGCTTTAGGGGGGTTGTGTGAAGTCTAATGTAGTGTGAACAAAGATGAATTTGATTTTGTTTTTCTGATCATTTTTCTGTTTTTACTGTAAATATTTTTTGGATTTTATTTGGATGTTGAGATTTTCATGGATTTCTCTTTGAATGACTTCAGTTTATTCATAATTTCTACTCTAAACATCCTTACGTGTATTATAAAAAAATCTGACTTTACTCCAAGTAACTTTAGCAAAAGAGATACAGTACTTCACATCTTTAAAATCACTCATTCATCAAACAAGTTATGTGGCAGGTACTGTGCTAGATTCTCACAAAAGTTGTAAGACAAAATTCCTTTAAGCTCAGAATTCATTAAGAAAAATAAGTCAAATAATTTGAGCAATAGGATATAGACTTTAATAGCATGTTATTATGGTAAAATAAAGACAGAAATACTTAACTTTTTGACAATTATTGACCCAAAATGTATTTATTAACTTTCCAAGTAAAGAGATGAAAGCAGAAAGAGAGAACACTGGTGACAGAAAATTTCGGCATGGCACCCAATTGCTAGTCATTTGCTCGAGTCCCTCTCTCAGATTCCAGTTATAGTTTTTGTATTGCCATGGGAGCACTTTGACAGGCTGTTTCTGTCTCCTGGGTTACCAGTCATCCGACTGACTTTGGTCAATGGGAGACACTGGAAGGAGATTTGCGGAAGGGCTGTGAGGACGAATTCAGGAGATTTCTTCTCCCTGCATTCTAACTCAGGTAGTTTTCTCTAGCTGCAGCTGTGTCTCTTCTGTAACTCCAGCTCCTCCAAGGAAGCTCCTCTTCCATGGTCTCAGCTTCTCTTGGACAAACTGCATTATGTTCTAGCCCTTATTGGTTGACTTTGAACCCTGCAGTGGGTATCATACCTTTCCTATTGCCTTCAGCTGTAGGAATGAGTCTTCTTACTGTAGAAAGCCAAGTCTCTGCTTAGCTTCTCAACTTTTTAATCACCGGGTAACCAATTCCCTAGGTTGTGTTCTCTGTTTCAGATGCCCAGAGTAGTGATTAATACAATATCAAATGCTGTTTTCAAAGCACTGAGCCATTCCAATGAGTAGAGACAATAATCTAGGGCTGTGGGAATAATCTTACAAAGAGACTCTGTCTGCTTCTAGCAGAATACGTTGAGCAATTTTACTCTACACCCTTAGAATAGCATTCCTGGTTTTTGTTTTTGCTTTTGTTTTTCCTTTTGTATCTTCATCAACTCTTGCCTCCCTGTCCTCAAAATGTCCTAAACTTATGCTTATTTTACTTACCTTTGCTGAAATGTTACTTCCCAATTGCATCTGCCACTGACATTGATCTCATATTTATTTTAACCAGCTGAGACCGTGGTCATCTGCCTCTGCTCTTCCTGGACCATTGTCTCTTTTCACTTTGCTGTTCTGCGACAGTATTAATAGTGGGTTGAAGCTTTCCTGCCTCCCTATAGATCACAAGTCTTCACACAATAAAGACAAAAGACCTCTTGATGAACTCATGGGATAATTCAGTGCAAACCTGCCAACTCCTTATAATACAATCCAAAATTTTGCAGCCAAAATGTGACTTTATTTTAGTGACATTTCACAATATTATAGTAGAAACTCAGAGCAAGATGTGGGGAGACACTTGCTCACCTGACTGTCTTCGAAGTGATATATGATATACCAAGAAAACAAAAACCATACTCCTAGCCTTCCACCTCTCTGAATTGTTTAGAAGGTCAAATAATAGATTAATAGTATAATAATGTAATAATGGCTTAATTTAAACATGCTATTATATTCTTACAATGATTCTGTGGCGTGGTTGTAATTCTAGGTGAGAAAACTTAGTCTGAGAAAGGCCATGCAGCTTATTCAAGGTCACAAGTGGAATAAGTGAGACATCCAGCATCCCAACCCTCCTTGCTTGCCTTTAATGATCATGTTCTTTCTACTCCACATCTTGGATGTGAAATTATTATTAAAGTCCTTTAGGAAAAAAATGTGTTATATGCTATACAAATTCTGGAGCCTAGCAATAGACATTATCCTTCTTTGAATTAAGGTTGTCACATACCAGAGAAAAGAGCTCACAGATTAATTGTCCTCTTTAAACAGTTGACATACTTAACAGCCATCTGAGCTATTTCCTTTCTGAGTGAAAGCATTTTATTTTTTTAATAATCTGTGTTCACATCACTGTCTTTGCTATACTGCCTTTCTTCTTGGATCTTTAGCGGCAGAGCCTGGTGGGAGCAGGAGTCCATTTGATCTCTTGAGCCCGCACACAGATCCATAGCGTTGGAACAAAGAGCGAAGCATGCAGTCAACAGTGTTAGGTGACAGTTCTCTGCAAATCAAGGTAATCTAGCTGTCGGCTGTTTGCATTAAGAGTTCAAAGAAATGCACTGGCTTAAGTTTTGCTTTGTTGTATCACTAAAAAGGACCCTAAGAACTTTGAAAGACACGCAAAAGCAGTAATTTGAAATTTTTTCCATATTTGCACTGCATTTTGAGTACTCTCACAATGTGCTATGCTGCATTTTGCCACGCTGGGACTGTCGTTCTGCTTGCTCCATGTTCTGTTTATTACTGCTCATTCAGTTTACAGTTTCAGACTGAAGTGCACTACACTAATGCGGTGTGTAGACATTAAAAGAAGGAACAGTTTTCTTCTCTGGATTTCTGACATTATTGAATCTTTTCCATAAATCTTTCTTTTTTAAAAATGTGCAGAGAAATGAATAAAGATGACCTTTTAGTACAAAAATTATGAAGGATATTTGGAGTTCATCAATGATTATGCACTGTCAAAAAACACCTGCCTGTTTTATGGAAATAAAGAGCAGCCTAGCTGTCAGCTGAGGCGTGATGGGAGCACTCTGCTTGCTTCCTCCTTTGGCAGGGAGGGAAAATAGCTCTATGATAAGACATTGATTTCACTGGGACCTTTATTAGCACACTCAACTACCAATGAGAAAACTGCAACTCTCTTGACTGTGTGCTTATGTTCTTTTTGTCTTTTTAAAAATTAGATGAAAGGGTAGAAACACAATTACTACCATTTTCTAGTTTTTTTGTATCATTAGGGGTTTCACCAAGGACACTGTTGTAATATTCATATATAGTAAAGTCCCGGAGCAGAAGTTGGTGGGAGTGGAAAGTGGAAGTTATGTGGACATGGGGTGTAGACAATCTATTTTCTAATTGTGCTTGATTGCCCTGGATGTTTCATGCACTCCCCTCAACATGTCGAGTGCAGTTTTAATTATGTTCACAGATAGCCACAGGTAACCATGAGGGCTGTAGTGTCCATTGGCCGATCCTAGGTGACATGATGGCAGGTGGTCTCTGGAGCAGCCCTTTATCCGCTGCTGTCCTGGAAATAGAGAAATGAAAAAAAGAGAGTGGTAACCTAGTGGGGCAGGAGGAAAATAGCAAGACCCTGCAAGGCATTTCAAGACTGATCGTTCAGGGTGTGACAAATGACACCTCCACTGGGAGCAAATAGTACTCTAACACAGAAGATGGCCAGGGATTAGCAGACTACTTCTATATAAAAAGACAGTAAAAATTTTAGACTTGGCAGCTACACTGTCTCTGTGCAAATATTCCACTTCATCATCATAGTGTGAAAGCAATCATAGACAACACATAAATGAAACAAACATGATTTTAGCAATTAAACGTTAAGTTTACTTATTTTTTTGTTAAGTATTTATATGGAATTACACCGAGACATTTTAAGGTGGTGGGAGTGAAGGTGAATAATGCTTGATTCTTTTTTTTAAAGAAATTTATTGCCTTAGGGTTTGTGTGCTTGCCAGAGAGAGAAAGTGAGAGAGAGAGAGAGAGAGAGAGAGAGAGAGAGAGAGAAACAGACAGTGAGAGAGGAAAATCACCCCCCAGAGGGATGGCTACACCACAGTCCCTTCTCCTCCATTCTCTTCCTGGGATCTTGGGCGTGCACGCACATGTGCCCAGCACAAGTTTAAAGCCGCTGGTCTGGGACTCAAACTGTGGTCATCTGTGTGGGAGTTCAGTGACATAACTGCTGCTATGCCGTTGCTGGCCCCAAATGCTTCTTATTATAGTTTTCCCAATTATTTTGAATGGAGATTTGGCAGCAGTCCTGCCATATTCTATATTGTTAGTGACTTTGGTCCTTGTGGTAGAACAACATAAATTTGTTTACTTATGGGCATCACTGGCATTTATTTTTAGAATCTCCTACTTATAACATATTTATTGATATAAAATTGCTTCCTAAATGACTTTGCTACCTTTAGTACCTGATTTCTAATATTCTGTTTGCAGGGTTGGGAACTGCTCCTTTAAAATCACTCCTCTGCCTTAACCTTTAATATCTCTTCATTGCTTACAGAACAAAATACAATTTCCTCAGCCTGTCATTCAAGGACTTCCACAATTTAAACTTAACGTGTGTTCCTAGTTTTTCGGTTTTTAATTTAAACAGTCTTACTGTGTTATGATCCTTCTTCCTCAGCCTCCCAAGCAACAGGGACTCTGTGTGCAGGCTACCACCCAGACTTTGTAGGTGGGCCTGTCATTGAACCTGGGCCACTACGTGATCTTAGCCTACGGAGTAGCAGCATCTCCCCGTGGGTGCTGCTGCAGCTGGGCCTCTTCTCTGTTTTATCTCTGGCTCTCCTTCATACTTCAGGTTCGTGACATAAGTTATTTTTTGGCATTGCCTTGAGCATAGCCTGACTTCTCCAACTTGAGCTATTATCAAGCTGATTTCTCTGTGCCTCCTGCATTATCTGCTTTTGGAAAGTCTACCTAAATTTCTTAGTCTCCAAAGTAAATGATACCACAGCACCACATATAATTACAACTAATTACTAAAAAGAAAAAAAATATAGGAAAATTATCTTTTCCTTCCAAATATATAAAATTTCAGCCTTATATTTAATAATAAAACCAGAGAGCTTCAAATTATAGCAATTTCAAGTGTCACATTTGGCCCAATTGAGCTTAGACGGTATAATAAAATATCATACTGGTTTGAGCAAATTGCAGTTTTTATCTATTAACACCTTCCCAGCATGAAACCACCTCTTTGTGAAGACTATTAGCTCTCCTCCATAAGTGATTCAGGCTGTGGTAGATGCAATATCGCTTGGATTTTCAGTTTAAATAATAGAATAGTAATAGTAATAGTAATAATAATAATAATAATAATAATAATGATATCTGCATTATAGCCAAATGGACTAGAAACAACACAAAGAGCTAGAAACTTGCAGACCTGCAACTGTTAATGATGGTAAGGTCCTTCTTCTCCCCCCCTTCCCAGACACTAAGCATGCAAACAAAGGCATCCAAAGGATAAAATGTTAGCATTAAACACCAATGTCTCTTAAAATATAAAACATTTCTTCCTACTTAGCTAATGCCATTTTAATACTTTTTTAATCCACATATCACCCCCTAGAGTCACTATCAAAGTATTTATTATACTGGTGGTACAGTTCTTTGTGTGACATTCCTGCCACGGAACACTAAAGTGTGGTCCATGAGATAGGTAGCAGATAGCAGACTTCATATTATATCTCTTTCTTCTCTTAGATGTTCCTGGAAAGAGTCATATCTGTATTTTACAACATTGTTTAAGTATAAAATGATATAATTTATGTATTAGATCAATAATATGAATATTGTCTAAGACAATGTTCTACAAAGCAGTTTAACAAAATAGAGTCACTATAGTAAAACAATGAAACATAGTTCCTCCTATTTCCACATGAATTCCAGTCAGTTCAGCAGCTGTCATAAGGCTAAGTTCACTATAGCATTTGATGGCTTCAATAGCCTATGCACCATCATTTGGAGAAGACCCTGGTTGCTTTGGTCAAAGGAAGTATGCTACTTTGATTCTCAGAGCCTTGGAAATGTTCTTTAGGATCTGCAACTTCCTGGGGCCAGCAGATGGCATAGTGGTTACATCACTGGACTCCCACATGACTGACTGCAGTTCAAGTCCTGGACCTGGTGGCTTGCATGTGTGTACATGTCCAAGATCCTGGGAGGAGAATGGAGAAGAGATTCTGGCATGGTTGCTCCCATTAGGGCATGATTTCTAACTTTCCCTCTCACTATTTCTATCTCTCACACCCATCCCCCCTCAGGAGCACATGCCCTAAGCAAAAACTTTTGGAGAAAAAAAAATCTACTACTTTCCCTCAGTAGTAGTTTATAGGTATAGATGAAAGGGTAGGAAAGTTCCAAATATGCTTAAAACAAAAAAAAATTTGTTCAGACAAACCATGGAAGACATCTCATAATATCGGCATATTTGTCCAGTCTTTCCAATAGAAAAAAATCAAGGGCATAGTTGAAGGAGGCAGTGACACAAAGAGATTGCTAAATGGCTCAGTATACTGTGTTAACCACCTAGGCATTGGGGAGAACACCTGAGAGAGGAGGTGGAAAGACAGGGGGGCCTGGAAAACAGGATGGGGCCTGATGTGGGTGATGACAGGTTGATACGGTGAGGTCTGGTGAGGTTTCAATGTCTTTTTGTTTTCTTTCAACAGATAGGTCCCTTTCATTTGCTGTGGATAGAAGGGGAAAATATCAGTGGCCTGGGCTACAGTTCCAAGATGTGGGCCCATTGTGGGCTTGTGTTTACCTTTGGCCCATCAACTGTGGCTAGGGTGTAATATTGACAGGATTTTCACAGACCTACTCTTTGTGTGATGGTGTCAATTTTAGATGAAGGGAGTTCTGATTTGGGTATATAGCTCAAAATATTTTGACCACAATTCTGTGTTTAGAATAATGACAAACACATAGAAATGATTACTACAAGTCCTTGCCTTCCAATATTTCCCCTTACCTTAGAAACACATATTACATATCAGAGATTACAATGAAATGAACAGGAACATTGTTATAACATTCTCTCTGTAGTTTTCAATTTAGCCTACATACAGTGCAACCTCCAATGGTCTCTGGGTCTAAAAGATAAGAAAGTCATAGAAGTTTCCTTCAGGGGATGGTATGAAACAAGCTCACAAGTAACTACAAACAGTAGACACAGTAGCAAAGAACTACAGGGGAGAAGGACATTTTATAGGAGTTTATCAGCGGAAAAAAATCATATCTGCTTGGGATCAATCAGAAAAGTCTTGATGAATGTGATGACATTTGAACTGTACCAAGAAAGATGGCTCAGATGTAATAGAATAAAACCAAACAAAAAAATAAGACAGAAATAGAAAGAGAGAAGGAATCTAGGTGGAAGAAGTTGTGTAAATAAGGATGTGAACATGGAAAGTTATGGAATTTGAGCCTAATTTAATAAAGGCTATAGATTCACTAGATCATTGACTCTGTAATAAAATGTTGGGGAAGATTATTGGTTTGCAGGGTTTGAGAAATTATCCAGAGCCCTAGGTTTTGGATCTAAATATAATTTTAAGTTCTGAATGCATCTACTTGCCTTTATCTTGACCTAAACAAAAACATGACACCTCATGGAGGGAGGAGTTGCAGAATGTGTCAAAGAAAATCTGTTCTTGTTAGGCTTTTTCAGCCCCAGCTGGTTACTAAAGCAGTAAACAAGGACACAGACAATAACTGCCAATAGTACTCGACAGATAGGACATGTGATATTATTGATAAACAGTAACAGGTGATACCAGATGGCAGGGTTCCTGTGTAGTGTTGTCATTAAAAAAATTCCAAATAGCTTATTTTCACCTATGCTTTCTTGGAAGGAGATTTTTGTCATGTTTTATTGAAATATCATTTTCATATCAACTAAATAGAATATACAAAGTAAAGACTCTTTAAAATGCTCTTTAAGTGAAATATAAAAGAAAAACATGGAATAGAAATTTAAGTCTCAGAACATCAGGTAAATTCTTTCCCTGAAGGGGTTGAAGGTTGCCCTCAACCTCTCAGAGAAAACATGTATGTCGACATCTAGAGAATGTCAAGAGAGTCCTTCAACTCAGGTCTGAGAAAATAAACTGTGTTTGATGAAAAGGAATCTTCCAGACATTCTACTCAAATTGTTCTTTGGTTTAAAAAGTAAACATCTCAAATTTTATGAGAATGAAAAGGATATAAAATCAAATACAAGGGTCTATGTTAAAAACAAATACACCACTTGGAGGACTGACTATGACACTAATAGAGATTCTTTGACTTGTTCAATGAAAGTGGGCAAAAGGATATTTCTGATTTGAAATTGGCAAATTTGAAGATAATTTTTTTTTTTGGTTTACTTTCGTAAATTACCCCAAAGGAGGAAAATAGAAATGAAATCTCTCTCTGGTCTGAAACAATAGATACGTAAAATTCTAGATTCTAAACTTGGAAGATAGAATCCTTGAGCTGGGATGTCAAGTAAGGTAGTGGGGAGCCAGGAAGGAGAGCTGTGCTGCAGACCTCAGAGCCCTTGGCAGCACGCCTTTGGTCCAAAGTCAGCATCTTTTGTTCATAATAAGTAAAGAGGCTAGACAGATTAGTAACTTCTTCCTATGTAATCCTAAGAAAACTTGATCCTGTAAAAGAAAAACAAAGGGATTGCTTTTAAAGAGGGATGATAACTAAAGAGCAACTAGCAGTATATCTAAAAAATGATACCTTAAAACAAAAGAAAAAAGGATAGGAAAAAAATAGTAAGATCATAAGAATACTGTTACCATAAAATAAACGATAATTGTTGATAACCGTGCAAACATAGTTCTATGAAGTTTTAAAAAATAATGAGGATCAGCAGATCATTTGGCACTGGATTCATACATGGCTGACCCTGGTTTGAGTCCTGGGACTAGTGGCTTGAAAAATCAGAGTGGGTGTGTGTGCACACGTGCCCAAAATCCTGAGAAGAAAATGGAGAAGAGGGAGAAGAAGGGATTACAGCATAGCCATCAGGGGTGATTGCTAACTTTCCCTCTCCTTGGTGAGTGAATGTTCCCAGTAGCAAAAAACGAAACAAAAAAAGTAATTAATGAAACTTTTATCAATATAGAAATAACATGAGCTCAGGAAAGACATGATAGTAGAAGAGAGAATATGAAAGTTAAGAAAAAAGGCTCAGCCACAGTAGTGCAAGCAGGAAGGTAGTACCGCGGTAGACTGGGGCCGCATCAGCGGCCCAGGCTCAGATCTCTGACCAGTCTGAAGAGGACAAGTGTGGAATTGTAGCACACACCTGTAATCTTAGCTAACTGGGAGGCTGAGGAAGGCAACCACAATAACCAGAGCTGGACAAAATTACCCCCTCTCTGTCTCTCTCTTATCAAGAAAATTAAAGATAAGAAAAATTAACTATCATAAAAATTAAGTCTAAATTATTAGAATAAATAAAAATTACTACTAAAAACATACTGATAAGTATGGTAAACAATATTGAAAAGAGAACATACTACAAAGAAAATTTGGATGTGGTTTTAGGCAAAGGGAATAAATCCATGCAGAATGATGTCTCCAACAAGGCAACTGAAATTATAGAACACAAGTTTTAACATATAATCATAGATTATGTATCAGAAATTAAACTTTTAAGGTGAGTTTAACCTACAAATTAAAATTGTTTAGCATTCCCAGGAAAAAAAGACATAAAACATCAATAAACTACAGTATCACACCCCACCCCCCATGGAGTGCGTGTACTCTCTGCAGAGAGACAGAGAGAGAAGGAAAATGAGAAATCGCCTCCCAGGGAGATGGCCACATCACAATCCTGTCTCCTCCATTCTCTTTTTGGGATTTCAGGCACACACACAGGTGCATGCAGCATGTTTTTCAGGCTGCCATAACCAGGACTCAAATTGTGGAGGCAACTATGTGGGATCCAGTACCTTAACCACCATACGATTTGCTGGCCCTGACATACTTTTAAGTAGTGGAATTCAAATAATTTTTGGAATATCCACACATAAAAACACAAGTTGCATAATAAGGAATATGTATCAGGTTAGCCTCAGACATCTTATCTGTAATGTTCACTGTTCAAATATAATTTAGATATGTCTACACAATATTGGAATAAAAGGACGACGACTCAGGACTTTTAATCATTCAGATGGTAGTTCAAATGTAAAAGTAATTGACAGACACTTAAATTGAATGAAGCTGGAGAATATTATTCCAAGTAGTCTTAAAAGCAGCTGAATGTGTGAATGTGTTCCCTTATTGCTACTTTAGTCAGCCAGTGACTGGGAACTGTTTTGTTTTCTTATGGAGATTTTCTGATTGTTCCCCTATTAACTGTGTTTCCAGGTTCGAAGTCCTGTTATTTCCAAAACTGGATCCCTAGATATCTGCTTGCTGTCCTCCTAAAAATAACTTGCCAGGACAAGCAGATGGTGTAATGGTTAAATCACTGGACTCCCACGTAGTCAACCTCACTTTGAGTCCTGGCCCTGGTGGCTTGAAAATCATGCCAGGCATGTGTGCATGCATGCCTCAAATACCAAGAGGAGAATGGAGAAAAAGGGATTGTGGCATGGTCATCCCCCTAGGAGGTGATTTCTCACTTTCTGTCTGTCTCTGTCTCTAGCAAACATGTTCCCTGTAGCAAAAAATCTCTCTTAAAAAGAAAAAAAATGAACCTACCATATTTCAGTTTATTTTATTAATTGTATGAACTCTTTTGTAAGGCCTTACTCTAATGATGATTGTTCCTCCTGGTGCTCACGAACTCACATTTGACTTTGATACCTAAGTGCAGATTCCCATTCATACATGTCAGTTCCCAGAATAAGCATCCATTCCCCTTGTTTCCACCCTTTCTCGGCCTCCCCTATCACTTCGTGGCCTGTGCCAGACCCAGTCCATATCTAAAACTTGCTTCCTCTGATTTCCAACACAGTATCAGATAGCTATATTATAAATGTTTTGCATTAAGGTGAAATTGATTACTATGAAGCTTTATCTTTATATCTACAAGTATATTGATAATACTATTTCAAAGAAAGAAACTAGCATTATTATATCCAAGGCAGTACCCAAACAGTATAGTTTCTCATAGATAAACCATGCAACATTAAATCATTGCATAAATTTCTCAGCATGACTAAAGCAGAATTTATGTGAGTTGGTGAATAAACATTTGCTAATCTTTTAAGTTGGTTTTATGAGGGCATTTCAAAGGTTGTTGGACCCACAAATGTATCTGTCAGGAAGTGAGGCACAGTATTTATGCCATTATTCTATTTACTTTAGGATAGAAGTGGCGTTATGACTCAGAACACGAAGCTGAAACTGAGTCAAGAAGGGTAGGAATAAAATCTGCAGCAGTGAAGACAGATGTGATTGAGGTAGCACTGAAATGAGAACTTCGGTAGGAATCCAAGTGAAATGTAAATGAATATGTATAAAAAGACATATAAGAATGGGTTCCAACAAAACATTAAAAAGTAATTACAAATGAAGAAATATTCTTTAGTACATGGATATTCAAATGAAGTTAAACTTAGGGTGTACTGTGACAAAAGTAAAAGGTTAAAGAGTGATGATTTAATGAACAAAAGAGTTTTTCTTATATGCAGAAAAACAGCTAATACTGACATTGATCAAGGAAAGGGAAGAGGACATTTAGGAGGAAAGAAGTTATAAATATTGTCATAAATGTCTGTAAAATAGTACCTTAAAAATATGTTGGTCACTATGATAGCATACAATGAAAATACTACTTGTAGATAATGGGTCTGATTGACCAATTTACAAGAAAGAAAAGGGAGATATTTCTAAGACTTATTTTATATGAAGAATTTTTAACTTATATCCAGGAAGAGCGTAGGGTTGGTTTGGTTCATTGATTCCCCTTTTAGACCAAATTGCTTCACTCACTCTCAGTAGCCATAAAAAGGAGAACATTAAAGACAGAGTGAGGAAGAACTGAAAGACAAAACAGCAGTCAAAAAGCAATGCAAAATAAAATAAAAAAGAAAATTAACATATTTAAGATAAAAAAAATGAACATGAACCAAAATCTAAAAGGTATTGAACAGGCTAAATGGGAGAATAATAAGAGAAAAAGGATTGTGATTCTGAGGAAGAAAAAAAAAACAAAAAAGAAAGAAAGGAAAGGAGCCTACAAAAGCTAGTCCCCATAAAACAGTCATGTTCTGTGGCACAGAAAGTGGTCATTCCATAGAAGGATCCAAAGAGCATGAATAAAACATGGCTATGACTGTCTTGATGGAACAGTTCAACCCTGTGTGTGATTTCTCAGTGTTGAAACAAGAAGGATACATTTCTTCCAGGATGAACTATAAACAGAGATATATGTTGTTACAACAGTTATGAAATTGATGTATTTTGTTTACATCAATAGTGCCGCATGGATAACTGTTCTGTTAGGATGAAATGCGATTGAGTCATCAAGCAGCTTTAGTTTTCTGGGGATGCTTCTTTAGAAGGGTGAAAAGCGACATTAATCTACAGCAGGCACACATTGCTTATGTTGTATCCCTTAATTAAAGAAGTTTGCTTAAATATTTCTAGAATTTGATTCATTTATAGTAATAGAGTAATACAGGGAAGTGTTCTGCTTGCATGTTGTTCATAGTGGTGGGAATATCCTGAATTTTATTAAAATCTTAAATATGTGACAGATCTTTTTATATCTCATTCATTGATTTGAGAAATTAACATTCTTATCCTTATGATTGGAGGTGAACTTTAGAAAAGTAATTCCTTAGTCATGTAGCTAATTTTGTGTAGCTTTCATGAAGCTTTGAAAGGTGAAGTATATATACACTAACCATTTTGGGCTCTAATGGCTCATTGGGCATTCATTTAAAAAACAAGATTTCACATGAAACTGTCTGGCAGTAAACAGCATATTTTTAATACTGTTTTTCATTTTTAAATAACACACAAACCAAGTCTGTTCCTGACATATTCTCTATCAATACTACCCATCATAGCCAGGTTGCATCTTTACAATAAAGTCATGTTGGGTCGTCAGATAAATCATGATGCGTTTTTGCATAGAAAAACATAGAAAAATATGTCATAACTTTTATCATTGTTTTGTGTTGAGCATATTCAAAATGTACTCTTCAGCTATTTTGAAGTATATATTGAATTATTTCCCACTATCATTATTCTACTGTTTTACAGCACTCTAGAACTCAATACACTTACCTACCCACACTTGTATCCATTAGCTAGTGTGTTCACATCCTCCCCTTTCCGCTTTCAACCCTACCACACACCTTCCTTTCCTTTCTAGCTTCTGGTATCCTCAGTTACACTATCCACTTCTGTGAAATGGAATCTTTTACCTTCACTAATGAATGAGAGCATGCAGTGTTTGTCTTGTAGTGTCTGGTTTATTTTACTTACCAGTATTTACTCCATGTTTTTCTGACCTCAAGTTGTATTAAACTAATACATCTGAGTTAATAATGATTTTTTTTTCTCTGTAAGGCATGTGTGATTGCTGGAGAGACAGAGAGAAATTGAGAAATCACCCTTAGGATGGATGGTCACGCCACAATCCCTTCTCTTCCATTCTCCTTTTGGGATTATGGGCATGCACGCACACACACCCAGCCTGAGTTTTAAGCCGCTGGCTTTGGAACTCAAACCACAGTTGACCTCATGGGAGTTCAGTGACACAACTATTATGCCATCTGCTGGCCCTGAGTTAATGATGAAATTCTGAAAAATTATTTTGTCTGCTTTTTCAACATGTTGCCCACAAGGACTACTGATGTTTCTTTTTTCTCTTTCTTTTGTATATTCATTTTAATCCATCAAGTCTATGAAGTGTTCACATATATAATAGAACTAACTCCATTTAGAGCTGACTCTACTCTGGGACAAAATACTGTACCCCTTAGTCCCAACCCCAAGATTCTTTCATTATATCAGCTTTCTCCCCCTTCCCTCCTGTGGGCAGGAACGCAGGTAACTACTACACGAGAAAGTAAATCTTCCCTCCAGCTACAATGTTATGATGTTAACTCTTTGAAGGGGAAGTCTCCTGACCATGTGTTGTTTTTTTAGGACTAGGCAGAAAGGGTGAAGGGTGTCCAGCCTTGAAAGAGATTGTTTTAGGATTGCTTAAAAAATGAAGGGCTCGAGAACAGCCCTTCTTCAAGAGATAGCCAGCTCCAGGGCTCCTGCAATCTAGCCATTTTGGGAGAAAGGAAGATGTCCC
The DNA here is from genome assembly GCA_026018925.1 of Tupaia tana. Classification (NCBI taxonomy): domain Eukaryota; kingdom Metazoa; phylum Chordata; class Mammalia; order Scandentia; family Tupaiidae; genus Tupaia; species Tupaia tana. The sequence continues at coordinate 46,577,777 of JAKSZU010000002.1, read as the reverse complement.
ACTGCTAACTGGGCCTCCAGCATACAAAACCCGCGTGATTGAACCTCCAAGTTTGGGAAGAAACTGACCATCCACCAGATGACTAGAAATCGCTGCAGAACCACAAGAAATATGGGGAAGCAGGAAAATACCTCTCCCACAAGGGAAATGGATAGCTTCTCTTCATCCAAACACAGTTCAATGAAAATCATGGAAATGTCTGATAAAGAATTCAGAACATTCGTAATGGCAAAGCTAACAGAGATGGATGAGAAGAGAGAGAAGGAACTGCTGAAGAGAAAGGAGAAAGGAATTGAAGAGTTCCAGGAGGTGAGGGAATTCATGCAAGATCTAAAAGAGGAATTTCACACTTTACAAAAGAATCAGATGGAACTGTTAGAGATGAAGGCTATAATACAAGAAGTCAAAATCTCCCTTGAAAGTATTAAACGCAGACTAGATCATACAGAAAATAGAATCTCTAATGTAGAAGATAAAATGACTGGCCTAGAAAAATCCACCATGAAGACTGAGAAAATGGCCCAAGAATTTGAGAATAATATGCGAGAAGTACTAGATACAATTAAACGTCCAAACATCCGGATAATAGGCATCCCAGAGGGTGAAGAGACTCATAAGGGCATTGATAATCTATTCCATGAAATCCTGCAAGAAAACTTTCCAAACCTGGAGAGGCACTCAAAGATTCAGTCCCAAGAAATACAGAGGACCCCAAATAGAATCAACTCAAGAAGTTCTTCTCCAAGACACATTATAGCCAGATTGACCAAAACCACAGACAAAGACAAGATACTAAGACTGACTAGAGAAAAAAGGCAAGTTACCTACAAAGGGTATCCCATCAGACTAACGGCAGACCTCTCATCGGAAACAATGCGAGCGAGGAGAGAATGGGAAAATATATTCAAAGTATTAAGGGAAAAGCAATTTCAACCGAGAATTCTGGACCCAGCAAGGTTATCGTTCATTTGGGAAGAAAAGACACGAACTTTCCCAGATAAACAAAACCTGAAAGAATTCACCAGCACCAGACCATATCTTCAAGAAGTTCTTAAGGGAGTGCTATGTCAGTAAAATTAAATGCAGACACACATAAATAAGAGTTCAAAAACTAAGAAAATGCGCAACTTAATTGTAGGGACAATGTCTGGAGATGAATATTATATCCCAGAATTCAATCTGGAAGATCGAACCACAACAGAAGAAAGATTAAGTACATGAGACTGAACCAATGAAACAACATTCTGTGACTTGACTAAATTATTGCTGCTTTTCTCCTAAGCTTTGTTTTCCGGTTTTAAAGGATTTTTGTCCTGTCTTGAGCTGTTGATAGGTGCATGTACCTTCTATTTGAACAGAATACTAACCTGTTTCTAGGCTTTAAGTTTCAAGGAAATATCATTACCAGTTCAAAACTACTCTTCTTGAAATTACCTGCTTAAAGTAATTAGATTACTTATGATATTGTGTGATAAACAAAATGTTGGGGAAAAAATATGGAAGACAACTGTATATAGCAGAGATAGTGTAATAAGAAAGTGGGAAAGGGCAGAGGGTCAAACATGGGGTAGAAAACATATATACGTATACATATGTATGAAAGCAGAAATGGAATATTATTGATGATAACATGCTTGATTAAGCCACTATGCAGTTTATTCTGGATGGGAAACCACATTTAGTACGTTGTGATGATGCTCAGGGAATGAATGTTAAGTAATTAAAAAAAAAAAAGTTGCAGGAGGAAAAAAAATCGGTAAAACTGTTCGTATCGAAATTAAAAAAAAAATTCATATTTGATGACTGCAGTAAGCTATATAGCCCCAGCTGGGTACTACTTTATAATATGTTTATTCTACCCACTGGGGTTTATGCCTAAAGTTAGACTTGGGTTCAAGTATAGGTATATATGAGCTGTGCTAGCTATTGGATATATTTAGACTAATTAAGTTCATTAGCAAATCAATTAAATGGGTGGGGGGAAGGCATAGAAAGCAACCATGGATACCAGAGACAATGTGGGAGGAGGGTGGGACATGGCAGAGGGTGAGAAATAAGGAATCAAGGATGGCAAAACAAAAAACAAAGTATACAAGACATAAGAATTGGAAAATTATTTGCTGAAAACATGTATGTTGATGTGCTTGATTGAGCCAATACACAGTGTATTTTGGATGGAAAATTCATTTGTATGCTGTAATGATGTATAGTGAATTAATGTAAAAAATAAATAAATTTAAAGAGAAAAAAAAATGAAGGGCCCCCATTTCTTTGAAACATCCTCTGCAGGGGAAGTAAAATTGTTACAGAATCAATTATAAAGTACAGTGAGTCCTCATCTTATCCTGTGCAGTAAATTTGACTATAAGTGCAATTAAATATAAATCATCAGAAGAGTAACAAAAATTTTTATTTTACTTGCAAGTTCAATACTTTCATGTCTGGCTAGTCATTCTTGTGTCAGCAATGGAAGGGAATAGAATTACATGTTGCTTTGTGACAACACAGAAACCAGTAGCAATTTTTGAAAGCACATCATTCACGTCTTTTTCCATGTGTGATTGAACAAATTTGAAAGTGAAACAGTAGACATGAAAAAAGTTTATAAGAAAAAGGAGTATCAATTTTTTTTTCCGTTAAGGAAAAAAGTGTACCTTAAAATGGTGGGACCCCTCATCCATTTACACTGTTATTCACAAAATATTGAAAAGGCCAGACATTAGTATATTCAAATAAATAATTGTGAACAACATTGTAGTTAAAATATTTAGTTTAGACAAAGGTATATAGGTAAAAATGAAACTCAAAAATGAGGGAAATTTTGAAAAATTCTCCATCCATGTACTTTGTACTGAAGAACAAGCAGATTGAAGCTTTCACGTTAGGCATTGTGGCTTGCCCCACCTCCCTAACTCAGGATATAGGAACATTATCTATTATAACAAAGAAATTCATGATAAAACATATCATATCTAAGGTGATGTGGAAAGAAACTATCTGAATTGGGATGAAACATACCCCAAGAATAAAGATTATACTGAAAAATGGCCTGAGTGCAATGTGAACTTGTTTCTTTGAAATTTATGGCTGTGCTCACAAAAATTAAATCCTAAAGATGAACCTGTCCATCAGACTTATCATATAGAAAGTCTATGGGGACTAGCAGATGGCATAATGGTTACATTGCTGGACTCCCACATGGCTGACCGCGGTTTGCGTCCTGGACCTGGAGGCTTAATACTCACATCAGGCATGTGTGCACGCATACCCAAAATCCCAAAAGTATTTATTGCAGCATGGCCATCCCCTTTGGGCTGGGGGTAATTTCTCACTTTCTGTCTCTCTGGCAAGCACACACACCCTATAGCAAAAATCTCTCCAAAGGAAAGAAAGAAAGAGGAGAGAGAGAGAGAGAAAGAAAGAGAGAAAGAGAGAGAAAGAAGAAACTCTATGGAATCTGAGTAGTTTGTGCATGTGACAGCCTGTGCACGCCACTGAGCGTGCACTCCTTCACTGTGGCCTTCTGACCACACCACAAAGCAACAGTGACGGAAGCCAGTGTCGTTAGCTGCTCTGTGCTCCCCACCTCAGACAGACTTTGGACCAGCCTATCCTCGGAGCATAGAGACTTGCTCTGTGATGTGCTGCTGGCTCTGGAAGTAACTCGCAGAGCAGTTCTCCAAAAAATTTTGGGCAATTGTAGTATCATCAGAATAAGTTTATTTTTCTCCCAGAGTTGTTATTTTGAAGGAGCCAATTCTCATTTAAGGGGCTCGTCGCTGATAAATTTGCTAAAAGAAAACCCTCCAAAATCTTACTCGAATGCACTCATAAAAATTAAATGAATATACAAATCACCCAGGCTTAAATATGGTTTGAGTGAGGCAAATTTGCCTTTATTTTAATTACCATTGGCATTTCTGACTTTTATGAAGTATCTCTTGTGTTGCCTATTACTTTTTCATCTGAATTCTTTGGTCAGGCTCCAGTCATCATTTGAACGACAAATGTAGCAGTCATATAATGGTTTTTAAAAGACTGTTATTATGCTGTCTTTGAACTGCAGCCATATGTGTCTTTCCTGTGATTATTTCTTTTTCTGTATAATTTGAGAATGCTTCAGGCGAGCATTTTTTTTTTCCTTCTTCATAAAAGCAGGGTCTTTTCTCAGTTCTCATTCCATCTGACTCTGCGCAATGTCAAGGACTTATCCTTTGTTCTTCTATCTCCCTCGTTCTCTATATCAGCAAGCTGCGTTGTGTCCACTTCCCAAACATTTCCCCCAGGTCCACTGCTCCCATTTCTACTAACTCTGTCCGAACCTTTATCCTCTTTTGTCTAACTTGGCATCTTGCAATGGCCTCCTTAGGGCTTTTCCTGCTATTTCCCTTTGCCTCCCACAAATCCTCTCCATAAAAGCAACAGAAGGCATGGCGGTCTTGAAATATAGTTCAGGCCATGCTACTCCTACAGAAAACCCTCCAGGGCTTTCACATTGCTCTTGGAAATAAAATTTTTCTCTTAGGACCCTGATGCCTGCTTTTCCCTTTAACTTCATCTGAAGCTGTTTCCCACTGAATTGCTCTCAGCGATGCCCGCTACATTGTTCTCTTTTCTCTGGGCTTGGCCTGGTTTTCTCTGGCTGGAATACTGTTTCCTAAACCTCCCAGCCAGCTCCGGCTTGTTTTTCAGATACTAGCTCAAATATCATCTCTTCAGAGAGCTCATTCCTGGTTATTTAACCTAAATTTAGCTACCTAGTCACTCCATCATATTAGCAGATTTGAATGATCTATATTCTTATAATACGTTTACTCTCTGATAATTTTCTGCTGCATGTATGCACTTATTACTTGCACATAAATGTAAGGCCTGTGAGAGAAGAGATATGGCGTTCTTACCTCTTGCTTCCCACTGACTAGAATGGTGCTGGAGCAAGGTCGACATTCAATAAATATTTGTTGAATAAGTGAATGGATATTGAATATGAACTTACCTTTGAAAACAGTAATTTTATTTAAAAATTTTTGTTCTCTCTGACTACTTTGATGCCTTTGTTCCAGTTCTTTTCTGTGTCAGTGGCCTCTCTAAATCGCAGTCCTGAGACCCCTGTTATCTTTATCTGATACAACCTTTTGGAGTGGTTTAAAAGCGTAGCAGGTAAATCACACAGCTTGGGTTTAAAACATGTCTACTCCTCTGTGACTTTAGGAAAGCAAATGGATATTTCTGAGTTTTGTTTTCCAATCTGTAGAGGGAGCTATTAATAATACTTATTTCTAGTGTCAAATGAGACCATTGCCACATGTCTAGAATTGTACTGGCATACAACGAGGCTGGACGTGTTATCTATGTGTTATGTTCAGTATTTCTGTGATAGGTAAACATTATCTGTTTCTCCAACATATGGTGTGGACGCTATCCTAGTCTACTTATTATTACTAACACCACTGTCAACGGTCAGTGCAGCACATTTGGTAATCTGGAAACTCAGATTAGCATGAATTAACTGGGAGACCCTGGGGAAGTTACTTTATCTTTTGGGGATTAAGTTACTTCTTCTCTAAAATGAATGTGTTCAAATCACACTCAGTATAAAATTATGCTGCTGTACAAAATTATAAGCAGTTAAAAATCTTTAGCGGGAATACCATTTTCCAGATTTGCACTGAACCAAATCTTAACAACATGGTAAAGTAGAGATTTTCTCATTGAGAGTTTAGTCATAGCAATTGTGTACCTATTTTTTTTTTTCCAAATCCCACCTTTTCTTTAACTTCATGGCAGCCCCTGAGAAAAACTGCAGGAGTTGTACTTTTCTCTTTATTTTCTGGTGGATAATACCTTAATATTTTCATTTTAGTAACTATCCAAGACAACTTCATTTTTAAAAATTTTGCTAGAGGGTGCACGTCAGAGGAAGAGGAAGAAAGCATTCCTGGCCCCCAGTGGGGTGTGATCATACTCCAGTCCCCTATCCTCCATTTATCCATCCTATAGGGATTTGGGGCATACCTGCACACATGCCTGGGATATGCTTTTCAAGCCATTGGGGCCAGGGTTTGAACTACTTGGTTGGCCATGTGGGCTCCAGCTCTCTTAACCTGGTCCCAAGACTATTTAATTTTTAATTCATGTCAATTATTTATAAACTGCCCCTTCCATTTCTATTGGAGTTCACAGCGGTAGGCTTCACAACTGCTATCAATCTGCATAGTGAACAGGCGTGAAGATACTTTGTAATCATGATGTCACTCAGTTCTGTTGGTTGACTTACTGGTGGTTCCTAAGAGCCTAGTTTCTGGTAACTGCTCTTACAATGGAGACATGTACATAGTTTACATGATGCTTACTTATTTAAATATTTGAGAATATTCACTTCACTATATTCTGTGAACATCTGCACTAAAATGGAGAACATGCTCTTTTATAAATACTGTTTTTTTTAATGAAATAATGTGTGTAAATGATCCTAGAATGCATGCCTGTTCAATACTTTTCTAAATACTCATATTAAATGTCTTAGGCTTAGAAGGATGTCCTTTGGGTCTAGAAAAGTTCTTGGTTTGGCAATTTTTTAAAAAACTTAGTGTTTCCATGAGTGACAAAGACAGAATCAGAGAGAGAGTAAAAGCTGAGTCACCTCCCTTCCCCCTCACAGTACCCTGACACCAAATTTGCTCCCAGTCTCCAGCCAGTCCTGAATCAGGGGCAAGCTTATAGCTATTGTAGTATTTGTGAGAGGTCTCTATACCTGAAGCAGGAACTTTGTCATGTGGGTCATCTTTTCAGAAGAGCATTGTGTTTTACTGCTGAGCCAATATCTGGTCACATTTTTTTAAGTATGTTTACTTTTTTACAGTGTGTGCGTGCAAACACACACACACACATACACACACACACACACACACACACACGGGTGGGGATACCTCTGAAAGGCTTTTCTCATGCTGTGATTCCCCCTCCCTAGCCCTTTAGCCAGGCAGAATCATGTACCCACAGGAGTGCCTGGCCTATTCAGATTGATGCAGGATCTGATCCAGGGTCTCCCATGTGGCTCTAGCATCACAGAGTGGCACCCTGCTTCCTTTGTCACTGTCACTGGGCTGGCAAGTCTTTATACATTTGAGATAGATCATTCCTGAAAATTATGTATTTCAAGTAATCCTAAAGTGAGTCTTCTAGAGCAATACATCCTTTTATTCTTAACATGAAAAAAGTCACTTCCTCAGTTATCTGATTTGTTGGATTGAATTTTTATGTATTCAGTTTCCTTAAAGCAGGTATATATGAATATTAAGTATTACTTATCTCCTTCTTTTCCTTCTGACCTTAATTCTTTTCTTATGATCAGTAGAAAGTGTGACTAATGTGTTGCCATCACTGTACTATTATTTTTAATGTAGTTCTGAATTCTAATTATATTTTCCTTTGAAATGTTTTACCCTCCAGTTCTACATAGTTTTTAACTTACTTTCATGTGGATGGGCAAAAGTCGATGGCAAACATTTCAGCTAGAAGATTTAATACTCTCAATTTATCTTCACTTTCTCAGCTAAATCATTATGTTCCTTATAAGCACCTATTTTTCCTTACTATTTAAAGGTATAAACATCCTTATAGAACACTGTTCTGGAGTGATGGTCATGGGTGGCCCTAAATGATCTCTACTCCTCTTGCCCATTCAAGGCACTACCAGTCTCACAATTACTTGCCCTACACCATCAAGACTATCCCCATTACACCTTTTTCCTTGTGTAAGTCAGCGGCTCTGGGTGTCACTTAGACTTGAAGCTAGGCATGGTTCCATCAGGGTGAGTTACATGTCCTAACCAATCCTCTCTGCCACCAGCACTCATTATCTCCCTTTTCTGATATTTTTCACAGCATACATGAATTCTCTCAGATAGTATATATCTTACTTATATAGCTCTTCATCATTTCACTTATGTCCATTAGAAGGCGAGATCCATGAAAGCAGACATATTGTGTATTTTGTTCATCATACTCTCTCTAGTTCCGTGAATAACAACAAACACAATTTCAGGAGCTAAGTAATTGTTGCAAAAATGAACTAATAAAGAAATAAATCCTCTGTTGTCTGTTGCTCTTTTTAGTGACTGTCGTCTCTTAATCGTTCTAGATAATTACCTAGAGAGTTGGTGCATTATTTAAGGTAATGTGAGCTGCTACAACAGGTAAACCCCCTAATATAGGTAACATGGGATAGAAATTTATTTCTCTAAGACTTCCATATGAAGTCTAAAATGAGTGTTCATGGTCAATAGACAGTTCTTCTCTGAGCAGCGGTTTGGTTCTGTCCCTTGGCTCTGTCTTTCTAAATTCTGAGCTCATGTGCATGAAGCCAGCTGAAGGAGGAAGGCCTTGAATCCTGGCATGCACTGTACGTTGCCTCTGCTTTCTTTCCATGGATCAGAACCCCGTGCTAGCTCTCCACTGTGAAGAGGCTGAGAGTTATAGGCTTCCTGTGGGCTGCAGGAGAAGGAACAGCTGTTGAAATGAGCCATTCTCTGTCATGAATGGGTATACCATGCTGTGGAACTTTGAGAATTACATTGACTTGCCCAAACTGTCTCAGAGTCATGCTAGTGAGATTCCACTCCAAGATCAGTGGGAGGAATGCCAAGGGGCCGTCCTCACGGATGCACCTGAGTGAACTCCCTGTGACAGTTTCTTCAGTAACACTTTAGCAGATCCCTCCCTCTTACTCTCTACCCCACCTCCCTCTTTTATCTCTTTTATAACACTTATTAATTCTAGTATGTCATAATCTCAGAATTTAAACTGCAAAATTTTCCTGATCCCTAATGTCTAATACCCAGATCCATTTTTAGTTTTTACTGACTTTACCTAACATGTGGTTAAGCAGAGCTAAACAATTAATTATGAATTTTGGAAGGCTGTACTAAATTAAACTCTGGGGTTCCCATGAAGTGAATTCTACTCAATAACAAACAGAAGCCAGGTTCAGGAATACAGGCTGGGGTTTTAAGTTGTCACCCAATATCATGCCAAAACATAGTCTAGATAATTGCTACTTATTTCAAAATGCTAAGTGGGTAGGCCAGATGTTTGCACACGGGAGGAAGTATTTTTAAATGACAGCTTTTCAATGACTATTAAACTATGTGGGAGTAAAATGTTACAAGACTATTTATATTCAAACGAATAGTAAAAAATATATTTTTTAGGCCCATTAAACAGTGAAAAAGAGAGCAAAGACCTTAAGTGAAAAAGGTCACCAATCAAATCCTGTAATACATAATCATATCCAGTGACCTAAAAGTAGTGATTGCTGTAAATGGCACCAGGCATTCTGTAGATGACCAGGCTTTCCTTGAGCAGTATAACTCACAGAGCCACCTCATTGAGTTTAAAAACATTTTAAAAAAATCATTGAATTGTATTGAGCTTTAACTTTACATGAGAAGAATAGCAAAGCTAGTTTTGTATTCTCATTAAGGATATGTACTTGTGCCAGGATCCAAGAAGTGTGACAGTAGATTAGACCACCCTCTTTGCTGCTTCACATATCTTATCTAGACTAGGATCCACACATAATGTGCCTCCCTTATTTAACAACCTGGTGACTAGAGTGATGCATTTCTTACATTTGTTCTTTACTTGCTGCATTCAACATTTTTAGTCCTGAAGGTGATAAGTTCTCCCTAAAAGAAGCTCCAAGCCTAATAGGAAGTGCCTATGCTAATGAGAAGTTGTAATATAACACAGAGGCCCAGAGAAATCTGGAGTCACCAAGGGGATACCTTCCTGGCAGTGTTACAGAAAGGTTGTCCCTCCTGGACTCTGGGTCTAAGAAGGCAGGGACGAGCCATTCTCCTCTTTGCATTTCTGGTATCTAGGAGAGGTCATCAGGAAAGAGTTATTTGCCTGCCTCTGTGGTCTGAAGTATTGCTTTTCCTTCTGATAGTTTCAAGTAAGAGGGTCTACTGAAAGGTGGCGTCAACAGTGAGGAGAAGTTGTCGTGCCCAGGCTTGTCAACATTGATTAGAGAATGCAGATAAAACAGAGCTCTGCAACCATGGAATTGGTGACATTTTGGTTTGGAGAATTCTGTGTTGGGAGAAGCTGTCCTGTGCATGGTTGGATGTCTAGCAGCATCCCTGGCCTCCATTCACCAGGTACCGGCAGCTTCCTCCCATCTTCTAGTCAGAGACAAAAATAAAAGTTTCCAGATATTGTCATAACTCCCTTTGGGGGGAAATCACCTTTGTTTGAGAACCACTCAACTAGAGGATGTTTCTTCTCTCCAGGCTTAGCCTCTCACCTTCTGTAAAATGATTATATTTACTTGCTGTAGGATACATTTGTTTTATGCTTTCATCTTAAATATATTAGTTCTCTTGTGTTAAATGTAATTTTAAATAATATGCAACAGAGAAGCAGGGATTGTGTCAATTTATTTTGTGTGTGTGTTTTATTTAACTACTGTAACCATGGCGCCTCACACCTTTATTTGGGGTCACAATAAGAATCTTTAACTAGACTAGTACACACTGTATTTATGCTGGGTAAATTTATTTTACAAGCTGTAATGATATACAGTGATTGCATGTATAAAATAAATAAACTGAAAAATAAGTAAAATAAAATAAAATAATTATTTTTAAAAATAATTTTTTAATAGATAAGGCTACCTCTGTGGCCTAGCCATTAAGGCAGCTGGATCCCACATGGCTGACTGCATCGTTTGATCTCAAATCTAGATGTTTGAGAAACATCCTCAGCATGTATGTGTGCACGCACAAAGTCCTGAAAAAAGGGGTAGATGGAGGAGAAGGAATTGTAGTGTGGTCATTCCCCATGGAAAGTGCTTTCTCCTCTTCCTCACTCTCTGTCTTTCTCTGGCTTTGTATTCCTTCCATAAAGGGGTGGTCTATTGCCCTATTTCTTAAATCTAAACTGGTCTTATGACTTCCTTTGACTGTAATATGGCAGTAAATGAGATGTAAGAAGAGACTTGAGAAATTCTCTAACCTTGAGACTTACTCTTTTGCTTTTTGGAACTCCTAGGGCTAACTTAGTGAAGGATTAGAGAGACAGTATGGAGGGAGGTCTCATCATTCTCAAATGTCCCAGCTGAGTCCATCAAAGCTCAGCCAGCTCCAGGTGACCACCACCTAAGCTGTAATGCATGAGTAAATTGACTGAGTCCAATCCAGACTAGAACTGTCTTGCAGCATGGAGTACAGTTTGCCAATCTGCAGAATCATGAACTAAAGAAATGATTGTTGTTTATTCAATTAATTAATTTTTTATATTTAATATTTGTACATCTCTACAGCATATAAAATGAAATTTCCTAGTATGAATATAGTACATATTCACCAGAGATATTATCCTACACATTATCATCAACAGATAATTTTCCATTTATGTGTCCTTGGAATGTTTTGCTTTCTTTCCCCCTCCTTGATCCACTTCCTCTCACCCTTGGAGTAGACAAAGACTTCTTAAATAAGAACCCCAGAGCATAGGAAATAATCCCCAAAATAGACAAGTAAAATTACATAGGATTTAAAAGTTTCTGCACAACAAAAGAAGTAATAATTAGAGTGAAGAGACAACCCTCAGAATGGTAGAATATATTTGGAAACTATGCCTCAAATAAGGGACTGATAATCAAAATATACAGGAAATGTAAGCAGCTTACCTACTTGAGTAAAAAAGTGATTTTTGTTTTAAACTACTAATTTGGGATGTTGTTTCCTATATATCAAAAGCTATTACTAACTATTTCTTTATGTCTTCATTCATTGGACTTTATTTGTGGAGAGATGTAAGAGCAGAATTGGTTTGATAGGGCTGCCATAACAAAGCATCCAAAACTGGGTGACTTAAATAAGAGAAATGTACTATCCCACAGCTCTGGAGGCTAGATGTCTGAAAGGTGTTGTGGGGGTGGTTCCTTCTGCAAACTGAGAGGAATATGTTCTAGGTTTCTCTGGCTTGTAGATGGCTGTCTTCATTTCCACATGGTGTTCTTCATGTATATGTCCCCATGTACAAATTTCTCCATTGTATAAAAGCACCAACCACATTGCTCTGAAGCCTCTCCTAATGACCTCATGCTAACTACATGTATTGGGTTGTTGGGAAAGTCATAATGTATTTTTTTGCATAGGAAAACACATAAGAATACATCATGACTTTCCTGATGACATAATATAACCTTATTACTAGAATTCAGAGGTACTGGGGGATTAGTACCTCTACATACACATTTCGAGAGTATAAAATTCAACCCATAACAGATGTCAGATGATCATGTTCCCAAGGAACTGAATTTTGTTGATGTCTATACTGAAAATAGACTCCAGAAATCTCTGAATTATGGATGTGCTATTATATATCATCAAATTTTAATTATAAAAAGTAGAATAGCATGATGATTATAGGGGTAAATATTCCAGCAGAGGCTGTAAAAGTAATTTCTTTATAGTAAAAGCTTGGACTCTTGCTGTTGTGATGGAGGAGAGACAAGAGACTTGAGATGTTTCTGGGGCATTATTGCTGTGAATACACTGTGGCTGTCAGCAAGCACCTGAAAGTTTTATTCAATTCTGGGCATCACCCATAGCAGGGTGATAGACAAGGTGAGGCACACACAGGTGAGCATGATCAGGAGGGAAAAGCGTCTTGATAGCATGTCATACAGCTTAAGCAAGAGAGAGGGAAAATACAGAGAGACTGATAACTGCTTTCAGCTGCTTGAAGGGTTGTCATGTGGGAGAGGGATTAAACTTGGTCTTGTGTGGCCCAGCAGAACTAGGACCAATGAATTAAAACTTTTGGCAGACAGTTTTCAGCTATAATATACGGGCTGAAATTCCTTAGAGCAATCCTAAGAGGTAACAATCAGGAATGTTTCTTCTGGTCCTGAGATTTCAAGTTCTGCTGTAGCCAGTGAGAAGAGGAACAATTGGAGTTCAGGTCATTGTGGTGTCTGATTTTGTGTGACAGTTACGTGAGCAAATCATACATTCTGTTGCTTGACCTAAGAATGGATCAGAAAGACAAGACTGAAAACCCTGTAAGTTGTAAACCATTATTCTGATCATCAAATGATCAGATGACAGCAACATCTCTTTTGTGAATTAACTAAAACTAGAAAATAAACAAAAACCCAACACTACCCCCCTCCATCCACAGTTTTAGAGTTGAAGAATAACTTTGATCTCTTCTATTTTGCATTTCTAGTTTGTTCCACATAATTAGCTCCTTATCACATATTGCTTTATTTTAAAATTATTTCATGTCATACATTATCAATTTAGTTTACAGTGATGTGATACTACATTACATAAAGCATTCTTTCCCTCTAATTGTTCTCTGTCTATTCCTTGTCTTCCTAACGAGATTTTAAGATGATTTTGAAGACAGATCAAATATGTTATACTTTTTATTGAAACAGTTACAGGCCCAGCTATGGTGGCATAGGTGGTAGGTGCCACTTTGTAATACTGGGGCCATGTGGGAGGTCTACGTTCAGATTCCAGCTTGACCCGAACATGTTAGATGCACCCATGCATGCTTGTGATCTTGGCTGGCTGGGAGACTGGGAAAGGACTGCAGTGTAGTGACACCCTGTCAAGGGGACTTCCCTCCCTCCTCCTCTGTTCCTTTTCTTCCCCTACAACTCTCTCAAAATAATGACTTACAAAGTGCTCTCAAGCTCATTTCCCTGGTCTAATAAGCATCATAAATAAAACACAACTTGAATATGTTGTTCATTTCCAAAGTATTTCATAAACAGAAAAACAATATGTATAGGCAAATTTATTAAACTAGCAAAGTAGTAAACCCATCGATAACACTTAAAAAGGATATACTCTCTGTCCAGCAGAGTGCTAGGGACCGTGGAGAATGGGAAGTGTCCTCAGATCCACTTACTTTTTAATGGCTTAGGCTCTAGCTTGAAAGAACATACAAAAATACTGAAAACATTCTCAACTGCTTGGAAATATAAAGAGAGGTGAATGCACTAGTCCTTGGGCATGCTTTAGGAACTGAGTTGACTATGTTCTAGTTCACTGTTTTCTTAACAACAGAAATACCTGAGTCTGGGTAAATTACATGGAACAGACATTTATTTAGCTCATGATTTTGGAGGTCCTAGATCAGAGGCTCACATCCTGTTGGTAGAGTGTCGAGGTTGCCCTGGACATCACATGATGGGCAGAGCATGTCTGTGTCTCCTGATAACTTCTCGAGTATTCACTATGGAAGCCCCTCCTCGATATGATGCCCCAGAGGCCCTACCTCTCCACATCATTGTCTGATTTGATTTCACCCCGTTAATCCCACCATGACCAAACTTTTTTAAGAATCCTTTAATTTTATTTATTCATTCATTTATTTTAATTTTACCAGAGAGAGACAGACAGACAGAAAGAAAGTGAGAAATTAAGCCACCAGATCCAGGACTTGAACAGTGGTCAGCCATGTGGGAATGTCCATTGCCTTAATCGCCATGCCATCTGCTGGTTCCCCTACCATGACCAAATCTTAACACACGACATTTTGTGGGGCACATTCAAACTGTAGCAACTATGGAGGACAGGAGAAACAGAAATACAGAAGGAAGATGAGGAGAGAATTTCGTGAATGTGTGAAGCCATTTGAATAAACAACTTATTTTTGTTTGCTGAATTGTGCCCCCAGCAAGACACATTCAAGTCCTAACCCCTGGCAATGGTGAATGTGACCTCATTCTGAAATAGGGTCTTTACAGATGTAGTAAATTAAATTAGGCCATGGAGGATTAGTGCAAGCCCTAATCTAGTGACTGTAGTCCTTATAAGAAGAGGGCAATTTGAACACAGAGAATTTTATGTGATGATGAAAGCAAAAGGCAAGTAAGTATCAGCAAGCCAGAAACACTGATGACTGTAGCAACTGCCAGAAGCTAGGAGTGAGGCATGGAGTAGATACTCTCTCTAGTCCTGTCCATACCCTGACTTTGGACTTCTGTCCTCTAGAATGGTGGATATGGGGATGCAGAGGAGACTTACTTGAAAGAACAGCGTGGTGATAGGAAGGAATAAGGCAGGAGTTGAATTATTTAAGAATATTCCAGAAATAATAATAACCGAACTATACTGCATACCAAGTATCCATTATAAATGCTTTCTGTATATATCTCATTTAATTCTCACAGCACCCCTTAAGATAGGTACTAATGTTATCGTCACTTCACAGATGAGGAAGCTGAGGTAAGAGTAACTTGCCCAAAGATATGTAGCTAGTAAATGATGGAATCAAGATTAGAACCTAGAATGCTTCATTTCTACATCTTACGTGCATTTGAAATTGGATGAAATTCAAGGCTAATTCAGGAAATTCAGGGCTATCCTTTGGATAAAGAGAAAAGTAAAGTTTAGACCCTTATTTCCTTCCTCGACTGTCTCCTGTCACTCTAACATTTTTTTTTCCTGATTAGAATGTTTAATACAACTTCTTTGAATGGTATAACCATTTGTGGTATAATTGTATATAAATCAGAACTATTTCTTTTCACCTTATTACATTTCACTTTCTGAACAATGTCTAATAATAAGTTAGTTCCTCTCTGTGTTAGGTCACCCAGTCACCACAATTTTGCTTATTTCTTTCCTCTTCCTGTCCAAAGAGTACGTTAATTGCTTCAGCAGTCGTACTTTCCCCAGCATGGTTATAATTAATAGAGACCACAAGACCTGGATAACTAAAGGAAAAATCACTTATTGTCATCCATAGTAATTCCCCTCTAAGGATTTTCCCACAGTGTTTCTAATCTAGAAACATGAGCCAACACACTAGATACACCCAAATCTGACTGCCAAAATTTCTTTAAGATGACTTAGTCAGTAAATCTTCAATTTAATTTATAAAACCATTTAATAAAGATTTTACACATATGGATATTACATACGACAATGATTTTATCTGCTATCTGATGACTTTAAAAAGAAGTTCAGTATATATGTTATGGTTAGTTAGATTAAACACAATAAGGCATATACTGATTTTTCCATGTTTAGTAAAACTATACCACAAATATATATTATAAAAATGCATAGTTCTAAGAATAGTTTACCTATTGCTGTTTGGACAATCCATAAAATTTAAGGATAATAGAGCAAAGGAGTTTATGATGAAAAGGGAGACGTTTAAGTATTTATTATGTGGAAGTGCAGAATGTTATTTATTTAAAATAAGTAATCTTTAAATTTAAAGTTAGCCACATGCTAGAGATTAGGATTAATTGGAAGATCACACAGATATGGGATGTCTCTTACATGTTTACCTCAATACAGCCTTGAGGAGCAGATATGGAAGGATACATTTTAATACTTTAATTTTCATGGCACACAGAATACCAAGATTGGGATGATATCAAGAAGTCATTAATACAAAAATTCTCTTGTTTGTTAGCCAATTGGCTTTCTTTTGAGATGAGAAGAAAGCCCTTAGAGGTTTAGCCAAGGATACATTTTCTATACTAATTGGCAAAGAAGAGTTTCAGTTGTCAAACCAGCTGTGGACCTGCCCAGTCAGACACCCTTGTAAGGAGTGATTGCAGTCGCACTGTAGATTAACTAAATGCAAATTACCATAAGATCAAATTGTTCTGCATATATTTCTGAGCTAATACCCATCTATTTCTGAAAATGAAAAATAAGGACAAGAGTAACTTATCTTTGCCTAAGTTTCAAATAATGGATTCTGAGTTATCATATGGCATCTTTTGGATTTATAGTTGAAAATCCCCTTTTAATAATCAGTAATTTTAAAGTCACACTAATGTGTATAACCTGCTCATGGTTTGATTGTAGCTGCCAGTTAACTGTAATGACAGCCAGGATGGACATTTTGAACTGAAGGACACATTTGTAATTTTTTAAATAGGTTTTTGCTACAGTACATATGTGCTTGCCAGAGAGAGACAGAGGGAGGGAAAATAAGAAATCATGCCCCAGAGGGGATGGTAACACTGCAATCCCTTTTCTTCTATTCTCTTGGGGTTTGTAGTATGCAAGAACATGTGCCTGGTGTGATTTTGAAGCTGCTGGGTCCAGGCCTCAACCAGTTGGCTATTAAGGATTTCATTGCTTTAACCACCATGCCACCTGTTGGTCCTGATACACCCTGAGGCATAGAACATTACTTTCTCCTAACTCATATGCTTAATTAATGGCATGCTTCAGAATGGAATCATATCCATGACAGACTGAGTATGAGTGAGGGAGGGAGTAGGTATGGTTTGTGATGGGAAATGTCTTAAAAAGAATAAAGAAATCCAGATTTTATTTCTAACACTGCCATAAGCTAAGCAAAATGCGGGTAAACCATTTTTTTGACACACGTTTATTATTTGTTGTTTGAGGGTCTTTAAATTTGGGGGACTTCAGTTTCCTGTATTTATGCATTTAGCAGAAAATAAGAAAGTTATGCTCTTCTAGCTCTAAAGTACCTCTTAAAACTAAGATTTTGTAATGCTATGCATACCTACTTTACACTTTGACTGCAGTAGTTCTATATTTGAATGTGTTTTCTTCTAATCTTTATTTATGTAATTTAGTACACCATCTCTCTCTCATCATGCTGGGATTGCTTTTGGTTTTAGGATGTTGAACTTAAGGCTGGTCTCAAAGCTAAGATGTAAGAGGGCAGTCATAGGACTCACTGGCCTTCACACATGGCACCCTAGGAAAGAGCACACTGGGATGGATGGTAGTCAGAGAAATACTGTGCAGACCACATCTTTCATTATAAGAAAATCATTCATTTCTGGTAACAAACCTCATGGCACCATTTACTGCAGCAAAGGGCAGAAGTATCACTGGACCCGAGTAAGAACCTTCAACTTTTGCGACCTGTGCCTCTCATTCCTTCTCCATTTCTTATACCCCTTCCCTAAAAGCAATGAAGTAATTCTACCTGACTTGTCCATCCCACTCTATAGAAGATCTTCTCTGGTTAAAAACTGTTGTTTATTTTATTCAAAGCTTTTATTAGTAAAAGAAGAATTTCCTTCTATGTGGAGAGTATAATGGCATCTTTATTGGCATCACGTGGAGTCATTCTCGGGATTAAGAACTCTTTAGGTATTGCCTATTTTGCCACAGTTTCTAAGGAGTTCTGAAACTCATGAACAACATTCCATTTGTTTGTTGGTTTATTTTAGAGAGTTTGTACAGGGCAATGCATTCACCAGAGACAGAGAGAGAAAGTGAGAAGTCATTCCTCAGTGGGGATGGCCATGCCACAATCCCTTCTCTTCTATTCTCCTCATGGGATTTTGGGCATGGATCACACAAGCCCAGCATGATTTTCAAGCTGCCAGGTCCAGGACTAGAACTTCAGTCGGCCACTTGTGAATCCAACGTTGTAACCACTATGCCACCTGCTGGCCCTTCTAAGTTATTTTAAAAGGTATCTTCTAATATAGAGCAATCTAATACATGACTTTGTCCTTTTCTCCCTCCTAATTACCAGAGAAAAGTGATTACAAACTATGAGATGCATTCCATACTCATCCATGACTTCCTTAGTGTCATAAACCATTGAGTACTGCCCAGACATTAAAGTCAGAGGTACGCAAGGTGGTTAGTGTTCTTGGTCTTTGCATCTGATCTGACTCCCCACCTCCGAAGAATTTATTTCTCATTTTATATTATTCACAGTTGGTCATCATGTTTCCACTTAAAATTTTTGCTTTATAAGTTAATACATCTATTTTTATATTGAAGTTTTCCATTTTCCTCTCCAAAAAAAGAAAAACTAGGTTTATATAACTTAGTTATATTTAACTTTTTACTTTTAAAACAAATCTTGATTTTGTAAGTCAAAAATACATGTAATGATTGGAAGATGTGATAAAATTTATTTTGCCAATGACATTATCACCATTTCTGTTTTCTTTTCTGATAAGGCAATGGCTGTCCAGTTACCTTGATTACATTTCAGGCTAGGTTCCCAATTAACTTTGCATTTCTTGCCCCTTTTTGTTTAAATTCTTTGGATGATAGTTTCCCTTCTTTATACCAAAGCTGCTATAAAGCAGAAAGACATTGATATCATCACAAAAGAGGATTCAACTTAGCACTTGCCTGGAAAATGCTATTTTAAAATCTTTTCTTATTCTTCAGACTATCCTCTTTGATTTCTCCTCCTTTTCACCTTCAAAGTTTCTGTGTCTTTCTCCTCATCTGCCTCTGTGTCAGCACAGCGCTGTCACTAGAATCTGTATCATCATTCTTTTTCCCAACCCATGTGTCTGGGTCTGACCTCTGCTTCCCTCATGTCTTGGTCTTTGTTAAGCATTTCAGGATCAAATTAAATTTCATGACAGCAGCCCTCTGGTATTTAAAGAAAAAAACCACCTGGTTAGGAGGTATGTAGTTTTGGGCACCATTTCAACTTGACAG
This sequence comes from Tupaia tana, assembly GCA_026018925.1. Classification (NCBI taxonomy): domain Eukaryota; kingdom Metazoa; phylum Chordata; class Mammalia; order Scandentia; family Tupaiidae; genus Tupaia; species Tupaia tana. The sequence continues at coordinate 46,558,323 of JAKSZU010000002.1, read as the reverse complement.
CAATCCGTATATGATTTATGTAGTATGCGATTTCCCCAAGAAGAAAAGAAACAGTCTGTGTAACCATTAAATAATTTACACCCATAAGAGATCTTCAAAGAAAAATAATAGAATCACTTAGTTGAGAGGGCTCATCAATGTCTACCTACCTCCCTGGGTAGGTTTTGGGGAGGAGTTTCCTCTTAAACATTGCTAAGAAGGGACATTCCACGGTCCTTTCTGTCAACATGTTTCAGTCTATCCGTTTTGTGGGCCCTCAGTGCTAGAGGGCACATGCTGTTGCCATTTTGTACTAGACATGTGTTTAGGAAATGAAGAATAACATGGCTCACAAATAGAATTTTGTGCTATGGGATTGGATTAGTTGCTACAATAATTGTGGCCATGAAACAGACCTTCCCTATAATTAGCTATGCTTCTATGATCACACGGTTCTCAAGGAAGCAGATGGGGGTAGATTTATGCACAAAGCTGCTATCTTAGGTAAACTAGAAATAAAATAAAAAACGGGTTGGAGGACACACAGTGGCTCCATGCCAGGAAAAACAACAACAAAATCCAACCTCTTGTTTCTACCATTATCATTTTAGTTTGTTCTTCATCACCCCTCTTGTTTTGTTGATGGCCTTTTACTCTTCCCCTCACTTATGTTTCTCCTGCCAAGCTTCAACTTGCTACTCTTGAAATTTACCAGGGATATTCTTTATGCTTCTTTCCTTTCTGGAATGCTTTTCACCAACATATACCTATTATGAATTCATTATTTTTTTCAGGTTTTACTCATGTATCACTTTCTTGGTGAGGCCTTTCATGAGAATGCCTCTCAAAATTGCATTGGCCCCTGCCATATACATACATACGTACACACACGTACATACATACACATATGCACACATATATACCTATATGCACATGCATATACATGTACACACACACACTTATAAATAGATATATTCCCTCCCCAACTCCTGGCTTAATTACCCCACTCCTTATCACCATCTAACATACTGTGTAATGTACTCATCTGTCATGTTTATTGTCTCTCTATTGCCTCTGTAATGTAAGCTCCACTAGAGCAGGGATTTCTGCCTACCAAGCAACTCTGTCTTTTCTATTTTTATTTTTTAAACAAGAGAGAGAAGGAGAGAGATACAGAAGATAGGTATTTTTGACAGACTCTCCCACTGTGCTACAATCTTCCTGTCCCAGCCTTCTAGTTTACTAGGATTACAGGTATATGCCATGGCACCCAGCCTGTTAGGTTGGACTGGAAGCTGAAGTGGGCCTCCCACACAACTTCTGCCTCACACAGAGGTGCCCTCCTGCTTGTGCCACCTTGGTTGGCCACAACTCCCTCTTAATATTAGTAATCCATTCCAGAAAAATAATATGTTCTGTGTGAAATGTTAACTGGAAATCTAGTCTCAGTATTAAAAGAGGACAAAAAGTATGATGCACTATGTAGCAACTCCAAACCACAACCAATTTATTTATTTAATAATTATTTAATTTTATTCATTATTATTATTATCTAATTTGACCAGAGAGAGACAGAGAGAAACAGAAGAGAGTGAGCAAGTGTGGGACTCGAACTGTAGTCAGTCATGTGGGAGTCCAACACTGCAAGTACCAAGCCACCTGCTGGCCCCACACACCAATTTCTTAACATGTACCTATTATGAATTCATTATTTGCAAATGTTGCAAAGCATTTATGTATACATAAAGAACTATAGGATAAAAATATAAAGTCCAGAAAAAAATCCTTTTCCATGCTACTGTCAGATAATCTACTTTTAACATCAGTGGCCTTATATGTAGGAACAGATCACCTCCTAGAGATACCCCAGACATACATCCCTTATGTTGACACCCTAATTTTCAAAATGTCTACATGTGATTGTGATATTTTACAATTGTTTTCATGATATAATTTGAAATTTTCCATCACAATGTTTAGTTAAAACTTGAATTTGAATTAAAAAAAAAACTTGAATTTGAATTTGAGAGCAATTAATACATATTTTAAAATGCTTTTCCTCCCTAAATATTGATTCTGAAAATATTTTATTTAAAGATAGGTATATTCTATGAAGTTTGGATATTAAAAGCCTGGAAATAGGCCAGAGGGGACTTGGTGGTTAAAGCACTGGTTTCCACATGGCTGACTCTGCTGTTTAAGTCCTGGTTCCTGTGACTTGAAAGATACTCCAGTCACATGTGTGTACATGCCCAGTATCCTGAGGAGAGAATGAAGAAGGAAGGATTGCGGTGCAGCCATCCCCCTGGGGAGGGGGGTGTGATTTCTCACTTTCCCTCCTTTCTCTGTCTCTCTCTGGCAAGCACACACACCCTATGTCAAAATCTAAAAAGAAAAAAAAAAAATATCTAGAGATGGTCTACCCAGAAAACACGAACCATTAACAAGGAAGCAATCTGCAGGGCATGCCAGAATTTTGTTTACAGCTAACTATTCTTGGCACATAGTTAAAGGCGTAATACATATTTGATGAATGAAGTTAAGAACATTTAGTGCTTACTAGGCTCCAGTCTCTGGCTCAAATGGCCACAATGCAGAACTCAACTGTGGATAAGTACAAGGTCTAATCCACAAAAGCCTGGAAGACAAGACTGAACCAGGAAAGAAGTGTTCTCTACACACTTGAACTCTGCAGATCAGAGCATTGCTGATGAGCTGTGACTCATGGTAATAGCCTTCTGGAATCCAGTTTCTCACTCTGTATAAAAGAACAGAGAGAATTTCAAAATCCATTTGGTCCATTTTAACGTAAACATGTTATCAACTATAAACTAGAAACCAAAATATTACTTTTTGAAAGGGTTTTTGAGTGTCAGCAAGTGTCATGGAGGGTAAGGTGACTGGATCCTACATGGCTGACTGTGTGATTTGAGTCCCAAATGCAGCAGCTTGAAAATCACTCTGGGCATGTGTGCATGTGTGCCCAAAATCCCAAGAGGAAATGAAAGAGAAGAGATTGCTGGATGGTCATTCACCTGGGGAGTGATTTTTTACTTTCCCTTTCTCTTTCTGTTTCTCTCTAGCAAGTGCATATGCCCTGTAGCAAACTTAAAAAAAGAAAAGAAAAAACAGAAAAAGGTTTTGAGTGGGTTCTTAGACTTTGAAAACACTATAAAATTATAAATCATTTTGATTCATTCATTTTTGTATGTCTCCTGTCCTTCATTAGTAGGAATAATTAAGCATGAACCATACAAAATTTTCAAACAAGGAAATTCTTTGATCTTGGGGAACTTCCTGATTTCATTCTTATTTTCTTTTACTTTTAGAGAGAGTTACCTTTTTTCTCTCATCTCACTTTGCAAATTTAGATTTTAATTCTCTTATTTTGGATAAAGGATACTTATAGGATATTTCTAAGGATTCTTGTACTTTTACCTTTTCATGCTTTATTACAGTGAGAGGTATGGCATTAGTAAATAATAACATGAAGTAAAGTCCCAAAGCTTCTTTAAAGCATTGACTTGGAAATGTCTGTAAGTGTTTGAGGATAAAGGTAGGGAAGACTTGAAATTATAAATACCAATAAGCACGTGTTACTTTGATAGTCAGAATAAAAGTTTTTTAAAATGCAAAAGCACTATAGAATGATTTATTTTTTAAATTTCCTCATTTCTGGAGAAACACAGGGAAAGTTTCTAAGTTTCAGTTGTTAAGAGTAGTATTTTTTTTCCACTGGCATGCTCAGTGAATTTAGTTTATCAGCTGTTTTCAGACCGTAGCAATTTCTTTTGAGTGCTAGACTTTTTTATGAGAGTAGCCATAACAGGTGAGAATGGGCAAAGGGAAATTCTCCTTTATTCCCTGGGATATATGACTGTTGCTGGGATAAAACAGATTTTTATCATAATAGCATTATTGAAGGTCATCCTGAAGGAAGGAGAGAGAAAGAATAAGTAAATTATGGAAAAACTTGAGAGTCAGAAATAGTAACCTGTGAATAGGACAATTGTTAATATTGCACATGTATATTCACATAAATATTGGTACAACCATTCTATAAGTTACTGTAGGCCATTTTTCAATGAAGGACAAAAAAATCATGCAACTGGTTTATGGACTTTACCTTTCTTATCCAACACCTACTATCAATAAAAAAAAAAAATGTGAGGGACAAGTATATGTACATTGGGGAGGAACTTGTGTGTCAAGGGTTTGTTCATTTATTCAGCTGAGAAACTGTCACTGCTCCCTGGTCTGCAAGTGAATGGGGGAGCTAGAGAGGTCTTTCACACAGGAAACTCAAAGGCACTATGTCATCTAACATAGTAAGTGGGCGACCTATGGATTGTGGGCCAAATTTTGGCTGCTACCTCTTTTCATATGGCCTGTAAACTGTGGATAATTTTTACTCTTTTAAGTGATCGGAGGGGAATAAAAAACTCACAAGAAGAATAATATTCTGCAGCTCATAAAAATTTTATAAAATTCAAATTCATCATCCATAAATGAAGTTCACTGGAGCATGGCCATGCTCTTTTGTGATAGGTATTGTCTGAATGTCTGCAACTGCTTTCACAGCAAAATGGTAGAGCTGAGTAATCGCCAACGGAACTATGTGGCCTGCCAACCCTAAAATATTTACTATTTGGAACTTCATGGACAAAGTTTTCTTATCCCTGGTTTAAAGGAATACACAGTCTTTGAAATAAGATTTCAAAGGTTAGGACTTTGCTTTGCTTGAATCTTCCAGTTTAGAATTCCCTAGGCACAGGCAGTGATTGATTTTATTCTTAAGAAGAATTTGAGGATCCATAACTCAGAAGTCAATCTGGTGTTGGCGTTACAGACCTTCTACCATAGTTTTAGTAAAAGAGTTGCTACCTGCCTTGGTTTTTGTGATCAACGTTTTTCACCTTTTATTACAGTTTAAGTGCCTGGGATTTCGGTTTTATTGCTGTGGACTTGAGGCTTTGCCATGGAATCTTGCCATATACTTCCCCAGGGTATGGAGTTGTGTCTCACTCTTATTAGTTCTCAAAACAGTAAGTCTTCCCCTATGTCTTCATCCCAATGATTAGATCCATGCTTTCTGCTGTCAGACTACCCTAATACTGCCTCTTTCCTACTTTAATTTTGGATAATTGCCTGAAGCTGGTTTTCCTTGTCATTAATTTTTTGACTTTTTTCCATGCTGAAGTAGGGGCTTTCTCAGATGACTTTTCCTGGTTCTAAGAATTTAGTCCTTCAACATAGCAATTCAAGTTTTGCTTCTGATGTTTTTTGGCCATTAGAAATGATAACTTGCTGTAAACCTTTTGGGAAAGATGGCCCTATTGACTTTATTATCAAGGCACATGGGGTGTTAGTGTCTATACAAGTACTCAGCACAACAGGTGAAATGCAGAGAGGTAGACTCAGGGATTTGTGAAAAGATGGCACATAGATATGCAGAGAGATTGAGAATCTTTCCAGATTTGACTGTGGGCCAATCATGATATTTCTGACTTGAATTTGAGTAGTTTTGACAAGCCTTCATTTACTGGTATCTACACAGACAGAATTAAGCACTGAAAAGGAATTAGAGCAGATTAGGTAATCTCATTCAAGTCTAGTTGTGACCATATCTTAATGGATTGATAGAATTATGTGATCTGTAAACCTGACCTCTTGACCATACTTAGGATTTTACGTGTGTGGCCTCACTCTACAGTGATAGAGGAGGAAGAGTTACACACATTCAAGCTCGTATTTTGGTTCTCCCATTGTGAATTTAGATAATTTACTTTCATTCTCTAATTGTCAGGTTTTCTTATCTGAAAATGGTATACTGCTTCAGAATGAATATGAATGGAATGACATTTGTAAAGTAATTGACATAAGCTGAATAAATGCTAATAATCAGTACAATTGAAACTTTGCTTCCTTCATGAAACCAAGAGGTAAACAGATTTTCTCCACCTTGGTCAAAAATAGGGCAAATAACCTTCTCCTAGAAGCTTTAAATAGTTATGGTGGTGAGAAATTTACATCATAGCCCTCAGAAAACCTGGGGAGTCTGGAGGGAATGGTAAAAGCAGAAGAGAGGAGAATCAGGAACTGCCGACTCAGCTAGAATGTTCTCTTACCTGAATTTATATGTGAGCCACTCAAGTATGGGTGCCCCAATTAAGTAAAGCAAAACTGAAAATGAAAGGAGTGGTATCAGCTATCTATAAGGAAAGTGAATTCGGATGTTAAAATGATCTTAAAACTCTGGCCAGCAGTTAGATTTACATGGCTAATAGGTGGGTTAAATACATTCAGGTTGTGGGGAAAATCAAATGTGGGGTTGCAGAAAAGCAGCTATCAAAATTGCCTAAGAAAGCCTGGAAAGATGATTATTCTTCAGGGCACTTACGACAATATCAATTCATTTGCTTTATGTGGGCTCTGAGTTGCTATTGCCCCATGATTCTAAAAGGCTTACTGAGTCTGAGACTGGAGATCATTGCATTGGATAAGTGCAGCTTCAAGGTACACTTTCCTTGTGTAAACTTATGTCCAATAACTCTGGCTGTAAACTTATGTCCAATAACACTATGTACTGTGGTAGTAAATTTTCCATCTGTGTCCAGATATAGCTTAAGAAAGTAACCTAAGTTTGCCTGGAATAATGTGCTTTAGTCAAAAAGGCAAATCCAGAGGGTTTGATTAAAAAAAAAGAAGATAAAAGAAAAAGAAAAGAAAAAAAGAAATCAAGTCTGTGCTAGTCATGTGTTTATGTTAAGTCTAGGAGTAAATTTTATACTCATTAGGACAATCTGTATATATTCATGTTTCATATTAATATTAAGAGAGCATGATGGGGACCAGCAGTTAGCATAATGGCTATGTCACTGGACTCCCCTGTAGTCGACCATGGTTTGCGTCCCGGACCTGGTGGTTTAAAACTCACGCCAGGCGCATGTGCGTGCATGCCCAAGATCCCGAGAGGAGAATAGAGGAGAAGGGATTGCGGCGTGGCCATCCCCCCTGGGGGGTGATTTCTCGCTTTCTGTCTCTCTGTCTCTCTCTGTCTGTCTGGCGAGGGCATGTACTCTATAGCAATATAAAACCTCTCCAAAAAACAGAAATGCTAAAAAAAAAAATGATGTATTATAAAATATGATAATACTGTTATTCCAATTTGAGACTCAACTGCCTTTTTTTTTTTTTTTTTTGGAGAGGATTTTGCTATAGGGTGCATAGGCTTGCCAGAAAGACTGAGAGAGAGAGATGAGAGAAACAGAAAGTGTGAAATCACCCCCCAGAAGGGATAGACACACTGCAATCCCTTCTCCTCAATTCTCTTCTTGGGATCATGGGCACACATGCTCATGTGCCTGGAGTGAGTTTAAGCCACTGGGTCCAGGACTCAAACCTCGGTCAACTACATGGGAGTCCAGTGACAAATCCATTATGCCAACTGTTGATCCTGAGAATCAACTGCTTTTAAGCAAGTTGACTTGCTAGTCTAGTTTTAACAGATTTAAAAGAACTCTGCTTGAGTATGTTTGTAAATATGTTATTTTAGTTACAGAATCTTTTCTGAGAGCTTAAAACAGGAAAAAATAAAACTGCATCTATTTTAATAAATGAGATTTAAATACTTAAGGACACTTTAGGTAAATTAATGAATGGCATTTATTATCAAAATAGAATTTACTGTTGATTCATTCAGCAAATTATTTAATGAAAATTTACAATTAAGCGGATGGTGATCTAAAATTAGAATCTATAGAAAGGAACAAAGCTATTGTTTTAAAGGAAGACGTGGGTGGAGATAGAATAGGAAACAAATACATTAATAAAAGTATAATAGATTAAGTAGAACTAAGTGCTTTGAAGGCACAAAGCCAGGTGAGAATAAAATATAAAAGAGTAGGATGTGTGGAGAAGGGTCCAAACTTTTTTTTTTTTTTGAGAGGTTTTCACTATAGGGCGCGTGTGCTCGCCAGACAGACAGAGAGAGACATAGAGACAGAAAGCAAGAAATCACCCCCCAGGGGGGCTGGTCATGCCGCAATCCCTTCTCCTCCATTCTCCTGTTGGGATCTTGGGCACACACGCACACGTGCCCGGCGTGAGTTTTAAGCCACCGGGTCCAGGACGCGAACTGCGGTCGACTACATGGGAGTCCAGCGACATAGCCATTACGCTAAATGCTGGTTCCCCAAATTATTATTTTATAAATGTAGGCAGGGAGGTCATCATTGGAAAAATGATGTTTGACCAGAGACTTGAAGGAAAGGAAGAAATGAGTCATGGACAGTTCTGGTGAACAGTGTTCTGGAAAAGAGAGTAGGCACAAAGAGGTGTGTTTGAGAGAAAGAAGACAGGGCTCTGGAGAAGAATGAGGGAAGGTGGAGAACATTAGGATATCAAGAGGTCATGGAAGACTACACCACTTCAACTCTTGTGACTGATTGAAAGGAATTTGCATTTTTACTCTGAGTGAAGTGAGGACCTAGGGACGATGTGGCTTGTTTTAGAGAAACAGCTCTAGCTGCAGTGTCTCCACACTGTAGGAGAACAACACGAGGAGAAGGCCTATGAAAAGACGATGGCAGGGGAGAGAGGCTGGTGGTGTCAAATGGTATGGTAGTTGTGGAGGTGTCCCAATGATTGAAATATTTCTAAAATACAATCTCCAAGATTTGTGGTAGAATTAAATGTGGGATATGAGGGAAAGAGAAGAGTTACCGATAATTCAAGCTTTTCTGTTTCTGTGTACATTGGGGTCAGATTCTACCAGATGATCGTCCTGCAGAAAAGAACGATGAAATCTAAAAATAGGGTTAAGAGTAACTGCCTAATGTTGGAGAACAAAGTATTAATAGAGTGACTTCAGTGAGAAGCTGTATGTTTTCTCAGAGGAAGAGAGATGATTGTCTATGACACCAACTTCCCTCTCTGAGGCTTAAAGCATCGGGCTGAGTGCCTACCAAGTGCCATAGTGTATCCTTACAGTGACTTAGCATACCATGGACAGTGGCAGCGGATCTCTTGCTTTCTGGCTTCAGGAGACACAAAAATAAAGATTGATAACCACAAATGCTGAAGAGTGTAGAGAACCCCAGAAGGTAAAGAGCTATAGCGAGAGTATCTCCCAGTTCTATCCATATCTTCAAGTTTCTTCTGAATAATTAATGTGCAGAGCAGGCTTGGAGCAGCTCAGAATAAAGGCAGGAGATTGAAGGGAAGTTGGAGCTGTCACCTCGGAATGGGATCTGTAATTCAAATCCAGTTTGAAAAATTTACCTGGTAAAATCAAGGAAACAAATTTACTGGAGAAAAATAGAATTCAGAATCTCCATAACAACATTAACTACATAATGTTGAAGATGCAAAAATATTCAACATAGAAAAGTACGAAGAAAATGGGACCTATTTCCTTTCTTTCTTAAGTATAGCAAAGTGGGGAGTTTATTAGCAAAGTGGAGAATAACAAAGCTGGGCATTTATAAGGAGAGGGGAGGAAAAACAGAGCTCCCAAGAAGGGAGGAATCCCAGTAAATGGGTTGTTTGGGACCCATTTTCAAGAGAAAATAAAATTTGATTCTGAGATCAACCAGATGTTTGTACTAACAAAGATTTTAAATTACTAAAATGGCTGTTCTCTATAAAGTGAATACAAAGAAACACAAAAACCTAGGATTTTCAATAAAGAAAATATTATCAGAGAGAGGTACAATAAAAGAATCCAGTGAAAATTTTAGAATAAAGCAATTTGTAAAATAAAAATGTTAATTGGATGGCTTTACTAGCTGAATAAAAATGATAAAGGAAAGATTGACTTAAAAAAATAGATCAACATAAATTTTCCAAAATAAAGAACAAAGAGAAAAGATTAAAAAGAAAACCTTAGTGAGCTCTCAGATAGTATTAGGTAGTCCAACATATAGAAAACTGGAAAACCAGAAAGAGAAAAGAGAAAAACTAGGGCAAAAGAAAATTTTAAAAGAAATTTTAAAAATTCCCAGATTTATGAAAGAGAGAAATTTTGTAGATGCAAAATGTTAAATGAGCACCAAGCAAAATTAATATAAATAAGACTATGTTGAGGTATATTTTAGTTAAATTTTTGAAAGCCAAAGATAGAGTGCATGTTGAAAAGAAGAGAAAAGTGACATGTACATACTCAGGAACAGCAGTCTAATTAACAGCTGCCTTTTCATGAGAAACCATGGAGGCCAGGAGAGAATAAAAGATATTCAAGTACAAAAAAAAAAAAAAAAAAAAAAAAAAAAGGCGGCTAGAGAGAGGAAAGAAAAACACACAAACTGTCAGTTTAGAAGTCTATTTCACTGAAAATATCCTTCAGAATGAAGGTGAAATAAAGACATTTCAGATAACATAAACTAAGAAAATTTATTGTCTGCACACTGGTATTTATTACAAGAAATGCTAAAGTAGGTTTTTTATTTTAATTTTCTTTGTTTTATTTTTGAATTTTATTTTATTGTGGTAAGAATATCTAGCATGAGATCTATTCTTTTAACAAATTTTAAACTGTATAATCCATTATTGTTGACTATAGGTACAGTGCCATATAGCAAATCTCTAGAGTTTATCTTGCTAAACTGAGATATTACACCTATTCATTAGTTTTGTTTTCCATAAATTCTCTAGGAAAAAAAGGGAAGAAATTCAGATTCCCAGTAAAGGATAAACATAATTAGGAATGGTAAATATCTGGAAAACTTGGTTTCAATTTTATGTAATATATCTATAAATTATGCAAGCATTTAAAGCATAAATTATTATACTGTATTGAGGGGTTTATAATGGAAGTATGTGTAATACAAATACAAACACTATAACATAAAGGATGAGAAAACACAAACCTGTAAGTGTCCAAGATATTTCTATTTTATGTGAAATAGTACTGACTTGATGGACTGGGAAGTGTCAGTAGCTGTATAGATGATAATCTCTAAGTGAACCAGCTTTAAAAAATGCAAAATAAGTAAATAAAGAGAGCTGAAATAGCAAAAATAAATTTTGAAATTGAATTCTAAAAATACTCAAATACTCCTCCCCATAAATAGCAAAAAAGAAATAGAGGATAAAGAAAAAATAAGCTGGAGAGTAAAGTGAGTGGAAAGCAAGAAATAAAAGGGCAAATCCACATTCAACTCTATTAATAATTACATTAAATGTTAATAGGGCTAAACACTCCAAATCAAGGTTAATCTTTCTAGAGTGCATTACACACATACACACACACATGCACAAACATGTAACACACACACACACACACACACACAAAGCAAATAGAAACAAGAGCATACTCTATGTCATATAAAAGTGACAAATTCTCAATATAAATACATACGTAGTTGAAATAAATGGATAGAAAAGATACACTATGCAAACAGCAAGCATAAGAATGCTGACTTTGCCATATTAATATCAGATAAAATATATATGAAAACAGAATGCATTACCAGATATAAAGAGAAACTGTTCATAATGATAAAAGGCACAATCCTTCAGAAAGTCATGACATTCATAAGAGCACAGGGGCCCAATAACAAAGATTTAAAAGACATGAGGCAAAAGTTGACAGAATTAAAGGAAGAAATAACTAAGTATACATTCTTAGTTGTATATTTTAAGAGTTCCTTTCAGGAACTGGTAGGACAATTAGCCAAAAGATGAAAAAAAAATGAAAAACATAGATAATCTGAATAACACTATCAATCATTTTGATTTGATTGATATTCATAGGAACAATATAAAACCACAAAACACATTACTTTTAAGTACATGTGGTACTTTACCAGGATAGATCATAATCTGGCAATAAAACAGGTCTCAATAAATTTAAAAGTATTAAAATCACACTGTTGGCTGACAACAATGGGATTAAACAAGAAATCAATAACACGAAGATAACTAGGACCTATGCCCAGACATAGAGAAATTAAATGAGACATCTAAAAGATCATTTTGTACAAGAAAAAAAATCGTAAGAGAAATCAGAGTCTGTTTGAAAAAAAAATATAAAAAACCAGCAACACATATAAGTTTGTGAGATGCAGCTAGTGGTTGAGGTAGCCTTATAGGTCTCTAAGGGCGTGTTGAGTAACAGATTACCCAGGATGGGTGCTTTACTCTCATGGACAGTTCATTTTCAGAATCCCTTCTACTCTGCACTTTGATCCTTTCCAGTAATGATTTTCTTTCTACCTCATACTTTAAATTTCTTCTGAGTTTTTGAGTTACCATTCTTTTCAATTTCCTTTTCTCAGCCCCTACTCACTCAATGCTCAGAGGGGAATTTCAGTCTGGCAATTAGACCACAGAAAAGGGAATTATTGCTTTGTAATTAGGGCAACCATTACTTTTCCTCTTACGGTTTTTTGAGCTCTAGTGTGAATGGGGGAAGAAAAATGACCCTCAGGATGAAAGAGAAAGAAGTGGTGGGGAAGGAAATTAATGGAGCCAAGTTTTGACAAAGAAGGAGCAACTAGGTATAAGGGCACAATTAGAGGAGTCACCATCTAAGTGGGAGTGAGTGCAAAATAGAGACTCACCTTCCTCATACCTGGAGGGAATGAAGGGGCTGGGGAGTTCAGTGGGAGCTCCTAAGTGATTTTGTCTGGTCTTCTCTCTGACAGGTATATAAACTAAGCTATACTTTCTTTCTACAACCACTGCTCTATGTGCCCCTTCAGCCACCATTCCAGAGCCTCCTATGAGCTATGATTAACAGAACTGGGGTTGTCCACACAGTATACTTGGGTCGGTTGCTGGTGGTGGTGATGAGGGGAGGTTGAGCAAAGTCTGGAAGCACAGACGTGCAGCATGTTCTGCTGGGTCATCGGTGAATGACTTTACAACTTCATTTCCATGGTTTTTACTGAGTGACTGAGGGAGAAGAGTCTGCTTATTTTTGATGTTCACAACTGGCTATCTAAGTTGCTCCAGTTTTTGTGTTTTAGATCCTCTTCTCCTTACACTGTGATCATTTGTCTTCCTTTCAAGCACCACAAAAATTAATTTGATTTGGAGTCTTACATTAAATTGTGTTTTTACCTATATGGTGGCTCTGTTCTAAAAATCCATGGGAAAGTGAGTAATTTCTAATTGAAAGTGGGCCTGACCTTGAATCCTGACCCTCTGAGTACAAGTAAAGAAACTGCAATAATAAGAGAATGGGAAAAAGAGACTTGGAAACATATCCCCTAATACTTAATATTACCCATCAAGAAGAATAAAGGCTAACTGCAGATACAGGGAACTTGAGATACAGAGAAAGGAAGTTGTGGAATAGGTAAAATTATTGTTGTCAGTGATAAACTTGTTAAGGTCATCGGCTGAAAATGGAGAGAGCAAAGGCGTTGTGGGAGTTTTCCTTTTACAATGTGTGTATATGGAGTCTCAAAAATAATCTATTTTTGTGAGACTATCTACTGCAAGAATGAAATAGATACTTTGTTTCCAATGGAGAATAATCCATTATCTATAACATCTGCAGAATAAAGATACTGTCAGAAAATTATAATTGAAAAATGAGAAGGATGAGTTTCCAGTCAAAGTTCAGTACTATTCCAAATTGCAAAAGTGGTTTTTGTTTGAATTTCAGACTTCTTAGAAGAAAAACTAAATATTCCTTGAAGTCAAGCAATTTAATTTGAACTCAGAGACAATAAATATGCGTAGGCTATCTGGCCATCTGATTCAGTTAAAGAAACTCCTATTTGAGGTTGTTTCTCATGCTGTGACCAAGAATACCTCCTCCTCCCCTTTCTCAATTCTGCCACACTGCTCCATTTATGCCTTTAGGATGCCAAGATTCAGCAGCAAGGTATCACTTAACTTTAGAAGAAAAATTGCTCAGCTCTATAACTTTAAAAGGACCACGTGTTATGATGTTATGTATGAAAAGAGTTTTCCTGTAAGAAAAGTTGTTTTATAAGCAAAGAATGACCACAGGGAATAAACCATAGTTATTTTACAGAACATTTGAAGAACTTTAACAAAAGAATGTCTTATACCTCAGAATATAGCTCCTTCCTAAAACTTGCTGAGAAAGTCACAAACACTGATTTTACCGTCATCCAGGTTAGAGAGTATCTTTAGCTAAGGCCCCAGCTACCTTTGGTGGTGATTCTATTGATATTCCTCTTATTCTGTTGTTCTGCAGGTCAGATAAAGAGCTCCATAAAAAGCAGGTGACAAGAGAAGAAAATCAGGTCATTCCTTTCTTTTCATTTTCTGGATCTTCCCTGTATTTTTTCTTTATTCATGATAGTATACATGTGTTCATATGTGTGTGAGAAAGATGAGCACCTTCCAAGGGTCTCGTCACACAGTGATCCACTTTTGCAGTCCGCCTGTATATTGGATCTTGAGCACTTGTGGGATGCCCCATGTGTTTAGGCTAATAGAGCTGGGAATGAGGATTCAAACCTGGTCATTTTGTGGGGTCTGGCTTCTCCAGAGCAGTGTATTACCACTGTGCTACACAGCTGACCCTTTGTTGTTTTTTTTTTTTTTTTGGGGGGGGGGGTTATTTGTTTTTAATATAAGAATATTTTATCTGATACTTGTATTATTTGGTAGAAACTGTTACATTCCTTGGGGCTCACAGGAGGCATGGTGGATAAGGTGCTGGACTCCCACATGGCCAACTGTGACTCGAGACCTGGACCTGGCAGCTTATGGTAGGTGCATGTGACTGTGTACACAAAATCTCAAAAAGAGAATGGAGGAGACTGAATTGTAGTGTTGCCATCCCCTACCGTGGGGGGAGGAGGGCGAGTAATTTCTCACTTTCCCTCTCTCTCTGTTTCTCTCCAGTGAGTGAACGTGCCCTATGGCAAAAGCCTAAAAGAAAAAGGAAAAAAAAAAGAAATGTTTACATTCCAGATATCTCAATATTTTAGCTTTGGAAAATACATTCTTTAGTCATTTTCAGAAGTAGGGTATAACACAGAAGGAGCTCTAAGATCTTTTCCCGCTCTCTAAGTGTTGACTCGGGATATCAACCAAGCCAGCTTGCTTTTTGTGTCTACCTCCCAGATGCATGAAGAGTAGCACAGCATCAGGATTGCTTAGAAATTAATTTGATTTTTTTTATCCTTTGAAAATTTATTTTTACTCATTCACATAGCACATTTGAATACCCACTGAGTGCCAGAAATATTACAATAGTTTCCTGCCCTCATTAATATTTGGTTAGGGAGATAAGCAAACTATGGCCCCTGAGCCAAATTTGGCAAGTCATCTGTTTTTGTCAATAAAGTTTTATTGGGACACAGCCATATTCACTTGTTTACATGTTGTCAAGTGCTGTTTTTGCACTAGAATGGCAGAGTGAGTAGTTCCAACCAAGACTGAAGAGCCCTCAAAGCCTGAAATACTTACTATCTGACCCTTTGCAGGAAAAAATTGCTGACCTGTCTAAATTCTTTCAGAAGCAGTAAATCTAGGATACATAAAAACAGTAAGCTCATACATTTTAAAGAAAATTCACAGTGCCACACATGTAATTAATACTTAAAAAATAATAGTAATAATGATTTCAATTGAGTAAGAAATGTATTTGACTGGCTTGTTCATATAGTTATAAAATTGTTAGTAGGTCCAAAGCTGTGTACATGATTCTTGTGTGAAGAATTTATTTTCTCTCTAGCGATTGCAAGGTAGTCTATGGACACAGACAACCATCAGCACCAGGGCATTATGCTGGAAATTCATGGTGCTCATTATTAGGGGGACAGGGGGAGAGGTTGTGACTTATCAATGCAAACATATGACTATGGCAGAACAAATAAAGTATATTTTCTTCTAATGGTGGGCTCATAATACCTTTTGTGGGTTAGACTAAGAGAGAGGTGTTGGGAAAGAGTAATCAAGATAAGAAAGAGGTGCCAGAGGGTGGCATGGAGGTTAAGACACTGGATCCCACATGACCTACAGCATAATTTGAGTTCCAGACCGGGCAGCTTGAAAAAAAAAAATCATGCCAGGCATGTATGCATGCATGCCCCAAGTCTTGAGAACAGACTGGTGGAGAAGGGATTGTGGCATGATCACCCCCCCATGTGGGGTGATTTCTCACTTTCCCACTCTATTTGTCAGTCTCTCTCTGGTGAGCAAACATACCCTGTAGCATGAAAAATAAATACAATTACAATGGCAGCACCTCTAAAATAGTCTTTTTGCCCAATGGGAGTGACTGATGTCACAACCAGATGACTATCCCCTTGGAATCTATTCTTTTTTAAAAAAAATTTTTACATTTTTATTACAATTTATTTTATACATTCAATCACATTATTTAGCTTACAAAGTATTTCAACATGTGAACGTTTCTCCCTAGTCTAGTTGATAAAACTATAAAATATCTTCAACAGATAATACCACATTTCTTTGTCCCATTAATGCTTTACCTTTCTGTTTTTCTTCTAAATGTTCTTCCTCAGATCCTACTCTTTCACACACACGATATCTGGTATTTTCATCCATATACTGTGTTTCTATATCCTTTAGTCTATCAGTTTCAGTCATAGAGTGAGGACACTCAATATATATTAAGGGACATACAATGTCTCTCCTTCATAGCCTGGCTTGCTTCACTCAGAAATAAACCTTCCATATCCTTCCATTTTCTGTCAAAAGCCAGGGTCCTGTTGATTTTTATGGCTGAATAGTATTCCATAGAGTATATGTGCCAGTTTTTCTATCCATTCATCTGTTTATGGGCATTTGGGTTGATTCCATGACTTAGCAATTGTGAATAGTGCTGCAATAAACATTGATGTGCAAGCACTCTTCCGATGAAGAATTCTTCTGTCCTTTGGGTATATACCAAGGAGTGGGATTGCTAGATCATATGGCAGTTCTATTTGTAGATTTTTGAGGAATCTCCAAATTGTTCACCACAGTGGTTGGACCAATTTACATTCCCATAATTTGACTATTATTTGTCATATTTAGGAAATTGAATAATGCTCAGGATAATTGCTTGTTGAAGGGGTCCTGTGAAAGATAGATGAGTAAAAAAAGCATCAATTAAGGTATTGATAGTTTCCTATTTTCACTCACTGAATTGATTGCCTTGATAACTTGGCCATTTACAGTTACAGCCATCTCCAAACCCTGGAGCACTAAACACTGCACATAATTTATACACAAAGGAATTGTCATAAATTACATTTTCTATGAACTTTTTTGAGTATCTCTTATATAAGAAGTATACAAATTGAATATATGTTGTTATGCAGATGGAATGGTAATTAAAATGTTTAGTTTCTGTCAGAGTACTAGACATGCAACCATGACCATCAGCCAGGTTCGCGGTCTGCAACACCACTCATGGAGAATTTTTGTTACATCCATCTTATTCCTTGTAGTCTTTTAAAGAATTATTTTATTTGTTATCATTATTACTATTTTTTAATTTGATGGGTGAAAGAGACAGAGAGGAGAGTGAGAAGCAACACACTAATTCTGGGATTCAAATCGTGGCCAGCCATATGGGAGTTCAGTGCCTTAACTATCACGCCTCTCCCGACTATATAGTCATTTTTGCTTCAAAATGTGTATGACTAAAGCCATAATGCTTTGTACTACTCTCAATTTTTCCTACTTCAGTTGAGTATGTATGGTTCAGACTTTGATGCTTAAGCAGTATAAACCTTATTTGATATTTCATTCATTTATAATTATTTTCATATTTTTATTACCTGAATGTTGAATTAATAACATTTATTATGTAAAATTAATATAGTTGTGTATGACTTCATATTTAGTTTCACACTTTATAACATGCAATTATATAATCACATTTAAAATATAATCTCTTTAATTTTTATATGTATTATCCAACACTTAGGTCCACATTAATTGTGAATTGGCTATTCTCCTTCTTCAAAAATTATAATTAGAAGATGATACTTGTGAAAAAAAGATGATACTTGTGATAATGTATCTGGTTTATATTTGCCTTCAAATACATAGTTAATTATCATAAAGTGATATTTCAGTAAAATAGTCTCCTCTTATTCATATAACATATGTATTCTATTTCAGTCTACTGTGAAACAATACTAAATTATATTCTACTATAGAGCACTTATGCTTTAAAACAAATATCCAAGTGCAGATTGATATTGTGTTATGAAGTTTCTTATGAAACTGCTTTGAAGAAAGTTATGAATTCAAAGACATTTTCAAAACAAAAACATGGCCAAAAGTTGTTTACATTTTTCAGATTAGAAAGAGAATTCTTTTTGTACTGACTACATATTATTTTGAAGACTACAGTTAAAAACTTGGTGGTATTTAGAAAGCATATTTATTCTTTATTTGTTCCTTTTTGTAAAGAAAATAAACCTTAGCCACTTTTATAGTACCTCTTTCCTAATTTAAATCTAGTCAAGGGACAGAAAATAATTGTGTGATTATTCCACTATTTCATGAAGACCTCATTAGAACTTTAATTCTGATTCATTATTCATTTGTACATCCATTTTCAATTCTGTGTTAATTGAGGGTGAGTTGTTTCCTTGTAGGAAAATTTGAGAGAAGATCTTAGCTTCCAAGAGGAAAGAGGCTAGTGTCAGTATTTTCCTTGATTGGACTACTATTTTTTTTAGTAACACTTTCTCTTTACTTAATACTTTTTTATATTATTTTATTTCAAGTTCTTTTATACATTCAATCATGTCATTTAGTCTGCAAAGTGAATATTACAACACGTTTACATTTCTCCCCAGTCCAGTTGATAATAGTATAAAATTATCTTCTACAGATAATACCCCATTTCTTTGTCCCATTAATGCCTTGCCACTTCGTTTTTCTCCTTAATGTCCTTTCTCAGACTCTATTCCTTCACTCACACTCTTCTCACACCATATCTGGTATTAACAACCATTTATTTTGTTTATATATCCTTTAGTCATATAGTTTTGGTCATAGAGTGAGGAAACTCAGTATATATTAAGTGGGGACATACAATGTCTCTCCTTCATAGCCTGGCTTGCTTCACTCAGCAGTAAATCTTCCATATTCATCCACTTTCTGTCAAAAGCCAGGGTCTTGTTGTTTTTTATGGCTGAGTAGTATTTCATAGAGTATATGTGCCACAGTTTTTCAATCCATTCATCTGTTCATGGGTATTTGGGTTGGTTCCATGTCTTAGCAATTGTGAATAATGCTGCAATAAATATCGATGTGCAAATACTTTTCTCATTAAGAATTCTTCTATCCTTTGGGTAGATACCAAGGAGTGGAATTGTTGGGTCAAATGGAAATTCTCTATTTGTAGATTTTTGAGGAATCTTCAAATTGTTCTCCACAGTGGCTGAGCCAATTTATATTCCCACCCACAGTGTAACAGAGTTCCCCTTTCACCACATCACCACAAGCACTTATCATTTTTTGTGTTTTTAATTTTAGTCATTCTGACTGGGGTTAGGTAGTATCTCATCATTGTTTTGATCTACATTTCCCTTACAATGAGGAATGTTGAGCATTTTTTCATATTTTTGGCTATTCGTGTGTCATCCTTGGAGAGTGTTGTTTTTTTTTTTTTTTTTTTTTTTTTTTTTTTTTTTTTTTTTTTTTTTTAATTCATTCTCCCATCTTTTAATAGGGTTGATCATCTTTTTTCGGAATAGCTGCTTGAGTTCCTCGAATATTCTGGTTATCAGTCCCTTATCTGACACATAGTTTACAAAAATATTTTCCCATTCTGAGGGCTGGCGATTCACACTAATTACTGTGTCTTTAGTTTTTAGAATCACTTACCATGATTGCATTTCTTTCGGCCTATATTTCTTCTGTTATGTGAACATGCTTTCAAGGGAAAGGAATGTTGAAGGCCTTTGGCCTTTGCCCAGATTTTTTTCTGGGGCTCTCTGAATACCATCTCTAAAGCATAAATTCTGAATAATTTAGATAAACTAATACTATCTGATTCCAACAAACAGATTTTTAGAACTTGGGTTCAAAAAATAATTTTTTTTCTCTTTTCTTACAATCAGTCACTTTTGTGATCCAAAAATGAGTGGGAATTTCACCCCACCAGCAAACAAGGGATCAATTCCGGGTAGACTCCAACCGGGCATCTTTTAATCCAATTACCTTCTGAATTCATTTAGAGATAGATATCCTACAATTTGATAACTCAGTCCCTCCCACTTCTGAAGGTAGTTGCCAACCTCAGGTCATCTTACTTGGCTTCTGACCAACCAGCAATCAGTTAGTGTTCCCAGCACCTCCCTTTCCTTTTTGGAGTTCATTAATTTGCGACAGTGGTTTGCATAACTCAGGGAAATACTTCCTTATAGTTATCTACTTATTACAAAGAATATTACAAAGAAAAGAGATGAACACATGCATAGGGCAAGGCATGTGGTACAGGTTTCTGTGTACTCTCTGGGCGGGCCTTCTCCAGGAATCTTCACATGTTCTGCTCTCTGGAAGCTCTTCCAGCCTTGTTCTTTAAGTCTTATGGAGACCTCATTATATAGGTGTGAATTGATTACATCAGTCATTGGCCATTGGTGATCAATTTACCTTCAACCCCTATCCCATCTCCCGAGGTTGCCAGGGGCGGGGACTTTAAGTCCCAGCTCTCTGACCCTGCCTTGGTCTTTCCAGTGACCAGGCCACTGTCCCACTGCAACCAACTAGGGACTACTAGCCATCAGCTCATTAGCATACAAATGCCAAGGATTTTAGGAGTTGTAGCCAGGAAACTAGATGAAGACCAAATGTATATTTCATAGTATCTACAATATTACAGAAATCTTTTGTTCATCCTCTTTACATAAACTTAATCTTTGAGTTCCATTTACTAGTTGACTCCTAAAATTATTTTAAAAATTTTCTGTGGGGTTAGTGTTCTCTTATTTTATATTTTATACATAAAGCATAGTATTATTTTTCCTCTTTCATGGCCTTTTACAACAACTGAATAGTCTAAAAATGTAATTATCCAAAAATATTGTTGAATGAGCAAGACCATGTGTAGTACATGTTTTTCTGAGGTGTGTTCAATGGCAATTGAATTATTCAAAACATGCTTCAAGACTGATAGTATTTTTGATTCTGATATCTGGAAAAACAAGCACTACACAAGTGACATGAAATAAAATGGATAATTTTTCAAAGTTAGTCAATAGTACTCTAGTGAAGTGTAATAGATTTGTTAACCTGTTAATAACATGAAATCCAACAGGACTTTTAAATGACTCAAAAGACAAGAGGGAAAGTTATAGCCTGGCAGTGACAGCTGGCAAACTTGTCTTAAATGCTTTTAAGGACAAAATTGATAACAGCCATGATTGGCCACAGTTCAGTGTACCCAATTCCAATGTGCTGTCAACCGTATATGTTTTACTATTGATGAACACTCTAGCTACATTCTTTTCAGATATTTTTGAGTGAAAAAGCTATTTTATTTTAGGAGCAGCACCCATAAGTTTTTCTTTCAGACCTATAATAAAGTATCTCAAAGAGGAATCAATTAATATATTCTCACTTAAGTTAATATTTTTATTAATCATAGTTTATAAATCTAATAAAACCATTTTGGAGTAAAAGAAAAATTGATCAATTTCTTTCCTTTCTTTATTTTTTTTAAAGAGATTTTTTCTATAAGGGCGTATTTGCTCACCAGAGAGAGAGAAAGAGAGAAAGCACCCGCCTGGAGGGAATAGCCATGCCACAATCCCTTCTCCTCTATTCTCTTGGGATTTTGGGCCTGCACACACATGCATGTGGTGTGAATTTTAAGCCACCAGGTCTGGCACTCAAACCACAGTCAATTACATGGGAGTCCAACAACATAACCATTATGCCATCTGCTGGTCCTGAAAACCTGATCAATTTCAATAAAAACATATGAAAAGAATGTGCACACTGATAGGGTAAGTGCTGAATGAACACATACAAGTACTCTATGACATTGCAAGTAGTTTCCATACACCAGATGAAATGTACAGAATCAAATGAATTTAACATCAATGTGGTTTCCAGAATAGCACCTGGGGCTGTGCATTGGAACACATTTCAAGCATTACCTACTCCTTAAATTTCACACACACACACATACACACACACACACACACACATATTCAACCTGAACAATTAAGACAACCCAGTTCTCCAATGTATAGAACTACTGGTCTCATTTATAAGAGGGGTCACACAATTAATATTTCACTTGAAAAATATTTATTGACTGAATCATACATGCCTTTTGTTCTTTTAGGGATATAGGTGGATATACAACAAAAATCCTGTTTTATGAGTTTACATTCTGTGAAGGATAAAAATGGAGATAACAAACAAGACAGGAAATATTAGTTTGTTAGCAAAGTCATGATGCATTTTTGCATAGAAAATTATACTATGACTTTTCCAACAACCTAATTATCATAATTACTTTGGGAGAAAAGTACAGCAGGAAAGGGGGATAAGAAAGATAAGTAATTGAGTGGTCAAGAACAGACTTCCTGAAATGCTATCTGAATAAAGACCTAAGGAAGTAAAGTAGTAGGTCTTGGGGAATTAGGAGGAGGAGCATTTTTAGCACAGGCAACATCTTCCTGGATGATAGCCTGATGAAAAATATTGAGGGCAGAGAAGATGACATTGTGAATGGGCAAAGTGAGCCAATGCGGTAGGACAGGATGCCAGAGGGATGATGGGGCTGAAGGGAAACTTGTTTAGAGCCCTCCAGGTTACTGTCAAGACAGCTGGCTTTGCCTGTGTGTGAGACTGGGAAACTCCTGGAAGGTTTTAAGCAGGGGAGTGATATTCTGATTCCTAATGGAAAGAATCACTCTGCTGGGCTGAGTTTAAACTACAGGAGTTAGGGATAGTAGCAGGGCAACAAGCAGTTGGATAATGGAGTGGTGATGTTTAAACTGGAGTATTTGACTTCCAAGGCTACCTGAAATCTGTATAGAGACATAAGTCTTTAAAGGAATAAATCTACTAACTGCCTGGTAATAAATCTGAGGTCAAGGCATTGTGCTTTACTGTTTCCATCTCCCATTTCGTATCACTACCTTTCATTTTCAAAAAAAAAAAAAAAAAAAAAAAAAAAAAAAAAAAAAAAAAAAAAAAAAAAAGATAAATAAAAGCTTATTTCTCATCCATTCCAGATTTAACAGTGGCACATTTTCCCATGGTGTAAAAATTTCTTGAATGAAAAATGAAGCGATGGGACCAGCAGTTAGCATAGTGGCTATGTTGCTGAACTCCCCATAGTTAACTGCAGTTCGAGTCCTGGACCCAGTGGCTTAAACTCATGCCAGGCGCATGTGCATGCGTGCCCAAGATCCTGAGAGGAGAATAGAGGAGAAGGGATTGCGGCGTGGCCATCTCCCCTGGGGGGTGATTTCTTGCTTTCTGTCTCTCTGTCTCTCTCTGTTTTTCTGGCAAGCGCAAGCACCTAATGAAGCGATGATATTTTACCTTCTCATCTCTTCCCCACACCTTCCCGCACCAGAAAAAGGATCATTCCTATGGGAGATCTCTTTGAAATTAAACAAAACAATGAGATTGAGAAAAATATTTCATTTTATGCCACAGATTTGTGGCAAGTCTCTCTTGATGTATCTATCATCCACCTATTCATCTGTATATCTAAAAATTTAGATTTGGAAAAGATCATTTTCAAAGGGGTCACTTTTTTTTTTTCCAGAGATTTTTGTTATAGGGTCTAGGCACTTGCTAGAGAGACAGAAAGTGAGAAATCACCCCCCCCAGGGTGGATGGCCATGACATAGTATCTTCTCCTCCATTTTTCCTTTGGGCATGTACCTACCCACTGTGTCTGGTACTTGAACTGAAGTTGACTACGTGGGAGTTCCACTCAGGGGTCATTTTTTTTTTTCTTTCTTTTTTTTCTTTTTTCTTTTTTTTTTTTTTGCTATAGGGTGCGTGCGCTTGCCAGACAGACAGAGAGAGACAGAGAGATAGAAAGTGAGAAATCACTCCCTGGGGGGGGGGGGGTGGTGGCCACGCTGCAATCCCTTCTCCTCCATTCTCCTCTTGGGATCTTGGGCACGCACGCACACGTGCCCGGCGTGAGTTTTGAGCCACCTCGTCTGGGACTCGAACCGCGGTTGACTACGTGGGAGTCCAGCGACATAGCCATTACGCTAACTGCTGGTCCCCAGGGGTGACTTTTTAAACAATTATTTAAATTGAAAAAATAAGAGTAGACTTTTCTGACAGAAAGTAAGTCTAATCATGGGCATCTGGTTTGGTAATGAGAATCAATATTTCTAGTTTCATTTGTACTTTCCATAAATTGAATTAACTCTAGAGCTTTAGGACTTTGGGCACCAACAGCCTGTGATAAGTAAGTTTTCCGAAGTATTTGTCAAAGTTATTAGAAAAATAAATTATTCAGAAAAAAGTTGTAATTTGATTTTTCCTCCCCCCCCCCAATTGTTCCTGATGGAATATGGTGCTTCGAAGTGAAAGAGTAATAAATTTACTGAGTAGCAATTTAGGAGATGTTGGTAATGGTTTTGGGGGCAGGCTAGCTGACTGGCTGGCTTTCTTCTTTCATTTGCCACATGGCATATGCGCTCACCAGGAAGGAGAGAAAGAGAAAGAGAGAAAAAGTGAGAAAGTGCTCTCCATTGGGAATGTTCAGGCTGCGAGTCCTTCTCCTCCTCTGTTCCCTCCTTTTGAGATCATGAGCCTGCATTCACATACACTTGGTGTGTTTTTCAAGCCACTGTTTGGGACTAAAGCCGTGGATTTGGCCTTGTGGGATCCAAATTTTTTTACCACCCTGCCACCTGCTGGTGTGGGGTATACTTCCTTTCTTTCTGTCTCTCTCTTTCTTAGAGAAATTTTTGCTATAGGGTGCATATGCTTGCTGAAGAGACAGAAAGAGACAGACAAAAAGTGAGAAATCACCCCTCTGGGGCGGCCATGCCACAGGTCCCTTCTCCTCCTTTCTCCTCTTGGGAATTTGGGCATGCACGTACATGTGTACATGTGCCCAGCAGGAGTTTTAAGCTGCCAGGTCTGGGACTCAAACCACGGTTGAGTATGTGGTAGTCCAGCAATGTAACCATTAAGCCATCTGCTGATCCCAGGCCAGGAGTATACTTTCAATAAATTAAGGAATATAATACACTGTAAAGTTATATGCAATTCAATGTAATATAAACAAGATTATGATGATAATAAATAAATTTTAAAAAAAGAAAAGAGAAAAATGAGCCCAAAATCTATTGATAAGTGAAAAATAAGACAAAAAGGTTTGAGGTTCATAATATTATGTGTTTGAAAGAATTAAGCGTTTATTATTTTATAGTTTATTAAATTAATTTTTAGGCTAGACAAATATGAATTTTTGTCATAAAACTTGATAGAGCTATAAAATTAGTAATATTAAAAAAGTCTATTCTAACCTATTTATGTGATTAAAATGTTTCAATACTTATATCTAGAAAAAGAAATAAAAATAAGATAAATTGCTGTTAAACCTATAGCATAAGTTTCTTCTATGGATATGCCAGTTAATTGGGGGAGGAATGTTACCATTTATATCAATAAAATATGCAAATTCAATACAATTTTACATTTTTTTCTTTAATTATTATGAAGTATTTTTATGTTTTGTGTTGTTTACATCAGTTGTATTTCACTAAAACGGAACAATAACTTCCTTCAAAATATATTTAGTAATGTTAAAATGTTATATGTTTTAAATAAAAAAAAAATTATAGGCATGTTTTTACTACAAAGAAACTGTCTGCATCATTAGTAGGATATTCTAAGCCAGAACTGTCCAATACAAATATAATTTCAGTAGAATTATATATGGACGCTTCATATAGAATGTTAAATTTATGTTAAAAATGAAAAGAAACAGTTGGAATTTATTTTAATAATATTTTATTTTAGCTAATATGTCAAAATATTATAATTTCAATGTCATACCATCAATATAAAATTAATGAGATAGTTTAAATTTATTTTCATATTGGTATGAAAAGCTGAAATTTGGTGTACTTTTTTAACTGTGGCACATCTCTATTTAAAGTAGTCATGTGTGTGTGTGTGTGTGTATATATATACATATATACACACACACACACACATATATATATATATATATATATATATACACATTTCTTTTATTATTTTTTTGGAGAGGTTTTTGCTATAGGGTGCGTGCGCTCGCCAGAAAGACAGAGAGAGACAGAGGGATAGAAAGCGAGAAATCACCCCCCCAGGGGGGATGGCCACGCCACAATCCCTTCTCCTTCATTCTCCTCTCGGGATCTTGGGCACGCACGCACATGAGCCCAACATGAGTTTAAGCCACCAGGTCCAGGACTCAAACCGTGGTCAACTACATGGGAGTTCAGTGACATAGCCATTATGCTAACTGCTGGTCCCTAAACTAGTTATATTTTAAAAAACTTTAATAGCCACATGTGGCTAGGGGATAAGGCTGTTGCCTAACTACAGCATAGTTCTAAATTTTAATACATTTTATTTACATACATAAATTTCAGTTGGGAAAAATAGAGAGGAAAATACACAATTAATAAGCAAAAGAAATATTTTATCATTTCCAACCATTAAAATATGTATTCATTTTATATATACCTTTTAAAGAATTATTTGGTATGTTTATTATTATTACTTAATCTGCTATAGGGCACATGCACTCACTAGAGAGAAACAAAGAGATCAAGAGAAAAAGTGAGAAATCAAGCCACCAAGTCTGGGACTTGAACCTCAGTTGGCCATGTGGGGACACAATGCCTTAACCATCACGCCAGCTGCTGGCCCCATATTCAAATAGATTTTTATTTGAAAGATGGTGGGGTTAAATCAACATGATGTTTAGAATTCAGGAATATGTGTAGAACCCAAAATCATCCTTTGCATCAATATAAACTCATAATGGAAATTTTTGTTTTGACTTAGAAATCTTTAGAAGCATGTGGACGAACATATTGGGAGACTGGAGTAGGCTCTTTCGATAATACTGCAAAGAGATAAAGGTAACTTGGGCCAGATGTTGAAATACATCAGAATTACGGTGTATTTTTAAGTTTCAGGTTACCATACAAAGTTTTCAAGACAAATGGGGGAGTTGCTTTTCAATTTTGAAAATATTGTTAGAGAAGGGATCCTTTGGATTCTCATTGGGAATATATGATATTTAGAATCCACAGTACAGTATAGAGATTTAAAAAAAAAATAGAACCTCATGCAATGTTGTATTATTCTCAATAGACTTCCCATAATTGCTATATCTCAATGCCATTGGGACCTGTGCTAGTACTTGAAGCATGACAGCAAGTTGTTTGTGGTGGTTTGGCAGGACTTCAATCTGTAATTGTGAGCATTTCCTCAACATCTTTTGGATTGCCTCTATTATATTTGGGACACTTTCTAAATTGCAGTTTGGTGCTCAGCCTGTCTGGTATATATTTTTCAAACACTCAATCCCTACCACAGAAAATTGGAGATGACACACATATCAGATAGTTCTATCCGATTCAGCTCTGGATTTCTATGGATAGACGGCAGTTTAAATGATTTGAAATTGGGTTGTCATCCAATTTTTTCAGGTTGAACGCTTGTAAGTCTATGCTCCTTCTCACCAAAGCCTCTGAGGAAAGATTAGAGCAATTCCTTTCTCATGATTTCTGTTGATCTTCTATTTCCCTATGGAATTTGTAGTCTTGGAAGAAAGATATCTTAAGGTGGTGAAACTCTTACTCATCTTGGTGTAAGTGAATGCTTAGATTTTTTTCTCCAAGTCCCGCAAGTGATACTTCCTTTGAAGAAATATATAGTTTCAATGTGTCCATGATTCTAATCTTTATAGTTAGTATTCCAGAGTCTCATATTCTAGTTAAGTCTTAGGACTTTTCGTAGTTATAAATTATAGCCATTGCTAAATTTCCTTTAATATTCATATTTATTATTTCTACCAGGCAGGACTTTTGGTTTGGTTAACAGAAATTCCTGGAGTTTCATTATACTGCTGCTATTAGCACCTTCCTTTTAAAATACAGAGTCAAATCGTATTTATAATGGTTGAATCTTTTCTTATTTATAAAGCCTATTAGACTACATATAAAATAGAAACTTTTATGCATCTTTGCTTGAAGCAGTTTGTCAGGGTGGAATGAATCAAATTTGATATTCTCACCCTTGGGGATGAGACATTTATTGACACTGGGCATATAAGTAGTGTTAAAGTCACTCAGGTATGACAGGCAGTCCATTCCCTGCCATATGCAAATAAAACCCTAGATTAAACCATGGAGCTCTGAATAAAGATTTTTGAGCTCTAAATTTTTAGACTTTTTCTTTGGCAACTGATGTATTTTTTTTTCTCTCAACGTGCATATTTCCAGTAGAGACAAAACATATAGTTCTGAGGGGTAACACATTCTTAGAAATTTAAATTTCAGTTCATTTTGGAGATGCTTCTTTTCCACTTTATTCCTCTCTTAACTGCCTTCATATAATTTGTTTACATGCTTATATGCTATACATAGCATAAACTGTGTAATAGAAGCCATGTGTGCATATATAGGTATGTGTGTATATACTATAAGCCATATATCTAAAATATATCTTCTAAGCATATGTTATATATGTTATGTATATATTGCATATAAATATTATATACTCTGTAAACGTATAAAGTTTTAGAAAAATTTAATAGAAAATTCTGAGAAACTTCTTATCTCTAATCCTTGAGGATTGAAGAATACCCTATGAAAAATGATAGCACTGAACACTATCAGAACCCAGGATATAGGAGGTGTGTGGTGGGAGTGAAGTGTACCTGTTTTCACAACTACTTGAAATTTGAGTTCTTTGGCCAGAGTATCTATGTTTAGTTTCACATGAGAGAAATACTTGAATGCATTTTTAAGTTTTCACCTTTTAAAAATAATTGAGTAGAATAATTTCCAGAAAAGAAGTTTTGTTCATTGCCTTGGGAGACATAAGATTTCCAAAGAAATTGTATAGATATGGTAAACCTCCAGGACAGACTAGTATAGAATTTTTTATCATGCATATTCATGCATGATATAGTCTACAGTATTATATGAATTCTGCCAAATTACTCATTTTACTTCCTCAACCACCTATTCAATTCACATTTATTGAGTGCCAGATATTTGCAAGAAGCTTTATGGGAACTAGAAATATGGGTGTCAGTTAAAATTCCACAATGAACAAACTTGATCTAGAGGAAAATACCATTGTATAAACCAATTACTTCATTTGCATTAGCTTGTTTTACATAATATAAGGTAGAAGGAACAAACCATGTCTTGGTAAGCACAACAGCTCATACTGTCAGCTCTTTCAAACAAAATGATTAGTGGTATGGTCAGGCGTGGTGGTGCAGTGGTAGTGCTCTCAAATGCAGAATCCATGAGGAAGATCAGGGGTTCCGTTCCAGGTGGATATGCACATACATGTCTGTGATTTGGGCTCCCTGAGACATTCAGTAAGAAGATCACCAATGTTATCCTATGCATTTCTTTATCTCTTTCTATCTCTCACAGTCATAAAAGGAAAAAAAAAGAAAACTTTAAAAAATTATTAGTGGTAGCCTTTGGAGACCATGTTTATTCCAACATTATTGTTATTATTTTATATTAAGGATGGTCATGAGATTGGTTTATAAGCAGTATAAGAAAACAAGTATCTTTGTAATCATGGTTTCTTTTCTGGCCTGATTTTGCTCAAAAATCTCTCACATGATTGTGTATATATAATTCACCAGATTTGGATCTGAATGGTTCTTGCTATTTTAAAAATCAAATTTACTCAAAGAGGGAAAAATGATTTGCTTCATTTAAGATAATTAAGAGGTGACTAGAAAAGAATCCTCCAAAATATTTTAAGCAAAGTACCAAATAAAATCTCAATACCATTTCCAAAAATACAATCTAAGATAAAACTGTCTCCACACATCCATATATACACATGCATGCATGGGCACTCACACGTCCTGCAGTAAGAGTTCACCAGCATCAGAATCCCAACAGCATGGCCAAATACGAACAGTATCAAGCTAGAGGGACGTTTAGGAGCACTTTATTTTTGAAATTTTTTTTCTTAATTCATGACAGAGCTCATGTGCACACTCATGAGAGAGAGAGGGAGAGAGAGAGAGAGAGAAACACTCTTCATGGAGTCTGGTCATACTGTAATTCCTTTCCTCCAGATGGCCAGATCCTGGGCACACTCACTAGTGCGCAGTGTGTTTCAGAACCTTGGTCACCATGTGGGATCCAATTTCTCTTAAATAGTGTATTCTGTGCCACAGAGGCTGCCCTAGGAGTACTTTTAATAGTCAGTCTTTACAAGGAAAGTTTAACTTTCAAAATTATTTTGGAAAGACCAAGAAACAAGTTGAAATCTGAGCCGGTTTAGTTACCTAATTATAGTCCATTATATAAACCAACCTGTGACTCTGCCAGAACCTGTTTCTACTTTGGGAGAATGTTGATCCAATTTGTTGACTAACGTATAGATACTTTTAATTTTGTTTTAGGTTAGAAGTCTACAGCTATCCTATCTTGGGGATTATTTTGTCCTCTCTGTTTTATGTAAAAATCAGGTTTTCAAAAGGTTGCAAACACTTTATTTTTGATTTTTTCCTTGATTTGTTACTATGGGTTTGATTACTTTTTGCTAGTCATTATTGTCAAATGTTGTGCTTTGTAATTTAAACCATTATTTTTGTAAGATTTCATTTGTAAATTAAAATAATAGCCAATTATTGTTAAATTTGTATAATAAATTTAAAATTTCAGTGATTACTCAGTAGTCACAGGTAAAACAAAAGTAAATCACCCAAGGCAATATTTTGGTGGGGATGATATTCATTTGGAATTATATTTTTTTAATTAATTCATTTTTGTTTGTTATAAATTATTTAGCTTTTGTTTTTGCCTTATAAAACCAGTTCTAGATATTCATGGTAACACTTTACTACTAATAATATGTGGCTTTTTTTTTATGGGATTCAATAATGGAATGCTTCCAGGGCCATCAATTGGCACAATGGCAATGTCGCTGGACTCCCATGTAGTCGACCACAGTTCAAGTCCCAGACCCGGTGGCTTAAACTCACGCTGGGCATGTGTGCATTAGTGCCCAAGATCCCAAGAGGAGAATGGAGGAGAAGGGATTGTGGCATGGCTATCCCTCCTGCGGGGGGTGGGGGGTGATTTCTCACTTTCTGTCTTTCTGCCTCTCTCTGTCTTTCTGGTGAGTGCATGTGCCCTATAGCAAAAACCTCTCTAATGATTAATAATAATAATAATAATAATAATGGGATGCTTTCAAAAGGAAGCATTGTGGTAGTTGTAAGCTAGACGGTCATGACATACAAAGGTCATTGAATTCACTGAAATGCATATGTTAGTTAAGTCAAAATAACAGGTCACATGTTTCTTCCTCTGTGAATATTTTTAGGGAGATTCTTTCATCATACTTTAGTTTCTGTATTCCCTCTGCACTTCAAGTATCTCAGCATAATTATTAGTTTCAATGTCATCTTCATACTGGCCACCTTTTTTTTTTTCTTTTTCCATGAACATCATCATTTATTTATTTATTTATTTATTTTAAACAAATTATTTACATGTTAAAATGTTTTTACCTCATAATCATTTTTTTCATTTCATTTTCTTCCATACATTCAATCACATTATTATTTATCTTACAAAATGGACATTTCAACAGGTGAGCATTTCTCCCTAGGACTATTGATAAAACTACGAAATATCTTCAACAGATAATCATCTTAAAAATGTTTTCAAAAATAATAGTTTGTTTGTTTGTTTGTTTATTTATTTATTTATTTTAATTTGACCAGAGAGAGAAAGAGAGAGAGAAAGAGGCAAAGTGAGAAAGGAATCAGCCAAGTTCAGGATTTGAACCACAGTCAGTCATGTGGGAGTCCAGAGTAACATATAGCTTTACAGTGTATTACATTTCTTCTCCCAGCATGATTACCATGGATAGACAAAGACATTACTATCCACTCATCATCATCAAATAGCTTTTCATCATTTTTTCAGATTATTATTATTATTATTTATTCTCATTAGTTTTTAAACATGCAATCACTATATATCATTTTACAAAAATATTCTCCCATTCTGAGGGCTGTTGATTCACACTTGTTACTGTGTCCTTTGCTGTGCAGTAACTTCTTAGTCTGATATAGTCCCACTTGTCTATTTTAGGGGTTATTGCCTGTGGTTTGGGAGTCTTACTTAAGAAGTCTGCCTACCCCAATGTCTCCCAGAGTTTCCCCAGTATTTTCCACTAATATCTTTATAGTTTGAGGTCTTAGGTTCAAATCTTTGATCCATTTTGAGTTGATTTTTGTTAATTGTGAAAGATGAGGATTTAATTTTATCTGTCTGCAGGCAGATACCCAGTTTCTCCATCACCATTTGCTAAAAAGCTTTTCCTTTTCCCAATGGATTGCCTGGTATCCTTTGTCAAAAATCAGTTGGCTGCAGGCTTTGGGGTTTATTTCTGGAGTCTCTATTCTAATCCATTGGTCCACCCGTCTTTTTTTTTTTTGTGATTCTGGCCACCCTCTGAAAGCATGTCTTTTTCATCACTGTATTTCCAGCACTTAGCATCTACACACAACCTAGAATAAAGTAGATATTCAATAAATGATTGTGGAATGAATGAATGGTTAGCTGAAAACATTTCTTTGTTTGTTTGCTTGTTTTTAGGTTTTTGCCATAGAGTACATGCACTTACTAAAGAGAAACACTAGCAGGGAAAGTGAGAAATCATTCCCTAGAGAGGATGGCCGTGCCACAATCCCTTCTCTCCCCTTTTCCTCCTGGGTTTTAGGGCACACATGCACATGCAGCAGGTGTGATTTTCAAGTTGTCTGGTTTGGGAATCGAACCACAATTGGTCATGTGGGAGTTCAGCACCTTCATCACCATGCCACCTGCTGGTAGCTGAAAAACATTTTAAGTTCTTTTCCTTATCAGTTACTTTTCCAAAATTTAAAAATGCAAATTTGAAAGAGCAATTAAAGATGCCTAGAATAGACCAAGAACAACTGTGAACTTCCTCAAATTGTTATTCAAATTTGCAGATGGAGTTCTTTTTTAATAAATAGGGAATTCAACTAAAATTACAGATATTGGCCTTCTTTATCTGAGGATACTTGCTCACAACCCAGTGACCAAAATAAAAGGCAAATTCCTAGAGTGACAAAAAGATTTGCTGATATTTGCAAGGCAAAAGAGTATAACAGGCACCTCTCTCAGGCCATGCAGTGCTTTCCTGCTGTTTCGTTACTGTCCTGCTCATTGAATCATTTCTAGTAGTAGAATTTGTACTCTTTAATGCAACCTGCTCTATGGCAAGGACAAGTAATAGATCATGATATCAGATCACAACTTCTGGGCTCTAGGACATTTTTAATCTTGCAGCTAACATGGATCTATTATAAATAACTACACATAAATGAGCTCCTTTGATTTTGAAGTGGATGTTTTCCTTTTGGACAGGGAATGGCTTGCTTGTATGCCAAAGCTAATAGTCATGGGAAATTATTGAATTCCATGTTTATTTTTGTGATACATGGACTGAAATGATTTCTATTGCTTTATGAAAATACAACTTTTAAACATTTATTATAAGAATTTGGTGTGAATGATAACCAAAGGCTGTTTTCATAGTGCTACAAGTTCTCTCTCATTGAAAATAAGTTTTCATTCTAGAATTCTGTTGAAGTAAAAATAATACAAAATGTACTTTAGGTCATGAATTTTAAAGATGTCAGATAGCAGCATAAGATCCTTGGAGCTCAGCGAACATAAATGTGTGTTGCTCATTTTCTCCTTCGCTTTCAGAGGATCTTTTTTCCTGAGTTAATTTTGGGTAAGAGTAATTTAATTGAGATATAATGAGATGTAGTTTGTGGAGATAAGATGTTCGGCAGAGGTATTAGTGGTTGTGCTGCATGGCACAGTTACACATGTAGTGTAAAGTAGGTTAAAAAGGGGGGCCAGCAGGTGGCGTGGTGATAAGGTGCAGACTCCCACACGGCCAATCATGGTTTAAGTCCCAGATCTGGTGCTTGAAAATCATGCCAGGCACATGTGTGTGTGCCCGAAGTCCCAAGAAGAGAACGAAAGAGAAGGGAACATTCCCTCCTGGGGGGTAATTTTTCACATTCCCTGTCTTTATTTCTCCCTGACTCTCTCTTTCTGGCAAGTACATGTACCCTAGAACAAACACCACCCCCCCAAAAAAAAAAAAAAAAAAAAGGAAAAGGAAAAGACTGAGAAATATATTTTCCTATTAGAGCTTGTATTTTCAGAGCTACCAGGATATGTCTGGGTAGGTATGTAAACCTGGGTTGTGACCATTTACTTATTGTTTATCAAATACATTTCATTTGTGACAGAAATTGGCAAAGAGTAAGAGGTGTGATTGTATTTATATGCTAAGATTTTTTTAAAATTTAGATAGTCTTGATAATTCTCTTGCTGTAAATGTGAATTCTTTGAACATTTTTGAGAAGGCCTGAATTATTTTATTTGGTTCCTAGGAGTCAGGCTAACTTAGTAGTGATTCTAGTAGACAAGTACTGTTATTTTCTGGAGCATCTTTCTGGGAGATACCTGATAAGTATTCATGTATCAAAAAGACAAGTGGATGAATGCTCTCTAATTTGTGCTTATCAAGAACAATAATTACTACATTTTACATATCCATTTTGGGATAATGTATGCATGCATAAAAATAAATACATTTCCAGCTCAATGAATTTTTGTTGGAAGAATGATTTTGAGACTGTAAGCCAAGCTTTTGTCTATTATTAACCAAACTACTTCATTAAGTAACAGGAAGGAAGGCATTGAAGGTACATTTTATAAAGAGAAATGATTTCATTACAATGAACAGTCTTCCACAGTTGTTCAATGAGATCAGAAAAATAGCTTTGCGTTATACCTGCAAGTAGCTATTTAGAAAAGTATAGAAAAAGCTTACAGTTGCAAAAGTTTCTGTAAAGAACTGAAGTGATTAAAATGTGATTCTTTGTGTGGCACTGTGAACATCATTTCATTCTGGGTAAAGTGATAAATTCTGTGTGAGCAGGCTTTTTATTTTCCTTATAAAGATCTTCAAACTGAAATCGCATCACTAACTTGAACTTCACATGCAGATCTAACTTATTCTTTGAAATAGTTACTGAGGCTCTTTGCTCTTCTCTTGGTCATGATTACTGCAATTGTACTCTCCTCCCCTAAATCTGCTATGGTATTTCTACATGGTGGAATAAAACATCTGCAGTAAGTGAGAATAATAAAACTAGTATCCTATGCTTACACTAATGATTTATTATTGAAAAAATAATTTTAGTCATATAAAATGGAGAAAACTTTGTACAAAAGAATACTTTATTTTTATGTTAGTATGATTACTCAATTCCCCTAAGCATGTGTGTATACATTTAACGTCTCAAATCATTTCTTTTCTCTGGATTTATTTCCCTTTTTCTTTTAATTTTTAAGAATGTGTAATATATCAAAGTAATTCTGTTATATTGCTTGAGATGCTCATATTATTATTATTTTTTTTAAAGAGGTTTTTGCCTTAGAGAACTTGCACTGGCTGGAGAGACAGGCACAGGCAGTGAGATAGAAACTGAAAAATCACTTTCCAGGTGGAATGGCCATGCCACAGTCCTCTATCCTTCATTCTCCTTCCAGAATCTTGGGCACACATGCACATGCACCTGGCATGATTTTCAAGCCACTGGGTCTGGGATTTGAACTGCTGCAGTCGGCCATATGGTAGTCTACCAACATAACTGCTGTGTCATCTGCTGGCCCTGCTTGAGAAGTTCTTTAGGGTTCTAAATCTATAGCTAATCATAAATCTATAAATCAGAGCTCTAATTCACATTGCAAAATACTTTTATATTTATCATTTAAATAATATCTCAGGCATGCTCATGCATAAGAAGGTATGATTTACCATCAATATCTCAGGCTCCTCAGCTAACTTCCAGAGTGTTCTGGCTCACTGTACTTAGTTCACTCCTCATCTTCACTGCTATGTTGCCTCTTCCTTATCTCCTATGGATGTGGGGACGTTGACAGAAGATGTCATGGCAGAAGGGGCAGGTGGCCAGTGGATCCGTAAAAGGAGGTGACCGATGTGAAGGAGGAGTAGAGGTGGGTGAGTGGCAATCAACCAGCACTGCATCGATCCTGATGCTCGGAGAACAGGCGGGGGATGTGGATCTGAAATACACAAACCACTTTAGTTGGCTTCTGAAGCCCTAAATATCAGTTTGACAGAAAATGACTACTTGTTCCAGCAGACAACTGCCTTCCAAGTGCAAGCTTTACAAAAACCTTTTATCAGACCCGGTAGAGTTCAATGAATAAAAGGAGGGGCAGTGCAGTGGCAGAAAATGTCAGACCATAAAGGCTGGTCTGGAAAATCCTTTGAAATGTCTGCTGCTGGTGATGTTGCAGAAGCAGGTGATGGCAAGACATTAGAAGTTAAAGTCAGAGACGTTTATTCTATTTTATAGTGCTAAGAACAGGCAATAAGAGATTTACCTTCTTAACACCTTTTTAAGTGTGTAATATAAATTGAAACCTTTGCACATGGTTGGTGGAAATGCAAAACA
The DNA here is from genome assembly GCA_026018925.1 of Tupaia tana. Taxonomy (NCBI): domain Eukaryota; kingdom Metazoa; phylum Chordata; class Mammalia; order Scandentia; family Tupaiidae; genus Tupaia; species Tupaia tana. The sequence continues at coordinate 46,521,626 of JAKSZU010000002.1, read as the reverse complement.
GCCACTGTGGAAAGCAGTTTAACGGCTCTTCAAAAAACTAAGAATAGTACTACCATAAGATCCAGCAATCCCACTTCTGCATAAAAGAATCATAATCAGGATCTCAAAGAGATATTACTGCTCCTATGTTTATTACAACAGTGTTCACAATAGCTAACCCCGGGAAGTCAGAGGAATTTCTATAAGGAAGGACAATTGGGTGTGTGGTGCCAACTGGTAGGAGTGTTGGAAATGCCTGATGGCATTTAGCAGCATGGCATGTTGGAAGAGAAGGGGCTGAGTTGAGGAGGTGGCATATTTGCACAGAAAGAGGGCATCAATGAGAACTAATTGCCAGTTCAAGATGCTCAAGGAAAAACGAAACATCAAGTTTTGATGGAAATGAGGCACATTCAAACTACTCCCTCTTGACTGAAATTGATATCCAAGGCTGCGAGGGCAGGTCTGAGTAAAGCGTAGGGGTACAGGGAAGGGATAATGGAAGTCTCATGCACATTGGGGCATACTCAGAATTGAGGCAGAACAACGAACCTGTGCTTAACCCTGTGAAATAAGATTGGTGGAAATCAAATGGAGAAACGGGCTGTTGTAAGAGGACTAGGATATAAGGCAAGTCATTCATCCTTGAGTAATGGGGTGCTGAGGGACTCTACTCTCCTTCAATGCCCCAAAACTGGCAGTTTGTCTCTAGAATCTGTTGACTCCAAGACACAGTCCAGATAGTGGTTTTGCTCATTACTTAAAGGGTAGAATGTACAGATATTTAGTGTTCAAGGAAAATAACTCAATGGGGATGACTGGGATTGAAAGACTGTATTCTATAAAAGCTAGGCCATCAACAAATAGAAAAGAATAGCTCAGTAAGCTATTCTCAGGTTGAATTTTTCTTTCTTTTTTTTTTTTTTTTTAAGATTTCTGCCATAGAATGTATATACTCACTGCAGAGAGACAAAGAAAAAGGGGGGAGGGAGAGAAATCACACCCCCTGGGTGTATGGCCACAACACAATCCCTTCTCCTCCATTCTCCTTTCAGAATTTTGGGTATGCACACACATGTGTCTGGTGTGATTTTCTAGCTGCTGGGTCTGGGACTCGAACTGTGCTTGGCTAAGTGGAAGTCCAGCACCTTAATCACTACACTACTTGCTGTCCCCTCAGGCTGAAAATTTTAGAGTAGGTTTTGCTGTTTTCCTTCTGTAACCCTAATTTGTGCTAGTATTATTAAATAATAAAAATATGAAACTAAATAATCTTTTTTTTCTTAGAGGTTTTTTGCCTTAGGGTACTTACACTCACAGGAGAGAGAGACAGAGGCAGTGAGAAAGTAAGAAACCACCCTCCAAGGGGGACAGCCATACCCCAATCCATTCTACTTTATTATTCTTCCGGATCTTGGGCATACACGCACACACACTCAGCATGATTTCTCAGCTGCCGGGTCTGAGATTCGAACCGCAGCTGGCTATGTAGGAGTCCAGTGATGTAATCACTATGCCATCTGCTGATCCCAGAAACTAAAGCAATGTATGAAAAGATGTACTGCAATATAATGATTGGTGGTCAAGTAGTGGACAGCCTAGGTTTTATATTTATTTCATTTAGTACTGTCCAAGGCCTTTATGGCCACATATTCCCTTATCTGGAGGTAATCTGGAAGGAGCATTTAAACTGGAATAGATACTTCCCACTAAAGTGAATCGACGGAGCTCAGCATGCCTGAGGACATGCCATACCTTGTGTGTTGAAGGAAGAGAAGATTCCAAATGAGCCTGCTTAATTCAGCCTGCCCAACTGCATATTTATGAGTTTGCCTTTATTTTTTTTTAAACTTTGATATTACATGTGCAGCCTGTTTTCTCTGCTGTTTTTCTAAACTCCTTGTTCTTAACTGTAGCATGTACATTCTTTGCTGTATGCTTTTGTTAAAACTGCAAATTCTTACACACTCATCAGGAGATTTACTTTTTGTCTCTGTTCCTCTGTGTGGCAAATCATTTTCCACATGTTTAACATTTTTAATTAGTGAAATAGTAAATCTATCATGATTTTGGAATATAACTTGGGGGAAAGTTTTTGCAAAAATGAGACTCATTTGTGTTCCTAAGAAGGGCAGAGTAGAATTTGACAGCAGAACCTTGCACACAATCACCCCTGAGGTCAAGAAGAGGAATTGCAAAGCCTGATTTCAATGCACTATTTTTTCAACATTAAAAAGATAACAAGTCTGCACATTAGACGTTGTAAAGATTTTGCAAGTTGAGGTACTTGGAGGGACTCACCGATTCAACAGAGCACTGGCATAGGTTTTTATTGACAGGCAAATCGTGCAGTAAGAGAAACGTCAAGGTAAACACTGCAGTCCAGAGACATCCAGTTGTAAGCTTATCTGGGTCTTTATTCTCCCAAGGACACACTTAGTGTCCAAGTTAAACCACCAAATTAGTGCAAAGGAGTCAAGGCAGACATTCTCAGCAGGGGTGCTTATGCCACTCTCTCATGAAGAAAAGCAGGCTAACAAGTTATAGCAGGTGAAAATCATCAGTAAGCAAACTGGCCCTTGGGGGATCTCCAGGGGCTTTTTTTGAACTTTAAACTGCAGTATCAAAAATAGCACTGGGACCAGCAGTTAGCATAATGGCTATGTTGCTGAACTCCCATGTAGTCGATCGTGGTTCGAGTCCCAGACCTGGTGGCTTAAACTCATGCTGGGCGCGTGTGCATACATGCCCAAGATCCTGAGAGGGGAGTGGAGGAGAAGGGATTGTGGTGTGGCCATTCCCCCTGGGGGGTGATTTCTCGCTTTCTCTCTCTCTGACTTTCTGGCAAGCGCAAGCATCCTATAGCAAAAACCTCTCAAAAAAAAAAAAAAAAAAAAAAAATAGCACTGTATCCTTCTTGGCCAAAGGTCAAAGCTGACATCTAGAGTCCCCACAGATAAGGATAGACTTTTCCCAATTTAATTGCAACTGTGTTCTGTAAAGATACTAATTTTCCCTATACTTCAAGAAGAGACATTTGAATATACATTTAATATGATTAGGGCTAAATTCTCCCAGGGAAGAAAGACGAATATCTATAAAATCCTATAGCTGGAAACTGAGCCAGAACTAGAAATTGGTTCTGCCATATTTAATTTCAGTATCTTCTCCACTAATCTCATAGTTTTGAATAAATGTGCTTTCCTTTTAAGCCTAAAACCAGTTCTTTGTCAGATATTGCCTGTGTTGTAGAAATCAGGGAAAAAACCTTTCAACCACTACTTATTCCAAAGATACAAAAAGTCATTTATAGAACAAGACATGTATTACTTTTAGAAATGAATGGAAGCATATACATATTAGCAAAAATGTATTAGTTTATTAGTAAATTTTACCAACAGCAATTCTTTCTCATTAAAGTAACTCAAATAACACTGTGAGAGGGAATAAATTATATTTAGGGAAGACTTTTCACTGTTGCCAAGATGGCACATATTTGAGATAGGTTAAGTTTGATTTCAGCCTTCCAGAAAAATCCCAACACACACAGCTTCCCAAGGGTCACTGAGATCCAGAAAATACATTTAGGGTTAGTTGTTAAGGAAAAAACAAACAAACAAACAAACAAAACAAAAAAACGAATATGATAGCATTGCTTATATAAAGATACAGGCACTCGGTTTGTTACTCTTGCAAGGGTATTTGTGTTTTAAAATAGGGACACAGAATGAGAGAAATGTTCAGGAAAGCCATCGATGAAATTTGTGGCAGAAACAATGGAGGCCGTATGTGATGGAATCAATCTCAGGGCAGTTTTCTCCTGGCTCCCCTAACACTTAAGTCATTACCTGTTTCAGTTACTTCTGTGACAAATGATAGTACCTCGAGTATCTTGAAATAAAACTATAGCCTCCTGAGGCCAGTCGACTTCACCCAGCCTAGCAGCTCGTTCTTATCTCGGAATGAATTGACGTCCACTAAGGAGAACGATGCTGATGCTGAACTATTTTTCTCAACACATAGTGATCTAAGCATATCTTTGATTTTACTTCTAAGTCTTCATTCTTAGTCCTATCAACATGTGTAAAAAGTAGGTGTTTTAAAAGGAACATAGTAGAATAAGATTAGATTGAGATAAGAATATTTTACACTACGTGTTGTAATAAAGCAAATTTCAAAAAATCAAAAAGAACATATTTGAAAATGAAATTGTGTGAGCATTTTAGTTTTCTCTAAAACTTTTGAAGAAAGCAACTTTTAGAGATTACACGCTATGAAGAATAGTCTGCTAGGAGAAATAAGGCCTCACACACAAATCTGTGACCTATTTGGTTAATTTCGGGAAGATAAATGGTTTATTTTGAGTGAGGAGAGAGTCATCATGGCAGTACAACCTTGAAAAGAAGGAAGGAGAACAAAATAAACTGCCCAGAATAGTCATCATCCACAAGTATATTTGAGATAATGATGTGAGCATTTTTACTTCTGATTATGTAGATTTCATACCTCCTTCTGAGCTTTTTCTGGACAAGCAAATAAATGATCAATTTAGCATCATGTTATGTTCGAGATGGACAAGATGGTGAGATCATTCTTAGGCTGGCAATCCAGCCTAGAGGGTTCAATATTCTATTAGGAGCCTGTGGCAAATATAGTAAATATTTCTACAAAAAAAAAATACACTTCTATATTTTTCTTGGCTTCATTAGTGAGTAAATCAATAATTCAGAGAAAAGGCACATGGTAAAAGGAAACAAAGGAGCACAATGATGATCTGACTGTGGAGTTAAAGCACCTAACAACTCCAAGTTTGTCAAGTGTATGTTTATAATCCTGAGGCCAAATTAAGTGATGATTTTGGAACCTTTCCTTCTGGAAATGAGGGTGGATTAAGTTATTATGGATGAGTCAGCTCTTCTTGCAGAGGCCTAGCCACTTTTATACTGTGCCTTGGGCTAAAGAAATATAGACTTTGTCATGTGCCTATCTCTGAAAGTAAAGGCTGCCATTCTGTGGAGTGAGATAATAAACACTCTGGTCCTTTAATTTATTCAAACGATGATGCTGATGATGTTGTCAGCTTTAATCTTATTTGCTGCTGCTCTTGACCTCTTTTGTAATTGTATTACCTAGAAGAAAATCTCTGCTAGAATTTTTTGTCTACAGATCCCAAACCTTTGCAGTACTTTTGTATTGAAACTTTGTTTGTATTTCTCTTATAATCTTATTAAATATAGAAATTCATGAATTATTACATCAGACATGAGAAATTCTGAACTGATGAACCAAATAGGGTAGTTTATCTTTGACTACTTGAAACATTGCTTTTTCATTGCCCAGATTTAAACACTCCAAGGTTTTACTTAAGACTATGCTTTTCTGACTTCTGAAAATTCAAATGCTCTGACAGCACCTGGGTCTGCTTCCTCTTTGGCCACAGGCAGCCATGCTGGATAGCTGCTATCTCCTATACAACGGGCAGTTGCACTCCACTTTGTCTTGGATCCTTCCAGATCACCTCACTCTGCATGGTATACTTCTGGTCTCTTTGGCACTAGCCCAAATGATCAGAAGGGACTCAGATATTATCCATTTCTTTACATAAAGATTAAAAAAATTTAGAGGCATGCCGGTATTCACATTGAATTTACATTCTTTATATTTTAGCTGCCTACGTTTTCTGCTAATTGCTGTAGTATTTTCCGAATGAGCGAGTCCAAGCATCATCTACTCTATTTTCCATTCCACCTCGGACATTTGTTTTCTGCACCACTCTATAAAATGAGAAGAATGTGTTACGACTTTTCTACCTCCTCAGTTGTGTCTGAGGAGTAAATCAGGGTCTCCAGACAACTCACAGGCTTGGTTACTTGCTAGGACTCACCATACTCAGCATATAGTTGTACCCAGTGACATAGATTTATTACAGCACAGAAAGCAAAGAAAATATGTCAAAGAAAAAGATCCATGGGGCAAAGTTTAGAGGAAACTGGGAGCAAGCGTCTGAGAGTCCCCTCCTATGGGCCACATAGGACATATTTAATTCCTCTAGCATCAGATTATGACAGTAATGTGAAATGGTGTTTATGATGGAATCTCCTTGGTGACTGAGACCCCAGGAGTTTTACTGATGGATAGGTGTGGAGGCAGTCTCTGCCTGGCATGTGTCAAAATTCCAGACTCTCTGAAGGAAAGCAACCATTTATCATAAACAACATTGTTTTCCAAACAGTTTAGACACATAAAATACCATTATAAGCTAGGGAACAGGGGGAATACTCCCGAAATCCAAGTTCCCAGATGAGCAGGCCCTTCTAAAAACAGCTGTCAGACCTGCTATGTTAACCCTTTTTGCAATAAAGAATGTCAAGCATTTACTTTTTCCTTGGTTAAGTAGTTTATTACTGAATAACAGAAACCACCTAGTTAGAAAGTTTAGTCTGTTTTCTTTGGTGAATAGTTAGCTAATTATGGAGACTATTTGAAGTGAACCTTTACATTTATCTCTGGGTGTCCTTGTAAACATTAAACAGAGAAATTCATATCAGATTGAATGATTTGTTTGACAACCCACTCACTTTATTCATTCCACTCATATTAGGCATAAGGTCCTTGGGAAAAACATCTGCCTTCGTGGAAAGGATCACTTACAGTGAATAGAGAAACATTATGCAAAAAAAACGTAAAATATGTAGTATGTTAGAAGATAAGAGTGTTATGGAGAAAGAAAAAAAAGTAGAGTGTTGTGTCTCTTTTCCGTTTTGATTTATGGAACTTATTATTATATTCTAGACATTAGATTAATCTGTAGTAGGCAGGTTAATGGGCTGTAAAGATGTCCACATCCAAATTTCTGGTATCTGTTAATATTACTTCACAAGGTAAAAAGAACTTTGCAGGCCTTTTTGAGGTTTGGAACCTTGAGAGAGAAATGTTATTATGTCTTATCATGTGGGTCCAATTTAATCATGAATCCTTGAAAGCAGGAGAGAAATCCAGAAGAGTGGACCAGAGAGATGTGAGGTGAGAAAAACCTGACTGACCATTGTTGACTTTGAAGCTAGAAGGGGGCTCCAGGCAGAGGAATGTGGCAGCTTTTAGATGCAGGGACCAGTTCTCAGCTGATAGCCAGCAAGGGGGACCTTGATCCAACTGCAAGCAGCTGAATTTTGCCAACAAACTGAATGAGCAAGGAAAAGGATCCCCTCTAGCAGCTCCCGGGAGGTACATCACCTGGCTGACACCTTTATATTGCCCAGAAAGACTAGCGGTAGAATCCTGTCCTGACTGCAGAACTGTAAAGTAATAGATTACCATTGTTAAGAGGTTAAATGTTAAAATTTTGGCAATTTGCTCTGGCAGCAAGAGAAAGTTAACATAAGAGTGTGTTGTTATGTCATACATATTTATTGCAAATAGCTCCCACTCTGCACTTTGCTTTTCCACTCTTTTAATGCTGTGATTTTAAGAAGGTTTAATTTTTAATAAGTCTAACTATAGTTAGTGGTTTACATGCCCTATCTAAGTAAGTTTTGCCTATCTTAAGGTCATAAAATATTTTGTGTTTTATTCTAATATTTATATAATTTTCTACTGTCTTGTTTGGTTAACACTCTATCAGAAATGGAATTTTTGTGGGACCAGCGGGTGGCATAATGGTTATGTCGCTAGACTCCCATGGAGTTGACTACAGTTCAAGTCCCGGACCTGGTGACTTAAAACTCACACCAGATGTGTGTGCGAGTGTGTGCAAGATCCTCAGAGGAGAATAGAAGAGAAGGGATTGTGGCATGGCCATCCCCACCTGGGAAGTGATTTCTCACTTTCTGTCTCTCTGGTTAGTGCACCCTACAGCATAAACTTCTCTAAAAGAAAGAAAGAAAGAAAGAAAGAAAGAAAGAAAGAAAGAAAGAAAGAAAGAAAGAAAGGGAATTTTTGCATTTGGACTGAAGTAAATGTGAAGTTTTTTTGTTCTTTCCATGATGGTTATCAAACTGAGAGACAGAAAATCTGAGATATGTTCTTGTTCTTGTGTTGGTAAGACAGTTTGGGATCTGGCAATTCTCTCCTTTTTTCCTTTCATTATTTAATAGGGATATATTTTTATTGCTTTTAATTATATTTCTGGCTTATATATTCGATATACACATTTATAGGGTACAGTATGTTTTTCAAAGCATGCATACAGTATGTACTAATCAAATCAAGAATATCCACATATTCATCTTCTTGACTAACAAGCATTACATTATATTACGTACAATTATAAATAGATCTACTAGTTTTTTGTTTTGTTTTGTTTGATATATGTATTGTCCATGTTTTTTATTCACATGTGAGAGATTCCATAGTATCTCCCTCTAATTTTACATTTTTATATCCTCATACAATTTTCTCCCAAAACCTCCATCTAATGTCCCCATGTGGTTTCTGACATCTGTTATTACTCTCTGATTCTACGCTTTAGAGTCCTTCAGTTTCTGTTGTAGATTGGAGATGTTTGGTATAGGTAATCTAAACAAAATAAGTGAAAAGTCACTGGATTTAATGATGCTATTGAGGGTATTATTTTTATCAAACCGTGTTGTTTTGTCACCTTTGTTACGAGTCAGGTGATATGTTTGGGTATGCTTCTGGCTCACTGTTCTTGTCTATCCATTCATTTATTGATGTCAGCACAAATACACTGTAAATAAAATTCAGGGTTTTATAATACATAAAATAAATTTGTGCTGAATATTTTCTGGTAATTTAAGTCATTCACCTTTTTTTTCCTTTTATAATTTTCTCTGGTTAGCCTTTGCTCTTGGGATTTCTATGAAAATTTTATTATTAAATTGTAAATTTCCATAGTAAAACTGCTTGTGTATTGATTGAAGTAATATCAAACCTGAGACTGACTTTGAAAAAAAATGAATATCTTTGCAATATTGAGTGATTCAATTCATGAACATAATATTTATATGGCTGCATTTATTTAGTTCCTGTATAGTTTCTTTCAAAATTTTGTAGCTTTTATTGAATAGAACTTGCATATTTTTCATTGAATTTGTTCTTAGATATTTGGTGTTTGGAAACTATTATAAAACTAATCTATTAAATATTATCTTATATTTCTGTAGGCATATTGAAATACTTTTTATATTGACCTTTATCAAGTTTCTTTGCTAAATTTATTTCTTCTAATTTATTTATGGATATGATCCACATTGTCTGTGAATAATGGCATGTTTATATCTTCCTTTCCAATTCTTCCAACTTTATTTTGCTTTATTGTTAGCATTTGCTGGAACATGCATACATAATTGAATGAATAAATATGCTAACATTTGTTTTGAATATTTGAAACTATGATTATGAAGCATATGAGCTTGTTTTCATTTTTGTAATGTCTTTGTAAGATTTGGGCTTGAGAATTAGCTTCAAAAGAAAAGTAAGAGTAGGTGTAAATTGTTGTTGTCTAACTCATCTGTTTGAGACGATTCACTGATAAAGTCCATTGTACCTGACAACATCTTTGTGGCAAGGTTTTTGATAGATTTCCATTCCTTGTTAGTTTTGCTCAGATGTGTTTTTCCAGGAATTTGTCCATTTTATTTAATTGTTGAAGTATATATTTCTCTGTTGATAAGACAGCATGGGATCTAGCAGTTCTCCCTTTCCTCTGTATCAGTTCATATTATGCAGTAAAATTTCTTACAACTGTGTATATAGCTAAGATTTACTTTTAGAATATTATCATAAAATGATTAGTAAGACCCAGCCACAGTGACAGAGGTAGTGTTGCTGCTCCGTGAGAATGGAGCCATGTGGAAGGACGGGTTCAGTTCTTAGGTTGACCTGTACTGCCTAGTATGTGCATAAGCCTGTGATCTGGCCACCTGGGAAGTCCTGGGGGAGGACCATGGTGTGAGACTGTGTTCAGGGTGCTTCTCTTTCTCTGTCTCTTTCTATCTCTCATTCTCCTTCTCCTCATGAAGAAATAAACAAAAAAAAATATTAATGGTGAATGTTAGAGTTATTTTAATATGCATGTCTCAGTGGAAATTTAAAAAAAATATTCTAAAAATTACACTTCCTCTCATCAGTAAAGTAAAAATTTAGAATATAGACTAAAGCAAGGGACAAATTAAATACCTGAGCAGCAAATAAATACTACTACGTTCACATAACTTAGAGGACCTTGATGCCATCACCCAAGTAGGTTTTTTTTTATTTTTATTTTTAATCTTTGGTTTTGTTTTTAATGTGAACCAAGAAAACACTTACTAGCAAAACACTGTGACAGTAGGGAAAAGTGACAGAAATCAACAAAGGAACTAGACAAAACAAATACTGGAAAATTAGACAAGTTCTTCTAAATAGATTTAGCACACATCTAATTTAGGTGATGGACCTTATTGCATTAAGTTGGGGGGCACATGTTATAAAGGCAAATAGTTCTATATACCTCAAAAACTTCTGAAATCAAGGTCTTTTTACACTATGTATAATACACAATGGAAAATTTTCAACAACATATTTGTAACTAATATAAAATAAGTCTGTGCCTAAAGGGGTTAAAAGTAGTGATCTGGAAATGTGCCTAATGATTTAGTTGACAAACTTTATTTCCTGTCATTCTTGATAAATGAAACATTAATGCCTGCATACAGATAGATACATCATGTTCTGACCATGTCTAACATGACTAGACAAGCATATCCCAGGATGTGTGTTTTAAAAACATTGAAAGACAAGCATATTGATCATGGGGCAGTCAAATGTTTGAATCGGAAAGGACTCTAGAGGTTATCTAATCAATGCTGTGTCTGTTCAAACGTGCAAAGTTCATAATGTATGGTAGTGGACATATATGTATCCTTAGACTTCCAAATATCCATCTGTATTTCTCATTGCTTATTCAAATTAACTGTATTTTTCCACTATATATTTATATTTATTATGTATAATATAATATTACCAATAACCTAAAATTAACAGGAAATTGAGTTCTAAAATTAAATATTCTCTATTTCTATTATTATTGTAGTTAAAAAGGGAAACTTAAACAACCTAGGATAAATATAGAACTTAAAGTCTTAAAAATAGAATCCTTAGAATTAATATCTATTCAAGTCACTCTGAATAAGACTTTGGGATATGCATGTAGGGAAATGAAAGAGAACTGAACATCTTGTACAGACAAATGAAATCAAATTTAGCTGGAGACCTAGAGAAAAAGGGGTAGAAAGGAACTGTCCTAGTATAGGTTAAGTATTCATAAACTACTTTAAGAGAGCTTCTGTTCAATGGGTTTTGTTTTCATAGAAGGAAAATGGTTGTACAAATATGTAAATTTCTTGGTGTAAGTACATGGTGCTGCATCACTGTTTAAAAATTCCCTGCTCCCCAAAAAGTACCCTTAAAAAGTGCTTAAGCAGGGAAATTTAGGGCCTGCTCCTTAACATGGCTGTTAAGGGAACCGGATCCAGTGGCTAGAAAAAATGCTATAGGTGTGCATGTGCACATGTTTGTGTACCAACCCCAAATCCTGATGGGCTGAAGAAAGGGAAGAAAAATAATTTTTTATTGTCAGGAGGTGCATTCCATGTACTTTTTGGAGACCCTCCCATAATTGAACATGTACCTACATAAAATAAGAATAAAATGTCCAATATGTGTAAAAAAAAGAAATTAATCCAGAAACAAAGTTACTAGGCAAAATCAGTGAGAAGCTGAATTTAAAACAACACATTGCACTGTATACAATTTGTAACTTTGTAATTACTTTATCTACTTCTGGAGAAAGTGACAATGATGGCATACTCTTAAAGTCAAAGGATTCAAAAAGGATACTTAAGATCACCAGGATAACTTTTTGAGAAAATGTATCTAGCGATATTTCTGTTTGTTGCCCTCTTTCTTTTGCAAATATTCCGCATCAAATTGTTTGAATGGTTACTTTCAGAAACAAAGTCTCCTTGGAACTGTGTTTCTGCTGCCCTGGTGTCTTCTTGCACCTTTGAGGCAATTCTGCATTTAGAATACAAGACTTTGTGCTAGATTTTTGATCCAATGATCCTTACCCGGCAGTTGCTCCACAGTGTCAATCTCAGTGCTCTGACTTGAATGACACCCAAACTGAAAACTACACAGTATTTAGCTTAATCCTGAGGATGATGTCAAGTCTTGCCCATTCCCTTAAAATCATGGCCAACAGTTCTCAATATAACATTGTTTTTTTGTTTTACTTTGTTATTTACTTATTATTATTTTTATTTTTCTAGAGTACATGTGCATTGCCCAGAGAAAAAGACAGAAACAGGAGCAGGGGAGAGAAAATGAGAAAGCAAACCCCCATGGGGGATGGTCACACCACAGTTGCTTCTCCTTCATTTCTCCCTCATTTCAGGATTTTGGGAATGTACCCACAAGTGCCTGGCATGTTTTTCAAGCCACTGGATTCAGGACTTGAACCATGTAGTTGTCCAGCTTTAACCACCACTGACCCTTATTAGCCATTTAAGGAATGACCATTTCGGATGGATGAGACTTGCTTTTCAGCAATATAATAAAATCTTTGCATCCTAGCAATTATGAATTCCTTTGGTAAACTCCTTGGGAAAATATACATATTTTTCCATAGAAAATGCTGTTGCTCAGTGTTCTTCAGGGACAATTTGCTAACTATACAAAATTCTTTCATTACTTTATTTGTTTAAGCTTTGTTTATTTAATTCTTCCATTAAGTAGAGAGTCACAGAGAGAACCCCCAACAGAGTCTTATACCATGATCCTCTCCCAGTCTTAGCTGGCCCCAGTTCATGGTCACACATGTACCTGGAGTACTCAAAGGATTCTCTGGAAGTGAACCTAGAACCTTCCAGCTGGATTGGTCTCAAAGAGTATTGTGTTTTACCACCGTGCTACCACCTGGGTCCCTATAACTCTGCTCATAAAAGACATCCTCCTGTCTCCCCACTATTCATTCTTCTCTCTTCCTTAATTTCTCCTTCACTCTTGTTTCATTATTATTATTATTTGAGAGGTTTTTGCTATAGGGCACGTGTGCTCACCAGAGAGACAGAGACAGAAAGCAAAAAATCACCCCCCAGGGAGGATGGCCACGCCCCACAATTCCTTCTCCTCCATTCACCTCTCAGGATCTTGGGCACACATGCACATGTGCCTGGCGTGAGTTTAAGCCACCAGGTCTGGGACTCGAACTGCAGTAGCTTACATGGGAGTCCAGAGACATAGCCATTATGCCAATTGCTGGTCCCAGTTTCATTAATTATTTAATTTACTTGTCTACTCATCTACTCATTCATTAATTCATCAGGTTATTATGTGCTCTTCTTGCTCAGTTCAACTTAATTTTGTGCTTTTTATTGGGAGAGATTTTTGCTATATGGTATATGTGCTGACCAGAGACAGAAAGAGACAGAGACAGAAAGTGAGAAAACACCCTCTGGAGGGATGGCCATGCCACAATCCCTTCTCCTCTTGTGATTTTGGGCTCTCATACACATGTGCTCAGCATGAGTTTCAAGCCTCTGGGTCTGAGACTCGAACTATGGTCAACCATATGGAAGTCCAGCACCTTAACCCCTATGCCACCTCCTGGTCCCAAATTTGTGCTCTCTTTTTGCCCTTCTTTTGTGTTGGTGGCAACAAAATTGGGTAGCCAAGCATATACTGAAAGTTAGAAGTAACTTTTTCTAGGACACACTTGGAAATTGATGAATATTTATGTGCATGGTACTAAGCTGCTCAAAATGTTGCTGTTAGGCACAGGTTTATTTGGTGAAACATAGAGAATTAATATGAATAAAAATCAAGAGTACCTGCAAAAATATTCCAATTCATTCAATATAATTTTATAATGGCATATAAGGTCTTTCAAAGGCGTCCCAGTCTTCATCACCAACAATTCGTTCCTATCTAAATTTGAAGCTTTCATCAGCATCCTGTAGATCAGTTCTCAATTCTCAGGTAGGGTTGATTTTTCCCTTCTACCTCAGGGAATTGATATCTGGAGATATTTTTGGTTGTCACAACTGGCATGTGTGTGTTTCACTGGCATTTAGTGAGTAGCGGTCAGTGATGCTGGTGTTTATCTACAATGCACAGCACAGCCCCCCACTCCACAGAACTATCCAGCCTCAAATGCCTACGGTGCCGAGGTTAGAGATGCAGCTGTAGGCCTTCTCACAGGCCATGCCTGGGCGTGAGCTGTGACATCCCTCCCTTTCCTTAAGTTCACAAACCACTAGCTGGCCATCTTCAAGTTCAGCTCAAAGGACATTTCCCCTTCCATTGCTATCCAAAATTGAGTCCTTTGTCCTGTTAATACGCTCAAAGAACATTTTCTTATTGCTTCAGTTTTTCCACCTCTTACACATGAAGTCATGACTTAATTTTTTCTTACATTTCTGTCTCCTATACTAGGCTGTAAGCTGTTCAAGGACAAGGAAGGCATGTCTTGTTAACCTTTGTAACTTCAACACTTGCTGCATGGTAGGTGCTTAACACATGTTTATAGAAAGAATAAAAAGAAATAGATGATTAATATTTAAAAGGCCAGCCGAGAGTTGCTGTCAAAGGTCAGTAACCTTTACTTTCATAAATGAGAGCTGGTGATAGCTTCTGCTAATATCGGAAACTGGAACAGACTTCTGCAAGGAGAAACATTGAGTTTAGTTGAAATAGGATTCCAAGAACGCCTGCTTGTCTATTACTTTAACTGTTAATCCATTGCTACTTTGGCATTTTTAAAAATAGATTCTACTGGGTGAACATATGTTGATGTTCAGCAGAAAGCAACCTTTTTGTCCTACTGTGCTGGGATGTTTTCCAGTAAAATGACACCTGACCACAACGAGCCAGAATGCCACGCTGTGTCACTGTGATGCCATTAGTGATGTCAAAGGGCTAGGCCTCTTGCCCCTCATCAGAGCTAAAGATGGAAGGCCTGCCTTTTGAAAGAGCAAAGAAACATGAGCTCGCTGCAGCAGTGCTTGTAATAATAGGCAGATAGGCAGCAATTCCAGGTAGAGGACTTTCTTTTCCTGTTTTTTTTTTTTTTTTTTTTTTTTTTTTTAAATCAGGAGGTGCATATACTCTCACTGGGGAGGGAAGGAAGGAGAAAGGACCCCTCCAGCCAGATGTGGTCACACTACAATCACTTGACCTCTATTTATTCATCCTGTCAATATTTGGCGGGGGGGGGGGGGGAGGGCATACACATACTTGGAATGTTTCTAGGGCATGCACACCCACCCTGCAAGTTTTTCAAGCTGCAGTGGCAGGGATTCTTAACTACCAGACTACTGGCTGGTCCTTGGATGAACAGTTTCAAGGCTATGCTAAAAACTTATGTATGTAGTTGTCAGTGTTCCCCAGAGAAACAAAACTAGTAAGGGATATTGGGTTGTTAGAAAAATCATGATGCATTTTTGCATAGAAAAATATGTCATGAGTTTTTTGGCAACCCAATAGATAGATGATAGATTGATTGGTTTATTATGAAAACTTGGCTCACAGAATTATGGAAGCTTGGAGTTCCATGATCTGCCACCTGAAAGCTAAAAAACCAGGACAGTCCCTGGTGTCACTCTAGGCTGAATCTGAAGGCCTAATTACCAGGGGAGCTGATGGCATAAGTCCAAGTGCAAGGATAGAAGTCTTCAGACTTCCCAGTTGAAGGAAGGCAGGAAGAAAAAAAGGATGAATCCCTTCTTCCTTCATCTTTTGTTCAATTCAGGCTTTCAGTGGATTGGATGGTGTCCATCCATATTAAGGAGGGCAATCTACTTTATGAGACTACCAGTTCGAATGCTAATCTCAACCAGAAAGACCCTCATGGATATACTTAGAAACAGTGCTTAACCAAGTCTCTCAGCGGACACATCAAGTAAGTCTCACTACCTCAATGGCTGATTTTCTAACAGTCAGTTGGTATGTGGGTGAGGTAAGAGAGTTTCCAAGAGAGTTTGTAGAGTCGTATTTTAGTGGGAGTCACGGATGTGCCTGCTTCCCTATGGAATGAAACATCAGCAGGTATTCATTTTTTGACACATTAAAGTTGTTGGAAATATTTTATTCTTACTGTGTACCTTTTGGGTATGTTTTAAAAGTTTTGACTGTAATGTGAGAATTTTTTTTTTCCTTAGAGAGATTTTTTTTTTTTTTTTTTTTTTTTTTTTTTTTTTTTTTTTTTTTTTTTTGCTATAGGGCGTAAGTACTGGCCAGAGAGACAGAACGTCTCCAAGGGTGGATGGCCACATTGCAGTCCCTTCTCCTCCCTTCTCTTCCTGGGAATGTATGCCCACACAGTGGGCATGAGTTTTAAGCTGCCAGGTCCAGGTCTCGAACTGCAGTCAATTGTGTGGGAGTCTAGCAATGTAACCATTATGCCATCAGCTGGTCCTGAGAATTTGTTTTTTAAATTATTTATCTTTATATTTGGGAGGAAACTTGAAGAAGGCTTCTTGGATCAGGAAGCAGTGATTATTCAGAGATAAGAAAACACAGTAGAAGGGAAGAAATTCTAACTAGGACTAAAAAACAGAAAAATAACACAACTTGCTGAGTAAGCCCTGGGAAAAGGTATTTTAAAAAACGGTATTAACAAAATTGTCATCTCAAAAATTATTTTATCTGACATAGATATGAATATGAATAATTTTTTCTGGACTTTAAAATGTTTTGTGCTTAATTAAATACATAAGTTAGAAGGGGTAGCGTAAAATGCACATAAAGTCACAAGAACATTTAAAGTAAGTTGATGGGGCCATGCAGACAACACAAGTTGGTAAAGAGGCTGTCTCCCATGGCCTGGGTTGGGAAGAAACGGCAAGATAAAGCCAGCAGTTTACTAACTCTCCTTGTGTCATTTTTCTGGCCTGTAGTTAATTTCTCTGCCGTGAGTTTTACTGTTATTACGGTACCCTGTAAGGGTAAAACGTCACCCCCAACCATTACAATAAAGCCAATTAGTGACCTTGTAAGAATGTGGTTCCCTAAGACTGACAGGAGGACCAGGAAGTTTAAGACTCCCCCACCTGTCTGTTTTTAAGCCAAAATTAACATATAGATTAAGTTAGCATAAGCCAAATTAGCATTAGAAGTATATGTAGACTAAGTTAGTTTAAGGCTAGTATATACCCCTTGCTAAAGCTACAGGCCAAAGTTAACTCATGCTAGGCAAAGTCAGCACATTCACCACATAACAGAGACTCAGAGATAAAACAAAAGAGCTCACTAATTGACAGACTCAGCAAATAAAATGCAGAAACCCGCAGGTTTATTAAAGGAAAAGGCCTGGCTGGGACAACAGGATAAACAAACTTGAGGGCTCCAGAGAAAGATTAACTTAGCTGGGAACTCTTATCTAAAGCAACAGGTAGTTTTCAACTACAAAGAGTTTCTCATCTATGTGCTGTTGACTATGAAAAACTGCTAATAAAACATCCTGTATTGTCTCCTGAGCTACAAGATCATCTTCCTTTCCCATATAAGATCATAAACTCACTCTTTATTGTTGTAATGTATGAATAGTCCATATATTAACTGTGTCTTTACTTAGCAAGACAAGATTTCTATCTAGGTCTTTGCAACCAGCAATGTTATCGCCCTGGCCCAGGACTGAAGTGATCAAACATCCTGCAAGCCCCCTCTTCAAAAGACCCTTTTCAGTAATCAAGATCCAAGAAGAAGATACAACAGACAAATGGACTTCCTCATCCTAAAAACTGTGATTGATTTTTAACTAATCTGACAAGACAAACAGCATGTTTTATAATTATTGCTTCCATGCTTTGTATACCCTGTTCCTTAGAGTAAATTTTTTACTGCCCCTCACCCATTTACTTGCATGTATCACATTTTCAATAAAAAGGCACGATGATTCCTAGCAGTTGTCACTCCTCAGAGACCGATCTCTGAGGGGTGTCCGGCATAGGACGTGCATAAAAAGGCACCGAGGCCTTTGTCTTCTGTTCACCTGCGCCGCTTCCCACGAGTCAACCCACCCCTGCCGGGGCTAGACCCCAGGCTAGACCCCGGCAGTAAGTGACTGATCCAAGCAGTATATAAAACACACACACACACACACACACACACACACACATATATATATATATATATATACATATAAAACACATAATATAAACAAGTAAAGTGAACCAAGGTATAAGGAAAATACATAGAAAAACTGCTTAGAACTTCTGGATTTCCAGAAGCAAATGTGAAGAGAGCAATGTGCTTTGTTACACATTCTCTAAGATTTATAAGACTTTGTTTCTGATACTGAGATGCAGGAGACATGTTTGTTGTATGTCTGCATGAGACTATAAACAAGGTCCTCTACAACAGTCTCACAGTGAGTATCATCTTGAGGGTGCTCCTCATAAAGACTTTCCTGGTGGGACCAGCAGGTGGCATAATGGTTAAGTTGCTGGACTCCCACATAGTGATCATGGTTCGAATCTCAGACCCAGTGACTTAAAATGCACATCAGGCACTTGTGCATGTGTGCCCAAGATCCCAGGAGGAGAATGGAGAAGAAAGGATTACCACAGGGCTATTTCCTATGGGGTGATTTCTCGCTTTCTGTCTCCTCTGGTAAGCACACATGCCCTATAGCAAACATCTTTCTCTATAAAAAAACAAACAAATAAAAACAAACAAAACAAAACACACACACACACACACACACACACACACACACACAAACTTTCCTAGTAAGCTAAAGGCATCATCCATCCATAACGCATTGCTCAGGGTGGTCACTGCCAACATTGGGAAGTAAGCAGTCATTTGCTTAATTAAAACTAAGGAGTGTTTCTAAAAACAGATTCTCCAGATATCTGTAGTGGACCCTGATGTGTTACCATCGGAATTCCTCCACCCCCGTCCACACCCCCTCTCCCCTACCCAGAATACTGCCAACTTGTTTTGGTTGCTTTCTCTTCTCCGTGATTTACATAACAGAGAGCCCCAGCAGGAATTTTGCGAAGCATAGTTCCTACTTCTTGGTTGGATCAGGGGTAGGAATCTAACCCAAAATGAACTAAGCTGGTCTTTAGTCTAGATCCTGTCATGTATTCATAATTTACTAGAATAGCATGAATCAGGCTACCTCTTAAGTAAATCAGTTTTTTGTCCTGGTGTTTGGAATTGTACCTTAGAAATAACAGCCTCTTTTCTGGAGTCTGAACCTATCAAATAAAATTATGTGTAGTCAAGATCATTCAGCTTTAGCCAGCCTTATGAACTAAAGAAGCAGAAGTTAGTCATCCGATGCTGGTTTGTGAAGAGGGAGCTGTGACTCAGGTAGACAGAGAACAATAGAGATGAGACACAAAGTAGAATCCATTTCTGAGGCCCGATTGTACTCCTGTTCTTAGGCTCTGTGACTCAACTCTGTTTCCTAGAGGAGTAGAAAGGGAGAGGGTTCTATGATTTAAAATCAAATGAGTTGAAACTAATGCAAATTCCCCCAGGCATTTATGTTTTTGTTTCTTTAGGCCAAGTTTTGCTCAGTTTTGCTGCAGCAGACTAAGGCTGTCGTAAAAGATGGGTGTTTGAACAGCAACTGCTCTGTGTCAGTTTATCAATGCCAAGAAGTATGTTTTAACCTCAGCTAAGTAGGGGGAACAGGGACAGCCTTTAATGAATCTTGAGGTCTCTAAAGAGGACATAAAACAGGAGAATAGAACACAGTATCAACTTTGTTCTAAATATGTACAATTCATTTGGAAAATTATTTTGTCTTAGTTGAACTTGGAATTATGCTTTAATATTCCCACTGGAGAGTTTTGAGATCAGAGGATGAAAGACTCTTGGGTGAAGTGCAAAAAGTCTTTTGACTTTAGTGAAAAGCTGGCTTAACTTCTCCTCTATCCATTTTCTTATAACTATTTGTAAAAATGTGTCTTTTAGGTTATGATCTTCTTAAAAACCAGGATCAGGTGTTACTTCTCTTTTCATTCCCCCACAAGTGTTTGTAGAAGGACTGTCACAAAAGGGATGCTTAGTGAACATCTCTGATGTTCTTTTTTCAAGAGAGGAACTTTCCAGAAGGGCTTGAATTGACAGTGCTTGCTCTGTGAGAAGAAACATAGAGGCTTTGATCCTTCATATGGAAAATCATCAAGTATCTTCCTTGGCTGAAATAGCTCAGAGTTTTCCTGTTCAATCGCATCAAACCCACTGCTACATAGGTGGCACTGGGATGTCTGTGCTTTCCTGCTGGGAGTGGAGTAGGGAAGAGGCTTCTCCAGGACACATGACCAACACTGGGTGTCATTCTGTATCAGAGAGGCTTAAAGAAAGGCAGGAAGCAGGGAGGGCACACCTGGTTGACCTGCTTTAAGCAGAGTGTGCCCCTCCATACTCCTTGGAGGACAAAAGCTGAGCTTCCTTCAAAGTAGATAGTGTCAATATTCTTCACCTCAAGAGTTCATCTATTAATTGGTGGTCAATGGATGACCTCTCTTCCCAGGAAGCTGTTTATTAAGTTCACTTTAGTTGAATGAATACTTGCCCATCAAAAAGATACATTTTAGGACTGGGAAAAAAAAAAAACAACTTATGTCTGTGAGTGTGTAAAATTGTATAAAATCAAGACAGAAAATTGCTGAAACCTATACTCTTCTGCGTTCGCTTAGATTGATACTCTTCCACCTTTGTTAGCTTTCTAAAATGAGCTTGCACTCTTGGCAGATTGCTTAGGCAGCATTTATACAGGTAAATCATACACAAAAGTTGTCTTCTTGGCCTACTCACTAGAGATCTGAGCAAGTGAAGATTATTTAATAATGACAATATTTCCCACAACAGAACCTATCCATAGACTTTCCAATTTCCAATGACATTCTCATGCAAAACTCTGACTTTAATCTGAAATCCAGATGACATATATTTAGACAAGTTTCCCCTGCTATGAGGCAAAACTCATTATGATGCAATCACTTTAAACGAGAGTACATATGGGTTATTAAGTATCAAACTGTGTGTGTTTATTGCTCATTACTATATTTAGAGGTTTAAATAGCTTTACTGCTTTGAGAAGTAGTTATAAGCTTTCAAATATTTAAAACCTAAATAACTAAACTGTTCATTTATTCCAAGTTCATGATTTTGTTTAGACAGGAGCAAAATGTTTTTCATGTGTAACTTTCCATCAATGAGAAAAGTGAGTTTCAGCCATGGAAATAGAGAAGGCATTTCCTGAATTAGAGTATCAGTGGGTGGAGAGGCAATGCGGAATTAAAATGTTGAAGTTGTTATGTGGACCATTCAGAGTAAAACTGCTTTTGAGGAAAATAAAGTGTGATTTTGGGTTTACCATGCAGGGTTCTCTCTGTGGTTTTATGTGCATATAGTGCAGAAATCTGATCCTATCAAGATAAAATATCTGAGGCTACTTTCTTTTTCAGAACTCAGTATTTAATACCACAAGGGAACACATATATAAATCACAATCACTTAATAATTGATCTCTTTGACCAGACAACCAAATATTTAAAAGACGTTTAAAATATTTTATATTTCATAAAATAAAAATTTGGAAATATTTTCATAAACATGTTTATATTCTCTATATTTTATATTTCATATAAATTAAAATTTTATTCCAAAAATTGTTTATAATTGAACTAAATTGAAGCATTTGGGAAATATATCAAAATATAATAAAAGCCTGATAGTAAGCCACCACTGCTGCTGCTAACCTTTACCTGGTTTTGTTTATTTGTTTTAATAATTAGGAGACAATGTATGTTGAAAAGTTTTTTTCTTGTAATAAGATAGCATTAATTACAAAGCATATATTAATTGGAAGACAGTTAAAGTTGTACTTTTGATGATTTTAAATGAGCTTCTAACAGGCACAGAAACTATTAATTAATACAAATGGACACATTTCTCCTTTGAGATGACACTCCTGGATATGGCCATGGCTATTTATGGTACTATCTTATAGATGAGTCTCAAACAAAGAGAGAATATTGCTAGTTGTTTTTTTAATGCTATACTTCTGTAATTAATATGTTTCCTTTAATTAGGCTTCTCCCAATCCTCTTTTCTAAAGGTTTTAATGGGCTTAGGTGTTCATCATAATTTTAATCCATGCTCTAAGGCAAAAGCTCAGCTCCAACATCCTTCAGGGACTATTGAGTTGGTATAAGAAGCTGAGAACACACCTGAGAGAGAGGAGTGTTCCTGTCAAGCAGTCTTTGCAGTACTGCGGTGTTGCAGTGACTAGGTGGTGCTGGATGAGAACCCTGCCTTAGCAGGTAGTTTTGAAAGTGTTCTGAACATCTCATCTAATTATTTTCATCTTAGTTCAAGCAGCTTATATTAAGGAAATGTCGCTCAAGATAGAATCTTGAGAGACAATCATTTACATGCTTAAACAATCCTCTCAACTACTAGTAAGAGCAAAATCATTTAAAAGTGTCACCAGTGAGTATTTTCTCTCCTTAATAATGTGGAATTTGGCTGAGGTTTATTAAATTCTATCTCTACATTTGACACCTTATTGCATTGAGAAGCTGTATCAAATGCATTTGCATGTGTTTGGACCAGATCTACTCTCCCAACTTTCCTCCTCCCCTTTAAATAAAGGGCTTAAATTTATAAATGCTATAGGAAGAGTTGTGTTTAACTCCCCCAGAGATCCTGGTGCTGTAAGTTACTTGATAGTAGCAATGACTTGTTTAATGATTACTGCTTGGTTAAGAGCTACCTAGGTAATTTGTATATTTTCACACACTTATTGTTTATTTTGATGGCTGTTTCTTCAGATACAACAGTTTACATATTGTGATCATGCCCAGAAAAAAGTAACCTGGTATTAAAGATAACCCTATTTACTCATCCATTAATGAATATTTACTCAGTTCTGATGTGAACTACATTGTTTTAAAATCACTGAGAGATACAAAATCATTCTTTAGTATGTTGACAGTCTACTAGGGAAAAATAAAAATGTGTGCAAATTATTATGCTATAAAGTAGGATAAAAATAGTTACATCTAAAATCAGGCAGACAGGTTGGTGGGGAGAGCGTTACTGATAAAACTGTTCACTGGTACCATCTTTATGGCGAGCAATTTGACAATAGTTGTCAAAAGACCCAGAAATCCTATGTTTAGAAATATGACTTGCAGATACACCCACACATGGGAGACATCATATGTTAATGAAGATGTTTACTGCACCATTGTTCTTGATATTTATTAAAAAAAAAAGAGCAGTGATAACTTAAGGTGCCAATCTGGGCATCATGGATGACAAAAGATGACTGAGGCAGTGTCACAGATCGCAGAACACTAAAGAGATATGACAATTAAATGAGGTGTGAGGCACTGGGTTGGATCCTAGAACAGGAAATGAACAATAGGAGAACGGTGTAATTCAAAGTTTGTAGCTTAGCTAATAGAATGACGATGATGTTCGTTTTTACTTTCATCGTTGTACAATGGTGATGCAATCTGTTAACTTGCGAGGAAGCTGGGGGAAAGCCATATGGACAATCCCTAGCTGTTTCTGCCACTCTTTCAGTATTACAAGAAAATTCCTACATGCTTAAATGTGAACAGAATGTGTGTACAAGCGGGCCCACCGGGGATGCATATTCAGGACCTGGATTCAGTCAGAGCTTGCCCTAGGATTTATTAGCCCTTTTATCTGGGACTTCACCTTTCCTTTTCTAGGATTCTGAAGCATTAAAATGAGGATAAGGTTTAGGGGGCTTGTCAGGAGTAAATCACATGAGGCGTCTAAGACACTTGTTCTTGGCACAGGATACGGCAGCAAATAACTGAAAAGTAGGGATTAAAGTGATACCATGATCAGTAGGGGTAGCATTAGTAGTGGGAGTGGGAGTGGGAGCCAGAGTGCTTATTAAACACCATGGGAGAATCAGAAAATGTATCATTCCTGCCCCTGAGGAATTTCAAGGCTCATTGGCTTCAAAAGATGAAAACATAAAGCAATCCTAACAGTAGAGTCATGAGGCTGTACTTGACATGCAGATTGTAAGTGTGCCTATGTGACAGCTGTAAATACAAGAAAGCTTGTAAGAGTCTGAGTAGTGTAGAATATGATGGGCAAGATCTAAAATATTCATGGAGGGCTTCACAGAGGAGGAGAAATTAACTTGCTTTGAAGATTAGTATGAAGAATAACAGATTTCATTCTAGAAGAGGAAGAATATGGATATAGAAATAAAAGAACTGTACATGTGGGATGTTGAAGAGTAAAGTAGTGGATTTCTGTTCAGTAAAATGAAAATGCATTGGCAGAGTGAGAGCCAAAGCATACTGAAGGCAGAGGAAGAGTCGCTAGACTTAAAGACAGATCAATTGAAAGTGGGTTATTGGAAAAGCTATGATGCATTCTTGCATAGAAAAAGTACATCATGACTTTTCTGACGACCCAATATATATCATGAAAAAAAAAAAGAAAATTATTTTTTAAAAACTCCAAAACCTAATTTACCTGAGACAATAGTAAAGTTTCTTAGGTCAATACCTTTACCTGAGATACCGTTCATTGGTGTCCCGGAGAAAAAAGGGAAAGATAATTGAGCAGAAATATAATATGTAGTACTAATGAAAAAGAAATTCCTAAGTTTGATGACTAACATTTTATAGATAAAAGTATACCAACAATCACCTAAAATCTGTATCCAAGAAAAATGTCTTTCAAAAATTAAGACAAGGGGACCAGATGGTGGCACGGTGGTAAAATGCAACTTTCTATGAGGCTGACTGAGACTCAGCCACATGGCAAGGTTACTAGTCCATGTCTGGAGAGTTCTCTGAGAATGCCAGGCGCTCATGATCTGGGATGGCTGAGGCTAGAGGTATGTTGTACTGTTAATACCCTCTCAGGCTCTCCCTCTCTCACATGTGGAATAAATAAATAAACTTTAATGATTAAGACAAGCCAGGGCCAGGAGGTGGCAAGGTGGTTAAGGGCGCTGAGCTCCCACACAGTTGATCAGGGTTCAAGTCCTGGACCTGGTGGCTTGCTTTCTTGCTCTTATTCTCGTTCTCATTTTCACTCTGTCCTTCTCTGGTCAAATTAAAATAAATAAAGAAATAGATAAAGTTAAAAAAATAATTAAAAAAAATTAAGACAACCCAGTTTGAGGTCAATAAATGGTGAAGAATTTATAGCCAGCAGAGTGCACTACAAAAATTGCTAGAAGTGTTTTTATTTGAGTGAAATGATACTAGAAGGAAACTTGGATTTTAAAAAGGTAGAAAGGACAGAAAGAAGGAAAGAAATTTTAAATAATTCTATTAAAACAAAGCACTACTTTAAAATGTTCTTAATGATTATTTTACAAGTATTTTTTGTATACATCTTTATGTTAGTATACTTGTACATGTATTTTATATATATATATAATATGTGTGTGTGTATATATATATATATACATATATATATGAATATACATTTGTATATATGTATGTGTGTTTAAAGAGTTTCAAAATTCTTTGTATTTTAAGTAAAGTAGTACATAATTACTAGCTAGGGAGTCCTAAATGCAATACTGTTATTCCAAGAGCCATTATTGAAAATTAATATAAAGAAGCATACTTAAATACACACACACACAAACACTACTCGGCCCTCATCCTGCACGACGACGAGGTGACCGTCATGGAGGATAAGATCAATGCCCTCATTAAAGCAGCTGGTGTAAACGTGGAACCTTTTTGGCCTGGCTTGTTTGCGAAGGCCCTGGCCAACGTCAACATCGGGAGCCTCATCTGCAACGTAGGGGCAGGTGGACCTGCCCCAGCCGCTGGTGCTGCGCCTGCCGGAGGTCCAGCCCCCGCAGCTGCTGCTGCCCCAGCTGAAGAGAAGAAAGTAGAAGCAAAGAAGGAAGAATCTGAAGAATCGGATGATGACATGGGCTTTGGTCTTTTTGACTAAATCTATTTTGTAATGTGTTCAATAAAAAGCTGAACTCTTAAAAAAAAAAGAAAGAAAAAAGAAAAAACAAGAGAGAGGATAAAGTGAAATAGTGACAGCTATTTGGTCAAGCAAAAAAGTTTAAAAAGCAGGGACAGTAGGATATGGGACCAGCAGTTGGCGGAATGGCTATGTTGCTGGACTCCCATGTAGTCAACAGTGGTTTGAGTCCTGGGCCTGGTGGTTTAAAATAACGCCTGGCGCGCGTGTGTGAGGAGAATGGAGGAGAAGGGGCTGTAGCGTGGTCATCTCCCCGGGGGGTGATTTCTTGCTTTCTGTCTCTCTGTCTCTCTCTGCCTTTCTGGCGAGCACATGCACCCTATAGCAAAAACCTCTCAAAAAAAAAAAAAAAAAAAAGTAAGGACAGTGGGACAAAAATAAGTGGACAAAGAGAAAATGAAAAATTTGCACTAAAATAAAAGAGTAGAACTTTTGGTATAACTTATCATTTTGTCTTTCAGTTTAACACAATACCTGCCATGTATTGTTCTAAGCATTAATAAAAATGCAAAGCAGTAGAGAGCAAGTAGGTAAATAAGGAATTTGTAATCTACTTGAAATAAAATTAGTTGCAATGAAAGGTAGCTTTTAAAATAGTTTCTCTAATAAAACTTAATTTGTATTTTATTTTATACTTTCTTATTTACATTTACTTGTACATCTTTGTGGGGCATAACATAGATTTTTTCTTTTCCTCTTTTTTTTTTTTTTTTTTTTTTTTTTTTGAGTTTCACAATAGGATGTGTATGCTCACCAAAGAGACAGGGAAAGACAGAGAGACAGAGAGCAAGAACTCCCACCACCCCTGCAGGGAGAATGGCCATGTCTCAATTTCTTCTCCATTCTCCTCGTGGGATTTTGGGCACTCATACACAATTGCCCGGGGTGAGTTTAAGTCACTGTGTCTAGCACTCAAATGGCATTCAGCTATGTGGAAGTCTAACACCTTAACCACTACACCACCTGCTGGTCCCATAATATGGATTTTCAAAGCTTGCATGTATTCACTCAGGTGTGGTACGCCATCCCATGACCCATTTGATTAGTTTCCCTGCATTCCTGTGTCTGTTATGTACCTTGGATTTTATATGTACATAATCATGTCATCTTCAGATAGAGACGATTTCTTTCTTTTCTATGGGAAGGGCTTTTATTTTACTCTTTTGTCTAATTGTGTTATCTAACACTTCTAATACTATATTGAAAAGAAGTGTGGAAAGTGGACAATCTTGTCTAGTTCCAGTTTTTAGTGGGAAAGAGTTCTGCTTTTCCGCACCTGGTATGATGTTAGCTATGGGTTTGTCATAGATGGCTTTTATTGTGTTGAGAAATGTACCATCTATTCCTATTTGGTTGAGAGAATCTCAATCATAAAGGGATGTTGTCTTTTTAAATTTTTTATTCTTTTTTTTTTTTTTTTTTTTGAGAGATTTTTGCTATAGGGTGCATGCGCTAGCCAGAGATAGAAAGCAAGAAATCACCCCTGTGGGGGATGACCATGATGCAATCCCTTCTCCTCCATTCTCCTCTCGGGATCTTTGGCACACACACGCATGCACCCAGTGTGAGGCTCAAGCTGCCAGGTCTAAGACTGAAACCATGGTCAACTACGTGGGAGTTCAGCAATGTAACCATTACACCGTTTGCTGGTCCCAGGGATGTCGTATTTTATCAAATTCTTTTTTTAAAAAAATATTCATGCCTTGTTTTTAAAAATTACTGAGTTCTCTCAACTTGTTTTCTGCTCACTTTACCACGTCACAGGCTTTACCCTTCCATGCAAGTGTAGGGAGGCTTCTCTACTCACAGACTAGTTTTTCTTCATTTTCTTGCTTCCTTGCCCTGGGATTCATATTAGTAAGAATGGCAGGGGAGGGGCAAATGCTGCTGTCTGACACTCAGTCATCATTTATTGTATTTTTGGTATGGATATGTTAGGGTACCCCACTTACATGTGGACAGGTCAGCATTTGGAGTTTATGGGTATGTCGTTGTCCAGCAAGACTGTATTTCTGAAAGTGTTTCTTTAGGGAAAACACCTTTGATCAGAAGGAGCATTGGGGTTAGAGATTCTTCAATTATTTTGTTTTTAGCAGCCTCAGAACCTTGCATCTGCTCGGTCAACATAAGTGACTTCCAGCCTGACAATATGCTTTATTTGTTTGGGATAATGTTGGTCAGCCCCTAATTGGTCACCAGTATATAGGCTAGGAAGGGCAGGGTGGAAGAAGGAATAGAGGGATGTTGATCAATGGAAACAAACTCACCTATCATAAGAGAAAGAAACAACTTTTAGTGTTATAAAATACAGTAGTGTTAAGATAGTTAATAGCAATTTACTGACTGCAGAGTGACTAGAGAAGAGGATTTTGAATGTTCCTAACACAAAGTAAGGACAAATGGCTGCGATGATGTAGGAAATACTAATTACCTCAATTTAATTGATACACATTGCATTCTTGTACTAAAAAATCACTTTGTGTCTCACAAATATGTAGGACTCTATTTGTCAGGAAGAAAAAGAAAACAGTCATTGCCTATATAGAGAGAAAAGAAATTTAGAGATAGTATTAACAATCTGGATGCAGTCCTACTTCCCTTTGCACAATCACCGGTTAGTTCTATGTAGCAGCTGCCCTCTTTGGATGGATTAGGCATCTCCCATTTGCCTCTCACCTAAACATTTCCTAATGCCTTTCAAACGCTGAGACCTATCACCACTGCTGTTTATCATCATGAATGTTTTCTCTGATAGAGTTGGGAAATATCTTTTTTCACGAGGAATGAAAACATTGGTTCTGTAGATCACCTGCATGTCCAAGTGTCTATGGAAATCCATCTCCCACATCCTGTAACTTCTGCTGGGTGGTGCTTATATAAACAAGTATCTGCCCCAGTGGGGGAAGCAGATGGTGATACCTTTCAAGGTTATTGCACTTTCATTCTTTTCTACATAGCTTCCAGAAGGACAAGTCTTCCTGCACAAATAGCTTTCATTATTTTGTTATTCACAATGCCGTTTAATTATACCGAGATAACATGCAATCAGAAACGCAGAGTACCTCCATATTCTTTGCATTATACTGATAAAAATTCAAACATGCTATTTGGTGAAAACAAACTGAACAATAAAACAACCAGTTTTTAAAAATGGGACAGAAAATATCTTTCAGGAAAAAGAAAACAGCCATACAGGTGACTCTATCTGCCATTTTATTCAGTAGCATGTGTCCGGTAGTGAAAACTAAATCCACTATTTCTTCAAGCTGCCTCAGTTCCCCACTTCTTCTCTTTGTGTTTTCATTATGATCCTTTGAATGACATTTTTGTCTTTAAAATACCTTACTCTTAAAAACATGACCTATCACAAGGAAAAGACTTGCAAGCACATATAATAAGACTCCTTTTATTCCTTTCAACTTAGTTATGACTATAGTAGTAATAATATTTACTGGGATATTCCCAATAATCATACTAAGATCATGAATTCACCTCTATATTGCCCACCTGGAGCTGTCCTTGTAAACAAAGTCAAATACATCCTCACTGTCCTGAGTTTAGTTCTTTCTAATGAAATTCAAACATTAACTAAGGTTTCTGGCAATTAGGTTTGTGGGGCTTTTTAAATTTCTTTTTTGGTTTATTTTTTTCTCTCTTTCATTTTAGAAAGAAATAATCTGAAACACTAGGGCTTTGAAAAGCTAGATGACTCTGTCTCCCTCTCACCAGGGTTTTTCCAGCCACATTTTATATTTACTCTTTGATTTCCTTCCTGTGTCTTTCCTCCTGCTTGCTTGTCATGCAGCCGCTTTATCACTCATCTCCCTTTCCTCCTCTTTCCATTGGCTTGAAAGCTTCTTGAAACAAAGAGGAAATAAAATGTAATGGCTTTAAATTATTTTTCTGTAAGAACTAAGAAATATGAAAATTTAAGAACAAATGTCGAAATTTTACAAGTCTTATGTTTTTCATTCAGTGCACCTTGATATTGTATTACTGTGCCTTTGAATGTGTAAATAAAACATTTGCTTTGGATAATGGTATTTAGAATCAAAGATTATAAATTACCTTCTGGTCATAAATATCAAACCCGTAATCAGTAATAAAGCTGTATTCCTTAATTACTTTGCTTTTACCATCTGCCAAAGAATACATTACAGAATGTAGTAAACAAAAAGAGTGAGCTGTAAACCCTTCCTGAAATTCTAGTGAAACACCCATAGGAATTTTCCCTTGCGATAAATGACATATTACTGCAGTGTAAGATTTGAGGAAAGGGGGGGAAAAAGGTAGCTGTCAAGAAAGATTGAAAGGCACATGTGTAATGGGTAAAAGACAAACTTAAACAACTGCTTTTAAGCCTTCTTAAAATTTTAACTCTTGTTTCAACTGTAATACAATATTGATATTCTACCTCTTTGTATACAACTGCATATATTAAAAGGGTGATTACATGATAAATTGTTAGATTTTGAAATATTGATAGATGTACTCTAACTCAAATAGTAGTATATAAAACTCTGGGCCAAATTTTATGGCAATAACTGTTGGGCTTGAAATTTTGAGTATGTATCTGAGCCTGAAAATTGTTTTCTTTGCTTGGGCAGAATGCTGCTTTCCATTAGTTTCAGGCACATGGGATATTCAAGCTGGAAGGATTTCGGAAATCTTCTAGTGCAAGGATTCATTTTATAGGTGAATAAATTAAAATAAAAATTACTAGGAGGGCCAGCAGGTGGGGCGTAGTGTTTAAGGTGTGAGACTCCCATATGACCAATTGTGATTTGAGTCCCAGACCTGTGGCTTTCTTTCTCACTCCCTCTCTTTCTCTCTCTGATCAAAATAATAATAAAGTAAATAAATAATTCTTTTAAAAATTATTAGGGGCCAGCAGGTGCCATAGTGGTTAAGATGCTAGATTCACACATGGCTGATGGAGGTTTCAGTCCTGGAACAGTGACTGGAAACTCACTTCAGATGCATGTGCATGCATGCCTAAAATCCAGAGAAGAGAATGGAGGAGAAAGGACTATGGCATGGCCATCACCCCTGGGGGTGATTTCACTCTTCCAGTCCCTCTTTCTGTCTCTCCAGTGAGCGCATGCTTCCTACAGCAAAAAAATCTCTTAAATATTATCAAAAATGTAAAGTTAAACCTAAGGCATGTATTTGAAGATGTAATTGTCCTTTCACACTACTATAACTATTAGAGGATAAGACCAAGGCAAAATATATATATATATATATATATATATATATATATATATATATATGACCACTTTGAATTAAAAAGAAAAAGAATAATGAACTCTGTATTAATTTAAATGAAATTGAGGTTATCTGCAGTCCAGGTTATTACAATGACTTACACACTTGCTTAGTATTAATGGCAGATGTTGGCAGCAAAACTTCTCAAAAAAAGCCTATCCCATCAGGCTAATGTCAGAGCTTTCATTGGAAACAATTCAAGCAAGGAAAGAATGGGAAAATATATTCAAAGTGTGACATGAAAAACAATTCCAACCAAGAATACTATATCTGACAAGATTATCCTTCCTTTGGGAAGAAAAGATAAAAAACCTTCTCAGATAAACAAAACCTGAAAGAATTTACCAACACCAGACCAGTTCTTCAAGAAGTTCTGAAGGAAATACTTTAACAGGAAAGCTAAAGTCAGACAGACAGAAATAAAAGAACAAAAAAACGCCCAAGAAAATGGCCAACTTAATGGTAAGGACAAATCCAGAAAGATCAATAATAATGTTGAATGTTAATTTCTAGGATTTAAACTGAAAGATTGGACCCCAATAACACTATAAGTTCAACAAAAGAGATAATTAATTACATGAGATGGAGCTGGTGAAATAGAATTTTATGACTTGACTAAAACATTGCTGATTTTCATCTATGCTTTGTCTTCCAGATTTAAGGATTTTTGTTTTCTTTTGAGTTTTTGCTAGGATCTGTAATTTTTTTTTTAATTGAAACATAAACTTTTCTCCCTTCCTGACCCCTCTGCAACCAGAAAATATTTGTGAGCATTGTAATACAGTGATTGAAGATACGGGCTAGAAGGAGACATAGCTGGATTTGGGTCTGCTCTTCCATTTGCTTGATATTGGTCAGGTTATTAATTCCATGTCTTAGTTTTCTTGTCTGTAAAGTAAGGCTATGAATACCATTCACTTCACATAGTATGCATGTAAACCATTTAGCGTGGATCTTAACATAAGCCCATTATTGACATTAGTTCTCATCATTAGTTATGACTAACCTAAATACCAGGAAGGAACAAGGACCAGAGAAAGGAAGAATAGAAGGGAAAAGTGAGGAGACGAGAATGAGAGATATGGTAGAATGAAAGTAGGAAGGAGGGAGGAATAGAGAAAAATGGTCAATTTATTAGAACAAAATTAATTTTTGCATTTTATTTTGGAGTCTCTGAACACACGTTACATATTGCATAAATAGTTCCCATGTGGGTCAGGTTCACACAGAGTTTTCTCTGTCTTAAATGAAATTCCTGTGAAGTATATCAAATAAATATTGAGAGAGTTCAGATATACATGCCTAAAATTTGCTGTGAATATAGAAGTTGGTCACTGTCATATCCTGTCCATCATTTTCTTTTTAGAGGCTTTTAAATCAGACTTACTTGTAAAAGAATTCAAGTAATTTATAATAGCCAGATGAAATGTCAACTAGAGGCTGAAATTAAGATTTATTTCTATACTAGTGCCAAAGGAATTGAAATATTGTGTCCTTAGAAAGTGTCATTTGGAATGTTAATGTTCTTAATGATAGATCAGGAATGGGTGAAACAAATGTGATGAAAACAGCCAGGTCACCTATATTTGAATCAGATTTGAGAAATTTTAGTTTTCTCATTTAAATATACTTTTAACATCTCAGTGTTTTGTACTTTGATACTCCAGATTTTTTTCCTAAAGGGTGTGTATGCTTGTTGAGTGAGTGAGGAGTGGAGGAGAGTGAGAAAGCACCCTGCTTTGGAACATCATCACGACACAATCCTTTCTCTCCATTTCTCCTTCTTTTTGGGATCTTGAGCATGCACACACATGTGTCCAGAGTGTTTTTCAAGCTGCTGGATCTGGGACTTGAACCATGTAGCCAGCCATGTGAGATCCAGCTATGTTAGCCACCATTGCTACTGGCTGGCCTAGTTATTTTTTCTGTAGATCCTTGTTCCATAAGCTTTTTTCTATTTAAAAAAAAATTTTGTGTTAAACACTAAGCCACATACACAATAGCTGAGGCCTACACAGGGTCACAATCATCAACATTACTGCCTTTCGCATCTACATCTTATCCCACTAGGAGAGCCTTGGAGAGTAAAATAAGAGATTACATTAAGCATAGGAGAAAATGATGTAATCAAGAGATGTAAACACAGGATGCGTGAGACTGCTGTCTACATAACGCCGCAGCTATTTTACAGTAGACTTTTGTTACATATAAGTAGGAGTATACTAAAATGATGACAAAAATGATCTAGTAAGTACATACACCAATAACATATATTATTCTTATCAAGTATAACGTACTGTCCATACTTGCATGTGCTATGATTTCATACAACTAGCAGTGCAATAAGTTTCCACCAGCGTCACCACAAACATTTGGATGATAGTTGCATGAGGAAATTATGATGGCTATGAAGTAAGTAGGTAATGGGAATTTTTCAGCTCCATTACATTGTTTATGAGACTACCATCTTATAGGTAGTCCTTGGGTGACCAAAATATTGTTATGTGGCAGGAGAGTATGTAGAGTGCCACTGTCACATAAAAACATGGTGCATATATATTGTATATTTATTTATATTTTTATATGGGGGAGGGCAGTAAGGTCATCCCAGGGTCATTGATTTGCTAGGAAGGCTCACAGGACTTAGTAAATAGTTATATCCATGGCTGTAACTGATTGCATCAAAAACGCAAAGCATATGTCTATAGACACTGCAATATACTTATGAGGCTACTCGTTGATAAGTATCCCATGGACCTGGCCATGCTGAGCTCGCCTCAGAATTATAGCCATAACTCAATTAAGGGACTTGTGTCTACCACATCCTTAGAACAAATAGGCTGTAATTATGCCGCAAGTAAATCTTTCATTGTAGATACTCCTCTTGACTTCAAAGATTGCCATCTGCAAAAGATAAACAGTACGAATCCCAATTGATGACTCTGGGGTTTCTTATGATTTCTTTTTACTCCCTGTTCATCTAGAAACATGATTCTTTGACTGTCACAGGTAATTTGATTTATCAACCTGATTGGGCTAAGTGATACTCAGATGGCAAATCATTATTTCTGAGTATGTCTATGGGGGTGATTTCAGAAGAGATTAGCATTTGCATCAGTAGATGAGTAAAGAAGATAGCTCTCCCAATGAGAGTGAGCATCATTCAGTATCTTGAATGCCCAAGTAGAAGAAAAAGGTAGAGAGAGGGTGAATTTATTCTTTCTGCTTGAGCTGGGACACCCTTCGTTTCCCTCCCTTGGATGTTAGTGCTCCTGGTTTCTGGGCTTTTGGATTTGGACTGAGGCTTTTTTATACGTTTGGGCTTAGATTGAACTTGTGCTACTGACTCCTGGTTTTTCAGTTTGCAAATGGCAAGTTGTGGGACTTATTGCCCTCCATAATTGCATGAGTGAATTCCTCATAATACATTTCGTTCTATGTAAGTCCTATGGGTTCTATTTCCCTGGAGAAACCCGACTAATACACAGTCTTATTTTCAACCTCTCCTATGCTTTTCTACTCATGGTATTTTGCTTAGGCTCTTATTTCCAGGAATGTCCTTCCCTTTACGAATCTAATGTGTTTATACTTACTTTTAAAGATTCAAGTTAAAATTGTTTCTCTCAGAAATTCTTCTCTGAGCTACTTATTTAGGAAAAATTTCTTCCACATGTAAGTACATTTGTTTCTACTCTAATCATAGTACTTAGCCTCTTGGGTTTTATCAAATCACTTCCTCACCCCAGTTTCCAGAGGCTTCTACCTCCATGAGCATTGCAGTAGTCAGTGAACTTCTCTCCAACATCTGCCAGGTGTGAAGGGTTAGCTTCTCTGAGATTGTGGTTTAGATGACCATGTGAGGCAAGGCCCAGATTTCCTCCAGAGGATTCTAACATGTACCCAAGACGGAGCACTCCAGGTACTTCTATTTTTTAGGAAAACTGCCCTTGCTATTTAGCCCTTTATTTGAATATATTGATCATTTAATTCAGTAGCATGAGATGTTTTAGTACCAATCATTTAAACTTTAGAGAAGGTTGGTCAAATTCTTGATAAGTGATGTTAAACTTGTTTCCTAAAAATGACAGAGCTACATTCATCATAAACAATTTCTAGTTTATACATTACGGAGAAGAAAGTTATTTGTTTAACTATGTGCTTGTGGCATATAGGCATGAATCTATTGCAGTTAGTTTCTATATTAGCTTATTTATACTTACCCTTTTTTTTTTTGAGAGGTTTTTGCCATAAGGCGCATGCGCTCGCCAGACAGACAGAGAGAGACAGAGAGACAGAAAGCAAGAAATCACCCCCCCAGAGGTGATGGCCATGCCGCAATCCCTTCTCCTCCATTCTCCTCTCGGGATCTTGGGCACGCATGCACATGCGCCTGGCGTGAGTTTAAGCTACCGGGTCCGGGATGTGAACCGTGGTCGACTACGTGGGAGTCCAGCGGCATAGACATTATGCTAACTGCTGGTCCCACTTACCCTTTTTTTTTAATGGTAGAAAGGATACAATCTCAGCTTAAATTAATTAAACTGAAATTTTATTTGTGAAAGACCGTTCCTACCCTAATTTATTAGTAATATGAAGATGAAGATTTTGAAAAGCCTTATTTTTATATTTATATTGCACATGGTAGCTTATAAAGATTTCGACTGTATGATAAAAAGAGATTTTTCAACTTTTGCTACAAAATTTTTGTAGGTACTGAAGATGAATGCATTGTAATGGCTTTGTATTTTGTCACCTTAACTTCCCAGAATGCCTGTATCTGTATGGATTCTGATTAGCCCTGACCACAAAAGACATTTATACATGATTTTTGGAAAGCAAGCTTATAAAGCACCAGCTTGGTTTAGTTTTTATACTCGAAGGTTTATACGTGGTGCCAGGCGTGTTGTTAATGAATTGGCAGATTACTTGTGGGAGTGGGGTAGATTCTGGATTGTCTGGCCCTTTCCCAGCAATTGCTGGCTCTCCTCTTCCAGTTCCCCAGCTCTGGGCACATACACATGCAGCTCTGTAGTGAATGCTGCCAGCTTTTGCTGTAGCTCACCCATGGCGGAAAGGCTGGAGGTGCCGAGGAAAACGTAGGGTTCTAGCTCATCTTCACAGCTTTCTGTTTGTCCTCATTCTTATCTATATCCAGCGTCCCTTCTCAGATTCCAGTCTGGCTGACCCATTGCAACTTCAGTCTCAACACAGCGCAGGGACAGTAGTGCACACAGAGTGCTCCCTCAGCTTCCACACACGCATAGACTGAATTCCTAGACCCCACTTAAACATCACACGCAGTGGTTCTGCCTCTTCGATCCAACCCTGATGGATATAATAACATCTATATCCTCACCATCTTGATTCAGTAATTACCAATATTTTGCCATATTTGCCTCTTCTATTTACCTAGCTATCTTTTTTTGGAGAGAAAAAGACTGGCCTATTTGAAAATAAGCTTAGAAAACATGACACTTTATGCATGGATTTCCTATTCTGACATCCTTCTAACTCCACTACTATTACCATACTTATAAAATCGTTACAAGTCCCTTAAATCATCTAGTCTTCAGACCTTGGTCAAATTTCCCTCATGATCCTCATTACATTTTATAGCTGCTTTCTGTAATCAAATTTTTAATCAGGGTTCACACACATACTTGGTCATGCCCCCTTAGTACCTTTTATTCTAAAATAATTCTCTACATTTTTATCCTTTCAGTGGCATCTATTTTTCTTTTAGAAATCAAATCAGTTGTATTCTATATCCCCAATTTGACTATTATTTCCTCAAGAAGTTTCTCTGTCCTTCATATTTCTTAGATTTGAAAAGCAGATCTAAGGTTTGATTAACTTCAGGTTAAATGTTTTCCACAAGAAACCTTTAAAGGTAAAGCTGTGTTTTTCTTTTGTATCACATCCGTGGACACCTACTATCACGTGATCCCCTAATCATTACGGATGCCATGTTTAATCATTTGATGAAGTTGGTGATCCCCATTACATTCCTCTGGGAGTCAGACTTTTCCCGTGCAATCAGCAAGTTACCCATGGGATGATTCTTCAGCACCATGTGAATATCAGATATGTCTTTTACCTAATCATTGTATCATCCATTTACAATTCTTGCCTGATTCAGTAATTTCACTGGGTGTCACAAAATAATAACTTTCTAATTTTATCATTCTTTGACTAGTTATTAGTATATATTCTAAAAAAGAAACTTTGCCTGATTGAGAGATTTATGATTACTTTAAAAAAGTATTTTGCTGTTGATAGAAATTTGCCTAACAGACTATAACAGTGATTGGTAGAAATTGTGTCTTTAATCTTCTTACTTCTCATATGGAATATTAGGTGGATCAGGTATAAAATTTGTGAAGGAAGAAGGAATAAGTGTTTAAAGTGATGCTTAGGTACATGAGTCTTGAAGCTAAGCTGTAGAGAAAGATTTATTAGACAGCTTTAGATGGTAAAAATATTATTGTATAAAATTACAATGAGATTCTGAACTGATTTTCTTTACATGTTTTAAGTCTATCTGTCACATCAGCCCTGGAGAGACGTACGATGTGGCTGTGGTGTTCTTTCTTGATTGATTGCCAAGTTTCTAAAGATACCTTTTGAGATGGATAGAACATAACATATGCAGAGTGGCTATAGAATATTTATATTGAGGAACTTTGGAGTTCTAGTGAGATCTTTTTATCAAGAGAAAAAAATCCCAGCCTTACTATCATAAAACCTCCAACTCCAAAAACTGTATCTGGGTTGTCTGATGGTCAAAAAGCACAACTAAGCGTCTCTTTTGAAATTTTGACTTGATACAATCTTAAGCTAATAAAGTTTTTCTTTACCTTGAGGCAGACTACTTTGAAAGATATTATAATATTTTATTAATATAAATGTATGTGCATATTATGTATGTTATGCTTTGTAATAATTCTTTGCAAAATATTTGAGACTATAAATATTTATTAAATCATTTTGAAAACTTTAGAACTATCCGGTTATTTTGCAAAATTAAATCTGAGAAGAAATACTATTTTGAAAAATTAAAGATATTTTAAAGAGAACTGTCATTAGAAATGTGTACAAACACACACATACACACACACACACACACACAAACACCCATGCACACACAGTCGCTGAGTCCAGACTTACACTGTTCACTGGATGACAGCCAGTAAGCTTAGAAATAAGGGGTTGGAAGCAAGGAAAACGACTTTTCTCAGAAAGTCAATAAACTGAGAAGATGGTAGACTTGTGTCCTAAAGAACCATATTTGGACCAGAAAGTGGCAATTAAGGCACTGGATTCCCACATGATTGACTGTGGTTTATGTCCAGAACCCAGTGGCTTGCTTTCTCTCTTTCTCTCTCTCTCTTTCTGTCTGTCTCTCTCTGGTGAGTGCATGTGCCCTATAACAAATTTAAAATAATAACAATAAGTAAAATAAATAATTGAAAAACAGATATTATAAGAAAAAGCAGAATGTGAGCTACTTTTTATGTTAGAGGAAGGAGGAACAGGGGTAAGAGACAAGATCAGAAGGTGACTGTGACCACGGTCTTCTAGACATCAACCAGAGTCTGAAGAAGGCTGTGAAACTTCTCTATTCTTGGCCTGCTAGGTATGGTTGGCATGAATCAGGTCTTACTGTTATGATAAATCTCATAGGATTTCTGCGCATTGCTTTCTTTATCTTTATCTTCTTGGGGAACGCAGTTGGAATGAGGAGGTGTTTTGCAAGAATCTAAGCCAGCAGAGTTTCTTTCATTATTAACATCTAAATAAAAAGCAGTGCAAATGCTGCTAATCTAAAGTCATAGTAAAAGGTAAGCTTGAAAAAGACAAACCTTGATGGGACCAGCAGTTAGCGTAATGGCTATGTTGCTGAACTCCCATGTAGTTGACTGTGGTTCGAGTCCTGGATCGGGTGGCTTAAACTCACACCGGGTGCGTGTGCATGCGTGCCCAAGATCCCAAGAGGAGAATGGAGGAGAAGGGATTGTGGCCATCTCCCATGGGGGGTGACTTCTTGCTTTCTGTCTCTCTGTCTCTCTCTGTCTTTCTGGCGAGTGCACATGCCTTATAGCAAAAACCTCTCAAAAAAAAAAAAAGTAAAAAAAAGACAAACCTTAAAATTACAAGGGCTAGCCTTTTCACTCTGTTATGAAATCTTTTCAAATTTGATATACAGAACAAATGTTATGTGAACACATTAGTCCTAAGCTGTCTTATCTGTAAATCCAGAATTTTTTTTAAATTGGGGGCTGAATTGTTATAGAAATGGAAATTATGATTAAAAAAGTGGAAGCTATAGAAGAATGAGGTAACACAGGAAATAAAATTGTTTGACTTGTTTACGGACTAGGAGCCAAAAAAGTATGGTTCTCTATCTTACTCTGTTCCTGCTGTTATAACAAAATACCTGAGGCTTGGCAATTTATAAAACTTAAGAAACTTATTCCTTACAGTTCTGGAGATTGGTAAGTCCAAGATCAAAGCAACAGACAACTTTTGTCTGCAGAGGACTGCTTTCTTCTTCCAAGATGTTGCCTTACTGTTTATCCTCATGTGGCAGAAGGGGTAAACATTCTCCTCACATAGCCGAAGAAAGGGGGAGGTCAGGAAGTACTCAGAAGCCTCTTTTATAAGAGCATTAGTTCTATTCATGAGGAAATAGCCATCTTGGCTCAGTTACGTTCCAAAGGGCTCACCTCTTGATACCATCACTCTGGAGTTTAAGTTCCTACATATGAATTTGGGAGAGACACATATATTCAAACCACAACATTCTTTAAGTGAATACATCAAAGTAGGTCATCTATCCTCAACATGAGTTATAAGACATCAACTTTTATGACTTATTAGTGCCTCTGAACAGCACCATTTTTGAGTATGGATAGTAAATTCTTCACAACCCTTGGATTATGAAAACAAAGGGCAAAAAAAATAAAGTAAAACTGGAACTCATAAAGATTCTTGTGGCGACCAGCAGATGGCATCACTGGACTCCCACATAGTTAAGCATGGTTCAAGTCATAGACTTGGTGACTTAAAACTCAGGCCTGGCAAGTGTGCATGCATACCCAAAATCCTGAGAGGAGACTGGAGGAGAAGGGATTGTAGTGTGGCCTGGGGGATGATTTCTTGCTTTCTGTCTCTCTGTCTCTCTCTGTCTCTGTCTCTCCTGTGAGTACACATACCTTATAGCAAAAACCTCTCTTAAAAAAAAAAAGATTCTTGTCATAATTATAAAACAAATCACCTCCATATTAAAGTCTCAACTACTTAAGTCATTACAAGATGATAATGGTTGACATACAAAGAAGATATTTTATTCTGAAAATGATGCTTACAGACAAAAAAAAATACAGAATACAAGGAAATTTAATGGCATGAGAAAGCAAGATGGAAAAAAAAAGCAGAATATTATACTCTAAGAATAGAAGAATACTGAGAAATCAAAATGAGTATGTTTAGACTGCTACATAAGTGAAAGAAGTAATAGACTTCACCTTATTAACATATGTGAACAAGCAGTGAAAGTAACCAAGCATATTACTAGAAATGAAAAATATACTCAGTAAAATTAAAACTCAGTGATGGGTTAAACAATAGACTAAATTAGATTAAATAGACTAATACGATTAAATAAAAAATAGTGAATTTGAGGAAATCTCTTAGAGTCATCACAGAGAAATATGGAGATAGATATAGAAAAAGAGATTCTGAGACACAGTAGAAAACAATTTCTAAGGTATGTCTAATAAGAATCCAAAACAGAAAATCAAGAGACTAGAGAGATAA
This sequence comes from Tupaia tana, assembly GCA_026018925.1. Taxonomy (NCBI): domain Eukaryota; kingdom Metazoa; phylum Chordata; class Mammalia; order Scandentia; family Tupaiidae; genus Tupaia; species Tupaia tana. The sequence continues at coordinate 46,480,577 of JAKSZU010000002.1, read as the reverse complement.
CAATATTTAAAGTTATGAAGGCTCATAATTTTCCAGATGAGGAAAAACATTGTTTTCTTGTTCAGACTATCTATGATCACTCAGAATATCTGGTCCTTTCATTTTCCTGTTTAATACCCCTGACATGATAAGAAATATGTATTTTGTCATCATCCTTAGTTTTTGGAGCAAAGCCCCTAAAATTGTTATTATTTTCTAAATGCCAGGTATGAACAAGCTTCTTTTGTTACTCATTATAAGCTCGTTTTAATAGGACCTGAGCTCGTGCCAATGAGGTGATTCTAGGTTAGTGAGGATGGGAACTAGATAGTTTTAGGATGTGGTGGAGGAACTGAAGTCTTACATTCTGGACAGGAAAAGCAGTGGGAGATAGAGTCTAGTCACTAATAATTTAATAAAGGTTTTTATAGTAGAATTTCCATAAAATCCTGAACAATGGGGTGTAGAGAGCTTCTGTATTGGTGAATGCATCCTTTTGCTGGGGCAGTGGTACACCCCAATTCCATGGGGACAGAGGCTCTTGTGCTAGAGACCTTTCTGAACCACATTCTATGTACTTCTTCATTGACAGTATCCATTATAATTAATAATAGTAAGTAATGTGTTTCCCTGTGTCTATGATCCATTATAACAAATGAAAGCTTTGTGGGAACACTTGATTTTGTCTCAGACAGAAGTGTGGGTTACCTAGGGACCCACTATTTTCAATTGATGTGGGAGACTGTCTTGTGGGACTGAGACTTCAATCTGAGATCTGTGCTAACTCTAGATGGGTAGTGTCAGGACTGAATTAAAGGTAGAACACTGAGTTGAAGAATTATTTGGTGTAGAAAACCTACATATTTGGTGCCAGAAGTGTCTTGTATGTATAGAAACTCACTAGTTTCCATTTAATGCCATTTTTGAGAGATTTTCGCTATAGGGCATTTGCAGTTACTGGAGAGACAGAGACAGAAAGTGAGAAATCACCCCCCAGGAGGATGGCCATGATGCAATCCCTTCTCCTCCATTTTTCTCTCAGGATTTTGGGCATACGCACACACACTCCTGGTGTGAGTTTAAGCTGCTGGGTCTGGGTCTCAAACTGCAGTCGACTACATAGCAGTCCAGCGATGTAACCATTACACTATCTGCTGGTCCCCTCTTTAATGCTTTTTAATAGCTCTATACTGCTCCCGAATTTCCTCGCATGGCATATGATCAGACCCATACTCTTTCCTTTGACCTTCATTTCTTATCATTCCTAGCTTCACTAAATTTCTCGGTTATTCCCCAAGTGATTTATTTCTCATCTCCTTCCCATTATTCATGATGACTGCATGGACTAGAATTCCTTCTTCCTCACTTACTGTCATCTCTCATCTCATCTCACTTTTCTCATCATCTGCTATGCCATGCTTTAGCTATTTTACCTTTTACTAATTTCGGAGATCATCTCCTGTGGACTACCTATCCCTGAATTCCCTAAGGCGCAGTAAGTATCCCACATTTCTGTTTGACTTAACCCCGGAAATTTATGACTTGAGGCAGAAATATTTCAGTTTAAAACGTAAGAGAATGGGTTTGGTAGTTAAAAATGTCTAACGTTTGAAACTTTCCGAGGATATGATTTATATAAAATGTGGAGAATTTCACCGGAATTTAGGAGACCAAGGAACTGGTAAGTATTGCATAAAATATGCACGTAGAACATTAATATCAACTAGAATTGTGGCAGGGGAAGATGACTCTGATTTAGCACTTGATAAAGTTCTGATATCAAGTTCGTGATAAGGTAAGAGAGCAATCAGTCAGGCAGGTACCCTGAACAGGGTAGTATCTTTAGACAGAAGCTTCAAAAATACATATAGAAATATATTTTTAGAGAAGTGAAAAAGCAATAGTGTGAAAGTGATAATCATGTCAGAAGAGATGATTGATCTCCCTCACCCAGACCCTACATATGGTATTTGTTCTGTAGTAAAATGGGCGATCTTGCTCTAAACACATCTGCAAATGAAATGGTGTCAGCAGGGGAAACCCATGTTAAGAAATGTAAGATGTACCTGTGAAAAAAAGCGAACAATAGCAAAGGAGTTTGTTCATCCGGTGGCATTAACTAATCAAATTATAATGCTCTATTTGCTTAAAAGACATAACATAATAGATGACATAATGAGTCCTGGTATCTCCCAAATTATTGGGTTGACATGAGTTTAGTGATGGCCAGGTTTACTGAAACCTGAGAAATTGTGAGTCCTGAAAGAAAATTGCTGACAAATTTTCTTCAGGATTTAGCAAGTGGGTTTCCTGATTTTGTGAACCCAGCATCATTAGCTTGTAATTTGTGAAACACTTAAGTCAAGCTAAATCACTGGACTGTTGGCCAATTCTTCCTTTGAGGGGACCTTAAGCAGACTCAGTTTTAACAAAGAGTAGCTTAAAACTTCAAACTATTTTTCATTCTGTATCTGAGCAGAGAGATGGCAAAAGATAGACATTTATATCAGGTAGCTTGGAAAGAAGACATTCATAATATTCGGATGGGCCCAGCTCCAGTGGTGGGTGTCAGTGAACCTGCCAGCCTGCTGAGTCTGAAGTAATTGTTGCTTGCCTAAGGCTTTCCTGGTTCTTTGGGTGATAGATATTGACAGGTATGAACAGGCTTGTAAAGAATTTCCTTCCTGATTTATAGAGATCCCACATGGTGCCCGTGTGTTTCTGTGTATGTTTCACAGGACTGATGTATTTCCACTTTAGAGTCTGCTTACTTTGTGTTCACAATTATGTCACTCTCTCCCCAAAGATCAATGTATCTAAGGCAATGAGAGAGGATAGATGCTGTACTCTGAGTAGGCTGCTTATAAATAATCCTTCAGAGTGAAAGCAGAACACAAATGAGTGCTTTCAGGAGCCTGTCGATGAGCAGTATCTGTGGGGATTTGATTCCTCAAATCTGCTTTAACTCCTGCCAGAGGAAAACTGAACTGAGGACTACTGTGGAAAATGCTTCTATAACTAAACATCATTTTCTCTCTTTACCAACCTGATTTAAGTAAAACACAGATTCTTTTCCTAAATATTCAGCAGAAACTCCCATTAATTGTACACATGAATATTTTAATGAAACCCAAATACTCTGATTTTAAAGGAGATATATGAGGGAGGTCTTCAAAATGTTCATGTAAAATGCTTATTATGAAAAAACTATATATACATATATATTTTTTTCTTCTTTTTTTCCCTCACCAAATAAACTCTTAGTATCATCTGCTTCATGATTGGGGGGGAACAGATATGGTCACATGTTTATAATTTTTCCTAATTATTCAAGTCCCCATGTGCCTGTATTCTTTCTGATACTTCAAGCATCCGGAAATTTATGAAGGCTAAAGAAGTATGTCTAAATAATGAAACCTGATCACCTGACCTTGGTGGTCAAACATGATGTCATTGTTACACATTGTTTCTTTGGGCCATCCTGTGGAATGGGATTATGGTGGACAGATTCCACATGGCCACCTGCTTGGTTTGTGCTCTGGATTGGTGGCTTGAAAAATATACCTGGGGTCTTGTGTGCATGCTCAAAATACTGACAAGAGGAAATCATTCCCCCCAAGGGGAATGTCCACACCAAAATCCTTTCTACTTCATTCTTCTCTCAGGATTTGGGGCACACATGCATATACGCCTGTGTGAGTTTTAAGCAACTGGGTCTAGGACTTGAGCCGTAGTCAACTATGTGGGAGTCCAGTGACATATCTCCTGGTCTCCTTACTGCTTTCTATTGTTCCTCATGTCTCAATAAGGTATCCTGGCTCTTTTTTTTAAATTGTTTTGAGAGGTTTTTGCTATAGGGCGCGTGCGCTCGCCAGACAGACAGAGAGAGACAGAGAGACAGAAAGCGAGAAATCACCCCCCAGGGGGGATGGCCACGCCACAATCCCTTCTCCTCCATTCTCCTCTCAGGATCTTGGGCACGCACGCACACGCACCCGGCATGAGGTTTAAGCCACCGGGTCCAGGACTCAAACCGCGGTCGACTACATGGGAGTCCAGCGACATAGCCATTATGCTAACTGCTGGTCCCAAGGTATCCTGGCTCTTTTGCAGTCTTTCTTCTCTAGTGTCTTTGATTTGGCTAATTAATGAGAATATACTTGAATATCTTAGGTAGAGAACAGGCTAGAGGTGAATATAAATTTTAGGACCAGACCTGACTAAAAGTGAAATACTTGAAAAATATCTGAGACTAGGAGTAAGAATGAGAATAGCAGTGGTAATATTTCTGGGGTTAGGGATCTACTCAGAACAGACAGCTACTCACAAGTACATTATGAGATAATAGACTTCCCAAGTTGAAGACATGGGATACTAACTGTTCCATAGTTAGGTATGGGTCTGAGCTCATTCTAAAAGCTTGGAGCTGCTCTCTCCCAGAAGCAATCCAACTTAGTCAATGGGCATATTGGCTGAGTAAACATGGTCTGAAGACTATAAAACAGGGCCACAAATGACCTGGACCCTCATTAACAATCCAGAGAAAGCCCCAGTAATGATTGAGAATGAAATGTCCTATGGCCTGCACAAAGATGGATTTGAGGCAAATTAAATATTATTAAAGAACATAAAGGAGAGGATTTTATTTTTGCATTCAAGCGTTGTGTATTAAAACCATGTCTGTTACTGACTGAGGATAAACTATTGCCAGGGGACTTTACAAATGAAATAATAGTTGATGAATGGGTAGAAATTCATCAAGTAGAGGAGATTGTAGAACTTTCTAGGAATGGGAATTATACTGAGGACGTGTGTAGAGATATGACATCCCAAAGCATCTTAGGAAACACCCTGCAGGTAGCAAAGTGAGAGGTTTCTGAAAGCAGAGCTACCTTGTGACAGACCTACAGTACCTTTGTCTGAAGACAAAACAGTTTTTAAGTAGGTGAGTCATAACTTCATTCATATATTCATCATTTATTTATTTAAAATTATTAAGTAGCTACATTGTGCCATGTACTATTCAAGGTGCTTAGAATTTTAATAGTAAGTAACAGAAATAAAATTCCTAAGCTGACTCCATAGCTTGGTGCTTAAGTTATCTGGGTTCCACATAGCCAACTCTGCAGTTTGAGTCTTGGAACTGGTGACCTGAGAAACATGCCAGGCTTGTGTATGTGCATGCCCCAATTTTATTAGGGGTCCTGAGGTGAGTGAGTGCTTGGCATCATCCGACAATACAAAGGGATGGGGCAGAGAGGGAACCAATGGACAAATAATGTGAAGCTTGTAGACCGTGGGAAAGATCCTGAATTCTATTTTACATATGTTGGACAATATTGTAGGACTTTGAGCAAGGGTATGTCTTATGAGCCTTAGGCCTTTAAATGATGACCTCATATACTGTGAAGAGAACTGACTGCAAGAGGGAAAGTGAGACTAATTAGGATGCCATTGCAGTAGTCCATGCCGAGAGGGGATAGCAGTGCAGGAAGTGCTGTGCCGATAAGGCCCAGAGCAGGTTTGGGGCCAGAAGGTAGAGTCTTTTTACAATACTTCCAAGTTGACTTTATCTTGTGTTTACCTTATGAGCAATGGGGACCCAGACTGACAGTAAGTTATTATAAATTGCTGCTGGCTTTTTTACTGTCAGTGTTTTCACTCATTATTTAGTTCTGTAACCTGAGCAGTCTCACATGGGAATGTGTGAACCCATGTTGAAGCTGTGACTTTGACTCTGGGTACATGCATGCTTCCCCTGATTAAAAGAAAACTGATGCAACATCCTGTTTGTTTCCACTGCAGCACTAGTCAGAGGTAGACTCAATATTCAGGGCAGCAAATGCACACTAACATCTCATCTCCTAGGCTGTCCCACGACATAGCTGTTTTAACAATAGCGACCTTTCCAAATCTTCTCAGAAGCAGATGGGATAAACATATTTAAAAAGAGAAAAATTGTAATGGCCAGATTTATTTCTGTAGACAACAGATTATGTGCTTTTAGCTTCAAGGAAGAAAATAAGAAAACAATTTTTAAAAGACAAATATATTGATATATTTTATAGCTCCTAAAAATATAGCTGCTAAAGCTAGATTTTCAGTGCTCATACAATAACCTGAATGGTGGAATTATATAGTTAAACTCTTAATTTTCATAAAACACACTTCTTGCTGATTCCTGATAATGTTGCCAGTTAGAGGTTTAAAAAGCAAGAGGAAACCGATGACAATTAGTGAAGATATTAAGAAAGATATCAGACAAAATAATAATGGTTTGTGGGAGATAATAATGGAGACGTCGTAAGGGACTTTTAGCAATAGAGGTAGACTGCAGTAAGAGCTGGGAGGAAAAACAGATTTTGAAGAATACTTTAGAGCTTGACTTATAAGAGGGTTAAGAACACAGTCACTCTGATTAAGCTGTTGGGTTCAAATCTTGGCTTAGCAGGTCTTAGCTGTGGGACTTAGTAAGTTACTTAAATTTACTATGCCTCAGTTTTCTTATGAGAAAATGGAAATATAAATACTTACAGGATCTTTGATGCATCAAATTTGATTTTATTCAGTTCTCAGTATAGAAAATAGTACATAGGATTTAATATATTTACCTATTATAATTGGATTGTGCAGGATTTGGAGATGAGATATATGGCATTTAAGGATATGGGAGGAATGCAAAAAAATAGACTCAATTTTTTTATTTGGTCCCTTTTATTGATGCCTCATCACATGAAAAACATTAAAACCAGAAAGAATTTTAAAATGGGCTTCATTTTAAACATGTTTTCTTGAGATACAGCATTTGCTGCATACATCTGCAGGGCACTTATTTTTACTGTTGTTTTCCATTTTATGGATAAACCACAATATATTTATCAACCAGAGTATATGAACCGTTGGATCATTTCATCATTTTGATATTCTGAACAGTACTACTGTGAACATTCTTGTATATGGTTTTTTTTGGTTGGTTGTTTTTGTGTGTGTATGTATAAATGCGTGGAATTTGATTGGGTATATGCCTAGGAATGTTTGTGAAGAGCTCTCCATGCAGACTCTGTAAATATCATCTCACGCTACTTGTCTCTGGCCTTGCCTTCCACTTTTCAACTTTAATGCAGGAGCTATTGGTTAGCAAAATATAAACTAGAATCATGGTGGAAAAGAATTCTAAAGAACATAGTTCTTGGATACAGAGGATGACGTAAAAGATGATGCATAATTGATTGATAACAGACAATAAAACATGGGCATTTTTCATGTGTCCAATGGTCATGTGGACATTGTACGTTGAGTCTGCTCAATTATCTTCACCATTATTCTACTGGTTATTAGGTATTTTGATTTGTAAAATGAATTTAAATATCCCAGATATGAGCTTTTTATTAGTGAAAGGTTTTGCAAATAGCTTTCAATACTCTTAGATTTGTCTTCTCTTAATGGTTTCTTATTATGAGTAGTTATTAATTTAAATATAATACATTTTCTTTATTCTTTCCATTATTTCTAGCATTCATTTGTTGTTCCATAAATCTTACTCTACCATTTGTACAATCTTTTATTTTCAGCTTTTTACAAAACTATGTCTCTGACAAAGAGTATTTTGCTATTTTATTTCCTCTGTCCCCAATTAAGTTGGTACTTTTATGCTTTTTTAAAATTTAATTTGATTTATTATCATAATCTTTTTTATGTTACTTTGCTTTGATGTGTTTTCGCAACTGCTGTCGTAATTGCCCCAGTATAGAATATCTCCTTAGCTCATCAGTGTAGCCCTGCATTATTTAATGATGGGACACAGTCTAAGAACTGTGTCCTTAGGCAATATTATTTTTGTGTGAACATAGTAGAATGTACTTACCCAAACCTAGCTGGTACAGCCTATGTACACCTGGGCTACCTGGGCTACATGGTATAACCCATTACTCTCAGGCCACAAACTTGTTACTATACTGAGTATTGTACGCAAGTGTAACACAATGATAAGCATTTGTATATCTAACCATATCTAAATGTAGAAAAAGTACAGTAAAAATATGACACAGATGATAGAAAATGGCATGCCTTTATAGGGCACATTCCATGAATGAAGCTTGCAAAACTGAAAGTTGTTCTGAGTGAATCAGCAAGTGGGTCATGGGTGAATGTGAAGGCCTAGGACATTATCATATACTACCATAGACTTTATAAATACTGTATAATTCGACCACGCTAAATTTATAAAACATTTTCTTCAACAATAACTTAACCTCGGCTCACCGTAACTTTTTTACTTAGTAAACTTTATTTTCTTAAGCTTTTGACTATTTTGTGATAAGATTTAGCTTAAAACACAAACACATTGTATATTCTTATTTTGTAAGCTTATTTTTATTTTTAAATATATAAATACTTTCTAAACTCTTTTTTATTGAAAACTAAGACACAAACATACACATTTGCCAAGGCTTACACAGTCATAATATCGCTGTTTTCCATCTTTATATTGTGTCTCACTGAGAGGGCTACAGGGGCAGTAACACACACAAACTGTCAGTTTTTTTTTTTTTTTTTTTTTTTTTTGGAGAGGTTTTTGCTATAGGGCGTGGGTGGGCACTAGCCAGAAAGACAGAGAGACAGAAAACGAGAAATCACCCCCCAGGGGAGATGACCGCACCACAATCCCTTCTCCTCCATTTTCCTCTCGGGATCCTGGCACACACACACACGCGCCCAGCATGAGTTTAAGCCACAGGGTCCAGGACTCAAACAACGGTCGACTACATGGAATTTTAGTGACACAAGCTAACTGCTGGTCCCAAACTGTCATCTCATATGGAGCAGCACTTTCTTTTGAATACCTCCTGAAGGGCCTGTATGAGTAGGTGTTCCTTTTTTCAGAAATATGTCCATGGTAGTGTTTCTTATTTCATCATGGATTTGCTTGTAAGCAGATTATGTACTGTGAAATTCTTTTATGAGTGAAAATCACTTATGTTGGGGTTGATTCTTTTTCAGACTTTTCAAGCTTATTCAGGTATGCAAAAGCCTCTGATAAACCTGTCACTGTGAGTTTTCTTGTGGATTTTTTTCTTCTCCTGCAGTTTCTTTTTCTCTTGCCTCTTCTTCAGCCTGTGTTCCTGCTGCAGTTCTAACCATTCCTCATTAGCCAGTTCCTCGTGAACCACCTGTAGGAGATCCTTAATGTCATTCTCATCCGCACCCAAGCTAGAGTTCTTTGCCACCTCAACAGAGACTTGATTTTTGCAGCCTCTTTATCTTTGGCAAATTCTTTGAAGTCATGAACCAACCTCTCCAGTGTCTTCTTTCAGAAACCATTCATACCCAAAGTAAAAAGAGATTAAATTAGGCACAGAGATAAGGTAAATGCAAGATGCATGAGGCTGCTGCCAGTATAACACAGTATAGTGTTTTATAGTGAGCTGTTATATTGAGTTGTCGGAAAAGCCATAATGTATCTTTCTATATTTTCCTATGCAAAAATGCGTCATGACTCTTTCAACCACCCAATATTAGTAGAAAGAATGCATTCTAAAATAGAGAGTATGGGCTATTAACTATATAAACTTGTAACACAGTAGTTTATTATTGCCAGTATCATGTACTATACATAATTTTATATGGTACACTTTCATATAACTGGCTGTGCAGTAGCTTACCTTATGTAAACATCACCACAAACACATGGGTAGTGTATTGTACTACCACAGCTGCAACATCACTAGGCAATAGGAATTTTTCAAGTTCATTATAATCTTTGGGGACCACTTTGGTATTTGGCCCTTGACCTAAACATCATTATGGGCACAAGACCGTAGTACTTTTGCCCCTTCCTTGAGAGTACAAAAGTCCTAAAATACTTTTAACATCTTTTATCCCTCCTTCTAATTTATGTGTTATTAGTAATATGTACTGTAATTGTCTGTAAATTTTAAATCCTTTAAAATATTATTTCATTTAATAAATATTATTTCCCCACATATTTAGTTTTTTTATCCTTTTTTCCATTTCTACCGGCATCTCTGTATGTCAACTAGTTGTTTTTTTTCTTGAAGAGTCACCTTTACTCTTTCTTTTAGTGTGGCCTGCTGATAGTGAATTCTGTCAGAGTTTCTTTGTCTGAGAATGTTTTTTAGTCTTCAATTTTCAAAGCTATTTTTCTTGATATAGAATTAAGGTCTATATTTATTTTCTTTTAGCACCTTGAAGTTATCATTTCATTATGTTCTGGTGTCCTCTGTTTTTGTTGAGAAGTTAACTGTAAGTCTGATTGACTCTCCTTAGAAGGTAATATGTGTTTTCTCTGTGGCTGTTATAATTTCTTTTGGCTTTTGCTTTTTAGTCATTTTACTACAGTGTGACTAGGAGTATTTATTTTGTTTTGTTTGGTATTTACACTCTGTGTTTATGACACATTTTAAGTCTATAAATTGAGCTCTCATATTTTGCCCAACTAGTCCTATGAGTCTCTTAAATTCTCAGCTCACAGTCAATTGAAAAGTTCTCAACTTCTTAACCTCCCACCTACTTCTGGAATGTCAGGTACCTCTATGAGAAAAGTAGTTCAAAGTTCACCTCACTAAATTGCTTTTTCCTCCCCTATCTTTTTTTTTAATAGATCTCCTCTGCCTTATTCTCTCTCTGAAAAGTATAAGGTACACGATCAATATAGTCTATTAATGATGCAGTATGGCATTGTGAAATGAATTATATTTTCTCTTTTGGAAAGGAGAACATAAATAAATCATAAGATGTTTTCCTTTAAATAGATGCATGGTATACCATGTCATATCTCTGTTTCAAATGTAGCTCTAAATGTATAAATAGATTATTACTGAGAAAACAAATGATCCTTGAACACTAACAATGATCTCCTTTTGAATTTTTTTCTGTATTATAACTAAGTAAGCTAAAATATCTCATGGACTTTTACTGAATCTCCAGGATCATTCTTTCTGGGTAAGTATACTTTGCCTAGTTGTTTAAATGACATCCACCCTTATTTTGGAATTTGACTTAGATTTTCCTCTGAATCAAACTTGTTATAGTACCCCTACAAATATGTACAGTGATTAAATGCAAATTAGAAATTATAATAAAAGTAATTTAAAAAATAATTCTTTAAAAAACATCTTTTGCTAAATTTATATCTGTGTGTATGTTCAGAAGTCCCCTTCTCACATGTAGTTTATATCCAGTAGCCATGAATAATAATAGTGCATATAATTTTTGTTTGGAAATGAATGAAGTTATATTTTAAAATATATTAGTAGAGAACTTTAGTACCTCTGCCTCCAACGAAGTATGGGTGTATAGAGCTGAGGGTTGGTTAGTGCTTCTTTGGTTTCTGTCAACACATTGAGACTAATATCAGTTCCACTGTGTTTTGCTAACAAATTAGAATAACATCATTTATGATACACATCTCTGTATGCAGTTGGCTCACAACAAACACTATCTGGTAGCACTGACATTGTGAGGAAAAATTCTGTTTTTGACATTTATTCCTGCTGGAGAGTCACTTCATATAAGTCCACAAAATATTAAGTGCTTAATATTTTCTAAACTTGTTTTCCCTTCAAAGTAAGTAAAATAGCTGGCAGGTTTATTGAACTGTTGATGCAATGTGGTGCCTCAGGGAAGCTAAATTTTTTTCACTAAGATGCTTAAAAATAATGACAGTTCATATCCTTAGTCAGGGCTGGGAATACATATTAGCTGAGAATAATGAAAAATAACTGACTACAAGATTGATGTAGAATAAAGGACTTTGAGAAACAGAGGAGTCAAATTAGTCAGCTGCAGTGACAAAAGATTGATTTTTAACTACTTACTATCGGAATAAAACTATTTCTACCACTATATTTTTTTCTGTTTTACAAACAAAAAAATACTTATTTTAAAGATTTAATTTTCATTTTTATACTTAAATTCCCTGTGAAAGGTCATAAGTAGATGTAATAGCTTTGTTTACTAATCTTTGCTTAATTGTTTTGAAGATTTTTTATAGCTTTTGAATTAGGTTGCTAAACTCACTTTCATGTGTGATATTATGGAATAGATATGGAGAGAGTATCTGACTTATATGAGTACTATGTTTCCAGAAATTCATTTGAAAATCAAATGCTTGGAGTTTAGAAGCAATTTCAAACAATATGAAGTGGAATTGAGTTCTACATGTATGTATATATGTTTCTATCTCCTTAGCATTGGAATTTACTGGCATAAATGTCAGCTTTTTCCCTCAAAAATGAGCTAGTTAAGGTTATCAATCATGTTCTTGTTTGCTCATTAAGGACAAATAAATAATGAATAAATTAACTAAAAACGAAATTGTGTTTGTAGGCCAGGCCATAATAGTCTGTGATAGTGCATTGATTTCTTGGCTAAGAAAGCACAGAACTCTGCAAAAAAGAGGAAAAAAATAAAAGTAAGGAAACTTCCTCATGTTTTCCTGGAGTCAGGGACAGCATAACATATTATCCTGAAATATCCATCGCTAATCTTTGCAGTCAGCCAGCATCCCTTCTATGGTCTTCCCCCAGTACCTCAGCCACACAGTAATATTTCTAATTCATTGGACATGGTGTTTGAGACCTGCAAATTTAAGACAAGACTGCAAAGCATCAAGTACACAAATTCTTCTATTCTGGACATTGAAATTTAGTAGTTTTCACATTTATATTAGAAGTTCAGCAGCAAAATACAATTTACTGACAGTTATGTTTAAAATAAATTACAAATCTAAAAATAAAAATATGAGCTCAAGTTGTATGAACATTTTTAGATTACAATATGTAACCAATAAATTAAAGTGAGGTTTATTTCTTAAAATACAAATGAGCCCATTTAGAAATTTTTGTAAAAATCCTAGTTATTTAATAAGTGAAGTTTGGAAAGCAGTAGTGACTGAGAATCTCTTAGAGGAATAATGGTTAGTGCTGGATAACAAATTAAAATCAAGGTTGTGCATTTGGGGATGGTAAGTGTCATCTTTTGGAAGTTATGTATAGACTGGATTTGATAAATCTTGCAGGTACAAGTCATTCTCTTTGTGATTATAGGGGTATGGTTTCAATTTGGATCACTCATCCTGGGAAAGTTCGGGTCAACTAAGGGGGATGTTGACCAACCTGAAAGTGTTAACAGGAATAATTCTCTCTCTGGAAGAACTAACTTTGGAGGAAATGTTTGAATAATAATACAGTTTGATTTGCTTAAGTAAAATCAATGAGAAATTGAGGCCCTTCTTATTTCAAGATAGGCTATAAATAATAACAAAAGATTTAATTTTCTTCAAGAATCATATGAAATATAGAAGCAGAAATTGGCTAGCAGAAATAGCACTTGACATCTCATAGAAATGTAATAAAGCAGTTTACTGGTAAAGTTGTGTACTTGCCTGGGGGCACTGTAGAATTTTATTCACTGAAATACATACATAAAATTTGATTTAGAATAAAAGGTGAAATTCTTCTCCAAAAATGTGCCTTAATATATTTGTAAGTTTTCACTTTATCTTCTGTTATATTTTCTTGATTTTCAGAAATTTGTGGTAATCATTAATTGATTTGATTTTCATATTTTCTTTTGATATGTTTTTCTTTGTAATCGGTCGATCCTATTTCTGTTAAACTGACTTCATTTTCCTAAAAAATGATTTAAAAGTTTGCAATTTACTTCATTAATCTCTCTCCAGAACTTCTAATTTTATCATTGGATGCTAGGTGAATACTTCCATTAGGAAAAAATGCCATTGAAATAGCAGGGTTATTTTTAATTTTTAAAATGATGTAAATATGCTAAAACTCTACATTAAGCTCCTTTGCAAGCAGAATACTTTAGAAACCAATTCAAGTTATGAAAATATTAACTAGATGGATTGATTTCTATATTTGCACATTTAATCCTTTAATATATATTTTTTCTACATGAAATTAGATATACAGATTATACTTATCAGTACTATGAATTTTTCTTTCAGGTCTTACAGAATAAAAGCAGTTAGTAAGTTTTAGCAGTTAGTACATTTTTAAAATTTTTTATTTAACTTTATTTATTATTATTGTTTTCCAATTTGACCAGAGACAGGGAGGGAAAGTGAGAAAGCAAGTCACTAGGTCCAAGACTCGAACCTCAGTTTCGCTATATGGGAGTCAGAACCTTTAGCCACCACACCATCTGCCAGTCCCAGTAGGTCTTAAAGCTCTTGAAAATTTTCAGTTAGGTAGCTTCAGGAAGCCAAAGTTTGATGATTCATTCTCCTCTTTGTCTATTTGATTTTCTCTCTCTTTTTATTCATGATAGAGATTATGTACAAAAGAGTCAGTTGGACAGAGAGAAAGAGAGAAAAAAAAACACCCTTGACAGCATCTCATGGCACTATGATCTTTTTTACCTACTCCCCACCCCTAGCTTGTCAGGATCTTGGTCAAGAGAGCCCAGGGATCTGAATCCACATGTGGTTTTCAGGCTGCAGTTCAGTTTGCTACTGGCTGCATCACCAGGCCGAGCCCCTTATCATCTTTGTCGACCCATATATTTTCCAGTGCCCAAGCTCATCATCACTCCCCTCTCCCAGCTGAATGATTAAAGGACTGATGTTTTCACCCCTCTTAGCCTGACAACTTGTAAGTAGTACTTTATCTTCCTTTACAAGTGATATGATTATTTTAAGACATTTCTAAGTTAATGGAACCCTTCATTTTCTCAACAAGTTTGTAGTGAAAAATATATATCAAGGTTAATGTCTCTTCACACATCTCAGTTTTCTTCTTGTCTCATCCTGTGATATAAAAAGTTTCATTGTTCAAGCAAGAAGGGTTAACAGGTGAGAAAAGAAAGGTTGACATTTTGAGAAGATAACTCATAACCATGATGAAATAAGGCATTCAGTCTAATTCTATATGTAATGCAGTTCTGTAAGTACAATTGCTATCATAGTTATGAATTATCACATTGTACTGCAGAATATGTCAACCACTTTTTGCTAATCTATTAACCCTTCTTGTTTGAATAATAAGACTTCTATCAGCCGTCTCAATCCTTAGACAAGAAAATCATTTCTTTTAAAAAGAGAACATAGTGGGTTTCTCTACTTGATTGTTGAAAAGCCGCCAATTTGAGGGTGTTCTTATATTCCATACTTACTGTAATTATCAGAAATTATCTATTCAGCATATATGAAAGGTGTTTATTTTCAAATAGTCATTTTCATATCTTGAAATCAGAGGGAATACATTTCTAACAAAAATATTAAAAAGCTTTTAATTTTTAAAAGCAATCTTTCTATTCATGGTAGCTATAAGGAGGAAAACTATAATTCTAGTAGAAAGGCAGAATTGTTGAAACTGTACTTAAACACACTTACTTAATGATTTAGTTATAACTGTCTTAGAATATGACACTGAAAAGTCAACCTTAATTTTGGATAGTTATTCTCTGAACATTTCAAGTCATTCAACAAAAAATAAGCTCATGATTTGAAAAGCTGAGATTTGGCAATTGAGGCTAGTAAAGATATCTGGACATCAGAATCAAACATTTGATGATATAGTATAGTAGTACAGCCAGATTGTGCATGTATGTAGTGGATTTAAATATCATGGATTAGGTTCTCATAGATTACATTTTTATTGGTGTCTTTCCAATTATGTATAAACCTTCTAAGATCAATAAATTGTGAGATGGTATTTTATCTTCAGATCACAGTTCTCTGTACATTGTAGGGAGGAATAACTGATGTATTTACAAATATTAATGTTCTTAATAAAAGTGGGGAACAATAAAGCACCTTCTTCACAAGAAAATGTCAGTATACTGTTTAGAGACAATGAAATGAGAGAAAAAGGGAAACAGGAGGAAGTAAGGGAGGATTTAATGAGATAGTGCCTGTCAGGCTCATAGCAACAAAGATCAAAGGACCTGCCCTCACCACACTGATCATCACTGACAGGAACAGCATGAAAATATGTCCATTACAGTGATGATTTTTCAAAGTCATGGAGTGACTTTGGAGGAACTTGATTGCTTATATTTTCATACTTGGAACTCAAGTTGGAAAAGATTCTGGAGCAGATTTAAAAAATAGCCTTGCAACCCATCAGGATTTTCTGAGACTCGTTGAAAGATAGGAATTTGGAACTTGGATTCACATACTGTTAATATTGGCATTCATATCATATGAGATTCTTCGTTCTGTTTCTTTTTTTTTTTTTTTTTTTAAAGCTGCGTCTCTGGGGATTAGGCTTGGCTGTGTTTGCAGAGTGAGGGATAATAGTACATAAGGAATTAGACAGAATTATAAAAAAAGTTTCTCTAAAGCTCATTTGAATGCTATGAAAGCAATAAAACGATCTTTCTGCAACCCAACTGGGAGTGTGCTTTTCTGTAATGTAGGACTAACCAGGTAGGTCCCATTTTATTATGTTCCAGTGTCAAAATGAAGCTGTGAGCAATGGAGCAATTATCCAGGTCATTTAAGACTGTGATGTCTGTCACTGTTATATCTGGCTTTGTCAGTTAGTCCTTCTGAGGCTCAATTTGCCACTTTTTCCAAGGAAGTATCCAGCTTTTAAATTAATAGTTTTCCCCTGAAATATAGCTCTGTATTGTTATGAAAGAACTTCTTACCGGTTCATTTTCAAGAGGTATAAATTATTGCTTACTCTTAGCCTCTGTCTACCCAGCTTCCCTTGGTGTGTGTGCATACAAGGCTCTCCCCCTTTTCCTTCTGACTCTGGTATCTAGCTGCCTGTAGGCTCTGATCTGCTCTTGGCCATGTGGCAACTACAGTACTGGGTTGTTGCAAAAGTCATGATGCGCATAGAAAAACACATCATGACGTTTCTGATGACCCAATAGTTATAGCACTGACCGCTCAAGGGAATCCAACCATTTCCAGGCTTACCTCAAATAGTTTTGTCAATATGCCTAATGCAGGAACTACATATTAGGAAGTCTATAGTCTCCCTAAACCTAGCCTTATTCTGAAAAGATCTATTAGGGACAAGACAGATGTTTTTGATGACCTGAGTACTTTGTCTCAGTTAAAATAAAATCTTTGATTTTATTTTTTGGCTTTCTAAAAATACAAATATTTATAAATTATTAACCTTTACTAATATTGACTTGAGCTTTTCAGAAGACATAAACATTAGCCCATTTTATTAGTCAGGGTTCACAAAACAAAACTGAATCAGTAGGAGGTAGAATAATCTTTCTTTTGAAAGCAAGAGACCCAGGAAGGCTGGTGGCATAGTTTGAGGGAACGGCTGAGAGCTAGAGAACCAATGGGTAGCTCCAGTTCAAGTCTGACAGCCTGAGAACCAGGAGCACCAGGGGCTGGAGAACAGTCTCCCAGCTTAAGCAGGCAGACACACAGAGAGGATCCTTCATTTTCTTGCCATTTTGTTCTGCTTAGCCCCTCTTTGGATTTGATGGTACCCACCACATTGGAAGGTATCTGCTTTACTCAGTGTCAATCCATTACTTGGTGTATTAGTCAGGGTTCTTCAGAGAAACAGAATCAATTGAAAATGTATGCTGATGCTTTGGAAACTATGTGGGAAAATGGGATTAAAATACAGGTGTATTTTGGTGCAACAAAATTTAAATCTTGTTTTTTTTTTTTTTTGGTAATATTTCTATGAAAGTTTTGAAGATTGCATCATGTATTTATGAGAAATTGGCTCATGCCATTATGGAGGCTGAAAAGTCCTATGATCTGCCTTGTACAAACTGGAGAGCTAGGAAAGCGGGGGGCATAACTCAGGCCAAGTTTAAAGGTCTGAAAGACTGAGGAGCTGACCTGTAAATCCCAGTTCTAGGGTTGGAGAATATGAGAGATGATATCCTAGTTTAAGTAGGCAAGAAAAAAATGAAGGGTTGAATTCCTTCTTCCTCCTTTTTTGGTTCTATTCAGGCCCTTAAAGGACTGGGTGATATCCACTCACATTAGGGAAGGCTATCTACTGATTCAACAGATTCAAATTTCAGAAACATATTCACAGATCCTCCCAGAAATAATGTTTAACCAGATACCTGGATATCCCATAATCCAATCAAGGGGACACATAAAACCGTTATACCCATAATAGTAATAATAAAAGTATGCAAAGCAAGCATTACTTGTTATGAACTTACTAACTTTTCTCCTACTCATCACTGTTTATATAACCAAGTGATCACAACTTTTTCTTAGGTTTAGCTCTTATTTAGCTACATACATCTCTCACATGTCTGTCTGTCTTTAAAAACTCAGTGTTATGAGACCAGCAGTTAGCGTAATGGCTATGTTGCTGGACTCCCATGTAGTCGACCTCGGTTCGTGTCCCGTCCCGGTGGCGTAAAACTCACGCCGAGTGCATGTGCGTGCATGCCCAAGATTCCAAGAGGAGAATGGAGAAGAAGGGATTGCGGCATGGCCATGCCCCCTGGGGGGTGATTTCTCACTTTCTGTCTCTCTGTCTCTCTCTGTCTGGTGAGCGCATGTGCCCTATAGCAAAAACCTCTCCAAAACAAAACAAAACAAAAAAACAACTCAGTGTTATTTCACCTCATCATTATCAGCATGGTGGATCTTTTACTTCATGTATAGACAAGTATAACTTTTCTAGTAAGAAAGTAAGTATAGTATTTAGTAAGTATAGTATAGATCAGTCGGGCCCATATTTAACTCAATCCTTTCTTGATAATAAAATTAGACATTGAATTTATATTTTCCATAGCTGACCTGCCTAGTCTGAGTATTAGTGTCATTTGTGCTCGTTTGGTTTGAGTTATGGCCCTGGTGACATAGTAAGATTTGACCTTCATTATTCCTCTCCCATCCTTCAGATATTACTTTCATGTTTCTCAAACTCTTCTAATACCCAAATTTGTTGCCTGTGATGCTTATAGCTGATGTAAATTTTAAAATTTTTTGATTAACTTTCCCAAACCTAGTACTTATTTTACAGAAAGCAATAGTAGTTTCAGAACTTGACTTTTGTTAAACTTCTTCAAAAGTCTTGTTCTACTTAACATTGAAAAATATATATACTATGTATGAAAAGGGAAAAAAAACATACAACATTCAAATTTTGACATGTTTGCCTTTTCCTGTGTCTAGGATATTAAAAATTAACAAGAGAAAATGATGTAATCCCACAGATTGTGTCCATTATAAACCCATTCTGAGCATGATCATCAGAGCAAAAATATTATTTGGCAATTCTTTATTTCTCGATAACTTTTCATATTTCTCACATCAGTTCAAATTTTCGCTACTTTCAAGCATTCCGCATCAACCCCCTCCTGTTCTGGCCGCCGCCCGCTGTGTTAGATGGTTTGGGAGTGCGGGGATTCTTTGGGTTTTGTTTATTGTTGTATCTCCAGTGCTTTTAAACACCACAGGTCTTAAAATGAAAGCCGGGCCAGTGAACTTCCTTTGTCATGTCAAAATATTTCTGTATCCTCTTTTTTTTTTTTTAAGTAATTAATTTTTTCCTTGACAGAAAGAGGATTCTAAGATTATTCCTC
Source organism: Tupaia tana (assembly GCA_026018925.1). NCBI lineage: Eukaryota > Metazoa > Chordata > Mammalia > Scandentia > Tupaiidae > Tupaia > Tupaia tana. The sequence goes on along the minus strand of JAKSZU010000002.1, from coordinate 46,461,074 downwards.
TGCCCTGCATTCCAGTCTTTATCTGCCTTGGCAACTTTACTGCTGTTCCACACTTTCAGTTTCATCTTTTACATTACCCTTGTCCTATTTTAAATTATACTAGGTCATTCTAAAGATTAAGCATAAACTAAAGCTGTATGTATCTTAGTCCTCTTTTAACCTGGCATCTTCCCAATTAGATGCAAAATTATTTCCCCCACCCGGATAAAGTCAACATGCCAAGTGCAATGGCTTTTCCACATTTAATTCCCCCTGTACATTAGACAATACTGGGCGATTCTTCCTTATTGGGATCCCTCTTCTATGACCTCTGCACCCTTGTATTTTCCTGCTCCTTTTTCTGCTTCCCCAGAACTTACTTCCTTCCATTTCTATTTCTAGCATTTCCTCCATTCATCATAGGCATTCTCAAGCCCTCTCTCTTTTTTTTTTTTTTTTTTTTTTTTTTTTTTGGAGAGATTTTTGCTATAGGGCGTGTGCGCTCGCCAGACAGACAGAGAGAGACGTTAGAGACAGAAAGCGAGAAATCACCCCCCAGGGGGGATGGTCACGCCGCAATCCCTTCTCCTCCATTCTCCTCTCGGGACCTTGGGCACGCACGCACACGCGCCCGGCGTGAGTTGTAAGCCACCGGGTCCGAGACGCGAACCGCGGTCGACTACGTGGGAGTCCAGCGACATAGCCATTACGCTAACTGCTGGTTCCCAAGCCCTCTCTCTTTTTTAAACCTACACTGTTTTTCTTTGAAAACTTGGCCTTCCCGAATAGTTTGATTGCCACTGCACTACAGCTGACCTCAAATATATGTTCTCAGTTATGACTTTTATTCCTATAACTTTAGTTGTGTTGCAAACTATTTTCATTTCCTGAGCGTTCTATGGAGGCCATCATTAATATATTGAAATCAAATCATCCTTTTAAGGAATATAATAAAAATATCCATGTATTCCTATCAATTTCAATAGCACCATTTTAACTACTGGGTCCATTCTTATTAGTGATACAGATATTTTGCAGTGAAACATCATACCAAATTTTTGAGGAAGTTTTACATGCACCAGTCTGATCTTCATGATCAATACAGTATGGCAAACAGACAGTATTATTCTGAATTTCTGTATTTGTCTTCCTCCAAATGAAGTGGTTCCACAGAGAAACTAAGGCACTTACCCAAGGTTACCTGACTTGTTAACAGGATACTTGACTTATTAACAGACTAAGGCCTACCTGGAGGTCTGCCTTCTAATTTAAAGGCCATTCTTAGTAAATTGTCTCATGCATCAGAAGAAAGACTTTAGAGTTAGGAAAATCTGCATTTTAATAGTAGCTGTCTGTATAACTTGAGCTTGGTCCTTAACCTTAAGGCTTATTTGTTTATTTTTTTAAAGAATTATTAATTTTATTTATTCATTCATTTATTTTAATTGAGCAGAGAGAGAGAGAGAGAGAGAGAGAGAGAGAGAGAGAAAGTGAGAAAGCAAGTTGCCAGGTCCAGGACTTGAACCATGGTCAACGTGTGGGAGTGTCCAGTGCCTTAACCACCATGCCACCTGCTGATCTTCAAGCCTTATAATTTTTTAAAAATCGTATTATTATTATTCAATTCTCTATGGGCATGTGTGTTCAGCAGAGAGAGAGACAGAAAGAGAGAGAGGGAAAGTGAAAAAGGAAGCCCCAGGTTCAGGACTGAAATAGTTGTTGGCCATGTTAGAGTCTAGCGCCTTAACCACTACATCACCTGCTTGCCATGTGAACCTTAGTTCTTAATTAAAGAAATAAAAAATAAGGATGATAATCTTTTAGGCATGACAGAGATTACATATAATGCATGTGAGCTATCTGACTCATTATCCAATAGACCTATTGAGTACCACCTATCCAATAGACCAATTGAGTACCTATTATGTGTCAGTTTCAGGAACCAAAGTCTCAGTACTAAAAGTATAGACAAAACCCCCTCCTCATTTGAGTTTATGTTCTTGTATTCAAAGAACACAGAGATTTTGGATCCAGTATCACTTGAGCTGTATATTTCTACTGTGTCACTGAGCTTGTTCAATTTTTTTTTTCATTTGCCACAGGGCATATGTGCTTGTTGGAGAGATAGAGAGAGACAAAGAGAGGAAAAGTGGGAGAGAAAGTGAGAAAGACCCCTTCCTTCCCCAGGGACGGTCACACTGTAATCCCTTCTCCATTTCTCCTTCCTGTTGGGATTTTGGGCACATTCACACAAGCACCCAGTGTGTTTTTCAAGCTACTAGACTGGAACTCAGATTGCACTCTCAGCCATGTGGGGTCCAGCTGCCTTAACCACCACCCCACTAACTGGTCCCAGTGTATTTTTTTTTATTGCTGTCATTATTGTATTGCTTTCATGGTTTGATATTTTTTTCTATGGGATGAATCAGTCACTAAATCCCATCAGTTCTGTTTCTTTCTGGCACCTATAGATCTAGATCTACAACATTATTCCTCCTCTATTTAGCTCTGTTCCTATTATTTCTAATTCTCACCATGTGTCAAGGTACTTCATGGATAACATGTTGTCATTACAAATACTGCAGTGGCTTGTTTCTAATAGATTGCTTTCTTCCTTAAGACAAACACTATGTCTTAAATAAATCTCTTTCTAGCCCTATGTCGTATACATACTACACTGTCAGTAAGCCTTATTGATGATAAATGAAGACTACAGAAACACTGCCTTTTTAATATAATCATTATAGAAACTGCCCCTATATTATAATTGTCTCATAATAAATTAGCTCTTTTTAATTTGAGCAACAGACATGTCTTGGTAATAGAACACTTTTTTACATCATGTCTAAATGACTAGTTAGCAATGTAAAATAAAAATAAGTATAAATTCAACTTCAAATCACTTTTGTCTTTTGTGGTGGAGTACCTGCTTGATTTTTCCCTTTTCTATTGCATATGAGTTTTTTTTTTTTTTTTTTTTTTCCAAATTGAAAAGGAAAAAGAGAAACAGGAATATGAAAGCCAGTTTCTTATTCACTTATGTCCTAATAGACACAGCTTCTCTTTCTTACTCTGGGACTTTATGAGAAACTAAAATTTCTTGTTTTAAAAAAGTTAAGTAATTTGATTAAGTATTTAATTAAAGGGGCCAACAAGTGGCATGGTGGTTAAGGTGCTGGACTCCCACATGGACCTGAAGGCTTGCCTTTGCTCCCTCTCTCTGTTTCTTTCTGGTGAACACACATGCCCTATAGAAAATTTTAAAATATGAGACCAGCAGATGGTGTAATGATTACGTAACTGGGCTCCCACATAATGGACCACAGTTCAAGTCCAGGACACCATGGCTTAAAACTGATGCTGGGCACTTGTGTGTGCATGCCCAAAATTCTGAGAGGAGAACGAAGAAGCTATTTATGGCATGCATGGCCATCCTCCCAGGGGGTGACTTCTTGCTTTTTGTCTCTCTGAAGAGCACATGTACCCTATAGCAAAAATTTCTCAAAATAAATAAGTAAATAATAAAATAAGTTATTTATAAAATAGTTACTTAAAGAAAAAGTTGTAATAATAAATTTGTAAAGTTGAAAAAAAAAAAGTTCATGAATGAGTATACCACCAGTTCCCTTCCTGTTCTCCCACTCCACCTCATCCCCCCATGAAGCTTATCCAAGAGTGGCCCTGGTGTTATTAGATGGCGATTGGGGTCTACTATTCTTACCAGCTTTGTATTTCAGTTCACTCAACTTTGTCTCCATGAGGAAGGTTCCTGTTCCTTCACATACATACACATATGTACACGTGCACACACATTTATTCACTTAAACATAGTTTAATTTCAGTTATGTAATGTTGTCATTAGAGTCTGAATGATTGTCAGTCTTAACCCATTCAAAAACACTATGCAGAATCTACAGACTTGGGCAAGAGTTGGAAATAAAACTTTAGTATCGGTAGCATTAAAAATGTAGGGTGCCATTGAAAACAAGGTTCCACATGGCGCAGCGAAGTAGATTTTTCAGGGAATGAAGATTTTCTACTGATAATTCAGCCTCCAACAAACGAGCTAGCGGTAGGGAGCCCCCACCACACCCCCAGCCTTCTATCTCTCTTTCTGTCTCTCAGTTCCTGTCTCTCCCTGCTTCTGCCTTCCCTTTTTTTGGTAATTTTTCCTTTTTACACTTTTTTAAAAAGGCACAGTTTTTCTCTGGCTCTTGGCTCCACCTCTTATCTTGTTAATTTTCGCTCTGGTCCCTCCCACCAGGCAGAAGAAGCCAGGCCCTCAGAACAAGGTACCACATGGCGCCAGCGAAGTAGATTTTTCGCGTGGCGCGCAAGCGTGCCGCGCAGTTTTCTATTTTGTGATTATTTTTTAAAAAGAACAGTAATTACAATTTTTAAAAATTTTTCTGTCTTTATTTTCTCTTTTAGTTGTTGTTTCTCTCTCCTTTTTCATTTTCCTTTTTCTTGTCTCTCCACCCTCCAATATCCATTCAGTGTGTTCTTAGATGGATCTAAGAGCATGGTAGCTAAACATCCAAATACTAATAGGGTTAAAATATTCCCCAACATCTACTGAATCTGCTGCACCAGCGATCACAACAGAATGGTAAAGAGATTCTAGATCACCTCTGCTTGCTCCTGAACATTTAAACTGAACTTCAAGAATTTGAAAGAAACACGCCATCCATCAGATGACAAGAAATCACCACTGGATCATGAGAAATATGGGAAAATGAGAAAATACCTCTCCTCCATGGGAAAAGAGTAACTCTTCTTCATCCACAAGCAGTTCAGTGAAAATCATAGAAATGTCTGATAAGGAATTTAGAGCATTCATAATGTCAAAGCTAACAGAGATGGAAGAGAAGAGAGATAATGAACTGCTAAAGAGAAAGGAGAAAGAACTTGACGAGTTCCAGGAGATGAGGAAATTCTTGCTAGATCTAAAAGAGGAATTACACACTTTACAAAAGACTCAAATGGAACTGCTAGAGATGAAGTCTATAATACAAGAAGTCAAAATCTCCCTTGAAAGTATTGAAAGCAGACTAGATCATTCAGAAAATAGAATCTCAGATGTAGAAGAGAAAATGGCTGGCTTAGAAAAATCCACCATGAAGACTGAGAAAATGGCCCAAAAATTTGAGAATGATATGTGAGAAGTACTGGATACCATCAAACGTCCAAATATCTGGATAATTGTCATTCCAGAAGGTGAAGAGACCCATAAGGGCATTGATAATCTATTCCATGAAATCCTGCAAGAAAACTTTCCAAACCTAGAGAGGCATTCGAAGATCCAGTCCCAGGAAATACAAAAGACCCCAAATAGAATCAACTCAAGAAGATCTTCTCCAAGACACATTATAGCCAGGTTGACCAAAACCGAAGGCAAAGACAAGATACTAAGATTGGCAAGAGAAAAACATCAAGTTACCTACAAAGGACATCCCATCAGGCTAACAGCAGATCTCTCATCGGAAACAATGTGAGCAAGGAGAGAATGGGAAAATATATTCAAAGTGTTAAGAGAGAAGCAATTTCAGCCTAGAATTCTGTACCCGGCAAGATTATCTTTCAGGTGGGAAGAAAAGACAAGAACATTCTCAGATAAACAAAACCTGAAAGAATTTGCCAGCACCAGACCAGATCTCCAAGAAGTTCTCAAGGGTGTGCTGTATCAGGAAAATTAAACACAGACACATGGAAATAAGAGTCCAAAAACTAAGAAAGTGGCCAACTTAATTATAGGGACAAGTCTGGAGTTGAATATTATATACCAGAATTTAACCAGGAAAATTGAACCAGAACAGAAGATAAAAAGCACATGAGACTGATAGGTTCATGTACCTACCATTTGAACAGAATCCTAACCTGTTTCCTGGCTTTAAGCAAAGTTCCTTGGCATTTCTTTGATTTAAGTTAAAACTGGTTTTCTTAGTAGTAATGAATAAACTCACCATTGAAAGTAGTTAGATTATGTAGGAAATTGTGTGATCAATGCAATGTGGGTGGGAAGGGAATGAAGGACAATTGTGGAGACCAGAGGTGGTGTGTGAGGAGGGTGGAAAGGGACAGAGGGTCAGAAAGAGGGGTGGAAATATTTCTAGAAACTAGAAATGGAAAATTTTTTGTAATGTGCATGATTGAGTCACTATGCAGTGTGTACTGGATGGTAGATCGCATTTTGTGTGCTGTGATGATGCTTAGGTAAGGGATGTAAATTGAATTACAAAAAAAAAGTTTCAGAAAAAAAAAAAAAATATATATATATATATTCAATGACTGCAGTAGGATATGCAGTTCCAGCTAGGTGCTACTTTATAGGATGCATAAAGTTAGACTTGTGTTCATGGAAATGTGTATGTCACCTGTGTTTGCTATGAGTGTATTTGGATTGATTAGGGTCTTTGGTGGTTCAATAAAATATGGGGGGAAAACAGTATGGAAAGCAAACATAGATACCAGAGACAGTGTGGGAGGAGAATGGGAGATGGCAGAGGGTAAGAGATAGGGAATCAAGGATGGGGAGGAAAAAGCTAAACATACAGAAAACAAGAAATGGAAGATCATCTGCTGACAATAACATGTTTGTTGATGTGCTTGATTGAGACAATATACAGTGTACTCTGGATGGAAAATCTCATTTTGTATGCTGTAATGATGTACAGTGAATGAATGCAAATAAATAAATTGAAATAAAAAAAATGTAGGGTGCCATTGAAACAAATAATAGATATGCTCCTTTTAATTAAACCATACACACTTTTTGTGTAGTAAATGTACCATATAATTACTATAGTTTTATATTCACAAGGCAGAAAATATGCTTTATGTAATAGTTTTACTTTAGTAAATATTGTATAAGATGATTAAAAGAATTAATTTTGTTGCAGCCTGGGTTGTTCTATAAAAACTAGAAGCACCGTCATAAAATACACTGTGAAGCAATGGGAACATGATATTCATTAAGTTATTTTTTTCCTGTACAGTTAATCTGTACAGTTGGCAATAGTATTGTTAGAGTAGTAAATAAACTGAGTTATGATTCAGGGTCAAGACTATTGCCGAAGCTACTAGTACAAAGGAAAGATAATAGCAAGATAGTTCCCTGTAAATATTTTTGCTTTAAGATGGGGGTATCTTTTATTATTGTGCTGAAATGATAGGAGTAGTATCTCATATTCCCACAGGTACTTGTTTTATGTGTTCAGGTGTTATTTTAGATATCTAATAAAACCAATTCTTTCCAAATAAATATGATTATGAAAGTTCTCAGACAAGCATGAAGCTGTAGTGTGTGAAAGCAGCAAGCACAAAACTAATGGAGTGGAATTTATGGTCTGGTTTTTGTACTTCTTGACTGATAGTTTTATGGAGAAAGTTTTCTTCAAAGAATTTGTTATAACTATAGCCAAGAGCAATACACTTACTACACAGCTGTGTAGTGTGATCTAAGAAATAAATTTGCATCGTAGACTGAAGTTTTTGAGAAGAGTCCCTCTGGTATGCAGCATCCTCGTAAGAACCACTTCTTAAAATAGTTGTTTGTGTGAATAACATTGCAGTTTTATAGTAAGACATATTTTTTTAAGAAGAAGAAAAGAAAAAAAACTATTTTAATCCAATTTTACATTTATCCGTGCAATTCTAGAAAACAAACACATTTGCCTTGATTGGGTAGAAGAGATCAGTGGTTATTGGGTGTTAGGAAAGCAGTGTTTTAGAAACAAGAGTCCATCCCTACCCTAAATTAGTCCCCCTTGGGCCATCAATGTCTCCTCAAATTTAATTCATCAGTATAATATAAATAGAAAAACAAATGGCCCTTTAAATGTCTGTCATGTTGCAGACTGGTAGCATCCATAACGGGTGCCATGTGGCAATTCGATGATTAAAATGATTACAGAACAGGTGGCATTCAGCATTACCAGGGAGACCATGTATCAGTCATTCAAGAGCAGGAGTCAATTAAGCTTGTCTATTAAAATGCAGAACTGTCTGCAGTCTTGAGCTACTTTTCAAGCACAATTTAAAGGCCACACATTCTTTGGTGCTTTCAAGAAAAGAAAAAAATAATGTTGAAGTCTGAAAATACCCCTTTTATTTCATGCACACAATGAAAGAAACTATCACTCCAGCCCTCAAGACTTGTAAGTCAACACAACATAGGAAAACAAAGAACAGTGATCAACCTGAATTAAATCAAAGCTTAAGATCCTTTTCTCCAGTTTTCTGAACTGTGAATGAAGCATATTTATTGAGTTTTCTCATTCAATGAGATTCCTGACTAGTTTTTCAGGCTTTAAAGAAAATTGTATTTATCATTCTGAACTTTTTTTTTTTTTTTCCTCCCCCACTGTCCTTTATCAAGATGCTGCCTGGGAATAAAATTCTATCGAATATGCCAGGGTTCAAAAATGAACATGTTTACAGTTCAGTCTTGTGTTCCCTTCCAACCTTTTCTTATCTATCTCCGGCATTCCTGGCACTACTCATTTTTAGTCATTCAGGGTCAAGACTTTATGGTCAGCCATGATGGATTGATTGGATAAAATTTGAAGTTTATAAAAGGAATAGCACCCAAATATTGGTTACCCAGATTCACAAGTTGTCTACTTTTTGTCTAAATATTATTATTATTGTTATTATTATTTATCACTCCCTCTTTTTCTCTCTAATTTTTGAAAAATTTGAGAGTAAGTTGGACTACTGTGTCCCTCCACTTTGAAAATATTTCAAAGTGTATTTTCTAAGAACAGGGACATTTTCTTCCATCACTGTAGATAATTATGTTACCTATATATAATAAAGCTATCTGATGCTATAATTATCAAAAATATCCCAGAATATTATTTTCTACTCCACTGTTTTTTTTTCCTGGTCAAAGACACAATCTGGGACCATGTATTACACTGAGTTTTTGTATCTCTTTAGTCACCTATATTCTGTTGTCATTACTTGTGTTTAGGAGGGCTATGAAAGATGACACATTTACTATTCAAGTACTCTTCAGGAAAGTATTCCTGTGGGGAACAGTCAGATTGCAGGTAGCCCAAGAAGAGCAAAGAAACATTAGAGATGCAGTTAAGGACTTTAGGTATTTTGCTAATAATTAGCTGTGAATTCCTGATGATACAGGGGAAAGGCTTTAGGAATTAGGAAGTGATGGTAGCTTGAGGAAGGCACATGTTGAACAGGAGGGAAATAAGGTCTGAAGAGGGCAACTTGAGTTTCACTTAAATAGAAAAGCCTTTTTTGATTATAACATACAAGGTAAATAAAAGAACATATTTCAAAGGAAAAGTGATTGTTTTCCCATTTTTTTCAGAAACTTAATATAACTTACTGGCAAGGTATAATATCTAGAAAAATATAGTTAGCCTATAAATTTACAAGCATATTTCCATTTAATAAAATTGGCTTGAAAACAATGAAGAGCTCAAATGGCCACATTAACTATACCAAATTTAAAGGATCAAATAATTTTGTCTACAATATGGGGAAATTAAGAGTTTTTCTTACCTATATATAACACCTGAGATTGCAAGATTATACCATATATGATTAGTAGAGATTAGAGATCACGAAGAAAAGAAAATTATACATTCCATTAAGTTTTTTCTTTGCAATTATTTTTACTATGTTCTTTTGTTACTTATGCAAAAAAAGAAGCAAAATTAACTAAACATTTATTTAGCAATGTACAAACAATTCATGTCATATTGAAAATTCTCCAATAACGTATATAGAGAGATATCTCATTACCAGAGGGAGCATGTGCTTCACAGAGAAAGAGAAGAGGGTGGGAGAGGGTGAGAGAGGGAGGGAGGAAGGGAGAGAGGGAGAAAGCACCCTTCTAGTGGTATGAGGTAGTGCTGCAATCCTTTTTTCTCCATTTCTCCATCCCATAAGGATTTAGGGCATACACTGGCATGTTTCCAAGCCACCAGGACTGAGATATGTACTGTGCTTGGCCATGTGGGATTTGGCTCTGAATGCACAGGGCTTAACCACTGCACTACAAGGCCAGCTAAGTGCAAGCTATTTATGTGCATTTTAGTTAATCCTCACAATAACTCTGTAAAGATTAGCTGCTATCTCTACATAATTTTAAATTTTATTTATTTCTCCCACAAATGAGAGAGAGAGAGAGCAAGAGAGAATTAGACAGCACACTCAACAGGGTCTTGATGCCGTGATCCACCCCCCGCCTTCAGCTTGCCCTGAATCACGAGTAAGCACATGCCTAGTATACTCAGAGAGGTCTCTGGACTTGAACCAGAAATGTTCCCAAGTTGGATTGCCTTGCAGAATGTCATGTTTTACCACTGCGCCACTTTCTGGCCTTAGTTATCCTATATTTATGTCTGTTTTATAGGTAAGAAAGCACACTGAAGTTTAGATAGTTTAAATTACTTGCTGAAGACCACACCACTAGGTATGAAGAAATAAGGCTATGAATCCCCTTTTAGAAGAAATTGTCAGATTCTCAAGTGAACTCAAGAGAGAGAGAGTTGAGTGTCAGTTGTCAGAGTAACCTATTAAAACAAGCTGGAAGCCAGAGTTAAATCTTTAATAACTTACTAAGCCAGGAGCTAAAACCTGAGGTTTCAACTCTCCTTGTTCCATTTTCTCAATAGAATGGTGCTCCATTCAGGGTCAAGTGGATGAGCACAGATATAGGGGCATCATTTCTGGTCATTTCCAGCAAATTTTTAGATTGTGAGTTTGGGAGCAAAGCAAAAGGAGAGGGTCAGGAATGGAAAAGTCCTGGGTACTGAGAATAGGGAAGAGTGTTTTTAAGACTTCTGCCTAAGACCTTGAATAAAGAGACAAAGTAAGGAAGGCTCTGGGGCTAGGAATATACATATTCAGAGAGAGAGACCAAGGATGGTGCAGTTAAGTAAGAGGTTGGTGAGGCTGATTCACACGGGAAAGTTCGATGTCCATGTCTAGAGACCTCTCTGAGTACACAGAGATGAACTTGCCTATTTTCAGGGCCTGGCTAATGCTGGCAATAGATCACAGGGTAAAGACCCTATTGTGAAGCCTGTCTCTTTGTCTCTCTTTATTACTCATAGAAAAAAATGACTAAACTTAAAAAAAAATACATATATATCTGAAAGACATGACCTACCAGGGTGTCCCTTCTGAGTCACTGATTATATAGGTCCTTCAGAGAGCACAATGTACTGGTTATGCAAAAAATCTGTTAGAGGGAGGGCGGCTATGAGGCCTTCTAGGAAGTCTTTGTAATTGCCTACAGTCAGATATGAAAAAATTAGATAAGTGTTTAACCAGGACTCCTCAGAGACTAAATTCCTTTTTGTATAGAACACAGAAATATTCAGATATGATCAGACAACTTCCTGTGCAGAGAATCTGCATCTTGCTTACACTGCCTTTTGTTTAAACAGAGCTTTATCACCTCTTATGTAACGCTGGTCTTTGTACCTGCTCTAAAGGTTGATGCTTTGGTCTCATTTCCTTTTTGGAACATATGACATATTAATTATCTTGTTTAATTATTTATTAATTATCTTGTTTAATTATTTTTTTTCTAAAAAGAACTCTAACCATCAACATTTAAGTACTCTTAAGTATCTTTCATCTTTTAAGAGAACAAATAAGCAATCACCTCTGTACTATTTTCTGTGCCAATGTGGTTAATTAGCTGACTGATGAAATGAATTACTAGGCTTTTTATTGTGACATCAGGCCCTTGGATCACTCGCCATTGTTCCTGTTACCTTCCAAGTTCACAGGGTCATTGACAGGGAAATCATGAAGAAGATAACACTTATGAAAAAGAATAGTATTTAAATTAAAATAAGCAATTTAGGGTTTTTATACATTGTGGTTACACAAATGTAAACATAGTAAAGAATAGGATGAATTTCTTTTTTAGTCAATATCCTTGATGTCAGTTTCAAGTTATTTTTTCCCTCCAAATCTCATTGTTTTTTATTTTTTTTTTTTTTGAGAGGTTTTTCACTATAGGGCGCATGCGCTCACCAGACAGACAGAGAGAGACATAGAGACAGAAAGTGAGAAATCACCCCCCAGGGGGGATGGTCACGCCGCAATCCCTTCTCCTCCATTCTCCTCTCGGGATCTTGGGCACGCACGCACACGCGCCCGGCGTGAGTTTTAAGCCACCGGGTCCGGGACGCGAACCGCGGTCGACTACGTGGGAGTCCAGCGACATAGCCATTACGCTAACTGCTGGTTCCCCAAATCTCATTGTTAGATAACATTTGGACTCCTGGTAGCTTGGAAACCTCTCTCATTAGAAAATCTTTGGATTTTTGCCTTGCAGAGTTATAAATCTGTGTTAATGTTACTGTGGGGGAGCGTGTGTAAAACCTCAAGAAATAGTATGTCAAAGAATTTTTAAAAAGTATCTGAAAATGGTTTTAGGGTGATTTCTGAGTCTTAAATGTTTTTTTTTTTTTTTTTTTTTTCCTATTGCTCTTTACTGACTCCTACTCTCTTAGCCTACAAATGAAGCTTTTTCATGGTAACAGTCCATTTTAAGCGATACTAAGTGGAAAAGTTTTAATTGCATTAAAGTTTCTTTTGCTACGCTCATTAACATGGATAACTTCCAACGACAGTTACATTATGCATTATGGGGAAACCAGATCTTTTAAGGCCAGAGGGAATAATATCTAACTGAGGCTCCACTGCTGGTGAGAGTGCAGGTGGAGAAACCATCATTCTTTGACATAGTGATAACATATGCAGACACAAACAGATGACTAGAATTTTTTTTTTGGTTAAAATTGAGACAAAGACTAACGGAAAGATTCACTTTGAACTTTCATGCATTTTAAAGGTGGATTTTTATCTCTGCAAGAAAAAAAAATGGAAGTGTGTTTCTGGTTATAGCACTGACCTGTGGGGTTGTTGACTTTGTAGAAAAGACTGCAATGAAAGGTTTCTTGAAGCTCAACATAAACTTTAAGGAAGGGAGACAGCTAATGTACTAAGATGTATTAATTTTGCTTAATAAAATTAACTTATAAATTCTGTGGCTTTTTTTGAGATTAGATACCTAAATTTAATAAGTGGGCTGTTTATAGATTGATGATGTAGATTGATGATAACCTGAACTTCAGCATACAAGTAGTATTGGTTGCCATGTCTTCTGGTTATTTTTTAAAAATATTTAATTCTGTGGAAATAGCTAGGAGGAAGAAATGTCTTATTGATATTTTTTGAATTATCAATAGCTATACTCCTTTCATCCTTCACTGACTGCTTATGCTTGAAAGTCCTTTAATCTGGGACAACTCCTTCAGTTCCACAATGTATTAGTAGTACTGAAGATTATGAGGGGTTTCCCGGCTTTCATATGACAATATAAATTTAAAAAAATTACCAGAAGGTGCATATTCTTGCCAGAGAGAAAAAGAGGGAGAGAAAGCACCCTACAGTGGAGCACAGTGATGTCACATTCCTTTCCCTCCATTCCTCTTCCTATAAGGATTTTGGGCACACATGTGGCATATACATGGCATGGTTTCCAAGCTGCTAGGGCTGGGATTCAAACTGCAGCTAGCCATGTGGGATCCACCTCCCATAACCACTGTGCTATGGGTGTAAAATATAAATATATTATTTTTTCTCCCCTGAAATAATTAGAACACTTGCATTTGGAAAAGGAAGTATGATACTTTATGTGGATTAGGACTGGCACAGGGTGGGAAGCTGAGTAGATAAAGCAAATTAGGTTTACCACAAAGTTAAATCTAGATCAATAACAGATAAGTGCCAAATAATTCTTTCATAGATATATTTAGGAACCATTCATTCATTCACTTGGCTAATATATACTCTTTTTTAATTTATTTAATTTATTTTTTTATAATTATTTACTTAATTTTATTTATTCACTTTATTAATTCATTAATTTATTTATTAATTTTATTAATTCATGTATTTTTTAAATTTGACCAGAGAGAGACACAGAGGAGGAAAGAGAGAGAGGGAAAGTGAGAAAGAAAGCCACCAGATCCAGGACTCAAACGGTGGTCAGCCATGTGGGAGTGTCCAGCACCTTAACCACCACGCCACCTGCTGGTCCCCATGGCTAATATATACTCTTATCAGAAGGTAAATATACATTTTCTCACTTCCAAATAGAACATTCTCAAAGATCAACCACATGATAGAGCACGAAACAAGCCTTTACAAATTCAAAGGTATATCCAGCACTTTTTCCTACCAGGATGGAATCAAACTTGAAATCAACGACAGAAAGAGCACTTGAAAATATACAAACACATGGAAACTAAACAACTTACTCCTGAATGACTTTACAACTACAGAAGATATTACAACTGAAATCAAAAGGTTCATAGAAGCCAATGGTAATAAATAAGTGTTTATAATCCATGGGACACAGCAAGAGCAGTCCTAAGAGGGAAGTTCATAGCAATTAGTGCCCACAAGAAAAGAAGCAGAAAGGTGGCAAATAACCTAATGACAGAATTCTGGGAACTGGAAAACAACAACAAAAATTCCAGGAGAAAGAAATAATAAAGATTCAAGCAGAAATAAATGAAATAGAGAATAAAAGAACCATATAGAAAGTAATCGAAATCAAAAGCTGGTTCTTGGAGAAGGTAAAGAAAATTGAAACACTGTTTGTTAGATTAATCAAGAACAGAGAAAGAAACTGGGTAAGTCAAGTCAGCAAGGAAACAGGCATTATTACAACTGATATAACAGAAATTAAAGATATATATATATATATATATATATCATCAGAGAATACCATGAGCAGTTATATGCCAACAAACAAAACCTTGATGAGATGGATACATTTCTGGACACATATAACTTACCAAGATTGAACCAGGAATAAGCAGAAAGTCTGAATAGACTCATAACAAGCAATGAGATTGAATTAATAATGAACAAAGAAGAACCCAGATCCTGATGGTTTTACTTCTGAATTCTACAAAACTCTTAAAGAAAACCAAAGAAGTCAAAGACCTCTGGGAGGAAACCATGAAACACATAAAAAAAGAAATTAAAAAGAATACAAGAAAGTGAAAAAACATCCTATGTTCCTAGATTGAAAATTAATATTATCCAAATATTACCCAAAATTAACTACCCAAATTAATCTACAAATTCAATGTAATTCTAAACTACCAGAGACTCTGTGCTTGGGCAGCCCTATTTCCTGTTAAATGACATCTTAAATTATGATGTATTCTTCTTAGTTTTTAGAATTTAATCACAATTAATCTAGGACATTAATTTGTAGTAACTCGTTTTCCTTAATAATAACTTTATATCACCATCACTGTACAGAAAATAATCTAGCTTCCTTAAATGTACTTTATCTTTTTCTATTATTCTAATTTATTAAATATTTAGGAGAATATATTTTTGAGGGGGATGTGTCCTAAATTCAGGACAATGGTAATATATTTATCTCATATTTGTATTATATATTTATATCTAGAACATAAATTACCTTCTTACTTTCTGCATTTTTCTCACATTTTTAAAAATAGCAGTTTTGATTTCCTCCAAATGAAATTTTACATCACCTTGTCAAATTTCAGGAGGAGGTCAGCAACGGTAGTGCAATGATAATGCAATTCTCTGTAACGCTGAGGCCACATGGGAAGGTTCTGTCCCAAGGTCTCTCCATATAGACTGACAGTACATCTCTGTGCCCACAAACCCAACTGACTGAGGCAGGGGATAGATCACAAATTCAAAGGTAGAATTGAAGACCATGTAGGGGGTGCCTTTCTCTTTCTCTCCCTCATAGAGTAAAAGAAAAACAAACTTTAAAAAAATTTCAAGAGAGTTTGGATTGAAGATTACTAACTTTGAATTACTACAGGTAGAATTAAAATATCAAAATAATCTTTACATGTAGAACCATATATGCTTTCTTTTTTTTTTTTTTAAGAGTTATTTTGTGGCTGTGCTTGTAGGCCCCACATATTTTTTCCTTAAGAATGTTTGTGAAGGGCTAGCAGGTGGTATGGAGATTAATGCAGCTGGGTCCCACATGGTTGACTACACAGATCAAGTCCTGGACTTGAAAATCACAACAGGTACATGTACATGTATGCCAAAAATCCTGAGAGGAGAATGAAGGAGAAGGGATTGCAGTATGGGCATTCCCCTAAAAGGGTGATTTCTCACTCTCTCTCTCTCTCTCTCTCTTTCTCTCTCTTATGGTTAGCACATGTGCACTCTAGCCATAAAAAAAAAAAAAAGAATGTATTTTATGGTTTCTGTTAACATTTTGACTAGAGTTTTGTTTTACTATATTCTGTACTTTGTTATTGTTTTTATGAAGGGAAAAAGGGAAATTATTTTTCATTTATATCATATACACAAAAAATTATTAATGCTCACATTTCTAGCTAGATAGAATTAGTCTTATAAATTAATATATATTTTCTGTAAATAATTAAAATATTATTTTCTGGGGACCAGCAGTTGACTGTAATGGCTAAGTCACTGGACTGCAATGTAGTCCACCGCCGTTGGAGTCCCAGACCCAGTGGCTTAAACTCACGCCAGGCACATGTGTGTGTGTGTGTGCCCAAGATCCCAAGAGGAGAATGGAGGACAAGAGATTATGGCCTGGCTATCACTTCTTGAGGGTGATTTCTCGCTTTCTGTCTCTCTGTCTCTCTCTGTCTTTCTGGTGAGTGCATGTGCCCTATAGCAAAAACCTCTTAAAAAAAAAAAAAAAGAATATTACCTTCTGAAATCTATGCCTCATTTATTATCTTACTGAATTGACAAGGATTTTTAGAGAAATTTAACATAATAGCAAGTATCTTGTTTTTGTTTCTAATTTTAATGAGAATGTTTCTGTTGTTTTACTACTGAGTATAATGTTTGTTTTTGGTCAAAGTACACAGTTTTTGTTAAGTTATTAGCATTTTCTTTTAAAACCCTATACAGTGATAAATAGAAGAATTTCTCAGGCTATCAGATTTATTCTAATCACATCTGTGCTTCTCGTCTCTCTTTCAGTGACATATAGTAACAATTTTGCTGTTTATTTAAACAAACAAATAAAACACCTGCTTTTTATTTATTTTTAAAATTTGTGGAGGGTATACACTCCCAGGGAAAGATGGAGAGACAGAGAAAAAGGGAGAAAACACTCCTTATTGGGGTGTGGTCATATCACAATCCCTTCTCCTTTATCTCTCCATCTTGTTGAGACTTTGAACACACATGTCCAGTGTGTTTTTCAAGCAACCAGGGCTGGGACTCAAGCTAGGCTATGAGGCCTGCCCCCTTTCTTTGGAAAAAAAAAAAATTGGATATTTGTTTGATTTCTTGAATGTTTATTTTCTTCCTGCACACATTTTGGCTATTTGTGTTTTCTAAGAAAGTTTTAAATATATTACATATCATGTTTACTTTTATTTACTTAATCCAATAACTTAAGGCTATGTCTAATTTTTGCAATTAAATGTGTATACTGACTGCTTACTTTTTAAAATCTACAATTATTTTGCAGGAATGTAATATTTATTTTACAATTAGCTTTTACATTTTTCACATCTATTCTGCATTTCATGTACTCTTAAATACTTCCATTTTTAACTCTAGTATACTTTAGTATGTGTAGGCTTCCTGAAGGTAGGTATAAATGCCCATCTGTGCAGCAATGCATTGTTAAAAAGTTCATGGAAAGCATATTACAAAAAACTGTGAAAGGATTTAAAAAAAATCTTTGCAACAAAATAAACTCATACTTTATTTTTCCCATGAACTTTTTAAAGTTCTCTCATGTATAATATGTTTGCACTTAATGTATATTGGTTAAATGAATAAATTACCTTTCTCAAATTATAAAAAATTCATTTAAGTTGAATTATTGAATGGTGAAATCAAGAAAAATGCTTAATATTACTTTGATCTCAACCCAGCTTGGCTATGCATTAATAGTTTGCTTAGTTCTGTGGTAATTTTCGTCATATTCTAAATATTTATGCTTTTGATTACACCTTTCACCCAGTAGATCCTTGAGTGTTTCAAAATCCTCAATTACGGAATATTTTTGTTTAAACTTTATTAATACTTATAGAACATTTAGGTCAGAGAATACTATGAACATTTTTGGCCTAATATATGGTTAACTTTCATAAATATTTATAAATGATTAAAATAAATCTGTACTCTGTAGGTCACAGCAATTAATTTAATAATAAAAATTCTATATCCTAATGTATTTTGTATACTTGCAAATTTAAAGGCTGAGAAATATGTTAATGGCAACCACAACAACTTTAATTTCTAACATTCTAATGTTAGTTTTATGTATTTTTATTTTGTGCTATGGTGTTCATAAAGCTTTTTAAATATGTCATTATTACTAACAATATACTGATTATGAGAACAAAATGATTCCCATTTCATTTCATTTTCAGTCTTGTATTATAAATTGTCTAAAATTAGTTCTATGACTCATCTCCAAATGTGTTAAAGTAACAATGAACTTGGTGACTGCAGAATACAAATTATAAAATGAATGATGAAAAGAAAAGAATTGGGAATTCTACTTAACAGTGTATAGTATTATTTGAAAGTGAAATATTATTAAAAGTGTCCATTATAAGTTAGGTAAATCAATACAAATTTAAAAGTATAATTTATATGTTATGAGATAAAATAAAATTATATAAAATGTTCAATTAACATCAGAGAAGGCAGAAAAACAAGAAGAAAAAGAAATAAACAAATGAGATGATAAGAAAACAGTTAAAAACATGGCAGATAATAATCTAACTCACTCAATGATCACATTAAATTTGAATGGTCTAAATAAAATCGATTAAAAGATGAAGATTGCCAGAGTGATTAAAACATTAAAAGCCCAACTATATGTTGTCTATAAGAAGTTCACTATAAATATAAGGACCGATACATTAAGAGTAAGAGATGGAGAAAGGTATACCATGCTACTAATAAAGAGAAAGCTAAAGTATCTCTATTCATTTCCAAAAGAGATGAATTTAGAATAAGAAGATGTTGGGGCCAGCAGGAGACATAGTGATTAAGGCATTGGACTCCCATGAGGTTGTCAGTGGTTCAAGTCCTGAGCCTCGTGGCTTAAAACTCACACCAGGTGCTTGTTCGTACCTGCCCCAAATTTCAAGATGAGAATGGAGGATAAGGGATTTGACATGGTCTTTCCCTGAGGGGGTCATTTTTTCAATTTCTGTCTCTTTGGCAAGCAGATGCACCCTATAGGAAAAATGTCTCTCACTAATAAATCAAATAAATTAAATAAATAAATAAGGTATTTTGGTTACCTCCTAATGTTGTCATTGTTGAGTAAAGAATTTCTACCCTGGAGTTATGGAGGTAGCTGCACATAGTGTTCAGCACTAGACAGATGAAATCACACCAATTTATTGATCACATGTATTCACTACTTTGGAGAGGAGGACATGCATGTCCCACAGTACCTCATAGAGGTTGTACACAGGAACAGAGAAAACCAGAAACTGTGGAAGGTAGGCTCTGTAGTATCAACAGAATGGAGTGTCTCCTGGCACCCACAGGAGGAAGTGTTTGACTTGTTTGAATAATTCTGCTAGCCAGCAGGAAACTGAAACCTTCTACTTGGGATAAACAGTAAATGTGTCTCATCTCCAGGAAAAAAATGGTTGATTGAGGTGAATGTTATTAGCGATGTAGATTGGGGAGGAGAACTTGTGACAAGGATATCTCTGATAATCTTTCTACTGGTGAAGTCCATAATTAAATAATGTTAAGGGATCTAAGAACATAAAACAATCTTAAATGTGTATGAACCTAGCAAATAGAGCATCAAAATACTTAAAGCAAAATCTCTTAGAACTGAAAGGTAACATAGAAAAATCTACTCTTATAGTTGAAGACTTAAATATGTCTCTGTCAGTAATGGATAAATCAAGCGAGTAGGAAATCAGTAAGGCTATATGTGACCTGAAAAACAGTATCATACACTTTGATCTAATTGACATTTATAAAGTACTTCATCCATTTATGTGACTTTCTGAAAAAGGCAAATCTGTAAAGATAGTTAATACATCATTGATTGCCCAGGAATTCAGTGATGGAGAGAAGATATTATAGGGCACTAAAATTATACTGCATGTCATTTAATGGTAGATACATGACATCCTGCATTTGTCAAAACCCATTGAATTTTACAAAAAGAATTAATGTATGAAATTGAAAAAAATCATCTATGATGATGTGTACCTCAGAATAAAGAATATACTATGGCAGAACAATCTAATTTTTTAAAAGAATGATTTATTTAATTTTATTTATCCCATAGCCTTTGGACTCTCAGGACTTTGGTGTTTTGGAGAGCACCGTGTGATCTTTCCTTTGCTCCTGAGGTCAAACTCAGCAGCTCAGTTGGGCGCACACTTGTTTTTTTGAGACAGGGAGGACTTGGGTCATCCAGGACTGGTGACAACAGTGCAGGGTACTGGTAAGCAACAGGGAGGCAGAGCAGAAGAGAGATTGTCAATTTTTTACTCCCGCACACCTTTGAATTCTCAGAAATACCTTGAATGATTTAGGAAAGATGTATAGATCACCAGATGACTAGAAGCAATCTCATAGGTACAAGAAATATGAGCAACAAACAAAATGTCTCTATGCCAAGGCAAAACATCAATTCCACATCACCCACAGACAACACAATGGAAGTTGTGGACATGTTTGATAAGCAATTCAAAATTTTTGTAGTGACCAAAGTAATTGAAATAATAGAGAAAAGAGATGACAAGCTCCAGGAGATGAAGTCCTTTCATGATTTGAAAGAAGGAATAGACACCTTAAAAAATAAACAAACAGAATTGTTAGGGATAAAGCATGTGGTACAGGAAATTAAAACCTCCCTCAAAAGTATTAAAAGCAGGTTAGATCACACAGAAAATAGAATCTCAAATGTAGAAGACAAAACCTCTGACATCAAAAAAAGTACCAAGAAGATTTCAAAAACAACCAAGAAATATGAGGATCATATATGAGAAATACCAGATACCATCAAGTGCTCCAACATCCAGATAACTGTTATCCTAGAAGAGGAAGAAAATAATAAGGACATTGATAATTTATTTCCGAAATCCTGGAAGAAAACTTTCCATACCTAGAGAGATATTCAATTACCCAGACCCAATAAATATATAGGCTTCCAAATAGAATCAACCCAAGAAGATCCTCTGCAATACACTCATAGCCAGATTGACCAAAACCAGAGATAAAAACAAGATACTAAAATTGGCAAGAAAGAAACATCAAATTACTTACAAAGGTCATCACATCAGGCTAACATCAGACCTCTCATTAGAAATAACGCAGGCGGGAACCAGCAGTTAGCGTAATGGCTATGTCGCTGGACTCCCACGTAGTCGACCACGGTTCGCGTCCCAGACCCGGTGGCTTAAACTCGTGCCGGGCGCGTGTGCGTGCGTGCCCAAGATCCCAAGAGGAGAATGGAGGAGAAGGGATTGCGGCGTGACCATCCCCCCTGGGGGGTGATTTCTCGCTTTCTGTCTCTATGTTTCTGTCTGTCTGTCTGGCGAGCGCACGCGCCCTATAGCAAAAACCTCTGCAAAAAAGAAAAAAAAAGAAATAACGCAGGCAAAGAAAGGATGGGGAAATATAGTCAAAGTGCTCATTGAAAAACAATTTCAACCAAGAATACTATACCCAAAAAAATTATCCTTCATATGGTAAAAAAAACGATAAAAACATTCTCAGATAAACAAAACCTGAAAGAATTTACCAACTCCAGACCAGCTCTTCAAGAGTGTCTGAAGGGAGTGCTATATCAAGAAAACTAAAAGGTCAGACAGACAGCTATAGAGAACAAAAAACCACCAAGAGAATGGCTCACTTAATGATAGGAACAGGTAAAAAAATATCGATAATAACATTTAATATTAATAGATTAAATTCCTCAATTAAGAGACACAGACTGGCTAAATAGATAAAAACAAACAAACAGAAACCCTCTATCTATTGTCTACAAGAAACACACGTTATGGATAGACTTACATAGACTAAAAGTAAGGGCTAGAAAAAGATATTCCATGCAAATGAAAATCAAAAAATGTGTCAAGTTATAATACTGATTTCACACAAAATAGGCTTCAAGACAAAGACTGTAAGAAGAGACAAAGGGCATTGTATAATGGTAAATGAAATAATTCAGTAAGAAGACATAACACTTATAAATATCTATGCACCCAACTCACAAGCACCTAAATATATGAAGGATGGACTGCTGGAGCTAAAAAGAGAAATAGGGTGCAACAGTATAATTGTTGGTGATCTCAATACCCCATTATCTCATTTAGACAGATTTTCTAGACAAAAAATAAGTAGAGAGATATAGGACCTAAATGATACTATAAATTGAATGGGTTTGACAGAAATCTATAGAACTTTCCACCCTAAGACCAAAAATATACATTTTTCTCTCCCCGGCATGGAACCTTTTCAAAGAATAACCATGTGATAGGACACAAATTAAGCCTTTACAGATTCAAAGGCATAGAAACTATATCCAGCATATTTTATGACCATGATGGAATTAAACTAGATATTTATTTCAAGAAACACACTCGAAAATATACAAACACATAGAAACTAACAACCTACTTCTGAATGACTTCTTAACTACTAAAGAAATTAACTCAGAAATCAAACAATTTATTGAAACAAATGATAATGAGTACATGAGATTCCACAACCTGCGGGACATGGCAAAAGCAGTCATTAAGGGGAAATTCACAGCTATTAGTGCACATAAGAAAAAGATGGAAAGGTGGCAAGTAGGCAACCTAACATCATGCTTCAGGGAATTGGAAAAACAACAACAACAAAATGCCAGGCAAACGGAAATCATAAAGATTTGAGCAGAAATAAATGAAATAGAAAACTAGTGAACTATACAGAAAATAAATGAGAGCAAAAGCTGGTTTTCAAAAAGATTAACAAGACTGATACACCATTATCTAGACTGATAAGAAGAAATAAAGAAATCAGATTAATCAAATATGTGATGAAACAGGCAACATTACAACAGACACAATAGAAATACTAAACATCATTAGAGAATACTATGAGCAACTATATGCCAACAAACAAGAGAACATGGAGGAGATGGGCAAATTCTTGGATGCATATAATCTTCCAAGATTGAATCAGGAGGACATAGAAAACCTGAGTAGACTCATAAGATGCCATGAGATTGAATCAGTAATAAATAACTTTACAACAAAGAAAAGCCCAGGTCTGGATGGCTTCACTTCTGAATTTTAAAAAACTTTAAGGAATAATTATCCCCTATCCTACTCAAATTATTTCTAAAGATCCAAAAGGAAAGAAACCTTCCAAATTCATTTCATGAAGCCTCCATTATTCTAATTCCCTAAACAGACAAAGACATGACCAAAATGAAAAACTACAGACCAATATCTCTGACGAATATAGATGCAAAAATTCTCAACAAGATACTTGCAAATCATATCCAACAATATATAACAAAGGTATTCATCACAACCAGGTAGACTTTATCCCGGGGATACAAGGGTGGTTCAACATATGCAAGACCATAAATATAATACAACATATTAACAGAAAGAAAGATAAAAAACATATGATCATTTCAATTGATGAAGAGAAAGCATTTGATAAAATACAACATCCCTTCATAATTAAGATTCTCAGCAACATTCATGCAGAAGGGTCATTTCTCAAGACAATAAAAGCCATCTATGAAAAACCTATAGCTAACATTATACTGAATGGGGAAAAACTAAAAGCTTTTCCACTAAAAACTGATACTAGACAAGGCTACCCACTTTCTCCACTACTTTTTAATATAGTGTTGGAAGTCATAGCCAATGCATTCAGAAAAGAGAATAATATAAAAGTCATTCAAACACACAAAGAAGAGTTGAAAATATCTCTATTTGCAGATGACATGATAGTATACTTAAAAGATCCAAAGGTTTCCATGAAAAAACTTCTTGAAATAATAAATGAATACAGTAAAGTGGCAAGATACAAAATCAACATGCAAAAATCTATAGCATTTCTCTATATGAACAAGTTGAATGAAGTAGAGCTGAAGAAAGGAATCCCTTTTACCCTAGCCACAGAGTATATAAGATATCTATGGATATACCTAACCAAGGAAGTCAAAGACTTTTACTAAGAAAACTATGAAAATCTCTTAAAAAAAATTGAAAATGACATAAAAAAGTGGAAGGACTCCCCATGTTCCTGGATTGGAAGAATTAACATAACCAAAATTGCAATTTTACCCAAATTAATCTACATATTTAACACAATTCCAATCAAAATACTGGAGACATTCTTCACAGATCTTGAAAAGACAATCATAGAATTTGTCTGGATTCATAAAAGACCTCGTATTGCCAAAGCAATCCTAGCAAGAAGAGTGGAATGGGTGGCATACCACTACTCCCTGACCCCAAGATACACTATAAATCTGTGATAATCAAAACACCATGGTATTGGCACAGAAACAGACAGGTGGACCAGTGGAATGGAATAGAGACCCCAGAAATAAACCCCAAAGCTTACAATCAACTGATTTTTTATTTTTTTAATTGTTTTTTATTTATTTATTTTTTTTTTGGAGAGGTTTTTTGCTATAGGGCGCGTGCACTCGCCAGACAGACAGAGACATAGAGACAGAAAGCGAGAAATCACCCCCCAGGGGGGATGGTCACGCTGCAATCCCTTCTCCTCCATTCTCTCTTGGGATCTTGGGCATGCACGCACACGCGCCCGGCGTGAGTTGTAAGCCACCGGGTCCGAGACGTGAACGGCGGTTGACTACGTGGGAGTCCAGCGACATAGCCATTATGTTAACTGCTGGTTCCCCAATCAACTGATTTTTTTTTTTCCAATTTATTTATTTGCATTCATTCTCTGAACATCATTACAGCATACAAAATGAGATTTTCCATCCAAATTACACTATATATTGTCTCAATCAAGCACATCAACAAACATGTTATTGTCAGCAAATGATCTTCCATTTCTTGTCTTCTGTATGTTTTGCTTTTTTCCCCCCATCCTAGATTCTCTATCTCTTACCCTCTGCCATCTCCCACTCTCCTCTGGTAACTATGTTTGCTTTCTATACTGTTTTCTCCTCACATTTTATTGTAACGCCAAAGACCCTAATCAATCCAAATACCCTCATAGCAAACACAGGTGATACCCACATTTCCATGAACACAGATCTTACTTTACGCATCCTATAAAGTAGTACCTAGCTGTGGCTACATATCCTACTGCAGTCATTGAATAGATATATATTTTTTTTTTCTGAAACTTTTTTTTTTGTAACTCAATTTACATTCCTTCCCTAAGCTTCATCACAGCATACAAAATGCAATCTCCCATCCAGTACACACTGCATAGTGACACAATCATGCACATTACAAAAAATTTTCCATTACTAGTTCCTAGAATTACTTCCACCCCTCTTTCTGACCCTCTGTCCCTTCCCACCCTCCTCTCACACCACCTCCGGTGTCTACAATTGTCCTTCATTCCCTTCCCACCCACGTTGCATTGATCACACAATTTCCTACATAATCTAACTACTTTCAATGGTGAGTTCACTCATTACTACTAAGAAAACCAGTTTTAACTTAACTCAAAGAAATGCCAAGGAACTTTGCTTAAAGCCAGAAAACAAGTTAGGATTCAGTTCAAATGGAAGGTGCATGAACCTATCAGTCTCATGTACTTTTATCTTCTGTTCTGGTTCAATTTTCCTGATTAAATTCTGGGATATAGTATTCAACTCCAGACTTGTCCCTCTGATTAAGTTGGCCACTTTCATAGTTTTTTGACTCTTATTTCCGTGTGTCTGTGTTTAATTTTCTTGATACAGCACACCCTTGAGAACTTCTTGGAGATCTGGTCTGGTGCTGGTAAATTCTTTCAGGTTTTGTTTATCTGAGAATGTTCTTGTCTTTTCTTCCCACCTGAAATCTTGCCGGGTACAGTATTCTTGGCTGAAATTGCTTCTCTCGTAATACTTTGAATATATTTTCCCATTCTCTCCTCGCTCGCATTGTTTCTGATGAGAGATCTGCTGTTAGCCTGATGGGATGTCCTTTGTAGGTAACTTGATGTTTCTCTCTTGCCAATCTTAGTATCTTGTCTTTGTCTGCGGTTTTGGTCAACCTGGCTATAATGTGTCTTGGAGAAGATCTCCTTGGGTTGATTCTATTTGGGGTCCTTTGTATTTCCTGGGACTGGATCTTCGAATGCCTCTCTAGGTTTGGAAAGTTTTCTTGCAGGATTTCATGGAATAGATTATCAATGCCCTTATGGGTCTCTTCACCTTCTGGAATGCCAATTATCCGGATATTTGGACGTTTGATGGTATCCAGTACTTCTCGCATATCATTCTCAAATTTTTGAGCCATTTTCTCAGTCTTCGTGGTGGACTTTTCTAAGCCAGCCATTTTCTCTTCTACATTTGAGATTCTATTTTCTGAATGATCTAGTCTGCTTTTAATACTTTCAAGGGAGATTTTGACTTCTTGTATTATAGACTTCATCTCTAGCAGTTCCGTTTGAGTCTTTTGTAAAGTGTGTAATTCCTCTTTTAGATCTTGCAAGAATTTCCTCATCTCCTGGAACTCGGCAACTTCTTTCTCCTTTCTCTTTAGCAGTTCATTATCTCTCTTTTCTTCCATCTCTGTTAGCTTCGACATTATGAATGTTCTAAATTCCTTATCAGACATTTCCATGACTTTCACCGAACTGCTTGTGGATGAAGGAGAGTTACTCTTTTCCATTGGAGGAGAGGTATTTTCTCGTTTTCCCATATTTCTCGTGATCTGACGGTGATTTCTTGTCATCTGATGAATGGCGTGTTTCTTTCAAATTCTTGAAGTTAATCCTCAATGTTCAGGAGCAAGCAGACAGAGGTGTTCTAGAATCTGATTGCCGTTCTGTTGTGATCGCACACTAGCTTTGCTTGCTGGAGGCTGAATTATGAGTAGAAAATCTTCATTTCTCCTGTGCCCTGAAATATCTAGTTCCCAGTTTCCATGAGGAATCTTCTCAGAGCCCCAATCAACTGATTTTTGACAAAGGATACCAGTCAATCTACTGGGGAAAGGAAAATATTTTTAGCAACTTGTGCTGGAAAAACTGGGTGTCCACCTGCAGAAAGATGAAACTGAATCCCCACCTTTCACCATTATCAAAAAAACTTAAAATGTATCAAAGATTTGAACCTAAGACCTCAAACTATAAAACTACTGGTGGAAGATTCTGGGAAACTCTGGCAGACATTGGGCTAGGCAAAGACTTCTTAAATAAGACACCCAAAGCACAGGCAATAATCCCTAAAAGAGACAAGTGGGACTACATCAGACTAGGAAGTTTCTGCAAAGCAAAGGACACAGTAACATGTGTGAATCGACAACCCTCAGAATGGGAGAATATTTTTATCAAATATGCCTCAGACAGGGGACTGATAACCAGAATACACAGGGAACTCAAGCAGCTTACCTGAAAGAAAATGATTAACACAATTAAAAGATGTGAAAATGAGCTGAACAAAAATCTCTCTAAGGAAGATATACAAATAGCCAAGAAGCATATGAGGAAATGTTCAACATCCCTCATCATAAGGGAGATGCAAATTAAAACCACAATGAGATACCACCTAACCCCTGTCAGATAGGAAAAGATTGAAAGTACAAATGCGATAAGTGTTGGCAGGGATGTGGTGAGAGGGGAACTCTCCTACATGGTTGGTGGGGATGTAAACTGGTTCAGCCACTGTAGAAAACAATATGGAGGTTTCTCAAAGATCTATAAATAAAACTACCATTTGATCCAGCAATCCCACTTCTGGGTATCTACCCAAAGGACAGGAAAATGCTTAGTCAGAAAAGCACTTGGACATCAATGTCTATTGCAGCATTATTCACAATCGCTAAGACATGGAACCAACCTAAATGTCCACAAATGGATGAATGGATGGAAAAAATGTGATAGAAAGTGGTCAAATATGGAGGATCTATTGCTGAGTGAAGCAAGCCAGGATATGAAAGAAAGATATTGTATGTATCTACTTAATATATACAGACTATGCACACTTTACGGTAGAGATTGAAATACTGGAGGGCATAAAAGCAGTGAAAATAGTTACAGATGCTGAAGACAGTGTGGAATGGGCAGGAGAAGAGAGGAGTATAGAGAAGGCTAGCAAGAGAACAAATAGAGAGTGATGACTTTAGTGGGACACAGCAATGGTTTATTAACTGTTCATGAAACATGTTTAGTATTCTCAACTGAACTGGTCTGAGAAGTATTTCATGTTGGGTAAATTGTTCATACAAGCCAAATGATATATTGTAATTGAATGTTTACAGAAATAATGAGAATAAATAATAATAATAATAACCTGAAAAAAATTATGCAAAGCTATTTGATGATGATGTGGATAGGAATGTCTTTGTCTTGACTGATACCCATGATAATCGTGCTGGAAAAAGAAATGTAATACACTGTAAAGGTATGTGTGATTCGATGTAATATAAAAAAGATTATGATGATAAAATTAAATTAAAAAAAGAGACAATTTCACTGAAGTGGATGTGTGTAAATGTATTGATCAAAGAAATGAGGGCAAAGGGAAAAACATTATATCAGCATATTTCCCCATTGACCAAATTGCTTCCCATGGGGGTAATAATTCTAAAATCACTATCCACGATTTTCCTGAATTTAAGAATTAGTAGTTAATAGTAGATAGTGGATCCAAGTTTCTTACTGCTGAAATGGTCCAGTGTTTAGGGAAGCAAGGGAAAGAGGATAAAGGATTAGAGTTAGAGACATCACATTGGCATCTTAGTCAGCTTAATTTAGACATAGATGGTTACATCTGGAAATAGTTACGCATATGCATATATTCATGACTTGGTATACACAAATATCCTCACTTTGCGAGATAATGACATAGAAACAATGATATCCCAGTAGCAATGAGCATACCCATAACAGATCATGGTTTCTAATACCATGATCCAGTAAACAGAATTAGAGCTCTTTAGGAAAGTAGCTGATTTGCTGATGCTAAGACAAGAGAAGAATATGAACAAGATAGGCCAGAATAGCTGATGTAAGGAGCTTAAAAAATATAAAATAAAGAAGGCAGTGATGGAGAATGTCAAGTGAAGGAAGCCCAAACAAAGAGCTCCTGATGGCCAAACAGAAAAATCTGAGCAATATATAAATAAATATCTCTGTTTTACAACCCACTGTATAAAATAAATATCTACAATATATTATGATATAAATTAATGATTGAGTAAATAAGTTGGTAATGACAGAAAAATATCCCATGCAGAATTCCAAATAATGTGTATGGCTGCTTTGCCCTCAGGAGGTGGAACTCTAGTCTTTAAAGGTAGACTATGCATAGTGAGTTCCTTTCAAAGAGTACAGTATGGAAAGGGAGAAGAATAACATTACTGGGGAGGAATCTGACAAACACTCCCTCAGCTAGGTGATCAAGATTAACATCAACAAAGGAAGTCATCTCAATAGTATGTACCCTTGATAGGATGTGATGAGAATGACACTTTACCTTGCAATGTTCCTTCCTAAAACTCTAGCCTAACACAAATCAGCAGAAAGTCCCAATTATGGGACTTTCTACAGAATACCTGACCAGAGCTCCTTAAAACTGTCAAGGTCTTCAAAAACAGGAAATTTGAGAAAATGTCACAGCTAAGCACAACCTAAAGAAACATGACAACTAAATGTAATGTGCTATTTTAGATGAGAGTCTAGGAGAAATGGAAGATATTGGGTAAAAACTAAAAAGAACATTAAAGAAAACGTGAATAAACAAGTTAATATAATGCATCAATATCAATGTAATGTAATACTAACATATGATGCTATTAACAGAGGAAACTGAGTGTAAGGTATAATGAACTCTCTACTTTGTATTTTTTCCAGAAAGCTATTTTCCTCTTAAAAATCTTTTTAAAGGTAACTTACAAAATAATAAATAAATAAAAAGGATTTTGTTCTCAAGGTCAACTATTAAGTGACACTTATTTCCCACCAATGATATGAAAAACATAAAACAAAGGTATGACAGGTAAAGTCATATTATGATTTTAATTTCTGATAACAGCTATTTCCAGATATAAATTAGTGTGAGAGGGAGGAGGACCTGCTAGTAGAAATCCAGGAATGTAGAGTTTCTCCCTTATCTCTAGTTTATAGCTTGAGGCACTGCTGGTGAGAGGCTGATGCTAATTGGATTTCTTTTTTTTTTTAAGGCATGGAGGACAGAGGAGACAATGTCAGGAACTCTGACAATTCTGACTGGGAATTATCAGATTTTTACTTATTTTTCAATTTTTTTTGTATTGAAGGAATTTTCCACTTTGTGAACATATAATATTATCTATCTTAGGTCTCACTAAAGCATTCAATATGCAGAATCAAGATGTTTTTCAGGTTAACATAAAGTCCCTCTTCATTGAAAAACAAATACCTCTTCCCCATTTGTTCAGTTTTTCTCCTTCTTCAATTTGTACTATTCTAAAGCTGTGTTCTGGCTCTGTGATTTGTCTCTTCTCACAAATCATCTCTTTTGTCTGTATTTTAAAATATGCTTTCCATCTAATCTTCTAGTCAATCTTGTCCTTTCTTAACATGCTCTGTTCTTCTCTTAGAGGAGTCTAAGTCCTTTCCTCAGCCTTCATAGCCCAGTCTCTTGAAAGATGCTTGGCAGACTAAAGAATAAGTTCTCATGATAGTCTCACCTCCCGAGATTGTGGGAAAACCTGGCCCCTCAGATGTGTTCTCAGGCTCTACTAACCTGCCTCAGCAGGACAAAGAGTCACAGGGATTAGATAACTCTTACTCTCATTTGCCCACAGGATTAAATGAGAATTTTAGATAAATCTTAAGACCAGAACCAGAAACCAAAAAATGTCAAGTTATTGAGATAGGATGCTTATGGGTAGATAGGATGGTGGCTCCGAGGGGAGATCACTATGTTTTTATTTTTGATAAAAAGTCTCTGTTTTTCCACTGTGGTCTGATTAATATACAATATAGATCACTTTTTATATATTTTTATATAGTTCTAAATAATTTCTTTTCTTTTTTTTTTTTTTTTTTGGAGAGGTTTTTGCTATAGGGTGCATGCGCTCGCCAGACAGACAGAGAGAGACATAGAGAAAGAAAGCGAGAAATCACCCCCCGGGGGAGATGGTCACGCCGCAATCCCTTCTCCTCCATTCTCCTCTCGGGATCTTGGGCACGCACGCACACGTGCCCGGCGTGAGTTTTAAGCCACCGGGTCCGGGACGCGAACCGCAATCTACTACGTGGGAGTCCAGCGACATAGCCATTACGCTAACTGCTGGTCCCTATAGTTCTAAATAATTTATGATTCCTTGCAAATAAGGCAGACGATAAGGATATTGGCACAGAGACAGGATAAGGCCAAGATGGAGTCACAGTGGCTAAGTTTTCACAGCCCAAAGCTGGCTGCATTGGGATTCAAGGCAACAGTAGCTGAGGGCAATGGTTTCTATTCAGTAAGGGTATTCTAACAAGAAGTGCAGGATGCTACAGTATGCTGACCCTACAAAGAATAGGGTAATAAATCATTCAGACTACTATGTAGCCATTTTCTAAAGCCTACTTCTTTATCAGAAAGCCAGCCATTGCACCTACTGCTAGATTAAAAAACAAAACAAAACAAAACAAAAAAAAACTTGCCTCCAGCCCATCTTCAGGAAACCATTTGGGCCCCCTTCCACTGCATTGAAAGCTTTTTCTCCTTCCCTACTGAACTCTGCTTTCCTCTCCTCTCTGTGTTTGAGTCTCTAATTCTTCATGAGTGTAGGACAAGAGCCAGCATGGAGTTGGGTCTGATTACCCAGCATTCTTGCCTTAGTATAAGACCATGGAGTATATCAAAACAAAGTAACATAGGATGTAAGCAAATTCAAATGAAAAAATAAGATGCTATGAAAAAATAATAGGTATGTTACAGAAAGAAAGAAATAATGCTTTTACAAATGAAATATAAATAAAATGTACAAACAAAATCATGGATGTTTTCAACAAATGATGTTGGAACAATTGGGTGATTGTAAAAATGTGATCCTAGACTCTTAATTCCACTGTAAGGCTTATAGACCTAAATGTAAATGCTAACAGAATAGAAGTTTAAGAAGAAAATATTGAATAGTATCTGTGTAATCTGGGTGGTATGCACAAATAATATAGATATAGAAATTATCAACCAGAACAGAGAAAAATGTATAAGTTGAATTCCATCAAAGTTAAGAAATTATTCATTGGAAGACATCTTTAATACATTTTAAATGCACCAACTGGCTGAGAGAAACTATTTAAAATATTCATAATACATAGAGTTGATGAAAATTTTTTATACAGAATGTAGTAAGAATAATTATAGATGAACAGTGAAAAAAAAATGACCCAATTGGAAATGGGCAAAATATTTGAACGCCTTGCAAATCTCTCTCTCTCTACCTCACAGTGCTCACAAAATAAGGTGCTCGAAATCATGTCATAAAAGAAGTACCATTAAAAAATACTGTAGACTGCTTATGTCCCCTAAAATTCATATATTGAAACTTAACCAACCATGTGATAGTATGAAGAAGTGGAACCTCTTAAGTTATGAAGAAAGCGTCCTCATGAATGGGATAAGCGACCTTCTAAAAGAGTTTGAAGAGTTCCCTAAGCTCTTTTCACCCTTCTGTCCTTTATTCCTTAGGAGGATACAATGTTTGTTCCCTCAAGAGGGTACATACTATAAGGTGCCAATTTGGAAGCAAAATATGAGCCACTACAAGACACTGAATCTGCCAGCACCTTGACCTTGGTCTTTCTAGCCTTCAAAAGTGTGAAAATTAAATGTGTATTCTTTATAAAATATACAATACACACTTAAGTATTTTGTAGAAGTAGTACAAATCGTCTAGGATAAAAATCATAAAGAAATGACTTTATATTTTCTAAAATGGCTAAATTAAAACGACTGACAACAACAAATGTTAAATGGGAGGTAAAACAACTGGAACCGTCATGCATTATTGGCAGGACTATAAAAGTTTAAAGCAATATGGGGAACAATTTGGTAGTTTCATATGAAGGCAATCATATACCATTGATTCTACAAGTAGATATTTACCCAAAAGGAATGCAAACATATGTCCCAAAAAGATTTATACAGAACAGTTTATAGTAGTTCTTAAGACAGTCACTAAAATCTATTTGCAACCTGAATGTTCATTTAAAAAAATGAATTTACTTTTTTATAAAGTCATACAAGGAATTATTACTCAGCAAGGCAAAACTTGTAAATAAATGTGAAACATTGCAGTGTATACAATGAATTACATTTGCTAAGTACATATCAATATTTTCATGTTGGATAAATAATGGCCTAGTGCTAGTGAGGCAGAAGAGATGTTTTAAATTAAGGGGAGGAATATTCCAAACACTTAAAATCTGACAGTACATGGTAAGAGATTGAGTCTGAATTGGTTAAAATCAAGATAATTCCTGGAACAACTGCTGCCTAACTTTAAAAAATCATTAAACTTCCTTCCTTACTCTATAACTGCCTTTTGCTTTCTCCTTCCTTCTCCATTTTCTGATATCTCTTATTCTAAAATGTTCAGGTGATGGGAGACTCACCTAGCAAAAGGCCCCAGGCTACCATGCTGACCTTTGGAACTGTCCAATTCCACCCTCTTCCTCTTAATGATGTTCACTCTAATGCAGGGGCAGCTCTATGCCCCTAAAGCAAACACCAACACCACCATCACTACTACAAAAAAAAAAAAAAAAAGGTCTTTACCCCTTTTCAGCAGACACTGAGTCAAGTCATTAAGAATGAACTTATTTCAAAACCAGAGGGAGAAAATGAAAGAACACTTTCAGTGTCTCAAGGACACATTCCTGCCTCCCAGGTGCTTCAGGCAAATTTTTTTTTTCCTTCTTCTAAATTTCAACCTTTAGATATAAAAATTGCTTCCCCCCTTATCAGCTGGTGTAGACAGACAGAATACACTGAAGACTACAGAAGCCAGGTATGATATCCAGAGATAAGAATAAAACAACTCAGGTGTTGTAGAGGACCAGCAGACAACCTTACTACCTTGACTCCCCAACTGTAACTCCCCCCCACCTTCCTTAAGATCCAACAAAATCCCATAGCCCCTTCTGTTCAGTGCCAGTGCAGCTCTCTGCCTCTGGCCCCTTTTCTCTACTTTCTCTCCAAGTCTGTGAAATTTTTTACAGCACAAGTTTGTCACTGACCCACCTATGGGGTATCCATTCTATCTTCCCTTTCTAGTAACAATTCTCTCCTTTCTCTTGGAGGAAGGCATGAAACTCTTTATCCATCTTCTCTCACAGGGCTGCTCCACCAATGGAGTGGTCCACTCTGTATGCTTCCCTTAATAAACTTGATTTCACTCTCCCTCAATGGCTCACTTTTGAATTCTTTTCCATGGATTCTCACATCCTGGGTAGAGACCCTAAGTGCTGAGTCTCACTGGCAACACTAGGTTGCTTATAACATGATACATATTAGAATAAAGTTTAGCTTGAATAACTATAGAAATAACCACAAAATAATGAAATTTAAATAATGTAGATTACTTTTTATAAAGTAGTTCAGAGATGTTAAGTCCAGTCAGTCTGGGGAAGAATATTGACTCCACCACCACCATAGAATTAAGTTCTTTCACTTTGCTTGTCTTATATATTAATTGTTTCACAGCATGGCCTAAGATAACCACTCAAACTCTTGCCGTCTTGCCAACATTCCACTAGACAAGGAAGAAGATTTGAAGAAATAGCATATTTTCTCTTAAGAACTCCTTCTGGAATTTATACCATTTCCACTTATAAACTACTGGCCAAAATGTAGTTACATAGTCACTCTTGACACTAAGAGGCAGGGATATATATTTTTTATACTTGACAAGCTTGTGCTGAACTAAAAATTGGGGGTTCCGTTTTTAAGGAAGGAAAAGAGAAGAACAAGTATTGGGAAGAATATAGTTTCTGCCACCAAAAAACATTTTTTTTTTTTTTTTTGAGAGGTTTTCACTATAGGGTGCGTGCGCTCGCCAGAAAGACAGAGAGAGACAGAGAGACAGAAAGCGAGAAATCACCCCCCAGGGGGGATGGCCACGCCACAATCCCTTCTCCTCCATTCTCCTCTCAGGATCTTGGGCACGCACGCACACATGCCCGGCGTGAGTTTAAGCCACCAGGTCTGGGACTTGAACCGCGATCAACTATGTGGGAGTCCAGCGACATAGCCATTATGCTAACTGCTAGTCCTGCCACCAAAAAACATATTTAAAAAATACTGACAGTAAAATAAACTATGGAAACATGACTATAAAAAAGTTGCTATCATTATTGTGATCACATCAAAAGAGAAGCTGAAAATAGTTTTAAGAATGAAGGAGTTAATACATAATTATACATAGCAAAGAAGAGAAATTGGCAACTAAGAATCATTCATGATCCTTTATTGTTTCTTCTGTAGAAAAAAGTAAAACTACCGAGAAAATAAAAGCTGTAAAGGACATTTTTTTGGTTAGTTATGGAAATTTGCATGTAGTAGGCAAAAGACGTGCATTAGCATTAAATTTCCTGATAATGATATTATGGTTTATGGGCTAATCTGCTTTTTAGGAGACAGGAAGTAGGAATAAAGCTTCATGATGTCTGCATATCTCTATCTCCATGTCTCTCTCCACATATACATGTAATACAGCTGACTTATAAAAGTGTGAATTGGGTCCATACTAAGCAAGGCAGGATGTATGGTCATTTCACTTATGTAACTAATATAGACAAACTAGTATGCTTTTTTCCTTAATCTCTTTTTCACTACCTAATTGTGGTTCAAATAGTTAATTTTGTTGACACAATTAACTATCAAGGTGTCCTCTTTTTCATTTAGTGTTCTAGAGATTTTTTTATTAATGTGTTTGCCAACAAATATATTGATGAAGAAAACCATCTTATAAAAAGTCAGATCTCCTATCTAAGAAATTACTAGTTTTCTGACAATTCTTTTGGTTCTATTTCTTATATAGCTCTAAGCTCTTACTTCGGTTCTTTTTCATCAAATTTTTCAGCATTTACTAATTAGCCATTCAGCCAAATCTTAGGTGAAATTCAGCCACTATATACTTCTATAGCCATACGTGTTAAAACATTGAAATATCTCTGCAGTGATTGGTAAACAGCTGCTAACCAAGCTCCTGTAGTACCGGGTCTTCACTCTGTTCACCTCAGCATTTCCTATAAAACTGCAGTATGAGTCCATAATCCATAAAGGCTTAGTAGGATCCTCCCAAGACCCTGTTCAGCCCTAAGTCAACATCCAGGACCCTGGTGCTTTGAAGAGCACCAGGAACAGTCCTGTATGCTAATATGGAGAGAATCTCTTTAATAAGAAAAAGACATAGTATAAGACCATTTCTTTACTAAAATACAAATTTATGTTTTTGGTATATGTCTCTGTATATACAAATATCAGATGCATAGTACCATTTTACTGAGAAATTACTAATTATGGGATATGTATAATTTTTGTTTTTTCCTTTTAAAAATCGACTAACAGATGTACATAAAAGTTAGATTTTTTTTAGTATCATATTTTGGAAAGTCAATCCTTACATTTGCCATCATAGTAAACGCATGTGAATTTCTATTTTCTCTGTAATAGCAGAATATACTAACATAAAATTGGGCAGATTAATATTTACTCAATCTTATAAATAATCTAAGATATAAAAATGGTTTTGAGACCTATATCCCAATAATTTCTGACAAAAAATTATATATAAAAAATATATATTATGGTATATATATGTATATATATATATATGGTGTATGTATATATATATATATATATATATATATATATATATATATATTACTATTTTGTTTTACCTGTAAGATATAGTTGTGAATTTTAAGTCCTCTTTCTATATATGTACAAGCTCTATATATAATACATTATTATATTTATAAATGATATCTTGGTATCTGTAGGGAAACAATGTGAAAAACTTGTTTTAAATATTATCTCTTCACCCATACTCAAATTATCTACTGCAGCATTTATACTCACATTCTGACTTTTCATTATTTAATATTTTTTATTAGTTTCACTTTAATTTTGTAATTTGATGAAAAAATCTCAGGTTTTATTATAAAATATAATTATATGTGGCTCTATATTTTGGAAGAATTCTTAGCTTTTCACAGGTGAAATTGGGTCACAAGTATTTAGTAATTCCATCAAAATGTGAAAAAACTAATTTTGATCTATAAGCAATTGTCTTCCTAGGAGAAACTGCAAATACGTTGATGTTATAGCAGAAAAATAGTGCTGTGGCAAATAGAATTATTTCTGCAGAAAGAAATATTTAGCTCTGGAGAGCTGACTCCCCATGAGAGAGTTTGTGCTGATTAGAGATACTCATATCAGTGGTGTCAAGAGTGAGGAGATGAAGTAGGCAAGAGAGGAGACCCAATCAAACCATTCAAGGATCTTGGAAAAGCTCCTTAGAGCATGAGTTGGTAAGCCTTAAAAGAATTCTAAAAAGGGAGGGACAGGATGAGGGGGAAAAAAGAAAACAAAATATTTAACTGAAACAAAAATGAAGTTTTCTCTTGATAATAATATATGTGGTAATATCCATGACTTGACTAATATACACTGCATTCTTGCTGGGAAGATTCATTTTGTATGCTAGAAAGATGAACAATGATTGAATGTAAATTTTAAAAAAAGGAATAAAATGTTCTGTTTACAGAAAAGAAGCAAACAATACCAAAACATCTTTCCTACAGTACTTCAATGATAAATATTTATGAGGCAATAATATGAACTTAGAATAAAGGCATGTTTTTTATTCAAGTAACTGAAGTTATTATCCTAATAATTTGAAGCAAAAGATACTAATGACTCAAAAAAATTTCTTTCTTCTTAACAAAAGCTAAGGCCTTCTTTTAGTCACCTTCTCTTTCCATCTTAGTTGGATTTTATGCTCTTGATCTCTGCATCATTAATACATTCACATTTGCTTTCTGTAATGGTTTACTTCTTCAGTCTTCTATCCTCTTTAGTTTTTCTTTCTCTCCCTAGAACCCATACTGATTTTTCTCTTTAAATTGTCTTTAATGATCCATTTGCTCTAATAATTTTAGTTTTTATTTTTGCTTAATTCTAAATTTCAATCTGCACCATCAATACTTTATTTGTGCCTAAATCCTTTATATATAACTATTCCAACTGATGGCCATGCTTACTTTAAAAGCAATATGTTTAAACTAGAGGTCAGCTCTCACTCCACCCAAATAACCCCCCCCCCAAGAAAATTATCAACTTGTATATTAAAGATAGTCCCTGAAGTCAAATAAAACTAGGTTCACACTGAACTTTATATTGTATTAGCTATGAGATTGTAGGGGATGTTTTGCTTCCCTTCTTATATACTTACAAGTTTTTGAGGATAAATAAGTGTAAGTATGTAAGACTATGTTTCTGGATATAGTAAGAGCTCAGTAATATTAATCAAAGTCTCTAGATTATCTCTTAATGTGGTGGGCAGAATGGCCACCCAGAAATGCCCATAATTCCTCGAATCTGTGAATATGTTCTTGATTGGCAAAGGGACGTTTTAGGTGTGATTAAAAATCCATTATTCTGGGACTAGCAGTTGGTGTATGTAATGGTTATGTCACTAGACTCCCGTGTGGTTGACCATGGCTTGAGTACCAGACCTGAAGGTTTAAAACTCACACTGGGCACATATGTGTGAGTGCCCCACATCCTGAGAGGAGAATGGAGGAGAAGGAATTTTAGTCATCTCCCCCCAGAGGGTGATTTCTAGCTCTCTGTCTCTCTCTTTCTGGTCAGCACTGCACTCTATAGCAAAAATTTCTCTCTCAAAAAAAAAAAAAAAAAAAAAATCCATTGTCTTGGATTATTTGAGGCAGTCCTGTAGATCACAGGGTTTTTATAAAGGGAAAGAAAAACATGTTAGTTTTAAGCCACCTGTCTTGTGGTATACGTTATGGCAGCAGTTGGAACTATTATACTTGGTAATGCCATTCTTCAAGTTGCATACAGCTTGCTATGTTAATTTCTTCATTCTCCTTCTTTCATCTTGTGTACTATGTTTAAAAAGTTAATGAGTTATTTTTTCCTTTAAGATGTCTGATATCTGTTCTCCCAAACTTCATGTATCTAAGCTCTGTTGTCATCCTTGTTTTTTTTTTTTTTTTTTTTTTTTTTTTTTTTTTTTTTTCTTTTTTCTTTCTTGAGAATGTAAGACAGATAGAAACTAGAAAAAGACAAGCACTTTCAGCACAGTCTCATACCACCATCCCTTCCCTGGGAAATCCTTCCCACCCAGCCAGGATCACAGGCACATGTGTATCTGGTACCTATAGGTTGACTGAGGAGTTGGACCCTAATCTTCCACATGGCTTTCAGCATTGCACAGGATTTTGCTAGCCCTGCATCACATTCACTGGGCCAGTTTTCCCTGTTTCTTGATATTCTTAGAGTCAAGTAATTTTGCACACTACTGGTGTCTTTTTACTTTTAATACAATTTTATTATCTTTAGTTATCATGCTGTATACTAGATCTCTATATTTATTCATCTTATATAGCTGCCATTTTGTATCTTTTTCTTTCTTTTAGTTTTTTGCCATAGGGCTCATGTGCTTGCTGAAGAGAGATTGAGAGAGAGACAGAGAAAGGACAAGTGATAAAGACCCCCCTCCCCCAGGAAAATGGTCATGCCACAATTCCTTCTCTTCCATTCTGGCACTTGAACCATTACTGGCCACATTGCAATCCAGTGTCTTCACTACCCTCCTACCTACTGGCACTCACTGCTGGTATATTAAAATTACCAAAATAGCAGTTTGTTCTTGTCACTTCTATCAATACCCAACAGTGGCTCTATTTTCTACCATAGCAAGTTCACCTGTCTTCTTTTCTGTAATGTGACTTATTAAGCAGTCTTTTCCTCCATCCTTTATACATATTATACTTTATCACACTCGTCTTTCTCCTTGCATTGTGCATACTTACTGAAGGGACTTCAGAAAATTAATAAAAAGTATAAAATGAGTTTATTTGCTGTAAAAGCTTTTGGAATCCTTTCATAGTTATTTTTTCTTTAAATTATTGCTTTTTAATTTGCCTTAGAGTACATGTACTCAGTGGGGAGAGAAACAGAAGAAAAGTGAGAAAGCACTGCCCTAAATAGGAAGAGTATAAAACTTCCCGGTTGAGACAAATGATTGCTCAATATCAAAACTCCTTGGCATTGATATCTTTGTGTCTTCAATTCTTATAAACAGTTTGATCTTATCTGCTTAAATGGATCTTTAAATGCTCGATCCTTAGAACCAGCATTCTATCATATTTTTTACTCCTTTGCTAACTCTGATCCCGTAATTTTTTTTTTTTTTTTGAAGAGATTTTTGCTATAGGGCACGTGCGCTCGCCAGACAGAGAGAGACAGAGAGATAGAAAGTGAGAAATCACCCCCCAGAGGGGATGGCCATGCAGCAGTCCCTTCTCCTCTGTTCTCCTCTCGGGATCTTGGGCACACACGCACATGTGCCCGGCGTGAGTTTTAAGCCACTGGGTCCAGGACATGAACTGCGGTCGACTACATGGGAGTCCAGCGACATAGCCATTATGCTAACTGCTGGTCCCCTGATCCTGCGTTTTATATTTTATGTATATTTAACTAACTTTGCATCTGTTTTTCCAAAGCCTTATCTTCTCATTTTACCAGCAACTAGTTAAAGTTTGTATTAAATTCTAATATTTTATTCCTTTCAAATAATGTACTGTGATGAAATATATGTGATTAGATAACAAATAATGCATCAAGAAAAAATTATGTAGCCTCATTAGAACCCAGAAAAGACATTCAAAGATGCTAATTAGCCCAAATGGATCCTTTTCACTTCTATCCCCTTTTCAGGGTATATATATATATCATGTTACTCTAAATTCTAGAAGTATTCTAGATGATTGTGAATTCAGGTCAAGTTGAATAATAGAAAGGAAAATATAATCTCTTTCACTCTAAACCACTTTTCCCTTTTTTCTACCTCATAATTTGGTATCCAAATCCACTAAGAGAACCTTTTAAAACCTCAAAACAGCTAGCTTCTACTGTATGCCTTTATAACAAATATATAAAACTAGAAAGCTTTCTTCAATGGGAAAAATCAGTCATGAAGAAGGGATTTATATATCAATGTAAGCTCATCTAAAAAATACTTTAGCTCTTAGGAAGTTGGTTATCTTATTTATTGGTATAATGATACCAACATAACTCATAGAATTATTCTGAATATAAAATAGGATACAGTTTATTTGCTATAGTCTCATATCACAAAGGTTATGTGTGTGTGTGTTTTCATTGCCCAAGAATGAGTGCTCTTTTGTATGTTTATGAAATATATTTGATATTCTCTTCAAATTAAGGAGCAAGTCACAATTCATCATTAATGAAAACTGATATGCATATTGCATTTACACATATATCATAGGGGCTTGACCTTAAACAGAAACTAGGTTCATAAAGCAAGCTGTATAGGTGGTTGCTCTATTGTTCCCCGCTGAAAATTCTAATAGTTGTAGCTGTAGTTGTACCCACACAATTTTTTTTTTTTTTTTTTTTTTTTTTTTTTGCCAAATAATTGCTTTGTAGTTTTCAGAATATGGAGTACAGGGTGCATGCACTCACCAAAGAGACAGAAACGCAGAGACAGAAAATAAGTAATCACTTCCCGGGGGTGACAGCCAAGCAACAATCCCTTCTCCTTCATTCGCCTCTAGAGATCTTGGGCCCTGCATGCATACGTGCCCGGCTTGAGGTTTAAGTCACTGAGTCTGGGACTCAAACGACAGTTGACAATGTGGAAGTCCAGTGACATAACTATTATGCTATCTGATGGTCCCCGAGAATATGGAGTATTTTAAAGACAAAAATGCCATGTATTAACAGTGTTCTATCTGTTATAAAAGGAAGAAATAGTGATCTTTATTAAAATGCTACTTCAGCATTATATATATATATAATTTATTGTTGAAGCAATTTCCAATACTATTAGTTCTTTAGTAGGCATCCAATATAGAATATGGAAACATTGAATAAAATTCCATCCTATTATTTAATTAAAAAAGGAAATTCAGAAAGTTTATGAACAAAACTAAAGTACAAGTTTATTTGGGTGCAAAATTTATTTGAATTCCAAGCTTAGTTTTTAAATAATCTACACATCTCACAGACTTTCTGACGACTCCTCATATGGGTGTGTTCATATATACATACACACATCTGAAAAGTAAGTATATGAATAATTCTTAGTAGCTTTGCCAATACTAGTGTTCATCGTGGCCAGGTTATATGGTCATAAAATCTATTAAGCAGCCATTCTTTACCTTCTTTAGACAGAAATACAGCTTGGAGATTAAAATATAACTTGATATTCATTGTGACATTTCTCTGGGAGATCTCCAAATAGTTAGATAGATAGCTGTTCTTCAAGCAGACAAGTGGGGAGACACTGGTAGAAAATG
The DNA here is from genome assembly GCA_026018925.1 of Tupaia tana. Taxonomy (NCBI): domain Eukaryota; kingdom Metazoa; phylum Chordata; class Mammalia; order Scandentia; family Tupaiidae; genus Tupaia; species Tupaia tana. Next base: position 46,418,330 of record JAKSZU010000002.1, on the reverse strand, counting down.
AATGCAAGATGCTGGAAACATGTGGAGTGCTGAACCTCAAGCAGAAGACAAAATGGACATCTATTGTTCGAAGCCAGAAAGAACTCAGAACCAAAGGAAGCTTTCCAGAACAGAAGGCAAGTGAGCTGGAATCTCCTCTTAAGCTTCAAGCTCCCTCCTTCCACCTCACTGGGAAGACCCAGTGCTTCCCAAGGGCAGGAGAGCACTGAGATGATCATGGACTTTAGGCTCATTTGGGGGAACTATGAAAATCTGCTTCCCTAGAGAGAATTCTAAATTCCCCCCATAAAGCTCCAGGCACAAAGTGGCATCTTAGAAGCTGAATCAGGACATTCCTTTCTTACTCGCAATACTACACTCTCATTCCTTTTCTCTTCCCAGACTCTTCCCAGACTCCAGGGTACCTCATTGTCCCTTGTTGCTTTCTACTGTGAAGCTTCTCTGGATCTTTCTGAATTGTGTGTGTGTGGGCAGAGGAGGAAAAGAGGTGGCTGGTTAAGAGGAAGGCGCTGGAATCCCCCTTGGGGTGGATGAGTATATGGTGGCTTCACCCTGCCTTCTTTATATCCCCACAGATGCTGATCTCATAGACCAATGTGGGAAGATCCTACCTCACTTCTCAATCCTATGGGCAAATATGCACACACATAACTCCTGCCTAGCTCCAGAGCTTTACTAGTGGATGGGCGCACCTCCCACCAGGCACAATGGAGGAGTACAAATACAGTCCTACCCTCCTACCCATCAGATGTAGATATAATTCTGGTGTCTTAAGCTATGCTGGAAGGAGCATAGCCCCTTTACTCTAGTCCAAAGTCAGGGGTGAGCATGAATAAACACTGCCAGGGCCCCAAGGCACATTGACAGGCACATGGAGCCCTCCAACTTGCTGGGACTTAACATTGCACTGGCCAGAATATACAGCTCCTGCTCAGCCAACGGTTTTACAAGAGAGTGCACATTGTCTCCTTCTATACCAATGACAACCCTGCCCAACCTCCAGCAATGCCCCACCTACTGAGGGGTGCTGCACCTGAGGAGTCATACATTAGAGCAGACTTCTTCCAACTATAGCACTGCACACAAATATTTAACTCTAGCCAATCCTTGAGTCACAACTCCTCAATAACACCTACATCCCTCCTGTTTACAACCCATCTAAGACAGAGGAAATTGCTTATTTCCAGCTGATACCTTCACTCAGCTACCTCCCCCAGCAGAAGATTCCACTCACTGTATAATCTGAAAACTCAGGGAACCAATATACAAGGAAAGGGCTTATGTAAGTTTCATGGAACATAGCCCCTCTAACAGACGGAACACCAGTACACAAAACTAACCTAGAACCTAAAAATACGGACTTGGAGACCTCTGTAGGCCCTCACTGGTGTACTGAAAAATACATACATAAATTTTTCTATTCTGACTCAAAACAGAACCAAAGCCAATGTGATCCAGTCAACTAATAGTTTACTTACTTGGACATAGCCACAGTAAGTAAAGTACAAAATAAAAGATTAAAATACTGTCACCATAAAACCTAATCCATTAACCTGGAAGAAGTGAGTACTTCACCACATGCCAAATAGTAATAATAGACAGATATACAGAAAGATCATAGGCATCACTACAAGGGACTACATGCTAGCCATCTGGAGAACCTAAAATAGATGGACAAATTTCTGTTCACTGATAACATAACTAGATTGAACTAGAAAGATGTAGAAAGCCTGAACAGATCAATAAGTAACTAGATAGAATAAGTAATTAATATTCTCCAACAAAGAAAAGTCCAAGTCCAGATGGATTTACAGCTGAATTTTAAACATCTGTTAAGAAATGAGTTAACACCCATTCTTCTCAAACTATTCCAAAAGATCCAAATGGAGGAAATACTCCAAAACTCATGCTATAAACCCATGATCACTTTTTATAGCAAAATCAGACAAAGACAAAACAACAAATGATATCATGCATTAGTATCCCTAATAAATACAGAAATAACAATCCTCAACAAAACACTAGCAAACTGAATTCAATAATGCATTAAAAAGATGATATACCAGGAATAATTAGGATTTATCCCAGGATACTAGGTGGTTCCACAGATGCAAAACAATTAATGTAACACACCACATTAACAGGAGACCTGAAAATCTTCTTAAAATTTATTTTATTTAACTTTATTTATTTATTTATTTATTTATTTATTTATTTATTTATTTTAAGTTGACCAGAGAGGAACAGAGAGAGAGAGAGAGAGAGAGAGAGAGAGAGAGAGAGAAAGTGAGAAAGCAAGCTGCCAAGCCTTTGACTAGAACCGTGGTCTATCATGTGGAAGTCCAGTACTCTTAACCTCCACACCACCTTCTGGCCCTAGGAAAGATGAAAATCTCATGATCTTATCAATTAACACAGAAAAAACTCTTGATAAAGTACAATATGCTTTCATAATTAAGTCTTTCAGCAAAATATGTATAGAAGGTACATTTCTTAACAATCAAAGTCATATATGACAATTCCACAGCTAACATTCCCAAGTGGGAAAAGTTGAAAACTTTTTTCTCTTAACTGGAAGACAAGGATGTCCACTTTCTCTACTCCTATTGACTATAGTACTGGAAATCCTGGCCAATGCATTCAGATAAGAGAATGAAATGAAAGGTATCCCAGTTTGAAAATAGAAGTTAAACTTTCCCTCTTTGCAGGCAATGTGTCTGTATACGTACAAAAACCTATAGAGTCTACCAAAAAAAACTTAGATATGATAAACAAATTCAGCAAAGCTGGATACAAAATCAACATACAAAAACTGTAGCATCTCTGTACATTAAAAATGGCAAACTGAGACAGATGAAGAAATCAATTTCATTTAAAATAGTCACAAAAATAATCTAGGAATAAATATAACCAAAGGAGTTAAAGATCTCTACTATGAAAATTATAAAAATCTGAATTAAAAAATTGATAAAGACACACAAAAACACATCCCTTGTTCATGAGTTAGAAGAAACAACATTTTAAAATATTATTTCTGTTTTTTAGAGAGAGATTTTAAAAAAAGGGTGCATGCACTCACCCGACAGGCAGAAAGTTAGAAATCACCACCCCACCCCACCACAGGGATAGCCATGTTACAGTCTTTTCTCCTCCATTCTCCTCTTAAGATCTTGGACATGCACAGACATGTGCCAGGTATGAATTTTAAGTAGATCATGAATTCTAGTCTGAGACTAGAAATATGATCTACAACATCGGAGTCCAATGACGTAACCATTATGCCATCTGCTGGTTCCAATTAAAAATTTTAATATCTACTCAAAGTGATCAATGCAATTCTTATCAAAATTCCAGTGCCACTCTTCACAGAAATAGAAAAAAACATAAATTTGTCTGGAATCACAAAAGACCCCTTATCTACAAAGCAATGCTATACAAAAAGAATAAAGATGGAGATACCTCACTCCATTCATTGAAAGTATATTACAAAGCTATAATATTCTAAACAGTGGCACTGGCACAAAAATAGATAAATACTCCAATGGAATAGAATAGAAGACCCAGAAATAAATCCAACAACAAAAAGTCAACTGATTTTTGATGAAAAGCACAAGACAATCTAGTGGAGAAAAGATCGTTTTTAATAAATGAGAAATTGTATATTCATCTGCAGAAAAATGAAACTAGACTCCTATCTTTCACCATTTACAGAAATTAACTCAAAATCAATTAAAGACACACATAAAGACCCAGATCTTCCCTCCATCCTGATAATAATAATGGAGGAAAATGCAGGGGGGAATACTTCAAGATAGTGCAGTAGACAAAGATTTCTTGACTAAGACCCCTGAAATAAGCAATAATACTAAAAATAGATAAGTGGAATTACGTCAAGATAAAAAGCTTCTGCACAGCAAAGGAAACAATAGACAACCTACATCATGGTAAAAAGTATTTGCAGCTCTACTTCAAATAAGAAACTGATCACCAGAATATATATAGAACTCAGCCAGCTTATCCACAAACAAAAAACTGATCCAGTGAAAGAATGGGCGATCAATTCAGACAGCTCTCAAAGGAAGATCTCTGAATGGCTAAAAGCATATGAAAAAGTTTTCATTATCTTTTCTCGTAAGAGAAATGCAAGTCAAAAGCCCAAGGTATTAGGTATCTTCAGTCAGAATGAATATGATAAAAACAAAAGAAAACAAAAAAGAAGACCTGGTGAGATTGTGGAAAAACAGAACATTTGTATACTGATAGTAGGAATGTAAATTAATACCGTTACGGAAAATGGTACACAGGTTCCTCAAAAATCTAAAAATAAAACTACTTTGACCCAAAAATCCCACTTTTAGAAATAGTGGGATTTCCAGGAATGGGAAATCACTCAGTTGGAGTGACATTGCACATTTTTGTTTACTGCAACATTATTCGCAATATTAAGTCATGGAATCAACTTAACTGCCTAACAACCATGAATGGTTTGGGAAACTGTGGCAGATATACACAATAGAATAGTACTGAGACATGACATGCAATGAAATTATGCCATTTGACACAACGTAGAAAAACTTAGAAAATGTAATGCTAAGTGAAATAAGCTGGACTGTAAAAATCAAATAGTATATGACCCCATTTAACATATACTGAAATGTCTAGTCTGGTGAGAACTGCACATCTCAAAAGATTAGAATAGAATAACTGTGATAGCATAAACTGAATGGAAGTAGGGCAGGAAATCTTTTTTTTTTTTTTTTTTGGAGAGGTTTTTGCTATAGGGCATGTGCGCTCGCCAGACAGACAGAGAGAGACAGAGAGATAGAAAGCGAGAAATCACCCCCCAGGGGGGATGGCCACGCCACGATCCCTTCTCCTCCATTCTCCTCTCGGGATCTTGGGCACGCACGCACACGCGCCCGGCGTGAGTTTAAGCCTTGGGCCTGAGACTCAAACCGTGGTCGACTACGTGGGAGTCCAGCGACATAGCCATTACGCTAACTGCCGGTCCCAGGGCAGGAAGTCTTTTGTAAAAAAAAGTTATGAATGTACATAGGAATGCAGTAAATAAGAGGAAGAGGTTATGAAAATATATGCCACACGAGAGTAAGAAAGGTGAACAATTTGAAACGTCACTCCCCAGAAAACCCGACATCTAAAACAATTACCAAATATACATAATATTCAATGTTGAAGAAAATGAAATATACATTTTTAATTTGATTAGTACACACTGTATACATGCTTTGAAAAACCATGCTGTATACCACAAAGATATACATAAAATATATATAATTCAGAAGCCATAATAAAAATATATGAAGGGAATCTATGACAAGTTGAGTCTGAAACAAGGACTCTGAATTCATCCAGTTTCCTACATTGTACTGATTTCATAAATGTGAGAACATGTATATAAAATAGCTATGAATATAAGTGTGTACCTACCCAGACAACACCAATAGAAACATCTCAAAAAATAAACAATTGAACTAATGGCAATATAAACCTGAAAATGTTACAGCATAGGTTCTATCTACCTCACAGTTTTTAACAAAATAAACAAGAGATCCTATTTTTCCCAAATAGTCTAACATATTTGACTTTTTAAAAATCAGTAGGTTAACAATAACCTTTAGCACAATTCAGGGACAGATTTTATCACGAATCAATAGGTTTTGAACAGATAAGCAAAAATAGAAAATACATTGCCCTTAGTTCTTTGGTAGCTTCCTTTTATTTGTTTAATTCACTATGTTGAACATTATAATTTAAGCATAATTTTCTTTTATAGATGATTTTTGACAACATATGTATGAGAAATGAATGTTACTAAGAATTACATATCAATACAAACTTTGCAATCAGAAAATTTGATCTTCTGGTAAATGAGTTTACCCCACAAGTTCTTCTAGCACTACAAATGGGAGATAACATCCAAAAAATGTTTATGAAATAGTCTGAAATGCAGAGATGCTGTACTTTCAAATGAAACACCGAAATGCTCATTTATTATACATAAATTCATTGAGTATTTATCAACCTAATCAACGATTGTTTGTGGTGCTAAAAATATAAAAAGAAGTCCAATAAAACAATCAAACTACAAAATACATTTATCAGACACAGGCTCATGGGGTCAAGCAAGGTTTATTTTGTGCTGTCAGACTTCTACTTGTTCATAACAGTCTAGTTTAACAAATTAACACACAGACTGTAAACTTGGCTTCATTATTAGTTTATCCTTTGAAGCTTTCAACCTTGGTTTTTTTAAAAAATGCAATATAGGATAAGACATAAACCCTGTCACTCCTACAGTAGTTTTTAGTATGTTTCACATGAACTATTTTAAGAGAATTGTCACAAAACAAGAATTCATACTTAAAATTTTTGAAATCCATTTATGTAAGCTGGGCCCATTTCACATAGGATACAATAATAGCAGTAGCAAACAAAAAAGAATGAAATATCTTGGGAATATTTGCTTATTTGACATTAGTAAACATTTTGTTAACTACCATTTTTTTTTTCCTTTTTGTTTTCTCTGTAGGGTGAATGCACATGCCAGAGAGAGAGAGAGGGAAAAGTGAGAAGTCACGTTGCCAAGAGGGATGGCCACATTGCGATCACAGTCTCCTCTTGGGATTTTAGGCACACATACACAAGGACCTGGTGGGATTTTCAAGCCACTGGTCAGAACTCATACTATGCAGCTGACTATGTGGCATCCAGCACCTTAAACTCCATGCCACTTGCTGGCTCCACATTTTGAATGTGATAATAAGAGATACACTAGAGACAAAAGCTCCTATCCCCTTTAAATTGACTTTGGCAATTACACCACCTGGCGTATACTGTTTTTCTCTCCTCTATCCAGGATAAAGATCATGTCTGTCAGAAAACATGGACTTTTTATGCAATAATTTATTAATTCATGACTGTCAGAAAGCCATAGAAATAAAAATTAAGGGAATAAAACATGGTTAGATAGTAAAGTGTAAGCTCTCTAGAGATAAAGAAAAAATTTATGTTAACATTGAAATGAGGAGGAAATTATTCGGGTTTAACATTTAAGTTATTAAGGATTTGACTAGGATGGATTATAGCATCCACTAAAAATTTAAACATATATTAAGGATATATGTATTATGCACACAGTGTGGACCAGCAGATGGTGTGTTGGTTACGGTGATAGACTCCATGTGGCTGAACATAGTTTGAGTCCTGGACCTGGAGGCTTGAAAATTATGTTAGGTGAGTGTGTGTGGGCACCCAGAATTTCAGGAGCAGAGTGGAGAAGAAGGAGTTATGTGGTCATCCCCCCACACCCACCCTGACATGAGCACACATCTCCTATGGCAAAAATCTTAAAAAATTACATATTCAGTTAAAAATACATTCATGAAAATTAAATATTTGAAATTAATTACTATTTTAATCATCTTTGACAATTTTAACTTCTGTTTATCTAATCATGTGATCTTTACATAGTTGGAAGTATTGTAATTGAGCTATATGGGATAGATGGGAATAAAGGAACTGTGTGTTTCTTGTTTTCCTTTATAAACCTATTGCTTAGTCCTGTTCTGGTACATGGCAAAGATCCAGTAAATATTTTTTTTTCTTAGTAAATGAATAAGAGATACTATTCAACTTTGAAAAAATAGTTTAATAAAAGTCCATTATTATAGATAAGCTGAATATGCTATTTGCTATTGCTGTCAGCAAATAGACCAAATTATTACCATAAATTTCAGGCTCTATCTGTTTGGCTTTTGACAGCTTTCACGCACCAATTGTTTGGGATTATTTAGTTTAATTTTATTTATTTTTAAATATTAAAACACACCTTAAATGTTTGGCCTACTGTCAAGCGTACTTCAGGGCATCTAAAAGAACCTTTTGCCAACAATGCTAGTTCCAACCTCAGGAGAAATATTAAATAACTTTCATCAAAATTCTGTTTTTATGAACTTTCATCAAAGCAGCAATACATTGTCAAGTATAGTCTGTATCTAATCACATTGTCTCATAAAGTTTCCTCCCACTTTATAACTAAATTTCCAATATCCTCCTATTTTCATGCAGCACACACAAAAAAATCCATAACCTTCTCTCATTTGATAAAAATTGAGATTAATTATATACATTTTAAACATGATTTTGAATGCATTTTTATACTTTAATGAATGGAAACCAAAAAACCAAGATATCAACTGTGATCATTTCAGTTAGTGTTCTATTAATCTTGATTTTTTTTGGTTTCTTCTTTTTTTTTCACTATAGTCTATGAGAGAGAATAGTATTATTATTCCTTCCTTTTCATGCCCCCCTTTTTTTTTCTTCACATCTCTCACTTTGTCTCTCCTGCCCCCACATACCCACTATGCTACTGTAATATAGGTTTCATTTAAAACCTGAAGGACAATTAGTTCAAATTATACCTTTCATCTCTGGTCTTCATCTAAAATACAAGCCTTTTGTCTCTGAGCCTTTCTCATATTCTTATACCTTAACTACTCTATTACCATCTCAAGGCTCATAGTGCTCTAGGCCTACTCCCCCATAATGTTTTCATGGGGACCTCAGGAATCCTCTCTCTTACAACAAGCTCCTATGTATCATTAACTACACTTCTTGTTATGGTTTGGATAATGGTTTGTCCCCCAAAGTTTAATTTTTTTTAGTGGGTGGTGGTTTGTTATCTCCTGAATGTTTATGTCAGAATCTGTTTGCATTGTACAGATGTTAAGTGAAAACTTAATCCTTTTATGATATGCCCGAGGTCAGGCATCTAGGTGTGAAGAAATCAATAGGGGAGGGCCCCTATGATTGAGTTCTGCCTTGTTTATAAGGAGAGGAAATGAGGCAGACAGTCAGCGTGGATACTAACCAGCACAAGGAGAAACTTATAGACAGCTGTTCTGCTCAAGATCACGCTGTAGTCTCACAAGACATAGACCCCTAGTCCCTGGGCCTCTAAACTGTGAGCTGAATAAAGTTCTATTTATAAATCACCCTGTCTCAGGCATTCCTGTTAGCAATGCAATACCAGACAAAAACACTTCCGTACCCTACCAGAAACCATGCTTCATGGTTGAACTGCCTTCCCTGTAGATTGCTCAGATGAGACTGATCAGGGGTCTTGGAGCTATCACTGACATTCTCCTGGATCTCCAAACTCTTTAAAGTTATTGCTCTTCTCTGGCACTTATTTCTGTGCGGTTTGTATCATTGGAATATACTAATTTTAAGGTTTTTTTTTTTTTAACAATCTATAGGTAAATTGTTCACTTCATTGAGGATTATGACAACTATTTCAAATTTTAAATCTGACTCAAGTTATTGAAAACTTGACCCTTTTAGTTCCTTAATTTTGCTACCTTTTAATTCTTACATTCCTATATTCAATGTTTTGATACCTTTACATGCCTTTGTTCCTATGGTAATATTTTCACATTTCTCAGAGTTAAGAAACTTACTTATTCCAGTATGTCAATTATCTTTTAGACTCATGTTTTTTCTCTAACAATCTAAAGTGTAAAAACAATCACAACTACTACTCTCTTGCCAGGGCCCTCAGTGAACTGTCTTTCTTTTCTCTACACACACACAAAGCCCCAACACTGGATTGATTCAAACAAAAGTTGCTTGCTTTCTGAAGCCTGACCACCAAGTAAAGAGAGATATTTAGTTTCATCCACAATTGTGGAATTTATTTGCTCTTCTCTCATCTGAAAGAAAAGGAGAACATGTTTGCTATGGTTTAAAAATGTCCCCCAAAATTTATGTAATAAAGTTTGTTGTGATGGGATTAAGAGGCTAAAATTTTAATTTGACTATGAGATGAACAGGTAGAGTTTGGCAGAAGTGATCAGAGTTAAGATCATCAGGGTGGGGCCCCCACAACTAAATCCTGTTGGATTTATAAAAAGAGAATGAGACAGACACAGGCATACATACTCTTGCCCTCACCACCATGGGATGACCTTGGGACTTCACCAACAGAAAGACCCTCACTAGATGCAACCCCTTGACCTCTGACCTCCAGAACTGTGAGCTAAATAAACCTCTTATCACAAATCACCTAGTTTTAGCTATTTGGTTATTAAGTAAGGAGAGTGAACTAAAATAATGTTTCATTAATTCTTTTAATCTCTTTTCTACATAGCACAATATTTGGTGACTAAACACTTATTGAATGAAAGTGTGTGAATTCATCATTATTTAAAGGGATTCTTCCAGAAGAAAAGAATTTTGTAAAGGGCCATTTATTAGGCAAACAAGCACTCTATTTTGTCTTTGACGCTAAAAGAACACAAACTCACTGTGGCAGATACCATCAATGCTCTGCCCAGTGATTCCTTAGCCGTGCATGTCTGTTCTTGTAGGGCTTTCACTCCTAAGACAGTGTTTATAACATTTTGTCAGAAGACTGCCTTCAGGCTGTCACAGCGTTTTGCCTGTGTTCACAAGGAGCTAAAAAATTGATGTCCCTTTGAAGCCACGCTGAGTCACATTTTGGATCAGGAGTTTTTAATACTCTATCTCTACAGCTTTGATCCAGGCTATTATAAAATGTTTCCTATGTTTCTAAAGCTCTGTGCTAGACTGACCCTAAGTTATTCACTGTGGAAATTTGCTTGATATCTCAGGTGCGTTTGGCTCCATTTTCTCCTAGTCCTACTTCCCCACTCTTCTACCAGTTTTTCTTAAGAATACCTCTTAAGGGACCCGCAGATGGCAAAATGATTATGTTGCTGGACTCCCACCTGGCCTAGTGTCCCTGACCTAACAGCCTGAAACTCATGCTGGGTGTGTGTGTGTGTGTGTGTGTGTGTGTGTGCCCAAAATCCTGAGAGGAGAATGGAGGAGAAGGGATTGTGGTGGGTCCAAATCCTGGGATGATTTCTTGCTCTCTCTCTCTATCTCTCCAGTAGGCACATGTGCCCTATAGCAAAAGTCTCTCTTAAAAAAGTAGGAATAACTCTCAAGTAATCATATTTTCACATAGCTCCCTCCCAGGGTCTGTTTTGGGAGAACACACCTAAGACAACTACTAATAAGAGTGAATAATTCACCGTTACTATAGAAAATTTATATAGTTTGGGACCAGCAGATGGTGGAATGGTTTTGTTGCTGGACTCCCATGTGGCCAACTGTGGTTCTAGTCCTGGATCCGGTGGCTTGAAATTCACACTGGACATGTATGCATGCATGCCTAAAATTCTGAGAGGAAAATGGAAGAGAAGAGACTGAAGCATGGCCATCCCCCCAGGGGGTGATTTCTTGCTTTGTTTTTCTCACTCTCTAGTGAAAGCACACATCCTAAAGTAAAAATCTCTTTCTCTCTAAAAAAAGAAAATTTATATGGTTCGAAAACTATATCACATTAATAACTGTTCATCTTAGCATAGAGAAAAACATATAATCATATAACACTCATCTTTATATAGTCCTTCAGTTGAGAAATCAAGTTTTTTCAAAGGATCTTTATTTCTTTTTTTTTTAAATAATTATTTTATTTAACTTTATTTTTTTACTTATTTATTTTAATTTGACCAGAGAAGGACAGAGAGATAGAGGGAAAGTGAGAAGGCAAGCTATCAGGTCTGGGGCTTGAACCATCATCAGCCATGTGGGAGTCCAGCACCCCTAACCACCACACCACCTGCCGGCCGCAAGGATCTTTATTTCTTTTTTTAGTTCTTATTAAAACCTCTTAGAATACTTTATTATAAATCTATCCTTATATGTGTAAAAATATTTGGTAGAGAAAAATAATAATCAGAGAAAGATTTTGTACCTATATAGAAGTCCCTTTCATATGAGTTAAAATTTTTGCAGATCTGCTTAGAAATATAAAATTTAATTTATTCATAACCAGCAATAGGACTTATTTCTCCCAGATCTCAAATCCAGTCTCTATAGGTTAATATTTTCAAATACAAATGAAGAAATTGTCACTAAAAGAAGTTAAAAGGAAGTCATCTTAACACTACCGGTAAGCTTTCAAGTCAGCATTGAAGTCCAGGCCTGCTGGACTCGAGCCTTTCGTCACCACACTGCATAGTGAAATGATAATACGTGTCTAGTGATACATTATTGTCATTAGTGTTGTCAATATACTAAATATAAGGTATTAAATACCCAGATAGTAGAATTATTACTAAAATGACTTTTTTTTTTGTAACTCAAAGAGCCATTTATATATATTCACAAGATGAATTTACTCATACTCATTTTTCCTCATCAGCAACATAGGTGTGGGAGTCAGTATGATTTGGGTCCTAATCAGAGCTGTGGAATAATGGATAAATCATCTAACTTCTCTAAAAGAATGCGCAGGATAAAAACATTTCACAGGCTCATTGAGAGGATTAAATAAGAGAAATACACAATCTTCCCAACAGCTAGTTGTACTTTGGTTACTCTAACGAACCTCCTCTCCCACCATCCCCAACACTCACCATGTTGTATCATTTATCTCGTATTCCCTGCAAAATTGGCATCTGGTATATTTTAATAAATTGCATTAAGATAAAATTTTAAGGACTTTTAGATGGGTATCTATGGACATTGCAGAATTAGGATTAGAAATCATTGGATGCCACAACATCATGTATTTCATAATTTCATTGAAATAAAGTGATTTGCTGCCAATTTGGATCAGAAAAATAACTAAATTATTAGAATTTTCCATTTTCAAGTTTAATGTTATTTAGAAACACTATTTCAAGAAGCAAGTTTTATAAAACTTAAATCCGTAACACAGGGTATAACTGTGATAGTACACACAAGTGAGATAATTTTCTGAGTTAAATCACAAAGCATTTTTGATACAATTTAGAAGACCTTTCTATGGATCAGTGTGTCCATGGAGGTATTAAGCAATTTAAAAACTTACTAGTATTACGTGATGAAAGTTTGAGACATTGCTTGTTCTCATTACTTGTTTGACTTTCGTTTAGCCACTCTAATTCATTGTTTCTCACTCAAAACTTACCCTCAGATGGCTTTACACAGGTCAGTTGTAATAAAGAGATGTGAAGGACTGGGTATATTAAATTTAGCTAAATACTGTATCAAAATAATTATTGAAAAATTTAAATAAAGTAACTCTTTACTAAAACTGAAATTATGTAGTTTTTCAAAGAACTATTTTTAAAATGTTTTCTTTGCTGTGAGATAACATGTTTTTACATTTTTATAGGAAACAGAACAGGTGGTGTTCTTCCTCTGGTTGCTTTTCCCTTTGGTGGGTTGACTCCGTCCTTGAAAAGAATTTGATTTCTTATCTCCTCACCTCTTACAAGAACACTCTCAAGTGCACAGAGTATGGACAAAACATATTATTAGAAAACGTAAGGAATAAATTGAACAGAATACATAGAAAGCCAAAAAAAATGCCATTTGGATTATTTTCTGTTCATTATGATATCTATATTTCCCTAGATATATCTCAGGTTTTTTTTTTGTTGTTGTTGTTTGTTTGTTTGTTTGTTTGTTTTTTTTTTAGAGGTTTTTGCTATAGGGCCTGTGCGCTTTCCAGAAAGACAGAGAGAGACAAAGAGACAGAAAGTGAGAAATTACCCCTCCAGGGGTGATGGCCACGCCACAATCCTTTCTCCTCCATTCTCCTCTCGGGATCTTGGGCATGCACACACATGTGCCTAGAATGAGCTTAAGCCTCCGGATGCGGGACTCAAACTGTGGTCAACTACATGGGAGTTCAGCGACATAGCCATTATGTTAACTGCTGGTCCCTATCTCAGGTATTTTCTGAAATTAGTATCATTAAGCAAAACTTCAAACTTTTAATAATATCTAAAAGGTTGTACTCTTCAAAGCTATATAAGAAATGGGAGTTGCTATTTATTCAATTTCATTAAATATCATTCCCTTCCATGAAATGAAAAATAGGTTTCCCACGTCTATTTTTCTCTTTTCAATGTTTTCTAACTATTGAGAGAAAATAAATAGTTCTGCCTGGGCTATTTAAAGAATTTGTTTCTATGAATACTTTTAAGTGTCATTAAAATTTTTATGTTTACATAGAACAAAATGAGTTGACCATTTATTGACCACTTTGACCTTATTTAGCCAGCTAAGATGTTATTTAAGTTTTAATTTAAGCTACCTTATTGAGTCAATACAGTAAAGTAACATACATGTATCCATAGTAACAACAACAACAAAAAACATATAATGATCACTTCAAAAACTTTGTATCAAAAATGTAAAGGTAATGAAGATTTCAGATTGGGTTCCATAATATATGTCAAATAGTCCTGGAATCCAATTTTATAATCTCATCATAGCTGCTGCCTTGCCTTTCAACACACCGTCATCTTTGATAAAGGACTATTGTTTCATCAGGTATAGATCACTGATTCTTTTAACTCAGAACTTTTTTAATCCTGCAAATAAAATAAAGCTCTGGAATGCAGAGAGTGTGACCAAATGCCTTTAGCTCATTGATATTCTCAATGAAAGTCTACTTTTGAAATGATTTCTTAGCTAATTCTTGATATGTTCTGCAAACCATGACAACATCTTTGAGAAGTAATCCATACATATTAGTTAAAGGGAGATATTGCTAACTGGAATTACTGTAACAATAGGTGACTGCAGGGGCTTGGCACCACAGAATTTGATGTGCATAAAAATAAAATAAAATCCGATGTGCACATTTTTATTCCTAAATACCACTTCTTTATAAAAATGATAGCAGGTCACATTTCTAGGAATATATAAGAGAAGAGAATAATAATTTCACACAGTACAGGGATTTCTTGCAATGCTTGTCAGGAAACAAATGCCACAGATCTTTAAGCAATTAAGAGATTTATATTCTTAGAGGAGTATTTTCCTGGTCTAGTCAGATTGTACACATTAAAAATGAGTTTGGCAGTATGTACATTCATATGTACTTTATGTGTATTTGTTATGCATAGTCCCATAAAAATATGCATTGGGGAAAGACATTACAACCTCAATTTCTTGTAAAGACAGCAGGACTTAATGGGCCAGAAAGCAGGTGTGCAATCCAAAGAGAAATTGCTTTATAACAGCATAGTCAGTACCATGGTTGGGCAGAATCATGACTTTGTTTATTTTTCCAATATTATTGCATGGTCTATTTAGATGTTTTCTATAAAATTATGCCCAAAAGATCCACATTTTGATATTGTTATGTTATTAACTATAAGTTAACCTACTGTCAAAGTCAGTAAAACTCTTTTGTAATGCTCAGTGTAGGGAGGCAGCTATAATGTGTTTTATGGACTAATTATTTTATATAAGAATTAAATCATTAGTACTGTATGTAGTATGTTTTTTAAATTTTTTTCATGACAATTAGAGAGACAGACAGG
This sequence comes from Tupaia tana, assembly GCA_026018925.1. Classification (NCBI taxonomy): domain Eukaryota; kingdom Metazoa; phylum Chordata; class Mammalia; order Scandentia; family Tupaiidae; genus Tupaia; species Tupaia tana. The sequence goes on along the minus strand of JAKSZU010000002.1, from coordinate 46,402,953 downwards.
CAGAGACAAGTGTCCTTAACAGAATCCCACACCATGATCCTTGCCTCCCACCACCCTTCCCAGCCAGCTAGGATCATGGACACATGTGCACATGTATAGGTTGGCCAGAGAATTCAACCCATGATCTTTCATATGGGCCCCGCTTTACTTGAGCAGCCATGTGCTGTTGCACCACTCAGCTAGCCTGTATGTAGATTGTTTTAATAGATATTATGTCACTGCCATTATGTACCAATATTTAAAAATGTGTGGGGCTGGCCTTGTGCAGCAGTGATGTACTGTGCATAAGAAGTTGGATCCCACATAGCCATATGTGGTTCAATCCCATCCCCAGAGACTTGAAACACATTCTCGGGACATGTATATGCATGCCTACTATCCTGACAAGAGGGAAGAGGAAGAAAAAAGGGATTGGAGTATGACCGTGCCCTATTGAAGGGTTCTTCCTCTTTCTTGCTTTCTTTTGTTTCTCTGGTGAGTCCATGTACCCTCTGACAATAAAAAATACATATTGTTCATCTGTAGAATTCTAGGTATTGAAGCTATAACCATTTAAAATAAATTTTCATTGCTGAGGAAAACTGTTTTTCTAGAAATACAGTTCCTTTGATAGTTCTAACTAGCATAAACATGCAGTTTAATTAAGAGTATTTTTAATAATAAGTATTTCATTATTTTAAATTTATATCTAGGATATGAGCATAAAAACATATAATTAAAACCAAGTTTTGCTAGTTTCACAATGGTAGATGAGAACAGTACATCCATAATCTTATGAGACAAATCCCACAAGTAATAGGTTGAACTCAGTAGCATTACTTTATTATTATACATTTTAATCTTGCTAGCCAAAATACAGAAGATTCTAATGATCAGAACAATGCAAATTTAAACAACCAATGTCCGTTCATTTCTCTCTCTCTCACACACACACACATACACACACTAGCAACATTTTTTTTTTTTTGGAGATGTTTTCGCTATAGGGCACGTGTGCTCGCCAGACAGACAGAGAGAGACAGAGAGACAGAAAGCAAGAAATCAACCCCCAGGGGGCATGGCCATGCCGCAATCCCTTCTCCTCCATTCTCCTCTCAGGATCTTGGGCATGCACGCACACGTGCCCGGCGTGAGTTTAAGCCACTGGGTCCGGGACGAGAACCGTGGTCGACTACGTGGGAGTCCAGCGACATAGCCATTACGCTAACTGCTGGTCCTGCACACACTAGCAACTTTTAAAAATTATAATAAACAGTACCAATAAAATTGTACTAAAATGAGGAAATGCAATTCTCATCATAGGTGCTGGGAGGATAATACATCATTACAATTTTCTCTGGAGGTAAATTTGTCAATTAATCAAGATTGCTAAAATATTTGTATCATTTGACTAGATAATTAAACTTCAAGAATTTACCCTGAGAAAATAAATAAAAAATGCATGAGAATATTTAATTTTGAAAATGTTAATTTCCATGCTACTTGTAAATGTAAAAAGAGCAACATCTTAAATGCCCAATAATTGGAGATTAGCTAAATAAATTATGACATATTCATATATTGAATACAATTAAATCCTATATATAACAACACAGAAAAGAATAAAGTACGTAGAAACACATTTAAGAAGTAAAAAACTCACATAATAAAAACTATAATACATTGATGAAGAAATTTAAGTAAAGATAAAGACATATCATTTTCATGAGTTAGAATAATTAATATTGTTAATGTGTCCATTCAAGTAAAGGCAATCTATAGATTCCATGCAATTCCTATCAAAATCCTCATGACATCTTTAAAAAAAAAACTTTTAAATTTAAAAAATACATAGAAAATCCAAAGGAATCCATGATAAAAAACTCCCAGAAGTGATAAATAAATTAAATAAAGTTGCAGAAAATAAAGTCAGTATACAAAAATCTATAGCATTTTTATACATCAACATAGAACAAACTGAGGCAAAACCTAAGAAAGAAAACTATGAAAAACTGAAAAAAGAAATAAAGTATGATCCAAAAAAAAGAAAGGACATTCCACATTCTTAGACTGGAAGAACATAATCAAAATATCACTACCTGAGTATATTTATACATTCAGTGCAATTCTGATCCAATTACTTGAGACATTCATCACAGAAACAGAAAAAAAATAATTTAAAAATTTGTCTAAAAGGCCTCTTACTGCCAAGGCTATACTGTACCAAATAAATAAACTAGAAGGCATCTCACTACCTGTCTTTATAGTATATTACAAAGCAGAGATAATAAAAACAGTATGGTACTGGGACAAAAATAGATACATAGACCAATGAAACAGAATAGAGAATCCAGAAATAAAACCTAAATCATGCAGTCAACTGGTCTTTGATAAAGTGTGTAGCACAATGCAGTGACGAAAAGAAAGTTTTTTAAGCAAATGATATTGGAAGAACTGGATATTCAACAGCAGAAAAATGAAACTGGACCTGTATCTCTCACCATTAACTAGAATTAATTTAAAAGGGATCAAAGATTTAAATATAAAACTGCTAACTACAAAACTACTGGTAGAAAATGTAGGGGAAACTTTTGAAGACATTGGAGTAGGCATAGATTTTTAAAATAAGACCCCTAAAACACAGGCAACAGTCCATGAAAAAGACAAGTGGGATTACATCAAGGAAAAAGCTTCCTCACAGCAAAGAAAACTATAACTAGAATGAAAAAACAAACCTTGGAATGGGAAAAAATATTTGAAATTACTGCTCAGACAAAGGATTGATATCTAGAATATATGGGGAACTCAAGCAGCTCACCCATAAAAAAGTGAATAATCCAATTAAACAATGGGCAAATAAATTCAACAGACAACTCTCCAAGGAAGATTCATGAATGGCCGAGAGTCATACGAAAAAATGTTCAAAGTCTCTTGGGAAATGCACATTATACCTACAATGAGATATCATTTAACACCAGTTAGACTCTCTAGAATTTAAAACAAACAAACAAACAAAAAAGAATGACAAATGTTCATGAGGTTGTAGTGGAAAAGAGAAATCTCTTACACTATTGGTGGGAATGTAAATTAGTCCAACCTCTGTGGCAAACGATATGGAAGTTTCTCAAAACCTTACAAATAAAACTTCCATATGTCACAATAACCCCACTTTCTTGGTATCTACCCAAAGGATAAGAAAGCACTTATTCAGGAAGACATGTACATGTCCATGTTTATTGCAGCATTATTTATAATTGCTAAATTATGTAGTCAACTTAAGTGTCCTAAAATGTGTAATTGGGTTGATAGACCTTTGATACATATATGGTATGGACAATTACACAATTATGAGAAACAGTGAGATTCTATCATTAAACTCAAAATAGATGAATATAGAAAACTTAATGTTGAACAAAGTGAGCCAGACTCTGAAAGATATACATTGTATATCCCCACTCAATTTGTATAGAATATCTACACTTTATGGCAGAGATTGAGAGATCTGAAGATTTGATAGTGGAGAGGATGAGTGTGGACACTAGAGACTTTAAGGGGAAAAATGGTTGGTAGAGAGTGAGTGGTAGATGGCTGGTGGGAGAAAAAATTGTAGGACAGTCAGGTCTGCTTAAAAGTGTTATTTGTCTGTTAAATAATTCATAAAACAATCTGCAGATTAGTTTATCAAATTATGAAAATTCATGCGCAAAAACTTTTGAAGACTATAAATTATAAACTTATTTTTACAAGAGAAAATGAATTAAAAACTTTTTTGTACTGTCTGAAAATAGTTCACTCTAATGTGTATCTGTTAATTTACTTGTCATCAAAAGAGCAATTTGCTTAAAAGAAAGGATTGATAAATGTCCAAAATGTATATAGTCTTTTATAAAATTGTAGTTCATCACTAGTTTGCATCTGTAAATTATTGTTATAGATATTACACGTATTTTTGGTACATGCAACTTTATACATTGAATCTGAATTGTACATCGTATCTGTGAATTTGCAACTGAAATTAATTTTGTCATTTTTTTTCTGAATGAACTGAATATAGCTTCTGTTGTAGGGGAAAATATCTCCAAATTTATCTATATTCAGGAAATACCCAGAATAGTCTAAGCTGAAGGCATCACATTTTTTGATTTCAAAATAATTATAGAGCTTCAATAATCAGAACAGTGTGGTGCTAGCATAATGACAGACATATAGACCAAAAGGACAGAATAGAGATTGCAGAAATAAAACCATACACATATAGTTAACTGATCATTGACCAAGGTTGTCAAGATTACACAATGGGAAAGGATAGTTTCATCAACAAAGTGAATATCTATATGCAAATGAATGAAGTTGTATTCTTATCTCATAGTATATCCCCCAAAAAACTCAAAATGGATTGAAGACTAGATTTACTTAAAAGTAAGGCCTGAAATACTAAAACTTCTAGAAGAAAATATAAGGGAAAATACACTGAACCCTAAATTGGCAGTGATTTCTTGGTGATGACACTGAAAGCAAAGGCAACAAAATATAAACTAGGAGAGATTATATCAAACTAAAATGCTTCAAAAAAACAAGGAATACAATCAACAAAATAAAGAAGAAACTGGCAGAATGAGAGAAACTATTTGCAAGCTAGTTATCTGATAAAAAGTTAACATTCAAACTATGAATGGAACCCTACTACTCAATAGTAAGAAAGTAAATAGCTTTCCTTTTTCTTTTTCTTTTCTTAGAGGTTTTTGCTTTAGGGCATGTGCACTCACTGGAGAGAGGGAGAGACAGACACTACAGGGAAAAGTGAAACCCCTCTCCCCAGGTGGAGATGGCTATGCCACAATCCTTTCTCCTTCATTCTCCTCCTAGGATCTTGGGTGTGTATGCACATGAGCCTGGCATGATTTTCAAGCCACTGGGTCTGGGACTCAAACTGCAGTCAACCATGTGGGAGTCCAGCAACATAACCACTATGCCATCTGCTGGTCCCTAATAGCATGACTTTTTTTTTTTCTATAAAGAAGAGAGGTTTATTCATTTCACAGTGTTGTAGGTCAAAGGTCAAGGGCTTCATCTGGTCAAGATCTTTCTGTTGGACTTTTTTAAAGGGCAAAAGATCTGAGTAGGCATTTCTCAAAAGAAACATACAAATGACCATACAAATACACAAAACAAGGGGTCAACATCACAAATTATCATGTAAATGTAAATCAGTAACATAATGAGATATCACATCACATCGTTAACTATTTGTCAAAAAGAAAAGAAATGTTGGTTAGGATATGGAGAAAAAGAATCTTTGTATATACTGTTAGTGAATATAGCCTCTTCAGAAAACAGCATGGAGGCTCCTAAAAAAATTAAAAGTAAAACTATTATGTGATCCAGCAATCCTACTTGTGGGTATATATGCAAAGGAATTGAAATCAGGGTCTCAAAAAGACACGTGCACTCACATGTTCATGGAAGAATTATTTACAATAGCAAAGACACAGAAGCAAGTTAAATGTCTTTTGATGGATGAATGCATAAAGAAAAAGTAAAATCTCTCTCACACACACACTCACACTGGAATATTATTCAACCTTTAAAAAGAATACAATGTTTTTATTTGCAACAACATGGACTAAGCCTGAAGAACATTGTACTAGATGATACAAGTGATATACAGAAGGACAAATATGCAGGGTCCTCAAAATGTTTATGGAAATGCATATTATGGAAAAATTACAGGGGGTTTACAATCTTTTTTGCACCAAAATAAACTCATACTTCAATTGTATTTTTTCATGAACTTTCTGAAGTCCCCACATACCACATCATTCTATAAGATAAATAAGTCATATGTTATTGCGTAACTAGAATTGTATTTCTATTATTTGAATTTAGTTATTTCTTGTATTTTAGGTTTTAGCTCAAAAATATGACATAGTGTGAGTGTGTGATTTTAGGAATTCAAGATTACAAAGTATTTTTTCTCTCTAAAAGAAACCCTTCTCCTTTTTATATCTATAAGGGTGATATTAAACAACCTCAAGGCACACATTTGGAAATGATTTCATTTTCTTCTCCCTACTGAGGTTTCTCTTTTAGGCTTGCTTAAATATATCTTTGTTAAGATAAAGTTTCTGTGGCCCACAGTCCAAGCTATTTACACACAATATAATTTGGTCATCTATTTGTACATTTGTTCAAGAAAATTTATCAGAGACTACCAAGGGAAATTTTTGTTTATTTTCTCTGGTTATCAGCTTTTTGTTAATAACTTAGTTTCTTTACACCAGCCAAACAAATCTATTACTGCAGTGTTCTAACCCCAAGGCTTTTTACATTTTCTTCATGTTGCATGATCTGAAATATGTATCAAGAATTGATCAAATGCACAGACATGTAAATCAACAATTGATAGGAAAGTCATTGCTTCATGTATCCACCATATATATTTTGTAGTCAGCGCATTATGTAATCTATATGAATATGTTATTAATATAATTATGAAACAGAGAGTGAAGAAATTAGAAATCACAGGGATGAATAAGAGGGAATCCATAAACATGTACCTGAATCCAAGAGTCCAGGTAATTGGGATGTCACAGCAAATGTAAGTAAATGACAAAGGAGAGCCAGAGGTTTTGTGGTCAAGGCCAGGCAGTTAAGAAGATGTAATCAATTTCCTAATGGCAGAAAAACATAGGAACCTAAAGTCTGGGTAGGCTGACAGAAAACAAAGATTATTAGATATCTGTATCCATGGTCTAGAAATGATTCTAAGTGTTCAAAAAATTGTATAAAGCATGGTCAAAAGAAAATCCAGTAATCAAGGATTCTACAAATAGTATTAAAAGGATGAGAAAGATTATAAATATTTGTTGGTGGAAAATGACAGCCAGCAATGTATCTTCTAAGCAGCTGTAGAAAGGTAATGCAATTTGTCTATAATTTTGAATGTGAGCGAATTTTAAGTTTCTGGACATTTGTGTTGGAAGCATTTTTTAGCCAGGTTCTGGTTCTATACATGCACACTTAGCATGGCACCAGCCAGTCCAAGGGTAGCAGTAGAGACAAGATTATAAAGATATTTTTAAAAGGATCAGAAAATATGTTCACATTCAGGTGAGAATGGAGATCCAAGATCATAATACTTTATAGGTATGAAAGATGTTATTTCTGATTTATGTACTTTGTTTTTCCAAATACATTATAGGAAAACAAAATAAAAGTAAAAAGACTCAATCTATAGTCTCTGCCTGGTAGAATTTTGCTTGGATCATTTTGAAACTTCTTTGAGAAGCTGCCCCTAGAGAGTTATTTCACAGTCTCATAGACTTAGCTCATTTAGGCTTCTTTGCATCCAATCAATGCTTTCTTCTGTTTAATTTAACCTTAATGAAGACATTTCAACAAATGTTTACTATGTATCCTACAGCTTTTTAACCCCAGGATTTCAGAAGTTAAAGAACTTTCTGGAGGTCTAGGCATAGCATAATTAACAAATAGTAGCATTGCTTGGGACTTGGGTAAAAGAAGACAATATGATGAATGTGTTTAAATACTTGCATTGTGATTGTTTTTTAAAATATCAATGAAGACAATTGACCATCACTGAAAAAAATCAGAGCTATGTACTTTTATTTATACTGTGCATTCATAAGACTATTCATAAAATAAAATAAAAAGTAATATAATAAATGATGAGTACTATTTAAATTTGATCCATATCTCCTGCTAGACTATGAGAACTTGGGTTATCACTTAATGGTTTGTAGTGCCATTTATTTATTTATTGCTCCCAGATAAACTCCACAAAGGACAAAAGGTGCAAATCATGAGTGAATGAATTAGAAATTTCAGAGGATGATATTGTTAGCTGCATATAAAGTCAGATTAAAGGTGAGGACTGTGGAGAAATTACTAATAAGAAGGAGCCCTCAAAGAAAAGCTGTGTTGAATTATCTGTCACTCTCCACTCAGAACATTCTTCCTCCTCTCGTTCTCTCCTTTTGGACAGCTCCTGCACCTGGCCAAGCGGTGCGAATATGTCATCTGAATATGATTGACTGGTTCAGAGGCAGACTTTTGAGCCACATCAAGCCAAACAAAGACCTTCATCAGATTTTTGTACTGAAATTGAAGAGAACTGGTGTCTCTTTAGTGGCCAAGACCATGTTTATATCATGTGAAGAAATCAAGTTCCAGGGAAATAAAATGAAACCGATAATAAAAAAAAATACTAAAGAAAAGAAAACATAAGCAAATGTTATTATAATTAAAATAACATCTAAGACCCATCTGCTTACTTTTCTATTTCTATAGTTTGGATGTTCAATTTTTTCTTGAATTCTGTGGGCCAATAAGTTTCTGTTTTATTTAAGCTAGTTTAGGTTATTGTTTTATCATCAATGTTTCAGATACCTGATTAAATCTCAAAATAAAGGTACTTCAAAAAGTTTTTGGAAAATAGAATTAAAGTACAAGTCTATTTCAGAGCAAAAATATGTTTAAATCCATGCATTGTTTTTTAAAATATATTACTCATTATTCATGAACTTTTTTTTTTTTGAGAGGTTTTTGCTATAAGGCACATTCACTTGCCAGAAAGACAGAGAGAGACAGAGGGATAGGAAGTAAGAAATCCCCCCCCCCAGGGGGTATGCTGCAATCCCTCCTCCTCCATTTTCCTCTTGGGATCTTGGGCACGCACACACATGTGCCGGGTTTGAGTTTAAGCCACCGGATCCAGGACTTGAACTGCGGTCAACTACATGGGAGTCCAATGACATAGCCATTATGCCAATTGCTGGTCCCTATCCATGAACTTTTTAAAACCTCTTACATATTTAGTGGTCCTATTTTTTTTTTTTTTTTTTGAGGTCTAGCTCAGTCGAAATTATTTGCGTTACAATGGCAATGGATGTTTAAGTAATTATGTCAATAATTGATCATTAGTTAAGATACTTGGGAAGAAAAAAGATAAGAGACTACCAGTAATAAATATATAATATAAAGTTTTAAAAAAATCTATAAGAAAATATAGGTACATTTGTATCTGACATGAAATGTGGAGGTCAGGTTTCCTTGGAGCAAAGACTGGGAAGCCAAGTATTTCAGCACAATTTATTGAGTGTGTTCTCACAAAGAAAGTGAGGGACGGATGCAGGATGTGGATAAGAGTGGATTAGAAATGTTTTTTTCAGATGTAGTGGTACTTTAACTTGACTTTGGTATGCAACCTCCACTCAACTGTCCAGAGAAAAGAGTGCTGTAAACCATTAACAGCTAAAACTTAGAGTGGTTGGAGAGTGAATACACCAGATAGATAAAACAGTATCTTGCCATCTGGGCAAATCACAGTCACACACTATAATAAAAATAAAATAAAATAAAATAAATACAATAAAATAAACCTCTTAAATAAGAAAGGCTAGATACTTAAAAGTTAACTCGTCTGTTCCAAAACTAATATAAATGACTTAAACTATTTACAAAATCAGGCTGGTTCAATGATAATATGCTGTCAAGTGATGCTGGGTCAACACAGAAAATTGTGGATTTCCTTCTCCAGTTGACTTGTACATGAATCTATGATCCTGGCTGACTGGGAAGGCTCCTGGTAGAGAGGATTACAGCATGGAGCCCTGTTGAGAGTAATTCATTCTCTCTCTCTCTCTTTCTCTAAAACTTTAAAAACAAAAACAAACAAACAGAAAACTCTGCTCAGAATCAACAAATACTCAATAGTAAAGTGTTAGCATGGGAAATCACATTTTGTATGCTCAGACGATGCTTAGGGAATGAATGTAAATTAATTAATTAAAAAATGTTTCAGAAAAAAACACAAAAATTGTTTTTCTTGAAATAAAAAAATGCATTAAAAAAGTGTTAGGAAAAAACTAAGATAAAGAATTGATGGTATTAACTTTTAAAGAACTTCTATGAATCAAAGTAAAAAGGAACAAAGTCAGTCTAAAAAAATAAATACCTGGGAACCAGCAGTTAGCGTAATGGCTATGTCGCTGGACTCCCACGTAGTCGACCGTGGTTCGTGTCCCGGACCCGGTGGCTTAAAACTCACGCCGGGCACGTGTGCATGCGTGCCCAAGATCCCGAGAGGAGAATGGAGGAGAAGGGATTGCAGCGGGAGGTGATTTCTCGCTTCCTATCTCTCTGTATCTCTCTGTCTGTCTGGCGAGCGCACGCACCCTATAGCGAAAACCTCTCCAATAAATAAATAAATAAATAAATAAATAAATAAATAAATAAATACCTAAACTAAAAATCAAAGAAATGGAGAAAGAAAAATGTCCTTTTATGATGTGATGTTTCAGTTACATAAATGGTTATGAATATAACCAAATGTATCTAGCACTTTGCTAAATATACAAAAATGCCTTTTTCATTTCTCTTGGTTCCCAATATCTTCCCTTATTCACCAAAAAATAGAATTATGAATTAGGTGTTTATTTCTTAAACAAATAACTATCTTCTTTGCTTAATAGTAAATATAGCATATTATATTCTATATATTTAAACCTTATACTGAATATTTCACTTAGCATCTTGCTGCATTTGGCCAGCAGTTCTCTTAAATTCCTAATTTTCTCAGTTTTTTTCCCTTTATATTTGTTTTTAATTGGAATATAATAAATTGTACATATTTATAGGGTACAGTTTTTTTAGTATCTGAGTGTAATATGTAATAATTGGATCAGGGATATTAGCATATCCATTCTAAACCTTTATCATTGTATCAGGAAAGATTTTCTTTATTAATACATATAGATGATGAATTTTTCAAGTTCTTTGAATTCATTACTGTCATTAATATCTTATTGCTATTCACAAATCTGTTGTATATTTAAATAAATACATTTTTAATGTTTAACTAGTTTTGTATTTCAATTACATATTGAAGATGATTTTTAAGATTTTAAAATCCATATTTGCATAATTTGACTGAAATTTGTTTTACTCCCAATGTCCTTAATTGGTTTCATTAGACTCATGGATGATTTAGAATTATATTTTCTCAACCTCATCTTCTAGAAAGATGATATAAAATTGGAACTATCTGTTCTTGAATACGAAACCTGTAAGAACATATAGGTTTTTATGTGTGGGGGAAGGTAAATAGATTTTTAATTACATCTTAAGGTTATGAATCTGTGTCTAGTCAGATTTTACTTTCTTTCTTTTTTAATTAAACTTTGGTGTGGTAAGTCTTTTCCAAAATTTTTCCATTTGTTTAAGATGACAAATTTATTTTTTAAATTTAATTTTCTTCCCTTTATTCTATTTGAGTTTATTAAATAGTTGTTTAGCTAATTTCTGAATAGACACTATCCCAGCATTGATTTACACAAAATCAGACTGAGATTATGGCATGCAAATAATTTATTTGAGAAGTGATCCCAGTCAGAACCAGTAGGTAGTGGAAGCTGCTAAAGAGTATTTTTCTGAGACTGTCATTGATATGGAACAATGGTTATAAATCCCCACTGATAGTTAAGAACATACCTTAGAGATGTCTCATCCATTCAGCTGGGAGATTTTATATTTAAAATTATAAAAATCATGAGTGAAAGACTATTCCTGAGGTTGTCAACTCGCTGGTATATTCAACCTGATTCACACAAGCTACAAGCACTACAGAAAAGCAGAAGAGTTACAATGATTTAATGTAATAAATTCAGGACTCAGCCATAGCCGCATATGTAGCTAAGACACTGTCTTCTACCACACTGGGGCAACAGGAAAAGCCCGGGTTCAGTACTCAGTCCACCCTAGAGGCTGATTATGGTAAAATGTACCTTCAACTTAGGAGGCTAAGGTTGGAGAATCATGACCCTGAGTCTGCTGTGGTCAACATAATGAGGTTCCTATCTATGATCGGGACAAGGGCCAGCCAGGTAGTGGTGCAGCTGTAATGCAACTGGACCTAAATGGGAAAGATCTTGGGTTTGCCTTCCAGAATATCACTGAGCATGCTGAGGACATTCCCATTATCTGGCCTGACTGAGACAGGGAGTGGATCATAGGATGAATACTTCATAGGGGATGCTTGTCTCTCTATTTGTCTCTATGTTTCTCTATCTCATTGAAGAAATAAATAAGCTTTATTAAAAAAATTAAAAATTAAGAAATAAAAAGTACCTCTAGTCTCAGTTGCTAGGCTAAAGTAGGAGGATCATGACAGCGAGATCCTTTTATAAACAAGAACTTATAAATAAAAAGAAAAGAAGCTTAGCAGGATCTGACAGCCATATAAATGTATTACCTAAACAAAATATAATCCTGATTACTATTTATTAGTATTTACATAAAACATATCAGTCAGGGTCGGCAGGTGGCATGGTGGTTAAGGGCATTGGACTTCCATATGGCTGACCACGGTTTGAGTCCCAGACCTGGTGGTTTTCTTTCTTGCTTTTTCACTTTCTCTCTCTGTTCAAATTAAAATAAATAAATAAAGTTAAATAAAATAATTCTTAAGAAAAACACTAATCACAATGTTTAACATACAGTCAGTCATTAGAAAACACATAGAAAACAAGAACATTTAACTCTTGATAAAGAAAAAAAAGTATATAAAGATACTCCAAGGGATGAAAATCATTGGCATTTGAAGACTAGCTCTTTGAAATGGCTATTATAAATATCCTCTAGGACTTAAAGAAAAATATGAACATCAAATGTGGAATTATGGGTCTTATTAGTAGGGAAATTAAAGTGTCAAAAACAGTCAAATAAAATTTCTGTAATTGAAAATTACAATATCTAAAATAATTAATTTAGTGGCCTTTGGAGATTAGATATTACAGAAGAAATGATAAGTTAACTAGAAAATAGGTAATAAAAATGATCCAAACTGTAGACTAGAGTGATAAAATGATTGAAAAAAAATGAACATAGAATCAGTGACTTCTGGAAAAATATCAGCTATGTAATATATTTGTAATTGGACTCACAAGAAGGAGTGGAATTTTAGAGTAGGAGGGGAATGGTAAATAGAAAAAAATTGAGAAATAATTGTTAAAAAATTCCCAATTTTTATGTAAAAAATCAAGCTATATATATCTTACAAATTCAACTATCTCTAGCAGGAAAATCACAAAGAAAACTACATCTAATCATATCATAGTCAAAGGTAAAAACCAAGATAATGAGAAAATCTTCGAGCAGCCAGAACAAAAGATTCATTACAAACAGGTAGAATACCATTTGAAGTATGACGAGTTCATCATAATCAACAATGTATACTGAAGATGATAAAAAATATATTTAAATATCTGTGGAAGGGAAGATTGGGTACAATACAGAAATATATACTGAGCAAATGTGGGTAAAATAATAATGGAACAAATAAAAAATAAATAAGGCAAATAAGGTTGTACACCTAAACCCAGCCAGATAATTAAATGAAGAATTTACCAAAAAGGAAAAAAAAAAAAATATCAAGACCCAGCTATACATTCCATATAGGTGATGTACTTAAAATTTAAAGTCACAGTGGAGAGTAAATGGAAAAATGATAACTAAGTAGTGAGAATAATACACTGTTATGGCTGTATTAATATTAGACAAAATAAACTTAAATACAAAAAATATTACCAAATATAAGAAGGGACTATTTATGTTAATAAAAGCATTTCACCAGCAAGGCATAAAAATACTAAACATGCACGTCCCTAATAGTAGACTTTCAAAATGTATGATGTAAATCTGAAATCTCTAAATAGAAAAATTATCATGTCAATATCATAATTAGATATTACTGTGCCATGTCTGCAAGGATATAAAAGATTAAAAAACAACAAACGACTTGACTTAATTGACATTTATGGAAAACAATATCTAATAACTTCAGCATATACTTTCAAGAACAGATGGAAGATTATCAATTTAGATCATATACTGGACCATAAATTAAGTCCCAATACATTTCAAAAACTTAAATTTTATAGATCATGTTCTCAGATCAAAAGGAGAAATAAGACATCTTCCTCTTTCACTCATGTTCTTATTGCAGCCCTAGACAGAAAGAAGCTTGAAAGAGTCTTGGGACATACCCTTCCTTGAATATTTCTTGATCTAGGGTCAGAGATAGCTACGTAGGATAGGGGAGCAAGGAAAATGTCTGTTTACTCTTTGGCCATGATCTGATCTACTCCTAGGCAGTTGCACTTGTAAATTGTTTAACAGTTATTCATACTTGGGATCACTGCTTGCTCTCTAGAAGGACAGCTGTTGGTTTTTCAGTAAGACAGGTGTCAGCTACCAGCACACTCCCCTCTTCCCTCACTCTCTTTCAAGAGATCTGGTTTTGTCTCCTATCTTAACATTCTATACCCAAATAAAACTGTCAATTATAGCCTTCGCAGCTACGTGCTGCTTGGAGTTCTTCAGCTAAGGGACAGTCCTCTCAGATGACGTTTTAGCAAGATTGGCTGACCTAGTTATTTTCCACAGTATCACTTGATAGAGAGAAATGTTCAAATTCTTTTCAGGACAAAGCGTGGAGGGCAGGTTGCTTCATTAGGTTTCTCTCCATTTCTCTTTTCATGCCAAGAAATGCTGAGGGGCGGAAAAATGGATCTTTAGCCTGAGAAAAAGGAAAATGATAGTGACCTCCTCTTGTGGTCATCCCAAACAACTTCCATAGGACTGCTACACTTTCCTTTTTTCAATTTACTTATTTTATTCATGAATGTTTGCACATGTGAGATAGAGAGAGAGAAGAGATCATTTGACAGGGTCTCATCAGACTGTGATTCCCATCTCCTAGCCTTACAGCTTGTCAGAGCCCTGTGTTCATGTATCTGGTGTGTTTCGGGGTCACTGGGGATTTGAACCTGTGATGGGCTCTGTGGCTTCTAGCTCTACGATTCAGTGTGCTACCAACCACATCATGAAATGCTGCAGTCTTGATGATTTTCTCTCTTCCACCTTCTGTTTTCTTCTTCTCCTTTTTTAATTTAATTTTTTGTTACTTGCTTTTTAGAGAGAGACTTTTGCTATAGGGTGCATGTACTAGCAAGAGATACTAGAGAGAGAGAGAGAGACAGAAAACAAGAAATCATGTCCAGGGAGATGGTCATGCCACAATCCTTTCTCCTCTATTCTCCTCTCGGGATCTTGAGCACACACATACATGTACCTAGCATGAGTTTTAAGCCACTAGGTCTGGGATTAGAGCCATGATCAGCCATGTGAGAGTCCAGCACCTTAACTACCATGCCAAGGTCCCAACCTTCTGTCTTCTTATGCAAACTGGCAAACAGGTAGATGTAATTGACATTATGGTTTGGTGGTTTATATGAAACCTGTGTGTGTGTATAAATAAACATACATTTATGTGTATATATACATATATACATATATATATACACATACATACACACACACACATACACACAAATGTGAATATTATAACCAAAAGGTTAATAATAGTTATTATTACTTTAAAATAAACAGGGCATGGGGAGTATGAATTTCTGTCATGCTTTTCTGATCTTTGCCAATTTTTAATATTCATTTATTTAAACATTTTTTGGCTATAAGATATGTGTGCTCACCCAAGAGCAATTAGAAGGGGAGTGAGCCATTTCTCCAGAGGTAATGGCTACATTGCAATCCCTTCTCCATTCTCCTCTTGGGATTTTGGGCACACATGTACATGTACCTGTTGTGTGTTTCAAGCCACTCGGTCCACGACTTGAACTAGAAAGTTGACCATATGGTATCCAGCTTTCTTAACCTCTGTACCACCAGTTGGCCCCAATCTTTGCCTATTTTTATATTAAAGTTAGTTATTTTTATTTAGATAAAATTATAATTATTATTTTTAAAGTCTGATAAAATTAATATAATCAGTAAATTATCTCTATCCATTAAAAGCCATGGCATTACATGTTTCACTATAGACTTAAATTAAAAGATAAAATGCTTTATAGGACTGAGGAATGATAGCCACAAGATTGTAAATTAGTAAATTCTTCCTTTATTAATAATCACCCAGATTTTGAGTAGACTTATTTGACTGTTTTGCTCTTTTGCTTTTACTATAAACTTAGAGAGACTCCTAGATTTTGCTACATTCTCAAATAGTTTATGAGTTGATCTTGTGTATAGTAAGTAATCTGAAATTCTTTATGTGATTTAGCATCTCCTATGCCTTATAAAAACTTGTCCTATGCAACTGTTAACATAATAGGTAAGACAATATAGGAGTGTGCGTTATCATTAATAACATTAGCTGTATATTGTCAGGAAAGTGAGGAAGATTACACTTTTTATAAACATAAATTGTGGCTTAATTTGATTTGATTGACACTAAGATTATGTGGATACAAGGAAAGTGCAATCTGAGATAATTCATTCAAAATATTGTTCATGAGAATTTTCTTTTAAACATTTATATGATATTAAATTACCTGAACATTAGATCACTTTCTGGGTAGCTAGATATTGCATGGCTCAGTTTTTTTATTCCTAGAAGGGTAAAATAAGAATGCTACAGGATTTTCAAATACTTGAACATGGTGAATATATTTAACAATAAACAGTGCTATACAAATTTAGGTATATTAGTAAACAACATAATCATAGTCTGGCTTAAACGACAGAAATGCCTTTTCTCAGAGTTTTAAAAGCTGGAAGACTGGGCTCTGGGAATCACCATGCTTGGTTTCTGGTGAGGAATCTCTTTGCTTGTAGAATCTTCTGTCTTGCTATGAGGTTACATAAACTCTTTATATTGAGGTAGGGAAGGACTCCAATGTCTTTTTTATGAGGTAATTAATCTCATCCTGGGGGCCTACTTTCATGACCTCAGCTAACCCTAATCACCTTCCAGAGCCCCCATTTGCACATACCATTGCATTTGGGCTTCTATGTATGAATTTTGCAGGGAGGATATAAACTTTGGTCTATAACCACCAAGTTACTGTTATTGGCAACCTAACAACGGTAAGGGTGTTTGCTAGGGTTTTTCAGAGAAACACAATCACCATGATGTTGTGTATATTCATGAAGAGATGTTTTATAAGGAGTTGGCTCATGCAATGATAGAGACGGGCAAGATTTGCAGAGTGAGGCTGCAATCTGGAGACGTATGAAAGCAAAAACTGTAGTTCTAGTCTGAAGTTCAGTATGTGTGAGACCCAGGAAGGATTTATGTTTCAATTTGAATGTGAAAGCAGGAAAAAGCTAATGTCCCAGTTTGAAGGCAATCAGGCAAAAGAGTTCCCCTTTTTTATTTTTTATTTTATTTTTTTAAATGTTTTTGCCATAGGGCAGGTGAGCTTGCCAGCGAGAAAAAATAAGAGAGAAAGTGAGAAATCACCCCTCCTGGAGGATGGCCACATGGCAATTCCTTCTCCATTCTCCTCCTGGGATCTTGGGCATGCACACACATACACACACATACACACACACACATACACCCAGTGTGATGTTCAAGCTGCCAAGTCCAAGACTCTAACTGTGGTCTGACTATGTGGGAATTCAGTGCCTAAACCGCTATGCCACCTGCTGGTCCCCAGCCTTTTATTTTATTCTGGTCTTTAACTGATTAAATGAGGCCCACTCACATGAGGGAGGGCAACGTGCTTTTACTCAGTCTACCAATTTAATGTTAATTTAATTCAAGAACACCCTCACAGACACACCCAGAACACTGTTTGGTCAAATAACCGGGCATCCTGTGTTCCAGTCATATTGACACATAAAATGAACTTCACAATAATAACCAAACTGGGAGTAAAAAAAACTGGCACCTGGGGCTTTCCCAATTGTAGTAATTTTACAGAACACTGGAACTCCTTTCAAGGATGAACTACTAGGTGTGAAGAACCCAGCATAGTACCCAGCCAGTACTAGATGCACAATAAATGTTACTATTCCTCCCTTTGCCTTATCCTTTCTGCTTTAGCTATCAGTGTTTTGAAAAGGAAAGGTGGAAATTTTCTTATGTTTCATTTTTTGTAGGAAGGACAGAAGAAACATACAGACTTGAAGTCTAAAAGACCCAGTGTAAATATTTATTGCTGTAAGGCATATTTTCTCAACTTTTTTCTTACATATCTCATTTTGGCTATCATTACTTTGTTATTATAATTTTCTCCTTTTATCCATCATTTTCCTTTCATAACTAATTCCTAAAAAGTAATTTAACAAAGTTTTGAAGCAGGCCAAACTCTTTTAAAATAATAAAAGATCAAGTAACTTGCTCAAAGTCACCCTCTATTAGGAATAGCAGAACTAGATATAAAAATAATTTTCCTCCCTTCAAATTCAATCATTCTTCCACTAAAACAGTCTGCTTTACAAAGTTGGTATATATTTTAAAATTATTACCACCGAGAGAGGAATATCTCCAAGTGTGTATTCACTTTAAAATAGTCAGACTAAAGAGAAAATGTTATCATTGTTTTGAAATTTGAATTCAATAAAGAGAAAACACTAAAATACATACAATATAATTTAGAATTAATCATAAGCTTATATGTACAATTGTACAAGTAAGATGAACCTTATTTGTATAGAATTAATTTTTATTTTTATATAGTTATCAAAAAATCAGAAATTATAGAGATAAGATAATCATTTTAATATTTTATTACCAATTTAAGCCATAAAAATAAGCAACTGAATTTCAGAAAGTTATTCATATTATTCATTGTTTTAGCTGATCTATACCACAATACAAAGTAGACTTTTCTATATAATTTTTCACTTTTCTGTGGTTAGAAAAATGATATGTAAGTAAATGTATTTTTGTTAGCTTAGAATATCTTAAATAGCTTTTATATCAAAGAATATCATATTTAATAATAATGATCACACCTTAAGTTATTATATAATTCATTTGGAAGGAGATTAAGGGGCAAAAGGGAGTTCGTATACTATAATCCATTATTCTAAGGAAACATAAACAAATTTTAGCTTTGCTAAATCTATTTGTGTGTTTATTATTTTGTTTGCTCTTGATTATAAAAGTGAAAAATAAGATTCACTTTCCACAGTTACCTGTACTTGCCTAAAGTACTTGCCTACTTGAAAGAGTATCTGAAAAATATGAAACCAGTGGTTTCTTATTTCAAGGCTTTGTTTAGGGAGTAGGGGTAGAATTAGGCAAATGGGTAACCAGATTGTAAGGGAAAATTGTCATGTGCACTTTTTAATTTTTTCTTGTTTTGGAACTATTAAACACATACCTTTCAAACAATTCTATTTAAAATAATTTTAGAAATGTCAAACAATTCTTTCTGTATTATTTTTCATCTAAGATTTACTCTGACCTAGTTTGCTGAGTCCAGCATTTATGTTTTGCTGAGCGACACAGTATGTTTCTGGGTGTCTTTTTATTTGCCTGCTTGCCATAGATCTTGATGCATTTGACCTTTTATTTTTTAGTTTTCTCTAATTAGGGTATGATTTTATAGACACAAGGTACACAAATTTGATACAACCGGATCAAATTCAGTAATATATTTGGGAACTTAGTTTTTTTGTAACAGTGGCAGAAATAATATTATGAAATATTGCCATCAAACATTCAGTCCACGAAGGTCCTGAAAAGTGACATCCCAGCTACTTTGATTCCATTATTTCTTCTAAAAGACAGCTCTAGACAAGAAGTAATCTCACTGAGACAGGCGAATCTGTATGGCTCTAATTTCCATATGAATTGCAAGATTAAGGACATGGCTTTGTGCCTGGAGTCTCATAAGATGGATAAAAATGAGTATCACATATGTCAGGAGAAGGCACCTTAATAAAACCTAGGCTTTGGGGAGAACTGAGGCAGATGCGTGGTGCAGAAGTATTTTAGTTTTTCTTCCCCTTGAATGTGGGGAGCAACTTTAAAAAGCGAATAGTCTCTTTTATGGGTGGGCTTCAGTAGTAAAGGAAATGCATTCTATTGCTCAACGGCAAAAAAGAGAATTTTGTGTGTTCTGGTTTGTCACAGTCCTGTGGTGAGCCCTGAAGCATAAATTGTACACAAATCCCACAGCAGTAGTAAGGCGGACAAATTGCCTTTATGTATTTTAAGGCATAAAAGTTAAGAGCAGATATAAGTAATAGCAAAAATTCATATGAGCTGAGGGGCCAAGTTGTAGTTGGTATGGCAACTATCACTTTGAATTTTCTGACCTTTGTGTAAAATAAAATCCTAGTGAGAGTCTGTCCATTAATGGAAACACATAATAAGGTGTTTGGCAGGTTGGAGACCTGTACAGAGACCAACCTTCAGAGTCCAAGGGAATGAAATACTAGGAATGCAGCATGAAGCCAGTTTTATTTATTTATTTACATATATATATATATATATATATATATATATAAATTAATTAAAAACTGTATTTCTCGTTATAACAGATAATAAAAAGTTAATAAATTATACTTCCAGGGCTGTAGTTTCGTTTCACTTAAATTTGCCTTGGAAAAATCTTCATCAAATGATTTATTTAACAACTATTTATAAATTAACCTGGCACCACTTAAAAAAAAAGCTTTGTGTACAACAGTAAACAAACAAACAAAAAATGCACGAATTTCAATTTTCTTGGAAACTTCATTCTCATTCTGTTGGAATAGATTATTAAAAGCAAAATCAATAAGGAAAACATACAACTATATTAGGTTGTTGGAAAAGACATTGGGAATAAAAAGGTAGCAAAGAAGGGAATATAAATTATATAACTTAGGAGAAGACACGTTTTAAATAAGCGACTAAAGAAGGCCTTACTGAGAAGCTGATTGTGGAGTAAAGGTCTGAGGGAAATGAGGGGATGAGCCATGGACATATCCAGGGAAAGGACATCCCAGGAAACCTGAGTGAGAAGACCGTGAGGCAGAACATACTTGATGAGTTACAAGAGCCCTTGGGATAAGCCTGGTGAATGGGGGGAACAGTAGAAACTGAATTTAGAAAGGAAATGAAGGCAGACGAGTAAGTTTCCTTTGACTTTTGTAGGTGAGGTCACTTTAAGGGGTTCGACTTTTACTGAGTAAGCTGGGAACTCAGAGGGTTCTGAGAAGAGAAGTAATTAGTTCTGGTCCACATCTCTAGGGACATTTGGTTGATGTTTTAAGAAAAGACCATATGGGGGTAGGAAGGAATGCATAAAGACCGGGTAGGGCTATTGGGGTGATTTATGCAAGATATGACCACAGCAATAGCAGTTTGTTGACTTATTTGATTGTTTAATAACAATTACGATTATCTCATGGTAGCAACTGTCCTAGAGATATGAAATAATTAGTGCTGGGGGGAGCATGAGTTGCTGAGGAGCTGAAGGTTTTATATCCTGGTTTATATATATATATATTTTTTTTTTTTTTCTTTTTTTGGAGAGGTTTTTGCTATAGGGCGCGTGCACTCGCCAGACAGACAGAGAGAGACAGAGAGACAGAAAGCAGGAAATCACCCCCCAGGGGGGATGGCCACGCCGCAATCCCTTCTCCTCCATTCTCCTCTCGGGATCTTGGACACGCACGCACACGCGCCCAGCGTGAGTTTAAGCCGCCGGGTCCAGGACTCGAACCACGGTCGACTACGTGGGAGTCCAGCGACATAGCCATTACGCTAACTGCTGGTCCCCCTGGTTTATATTTTGATAGGTGCGTGAAAAATACTGGTTGATAGATTGAATATCTATTTAAGAGAAAGGAAGAAGTCAAGATGAGGCCCCAGTTTTTTTCCCCCCAAGGGTTAAAAAAAATAAAATGGTGTTGCCATTTACTTTGAACAACAACAATAAGGGCCAGTTTAAGAAGAAACATGACTAACAGAATCACGACTTTGGAAGTAATAAGTCTGAGATGTCAATTAGTAAGCTGACTGGAGAGGAAAAGTTGTAGATAAAATGTGTAAACATCACTGTCTAGATGGTATTCAAAGCCAGAAGACCAGAGCAGATGTCCAAGAGGTTAAATATATAAGAAGTGGGTATTTGAACCATTAGGGTGGTATGGGAAGGTATCAGATCCCTGTCCTACTTCTTAGAAATTGATGCAATTAGGACTATCACATTGTCACAGACCACTGACTCTTCAAGTGAGTCAGAACAATTGCTTTCAAATTCTGATTTCAGTACATACCAAATGTGATCATAGACATTGCTATTTCGGTTTGTTTCCTCATTGTCAAAATGGGAAAAAGAACCTTCACCTTATAAAAGGACACTCACCTTACAAGACTCACCTTACAAGACTTTAAAGATTAAATAAATTATGAGGGGACTTCAAAAACTGTGGAAAATGGGGAACCAGCAGTTAGCGTAATGGCTGTGTCGCTGGACTCCCACGTAGTCGACCACGGTTCGCGTCCCGGACCCGGTGGCTTAGAACTCACGCCGGGTGCATGTGCGTGCGTGCCCAGGATCCCGAGAGGAGAATGGAGGAGAAGGGATTGAGGCGTGACCATCCCCCCTGGGGGGTGATTTCTCGCTTTCTGTCTCTCTGTCTCTCTCTGTCTGTCTGGCGAGCGCACGCGCCCTATAGCGAAAACCTCTCCAAAAAAAAGAAAAGCTGTGGAAAATGGAATCTGACTCAAGCAGTAGGAAGGTGAAAAGAATTCTCCAAAAGCTGTGAGCATGGTAACAAACAGGGACCTGAGATTTTCTTGACGATAAAGCCTCAACTTCTGTCTGTCTTCTCTCTATGCTGTCTAGTATCAATACAAGGGATCTTCAAAAAGGTCACGTAAAATGCATATTATGAAAGTTACACATAAATTTCATTATTTTTTACACAAAAATAAACTTTCATCCCATTTTCCACAAACGTTTTGAAGTTCCCTTCTGCAAGATTAATACTCCTATGCAGCTTGAATCATGATAGTGCCTGTTCTAAAATCTTTACAACCTCTGTGTAACCTAGCAAAAGATGCTCCTACAGTTCATAATATTGTTCCATCTTTTAGTAGTTGAAGATTTGCAGAAAAGGTATTTAACATCTATCTTAATGTCCTTATCTATTCTAGGTAGATCATTTTTAGCATTTATCAACAGGTAATTGTGAGGATTAGATGAGTTAACACCTTTATGCACTAGAAAAATATTTGCCACAGAAAGCTCATTATTACAGAAAATAACAATATTAATTATTATTATGTGCTAGCAACTTACCGAAAGTAACTTCCTTACTGTTCTGTGATATATGCAACTTCCCTTCATTATTATGAAGAATGAAAATTCATGAACCTTTGGAAATACTTATATGTATGTTTAAATTCAGAGTCTAAAGACATTACATTTGTTATTTTAGACAAGTGGCCTAACATTTTCACTAGAAAACACACATTAATAATCCCACTTTATGGGACCAGCAGATGGTGTAATGGTTATGTCGCTGGACTCCCATGTAGTTGACTGCAGTTTGAGTCCTGGATCCGGATGCTTAAAACTCACGCTCGGTGCATGTGTGTGCATGCTCAAAATCCTGGGAGGAAAATGGAAGAGAAGGGATTGTAGCATGGCCATCCTCTCTGGGGGGGGGGGGGGGGGGGGGCAACTTCTCACTTTCTGTCTGTCTCTCTCTCTGTCTCTGGCAAGTGTATATACCCTATAGCAAAAATCTCTAAAAAAATAATAATCATCACCCCCCTTTACTTAGTTATTTTAAAGGTTAGCTTCAATTACATTAAATAACATATAATAAATTTGCCCCATTAATAAATGCATAATAAAGTATAGCTGTTTATTATATTTGAAAGGAAGTCTTTGTATAAACATGTTTTTATTCCTTCTAAATGCCTAGGAGTGAAATAGCTAGGTCATGTGGTAAATATGTGCTTAATTTTTAAAGATTTCCAAACATTTTTCTAAAATGGTTGTACTATTTATATTTCCACCAGCAGTGTGTCAGAATTGTAGTCTAGCTCCTCGATGGCCTCAAAAACAGTCTTTTAATAACTGGTTTAGGACATTCTAATGAATGTGTGCTATTTAATAGTAGTTTTTGTATTTTCCTATTAACAATTGATCTATTGATGTTGAACATTTTTTTTTTTTTTTTTAAAGAGGCTTTAACTATAGGACACATGCTCTCATCCAAGAGTCAGAGAAACAAAGTGAGAAATCACGCTTGAGGCTGGATGACCACATTCCAATCCCTTCCCCTCCATTCTCCTCCCACGCACACAAGCCTGGTGTGAGTTTGAATACACTGGGTCTGAGACTCAAACCATGAACCATGCTTGACTACCTGAGAGTCCTGCGTCGTAACCATTATGCCATCTACTGGTCCTGATTTTGAATATATTTTAAGTTCTTATCTTCCATCCATATGTCTTCTCAGTGATATATCTATTCAATCTTCTGTCCATTTTTTTTCTTTTCTTTAATTTTTTTACTTCAGTTTTCCTTTTATACACTCAATCACATGCTACTTAGCTTGCAAGGTGAATATTCCAACATGTGTACATTTCTCACTAGTCCAGTTAACAATACTATAAAGTTTTCTTCAATAGATAATAACCCATTTCTTTGTCCCATAAATGACTCTCTATTCTTCTCCTTAATGTCCTTCCTCAGACTCTACTCCTTCACCCACCCTCTTCCCACACTGTATCTGGTATTTACAATCATTTACTACGTTTTGATATCCTTTAGTCATTCAGTTTTGGCCGTAGAATGCAGACACTCAGTATATATTAAGTGGAGACATACCATGTCTCTCCTTCATAGCCTGGCTTGCTTCACTCAGCAGTAAATCTTCCATATTTATTCACTTTTTTGTCAAAAGCCAGGGTCTTGTTTTATTTTTATGGTTGAGTAGTATTCCATAGAGTATATGGGCCACACTTTTTCAATCCATTCATCTGTCCCTGGGCATTTGGGTTGGTTCTATGTCTTAGCAATTGTTAATAATTCCATAATAAACATTGATGTGCAAGCACTTTTGTGATTAAGAATTTTTCTGTCTTTTGGATAGATACCCAGGAGTGGGATTGCTGGATCATATGGTAGTACTACTTGTTGATCTTTGAGGAATCTCCAAATTGTTCTCCTCAGTGGCTGGACCAATTCACATTCCCACCAGCAGTGTAGAAGAGTTCCCTTTCCACCACACCCCCAACCAGCACTTATCATTTTTTGGGCTGTTTGTTTTATTTTTTAATCTAGAGAGGTCTTTATAAATTCTAGATATCAGATTTGTACTAGCTTTTTGTGTTGCAACTATTTTCTTCTAATTTCTGCCTTACATTTAAATTTTTTGACTTATATTTTAATTTTCTTAAGAGTTTTTCTCTGCCCTTCCCTAAAAACAAGAGTTCTTAGATTTGATAAGGTCTTATTGATCAAATTTTATATTTATATATTTTCTTTGATAGTATATTTAATATATGGTTACCTTTCTAAAGGCCACAATGATTTTGTTATGTTTTCTTTAAGAAGTTTATAGTTTTAGGATTTATCTTTAGTCCTAGGGCCATTTTGAGTTTTTTTTTTTTTTTTTTTTTTTTTTTCCCACTTTCCACAATGTGATAGAAACTATAAATCAAAGTCAATTATTTCTTGCACATGAACATCCAATAGTTTCAGCAATACTTGTGCTGAAATATATATACATCTTTTTCCCACGGATTATCTTTATAACATCTTCGAAAATCAGTTGAGTATATAGATAGGTTTATTACTTAACTCTCCATTCTGTTCCATTGCTATTTATCTGTCTTGATGTGAAAACTATAATGTCTGGATTATTACATCTTTATAATAAATTTTGAAGTCAAGTAGTTCTCTAACTGTTCTTTTTCAAAGTTTCATTGACTATTCTAGGTCCTTTGCATTTTCATGTGAATTTTAGAATTAGCATGTGAATTTCCGTGAATAAAGCCTGCTGCAGTTTTTTTTTTTTTTTTTTTTTTTTTTTTCTTTTTTTGGAGAGGTTTTTCGCTATAGGGCGCGTGCGCTCGCCAGACAGACAGAGAGAGACATAGAGACAGAAAGCGAGAAATCACCCCCCAGGGGGGATGGTCACGCCGCAATCCCTTCTCCTCCATTCTCCTCTCGGGATCTTGGGCACGCACGCACACGCGCCCGGCGTGAGTTGTAAGCCACCGGGTTCGAGACGCGAACCGCGGTCCACTACGTGGGAGTCCAGCGACATAGCCATTACGCTAACTGCTGGTTCCCGAGCCTGCTGCAGTTTTAATGCTTTGAATTTAGAGAGAAATTGTGGACAATGAGCATCTTAACATATTACTAAGGCTATTGTTAAATATATTCACTTTTGTTTTAAAATATCAAAGTTATTTAATAGAATATTTTATATAAATCATTTATATTTTTCATTATGCACTTATTTTGTAGGTAATTTTTTTCTTCCTTCCTCTATCTTCCCCTTCCAACTCCTTTCCAAAAACAAATGTAATAAGTGATACAATTATATATTCATCCACTATTATTTCCATGTTGAAAGAACTCATCTTAAAATTTGTGTCAGTCATAAAAATGTGCTTTTTCAATCTCCAAAGACAAGAACTTAATTGACCTATGGCTCCTGCTGCTGAACTCTGAAATCCATCATCCTCTTGGCATGAAGGCCATACATACCATGGGCTGTATCCAAACAGTGATTGAACATATCAAGAAAATTATGGCAGGACCATTTCTAAATTGTGGAACACTAACATGCAATTTTGGCTTGAGGACTCCCTGTCAGTCTTGCCAGAGTTCTTTAAAAATGCTCTGTAGTCAAAGTCTCTTTCTTTAAACCTTCCTTACTCTTCCTTGTACCCACTCTCCACCAGAGACTTTTCTAGACCCCTCCAGCAACCACCTCACTTGCCTTTACAGCTTTTTAAATAAATTTTTTGCATATCTAATCAATTTTACCATCAGCTTCTTGGAGGACTTGTACAAACAAAACATTTCTCAAAATCTTGCTTAATTCTCTCTTACTAATATGACATGGCAATTCCTTCAAATTAACTGGAATAAGTCTAAACTATACTTCTTAATAGATGCATATAATTCTATGATATTATGGTTTTGAATTTATTCAATTATTCATTCTACAAAACTAACACTCATTATTATTATTATTATTTGCCATGTGAAATAAGGCTTTGATAAGTATTCTCAATGTGTATGTTCAGTTTTGTTTTCTTACACTTGCAAGTTTGTTTTTGTAGAATAAATGCTAAGATGTAGTTACTATATTTTTACAGTGAATATTGCCAGTTTTATTGCCAAATTTGCTTTTTTTTTAAGGTGGTGTGTGTGTGTGTGTGTGTGTGTGTGTGTGTGTGCTAGAGGTTGTATGTGTTTGCTGAAGAAAGACAGAAAGGGAAAGTGAGAAATCACCCCCCCCCCAAAAAAAAAAGGATGGCCATGCCATAATCCCTTCTCTTCCATTCTCTTCTCAGGATTTTGGGCACGCACACACACATACCTTATGTGATTTTTTTTTTACTGGGTCCAGGTTAAAAAAAAAAAAGAAGTGTTTAGCCGTGTGGGAGTCCAGTGCATTAAAACCATGCAATCTGCTAGTTTCATCAGTTTGCTTTCTAAAACCATAATGGGCTATATATCATCATCACGTGAAATCCTAACAACAATTTGAATTAATACTTGTTAAGGTGCTTGCCCTTCTAGTAGATGTGAAATGGTATCTTATTTTTATTTTAATTATCATTCCTGTAAATACTAAGAAAATAAAAAATTCATAAAAATACTAATTACTGATATCAAAATATGATGATAAAACTTAACATTAACATTTTTAGATTATTGATTTACAGTTTCTCACAAAGGCAATAATTAGTTTTAGAGCTAATCTTGAAAGAACAGATATTATTATCCGTAAATTCTAATTTAAGGAGAAAAGTATCAAGATACACATGAATGCTGTGAGATGTTCTAAGGAAAAATTAACAACTTTAATGAACAACTCTGTGCACCAACAGTGTAAAAACTAACATATAAAGCAAACATTATCATAAACAAAATAATCTAAAAATAAAAGCATTATTTTAGACAGAAAACATTTGTAGAAATAGAATTCTATAATAGAAAAAGCAAACATAAAGAAGAATGACAAAATAAAAGTCAGTTACAGAGTTTTCTGTATTATTCTGATTAGAGAAATAGATTTTTGAACACTTTGCTCAGAAATTTTAACATGATTTCTCTGAGTATTTAATTTCAAGATATATATGTTGCATGTTTTTTAACTAATGACATTTTTAACAATTCATATTCAATTCCTGATCCTTATTTCTGTTCTTTTCTTTCTCTCTCTTGGAAGTCCTAATATCTACATAACCCCAATTTGGCCCTCCAACTCTTATCTTGTCTCTCATGATCTCTACCTTTTTGTATTTTGGTCTGTGTTGTGAGAATTTTTTCATTCCATGAAACTTGTAGGCCAATGGTTAGGTTATCAAGAGTAATTAACATTTCCTTTTTTGATTGGTGGGTTTTTAAATTTGGTTGTGAATTCTTTTTTTTTTTTTTTAAAGAGAGTTTTTGCTACAGAGAGCATGTACTCGTGGGAGAGACAGAGAGACAGAAGACAGTATAATCCCTACTCCTCCATCGTCCTCTCCTACACACATGTTCCCAGCATGAGTTTTAAGTCACTGGGTTTGGGACTCGAGTTGTGCGATGATGTGGGAGTGCAGCAAAGTAACCATTAAACCATCTGTTGGTTCCAATTGTGAATTCTTAAGTAAAGCCTGGATCATGAATCTTTCTTTTGTTATTGTTTCACCTACCAGCAGGAGGTGAAATACTTAATGAGTTTGTCTTATGTTTGATCACTCTCCTCCACTGGACACCAACAGGACTGTGTATGTGTTTGCAATTTATGTAATTTTTTTATATTCAATTTCTCTTTTTTATTAAAGCGCTTATTTCTTAACGAAAGATGGGTACTCATTCTATTGTACTTTACATTGTCTGGCTAGTGCATCAGTCACAAAAAACTCCAATAAAATTGGGGCCAGCAGATGTTGTAGCGGTCAAGTTACTGGACTCCCACATGACTGACCATGGTTTAAGTCCTGGACCTGGGCTTGAAACTGATGCCAGGCACATGTGAGTGCATGTCCAAGATCCTAGGAGAATGAATTGCAGCATGGCCATCCCTCTTGGGGGGAGGGGTATGGTGATTTCTCACTTTCCCTCTCAGTGTCTGTCTGTCTCTCTGACAAGCACACCAGCCCTAAGGCAAAAATCACTTGGGGGGAATGGGGAGGAGTTATAAGATAATTCCTCTTCCTTCTTCCTACTAAAATTACCATACAGATTCCGATTATACATACAGATTCAGCTAATGACAACTAAAGTGAGTATGTGGAAGAAATCAGTCAGAATAATGGAGGAAGAAATGATAATCTTTACCCTTAGAAGCATTTGCATGTGAAGGACCATTTTATTAATTCCTAAACCTGTAGATGGTTGACAATGGGGATTAATGTAATACGAGTCTATGTTACTTCAGTCAGGGTTCCAGTGTTCATTTGGGTGACTATATAATTTACATATGGGCTGCATAGCCTGCTTGCTCTAGATTTCCAGCTTCTAAAGAAAGAAACTACCTGTGTTTTCTCTAGAAATTGAGGAAAGAATGCAGGTACCACATAGAGGAAATGTGTCTTTGTTCATTCTTATCTCTCACTATTTCATTTCTTCCTAGGAAATTTTGGGATCTACTTTCAATTTTGGGACTAAACATTTCATAAAATTACTTTTAAAATTGGAGTTCTTGTCTGGATGTTTGCTTAAACCTATTTTAGAGGGAATGTTATGGAATCTTTTTAGAGTTTGATACTCATTCTAACATGATTTCAAGTTTGTAAGTATTTGAGTTGTATTTTGCATGAAACTCAGCCTTTAACCATACCTACCATGATTACTATGTTAGGAAAAAATAAAAAGAAGGCTCATTGGTTAGCACAGAATTTTTGTATATATGAAGGACCAAAGTTACAGGATTAGCCCCATGGTGCAGCAGGTGAGTGCTGTGCAGTGAGAGTTGGATCTCACATGGCCAAGTGTGGTTCAAACCCTGGCCTAGCAAGATGGAAACCATACTAGGCACATATGCACATGCCCTGGATCCTGACTGATGGAAAAAACATTATTGTTTGACCAGGCCCCACCATGGTGCTTTCTCTTTCTTGCATTACTCTCTCACTTGTGCATATGCACAAGCCTTCTGACAAAAAGAAAAAGGCCTCAAATTTAAAGGATGCTGATAATAATCAAAATTATAATTTAATGAGGACTTACTACATTCAGGATTAAGCAATTAGGCACTAACTCATTTAATCTGTATAGCAATCCTTTTTAAACATATTATATCTTTATTTTACATATGGGAAGGTAAATCATTATGAGCTTAACTTGTCCGTAGATACAGAATTTCACGATTCAAATTCAGGTAGTTTAACTACAGAAGCTTCTAGAATTCTTTTTTTTTTGAGAGGTTTTTGCTGTAGGGCGCATACGCTTGCCAGGAAGACAGAGAGAGACAGAAAGCGAGAAATCACCTTCCCCCAGGGGGGATGACTACACCACAATTCCTTCTCCTCCATTTTCCTCTTAGGATCTTGGGCATGCATGCACACGCGCCCTGCATGAGTTTAAGCCACCGGATCCGGGACTCAAACTGTGGTTGACTACATGGGAGTCCAGTGACATAGCCATTACGCTAACTGCTGGTCCCACTTCTAGAATTCTTAACCATGCAATATACTGCCTTGCCCTAGGAGAATAGAATAATTTCAATGTTAAAATGAATACACAGTCTCAATTATATTACATTGCTATTAAATCCAGCAAGTAATGAGCCTCTTGGGTGATTATTTAAGTATAATTATAAATAAATTCATATTTAACCTATAAAAGTCGAAAGAAGCTTCTGATCAAACAATAAAATATAAATACTACAACCTAAAGTATGACTAAGCTATATAGCACCAACAATCC
This sequence comes from Tupaia tana, assembly GCA_026018925.1. Taxonomy (NCBI): domain Eukaryota; kingdom Metazoa; phylum Chordata; class Mammalia; order Scandentia; family Tupaiidae; genus Tupaia; species Tupaia tana. Next base: position 46,372,030 of record JAKSZU010000002.1, on the reverse strand, counting down.
CTTTTATTCTAGGGAACGTAATACACACACACACACACACACACACACACACACACACTATCTTCTGGCAAATCCTTTCATTTAATAAAATTTTATCTAAGCATTAGAGATCTTTATGGAACCCAAGGGTCACATTAGTAATCCAATTAAGACCATTTCCCTCTGTCCACTGGAGAAATCAGTATTGTTCCTTAAAACAGAATCCTGTCCTAACTTAATGAAGGGCTCTGTTGTTCTCTTGTTTTATTTAAATAGCCTCACAGAGCCTTATTCCATAGTAATACGAATAGCGTGTTGAGGTTCCAGTATATAGAAGTCTGCACTTTTCTGAAAATGGCAGGGAGTGAGAGCAGTGGGGGAGGATACAGTGCAGATAAGGACAACAACAAACATGGAAGTCTTAGTCAGAAAATAAGTTCTAGAACATAGTGTTGCTATTTTCTCACATTCTTTCATTTTGTTTTTAAACCAGAAGATGGGAAACTACAAATAAGACTATGAAAAATGTGAAATCTGAGTTTTACTTTTATTAAATTTTTGAGTCTAACTTTCTATAACTCATAAACAGACTCTGAAGTGGGTGCAATAGAGATCAACAACGATAATTTCAAGTAACACCCATGAAGAAGTGCTCAGGGAGTGAGGAATTATTTTGTGTGAAACAGAGAAGATTGGGGAATAATTTAAACATTGTTCGAAGATATGAAGAAAAATTATTCATCTCCTTTCCATCGAGAGTCTAACAGCAGGAAATGGGCTTTTGCTGCTATCTGAGGAATTCATGTTATTATAGAAAATAGTTTCCTCAGGCAAAAGTTTTTAGGTATTTTTTCAGGAATGTATTATTGAAAGAGGTTTGTAGATCTCTTTCTCTGAAGGTCTTTAAACCTAAAATGTTTCCTCATCAGTTTGGTCTTGTTTATACATAACTCAACAAAACATGTAGGGATGAAAATGATAACATTTCCTGAATTCTTAAGTCCTTAACATGGAGTCAGGATCATTTTTTTATATCCTACTATTGTAATAAATGTAAGAATAAACTAGTCAAATAGATAAAAAATTTAATACCTCATCTTTTCATGCAGAATGTTTGCATGAACATATATAGATAGATATTTTATTTTATATATGCACATATGAACATTAAAATGATAAAATCATATAATTAAAACATGCTCTAGGAAAGTCTCATAAGACATATTGTTCAACATAACCTGAACTTGCAAACATAACAACCCACTCCCCCAATTGTGATGAAGGTACTTTATTAGCAAATAAACCGAGTGGACATTGATTTATGCTGTTCTGAAACGTTCCCCTCAAGGAGCCTGCCTGCCTGTCTGCTGGCTCCTTCCCCTTCTCTGCATATGTTCCTGGCAATCACTGCTCAGTGACATCCTTTGCAAAAGGATAAGACTGTTACCTGACCTAGCACAGGTGAGGTTTGTGGCTAGGGCTCTCTCCTGATTCAGGTTCCTGGATTAAAGGGGTGACTCAGTATCTCTGGCAGTTTTTTAAAGATTATCATTGGCTGTGTTGACATTTTTATCCCCTCTATCTGTAGGATAATAATTTTTAAAAATCGTACCACTCACAACTAAGACCTTTTTTTCCAATTTGAAAGACACTAAAATCTCATTAATTAGGATAGTTAATACTATAAATTTAAGTTTATAATAATTTGGAGAAAGGGCTGATGGAAAATTATTTTTACTTGGTACATTTTCCCCTCAAATTGTTCTAAATTGCAGCTTGAACTAAATTGCAGGAGTACTTAAAATACTTAAGTGAATGGGTGATTTTGAAACACTTTCAGAAACGCCCACATGCTTACAATTTATATGCTAACTTGAAAGTATTTCTATTTTTTTAGACTGATTTCCTTAGCACCTCTACTAAAAGTTTGTTAATCTAGTTTGGAATGTTTTAGTTAAAACTAATACATTTGTATTTATTTTAAGATAATGTGATGAATTTTGTTTTCACTCACTTCTGATTATTTTCTTCTACTTGGCCAAACTGTTAAGGTTTGATAATATTTTCATGCTGCCATACAGTCATTGTAAGTGACTTGCAAAATTTCTCCAGTCTTTAAAGTGTTATGGAGAGAATTCTTTCATGTACGTTGCCTCCTGAAATGCTCACCTCACTGAAATTCTGGCCACAGACATCATTTTGTTTAGAGATTTTGTTTAGATATCATTCTCTGACCACATTTATTGAGCATATGCTGTGTATCAGCATTGTGCAAGATAACGAGGAACTAAGGGTTTTAAGACAGATCCCTGACCCTACCGAGGCTAACAAGATACAGCTAATGCTAACTGAGATAAAAGGAATCAAGAGTCTAATAGAGTCTGGGAGTCTTATTGTGAGAGAAGTATGTGGTGGTATGGATTCAAAGGAAGACTTCTAAGAGGAAGGCGTGTCTACAGAGAAACATTAATCTACTTTAGATGACTGGTGGATGGTGATGATGGGAAACCAATCTAACAAACAAATCTAGTAGTCTGTGCCACACTCTAGTGATTTTAGACAACTGAAGGTAGAGGTACCTGACTGGATAGTTGCATGGCTGGTGAAAGTATCAAGAAATGAAGCTGGGGACCAGCAATTAGCATAATGGCTATGTTGCTGGACTCCCATGTAGTCGACCGTGGTTTGAGTCCTAGACCCGGTGGCTTAAACTCACGCCAGGCACGTGTGCATGTGTGCCCAAGATCCCGAGAGGAGAATGGAGGAGAAGGGATTGCGGTGTGGCCATCCACCCTGGGGGTGATTTCTCGCTTTCTATCTGTCTGTCTCTCTCTGTGTCTCTGGTGAGCACATGTGCCCTGTAACAGAAAACCTCTCAAAAAAAAAAAGAAAGAAAAAAAAGAAAAAGAAAAAAACAAGAACTGAAACTGGATTAATCAGGGGTTAGATCACAGAGAAATGTATTAGGCCTTTTAAGAAAATTTTCTGGGACCAGCAATTAGCATAATGGCTATGTCGCTGGACTCCCACGTAGTCAACCGCAGTTCGCGTCTGGGACCCGGTGGCTTAAACTCACGCCGGGTGCGTGTGCGTGCGTGCCCAAGATCCTGAGAGGAGAATGGAGGAGAAGGGATTGCGGCGTGGCCATCCCCCCTGGGGGGTGATTTCTCGCTTTCTGTCTCTCTGTCTCTCTCTGTCTGTCTGGCGAGTACACGCACCCTATAGCAAAAACCTCCCCCAAAAAAAAATATTCTGTGGGCTATTAAGGAAAATGTAGGGCATTTTAGAAAAAGTAAACATGATCAGATTGATCAGATTTAAAAATTTTGAAAAGATTGCTGTATCTAGTATGTATAAAATAATTAAAATAAAAATGAATTTAAAAAGACAAATATGGAGACTTGAAACATTGGGTTGTCAGAAAAGTCATGATGTGTTTTTCTATGCAAAAATGTATCATGACTTTTCTGACAACCTAACAGTACTATCGGTATAATGACTGACCAAAAGTAGTAGCAGTATATTGATGAGAAATGGGAAGGAACTGAATGAGAGTTATTGACCGGGTTTAGGGTGGTAAGTAAAACCAGTAAGATGATTTCAGGTTTAAATACATTCTATTTTGTGTCTAGATGGGAAAGGCAAAGATACATAGAGAATGCACAGTTGAAAATGTGCGTATGAAAATAAACAAAGAAAAAAAATCTGATGATTCAAATGTTGGAGTCATCAGCTTGACAGTCATCATTGAAACTGTGGAACAGAATGAATCCACCCAAAAAGGAGAGCAACAACATCAGACAGACCCTTCAAGGGGATATTATAGCATCAAGAAGAAGAAACTTCTATACACTTTATACTTTAACAAACCATGTGATACTTATGACTCAACCCATCTTCATACTGGTGGCTTGAGAAGTGAACAAGTCATAAGAAAGTGGATATTCTGAGTCTAAACATTTTCTTTTCTCAAGAAATTTGACTGTGCAAGACTTAAAGGGGTTATCAAGTTAGAGAAGTATTGTTTTTAATTTCCTTTTTTTTTTTTTTTGAGAAAATTTTGCTATAGGGTATGTGCACTTGCGAGAAAGACAAAGAGAGACAGAGAAACAGAAAGCGAGAAATCACCCCTCAGGGGGGATGGCCACGCCACAATCCCTTCTCCTCCATTCTCCTCTCGGGATCTTGGGCACGCATGCACATGTGCCCAGTATGAGTTTAAGCCACTGGGTCCGGGACTTGAACCATGGTCGACTACATGGGAGTTGAGCAATTATGCCAACTGCTGGTCCCAAGAGAAATATTTTTAAAAAGTAGAAGATATATAAGTCACTTTTAAATTTTATTTATTTAAATTTAACCAGAGAGGGAGAGTGGGGGTGGGGGGGAGAGAGAGAGAGAGAGAGAGAGAGCAAGCAAGCCACCAGGTCTAGGTCTTGAACTGCAGTTGGCCACAAGGGAGTCTAGTGCCCTTAACCACCATGCCAACTGCTAGCTCCAAGCCATTTTTACTATTGATAAGAAAGTGGAATTATTCTCTCAGTAGTAGGGGAAACAGATGGCTTACATCTCTACAGGAGGGATTAGGGAAGAATAGAGCAGATATTAGTAAATGAGTATCTCCTTCTCTGAATTTCTTCTCCTGTAGCACATTTAGCGTATAATGTAATTTAGCTTTTCTAAGATACTCTTATTTATTTAATGTGTTAGTTTTGTTTATTAATTGCTTTGAAGTGCCTTGAAAGCAGGTCACCATTTGTACCATTGCCAACAATGAGATTAGAGTTGTCCCTTAGTGACATCCCCAAAATGAGTCCTGAAGACAAGATACTTAACTGTTTTCCCTTTTAGAATGGAAAATACTAACATCATGAATATGCAATATCAACTAACGTCCCTCTGCCTTTTTATTTTTTTCCTGAAATAGAGGTTGCATGGCTACTCTAAGGAGAAGAAAAGCTCTCTGTGAATAAGATAATCCTGTTCCTTTTGTTTTCATAGCTATATGTTTACCTAAATCTCTGTACCACTACATGGATAACTATATACTTGTTTATGAGATTGATTATTTTTATTCTAAATACAGTAAAATAACTTTTTATTTATTCTTTTACCAGAAATATGTGATATCTGTCTAACATGAGAAATAAAAATGGTCTTTTTACTCATCCCTTTCATTTGTGTTTTCTGGTATAGCTCAGAAATACCCAGTTGAATGACTGTGGGTAACCTCTATGATATTTATGCCACATTTGGGTAAATAAACCAAGCTCTGAGGTTCAGGACATTTCTTATTAAGGACAAGTCCTACCTTTAGGAGGGGACTAAAACAGACTGGATACTATGGGTAATGCACTGAACAGCGCTCAAAAGATTTGGGAAGCCCATTGACCTGGGTCTGGAAGTGGGTATCCTGATACTCTGATCTCAACGCAATTAAAGCAATCTAAGAACTGTCATGACCAAAGTGAGAAGGCATCCCCAGATTTGGCAGAGATTGTTTTAGTGATGCTAACACAGTAGGAACTTATACCATTTATTGATGGATTTCTAAAATGTTTTAAGACTTGGTGAGACATGCTTCCTGTTAATAAACGAAGAACTTAGAATTGGTATATCTGGAGTTAGGAGACACAGCAGTTCCCACTGTTGAATACCTCAGTGTTTTTTACTTGCTTTTTTGATTTAAGGAGGTAAACCCATCAAATGATAAACAATGACAAAATTCAAAACCTCTCAGAACAGAGCATTTCAATTATTTTTGCTCCCTGCTGCCATTCTATGTAAGCATCACAGGCAGCAATATTCTGCATTTCACGTACATCTGTTTTTCTTGTTTGTGCCTACTTTCCAAAAGCCGTCTCTTGAAACTATATGCTCCCCCAGTGGAGTTCATGGTCCTTCCTTGCCATTGTCTTCCCTACTGAACCGGTGCTCCTTCTCTTTCCCCTAACAATAAAAGGGACAAATACTTAACCTGCATTGTTTCTCTGCTTCAGGTTTTTCTCTTTCATAAATAATTAATTGGTACTTGAGTTTTCTTTATGACATATATGAGAAGAAAGAGGAAGAGAAAGGGAGTTCGAACAAAACTGTATTTTATTTAGTAAAACAGCTTCCCAAATCCCCCCTTTTAAATTGAAGTTTGGCTATTGGAAAATGATGAGCTATGCACATAAATCAGCCTGCACACAGACACACGCTGCTCTGTATGTGGAATCTGGCTCCAAGGTGCAATTTGACAGCTTGTATTTGCTTACTAACCATCCCACAGCAGAGAGATGTTTGGGTCTGGAATAAGAGTTGTTTACAGACATTGTGAAAGTTGTCCATTGGCACTGAGCATGTAAACAATATTGCACAGAGTCTGGTTACAGAAGACATTATTCAGAAAATTTTCCACTAGAGTGTAACTATTTCTCTCATTCTTCCTCAACAAAGCTGTTTATCTTCTACCCATTTTCTCCCACACCTAAACATAGTGAAACTCAGTGTGTGTCAAGATCACCCAAATATCTTATGTATTTTAAGACTATATTTCACTTTGTTTTCCCTTTTCCTTAAAATCCTCACTGAAATTGCTTCCACAACTATTCTTATTATCCTCTTCCAATGACGAGCTCTAGATTTGTTCACAGACATTGAAGGACAAATGCAATGATTCATTGAACAGAGAATTCTGATTGCATGTTTTCTATCTATTCCTTGTTAGTGGAAACTGAAAATTGCTCATGGCTAGCCCTAAAATATTTTTGTTTTACAAACTGAAATGAGTTGGGAGACATTGAATAACGAAGCATCATAGATTGCCCTTGGATCTTGAAACTGCTCTCATGCATCACGGTGGGTGATTCAGTAAACTAGGTCTCTCACACTGAACTAGCACATGCTTCTTACTAAAATCCTTCACGAAAAATTGTGTTTGTATTAATTACCACCTCTTCAAGTGGCAGACATACTATTTCCATCAATGGTGTCTGTAGGACCGTCATTGCCCATAAAGTCTCTTTCATCTGACTATCCCAAACTTCACTACATACATGCTAAGAAGAATCAGATTATTGTACATTTTCTATTACCACAAAAATATTATTTAAAAAATATGTATATGTATGATGAATCAGCAGGTGGCATGGTGGTTAAGGCACTGGACTCTCAGATGGCCAATAGCGGTTTGAGTCTTGGATCTGGCAGCTTGAAAATCACACTGGGTGCATGTTGCCTAAAATCCTGAGAGCAGATTAGAGGAGTAGGAATTGTGATATGGCCATCCCCACTGGGGGAGTGATTTCTCCTTTTCTCTTTCACTATGTTTCTCACTAGTAAGGGTGCACATGCTCGTGAGGGTGCACATACTCCCTATGGCAAAAATCTTATATATATGTATATATATATATATATATATATATATATATATATATAGTGATACCCATAAAATAAAAGATATTTATTATATTGATTTAATTTTCTATTCACTCCCTTTGGTACAACATTATAGAATATTTTTAAAAATATCTTCCTTTTCCTTTATATATTTACCTATTTATTTTCAATATCATTTTCACTTTTACTTTAGGGATTGTGTTCTTATACCTTGACAGAGTACATAACATATCAATTTTAGTCTTTTCCTGAGGTGGTGAAAAGGTATTCAAAATATGCAGAAAACCTGAAATATTCCTACAAATCTTTAAGGCATCAGAAAAAAAATGGAAGAGAGTATTTTTATTTGAATTCCAGTTTTATATATTCAGCTACTCTAAGTGACAAATTCATCTCTTTTTTGGATTTATTTACTTTAAAGTCTGTACGAATTGCTAATTATATATCCAGTTTAGTGATGGGAAGTCCCTGTGCTGTCCTCTCCATGTCCACTACGTCCCACATTCTTCCACCCACTTCATTTGGGCTCCATCTACCACCCTTCCATTGAAATGGCACTCCATTCACCCAATTTGGCTAAGATCCTTCATTAAGATGATGATGATTATACATTTGATTGCAACACATCATTTGGCTTGCAAAGAGAATTTACCCAACATAAATACACCAATACACCCCAGACCAGTCCAGTTGAAGATACTATACACATTATCATCAATAGGTAATAAGCCATTTCTGTAACCCACAAATGCCTTGCCTCTCTATTTCTTCCCCTGATGTCCTTCCCTATACTCTTCCCCTCTCCCACCCTCCTTCCATACTGTCTCCAGTGTCCATAACTATTTTCAATGTTTTATGTCCCCCAATCTTTCAGTCTCTCCCATAGAGTGCTGACAGTCTTTGTATATTAAGTGGAGACATACAATATCTTTCTTTCATAGCCTGGCTCACCTTCATTAAGTTTTAGACTTTGCCTTACTTGATTCTTAGCCATTGTTCCCATTGTCTACTCTTTGAACTGCACATGTCCTTTGACATTTCTTCATCCCTCTCTGATGACTCCTTCTAAGTGTCCTTACAAGTTTATCATTGAGCTTTAAATCTTGGCTTTGTTCAAGGCTCTCTCATACGCTTTTGCTCTTTTCTACTCTGTTAGAGCTCTCAGCTAAAACTAATGGCTTCATTTATCATTTATGGTTGATAATTCTCAAATTTAAAATCTCTATCCCAATGCTTTTTTAAATGATCTGCAGCACATATATCCAACTGTCTGTAACATAAGCACCTATAAGATTCATAAAATTCAAACATGTCCCAAACTGAACATATGATTCTCTCTCTGTGCTTGTCCATGGCAGTAAATGGATCCAAATTCTACTATAGGTGCCTTGTTCTTCATCTCTTTCCTTAGCTAATCAGTGACCAGATTATTTCAAGTCTGTTCCTAGAATATATCCAATTTGATCTACCTTTCTTCATCTCCAGCTACCAGTTTATCTTGGGCCACCATCATTTCTAGACTGAAATAGTGCCATAACCTTATTCCTGGTCTTTAATTCATTCTTAGTTCTCTTTAATTGGTTCTTTATACTACAGCCAGAGTGAATTACTTTATTCAATGCGTATTTTATCATGTTATTCCTATGCTTTAAAAACTGCTACAAGCTTACCCAATTGTTAACTTGGCCTATAAAGCCCTGTAAGTTCTAGCTTCTGCCCACTTCTCCCACTTTGCTTCCTGCTACTCATTATCAACTGTATTCCTCCAGCAATATTATTCTTGTTCTTGATTCAATTCCCTAAATATGGTTTGCTATTTCTCACTCCAAGACCTTCTTACATGGTATTCTTTCTGTCTATACAGATTCCTCCCCCCATACACTGTTTTTTTTTTTTTTTTTTTTTTTTTTTTTTTAAGTTTTCCAGAGAGCAGGCGTGTGCACTGGAGAGAGAGAGAGAGAGGAAGGAGAGAGAAAGGAAAAGTAAGAAAGAACAACCTCTCCCACCCCCAACACACACACGAGGAGTGGTCATACTACAGTTCTTTCTCCATTGTTTTTCTTTCCTTTGGGTTTTGGGCAAGCATGCATATATTTCTCAAGCTTCAGGGTTAGAACTCCAACAACACAGTCAGCTGCTTTAACTACCATGACATAGGCTGGTCCTCTTTCAGTTTTCTTAATGCCATAGCATGCGACTATGTGAGAAAGAGAAAGCAACCCCATTGGTACTTGGTTGTGCCCTATTTTCTTTTTTTCCTTCATTTCTCTATCCCATCAGGATCCTGGGCACCCATATATGCACACACACCATCAGCCTAGATATGAACTGTGGGATATGTTTCCCCCTGTGTGGTGTTCAATGGCTGGGCCATCCTTTCTTATTTTATAATAAGTCATTCCTTCAGAGCTCTATTATTATGCACTCATAGAAGCTTTCCTAATAATATAATTATCAAGTGCCTTGTTAAATTCTTGTTATGAACTAAATGTTTGTCTGTCCCTCAAATTCATGTGTGGAAACTCTAACCTCAAGTATGGTTGTATATTTAGAAATGAGGTCTCTAAGGAAGTAATTAAGGTTAAATGAAGTTGGGTCCCAAATCCCATAGTATTAGTGTTCTGTTTGGAAGAGATATGAGAAAGAGTGTGAGAGAGAGACAGACACCTCTTTTTCTTCCTCATTGCACCATTATCAAGGAAAGACCAGGGGAAGACACAGCAAGACAGTGAGCATCTGCAAGCCAGGAAAGAGTCCTCATCAGAAACATCCTGCCAGACTTTGACCAGGCACTTCCCAGATCCAGAAATATGAAAATATTAATTTTCATTGTTCAAGCATGAATTTTTTAAAAAGAATTTTTGCCATAGGACAAGTGCACTTGCTGGAGTGAGAGGGAGAGAAAAGAGGGAGTAAGAGTGAGAAATCACCCACCAGGAGTGGATGGCCATACCTCAATCCCTTTTCTTTCCTTTTCCTCTAGGGATTTTTGGGCACTCATGTACCTGTGCCTGGCATGTTTTTCAAGCCACCAGGTGGAACTCATATCTTTAGAGATGGCTATGTAGAATCCAGTGCTTTAACCACAATGCCACCTGCTGGACCCTATGGTATTTTTTTCCCCACTATTATAATACCTTTCATTTATCTTGCATTTTACAGAAGTCTATGAATGATCTTTAAAAAGCACATCTTTACCCCATACCACTGTTTCTCTGACAGTTGTTAAAGTACGCAATGTGTATGTTAACAGCTGGAACATCAGCATCTTGCAAGGATTTTGACCAACCAACCACTCGCCAAAGTACTTGGGAGCTTTTCTATCTTGTTTTTTTTTTTTTTTTGGAGAGGTTTTCGCTATAGGGTGCGTGTACTCGCCAGACAGAGAGAGACATAGAGACAGAAAGCGAGAAATCACCCCCCAGGGGGGATGGTCACGCCACAATCCCTTCTCCTCCATTCTCCTCTTGGGATCTTGGGCACACACGCACATGTGCCTGGCGTGAGTTTTAAGCCACCGGGTCTAGGACGCAAGCCGCAGTCGACTACGTGGGAGTCCAGCGACATAGCCATTACACTAACTGCTGGTTCCATCTTGTTTTTTAACACAATACTGAATCGAGTGTTTAACATCACGAAGGAAAATAATCTGAATATGGTTGCTGGAGAGAAAAGGAAATTTGTCATGAAACCGCCACAAGTTGTCCAAGTAGGAACTAAGAGAACTTCTTTTGTCAACTTTACAGATAATCTGTAAATTATTACATCATCAATCCAAACATCTCCTTGCGTTTTTATAAAGCTAAATTGGGTACAAGAGGTTCTATAGATGGTAATAACCAACTAGTAGTAGAAGGAAGATTCCAGAAGAAACAGATAGAAAAAGTCTTGAGAAGATATATCAAGGAATATGTCACTTGTCTCACATGCCGATCACCAGACACAATCCTGCAGAAAGATACTCCACTCTGTTTCTTACAGTGCAAAACTTGGCATTCCCTATGGCATTTTTTTAATAGCAGCCCAAGCTGACAAATACAGGCCTCTCCTAATAGCACTAATCATGTCGAAATAGCTAATTGTTAAGTCTGTCATTTAATGACTACCTTTCTTTGGGTGAAGATAGCCTGCATGAAGGCTAGAATCGGGCTAGTCTTGTTCAGCATTTGTCTTCCAGTGCCTATCTGTATTATGAGTACTCAAAAAAACAAAAACAAAAACAAAAACAAAAAACAAAAAACTACTTGTGTGTGTGTGTGTGTGTGTGTGTGTGTGTGAAGAAAGACTGTTGAGAGGATTAACCCTTGGAGAATTACTTAGAAATGAGATCTCAAACAGCAGAACTTCACATTCATAGTAGAAGCCAGGCACAGCAAACATGGTAAAGTAGGTAGTAGGACATTAAAAATAAGTTTATTGCAGTAGGGCACCTTGAGATCCATTAGTAGTTCTATCTATTGCTTAAACAAATGAGTTTCAAAAATCCATCATGGTTTCATTATCTGTCAGCACCTTTTATCCACTTCCTTATCCTCACAATCCTTCTACAAGACCTTTTTGGAAATAAATATAAAATTATTGGCAGCATCCAAATACAGCAACTTGAAGTTCAGGCAAGTTGAAAATACAGCTTATCTATTTTAACTACTTGAAATAATCTGCTATCCCTCCACTCTTTATCTAGTGGCTAAGTCCGACTTTCAAATCATGGTTCTCAACTTTGAGACTTTTGATAAATTCTACGGTATATACAAACGCTCTAAAATTATACACTCCTTCTATGTAAGTACAATGGGCATGTGTTTTTGTGTGAAAGGGTGAGAGAAAGCTTGGAAGATGTATGCAATAATTTGAGAATCTGAAAAATAAACTCTGGAAAGAGGTAGTTTGACTTCTAATAAATGACTTACTAGGGAGACAAAATGGAACTCCTTTTCCTTCCCTAATGAATCATCTTAGATAACCCTCCCTAGAATGTCACCTGGGCTTGAAGTTGTCACTTTCTGCCCTCTACTCCCATTTCCTATATTCTATTTATTGCCTCACCTCTTTTTGCCTTTGTAATGCGAAATATTTCAAGGTTCAAATTAGCTGTTCACTGCCTTGAGCTCTTCAGGGTAGTAAAAGCTCGGTATTAATCAAATAAATAAATTTCCAACTCTGAAGCTAGAAGCTGAATGACAGTTATACTGCGAACCAGAAATTTTTAGTCAGTGGTAAAATATTGAATGATTCAAGTAGAAAGACATATATCAAAACTATTAGTAGAGTTATTGGGCTTAAAATATAGTTACTTAATATCAAAGAGTATTCAAATACATGCATAACAGCAAAATTTACAAGGATTTGACTGCTCTAGCTAAAATAGTTGTTTAAATTTATAAGATTTTTTTAACTTGCCATATTTTGCTGACTTAATACCTTTTGATTATAAAGTTGAGCTAACACATATTAATAAAAAATATGATTAGTGCATGTACAGATTTAAAATGAGTTAGTTGAACTAAATGTATCTTGCCTAGTATCCATTTCCAATACATAATCATTTAGGGTAATGGATGCCTGGAAATAGAAATACATTAGGCATGGAGTAAAACCAAGCCATTCAGACTATCCAAACAAAGACTTTTATTTCCAGTAGCAGAAACTTCCAATTCCTATCAGGACAATTGCCCCTTCTCCTCTTTATGAGAACAATGACTTTCATGAGGTTGGAGGGTGCTACATTTTCTCATCTCCTGTAAGCAGTGGTGGCTAATGAGATAAAAGCAGGAGTTATTACATAGACTTTTGGGAGTTTTGCACTTTTTTTCTCGTTTGCCATATGTCCGTGTGCTTACCACAGGGAGACAGAAACAGAGAAGGAGAGTGAAAAATCACTCCCCAGGGGAAATGGCCATGCCACTAACCCCTTCTCCTCCATTCTATTCTCCTCCTGAGATTTTGAGCACACATGCACATGTGCTGGGTGTGATTTTCAAGCCGCCAGGTCCAGGACTTGAACTGTAGTTGGCCATGTAGGCGTTCAGTGCATTTTGGGAACTCTTTAAGTAGGTGTTAAGTCATGTGGGAGAATGTCCCCTTTTTACCCTTCATTCTTTTTTCTGTCTTCCTATTTGGAACATTAAAATAATGACTGAACCTCCTGCATCTTGTAATACTGAGGCAACCTTGTAACATTGAGAATGGAAGCCACATGGTAATCAATGATGGAAATGCAGAAAAAAGTGGACGGTCCTGGGGCAATGGTGACACATAGTAGCCCCTACTTTCAGGCTTCAAGTTATTCCTCTGGGTTTCTCTTTCTAGCAGCCAAATATAGGAGTATTGACACTTAAGTTATATGTTCTACAATAAGGAGTATTGCTTAGTTGTAAAAAAAAAATAACTTGTTAACCTAGGTAATGGTGACTGTCCACAGCTGAATCTTACCAGCCATCTTTCTTAAAATTCTACAAATGAATGAGAAAACAAACAAAAAATAACTCATATAATTCCCTGTCTCCTCTATAATAAAAGATAAAATATTGTCTTTAATCATTAAATAAACACCAAAACCATCAGTTTCTGTTTTTTTTTCCCGCTGAGCTCCTCTGTAAGCCTTTGTATAGAAAAGAAAAGAGATTAAGTTAAATTGATCTTCATCAAGAAAAAGTCCACCCCTAAGCGGGAAATACCAAAAATTAAAATAATTTAGATCAAACTACTGTTTTTAATTCCATCAGTGTCTATGTACATTCTTATATAGATATTTTAATTACAAACATACATAATAATTATGGAGATCTGCTAATGTGAGTCCTTCGATTGAAGAGGTCTTCATTGTCTTGTTACTTTACATCTTCTACATTTCCATATAATTTTAATTTTTTTCCCAGATAGGTTTTTACTATAGGGTGCGTGTGCTTGCCAGACAGAGATAGACAGAGAGATAGAAAGCGAGAAATCACTCCCCAGGAGGGATGGCTATGCCACAATCCCTTCTCCTCTGTTCTCCTCTTGGGATCATGGGCACGCACGCACACGCATCTGGCATGAGTTTAAGCCACTGGGTCCAGGATTCGAACCACGGTCGACTACGTTGGAGTCTAGCGACATAGCCATTATGCTAACTTCTGGTCCCCAATGTAAATTTTTGACTCAGTCTTTTGATTTCCAGTAAAACTTATTGTAGTTTTAGTTGGATCTAATTGAACCCATAGATTAATTTGTTGAAAATACAAATATATAATATTGAGTCTTCCATGAATTTGGTATATACCTAGTGTTCTGCAGTTTTCAGTGACTAGGTATTTGTTTTAATTTTGTTTCAAACATACATAGATAAAAAGATTGTATTAAAATGAAAAAAATGTTTCTAATGATCAGTTGTATCATTTGTAAAATGCAACATGCCACAGTTTGTTGTCTTGTGTTACAAATATTTCAAGGACCACATTAGGTTCTTGGGACTTTTGTAACAAAGTACCAAAAACTAGATAGCTTAAAAGATGTTTGTGAGAAGTCTGAATTTAAGGTAAATTGATACATGAGTACACTATGAACTGATTACCACAATCAAGCTAATTAACATATTTATTATCACATATAATTAATGTCTTTTTTTGGTGGTGAGAAAAACCTGAGATTCATTCTTATTCACTCTCTTATTACATTTGAAGCATACAGTCCATTATCATTGACTATTATCACCATCCTATACAGTAAGTTTCCAGAGCTTATTCATGTTATAACTGTAATCTCATCCTTCAAACTCAGCCATGTTGTCACAAGTGGCAAGATTCCATCTTTATTTATGACTGAACAATATTCCATTTATATGTGTCATATTTTCTTTTTCCACCTGTTGATAAACACTTTGACTGATTTCCTCTTTTAGATATTGTGATCAACGCTTCCAGTTACATCTTTAATGACTAGTTCCAAAGAAGGTCACATTCTGAGGTACCAAGTGTTAAGACTGCAATGTAGGAATTCTTTGGAGCACAGTTTCACCCATAGCAGAGATTATTTCTGTATTGTGAATATTTTAATATGCAAATTTAAATAATAATCCAAACTTCTGATTTACTATAGAAATATATGGATGTTACAAATAGAGACTATAGACTATCAATAGAGACCATATCTAGGGGGAAAGATCAGGAAATTCATAGGAGTCAACAAAATTAGAAAATACTGCTCTGTGTGAAAGTGGGGCATCTTTTTCTTTCTCTGAACAGTTGACATTTAGGTGAAATAGAAATTAACCACCCTATAATACAGCCCATTTTGCTTTATAATTATCCTAACTATGTCTTATTTTCTGACAAAAGTGTAAATTTTGGAAGTTTAATTTGCAGAATTTCTGTTAACAGCTATTTATTTCTTCAGTGACTGAATGATTAATGGGGATGGTATCTACCAAGAACTGATTATATAGAGATGATTAAACTTGGCATTGCTATCATTGTATTTTTTAATACACCATTTATTTCACTTGAGTAAATGTTCTTTATTTGCATGGCATCTTTTATTTTAAATGGCTGCACAAAGTTTGTTAAGTAGATATGTAGGAATCAGTGCACCTTCCACTATATTACACTCCAGGGTGACATGTGGTGTCTGCTATAGAATGCAAACACAGCACCAGCACAATTCTGTTACCCACGAGGAACATCAAGTCTGACTGAAAGCATAGTGGCTCAGATTTAGGACAGTCAAAATATAATTATCCAAAGATAAATTTTACTGGGGAAAGAAAATTCGCTATATTGCTAAGAAATTCATTAACTTTTCTGGGACAATAGTAAAATAACCCTTAGGCAGTTAGTAGAGTACAAAGTTACACGCCACGTAATTACAAAGACAAACATTTTTAGAGCTATAGATTTTATGAAAAATTTGAAGTTGCAGATTCAATTTTCAAAGATATAGGGATTTTCTCCAGTTATTTGAGATGGCAATGAGAGAAAACAGAAAATAAACTCTAAATAATTGCAATAAATGCAATAATACAAATGTTATAGGACCCAGGGCTCTAATAGGGATTAGCCAAGAAACTTTAATATGACAGTTTTTATTTTTTTTCAGATTTATGAGAATTTTGCATCAGGTGCAATGGAAAATAATTTGTTCTATTAATGATATAAAAATAAAATGCTTTTTTCCAATTCTCACTAAAATATGATTGACTAGAGAGATGTGCTTACTTATTTTGTGGATTCTAGCACTTTAGTGTATTTTCCATATTTCAATTTAAGGTAGCAGAATGAGCACAAGTTTTCAAGTCACCCTGATGTTCCTTCAGATGTCATATCAGACATATTCCAGACCTTACAGGTGAAAGCTCTCTGCTCATTGAGGGAAATGACAGTTGATTCTCACCCAGCAATTTAAATTGTTGCTTTTCCCTTAAACATTTTTGGTAAGTTTGTATGGCTTACTTCAATAAGTAAAAGTACATATTGAAGTAAAAAAGCCAATACTTTTTCTTTTGCAAATATTTCTCCTAGTTTGTTGTTTTCCTTTACATTTTGTTTCTTCAAGTATTTATACTATAAATCCTTCTATAGTTAAATCACTGATTTTATTTTACTTAAAGGAAATCTTTATTCCATGATCAAACAAATATGTCTTAATGAATTAAATAGCATTATACACATATTTTAAAAATTTATGTTTAGATGGACCATGCCTAGAATCCATGTGTATGTGTGTGTATGTGCATAAAAGTGTGTTTAAAATGTATAATTTATTGTTTGTCAAGTATACTTCAATTAAACTGTGTACAAACCAGTGTTTGTACAATAAAGAAAATAGAATGCTTTGCAAAGGAATTTAGGGTGACTCTTTTTAGAGAAACTATTGAAGTTTAATAATAATGAATGAGAAGAAACTGAATCCACAGGATGCTTTGAAAAGATTTATCCAGACAGAAGGAACAGCTGCAAGATGTGGGAACATGAGTATTCTTGAATCTAGAAGGGAAAAAAAAGCAGGCGTGGAAGAATAGCAAGGAATTAGGTTAGAAAGATGACAGGGGCCTCTCAAAACGGAGTTTGGATTCTATTTGAGATTAAAAAGGCAGTTATTAAAGCCTTTGAGAAGGAACTTGCGTTTATGTAATCTGATGATGTGATAAAGAGATTGTTCTCTGCCATGTGAACAATGGTGAGTGCAAAACAGATTCTAGATATATCTTGACCACTGAAGTAATGGCACTTGTGGCCAGCCCTGTAGCCTAGTGGGTAAAGGAACTGGAGCCCATACAGCTGAATGCAGTTTCAAATCCCGGCCCTGGTATCTTGCAAAACATGCCAGGCACCATGCATGCCCCAGATTCCAATAGGTCTGAGGAATGAAGGAGAAAGGCTTGCAGCATGAGCATGCCCCATTGGTGGGTGCTTTCTCCATGTTTTCTCTGTCTCTCTCTGGTGAGTGCATATACCCACTGGTAATAAAGAAATTACCCATTAGTAATAAAAGAAAAAAGAAGTAATGACACTGGTAAATGGTTTTAACACATTCAGAATCAGAGAAAAGAATAAATCGTTATGATCAAATTTCTGGCTCTACGCAACTAGTGAAAATGGGTTGTGTTTACTCAGATGCAGAAGGCTGCAGGAAGAATTGGCTTATAGTGGGAAACTCAGTGTTCTGATTTAGATGCTATATTTCAAATGGCAGTGGAATTTTCAGGTGGAGATGTTAAAGAATCTGAGAATTTAAAAGGCTTCGGTTGAAGATGAGCATAGTAGATTAAAACACACATACACATTAATTTAAATAGTTTGATCAATTTTCTTCCTTATTCTCCTGAGAATATGCCCCACATGAGTGTGGGGACCTAGAGAAGAAATTTTAATCATTCAAAAGCTGTCTACCTACCTCTCATATGTAGGCATCTTGCCAGACCTTGTTATTTTGCTTTTTGAAGACTTAGTTTTATTTATTATTATTATTTTAACTTGCTAGGTAGAGAGAGAAAGAGAGAGAGAAACAAAAATGAGAAAGCATGTTTCCAGATCTGGGACTCTAACCATGGTTAGCCCTCAGGGAGTCAAACCCCCTAACCACAATACCACCTACTGGCCCCTGCCAGACTTTGCTATTATAGTGTGTAACAAGTCAAGTTGTTTCTGTTATAACATAGATCCTAAGTACAAGCCAGTTATGTTACTTAGTTATCTAAGAAACAGCAATCTCTGTCAGCTCCAATGGAATAAGAGGTGATAGGTATTCCCTAAAGATGTGACTTGCCAAAGGACTCTCAAGGGCAATTTTAATCATTAATGACTTAAATCATTTCCTCTGACTTATAAAAAAAAAAAAAAAAAAAAAAAGAAAAAGAAAAGTTGATAAGCATGTAAACGAATCATCACTAAGCTAATAGCATTTAAGGTCAAGGGAGAGAATCATATCACCTAGGAGAGAAGGAAAAGGAGCCCTCGATTCAAGAGCTCATAAGGAAAAATCCTAGCATTCCGAAATCTGGCACAGGTGAAAGAAATGGCAACAGTGACTGCTGAGAGTAAGCCAAGACATTGGAGAAAACCTGAGTACACCGTGTCAACAAACACAAGAGGGGAAGTTTATAAGAAGCAATTACATTAAATGTTGCTGGAAGTCAAATAAGAGGCAAAGCAGACTATGTTGTGTTCTTGGTTATAATATATCCTGTGCCTAGAGCAGAGCCTGACAACAAATTATCAGTCAGGAGGCACTTCCTAAGTTTTTATGTTCCACTGCTTAACACCTCATCAGATACTCTAACAATTAGATGATAATTCTCAGTATCCATCTGCAGAAGGATGAACCTGGACCCCTATTTCTCACCATTAACAAAAATCAACTTGAAGTGGATCAAAGATTTAAACCTAAGACCTCAAACTATAAAACTCCTAGTGGAAAACACTGGGGAAACTGGGAGACATTGGGGTAGGCAAAGACTGAAAAGAGCCATGTTTTATTAGTAGGAAGTAGGAAGTATGGGGACCAGCAGTTAGCATAATGGCTATGTTGCTGAACTCCCGTGTAGTCAACCGTGGTTTGAGTCCCGGGCCTGGTGGCTTAAACTCATGCCAGGCATGTGTGCATGCGTGCCCAAGATCCCCAGAAGAGAATGGAAGAGAAGGGATTGCAGCATGGCCATCCCCCATGGGGAGTGATTTATTGCTTTCTGTCTTTCTGTCTCTCTCTGTCTTTCTGGCGAGCGCACACAATCTATAGCAAAAACCTCTCAAAAAAAAAATAAGTAGGAAGTATGAATTATTATGCTACCTTCTCTATTAAAAAGAAACAAAACACAATATGTTAAACTATTACAGAAAAGTACATAGGTTTTGGAAACATGATTGCAATTTGAATATCAGTGTAAAATAATGTAATCACTATAATGAATTGCTGTATTTTTATTAGGTTCTGACTAGTTTCTTTTTTTCTGAGATTTAGAAAACTTTTTGAGGACACAAATAAAAAGAAAAGAAAGAAAAGTTCAGCTATGTTTGAGACATAAGGTGGGAATGTTTTCATTCTCTGATCTGTTGGATGAGTGGAGTGTTGACTTATTTGTTGCCTAGTTTCAGAAAGATTGCAAGTACAAGGCAGAGATTCCTATATTCTCTAAAAATGTTATCTCAAGTAATTTAAAATCCCTGTCACTAAAGATCGATTTGTAGAAATATTCCACTGTAAATAGTCTGAGAGGATTTTACTGTATTGTCAGTTCTATTGTAAAAGGGAAAAAGCAAAAATACATTTGTGGTTATTTTTTTAAAAAGTGCTAACAGAAAACAAAGCTCAAACTCTCCTTTCTTGGCGAGTATAATTTATCTTTCTATAGGGAAATTCCTTAAGAGCCTCTTCTTTGAATTTTTCTCTTGATTTATAGCTTCTTTTCTGTTAAAGCTTTTCAGGCAGGGTCAATGTGTCTGTTAAATGATTGACAGAGTTTAAACCTTTGCTAAGACATCAGGCTCAAAAGGTTTTAAGATCACGATAGATCACAGAAAGAAGTTGTTACAAAGGAATTTAAAAATATAATCCAATAAGCCAAATGTAAGTAAAATGTAGATTGTACCCAGTTATAATTTCCTGGGTTCAAGGGTAGGTTTTTCATTTTAACTTTAGAAACTTGGGTTATATTCTTCTGATTCAAATTATTTTACTACTGATTGGTATAAAAATTAAATATATACAACATCTAATGATAAATTTCATATACTGGGTCATTGGAAAAGTCATGCTGCATGTTTGCATAGAAAAACAGAAAAATAACTTCTCTGATGACCCAATAGATTGAGAAATATAAATTTTTAATTTTGTATACAGTTAATTATATTATATATTTACTGAGATATTTGTTATTGAGTTGTATTTTCTAATTTTATGTAAAAAAGTGACTGGCATAGAATCAAGGAGATTGATTTTGCAAATAACAGTGTTATATTAGGTAAAGCTTTTAGTCATCAAAATGATTACATTTCTGAAGACTCAAATTTGTTTATAAACTAGTACTAAATATAATATAAACAAAATTGGTATTAAAAATATATATTATAGCCATTATTAAAATTAAAGGCATTGTCCTGCTAAGAAATATGTGTTATTTAAAAAATAGTTAATACATAGATAAAGCAGTTCTGTAAGATATTATTTTGTATTATTTTAATGAATGTATAATATTAATTGCCCCCTCCAAAAAGAATTAATCTTATTGTTCTTTGGAGGTGTCGAATTACCAAAAAATGGATTACTCAAAAATGGGTTTATAACTCTGAATGTAAGTGCTCCTGACAAGTACACACAATCTTCATTAATTGTACCCTAACAATAACAGTTGAACCTTTTAAATAAGTATAAATTTAAGGGTGAGAGAAAACAAGGTAAAATTATTTAGGAAATTGAAAGACTTTGGAATAAACTATGGAACAAATTAAGTATTGTTCAGTATTTTACCTAGCTATCTAAGTTTTTGTCACTGAACTCTTAAATATGTAGGAGTGTGCAGAGATCTCTGTTCCTACATTTCTTCTATTCTTTGAAATAGGGTCATTTTACTCCTCTGCTGTGCTTAAATTCCTTTGAGATTCCAACACTTGAGATACTTAAACAAAATAGTGAGGTGGATTTTATATTTCCCCATCCCAGCCAGTTGCTGCAATGGATAGTCAAAGCTTGAGCTACTCTGACCAAATCTAGCACATTTGAGGCCCCAAATAATCAGCAGCCAGAATTTGGAATGCCTTTGCTGTCTCCAGAAAAGAAAAAGACACTGAAGATGTCCATGGAGAGCGAAACCTCCCCAAGTATATAGTCAAGATCTAGGTCTAGAAGATGGCAGGAACTTGGTAAGTAGGGCAGGGGACATCAGTGTCAGACCTAAGTGTCACAATTCGTGCGGATTTATGTTAAAGCATCCTAAATCTTCATCCATGGGCTTTGGGGAACCTGGAATGTTTTGCACTCAATTTATTAGATCACTCAGTTTAGTGGTGGTTTCCAAGGGGGGCTGCTGGGAAGCCAAATCTCAGTGTCTAAGGAGACCCATTATACCTAAGCCTATTTCCGGCTGTTGGCCTGAGCATGAAGGATAGCGCATGGGCAGCAGAATATCTGGACAGTTGTTTATTCCAATGTAGAGTTTGCTTTATGCAAGGATGTTAGTATCTGGGTTGAACTGAAACTCCAAGAGTGGTTGGAGGTACAGCCATAATGATTGACTCCTTTGGAGACGGCGCTGGAAATGTTTAGGTTGATTTTCATGGTTCCAATAAAACTAGGTGGGGTCAGAAAAATGGGACATGACTGGAACTATACCGTTGTGTTGGTGTATCTGGACAGGTGTGTTCAGGGCTTTACTAGAACCACTCAGGGCTGGGAGCAGGAAAGGCATTACAGAATCTGCTAATTATGGTTTGGGGCCTCAGCTATGTTAAATTGGCATGGTCGAAGCAACTTATGGGTGGAGAAATGTCAGGACCACCGCAGTGTAATAGCATGTTTAAATACATTGCATGTCTAGATCTCAAAGAGACCTAAATGCATAGAAAGGATGAAACGGCCCCAGTTTCAAAGGATGGAAGAAATATAGGGACAGGAATCCCCACATACTACTACATGTATGAGATTTGGTAAACAGGGATTCATATTTCAGTTAGCAGAATCAAAATCTTTGGAAGTTGGTGTTTTTCAGTTTAAAATAGACAGGATGGAGAGAAGTCATTAAGTGTCTCATCACTTTGTGGGTTTACGACTAGTTATTACACAAAATTGAGAGCAGTCCTATGATTCAGGCTCAGGTACGTGGACTCATAAGTCAGAAATGCTCTCAACTAGGTTTCTACTTAGATTCTTCATTTTGCAAGATAGGAAAGACCATTCCTGAGTCATGTGATAAGTCACAAACATCATTGATGCTCTATTCTGTCCAATAGAATCCCATTGAATAATATTTTGTTCTAGAATTACATTAATTGTTACATAAATATATCCTCTACATCACATACGTCAATAAGATCATTCCTATTTCAGGAAGTATTCAGATGATGACTCATTCTTAATCTTTCAAAAGATTCCCTGTTTGAAGCTCTTACTGTGGGTTAGACAATTTATAATATTTCAGAAGGTAATGGGAATTTAGAGAGGAAAATAAATTGCAGGCATTGAAGAATCCCTGTTAACAGGCCCCCTCACTCATATTGTGGTGCCTAATAGGACATGTAATCACACCTTACTCCCTACTTAAAAAATTTCACTAAAGACTGCTTTGCAGCAAATTACAGTAATGGAAATCTTGTTGTTAAAACAAATAATATGAAGGCATTGTAGGAGGTGATAATAATCCTTTTAGTAGTTGATAAAGTGCCTAGTATACACCCTCACTTTCATACACTTAAAGCTTCCTAAGAAAATTGGTTCTTGGATGAATATATCTTATTCTTGCTTAACCAGGGGATTTTTTTTGAAAGTTACAAGAAACTATTGAGAATATTTAAATGGGAGGGAAAGTTGCTTACTTATGAGCACAAAATATATTTAGATATACTTTAACATCCAAACTCGGGATGCTTATGGAAATCTGTATTTCAATTTGGAAGAAAAAAGGGTAAGAATGAAACTTTAAAACAAATTAAATGATAATAATAAAAAAAAAAAACATATGGAAACTAAATGTCAGTGGCCATTAGTAGAGGCACTCACTCTAAAAAGTCTATCCAAATTCATTAAATTATCCTTTTCTTCACCCTCCATTGATAGTAACTATTTTCAATACTTTTGAAACCAGTATCTTTAAGAACTCAGAATTCAAGGACTAGTTTTATTTGATGCTTTAAGAATAGTTTAGATCAAGAAGAATAGCATGTACGCATAATTCAGATGAAATGAAATGGGAATAGAAGGCTAGCTCGTTCCATCATAAAACCCTAAACTTCAGAGGCAAAAGTCATTAAGAGGTTTTTCTGTAGCCTTCTAGAAATTATGCCAACATAAGACTTCATATTAAAAATTTTTTAAAAAGCTCGCCTTATAGCCTAATGGCTAAGGGGATCAGATTCCACATAGTCAACTGTGGTTTGAAATCTGGACCTCGCATCTTGAAAACCATGCCAGGTGTATGTACGTGTGTGTCTGTCCCAACTCCTATCAGGATGGAGAAATGCAGGAGGTGGAGTGACCATGCTGCTTTAAGGGAGTGCTTTCACTTTCTCTTTGTCTCTGGCAAGAGTCTTTTGGCAATAACAACAACAACAAAATTCTATAAATATAGTAAGTATAGATAAACATAATTATAATTCATGTAATAATTATATAGTATTTATATACACATATATGCTTATGTCTGTTATATAAGCAGGTCTTAAAAACATTTGTGAAAAACACATATTATTAAAAAAACTATACATGAATTTTTAAAATTTTTTTGTACCAAAGTAAACTCTTACTTTAATTCCACTTTTCTGTGACTGCAATCCCTTCGTATGTGTGTTTACGTGTATATGTATACATCAGTGTTTTTATTTCATTGTTTTATTTGAAATCATATGGGAAAGCTATATTTATTAAGAACATTTATTCCTATAATAATTCAAATTATTTTATTTATTCAGAATTTGTCTAGAATGATGGGACCAAGATCTGTATTTTCCTCAGTGTCTATTTTTCTCTTTTAAAGCACCCCCCATAGTTAGCTGGATATGAGACAAACAGAATAAAGGCTACATTTCCCAATCATCAATATGGCCTTAAGAGCAAGTTCTAACCATTGGAGTAGTAAGAGGATTGACGCTTAATGACTCCTGGGTCATTTCCTTAAGGAATAGGCTTGTAGATATGAGAGAAAGTTCCTTGAGTCCAGTTGGGGGTGCGGTATGAGAGAAGCAGTCTGGGAATGACAGTGAGTATTCTGGTAAGATAGAAGGATCCGAACGATGAAACTACCAAACCAAGCCTGCAATCCTGCACCTCAACTATCATCTGGTTTGTTCCTCGCCAGGGAGAAACAGATATGTACTTAGTTTAAATTTCCAATATTCTGTTATTAGGGGTCAGGACTGACCAGTTAGGGTAGTTTTTAAAAAGGAAGAAGGAGAAAACATAATTTAACTCTTTATGTTAAAGACTTAAAAATAGGAAAAGAAAGGTGAATAAAAAAATGTATATTTCAGCTTCTTCCTATTTGAAACATGTGCAATCTGTGTTTTTTTTTTTTGTTTTTTTTGTTTGTTTGTTTGTTTGTTTTTCCCCTTAGAGAGTTTGCCCTAGAGATGCTGGAGTCTTTAAAAAATGTTGTGGCCAATCTTATTGAAAATCCTCTCAGGATAGTTTGTTTTCCCTGGATGATCCCTTTATAGTGGATATTAAAACTCAAAATTAAACCTTCACACTATCCCTTCTCAGTGCAGAAGTAGGGATCAAAGCCTTTTCACAACTGTGAAAAGCTTTACATTTTAATTTCAGGTTTTTAAAAAGCTCCCAAAATATTAGTTTACACCAAATGAAATAGTCTTTATTTTTTATTCTCTATTTAATGTAAA
The DNA here is from genome assembly GCA_026018925.1 of Tupaia tana. Lineage (NCBI taxonomy): Eukaryota > Metazoa > Chordata > Mammalia > Scandentia > Tupaiidae > Tupaia > Tupaia tana. The sequence goes on along the minus strand of JAKSZU010000002.1, from coordinate 46,346,651 downwards.
TATGCCCATTATGTTTAAATTAGTTTGTAGAACTACATTAGAAGAGATATTAATCAAAAAATGCCAGACACAATGAGCACATGAGTTTATTCCTAGTCTTACAGGCTGGCAAAGGATTTTGAATTATGTTAGATGATACAAATGATGTTTTCAGATGAGAAATTGCAGAACTAAGTCATCTCAAAGTAAATGTCAGTTTGGATGAATGTTTTTCATTATAGAACTTTAAGCATTTTTTGGTTTGTATTATTCTTTGTTGCCAGTGTCCAAAAATTAGCATTTCATAATATGTGAATATTTCTATTTACATTATTGCTAAGAAGAGATTTGTCCACAAGCTTTTATGATTCAAGTGGATTTAACCTAAATCCAAAATTTAATTACAAATAAGATTGTTGTGTTGACTCATCCTTCTGCATTTCAATTAGATGGGAAATACCAGCTGGGGGCTATGCATTTACAGATTAAGACACATTAATTTCAAGATATCCCAGTATATTTTAAGAATCCAAATCATCACAGCCTTTCAATATTTTTCAATATTTTTATATTTATAGACCTATTTGGCACAATACAGTTTCTGTTGTTGTCATTCTTAAAGGAAATTTATTATTATCTTTTTTTAGGATAGATTTTTTGCAATAGGGCACATTCACTCACCAGAGACACAGAGAAAAACGGAGAGAGAGAAAGTGAGACATTACGCTCCCATGGAGAATGGTCATGTTGCAATGTTGCACTCTCTTGTCCTCCATTCATCTCTCAGGATTTTGGGCACACACATACATGAGCTCAGCATGAGTTTCAAGCAGCTGGATCCAGGACTCAAATAGCAGTCAACCATGTGGGAGTCCAGTGCTCTAACCACTATGGAAACCTGCTGGCCCCACATGAAGGAAATTTAAAATTCTACACCAGTGAATGTAGGAATGAAAAGAAAGCAAGGCAGCTTTATTTCTGTTATAAAGTTTTAGTGGTCTGGCTAGAATATCAGACTAACCACGGTATTCCCTTAAACCCAGGCCTAACCCAGAGCAAGCTCCTTACTTTCTTCAATTCTATAAAGGCTGATCAAGGGAGGAAGCTATAGAAGAAAGGTCTGAAGGAAGCCAAGGTTAGTTCATGAAGTTTAAGGAAAGAGGCCATCTTTATAACCTAAAAGTCTAAAAGTACAGGGGTGAAACAGCAAGTTCTGATGTAGCAGCTGCACCAAATGATCCCTTAATATATTGATAATTGATGAAGATGGTCACATTAAACAAAAGATTTTCGACGTAGACAAACCAGCCTAATCAATAAAAGGTCATCTAGGACTTTTGGAGTTAGAGAAGATAAGTCAGTGCCCAACTTAAAAACTTCAAAGGACAGACTGCCTTTTGTTCTAGGGATGAATGCAGCTGGCAACTGTAAATTGAAGCCGGTGCTCATTTGCCATTCCTAAAATCCTGAAGCCCTTAAGAATTATGCTAAATTTACTGTTTGTGGTCTATAAATGGAACAAGAAAGCTTAGATAACAGCACATCTGTTTATGGCATAGTTTACTGAATATTTAAAGTCTACTGTTGAGACTTACTGCTAAGAATATTTTTTAAGAAAGATTATTTTCAAAATACTATTGCTCTTTGACAATGTACTGGGTCATCCAAGAGTTTGGATGGAGGTGTACAATTTTTGTTTTTCATGCCTGTTAGCACAATAGCATTCTGCAGCCCATGGATCAAAAAATAATTTTGAATTTCAGATCTTATTATTTGAGAAATACATTTTGTAAAGTTATTGCCACAGATAGATTTTTCTAATAAATCTAGGATAAGTCAAGGGAAAATCTTTCGGAAAGAATTCAGTGTTCTAGACACCATTAAGAACATCTGATTCATGAGAGAAGTCAGAATATCAACATTTGGGGAGTTTAGAAAAAGCGGATTTCAACTCTCAGAGATGACTTTAAGGGGTTCAAGACTTCAGTGGAGGAAGTAAGGACAGATGTGGTAGAAATAGCAATGGAACTAGAATTAGAAATGAAGCCTGAATATGTGACTGAATTGCAGCATCACGTGATAAAACTTGAATAGGAGTTGCTTCTTATGGATTTGCAAAAGACTGTGGTTTCTTGAGATGGAATCTATTCCTGGTGAAGATGCTAGGAATATTGTCGAAATGACCACATATAATTGAGAGTATTACATAAACTTATTTGATAATGTGGTAGCAGGTTTGCCGTGATTGACTCCAATTTTGAAAGACATTCTACTATGGGTAAAAGGCCATCAAACAGCATCACATGCTACAGAGAAATCCTTCCTGGAAGGAGGAGTCGACTGATGTGGCATACTTCATTGCTCTGTTATTTTAGGAAATTGAAAGTCACCCCTTACCTTTAGCTACCACCTTGATCAGTCAGCAGTCATCAACATCAAGGCAAGACTCTCCGTCAACAAAAAGATTACAATATATTGAAGGCTAAGATTATTGTTAGTATTGTTTAGCAATAAGGTATTTTTAAATTGAAGTAGGTACAGTTTATAGACATAATGCTATTGTGTATTTAATAGCAATATTGCAAACATAACTTCTACTGAGAAATAAAAATTGTGTAACTTGCTTTATTGCAATATTTCCTTTATTGTGGTGGTCAGGAACTGAACCCACAATATCTCCAAGTATGGCTATATTGGCTTAGGATATCCCCAAGCAAATTCCTGTTAAGAACCAATAATTTTGAATGCCTTATAAGTCAGAATATCTTGAATTTTATTAAATTAATCCATTTAGGTATTTTTGTTCTCGTTCTTTGTGTGTGTTAATTGTCAATACAAACAATTAGTTTATATAAAAGACCTCAGATGATTCTCTTGATCCTCAGAAATTTCAAGATATTATCCTTCTGTATATTACAACAAATAGACATTCTGTGATAGATGCAAGTACAATTTCCAGAGCTGCATTTAATTTGTAACAGAAGCTGGGTATGGGCACTGCCTGCAGAGTGAGAAACTATTCAGAATAATCTAATCAACATGATCATTGAATCTTTATTAGTCTTTGGTTAGTTATCCATTAGTATGCAGCAGAATTAGTCTTTTCTCCTTTCTTTCTTTTATTTTTTTTCATTCTGCAGATTTTTAAAGTACTCCAGAGAAATTTAGAGGACACTAGAAAATAAATATCTCTAAAATCCTTTAAAATATGACTCTATGTAGACCTTATCTTGATTATTTGACTCTTCTTTGACTAATTACCAGATTTTACTAATAAATTCCTTTTGCTATGCGTGTAATGTGGTTTAAATTTAACATTACGAGATACTATTTGATTTTTAAATTTACAATCTACGTAAACTTGGAGAAAAAGGGAAGAATACATTTTCTTTTTCTTCCATCTGGGGAAATCAGGACTTCTCAATTCTAATTCTCTCATTATCTCCACCATTTATTATTATTTTGTGTGTGAAACAGTCAAAATCCTTTATTTTCACTATTTTAAAATATTCTATGAATTATTCTTAAGTATAGCTAGTCTACTATGCTGTAGAACACCCGAATTTATTCTTATTATCTAACTTTAATTTTGTATCTGTTACAATAACATCGTCCTATCTTTCCCCCTTTACTACCCTCCCTAGCCTCTAGTAAACATTATTCCGCTTGCTCCTTCTATGAGGTCAACTCTTTTAGCTTTCACATGTAAGTGAGAACAAATAATGTTTCTCTTCCTGTAATACCAATGACTTCTCTTAAATACAAATGTCTAATGCTCTAATCTGAGTTTCTTAAATATAACAACTGGCATTTATTGGAGAATACCTTCTGATGATTTTTTTCTATGTACTTTTGTGTGTGTGTGTAAGTGTAAGAGAGAGTCTATGTGTGTATAGTCCATTGTATAGATTATCACAAAACTTTTTTGCACTTAGTAAAGTATTTTAGAAGTCTTTCAATATCCTCATATTTTGATTTGCTGCATTTTTCTTTGTTGATGTATAGCAGATATTAAAAAAAGACACAATGCTATAGTGTGCTTTACAATGTTGAAATAATTTTCACCTCCCCTCAGCAGTAGATAAAAATGTGATTCCTCAAATTCCAACATTTATCCATCTCATGGATAAAAAATGGTATCACAATTTTTTAATATTCATACTATGCTGACATTTCCCAAATTGATTGTTGTATTTTTTATTAGAAGGTTATATTTGTCTTATTAACTTGAAGGATGTTTTTACATGATGTACTAGATGTAAAAGACAAGCTAGTCTTTGGCTTGTCTGTCTTTTTGACAATTTGACATGCAAAGGCCTCTATATCTTAATATAATATTTCAATGTTTCAATTATGACTTTTATATTTTATAAACTATACAAAGCAATGTCCTTTGGCTTATGCATATAAGTCATTAATTTATTGAATTTTAGATTATGTTTATGTTTGTAGATTATTTTTTACATTTAGGTCATTCACTGGTCTTCAGGACCACTGTGTGTGATGTAGATATAGATAATGCAGTGAGGAGCACAATATGCATTGTCCCTAGTGTCAGAATATGCAGTCTTGTGTAGGGGAGACAATTTTATTAATTAAACTGTCATCATAAGTGCTAGAAAAGTACAGCATTCTTAAATTTTATAGAGCATAGGATGTTAAGGAAACAACCTGAAGCAATAAACTGTAAACTAAGTTCTAAAGAATAATTAAGAACAGTTGAAAAAGTGAAGAGAGAGACCAACAGTTAGCGTAATGGCTATATCACTGGACTCCCATGTAGTTGACTGCAGTTCGAGTCCTGGACCTGGCGGCTTATACTCATGCAGGGCGCGTGTGCGTGCGTGCCCAAGATCCTGAGAGGAGAATGAAGGAGAAGGGATTGCAGTGTGACCATCCCCCCTGGGGGTGATTTCTCGCTTTCTGTCTCTGTCTCTTCTGTCTTTCTGGCAAGAGCACGTGCCCTATAGCAGAAACCTCTGGGGTGCAGGGCAGGCGGTGGGGAGTGGAGAGTAGTGAGTGAGGAGAGAGCAGTTCCTGAAGAAGAAATATCATATGCAAAGCTCTGTATATGGATCTCTCCGTGGTTGTAGTGGAGAGGTAGGCAGAGTGGTTTGAGAACTTGGAGGAAAAAAGGCAGGAATAAAGACTGCAAGGTCATAGTTACAGCCATTAAAAAAGATAAGAAAAGGAATCAAATAGTTTGAGTTGCATTTTGAGAAACTTTTGCTATTTTGTGGAGATTGAAAAAGGGGCCAGAAACAATGCTAAGAGACTAGTTAAAAGTCTATGATAAAATTATTTATGTTGCTATGACTTACATTATGCCTCCTTAAAACTATAACCATAAAAATATGGCTCAGGGCAGAGAATCAAAGTTGTTTTGGAGATGTCTTTAGGACCAAGTGGTTTCAACAGTACAGAGCAGAGGGAGTATTCACCATGATCAAATGGGATATCTCCCTAGGATGTAAAGTTTGTTCAACATATGCAAATCAACAAATGTGATTTACCATTTTAACAGAATGAAGGGGCAATGCCCAAATGAACAACCCAATAGATGCAGAAAAGGCAGTGGACAAAATCTGTTCTCATGTCATAACAAAAACTCTTAGCAAATTAGGTTGAGGAGGAATGTCCGCAATACAATAAAGGCCATAGAAGACAAGCCCACAGCTAGCACCATACCCGAGAGTGAAACGTTGAAGGCTTTTCCATTAAGATCAAGAAAAAGACAAGGATACCTACTCTTCTCATTTCTGGTCAATGTATTACTAGCTGGTAGCTGGAGCAATTAAGTATGAGATATGAAATTTATCCAAACAGGCAAGGAAGAAGTGATATTGTCTGTGTTGATGACTTGATCTCAAATCTACAGAAAATCCTGATGAGTCCACCAAAAAACTATCAGACTTGATAAGAAATTTCAGTAATGTTACAGGATACAAAACTTAACTTACAAACATTAGTAGCTTTTCTATGTACTAATAATGAATTATCTGCCAGAGAAATTAAGAAACTGAAATACTGGGTGGTAGAAAGGCGCGGAGAGCAACTGTGGATATTAGAGACAGAGTGGGAGGAGGGTGGGAAATGGCAAAGAGTGAGAGGGAAGGAATCGAGTAAAAAAGAAGCAAAACATTCAAGAAACACAAAATAGAAAATTATCTGTTGAAGATAATATATATGGTCATATCTTTGATTGAGCCAATATCCTGTGCATTTTGGATGGGAAAATTCATTTTGTATGCTGTAATGATACATAGTGAATGAATATAAAAAATTAAAAATATAATTCCATTTATAATAGCATCAAAATAAAATAATATTTGTGAGTAAGTTTAACAAGGGAAGTAAAACACCTTTGTAATGAAAACTGTAAAACATTGATGAAAAGAACTGATGATGACGCAAATAAATGGGAGATTTTCATTGCTCATGGATTAAAAGCATCAATATTGTTAAAATGTCTACACTACCTAGTGATTACAGATTCAGTATAATCTCTATCAAAATTTTAATGTCATTCTTTTTTTTGTTTGTTTTTGCAATACGGTGCATGAGCTCTCCAGAGAGAGAGACAGAGACAGAGATGGAGAGAAGGAAAGTGAGATGGCCATATTGCAATCCCTTTTCCTCCATTTTGCTCTTGGGATTTGGGGCATGCATGCACATGTGCCTGGCATGATTTTCAAGTCACTGGGACTAGGACTAAAACCTCAGTCGGCCATGTGGGAGTCCAGCGCCTTAACCACTATGCCACCTGCTGGTCCCACTAATGTTATTCTTTCAGAAATAAAGAAATCCTAAAGTCTGTATGAAACCACAAATATCTGGAAATGTCAAAGCAATTTGAGAAAAAGAACAATGCTTAAAATATCACACTATTTGACTTCAAATTACATTACAAAGTAATTGCAATAAAAAAGCATGGTACTAATTTATTGTATATTTCAAAATAGCTAAAAGAGAGGAATTTTAATGTTCCCAACATAAAGAAATGATAAGTATTTGAAGTGATGATGGATATGCTAATTATCCCAATTTGATCATTACACATTGTATTCATGCATCAACAAAACCACACTGTACCCCATATGAACATTAATCCTGCATTAACAAAATAAAACTAAACAAAACAAAAATGGTATTAGTATAAAAATAGACACATCCACCAAAGGTATAGAATAAAGAACCCAGAAAAAAGCCATACATCTATGGTAAATTGGTTTTTGATGAAGTTGCTAAGATCACAAAATTTGAAGAGGAAAGCATCTTCAGTAAATAATGTTGGGAAAACTGGATAATCAAATGTAGAAGAATGAAAATGGACTCATCCTGCCCCTTATACAACAACTCAAAATAAAGGCTTAAATGCAAGACCAGAAACTATAAAGCTACTAGTATAAACCATAGAGGAAAATCTCCCAATGTTGGTCTTGGTGATGATTTCTTGTATAAACTACTTCAGAAATATAGGCAATGAAATACAAATAGACAAATGGAATTGAACCAAAATAAGAAGTTTCTGTATAGTAAAGGAAACAATTAACAGATTGGAAAAGAGAGAAAATCCACAGAGTGGATGAAAATAGTTACAAGTCCTACATTGGATAAAAGGCTAATATCTGGATTATATGAAGGATTCATATTAATAACAAGAAAGCAAATAATTCTAAAAAATAGACATTGTACTTGAATAGACATTTCTCAAAAGACAACATGCAAATGGTCAACAGATATATGAAAAATTGCTCAATATCTCTAATCAGAGAAATGCAAATGAAAACTGCAACACAGCGAGCCAGGAGATGGGATGGTGGTTCTGGTGCTGGACTCCCACACAGCCCACACAGTTAGACTTCCAGACTGGTGGCTTAAAAATCACATCAGGCATGAGTGTGCTTGCCCAGAATCCTGAGAAGAGAACAGAGAAGGGACCGTGGTGTGCCCATCTCCCCCAGTGGCTAATTTCTCACTTTCCTTCTGTCTTTGTCTCTCTTTGGTGAACACTCGTGCCCCATGGCAAAAACCTTAATTAAAGAAAAAAAAAAAAGGCAATGTAGTATAACCTCACATTTATTACATTGTCTATTATTGAACAGATAAAAGATAATTATCGACAAGATTGTAGAAAAAAGGGAGCTTTTACACCGTTGGTGATACTGTAAAGTGATACAGCCTTTTTTGAAAATATTATAAAGTGTCTTCAAAACACTAAGAATAGAATCACCATATGATCCAGCAATTTCATTTCTGAGTATATTCCCAAATAAATTGAAGTCAGTATGCAGAAGAGATATCTACTCTCTCATGTTTATTGCATCATTATTTATAATAGCCAAGATATGGAAACAAGCTAAGAGTTTATAAATGCATGAATGGATTGAAAAATGTAGTATATGCCTAATCCAATCTGAAGGCCAGGTTCAGTGAATAGTGTGTGCCTATGATCCCAATGACTGGGAAAGCTGGAGAGAATACTATTCAGTTTTAAAAGAATAAGAAATTTTATCATTTACATTATCATAAATGAACCTGGGGACATTATGTTAAATGAAATGTCAGGCACAGACAAATACAATACGATATTTATTTGTAGAATCTAATAAAGTTTAACTCAGAGTAGAATGGTAATTACTAGAGGCTGATTGGTAGGGTTGGTCAAAGGGCACAAAGTTTCAGCTAGATAGAGGAATAAGTTCTTGTGTAATATTGTACAGTGTGACTATATATATATATATATATATATATATATATATATAATTGTTAACACATGTTTCAAAACAGTGAATACAGAGGATTTTAAATCTTATCACAAAGAATATTTGAGGTGACAGATATGAATTAGCCTAATTTGATCACTCCACATATATACATGTATCAAAACATCATATTGTACATACAGTGTACATAAATATAATGATTATTTGTCCATTAAAAATAAAATGAATCTTCCACAGAACCATGTGGTTAGCTTTGATCAATTATGTTTGATGTAAAGTAGTATTTTATTTCTCAGGTAATAATAGTTCCACAATTTTGCCCAAAGAGAACATTACAAAATAGTACTCTTCACTGAATGAATTAATAAATTTATTCAAAACCTTTGGTTCTGGCTGAATTTACTATCCAGTGAATACTGTTTAGACATTAATATTTCATCTTTTTTATAAAAAGTGGGTTTTTTTTTTAGAATTTTTAAGCAACATGTTAATATAGAATATCTTAGATTTGTACTCTGAGGAAGCTGACCATCATCTAGCCATATGTATAATTTTCTTAAACTTCAAATAAAAGTTGATTTTATTTCTTTGAAATAAGTTCTTGTAATAATTGAGTGGGCTTATTGTGCAAAACTGCTTCTATTCTTTTCTTTTTCTATTTAGGCTTTTGGCCACAGACTGTGGGTACTTGCTGGAGAGATACAAAGAGAGTGAAAGTAAGAAATTGCTTTCCAGCAGGGAATGGCCGTGCCACAATCTCTTCTCTATTCTCCTCCTGGGATTTTGAGCATGCACATGCATGTGCCTGGTGTGATTTTCAAGTCATCGAATCTAGGACTCAAACAGTGGTCTGCCATGTGGGAATCCAGTACCTTAACCACTGGGCCACCTGCTGTCCTTTAAACTTCTTCTATTTTTAACTAATCTGTCCCAATTTGGAGCCAACTTTGTATAAGTATCAAAGTTAACACGTGAAAATACCATATGCTTTTATGAAATTATTGTGTATCTTAATATTGTCTATAGTGTGCATGTTTTTTATAATCCAGTTCTATTTTGAAAGTGAAAGATTTAAGCATAAACAAATTCTAAAACCAAACTATGTGTAGTTTTTCGAAAGAGAATGCTAAGGACCAAGATACTCCAGTTCATTCTCATATAATCAAGACTGGCAATGTAACGTGTAAGAAAAGTGACCTAGGAGAAGAGAGATACAATAAAATTGAAATAAGATTCCTGCCAAAGTTTTGTCCCTGAGAAGTCTGGGGGAGAATGAGGAACTTTGCTAAGAATGATCATTTTTATATCTTGAATGATCACACTTACCAAAAAAAACCCAAAGCCAAAATATCTCAGATGACTAACAGCTATATTGAGTGGTATGATGACGTAACCTACTGAATTTACATCTAATTTTCATTTAACCAAATGTGTCTATTTTTTCTTCAGATCTTTGATTTTATTCCCTATTGTCAATAGATTCAGAAGGGTGAGTTTACATTTGCTGCTTCCTATCCTTTACCCATTCTTAGGCAAAATACTTTTCCTCCACTAGTTTCTTTCACCCTATTTGCCTCTCTTTCCATCAACCAGCCTCTCAATTATTTACTCACTCATTTATGGATGTTGGACTCTTCTCCTCTCAAAGTCCTGCCATAATTTTATGAGACTTCAATCTATCCAACAATTTAGTTTTAACATTCTGGCTCTACTCAAATTCAATGACCTGCTCTTTGCAGTATTATGTAGATCTAATCCTCATTAGCAATTTCTGTAAAGTTAACTACAAATCCTAGTTTACCCTTTCATACCATTTCCAGATTTCTCATATTTTCATTCCACTAGACACTGTTCAACCTCATAGATAATACTTATGTCAGATAATTTCAAACTCTCTATTTTCTCTCAGACAACAGCAGATACTCCTCCCAATCTTTACCTGAGACATTCTCTTTTCCTCCTTTATCTTCAACCGGAAACTCCATCAGACTCAATTTATAGGTTCTATTTTATACCTTTTGACTACAACAATTGAATCATAAACCCCCATTTCTGATGAAAAGTCTGGGATTTTCACTTGGGCAGCTGAAAAACAAAAAAAAAACACCACCAACAACAAAAATCATATATTCATAACTTTCAATTTGAACTTGAACATCACAATAAATTCTATAATTTGTTTTTTGCTTGGTATTATTTATTTATTTTTGTGGCGAGATTATTGCTATAGGGCCCATGTGGTCACTAGAAAGACAGAGAAAGAGAAAGCAAGAAATCACTCCAAAGGGGGGATGGCCATGCCACAATCCTTTCTCCTCCATTCTCCCATGAGGACTTCGGGCATGTATGCACGTGTGCTTGACATGAGTTTAAGCTGCTGGTCCTAGGACTCAAACCACAGTTGTGAGAATCCAGTGACATAACCATTACTCCATCTGCCAGTCCCTTTTGCTTGGTTTTAAAGACAGTGTCACACTCATGATCCTCTCACCAGCCTGAGCTTATATGTGTGCATCACCATGTCTATGTCTTTTTCTAGAGGAGGCCTGTTAGATCTTTTGTCTTTATGCTTGTCTTTTAAGCTCCTTAAGTTAATACAAACTTTCTCTGTGAGAGAGTTTTCAACCACCATCTTTACTCATGTACACTCATTCTCAATTGATGATCCTGTTGCCTACATGTGAAGCCAACATGTAATGTTTCTTGGCTTCCCTACTTACACCATCTTCAAGTATATTCAGCTTTTGAGGTACAGTGCCCTTCTTCCTGTCCAGTCTAAGTTCTTCCACACGTTTTACCCCTTCTTCATCTCTCTCTTTCCTGTCTTATTCTGTTCATCAGTTCTCTTTCTCCTGTATTCTCAAAGTCTTTCTCTTTCATGGATTTTCCTGAACTAGAAATATCCCAAGTCTATCACATGTGTGGAAAAGAATCCAACCTCAAGTCTTTCCATGATTCCACTTATTATCTTATCCTTCTCATACATTTTTTTTTTTTGCCCCTAAAGAGAAACCCAAATTTACTATCTTCACTATTTTCTCTCTCACACTGTTCATAACCCAGTGCAGTCAGGTTTCATCATCTTCAGGTTGTCAACTCCAGTGATGACTCATCAGTTTTTATTTTCACTCTAAATGAACATAGCTATCCACTTCGTTTTATATCAATTTTGTTTATAAGAAACATACACCAATTCTTAATGGAAAGCTGTCATAAATAAATTGAAAGTCTTGGGAAGCAAACTCAGAAGTGTAGAGAAATTGGAACTACCCAACAATTTTTTTAGGTGACTATAGAATGAATGGTATCAAATCAAGTTTTCCTACTTTTGAATCATAGTGCTAAGATACAAAGACTTGGGAGACAAAATACAATCAATCTATTCTATGCCACAGGTCTTGTTCATGGGTCAATGATAGCCAAGAAGCAAAAGTGCCTTCTACAATTCCCATGAAATGACTTTCCCCTTGTTTTCTTACCTTTTTGGTTCTAATATACTTGCATTTTTTGTTCTCCTTAGTTCCTTATTTCCCACAATTTATATATGGATGTGATCCCATGACTGTTCTTTTCATCTTTTAATATCATCCTATGTAGTATCTCTAATTTACACACCTTTATCTAAATAGGCTACTTTTTATTAAGCTTTTTATATGGATGGGTATTGTGCTAAGTGCTTTACTTATATAAGACTTACATAAAACTTTGAGTTACCAGATGATAATATTCATTTACAAATAAGAAAACTGGGACTGGAGAGATTAAGTAATGTTTCTAGCTCCTTTAGGTCTTTAGCAAAAATGAAGAATCAAGTCTTCGAAAGTCAAAAGTGCTTACTCATTTACGTACCAAAAATTACCCAAATATACTTCCAACAAGCTTTGTCAACTTACCTATTTGGCATTTTCCTTTATTCTTAGTATCTAAAGGACTTTCTATGTTTAAGATTAATTTTACAATCCTTTGCTTCTCCTGTTTGATTGTTCTCATGATACTAAATATTAAAACTTAGTGTTGGCAAGAGAAGCGCTGAGGGAAGAGAAAACTCATCAATTTCACTTTCATGTATAATTAGTAAATATTACTCTCCTCTATTTGTTACTGTGGACCCTTATTTATTTCAAGCAGAGTGTTATAACTGCCAATAAACTACATTATTGAACATAAAACCTTCTCATTCAAATTAATCATCAACATATGATCAACATTACCATATGATAGTATTTCAACTTAAAATTAGCTGTGTTTTTAGAGTATTTAGAGCTTTTTTTTTGGGGGGGAAGATTTTTGCTATAGGATGTGTGCACTTGCTGGAGAGACAAAGAGACAGAAAGTTAGAAATCAACCCTCCTTTCCCCCCTCCCCCACCAGGAAATGGCCATTCTACAATCCCTTCTCTTCCAATCTTCTCTTAGGATTTTGGGCACCCATGCACATTCGCCCAGTGTGAGTTTTAAGCCGCAAGGTCTATGACCCGAATAACAGTCAAATACGTGGGAGTCCAGTGATGTAACCATTATCCCATCTGTTGTAACCAAGTTTTTAGAGCTCTTAACTGCTGCTTGTGTTCTATGGGAAAAAGTCCAAATTCCTTAGCATTGACATATCTGATTTGGTTTCCTTTGCTTCTCCAACATCATCTCCTTAGGTCCACTTGACCTAAGTCTTGTTTCTGAAATACTTGGCTCTACATAATATCTTAAGGGTCCCATTAATTTGTAAAGACACCTTTAGATTCTTTATGTATACTTCCTGTTTTGAGGTTTTTCTTTTTCTAACTTTTCAGTTAGACCAACTCTTTTTCTCACTCCTTATATCTTTAAGAAAAGCTGCTGAGTTAATTTTCAAGCATATATGCTTCCATAATTTTCAGTGCATTACTATTACTTACATATTGTCCACTTCCTACAGTTCATTATTAGAAAATCTAGAAGCAGAGTATTGCCATGGGAGAATAGAAGTAGGCTTGATTGAATGAGGTGAGGGGAATGTTCAAGTTCTGCATAAATATATAGGCCAGAAAGGATTTTTAAAATAATCCTACCTATAGAAATATACAGGTAACAATAATCAGTAATTCAGAGAAACTCAGAAATATATTAGATCATAAGATTTAAAATGGTATATTCTATTAATCAAAGTCATATATAACACAATTCATGTAAGGAGATATGAGTTGGTATGTTTAGGTGATTTCTAATTTGTTTTTACAATATAATGATATAATCTCAGGATTACAAACAACCTTAAAAAATTATCTAGAAATCTTTTATAAGCTAGCTCAGTGTGATTATCAGAAAATATCAATTATGAAGCAGTAGAAAAAGAGGAGTACAGTTTACATTATAATACAAATCTCTTTAAATTGGTTTTACTTTAATAATTAGCTTGGGAATTGGAACATTATAGAAAATTTCAAATGGCTTTTTAAGGTCTTTCAGGAGCTAGCAGTCAGGCCAAAATTCAACTTACAAATGAGTCAAACTACGGAAAAGGGCAGTGGCTTTGTATTTGTTTCATATTGTTGTGAAAAGAAATTAAACAAATTGTGTCTTAAACAATAGGAATTTCCTATTTTATGGTTCTGGAGGTAAGAAGTCTGAAGTGGGCATTACTGGGCTAAAATCAAGATGTCAGAATATGTGTTTCTTCTGGAGATTTTAGAGAGAATCTATTTTCCTGCCTTCTTTTTCAGTCTCTAAAGTTTGCCATCACTTGGCTCATGGCCCTTTATGCCATTTTCAAATTTCTTTCTGACCTCTTCTTTTGCGTATTTTCTGACTCAGACTCTCCTGCCTCATTCCTCTCTTCATAAGGACTCTTGTGATTACATTGGGCCCAGCTGGATAATCTAGACTAATTATTCTACCTCAAGATAATTCAGTTAGTCACATGTACAATGTACCTTTTTGCCATGTAGAATAAAGCACGTACAGGTTCTGGGAATTATGACATGGCCTTCTCTGAGAGAAACAATTATTCTGCCTATTATAAGCTCCTAAGAAAAAAATCTGATATTGGTTACTTGTTGCTGCAAAACTGTGGGACACTGCAAGTGCTTTGACTTTTGGTTTGTAAAACAAGGATAATGTTGAAACTCTGTAGCCAGAAATGCAAGAGGGTGATATGGATGTTAAAAAGAAGAGTAGATACTAGGAAAAAAAGGGTTTCAGAGATAAGTGTGCAAGACAATTCTGTGGGGTAGAATCAGACAGAACAAAAAGAAATAGCAAGAAGAGAAATATGAAAAGATAAGAAACTCATATAAACTCTCAGTTAATTGGAAAATTCCATTACTCAGAGCATCCTCGATATGAAATCCACAATTCAATTGAGGTAGTACTATATATAACAATTTCACAAAAGCCCTCTACTTAGGAAGCAGAATTATAGCAACCAAAAATGTCAGAGTTGAAAAAGACCTTCAATATTTTCTAGTCTAACCTCGCTTTACGCGAAGTAAATTGAGGTCCACAGTTTTTAAGAATTTAAGAAAAGTTTCACAGTTACTTGGTGCCAAAGGCAGGATTTAAACCCAAAGTCCTGATTTAAAGTTCATTACCCTTGCCACATTCTCCTCTAAGCATTCTTTTCTCTCCCAGCAAGAAATAATATTTCCTTAGGAAACATAAATTTTTTTCATAAGATTTTTCTGTCACTTTTCTTTCCAAGAGTGGCATAGAACAGTCATCTGTCTTCTTTTACATAGAAGCTAGAGCTAGATTTAGCTTGAAATTTATAACATGGTTTTCATGTTACATAAAATTGTCTTCTATTTGTCTAGCACTGTGTGGGTTTAAAGGTAGTTTTATGTATTATTGTTTTTGTTTCTTACCATGAAATTGTGAGGCTTTAAGATAGAGCAGGTAATTCTATTTCTATTGTACATGAAAAGACAAGCTCATTGGAAGTGTAGTCAAGACAAGGCTCAGGTGTCCTGGTCCTCTCCCTCCTATACTTCCACTCCACAGGTGCCTTGTGATTTGGGCCACTTGCTGCATTAATGTTCTTATTTGTGAAATAATGCCTGACTTGGTTAGCCTGGAACACCCTGGGCAAATGCACGATTGCTCAAGCTTTAGTATGCTGGCTAACTAGAAGGGAATTTTGGCTTGACCAGACCCTCTGAAGGGTACTCCTCTCTGTCTTACTCTCATTTCTGTATTCACGATAAGGAGAAAGTTCTTTGAAAAAGACTATCCTTTACTGCAAATGCAATGAACTCATAATTTAAGCATGGCTAACATGAGAAGAAAAGACAATCACTGGGCTATTCAGATGACTTAGCCAAGTTTGCAACTGGCTTAAATTGTGTTCCACATAAGATTTGCTTATATGCATTAAGGGAAAAATGCATCACTTCTTAAATTGTTCATTCTTCAAATAAACTTAATGGTAATAATAATAATAAAGTATAACTTACTGAATTTTTACTTTGTTCAGAGCCCTGTGTATAAACTTGTAGTAGGTCACCAAGTACTAAGTAATAAAATAAGTGATCTCTGAAGAACTGGGTCCATGTGACACAAAACCAAAGTATTCAATCACTGTCTCCCCTTCAGTTACTCAAAATACCATGTAAGGAAGAAAATGGCAAGAACAGTTATTGGTTGCATGGTAAACTTTCCCAACCCCTAGACCCGCTGACAATTTCCTTTGTTCTTGGCTAAAGTTGTTTTAAAGATAAACCAACCAGAGAAGGGAACTGAACAATGTTTGCCACACATAGTATTGTCTAAAGTGCTAGTTTCTACTTAAAAATTTAGCCTGATTGTCTTAGTCTTGTCCCTGAAAATCCTGACTTTTTCTGAGCTTGAGAAGAGGAGAGTTCATGGGACACTCTATGGTAGGCTATATGTTGAGGATTTCAAAACATTATCTTTTAAAAATTTCATAGCTGTTTTATGTAGGTACTACTTATTTTCTTTCTTTCTTTTTTTCTTTTTTAAATAGTTTTTTTGCTATTGGGTGCATGCGCTCATCAGAAAGACAGAGAGAGACAGAGAGACAGAAAGTGAGAAATCACCCCCCAGGGATGATGGCCACCCTGCAACCCCTACTTCTGCATTCTCCTCTTGGGATCTTGGGCATACATGCACATGCACCTGGCGTGAGTTTAAGCCACCGGGTCCAGGACTTGAACCGCGGTCGACTACATGGGAGTCCAGCAACTTAGCCATTACACCATCTGCTGGTCCCAGTAGGTACTACTTTTAATCCAAATTTATTAGATATAGGAAACAAAGCTTAGAGGGATTTAGGAACTTGGTGAGGGTTGCATGAGCAATAGAGGTTGCCCTCGACAGCTTGGCTTCACAGTCCTGTATATTCTGAGCTATTTAGTACCTGTTCTGGTGACACTTCCCCTGAGATGCATTGGAGGGAAGAAAAATCACCTAAACCACAAATATTTAGTTCATGCATTGCCAACTGAGACAAACAAATTTCAGGATTTGTTTTTGGTATTAGATTTTGTGAGCTATTTCTTTGCTTCTCATACTCAATGGATTTCAACTTTATATAAGATGTGAGGGGACTTCAAAATGTTTGTGGGGAATTAAATTAACTTATCAGTTTAGTTTGATGAAAAAAAAAATCCACCCACAGATTTTTTCATAATCCACAGTTCCATGAACTTTTTGAAGACATTTTATATATAAAGTGAAATAATATTATTTTTATATACACTATTGAGAATTTTAAACCTAAAAGCAAGCTTTACACTAGATTCAGAGAATAGTATAGAATGGTACAATTACAGCCATATGAAAATATTTCCAAAATAAATGACAGAAATATTGCTTTTTAAGCTGTTTTAGTCTCTGGCCAACCACTGTTTTTCATCACTATTATCAATTACTGTCATCACTTTCCACATTTGACTTTTAATTAGTGTTTTAATATGACATAATATATTGATTATTCAGCTCCTTTGCTATCAATAAATATGAGTTAGTTCTTTCACATTTTAGTTAAAACTTTCACAGAAATGATAAATGCAAGAAATTAAGACAAATATCTTGTAAGATGTGAGTGAAGTAGGGAATTTTGAAAAGTATGAATTTGTTAGATATAACTTCTTTCAATATTAATACCTCAAAGCTATCAGAATATTTTAGTTATCTTCCATACACATCTTGAAATGGAGAATTAGATGAACGAATAATTTTTATCTCATAAGGAAAAATAATTTCCTAGTACTTTCTGGTTTTGAAACTTTAGTTTGGCATGATTAACAATCAGATGAGAAACAAGAATACAAAGAAAAAAGATGCAAAATTTCTGCTCAAGAAGCACAACACAGAAATGAGAAATCTTGTTCTTGAAATGTTAAATCTGAAAGTCTGATGGGCTGCTAAAACCCTAATGTGTTGCTTGACATTAAAAACTGAGATCACCACAAGGATTAGGACCTTAGGATCAAGTGTTCTGGGAAAACAACTTTAAACTCAGACCTCAAAACCATTTTTAAGGTACAGTTCCAAAGAACATGAATTCTTCAAAAATCATTTTTTGGCGGCAAGTAGGTAAGTGGGGCAATGATAAAATATGAAGCTCTTCCAGGCTGAGTCACACTGTAGGTCCTGAGTTTAGGTCTAGAAAATTTCCTGATTGTGGCGGGCATGTGTGTGCACATGACTGAAGATGGCTAAAGTTGCAGGGGATAGATTGTCGGGTCAAGACCCTGTTGGGAGTGCAGTCCTTCTATCTGCCTCTGTTTTACTCTTCCTTATGGAAAAAATAAGCAAGATTTTTTTTTTTTTTTTTTTACTTTTTTTTTTTTTGTAACCCTAACCCTAACCCTAACCAAAAATAAGCAAGATTTTAAAAACATAATTTATAACATGAAGAAAAAGATGACAAGTCTAAGAGTCATAAAATAAACATCTCAGCAGTATCTGAAGATTCTGGAATGTTAGTCCTAAAATATACCATAAATATATTTCAATCAAATTAAAGATTATTAACTAAAGATCAAGAGGCTATATAAATTGAAAAGGTAGATTTAAAAATAACCAAAAAGAAATCTGAGAATTTATTAGAAATTTAATATACTTGACTAAGAGTAATTAGACCTGTAACTATAGTTACAGATTAAAGTAGAAAAGGGAAAAAAAAAAGCCCACATTTATAAAAACAAACACAAATAATTCATTCTCAAAATAGCAAAGTATATTGTTTGAAATGTACTTGTTTGCAGGTAACAACAAATGCTGAGAGGAAAAAGGGCTATTAAATTTACATAGAATCTAGAAATGAAAGTTTAGTTGTCCAAAAATACTGAGATTAGCCTCTTAGCAATTCTCTTGGACTTTCCTTTATGCTTGAAGAAATAGCTTCCCTTGCTTCAAGGTGTAGAGAGACCAAGAGACAAAGGCTAAGACAGTGTCAGGCCTTCTTAAGGTAGCTGCAAGCTTCTTTTTTGTACCAAAACAAACAGAGGAGAAGCCTGAATTTTAAATCAAATTTAGATTTTGACGATCACAGATGACTGGCTCTTATAAACTGTGAAAGCAGATTTTTTGTGACTTCTCAACATATATATTAAATGACAACATCTGATTTTTTCAAGTAGAGTCATAAAAAGGATTTAAAGTGACAAAGGGAAGATTTATATTTTATAAAGAAAATTAATGATAGATGGAAAAACTAGATGATGGGGAAACTGAGGTAATTATGCACATCCTCCCCCGAGGAGAATAAAACATCTTACGAGGAAGGAAATGTAATTCTAGAACATGTCATTGCTCATCTCTCAGTGCTGTTGAAATAGTCATAATAATATAAGCACTGAATACTGATTCAACCAAATTATAATATAGTTTTTATTTGAAAGATGGAGAGATGAGTGACAGCAAAAATATGGGAAAAGAACTAAATCTTATCTTTAAAACTAGGAAGTCAACAGAAATAGACAAAAATTCTGGTGTAGCCATATAAATATGTTTGTTACTTGAGAATTATGGGACAAATTCTTGAATATACAGCTAACTAGCTAAGAGCAGAAAACCTTTGCTGATATGGAGTAGAAGGCAAAACAGAAGAAGAGGACTCCTAGTGTTCATTAGAGCCTTATACTATAGCCACTCGCCATTTTAAATTACACACACATGCGCTGTAGTTTTAATGCAACCCTTCTTAAAATGTGTTCAGTCATGGTAACAGATTTAAGAGGGTGAAAATCTAATTATGAAGTAGAAAGGCAGGGACTTTGGGAAGAAAGTAATGACTGAGTGGTTAGTATAGGGCTCCATGATTGAGCTTTTGGGGGCATGTAAACAGAAGGAATGAGGCACGTAGAAGCCACATGGATCCAGATCATACTCTGTTGAAGATCTTGGCCTTTAGCGTAATGGCTATTTCGCTGGACTCCCATGTAGTCGACCACAGTTTGCGCCCCGGACCTGGTGGCTTAAAACTCACGCTGGGCGCATGTGCGTGCCTGCCCAAGATCCCGAGAGGAGAATGGAGGAGAAGGGATTGCGGCGTGACCATCCCCTCTGGGGGGTGATTTCTCGCTTTCTGTCTCTATGTCTCTCTCTGTCTGTCTGGCGAGCGCACACGCCCTTTAGCAAAAACCTCTCCAGAAAAAAAAAAAAAAAAAAAAAAAAAAAAAAGCACACACACACACACACACACACACACACACACACACAAGAAGTTTAACCCTGGACTCCAAACTGTGAGCTGCACAAACCTAGATTTCTTTATAAAATCACCCAGTCTCAGCTATTTCTGTGAGCAACTCAATAACTAAGATAATGTGTAACTAAAAACAAAAACTAAAAAATTCCACTGGATTGAACCTTGCATATTTTGCTTAAATTACAGATAAAATACCACATTTCCCAATTCTACCATTGTGTGAAGTATTCCAGAGTCCACTTAAATAATGTTTTCAATACAATGGGTATGCTTTCTACGTATCTGCTTTGTGAATAGTTAACAATGCTATTTCTTGAACAAGAATCAGAGTCACTTTTTTGAATAAACCTAGGCTCAGAACCAGTAGAAGGTTGGATACTGTCACTGCGGATTCTGTATTATCTCATGCTGCTTCAATTCAAGAAGACTACTAAAGCCACAGTGGCAATTTCCAGAATATATCCACTTAGTGCATGTACTGCTAGCTTTGCCAAAGACTGATTAAAATGACTGTAGAGTCTCTGTTAGTAATGGCTTCTGATTGCAGGGGCTTGCCATCAGCCGTACCCATGAACATGAGACCCAGTGGCCACTCGGCAGGGGCCCTGAACCCACTGATGAGTACTCTACTATAATCTAAGCACTTCCTTCCTTTTTCTATCTCAGCATCTAGAAGTTGGCAGAATGTGGATATGAAATCCAACTGTTAATATACACTACAGTGAACAATTTACTGAAAATTATTTGGCATCCTAGGTTCCTGGAGCCCTACTTTCACATCACAATGAAGGAAAAAAAAAAAAAGTCTTTTGTATTTAACAGTTATTTTTCACATTTTAGATTTAACCTTAGTTAAGAAATATCAAATGCCTGAAAACAAGAAAGAAAATGTGGCAAACTAAGCACAGAGGCTAATAAAACATTAATTTCTAGGAACTGACTGATTTTACAAAGTAAACAATTAGAGTTCCAATTGGCAGTCAACTATTCAGGGTTTCTGAGGGGTAACAGTGTACTCAGTCTCCAGATTCTTTACTCCTTCTAACAAAGTAGAAAAGGAAATGTGTGGTTGGTGTGATGGAGAAAAAGGATATAAGACCCTGATGTCAGAAATGGAGCCGCTAGAGGAAATCAGGTAATAGATTAATTACCAGAAATCAAATGGTCTGTTTTACTTATTCTTCTTTTTCTTTCTTTCTTTTCTTTTTTTTTTAAGAGTTTTTTTGTTGTTGTTGTTGGCTTTTTTTTTTTTTTTTTTTTTTTTTTTTTGCTATAATGTGTGTGTGATCACTGGAGGGACACAGAGAGACAGAGAGAGAGAAAGTGAGAAATTCTTCCCCTCCCCCAGGGGGGATGCCCGTTCTGCAATCCCTTCTCCTCTTGGGATTTTGGGCACACATGCACATGCATGCAATGTAAGTTTTAAGTCCTCGGGTCCAGGACTTGAATCACAGTCAAATGTGTGGGAGTCCAGCAACGTAATCATTACACCATCTGCTTGCCCCTAAATGGTCCATTTTATGAAAGGGGTAAAGAGTCTCTACATTGTTTATGTCAATACCTTGTCTTTGTACAGTATGTGTATATTCATGAGGTGGAGCACACCAACTTAAAGTTTGCTAAAATATTGGGACCAGCAGTTAGCGTAATGGCTATGTCGCTGAACACCCAAGTAGTCAACCGCGGTTCGAGTCCCAGAACCGGTGGCTTAAAACTCATGCCGGGTGCATGTGCGTGCGTGCCCAAGATCCTGAGAGGAGAACGGAGGAGAAGGGATTGTGGCATGGCCATCCCCCCGGGGGGTGATTTATCGCTTTCTGTCTCTCTGTCTCTCTGGCGAGTGCACACGCCCTATAGCAAAAACCTCTCCAAATAAATAAATAAATAAATAAATAAATAAATAAAGTTTGCTAAAATATAAAGTAAACCACACAAATAAGCCACAGAGACTTCTCTTTCACTTTTTAAAAAAATTTTCATTATTAAAGTATTAATGCAAAAATATTTGACATATCTCAGTACTATTTAAAATATATTGAAGGCCTAAACTTTATGATATTCTCTTAGGTAAATGGACTTGACTATTGAAGCACTGAGAAGACAAACCTATGTTTAGTCAATTCTCTAAGCATTATAATCTCAACTCCACATATTTTGTTCATTATAATTTGTACGCACTTTCAGTAAATTATAAGTTGGAGGTACTATCACTTCCTCTGTTAGATATCTCTCAAGAGTTTCACTATAATAAATTTTGCTCTAGATTAATGCTAGACAACTATTATAAAGTATATTCATGTTTCTTTTTAAAAATGATGTTTAATTTTACATTACTTTTGCTTAGTAAGAGGGATATATAAATTTAAACATACTGTGCTTCTTAAAAATACACTCAAGTTCTTTAACAAAATGTAACTTTCAAATATTTGTTTTCATTAACATTCAGTGTGCTATGTTGATTAAAAAATTGTGACATTTATCCAAGGAGAAAATTACCTGTGCTAACAGAAAAATGTATTTCAATTAGTATACCCTGTTGGTATTTTCCAATTTTAGTCTTCAGCATAGCAAGTTGTGATAAGAGTCTAAGTGCCAGGTAGCTGCTCAGATCTTCACTGAATCCTTTCATTCTAAGACTGGAACATCTTCTTTTTTTTTTTAAATAATAAAGAAATAAAATCCAAGTTAAGTTATTTTTAGAGATTTCCATTGTGTCTACTGTCTATTACATAGTATAAGTCTATATGAATGTCTACATGGCTTTAATTCCAAGCAGAAATAATTATTATTTAATGATTTTTTATTTATACAGGAACTTTTAATATACCAGGTTACTTTATATTGAAGCAGAAGTTCCTGAATAGCTCCTGATAATGAGTAAGAATCTCATTTATAGTTTAGGTCTAGGTTCTTTTTTTTAATTTATTTTTTTGGAGAGGTTTTTGCTATAGGGCACGTGCGCTCGCCAGACAGACAGTGAGAGACATAGAGACAGAAAGCAAGAAATCACCCCCCAGAGGGGATGGCCATGCCGCAATCCCTTCTCCTCCATTCTCTTCTCGGGATCTTGGGCACGCATGCACACGCGCCCGGCGTGGGTTTTAACCCACCGGGTCCGGGATGCGAACCGCGGTCAACTACGTGGGAGTCCAGCGACAAAGCCATTACGCTAACTGCTGGTTCCCGAGCAGCGTCTGTATTTTGTCTTTAAATACTATGTTACCCAGCACAATAATGGGTAACATTAGAATTTAGTAAATACTGTCTGAATAAATAAATGAATGAATGAATATAGGCATGGATTTCTTCCTTATAGGAAGATGTTGCAGAGCTGCCACATATTAAACTTCATAGTAGAGGTCACGCGCCCTATAGTGAAAAACCTCTCAAAAAAAAAAAAAATACAGATGCTGCTCTAATGAAGTTCAGGGTCTGGAAAGAACAGGCATTTTAGTATATTTAGTCTAACAGAGATGACCAGATTTTTGATGAGAAGGTACCACTCCTTTTTCTAGAAAAAGGTAGCACTTCTTTTTCTTCTTTCTCAAGGGAAAGTGAAGAAAGAAGAATGGCATATGTAACAGGTATGCTATATATTTGGATGGTTGCAGGGTACTGCTATGTATGAATTGGGATGTTTTCGGTAGTTACTTCTAATAGAGTTCATCTTTAGGAGGAAGTTTGGGTTATTACTGCTGCCCAATGGCCATTTAGTTCAAATTTCATTGTAATGAATTTCAGAATCATTTAAATTTTTACTTTTGTAATTTTTTTCAAACTCTTTACCTAGGATAGTTGAAATTATAGCAGTCTTCCTACAGTTTTATTTCCACTTTCCTTCATTCCCAATAAATGATATACTTAGAGCACACAGAAGCCATGTTTTGCTCATCTGTGTAGCTCAGGGACTTTGCATAGTCTCATCAGTTGTTATTTGTTACCTTGTTATTGCCACATGTACTAGATGCAGTTCAGACATGTATCTTTGGACCGCTGCTTGGTAAGATTTTTTATATTTATAGTATTACTCTGTGCCTTGCCCCATGTATCCAGAGTTCGATAGTGGCTTTTAACAAAGTTCTATGTAGTCCTAAACTGAAAACTTCTTGCCATCAGAAACAGGAGTAGTGAAGGCATTGTCCTCTTCCTAAGCAACTGCTACCCCTCTTTCCCAAGGGCACTGTGGACTTGGAAGCACTATTGCAGCACTCTCTTCCATTGATTGTAGGCTTTAATGTCTGCTTTTCCTGAAATAGAGCTAAATTGGCCAAGCTGGCCCTGTAATGTCTGTAAGTTCCTCACTTGGCAGAGTGCCTGAAGCCCAGAGGAATAACCCTGGTGATGTCTAGATAAGTCATCAGTAAAGCTGTTTCGCCAAAATGGATTTTGGAAGGAGGGTCAGATAGGTACAGCCTGTAAGACAATTCTCCTTTCATTAAACAAAAATTTTGCTTAAAATACTTTTAATTATAACTGGGCTGAAAAAAAAATGTTCATTTAGAGTTAGTTAACTTAGCACAATTGCACCAAAATGTCATGATAAACACAATAAAGGTGTTTTGTAGTAGTGAAATAACAAAGAATGCTGAGTGAAAATCAAGAGAGGGTATTAGGTAAATTATGAAACAACAATAGCATAAAATATTATAAAGTCATATACTTTAGATTATGAGCACAATGCAAAAACATGGAAAGTTGATATGATAGCATTAAATGAATAAAACCAGTCACATAAGAATGTCATCTAATAAGCTGTTCCTCCTAAAATTAATGTGACTTACCATTTCACTTAGGGACTTGTTAAATCTGATTATTGTATGGACAGTCTCTCCTGACTACAATGTTTGGTATTTTTCAAGGGTTTTATAGTTTTTGTGAGTTTTTTTTTCTGGGGCAGAGTCTGTAAATTCCAGTTAAAGCACACATACTTTAAGATCAATGTAGAACT
This sequence comes from Tupaia tana, assembly GCA_026018925.1. Taxonomy (NCBI): domain Eukaryota; kingdom Metazoa; phylum Chordata; class Mammalia; order Scandentia; family Tupaiidae; genus Tupaia; species Tupaia tana. The sequence continues at coordinate 46,321,352 of JAKSZU010000002.1, read as the reverse complement.
TAATTGTATCTACTTCTCAGGGACACTTGCATTTCAGAAGTGGTTGGCTTGACTATAATTAGTTACCATAAATGACTGAATCAGGAGCATAGGTTCAGATATCAGAATAGGAACAAGATGGAGAACGTAGAATACAGATGGTCCCTAACTTACAATAGTTTGGCTTTTTCAAGTGGAAAAGAAATAAACCTTCAGTAGAAACCATATCTTGAGTAGCCATATGTCCATTCTGTTGTTCATTTTCAGTATAATATTCAGTAAGTTACATGGGATACTCAGCTATTGATTATATAATAGGCTCTGTGTTAGATAGCGTTTCCTAACTGCAGGCTAGTGGTCTGAGCATGTGTAAGGGAGGCCATGCTTAACTTATGATGTTTAGTAGGTTAGGGGTATTAAATGCATTTCAGCTTATGACAGGTATATCAAGATGTATAAAGGAGCATCTGTATCCGATCCTCTTTCAGACAAAAAAGTGGTGGAAAACCCCTGGAGGAGCACAGAGGGTATTCCCTTGAGAGCTCACACAGCTCATAGAATTGCCTCTATTTGATCCTAGGATGCTGATTACACACCGAAGTACATCCTTGAAGGATGGGCTGAGCTCAATTTTAAAGGAAATTATTACTTTATAAATTTTACATAATATTTATATAAGTCATAGCAGCATCTCTCAAGAGAATTCCAATAAACATATGTGATTAATGAACCTCAAACCTAACAAGAATCACACATGGGTAAGCTTTTTATTCTGGCAACACTAATTAGTATCAAAACAATCTTTACCTCTCTCGGTATTTGAGCTCTATTTCTTACCAACCCATCACCCACCTTTCATTTAAAATATATAAATACCAAAATGCAAAAGTCAGATTTTTCTCAAATATGAATCTTAATAAATTTGATGTTGTAGATACAATAATTTCTCAAGTTGAGTGTGACAAAACATAGTACCCTAAGTTATGCTGATATATGTGACTATAGTCAGAAAGGGGCATTCCAGCCTTCACACGACTCCTAGGATAGAACTAATTAGATCCCTGCCTCCAAAAAGTAAATGTATTACATTTAAGACAAAGAATGTCTGGCTTACCATAAGGATCAATAGGATATTCTCAACTATATCAATAAGGCAGTGTTAATCCTTTTGAGGACTTCTGGTCATTCCTTTCCTTTTACTCCCCACTTCAAGGCAATTCACGTGGTCATAAGTTATTTTTACTACTCTTATAATATGTAGTACTATATATAATCATGAATAGTTGCCCCTTTCAAAGTTAAAATAAAGGTTTCAAAATGCAATTCAGTGGAGAAAATACAGTATTTAATGTGTGCTGAAACAACGGAATACTTATAAACAAAATAATGAACTTCCATCAATACCTTGCATCATATATAATGATTTACCCAAAAATGAATTATAGACCACAATATGTCACTTAAAATGATAACATTTGTAAATAATAACATAGAATATTGTTATGTCCTTAGATGAGACAAAGATTTCTTAGAAATAACAGCAAACAATTTGATGCATAAAAGAAAATATTAAAACTGATTTTTAGCAAAATTAAAATCTCTGCTCTTCAAGACACTATTGAGAGAATGAAAAGATAGCCTATATTTGCAAATCACACATCTGATAAAGACTTGTTAAGAGAATATGTAAAGAACAGACCCAGTTAAATATAGGCAAAAGATTTACAGACACTTCAAAAAGATATGCAGTTGGCAAATAAACACCTAACAAAGCTCCTCAACATTTTTTATACAGAAAATGTCATTTAATCCCATGATTTCAATGGTAAAGCATGCACAGATTCTTTATATCATCTATCAGTGTCTCTACCTCTTCTAGTCTATATCCCAATCTATCACTGTCTCCTTAGTTCCTGGCATTCATGGTCATCAGTGTACTAAGATTTCCAACTAATTGTTACAGATAAACTCAATATTCACATCCATCCTTCTTCTAAATTCTGGAACTGGTAGCGCAATTCACTCTTTTGACCATCTCTATAATTTGAACACCTTTCTTAATTCTTTCCTACACTTTCTACCAGCCATCTTGACCTGCTGGGTCTGTTTCCTATTTGTTTCATGAATCTCTTTGCTAATGATTATTCCTATTTTATTTATATAATTCAGAACCTCAGTTTTCTAGCCTAGATTCCATAAATGGTTTTGATATTTTTAATAGTTGCATAAAAAACACATTATTGTTTCAGAAAAAGAGGAAATGCAATGGAAATTATGGGACAGAATTTATCTTTCATAATTTTTCACCCAATTCTTTTACTTTACCTTATTATTTTTGTTGAAGTGGGATAAGAACAATGTAATACTAACAAAATACTAAGTAGAAAGTTATCTTTGACTCAATACCAAGCACACACCACAGAGGTAGCTTCTTCTACATGGTAACTTTATACTCTATAATATATAGTAAACATTCAGACTCTTCTTTTACTCTACTCTTGGTGTACATTAAAATTTCCAATAAGACTGCTATGAATAGCTTTACACATTTTTCCTACAAATACTTTTTCAATAGATTTATTGGAAGTGAAATTCCAAGGTATTGCAACTGTCTTAAATGAAAGTGACTGTTTACAGATATCAGCACTTTTTTTGTTAGAAACCATTGGCCATATTCTTTATACACACTCATGAAACATTTACAAAAATTTATCATGTACTAGGCCACAGTAGTCTCAATAAATTTGAAAGGTTTGGTTTAATATAGATGCAGTCCCATACTACAAAGCTATAAAGTTAGAAATCAATTTTAGAAGAAAACTTGAAGTCCTTCTATTATAAATAACATACTGAGCAAATAAATCATAATGGAAAAGGGAACATATTTGAGTCTGAACAACTGAAGTTAGATAGCAAAACTTCAGGAATGTATCTAAAGTTGCAAATGGAGAAAAATACATCGCTTTAAAGAGTGAAAATTAATGAACCAAACATTTTCCATACAGTTAAAAAAGAATGAGCCAAGTAGAAAATACTATGCTATGTATGTATACACATATGCATAAACATATATTATTAAATATTTCATGAAGATGACAATTATAGAGGTTGCCTATGTGTAGAAGAGAAGGAAAGGAGTTTGGCAAGATGTAAAGAGGGTTACAACTGTACTGGTTATACTTTACTTCTTAAGAGTAGCACACATGGGAACCAGCAGTTAGCGTAATGGCTATGTCGCTGGACTCCCACGTAGTCGACTGCGGTTCGCGTCTCGGACCCTGTGGCTTACAACACACGCCGGGCGCGTGTGCGTGCGTGCCCAAGATCCCGAGAGGAGAATGGAGGAGAAGGGATTGCGGTGTGACCATCCCCCCTGGGGGGTGATTTCTCGTTTTCTGTCTCTATGTCCCTCTCTGTCTGTCTGGCGAGCGCACGCGCCCTATAGCGAAAAACCTCTCCAAAAAAAAAAAAAAAAAAAAAAAAAAAAAGAGTAGCACACATACATGTACTTACATTATTTTATGCTTTTCATGTCTGAAATATTGTATAATAAAACATTCAAATTTTACCTAACAATCTCCCTGATTAGTTGCTTACTCATTACTAATTTACTTTTTAAATATTTTATGAATTTCAAAATTTCATTTATTCAAATTAGTGTTCCAAATATCTTTTCCTTTGCTGTTATTTTCAAATGTCAGTTTTGTTCTTCGGCACCAAATCCAGGATATATGAGAGGAGTTGTTATAATTTAAATAAATAAATATCCACTACATCTAGTTCAAAATCTTAAATTTAGCTTTACTTGGGCTTTTAATCTTTTAACCTGTTTGTCTTTATTTTATCTGGTCTAGATGGCTTCCTTTCTTCTTTATGAAAAATATAAAGAAAAATGTGATTTTTTAAAGGGACTGATCTGTAATAACCATAAAGACAAATCAAGCATAATTAAGTGATATAACTGACACTAAATTGTTGCAATAAAAGGTTGTATAAAATTCATTTTAGCATACGTATTGTATAATGTGACATAAGCTATTCTTTTGTTTCTTTCTTTCTTGTTTGGACCTTAAATCTTCACTTAGAAACTGACTTACATCATACCTCCCACCATAATAGCAGAAATTAATGGGATAAAAGTGCTCTATTCAAAGACAAGTGATCATTTCACTGATCTACTTCAGTAAGTGCAAATTCCCCCTGCACTCCTTAAAAGGTTTAGTTTGAACAACAGAAAAGTGCTAGTTAAGTTACATTGTGTTTTCTTCTTAGGCCAAAAAGCTTTCATTTATTTCATCTATTAAACTCTTTTGTAAATACAGTAATTTTGAATCCTTTCAGTATTGTGTCATACATATTTTGGCAGTGTAGCCATTCTGGATTTCTTCCATGGTACTTTAATTTTGTGGTTCAGTGAGCAAAACTAAGAATTCTCCAGGAGGACTTGTACTTAAACAGTCAGGAGTGTACTGCCTGAGGGGACAGTCAATCTTTTCCCTAGATGAGGGTGTCCAGTCAGAAAAGGCCTTTTGTTTTGGAGTCCAGGAAATGTTTAAAATAAAATTAACACCTAACCCAGAAAAAAAACAGAAAGAAAGAAAGAAAGAAAGAAAGAAAGAAAGAAAGCCCTAAAGCAAAAAAAAAAAAAAAACAAACACCCCAAAACCTAAGTTTCCTCAATGCCAAACAATGTCACAATCTAGTACATGCTCAGTAAATGTTTTGAGAGGCTGTTGATCAGGATGATGAAATAGATACTTGTGTTTTCTGCATTTAAATTCTCTAACTTAAACAGAATGTTACAGAATTAAATGTCAGAGAGTAAGTTAATAATGATGCATTTACATCATTAAATTCTCAAAACAACTGAATAAAGTAGGTCTTAGAAATTTAAATGTCTAGACAAGAAATTCAAGTCTTGGAAGAGTTAGCTCATATCCCCCAGGGGCCCATATATAACCATAGTGTGTAGCTGAGATATAAACCCATGTCTGTCTGATCCTAAAAAAATAAAATACAGTAATGAAAGATATTTATAATTCAATTAAACTAAAAATATCTATTCAATGACTATTATGTGGGAGGTAGCATTCTGGTGGTGAAGTAGATAAATAAATTCATTGTGATGGTGAATTTCACCACTGGTCATTGTAAATATAGCTCCTTTTATTTAATGTCTTAATTTTGTTATTATCATGAACTAGTTCCTCAGGTATTTTGTTAACTATCCTCCAGCTCAGTATTTTTTGGGGGGACCACATTAGACCATTATAAATAAAAGTTGGAATTATATTAACCAATAAAGTTATATTATTAAAACATATTCTAAAGGTTAAACACCTCTAACCCTTCTGCACCTATAAAACAGCATGTAGTTATAATAATGTCACATTTTGATTTTGGCTTCTATGATTCCAAACAGCTATACATATATTCGGACTCAGTTGGCTATTTGATATCGTTTATACACGATTAAGAACTTGAATAGCAATATCCTATATATTTGTCATTTTAGTTATCTTCCTTGATTTTAGGTATTCTTTGTAGTTATTTATTAATGAAACTCAGAGAGTGAGTGTTTTTTCTGTTGAACTCTTCCCATCCCGATCCAGAATCGACTGCCTATATATATATATATATATATATATATATATATATATTTTTTTTTTTTTTTTTTTTTTAAATTAGTCTTTGGGTAGTCAGATAAAGGGAAGCATCTTGTATTTTCACTCCACTGACATAGAGCTCTAGAAAAATGCAGCTAATTCCATTGTCAGTGTTCTAATTATCTCATCATCTATCTTAGACACTTTCTGTTCAACCTTCTTTACCAGCTTTTATTTTTTACATTCTTGCCACACAGAATTGTACTTCCTTCTCTGAGTACCCGAAGCCAGGTCCCTGTGAAGTACACCCACTCATGCTCAGGTACTTTTGACTTCTGAATTGCTCTCTCCTGGATCCTATCAGTTCTCTTCAATTAAAGGGCTTCTTTTCAAAGCCTTTTCCTCATCTTGAAAATGTTCTTTCCCTGAATATCTGGGCACCCTTCATGCAGAGGACTGCTGTGGCCTAGAAGACAGGTCCCTTTCCCCTATATTGACTTCACAAAAGCCTTACTCGGGTTTTAAGGTATTAGGGTGAATTTTCTTGCTAATAAAACAAAACACCTGAAACTGGGTGATTTATTAAAAAAAACAGAAATTTCTCTACTCACATTTTGGCTGTCAAAGGCTCAGGGCCACCTTGCGTTGGCATCTTGCAGAATCCCACTCACATCATAAAAGTGAGAGCAGAATCACTGTGATAACCTTTCTCACTGTTCCAGTCTTCTTCCCTCTCCTTATAAACCCACCATGAGTCAGTCATAGCGTTCATGCCCTAATGACGTAATGCCTCCCAAAGGCCCCACATTTTGACACCAGGAAGGTATTAAGTTTCGTATTAATGTCCTTCAATACCATCCTGTTATCAAAAGTTGGGGCCTTTAGAAGTGATTAAGTGATTAGGGCACAATCCCTAGAATTGACTTCTGGTGTGTTTATAAGGAAAGAGAAGGAGATAAGGAGACATGACTGAAAAATGAACACAGAGAGATGTGCATTTTCTCACCACCTGACACCCTGCATGGTCTAGGAACCCACCAACAAGAATACCCTTGTCAGGGCCTGCAGATGGCATAATGGTTACATTGCTGCACTTCTATATGGTCAAATGCAGTTTGAGTCCTGGATCTGGTGGCTTGAAAATCAGGCTGGGTACGTGTTTCTGTGCATGCCCAAGAGCCCAGGAAGAGAATAGGGAAGAAGGGATTGTTGTGTGACTATCTCCCCTGGAGGTGATTTCTCACTTTCCTTTTCACTGTTTCTGTCTGTCTTTCTCCAGTGAGCGCACATGCCTTATGGCAAAAACCTCTTACTCTAAAGTTTCCTGATAGGCCAGAAAAAAAAAAAAATGGGGAAAAATATAAGAAAAAAAATTTAAAAGATTGCTTAGTGGAAGGCGAAAAGTAAAGAAGAAACAATTTTCTGTTCATCTGCCAAATTAGAGAAAGTTCTAATTTGAGGAATAAGTCCTTATTATCTAATCAACAGGTCCTATCAAAAAAGGTTTAGGCACAGAACAAATGGGAATGCTTAACTGAGCAGAAATATAGAGAAACAGACAAGAATCCCTTAGTACTTTTGGACATCTGTTTCTTCACCTATAAAATGAATCAGTTATAGGGACCAGAAGTTGGTGTAATGGCTATGTCACTGGACTCCCATGTAGTTGACTATGGTTCAAGTCCCAGACCTGGTGGCTTTTTTTTTTTTTGACAGTTTTTTGCCATAGGGTGCATGCCCTCGCCAGACAGACAGAGAGATAGAAAGTGAGAAATAATGCCCCCCTCAGGGGAGGATGGCCATGCCACAATCCCTTCTCCTTCATTCTCCTCTCGGGATCTTGGGCACGCACGCACACACGCCCAGCGTGAGTTTTGAGCCACCAGGTCTGAGAGGAGAACCACGGTCGACTACATGGGAGTCCAGCAACATAGCCATTACACTAACTGCTAGTCCCTACCTGGTGGCTTAAACTCACGCTGGGTGCGTGTGCATGCGTGCCCAAGATACTGAGAGGAGAATGGAGGAGAAGGGATTGCGGCTTGACCATCCCCCTGGGGGGTGATTTCCCGCTCTCCATCTCTCTATTTCTGTATTTCTGGCGAGTACACACGCCCTATAGCAAAATCCTTTCCAAAAATAAAAAAAAGAATTGGTTATATAAAATCATCTGTAAAATATCTTTTCTACTTAAAAATATTGATCTATACCCTAATCAGGGAAATACCGGCAATGTGGGTTGTCAGAGGCAGGTTGTTGTATGGCCTTATACTCATGAAAGGGCATGTAAGAGAATGTGTTTATAGAAATTAATGTTAGTTGACTGGTAAATCTGCATCTCTATCAATCTCCATTTATCTATATATCTCTACTTCCATTGAGCAGTAGGCTTTGTGCTTATTTTTGACGTTCATCCATTGGAATATATTTACTGACCGTGTACTCCAAAAGACACAAAGCAAATAGAACTAATCCTTCTTCTAATATATTTGTGTGTGAGGAAGGGGGACATGGGTAGTTAATATTTAACCCAGTTGTATTATCTGAGGAGGCTGACCTTCCAAAGGATAAAACACATATCGATGTCTTAAGGAAAGAATAAGAGCATTTTTGAGTAAGGTGAAGAGAATGTTAAAATAAGAATGTAGCTGAGTTCCTATAGGGAGGATGATTGAGAAGAAATTCCAGAAAGGAATAAGGGCTACATCAAAGACCTAGAGGCTGAAAGTCTAGGTATAGATCTAAAGGAAAGTAAATAGTTCAACTGCACTAGAGAAGAAAAAAAAATAATAATGACAGGATAGGACCTTGAATGTCAAATTAGATTGATGGAATGATATATTTTTATTTATTTATTGGGTTGCTGTTTGAAAGTAATTGAAGAATTTTGATACACTTACAAAGCTTAGGGAAAAAATTACTATCAATAGAGATAGATTGGAAGATGGGCTACCTAGAGAAGTGAAGAAGAGAAAACTTTTAGAAACTATTGTTCTACTTTAGTCAAGAGTCAAATTATGTCTGGAAAGAGAATGGAGGGGTAGCCCAATAGCCTAGTGGTTGAGGGAACTGAATCCCACATTGCGTCTACCATGCAGTTCAAATGCTGGCTATACAGCTTAAAAATACTAGACGTGCGACTAGCATTTGTCATGGTAGTTAAGGTGCTGGACTCTCACATGGATAACTGTGTTTGGAGTCCTGGACCCAATGGCTTGAAAGTCATGTTGGGTAGGTGTGTGTGGGTTCCCAAAATCCTGAGAGGAAAATGGAGTAGAAGGGATTGTGGAGTGGCCATACCCTCTGGGGTGGGAGAGTGATTTCTCCCTTTACTTCTAGCTGTCTTTGTTTCTCTCTTTCTGGTGAGTGCAGACACCCTATGGTAAAAAAGATTTAAAAAAAAAATGCTGGGTATGTGTGCATGACTGCTCCAAATCTTGATAGGATGGACAAATGGAAGAGGCAGAATTTTGGCATGACCCTCACTGGGTTTGAGATGTTTTTTTCTGTCTTCTCTCTCTTTCGGTATATTGCTCTTTGGAAATGAAAGAAAGAAAAGAAAAAAAAAGAAAGAAGAAAGAAAGAAAGAAACAAAGAGAGAGAGAGAGAGAGAGAGAGAGAGAGAGAGAGAGAGAGAGAGAGAGAGAGAAAGAAAGAAAGAGAAAGAGAAGGAGAAAGAGAAAAAGAAAGGAGAGAGAAAAAGAAAGGAAGGTAGAAAGAAAGAGAAAGGAAAAAAGAAAGAAAGAGAAAAAGAAAAAGGGGCAATCACTTAGACCTAGTGACTAATTGCATAATAGAGGGAGGGGAAAAAGAACATGACTCTGAAATGACTATAAGAACAATGTACCTTTGAATTAATTAAAGGATAAAAGGAAATTCTGCAGTAATGACAAACAGATTTTTAAACATGCAAGACTAGAGGAGAATATTTTGCTTAAAATAATTTTGATTCATTTGCAAAGAGATAAATGTTGAAAAGTGTATTCCTTCCTGTTTTAGTTTACAACATTCTATGAGGTAAGTATAAGTTTATATTTAAATGAGAAAACTGAAGATTAGGTCAGTCTCATGGCCTGTTTAGTCACATGGCCAGTGATGGCTGGTGGAGCAGCAGTCACGCACTGCTCAATGATGCTGGATCCATATGGAAGATGTGGGTTTGGAACAGATGCACATGATCCTGACTGGCTTGAGAGGGGAAGGTGGAGGGGAATTGTGACTTGAGATCCCATTGAGGGTGCTTTTCTTTCTATTTGTCGGTCTATTAATATCATGAAGTAATAAACTTAGAAAAAAAGTCACACAGCCAATCAGTGACAACACTAAGACATATACTTTGCTTCAAGTATGAGGTATAATGTAAGCTTCTTTTCTGATTCTTTTGGCAAAGAAATACAGAAATTGAGAGAACAGTACTTTAAGGATTTTGTTGGTTTGTATAATACAAAGCATGATGTGAGATTAAGTTTTAATAGTTGATTATCTAAGGTTTGGGAAGAGAACAGCAAGAGATGGAATTGAAGTAAAAATGAGCTCAGGGAAGAACTATTCTTCTATTGAGACAAGAGGTAAATTAGAGGAATGGAATCTGGTATGAGTCAAGAAACTGGGGAGGGACCAGAAATTAGCGTAATGGCTATGTCATTGTACTCCCATGTAGTTGACTGCGGTTCGAGTCCCAGACCGGTGGCTTAAACTCATGCCAGGTGCATGTGCATGCATGCCCAAGATCCTGAGAGGAGAATGGAGGAGAAGGGATTGTGGTGTGGCCTTCCCCCCTGGGGGGTGATTTCTTGCTTTCTGTCTCTGTCTCTCTCTGTCTTTCTGGCAAGCGCACGTGCCCTATAACAAAAACCTCTCCAAAAAAAAAAAAAAAAAAAGAAACTGGGGGACTTTTGGAGATGAGTGAAAATGTAAATATTTTATATAGTAATGAGATAACACATATATTTCTGAGAAAAATCAGGTATATGAGGTTAAATAGCATGATGATATAATAATATTTACCATCCAGTTTCATTACATTGTCAATAATGATTGAAGTCTAAGAGTCCATATTTACTCAATGAACACCCCTTAAGTACAGTATGTAAGTTATTTAGAAATTAACACTGGCATATTTAGGTTCAATTACTTTGCAAAGAGTAATGTGTTATCTTTGGAGATCCAGTTAACACTGTCATCTTTTTCTGCAGCTCCTGCCAGAAGCTTTTCTTCTCATGGCCTGATGGGCAGCTCTGATACTTATTGGATGGAAGGTTTTTAATAAATGATCTCCCTCAATAAACCATGCACAGCTTTGCTTCTCTTAGTTAACAATATAAAACAAAAGAATAAACAGAAAAATAACGACCAGCTTAAAAGCCTATAATAAAATATATCTTTCATAAAACGTGGACTTTATTCCTCATGAAGTGGGAATTATAAATATGAGGAGACTTTCAAAAGTTCATAGAAAAATAGAATTAATATATGAGTTTATTTTGGTGCAAAAATGAGATCAATGCATAGTTTTTTTATCATATGGATTTTTCATGGACTTCTTGAAAAACCATCATACGCAACAGCACTAGAACAAACTAAGAGTATAAGATTTAGCAAATTATAAGCTAAAGAAAGGATAAATCATAAATAATTACATTATGATGCCCAAGAAAGGTTTAAATGAGGAAATGAGATGAATCAAACTTGGAATTATCTTTTGGACTTAGAAATAGGAAACATATGGAACAAAGAATTATAAGCAAAATCGAAGTGGAAGAGTTATTTTTCTGAAAAAGTTGGATAAACTAGATAGACTGAAAAAGCTTTATAAAGTCGGGACCAGCAGTTAGCGTAATGGCTATGTCGCTGGACTCCCACGTAGTCGACTGCGGTTCAAGTCCTGGACCCGGCGGCTTAAACTCACGCTGGGTGCGTGTGCGTGCGTGCCCAAGATCCCGAGAGGAGAATGGAGGAGAAGGGATTGCGGCGTGGCCATCCCCCCTGGGGGGTGATTTCCTGCTTTCTATTTCTCTGTCTCTCTCTGTCTGTCTGGCGAGCGCACGCGCCCTATAGCAAAAACCTCTCCAAAAAAAGAAAAAAAGAAAAAAAAAAAAAAAAAGCTTTATAAAGTTAAAATGGATACTGCTGAAAAAACAAGTTGGCATTGGTTAATATTTATAAAATAAAGACAATAAATTTTAAGCAGTGTTTGATGTATTCCAAGTGAGGTGTTTAGAAGGTTACTTTGGAATAGGGAGAGCCTAAAGGAAAGGATAACTAATATCGATCAAGACGTGCATTGTGTCACTGAAAGGATCAGGCCAATGAGAGAGGGAATTTAAAGAAAAGAGGGAATTAATAAAAAGATATTTTAAAAAGGAGAATATCTTGTATTCATTTAAAAAAAGAGACAATAAAGTCATGGGAGTGGGGACCAAAGTGATTGATATATTTGAACCAGCATTCTGATTTAAGGGGAGTGTAGGGGAAATGGCTGGAAATGAAGTTGGCAATGATAGTCAGAGCTAAGACGCAAAAGGTCGTGTTAACTAACTTGAAATCTATCTTGCAGAAAATGAGAATTCAGTAAAGCTGTTTTAAACAGAATAGACAGAGGTAAGGTTAAAGGAAAGTTCTGTTTGCTTGGTTGCTTGTCACGATGGGCTGATAGGTAAAACTTGAAATTGCTTGTAATGAAGAAGCAACAGCAGCTAGTAGAGCAGATAAGCTAAAAGCACAAAGCTTCATCAGTATTTGGGAAAGCATTCTAATGGGTGAAAATCATGATCATGAGAGAATAAAGCATTTGTAGAAATAAAGGGATCTGTTGAAAGACAGAAATATACCTGTTAAATTTCCTAGTGATAGAAAGCAAGATGTAGAGTGTGGCCATCTGAATAGTTAATAAAATTGAAAAGAGGAGTCAGCAGATGGTATAGTGGTTATGTTGGGGGACTCTCACATGGTTGGCTGTGGTTTGAGTCCCAAACCCAGCGACATAAATACAAGGGAACTTCCAAAAGTTCATAGAAAAATAGAATTAATGTATTTTGCTGCAAAATAAACCCATACATGAATGGGTTAATGTATGGTTGTGCATGTTTGCACACACACCAGGCATGTATGCATGCATGCCCAAGATCCCAGGAGGAGAATGGAGGAGAAGGGTATTACAGTGTGGCCATCCCCTGGGGTGGTAGGGGGATGATTTATCACTTTCCCTCTCACTTTTCCTCTCACTGTCTCTGTCTCTCTCCTTGGTGAGAGCATGCCCCTAAGGTAAACACTTCTACCAAAAAAAGAAAAAGATTTAAAAGCTTGGTGCAGAGGTTAAGGAATTATGAAATCCAGTTCCTCATCATAGCTATTTTTTGTTACACACCATAATGTCCGGAATGATTGAATATCCATAGATAGTTAACAAAATACTTGTGTGTGTGGGTGTGTGGCAGGGGATGTAGCATAGGTGACCCGATTTCACAGATAAGCAGAGAGGATGAGTTATTAAAAGGAGTTTTCAGAAGAATTGGCTGAAAACTGGCAACAGTCATCCAGGAGAATGCTGGACTTAATAAATGGGGTGTACGAAATGTAGATTGTCCTTCTTAGAGGAATGTGAGAGATGTGATTTTATTAGAAATATACCAGGAGGTAGAAGATAATTCTAGTGGATAGTTACACATGTAGAGAGTTTCTTGGCAACACAAAATAGGAAAATGCTGAAAGTTATAAATTCTCTTTTTAAAAACATAATCAAAAACACATTTAGGTAACAACTTTCAGAGGGCTTATGGATCCTCTACTCTCATCCATGGACTTCAGTTAACACCAGACATTCTAGAAAGAATTATTATGAGACCAGCATGTAGTAAGGTGGGCTGATTTGGAGGAGAAGTACAGGGAAACTTAGGCAGCAGAAAGGCATATAAAGACAAATTGAAAAATAAGAGTTTGGGGCAAAAGCCTAACTTCTGTAGGTGCCTTGCTCCAAGGCTGGGGGTTACAAAACCACCTCCTCTCTTAAAGATATGAGAAGTTTGTTTTTCCTTTGGATAAAGTCAATAGCTAACACTGAGGGTCACCTCACCTACCACGTAAAGGGCAGGAACCATAGTGGTTGAGGCACTGGACTCTCCCACACAGCCAACCTCGATTAGCGTCTTGGACCTGGTGGCTTGCTTTCTCAGTTTCCTTTTCTCTCTCTCTGTCTGTCTCTGGTCAAATTTTAAGAAAAATAAATAATGGGACTGGCAGGTGGTGTGATGGTTTAGGGTCCTGGACTCCCACATGGCTGAGCACGGTTTGAGTCCCAGACCTGGTGGCTGGCTTGCTTTCTCATTTTTTTTCTCTCTCTCACTCTGTCCCTATATGGTCAAAATTTAAGTAAACCAATAAATAAAGTTAAATAAAATAAGTCTTTAAAAATAAATAAATAAAGTAACTCTTACACAAAGAAATCTCTGAAGCTTAAAAAAAAATTAGAGCTTGATGACATTTCTCTTTTGCTTTTTCTCAGAGCATTTACTTTAGAAAACTTGTAAATACTTTCTCTTCTCTTTGAAAATGCATACACATTATTTTGAAGGGTAGAGAAGCCTTTTGTCAGCTTTATGACCCAGAAACGTCTTCCTCAAGGACCTGGGAGCCATCTTTAGAAATGTAAAAATCAAGGAGATAGTGCCCCTGTCTCTCAGCTTGTCCAGAGGACGAAAGCCTAACTTCTGAAGGTGCCCCGCTCCAAGACTAGGGGGTTACAAAACTACCTCCTGTCTTAAAGATATGAGAAGTTTGTTTTTCCTTTGGATAAAGTCAATAGCTAACACTGAGGGTCACCTCACCTACCAGTAAAGTTAGGATAAACTGTGTGACAAATGGTGCTTACTTAAGGACTAAGTAATGAGCTGTATCTGCTTGGCTATATAAAAGGCTGAAATGTTCCCCTTTGCTGCCATCTTTCATGGATTGTCTCTAATGTCTATCACACTCTGGTTAAATGCTTACTCAATAACAGAATTCGTTTTCCCTGTGGAGAGGCATTTTTTGTTGTTTTTGTTTGTTTGTTTGTTTGTTTGTTTACTTTTCCTAGCCTAAGATAAGATTTCTTTATTAGTCAAGTAAAAGCATTTGGTTGAGAGATTTTGTTTTTAAACTCCAGTGAGTGGCTAGGCACTGTGCATCTAAGGGACCTTAGTATAATGAACAAAAGTCAAATTTCTAATCACATTCTTTGCAAAAATTGTTACGGGAATTCTGTAAGTTTTTCATCTAGATGTTGGCAGTAGGAGATTGTGAACTCTTGAGTTTAACTCAAAGCATAAGCACAGATGGCTGAAAAAGATGACCCCAAAGTTCCTTTTAGCCCAGAGTATGCTGTTTTCTCATAGAATAGGAAAACTGATTTAATAAATGTCTCCTATTCATTCATTAATACATTAGATACACTATTAGAGTCATTATTATTTTATTTCAATGACTACTACCTGATGTGTTAACATTTAGGCCTATTTAAATCAAGGGGGTATTTTTCTGTGTGTGCATGAGACATTAAAAACAACAGAAAGAACAAGTTTTGAATTTTGAATTGATTACTGATTCTATTCCAATATTCCCCATCACCTGTTTTGTCTCTGTAGTGTTCCTTCACTCCTCCCCTCTTTTTTTTTTTTTTTTTTTTTTAATTCTCCTGGAGACTTTTCACCTCACACTAACTTTTTTCATCTCACATTAATTTTTTACTTAACAAAAGAGTGTTCCTACATTTTCCGTTTTTTAAAATTGCCACAAGGCATGAGTGCCCAACAGAGAGAGAGAGGGAGAGAGAAAGTTCCCTCCCAGTGGGGTATGGTCATACTGTAATCTCTTCTCTTCCATTTCCCCATCCTGTTGCGACCTTAGGCACACATGCACATGTGCTGGCATGGTTTTCAAGACACTGGGGCCCGAATTTGAGCCATAGTCAGCCTGTGGGATCTGGTTCTCTGTACGCAGCAATTAACTGCTGTGCTATAGGTAAGTCCTCGCATATTCCTTATGTATACAGTTCTTTGGAAATTCACACTGGTATTTTTATCACATGTGGAAATGTTGGGATGAGATGCTCAGTTCTTAGGCTCAGAAATTTAAGATTAGAGACTCACCCTGAGACACAAAGAAAGCCATAGCCACGAGAAAAATATGAAAAAGAGAAGTTTTAATCCATACACTCAGGAGAGATCTGAGTGGGCAAGTCACCAGGTGACAACTGCACCGGGGATGGGGTTCGGCATTTTTTTTTTTTTTTATTGTGAGCTCTTGTCATGAATGTTTAGGAGAGGAGGACTGTCACTGTAGCTGGCTCTATTTGTTTTTCACAGGCTTTTGTTGCACTTACATACTTCTTCTTGCCTGGTAAGGGGAACTCGACTGCCTGGTAGGGGGAGGCTGTACGCCTGTCCAGTGTGGACTGGGAAGGCATGAGCCCGTGCAGAGAGGTGATTTTGCCTACACCAGTCTAGCACCTCCAGTGGAGGGTTAAGTATCAAACAGCTGGGAGGTTGTCTGTGTATACATGTGTTGCTGAGGGAGGGGCAGAAAGTTACATTCTCCAGGTCATCTAATGACAGTGTAGGCGGTAAAAGATAACCTTCCCCTATCACAGTCAGAAGTCCCGCTGTAACCCTTGACAATGTGGGTGATATGTCAGATACCCCTTTCACTGGAGTCTTGGGACTTTGAGCTCACATCTCTTGTTAAAGTATATTAACCTGAGAAAGCCTCCATACTTCTGCTTTGGTTTCTGTAGCAGACCACAACCTCACATGGAAATCTGCTTCCTGGGAAATTGCTAAGTTATATCCAATTAGAGCAGCTATGCCTCAGTCAATCACAGACAGCCCACCTTTTAAACTGCGTTAATGCAGGCAAACATCAAGATGTAACCAATCCAATTAGTTCTCTACCTCAGTCCCTCACTTCCATTTTTCTTTTTTTAGAGATTACTGCTATAGGGTAGGTGCAATTGCCAGAGAAACAGAGACAGAGAGACTAGCAGTGAGAAATCACCTCCCAGGTACAAAGGCCGGGCTGCAATCCCTTCTCCTCAATTCTCCTCTCAGGATTTTGGGCACCCACATACATGCACCCAGCATGAGTTTCAAGCCACCGGAAGCATAGTCAACCATGTGTGAGTCCAGCACCTCAACCGCTGTACCACATGCTGACCCCCTCGCTTTGGTGTTTTATATGTCACTTTCTCTTTCCCACACGTAAATGACCTGGAGGCTACCCAGAGTTCCTTGGAAGCCATTCTAAATTGTTTTGCTCAATTAAGCCCCACTAAATTAAATTGTCTAGGGTTTTTCTTTTACCACTTGCTAACTGGCTATGACAGTATCCTTACTTCCTTCTGATCAGAGTCTCAGTTTCATTCCAATCACTATCACCTCTTTGGTGTCATTCGCTTTTCTCAGGAGTCTCTCAATAAGCATGCCAGGCTAATGGTAAATATTTCCTTGACCTCCATTAGCATACTTAAAATTTATAAGCTCTTTTCCTTTCGTCCTGAACCATTGTTTCTATCTATCTGGGCCTGCTGGGTTCTGGTAGTTTCAGCAGTCCCTGAACAAGGTAGGTACTGTGGAAAGCCTGCGTGTTAAAGAAAGAGTTCCAAATTCCACCACCATCCTGCCCAGATAAAGCACTATTTAATCTTCATTTGGTACTGGGTTGACAGCACTAAACAAAAGGGCCCTGCTTCCTGAGATAGCTTTTAAAAGTCATCTTAATCGACTCCTTTTGATGCTGCACAGCAGCTACATCTCCCAGACAAACTGCTAGAGAAGCAAGGATTACAATGGTGGTGGAAAAGGCAATGTTAGCCACCAGGACAATGAACATAAGGAATGAGAAATGGGAGGGGTCCTGAAAGGCTGTTAGGGTGGATCTTTTCTCTCTCAAAAAAGATTTCTTGTTCATTCTCAACCTCTTATTTAAGAAGGCAAAGAAACAATGCCCTCTTAACAATGTTTTTGAGATGACCTTTATTGTCTTCAGTGTCTGAAGAGAAAACTATAACTTCTTGGAGCTGGAATCAAAGAAACCCTGTGGCGACTGTGGGGGAATGATAAAGCCCCTACGCAGATCAGACCTTGGACCATTATTTCCAGAAATAATATAAACAGAAGTTTCAGAAATAATATAAAGTCAGACTTCATGAACTATTCATCACATCTGATTTAATGGGATCATTATAACCGGCATTCGGCATGTGTTAATAGCATCTAACACATAGACGCTTTCCTTTGACTGTTGAATGAATAATGGTCCATGATTTAGGTTTCCTTAATGGCTCCTTAATATCAACTCTTTTGGCAAGAAAAGCTAGTAAAATGTATGACATTTATTTTATATTAGCAGCATGGAAAATATGCATGTTTGTAATCAAGGTAGATTTTTACATTACAGCTCTAAAGATTTCTCATGAAAAGCGAATGGTTCCAAGGAATGCATCTCCAGTGTAACTATCAAATGGCAGCATATTAGCTAGCAATGGGAGAAAAAGCACAGATGCTAAGATGCTCTTGCAGATATATATGGCAAGCCAAATCTTACAATTTCCAAAGAGTTTATCACTGTATGGAAACTTTTACAAGATACAAATGCATGGGTTAGTATCTGTCTTCTGTGAGCAAGAAAATATGTTCTGTAAAAAGAGCAGGGATAAGCCACTCTTTTGTTTCACTCTGACCTGTGACTGTCCCTAAAGGTACATTTGCGGCAATTTCTGGTGTGATGTAGGAAGTGGACACATTGTTTCCTTTGGGATCTCAGGTGAGGGAACTTTGTAGATGAAGAATAATGTTGTTTCCCATCTCCTAAAATTCTTCTGAGCCTCTTAATCTGGGATCTTACGAATGGTAAGCCTTGATTTGTTGCTGATCTCAAAGGCAATGTCATGTGCAAAAAGGTGCTGAGTGAGACGACAATCAATCAACCAAACCACGAGACACTTTCAATGACGCAGTGTGTATTGTTGATGTAAGTTGGGGGTAGTTTGGTAATGTAGAATAATGAAATGTATGAAATTGGTAAATGAACTAATTTAAACTTTGCATTACATTCATCAGCTGAAATTATAAAATAGAATTTCTAGTTTTGTATGTCTCTGTTTAATGCCTTGGACAACTCCCTCTGGTCTGTGGAGAAAATATTCCCTTTTCTTTCCTCTCACCATTCCTCTTATTATAATCTTGAGTTCTCCAGAGTTTTTGCAACTATCTTTGGATGTATTATGCAAATAAGTATGCTCCTATTCCCCAATAGCTCTGACTCCATATTACAATAGCCTTTTTCAGAGAACAAAAATACTAGGTTAGCATTTCCATGTCAGAAGGAACCAGCTGATTCTCCTCATGTGTCTTTCCTCTCAAAATCTTCCACGTTTCCTGCCAATTGCTTTTTCCAGCTCTCATTTCTACAAATAGTAACCAAGATTCGTATATGCTTTCCGAAAGTAAATCCCTTTTCCAGCCCCATAGTCAATCTAATCCTATGATCTGTAGGCTTTTATATTCTGCCTACCTGCAATGACTATATGAACATGGATGTATGGCTCAATGCTTCTGTTAAGTATTGCAGTTATGATCATTAAAATATATGTAATCTCTCTTATTTCTTTATATTATCTCTGAAAAAATATATTAGTAATAATTGAGTACAGATTATCAGAATTTGTTCAGTTTTGCTAAAAAAAAAAAACTAAGCAGGTGTGATAATCACCTGTGGAGCTTTTTGAGCAGTTCTGTGGGTGCTGTTGTAATAGATGGGGCTCAGGAATTGGTGTTTTAACAAGTCTTCAGGTGAGCCTGGTGCATCAGGTTACAAAATCTACATTTGGGAACCATGCCAGACAACACAATGGGTTGTAACCATGGAGACTGTGTTATCCATACTTCTTTTCCTAGTTCACTTTAGTAATTGCTCTGCTACAATTTAAAATTCGCTTCCAATCAAGAACAACAGTGTTATGTTCAGAAGTGTTAAAACGAGAATATTTATTTTTTTCTCAAGGCAATTTCCTTTCATGTAAAAAATGAATAAATAAGTATCGTTATAGTTACGCTTTAAAAAATTTGAACAGGTTTAACATTCATGTGTGGGTTTCTTTTCATTTTTTTTCCATTTTTGCTACCGTAGATTAGGTATCATATTAATCCATAATTTTGTTCATGACTGAATTAAATTGTTGTATTAACTTTGGAAGAATCAGTCAATGTTATCTCAAACCTCAGCATTAATACTAATTCTCATCCAAATGGACATGTATATGAACACTAGAGTAAAAAAGGTTAATTATAGTTTATGTCATTTTAGTAATATATATTAATACTAAAAGAGCAAATGTTAATCTAACTAAAAGTCAAATTTTAATCTAATCTAACATTTCCTCTTTAAAAACCTGAGCATCTGCCTGTTTTTAAGAATGTCAAGTTAGGGGTCAGCAGGTAGCATAATGGCTACAACACCATAGTCATGTATTATCCGACTGCAGTTCGAATCCTGGACCCAGTGGTTTGAAATTCATGTTGGGCATGTGTGTGTGAATGCTAAAAATCCTGAGAGGAGAATGAGGAGAAGAGATTGCTGCATGGCTATTTCCTTGGTAGGTGATTGCTCGCTTTCTGTCTCTGTCTCTCCAGCAAGCCTCTGCACCCTATAGCAAAAAATTTCTCTCTCTAAAAATAAAAAAGAATATAAATTTATTTAAATAATCATACCAAAACACATACTTATTTGAAATAGATGTACACATGTAAGGGTACATCAAAAGGTAGAAAATGGAAGCAAAGTGAGATACTATTCTGGTGAAAAAAATTCTAAACCCATCCAGAGTTTTTTTTATAATTTCAACTTTTTATGAACTTTGAGTCTTCTCATATATAGTTCCCTCACATATTTGTTTCTATGAAGAAATAGAAAAGCATTTTAACCTTTAATATGTTTAATTATTTTCTGAGATCCTGATGATAAGTGAATTAATTGAATGAATTTTCTCAATATTTTTTCCTTTTGTTTTCATTTCCTTAATTGCAGTTTGCTTCCTAAGTGATAACACACAGATGAAAAAAAAATTATCCTGTGTTTCTGTGAATAATTTTATTTCATGAATAAGTCCTAACCGAAAACTGGACAAATTATTAGAACATTTCTTTACCAAGTAGAGTACAAATGCTCTGAAGAGATGAAATGTCCAGAAATAGAGTCAGCATAAACAGAATTAGAGATAAAACTTAACATCTCAAACATTTGTACAGTGTAACCACATTTTATAAGAGAGAATGCTAAGTTACATACTTCAAGAGTGAATATTAATTTCAAGAAGTGCTATTGAAAGATATTTATTTTGGTGATGCTAAATGAGATTGTATTATCCCAAGGGAAGTCAGTGGGTCTGTCTAAGATCATTAGTATGTTCTAGCCACCATTTAAAAAGAAAAAGAAAAAGCGAAGCCCATTAGCAGGGCATGAGTAGTTTTGTCTGAGCAGCAGTGGTCTCGAATGCCTTGAAGATATTAGCCAAAGAGTGAAGGTCATAGGTGGGTCTTGCAATGTTTAGTTTTTTTCTCTTTACTTTCTGAGAGGTACTGGAAAGGGAAGCTTAATATTTCTGACAAAATTCTACCATGAGTTACCTCATTAATTTATCATAAATATACATTTGGACTGTAATTCAAGGTCACCTAATAAGAGGTATCGTTACTAGGAAAAATCAAGTGGAAGTGTACATGTGTACATGTGTTTACATGTTTGCAAAGTACTTAATACAAGTGTTGATGAAAAGTTAAACTACCAGGACTTAGTGAGGACTGGAATTGCTGATTCTGTGGGTGCTATCCAAGAGGAATATACCCCTAACATTTTGGAGAAGGGAAAATGAAGAGAAAATTTACATTACAAAACAGCAGCTAACTAACATCTCTCTACCTGCCTGTTTCCCTATTCTTTCTAATCTCTCATATTCATTCTTCTACTCTCTGCTTCTATAAGGTCATAGTTTCTGAAGTCCACATATGATTTAGAACATGAGATATTTTTCTTTCTGTATTTGGCTTATTTCACTTCACGTAATGTCCTTTCAGCTTGCCTATGTTACCTCAAAAAGGATTTTATTTTATTTTTTTAATGACTGAATAGTATTCCATTGTACATATGTGTATTTATATCATATTTTCTTGCTCATTTATTTGTTGGTGGGCACTTAGGTTGATTCCATATCTTGGCTATTGTGAGTAAAATGATGAAAAATGGTTGAGATGATGGGTCTATTGATTATCCTGACTTAATCATTCTACTAAAAATAATCATATTGTACCCCAAAAATATGTGCGTTGTTATATGTCCATTAAAAATAAAGAAACCAGCAAGTAGAGCTGGTAAATCTGGAAGACAACTGGCTACTGAGAAAGGGCCTCAAACCCCCATCCCACCAGGTTTGGGACTCGAACCACAGTCGGCTACATGAGAGTACAGCAACATAGTCATTACTATGGTAGACACTCTCTGGCTTTACCATATCTTAGTCTTTTCTCTGTCTTTTTATAAAAAAAAAAAAAAAAAAAAAACCTTGTGTGTTTAATTCATTAAAGATTGATTGAGCTATGGTGGATTTGTTCAAACTGATCAGCTCTTAATAGTTTATATATTACATAAATTACTATGTTCATTTTATCACCTGTAATTAGAAAGGTAACTTAAGGGAACCAGCAGTTAGCATAATGGCTATGTCGCTGGACTCCCACGTAGTCGACCGCGGTTCGCGTCTCGGACCCGGTGGCTTACAACTCACGCCAGGCGCGTGTGCGTGCGTGCCCAAGATCCCGAGAGGAGAATGGAGGAGAAGGGATTGCGGCATGACCATCCCCCCTGGGGGGTGATTTCTCGCTTTCTGTCTCTATGTCTCTCTCTGTCTGTCTGGCGAGCGCACGCGCCCTATAGGGAAAAACCTCTCCAAAAAAAAAAAAAAAAAGAAAGGTAGCTTAAGAGGAATGGCATGAAGTCATAGCAGAGGAACGTGTTCTTGATGGTTAGTGTGACTGAGCTTGGTAGTCTACTACGTCTGTCTCCATTTCAGACATATCTGCCCGGGAATCCTGGGGTTGTGTCATCCTCTCCAGTGGACAAAGTTTATGATCAACTGAGAAAGTATTACTTTTTAAGTTTCTCTTTTTTAATAGTTTTTACCCATGCCATCCTGCTTTTGTTAAGAAGCTCTTTGTGCCGAATGAATGTGACTGATAAACTCATTGATTAACTGTATCAATATGTTCATTTTTTATCAGGATGAGAATTTTAGCATTTGCATTTACTTTTCTATATCATCCTACTAGATAAGAGAAAATAAATATAATCCATTACTATATATAACACATACTGCAATATTTGGCATACTATATTACTTAGTACATATTTAAGAACTTCAAAAATTATTTTTTGCTTGAAAGTCAAATTTCCATTTTCATATCAGGGTATTAACATAGCTTATTAGTTAACTGTGTGCAGATTGAAGTCAGATTGCTGGAGTTTGAATCTACTTACTCTTAGTTCTATAACTTTGGGCAAATTGCTTTACATTCCCTAAGGCTTATTTTTCTCACCTGTAAAATAAGACTGATAACAGTATCTACTGTAGATCCCTTGTAGGATTATTTATGGAAAGCTTTGTAAAATATCTGGCACAGAGAAAATGCTCAGCATATTTTAGCTATTAATATTATTTAATGTGAATTCTTTTTACAGATGATGAATCTCATTTATTACATGTTTATTTTCCCAATAGGTATTCTTAACCTCAGATTTTTCGAATACCTTCCTTTTCTTTCCCACTCCTACTACCACAAATAACTATCCATAAAAAGCAACTTAACACCCAGCACAGTCGCATGGGCCTTTGGGTGCTCTGCTTTACTGGAGTCACATAGGAGGTCCAGGTTTGAATCCCAGGTCAATCTGAATGGGCCTTGTGCACTTGTGTGTGCCTGTGATCCTAGTTAACTGGAGGATGGAAGACGACCATGGTAGGTTAAAACTTTGTCGGGTGTACCTGTATCTCTTTCAAAAAAGCAAAACAAAACAAAACAAAACCTGAAAAACCTTAAAAATAGCAAATTATAAAGTAACTTGTTTAGAAATATTGATAAAAATGAATTCAAATAGCTTCAACAAAAGCTATTTGAAATCAAGACAGGTTAATATTAAAGTGGTAAAATGCTGAGCTGAAATTCATCTTAACAAACGCTTATTAAGAGCCAACTAGATGTTTACCAGTGTACTAGGAAAAGAAAGAAATCATTACATTTATTGATTGCCTACTCTAAACACCCTTGTGCTGAAAACAACATACATCATCTTGGTTAAGTCCTCACCATTATGCTGTGGAGTAGGCAATCCTATTTATGTAATAATCCAACGTTAATGCATGCTTTCCCCACTAAACCTCATTGCTAGGTACTGTGAAGAATAAATGTAGTGAAAGAAGGGAAGGCTTAAGTTGTCCAATAAGCAGCGGATGGTAGCACTAAGCCAATAGTTTTCAAACATGGGACTTGAGCAGTGGAACTCCCTAGTAAAATAATTGTCCAATAGGGACCAGCAGTGGACATAATGACTATGTTGTTGGACTTCCATGTAGTCGACCGTGGTTCGAGTCCTGGACCTGGTGGCTTAAACTCATGCCAGGCACGTGTGAGTGTGTTCCCAAGATCCTAAGAGGAGAATGGAGGAGAAGGGATTATGGTGTTACCATCTCCCTGGGGGGGGGATTAGTTCTCACTTTCTGTCTCTTTGTCTCTCTCTGGTAAGTGCACACAGCCTATAGCAAAAACCCCTCCAAAATAATAATAATAATAATAATAATAATAATAAATAGTCCAATATGTAAAGCAGGCAGTAAATGGTGCTCTGGTTGAAGAGGGAGTAATGGTTCTGAAAGTATCTGCCGTCTCCTTTTCCTTCTTCACTTGCCAATTGAGCAGCCCCTCATTAATGTCAGTACCAACTCCTGAAGATTCAGAGACTGGTTTTAAAACAATCCTCTCCAGTTACAGACTTACAGTAACCAGAGTCCAAGAGATATTAAATAAGGGGGTGCCCATTTTCTCATTAATCATAGTTTTCCAGAGAATTAGATTTGGTAGTAAAGGAATTTTAATTCCAGTTTGAGTCTAAAGCCTATTTCATAGCAGAAAGTAATTGTGTTGGCCAAAACTTCTTAGATAAGGCATGCATGACATTTATATATCGAGCACCTTCTATTTAGATGAAGGAATGTATTTGCAACTTTACTTCACGAATCATATAAACTGTTAGACATCATAGTATCAATGTGCCATTTGGAATGGGAACAGGACTGACAGGGTCTGCACAACCTCAATGAGATGACAGGATCAGACAGTAATTAGTCAGAAGGGACTCATCTGCAGAAATTTGAAGAGATGTTGCCATGCATGGTAAGAGTATTTGTTATATGCAGGAATCCTGAGAGCAAAGTTGATATATTGAGTATAATGGGTGCTAGGTTTCTCAGTGTTGAAGAAGGGACATAACGAATATATAAAGGGAGCACGGTAAACTCTGCGAAATTAGAGGTACAGATGTGAGTTCACATTTATAACAATATTTACACGCACACATAATCTACTATAAGAATTTAGATGACATTATTTATGTTTATTTGTGTATGTGGCTAGTGTAGAAAAACTATTGAGTGTGTTTTGCTTAAAGGACCTACAAACAATTTCATGACAATATTACTGAGCACGTCTACCATTCTAAGTACCTGTTCTCCATTAAAGAGAAACAGAGCTCCTCGAAGAAATACTAACTTCAAGTCTGGCTTAGGCATGCGTCTGGAAAAATCTTGTCAGACCAAAAAGTTGGAAAGTGCTCAGAAAATGATAGGAAGATGTTAAAACAGCACAGAGTTAAGGAGGTTTCTACCGGCCACATCTGGGAAAATATGATAGTAATAAATTAGAATTTATTGGGTAAAAGAGGAACACCAAGTCCATAGTAATCTAAACAAACAAACAAACAAACAAACAAAAATAAAACAAGGAAAAAGGTAAAGCTTTTCCTTCCAGAAGAATGTTAACTAAAAATATAGAGAAAAAGTTTAGAACTAGAAAATCACCTTTTGGCAATCGTTATAGTAACAATTGTTTCAGGCACACAGTTTTAATTAAGAATTATTTAATTTATTTATTTTAATTTGACTAGAGAGGTAAAGAGTGAAAGAAAGAGAAAGCAAGAGAGATGGAGAAAGAAAGAATGCAAGTCTCCAGGTTCGGGACCCGAACTGCAATTGGCCAAATGGGAGTCCAGCATCCTTAAACACCATGCGACCTGCTAGTCCCCAGGGACTCATTATTAATGAATACTAATGCTATTAGGTAAAATATATATATATTGATGAGAAAGAAGATGTTTACATAGTTTCAATGTAACTCCATGGACTATTTACAAATTTTACCACTGATTAGATAATACTAAAAATAATTAATAAATATTTATGCATTAATTTACAGTGGCAAATCATGGGAGATACCATCTTAACCCAGTTACAGAAGTTAGCATCACTGGCAATGAGACTAGCCAACATTTTGTGTCATCTGACATCATGTCCTGAGAAGAACAGAAAATTGTTTCTCTATTGTGCCTGTCAAAAATGCACAGCCTAAATCTAATAATGAGGAAACAAACCATCTTGAACTGACAAGTATTCCGCAAAATATTGTTTTTTTAGCAGTATTACCTCATTCTTCCTCCTCATTCTAAAATGCTGCAAACTTTACCAAGCCTACTAGTGTTCATGTGATTATATTTTTTGTTCCTTTGGTTCTGAAAGTATATGCATTTATCCCCATCAAGGTAATTGGGCTAATGGGAATCTCGCTATTTTTTTTTTTTTTACATAGTTCTGCCTGATAGTATCACGTAACTATTACCTATTTCAGATTATACTCAGTGAAATTCTGAATGTCTCTCATGCCTTTTTTCATTTAGGCACCACGTCTAGTAGGGTGGTTATATTTCCTGAGCATAATCTTTCTTGTTTTCATGCCTTTATTAACTCCATCCATTTAGTCTACAAAGGTTTTCCCTTCTCTCTTAGGTGATCTCATACCTATTTTTCAAGACCCACTTCTATAGAAATTGGCAAGGTGGTCTGCTTCCCTTGAAGAGAGAGTAGATTTTTAGAACCCAAGATCAGAGCGTTGGATGTGCTCATGAGTCTGCCATGACATTGTTTCTAGGTCCTTTTGGCAGTACATCATCAATATTTTTTTTCTACATCAATCACATACTCTCTCAAATAAGAGAAGACTTGTCTCTTGTGTCTCTGAAATTTGCTTGTAAATAATAGAAAAGCACAATGTTCTGGATTTCCCTTTCTTATTGACCTGTATTCCAACACTAGTGCACGTCTTTAAGATCAGACTACATGAGAATTCAACTTTGCATACCCTATAGCACCTGATACTATTTAGATTGAACGAGTATAGGGACCAGCAGTTAGCGTAATTATTATGTCGCTGGACTCCCATGTAGTCAACCGTGGTTCGCGTCCTGGACCTGGTGGCTTAAAACTCACACCGGGCGCGTGTGCGTGCATGCCCAAGATCCCGAGAGGAGAATGGAGGAGAAGGGATTGCGGCGTGGCCATCCCCCCTGGGGGGTGATTTCTCGCTTTCTGTCTCTCTGTCTCTCTCTGTCTCTCTCTGTCTGGCGAGCGCACACACCCTATAGCAAAAACCTTTCAGGAAAAAAAAAAAAAAGAAAGAGTATAAACCCATTGAACTGCTGTAAGGTCATTAGACTTTGTTGAATAATGGCAGTAACTTGTTTTCTGTGAATTGACTATTATTTTTAAGCTCTAAAGGAAATATACATAAAAATATACTGGAATATTTGGCACCTAGACTATATGAAAATGAAACTATTCTACATGCTAATTTTTGTGATGTTGCTTCCTAATACAAAAATCCTTCACTACATATTCTGTTGATAGCAGTGAGTTTGAGCACCAAAAGCTGAGTGTGTGACACATGGCAAGTGTTTGGTAAGAAGCGTGTAGAATACGTGTCTCAATTAATAGTAGCTCAGAGAAGTGCATAATCCTGAGAAATGCCTACATACACACACACATAAACCCTCAAGGTTCCAAAATTGCTCTGAATTAAAAGATTTAACATGCATTGCTTCACGAGTCTGGTGAGGAAATATCTCTATTAATTAGTTCTCCCGAGTACTGTTAAGAATCCAGAATCTTGGAAATAATTTTCCCCTCTACATTAGCTGTAGATTTTCTGAACTGCAAAGAACAATATGATGGAAAGAATGTTCTTATCACCTAGTTTATGAAAAGGAAACATACTTTATTTAATTTCTATATATACATGGAAACATCGTTGCTTTTATAAAGATTGAAATTTTCTTTTATTCAAACATTTTCTTAAAAGTAACACATCAAATCAACTTGATTAATTACACATTACTCCAAGAATTGTAGCTATATTTTGAAAAAGAAAAAAAAATAGTTTAACCACATTTGACCTCCTTTTATTTTTGCCTACAACTGAATATTTGCCATTTACTCATATTTTTCTAGGGTATAAATAATACCTAAGTGTGTGATTTTGAAGCTATGTTCGAAAAGAATAATTTCATTTGAGATATATTTCTGAAAAAAAAGGAAAGAAAAGAAAGTGTATAGGTCATTGTGTACAACACAACAGGAGAACATTTGATTTACGGCATACATCTCTCTGGATTATTTTACACAGTGGAAAATGTACTATAGTGTCTGTTTAGCTCTCTTGATTATTTCATGCAATAAAAGGGGTATTTTTCTTTTGGTACAAAACTGACAAGCTATGGGTAACAACCTCACCAAGGAAAATAAGGTGCTATTTCTATTTACTCTGAAGAGGACAGTATTGAAGAATACTTGTTTTTGTAGTAGAGTTGCTGTGACAGCCTAGATCGTTGTGACTATGTACAATATCTTTTTGGTGTTCAATAAAGGAGAAATGAAGAAATAAAATTGTCATTTTCTTGGAGTTCTATCTAAGCTTTCATTCCCATTGCCAATATAAAGTGTGTTTGTTGGGAGCAATCTTTGATTGGAATGAGACGCTTGGTCCAGTCATAGAAAGATGGATGGCTTAAAGAGTGTTTGCTTCACCAGCTCTCAGAACACCAGTAACACGTATTCCTGCTCGTCTTTTGCTGAAGCTTCAAAAAGACTTCCTTGTGGCAGTGTAGACTACTATTCCATTGAAAACTTTTAACAAGATCACAATTGGATCAGCATGCATCAGAATTTGCATCCAGAATCCTTTTATTTTCCAGTTATAGAAAACAACCATCAGTGCAGAATAGCAGGACGATCTGATAATCATAGTAACACAAAGGGAGAAGATGCTGGCTGGTCAGCGTTTAGTTATGTTTTATGTCTGGAATTTTGACATGCAACGTGGCTATCCCTTTGGTGGAAGAAGTGAGAATACATTCTCTTTTATTATTATTATTATTATTATTATTATTATTTTAGAAAGAAATTTTTGCTATAGGGCATATGCGCTCATTGGAGAGACAGAGAGACAGAAAGTGAGAAATCACCCCTCCAGGAAGGATGGCCATGCCTTAATCCCTTATCTTCCATTCTCCTCTTGGAATTTTGGACACACATGCATGCACATTCAGTATGAGTTTGAAGCTGCCAATTCTGGGACTTGAACCGCTGTCCACCATCTGCTGGTCCTTAGAATACATTCTTTTCATGAATATTAGGGGACTTTGAATGATTGGAGGAAAATGGAATTAAAATACAAGTGTATTTTGCAGCAAAAATATTGTGAAATCCATGAAATTTTTTCATAACTCACATTTTCCATGAAGTTTTTTGAAGATTCCCCACGTGTTTCATCGACCTATTTGTTGCAACTCTTTCAGCCTTTCAATTCTTTTTCTCCTCATGTCTTTATTTTTTAGAGTGACACTCTTCTGGGGAAACCTTCAAGAGATCCCTGTCTCTTATCAGATAAAGCCTGATGTACCATCTTGTCTGTCACATGGTCCTCTGCATCTCATAGTCCTTTACGATTTGGTTTCTATCACGCTTTTTACCCTCACCCCTTATTGTAAGAGGCTTAAAATCAAGCCATAGCAAGTTACTCAGAATTTCCAGGACAGACCTTATTTGTGATCCTTCTCATGTTTATGCATGCTAGTCTCTCTTCTTGGATTGCCTATTTTCAACTTTGTGCTCTTGAAAAATTTCTATTCATCTTTAAATATATAGTTTTAGTGTCACTCTTAATATTACCTTCCCTTCTCTATCCAGAATTAATTTCTTATGTATATTTCCATTATTGTAATTATTGGTTTATTATTTTATCCATCTTTCTTCTCCTGTGTAATTCTGAGATCAGGAATTGTTTCTTACTGATTTTTGAATCCGATGCACAGTACCTAAGAATGCTTTGTGGCACATGCTAGATGCTCACTAAATGTGACTCAATTGCAAAGTGTGGAACATTTCACCACATTTCTGTGGTGGCTATGTCTCTCTGAGTTAGTAAGCTATACTAGAAGTCTAATTTAGTATAAATTTATACAATTTAATTATCTTTCACTTTTGATCTCGTAATTTTTATCATCTCCTTTCATTTTTCTCCTATATTAACTACATTGCTTTCATAACAATGTCTCCCTAGCCAGAACTCAGATGTTTTACAATATGCCCTACTAAACAAACCCAAACTCCAGGAAGCAATGTTAAAAGAGCCTTAGCTGGGACCAGCAGTTAGCTTCGTGGCTTTGTCACTAGACTCCCATGTAGTCGACCGTGGTTTGAGTCTCACACCCAGTGGCTTAAACTCATGCCAGGTGCGTGTGCTTGCGTGCCCAAGATCTTGAGAGGAGAATGGAGGACAAGAGATTGTGGCTTGCGGCGTGGCCATGCCTTTTGTGGGGGGGTTGATTTCTTGCTTTCTGTCTCTCTCTTTCTTTCTGGTGAGGACACATGCCCTATAGCAAAAACCTCTCCAAGAAAAAAAAAAAAAAAAATATATATATATATATATATATATATATATATATACACATATGTATGTACATATGTATATATATATATATTTAGTCAAGAAGTAAACTATCTGAGTCACTGTGAGCTGGTATTTTCTTACAAAGGAAGTACTGTAGTGACCATTTTTCTATATATTATTTTCAGCATTAATCCAATTTCAGGGTCTTTTGTTTCTTCCGAAAAGAAATACAAAATATTCTTCCCATTGCCACAATGTGTCAGAACACTAAGGCAACTAGCTAGAAAACTAGAGGATACAGAGCAGAAAGGAAAAGAAACCGTAGGCCACCCAACTGTGAAGGGAAGCCATTTCCTGATAATAGGTAACTACTAGTTGTTAGCTTCTGGCAGATTATATAAAGATACTTCTCTTTAATGCAATTGATCTAAAATGTATTTAAAGTAGGCTTCATTCAAATTTCTAGGCCAAGACTTAGTATTTTCCTAAATAATAAGGGCCTGGTTTAAGTAATCAACATTCTATCCCCCAAAAAAAACCCTCAAAAGTCATATATGATAATATATGACATATAGAAAAAAAGATAATCAGAATGAAAAGTCGGACAAGTAAAGAGCACGGACAATGTGTATCTTTCAAGGCTTTCACCAAACCTAAGTTCCAAATTATAAATTTACATCAGAATTATTCTGTATAAACTGCCCAGTCTGCTACATATACATCATATGCT
The DNA here is from genome assembly GCA_026018925.1 of Tupaia tana. Lineage (NCBI taxonomy): Eukaryota > Metazoa > Chordata > Mammalia > Scandentia > Tupaiidae > Tupaia > Tupaia tana. The sequence goes on along the minus strand of JAKSZU010000002.1, from coordinate 46,289,970 downwards.
TGTGTTAAACATAGTATGAGTTCAAGGCATTTTCAGGTTTATATGATGGTTTTACTGTTAGAAAATTTCCTCATCTACGTTCTAACAAGTTTTGCATTTAGTGCGCATGCTCACTGGAGAAGACACAAAACAAATTATAATGTGAGAACATGAAAAAATAAAGAGTATACCTCAAAATTAATAAAAACAAACAAACCAAAACATTCAGCTTAGAGATTTGATTATAGGGGATGCACATTGACTTAGTTCCATGTGGTCTGAAAGTGTTCCTATAATTAATATCTATCCTATTGAACTTGAGCCACTAACAAAGGGTTTACCTGTTTCAGGAAACATAAGCAAAACAAAAACTCCAAAACAGGATTCTGTAACTCCTGTAATTAAAGAAGTTAAAACCAAATCCCTAAATGGTAAACCTTAAGTATCTATCTTTTAAAAATAGTATTTATAAAAGTCTTTTCTGTAGAGTATATCCTGTTAGAATAAATTCTCAGCTAAAATAAAAAAGATCAAATTTTTTGGAAAAATATGCTATAACTACATGCAAATTATTTTAGTTTTGCTTGTGGAATCTAAAAAAGTAAGCCTAATTCCTCATTCAAAAAGTCACTTAATAAAGACATTGTTTTCTGTCATTTGTTTTTCTTATAAAAGCAGTTTTGCTTTCTTGAATTTTCTTGTGAAATACTTTCCAAGATTTTCATTTTAACGCACTCTCCTGAAAACTCCAGTTAGTCCTTTTGCCTCTTTAATATGTTGATTATTTTCAGTGGTCTGAATTATCACGTTTTTCCTGAGTGGCTCTAAAATAAAAATAGAAAGCACTTGCCCATTTTTTATTATTTTAATGATATAAATTATTTAAGAAGTATGGAACTCTGGACAAGTTCTAGTTTTACATCTCTATGTATGCCCTAATTCACATACTCTCTTTTCCCAACCCCTGGATCGCTTTCGTTGTTTTATAGTCTAAGCACAGAGGTACACTTGGAGAAGCATTTGGATGAAAAGTGGCAAGAAATAAGTGGAAATATATGGAGCAGTCCCATCCCAGGACACCCATATAAAATTCTGGAGTGTAACCTTTGGAAAACCCTGGTGACCTCGTGAATTGACCAGAGACATCCAAGAAGTAGGTTATATTGTGTACATTCCGAATTCAAAAGATAGATCCGTCTTCTGTTGTGACACATTGGCCTTTGTTCCAGTGTCTGTGTTATCATGAATTCTGGAGTTTGATGAGGTGAGACTCTTTAATTTAATTCTGAGTACAGTACATTGGATCCTAATGAGCTGGGTTTTCCCTATTGCCTAATTCACTTTGTCTATAGTTAGGTGCTTAGGGAGGCCACTAGAAGTCCATTAGAGGGAGTGCTAAAAAACGGGTCCCATGTGACCTGAGAGAACTAATGCACCTCACTGGTGGAGTTAGAGCTAAATTCCTGGCTTACTGAAAGAAAATGATAAAAGGACCAATAACTGTTTATTTATTATTAAATTTTAAAAGCTCAAGTTCAGCTGTTTTTTAAAAACCAAATAATGATATCTATATAAATGAAATAATAGTTCCACCCATTTGCCTTTCATCACACCAAATATGCTTGCATAGATTCTCACCAAATTTGGAGGTTAGCTGTAGTGTGATCTAACTTAGAATATAGCTGTTTAGCGTATTCAATATTCACATGAGGTTAGTAGGGCGGCACATTTTCCATAGTGGTTGACATACGAATCACAGTTTCTACTAGTTCAGTACTAGCTATGTCATCATTTCTTTCATTATCATTGTCTCTGTCTGTTTTATGGGCTACTAGGTCAACCTGGACTCTATTCATTTACTAACTACACATCCTTCACCCTCTTTTTTGTGAAGCTTTTCTATTTGGGGAAAATATGTAAGTAAATACCTTATTCGAAGTTTATAAAATAATTGTCACCTTCATTTATATTTTCGGAGGAAGGAAGGGGGTCTCTCAATATAAGGTTAGTTTGAAAGGAAGTGCAGAGAACAATACTCTTTTAACTCTTACTCCTTATAGTCTATAATCTTCATAGCCACACATGTGTGTATTGAGTACTTGTCAGAAAGAAATTTTGATTTTAGTTTGTTTCTTTTTGTCATGTTGTGGAAAACAAATTTATTGCTCAGATTTGCAGCACAGTGGTTGTATACATTTTGCTCCTATATGTTAACTTTCATCTCATAGTGGCATAGAAGCATGAGGCGACATTAATGTTGCTGATGAAGAATTATCTATAAATTTATTAACATCTTGAATTCGGTGTAACCATAGAATAAAAGGCTCTATCTACATCACCAGGTTGTTTCAAGACATTACATCTAGAAATAATTGTTTATTTTGTGTTAGAACATACAAAATCTAATAGGATTCTCTAAGCTGCCCCCCCCCCAGACTTTTTTGTGTGTGTGTGTGCCAGAGGACATGTGTGCTCACAGGAGAAAAATAGAGTATCAGAAAGAGAGAGAAAGCAAGAAAACAGTCCTGAGTGCCATAGGCATGCCACAAACCCCTTTCCATTTCTTCCTTCTTTTGAGATTTAGAACACACATGCATGTAGACATTCCTGGCATGCTACTCAAGCCACTGGACCTGGAATTCGAACTATGAGATTGGCCATGTGGATCGAGCCTCCTTAAACAGGTCATATGCTAGCCCTTCAGACTTCTTTTTCTTTACAAAATATGCTTGTCTTTTACTAGTCTCAGTTTTCCTTCCGCCGCAAATTTTTCAGAACTAACAGTATTTATAAAACCTGATCTAATTTCTGCAAGATGGCAGCATCTGTTGCTGTTTTATTTTGTGCGTGTGTGTGTGTGTGCGTGTGTTTAACAGTTGTGTTTCTGTCTTCCTTTCCACATGGCTAGCAAATATTTGTTCCCCCTCTCCCTTAATTTTAGAAGTACTTACTTTTTAAACTACTTACTTTTTAAAAGAATTACTTATTTAATTTTATTTATTATCATTATTATAATTATTTTAATTTGATATAGGGCATGTGCACTGATGAGAGAGAGAGAAAGAGGGAGAGAACGAGAAAGCAAGCATCCAGATCCGAAACTCAATTCATGGTCAGCCACATGGGAGTCCAGCATCTTAACCACAGCGCCACTTGCTGAGCCCCGAACTGAACTACTTATAATGGGCTTTATAATTAACTGTCATTTTTCTTGTTGTAGTAATAATTCATTCAAAATAATTTCATAATATTTTAAAATTACAATGATTTTTAAAATAATTCTAGCAGCCCATTACCTAGAAAATCTACCACCAATTCCTAAAACATCATAAAAGAATCATAACCACTCAGTTTCATAAAAATAATTATAAGTTCATAAAGTCTATAGAACATAAATAGGGAGCAATTGAGAATAAGGAAACTGATGGAATGGAAATGATATGCAACAACTAGTTATAATTAAGAGATATTTTAAAAACAGCTGATTAGGTAAGAGATCTTTACATCTGAGAGTAGAAGCCATCGCATTTATGAACATTCTCATCAACTAAAAGTGGAAAGGCCATTATAGCAATGAGGAAGGAACACATTTATGGACATAATTAAGGATCAGTATGTAAAAGACAGAAATGGTTAAGGGTAATTGAATTGATACCAGGCATTCGATCCAAAGATTCTTATCCCTGAAGTAAATGCTCTCTCTGAACTGTCTACAGTTGCAGCAGTATACTCATAAATTAATTTGTTGTGAATATATATTATATATATTTGCTTATTTCAAAGTGAGTCCTTTTGTATCTTTTTACTATTTGGTTACCTGATTTTTTATTTCAGCGATTTCTTTTTAGATATTTTTTTCTGGCATACCTATAAAAAAGCACAGCATGGGAACCAGCAGTTAGCGTAATGGCTATGTCGCTGGACTCCCACGTAGTCGACCGCGGTTCGCGTCTCGGACCCGGTGACTTACAACTCACGCCGGGCGCGTGTGCGTGCGTGCCCAAGATCCCGAGAGGAGAATGGAGGAGAAGGGATTGCGGCGTGACCATCCCCCCTGGGGGGTGATTTCTCGCTTTCTGTCTCTATGTCTCTCTCTGCCTGTCTGGCGAGCGCACGCGCCCTATAGCGAAAAACCTCTCAAAAAAAAAAAAAAAAAAAAAGCACAGCATGCTAAATTTAGATTCTCAAAGCTATTCTTATCCATCTGTTTGTTTTTAAATTGTAGACTTTTAAGATACTGAAGCTAATTTCTAACATTTTATAATGCGATTTTCTAATTAAACTTCTCGTTACCTCGGTGTACTGCATATGTTTGTATAGGGTATTACCAAGGTTTTCAAATTCATTGTCTCACTTGATCTTCACCAGATCCCTTCGGGTAAGCAGAACAGGTGTTTTTTTCATTGTTTGATACAAAAATAAGGTACAAAGAAAATGTTTTTCCTGAGAATTCACAACAAATTATCTATTGGCAGAGCTCTAATTAGAATCTATGTCTTCTGTTTTTTTCAGTATCCTTAGCATACTATTGTTCTGTCAAAAATCTTTCATGCTTCATTAGTTTCAAACATTTATCTTATTCCAAATAATTTACAGAAAACTTAGTATGTGGACACACATTCTACTATAAAAGACTTATAATAAGTATTTTTCACTTTGGTATTGAAATTAATTTTCTTAAAATATCTCAGAATCCCATTATTTCTGTTAGGGGCACAGTGCTATGTTTAGTTTTTATCAAGTTATCTTCTCAATGTATAAACTTCAAAAAAGTAGGACTTTTAAGATTTTTTTAGTGCCTCATACAATTTTATAGTACCTCATACTGTTATTTGTGACCTCTAACTCATGGAAAAGTATCTTCTATTGTAGTTTATTTCATATTTATTTTACTTTGAACTCGTATAAAATGCTTGAAGAACTCACAATAAAGAACGCATAAACTATGAACAATAAAACCCAACTCTAAACAGGAAACACCAGTTATAGGGATGAGGAAAATAGTATCAAGAGCAACACTTAGCCTTTATTATGAATATAACACTGTGCTAACACTTCCTGTGAGAGACTGCATATTTGCTGTGGCTATGAACTAAATTCCCTTCTAGCAGGTAAAACTAAGACAGCTAGAAGAAGAAAGAGAGGGAAAGGAGAGAATTAAGGAAGGGAAGAAGAGAGAGAGAAAAAGAAAAGAATAAAAATGATGATGTTATCTATATGACCTTACCCAGTATCATATTTACAAGGTACCAGCTTACCATGTTTGAGAGTTCATATTCATTTACTTACGTTATTTTCATAGTAGCTCCATTGTGTAAGTTCGATCAGTGACTTTATTTCATATAAGAGGAAATAAGCAGAGAATAAAGTACCTTGGCCTGGAATACACAGTGGTAAGTATTGCTACTGAAATTCCTACCCATGAATCCAGCTCTAGGAAGTGAAGTAATAACTATTTATTTAGTTGTGCTATCTCTGCATTAGAAAATTCTCTTTATCAGAAAGTAGAAAACCACAGAGAAAGAAAAACAAAACAAAATATATATTGACAATAGTTTTGAGACCAGAGCCAGATGCAGTCTTGGTTTCCTGCCTCTTGAATGGGAAAATCTTATTGTCCACCATTGGTATTTCATATAGACTGGGATTAATTTTGATGTTTTAACATTGCTTCTTAACAAATGTAGAAAAACCTTAAGGAGGAGTTAGGCATCATTGCACCATGCCAGCATGTATCGCCTCTAACTCTAAGCTTGTTTTCTATTGGATAATTTCTCCTTCACAAGACATTGGTAGGCTATGTGTTGACATTCTTGTTGCTCACATGAGGCAGCTAACCAAGATGGCCTTAACATTCCTCTTGGCTTAACTGAACTTTAGATGGATTTCTTCCTAATTGTAGACCCTTGACCTTCTTTTACTTGCAGCATTCTATTTAGAAAACTTACCATTATAAATTCCTTCTATGCTCATTTAGTATGTAAATCTTCAATACCCAGGGGATCTCTTTCTCAAGGACCTGGGAGCCATCCCTCTGATACATAATCTTCAAGAAAGATAGCACACCTATTTCTCAGTATCTGTGGCAGTATAGGAGCCTAACTTCCATAAGCACCAATTAGCTTATTTCTTCCATAAGGAAGAAAAGAGAGAGGAGAGAGGCAGTGCTCCAGCAGGTCTCAATGCCATGCTCCTCCCACAGCCTACAGCCAGCAGAGATCACAGGCAAGTGCAAGCCTGGTCTCCTCACGGTGGTCTCTGTTCTTGAATTAGGAAGTTCCTATGTGGAATTGTCTTGCAGAACATCCCATTTTTCTGTTGTGCTACTGTCTGGTCCACTAATGTTTAGAATTAAAAAAAAAATGCCAGAAAGCATGTGTGCTCAACAGAGAGAGACAGAGAGGGAGAAAGCAGCCCCCTAATGACACATGGTCATGCCACAATCACTTCTGCTACATTTTTCCATTCTGTTGGGATTTGGGGCATGCACACACACCCACACACATGCCCGATTGCCAATGTGTTTTTCAAACTCTGGGGTCCAGGATTTGAAACACACAGTAGGTTATGTGAGAGCCAGCTCCCTTAATCACTAGGCCATGGGGCTGGCTGTAGAATTTCTTTAAATGACGACATGCAAGCATAGAAGAGTTATTGAAATTACAAAAACTTACCTTCTAATCTTTCTAAACATGATCCAGATATATTAGTTTGAAAAAAAAGGCAACAGCTAAAGAGGAAGTCAATAATATATAATGTCATCATAAAAAACATAACGATATATGTTTTATGCCAGCAGTTGGCAAACCTTTTCTATAATGGGCTAAACAGTAAATATTTTGGGTTTTATAGGCCATGCGGTCTCATGTAACTAAACTCGGTCTTTGGAGTGGAAAAGCAAGCATGTACAATTCATAAACAAATGAGCTAGGCTATGTTCCCGTAAAACTTTATTTATGAGCACTGTATTTTGAATTTCCTATGATTGTCATTTGTCATGGCCTTAGATTATTTTCAACTACTTAAAAATGCAGAGAAACAGCTTTAGCTTACGGGCTATACAAAACCAGCTCAGATTTGGTTGGTGAGCAGCAGTTTTCTGACTGCTATTCTATGCAATGCAATTCATTGAAAATTTCAGCTAAATGAAATGAGGTTCTCCAAGTTAGAACCTTTCCAGCAGTTTCAGTCCACTGTTTAAATTTAGGAAATAATCTCAAATATTTAAATTTAGAATTTTAAATATCAAGTGTCTAAAAGAAATGAAAATCGCATTGAAAAAAACAAATGAGAGAGAACCTCCAACCATATGAGTGATCTGTTGTAATTAAGAAAGGAGAAGAACAATGATATTTTTTATCAAGTGTAGCAGGAATCAATACATGTGTGACTAAATTTAAAATTGTCTGCCTATATAAAGCCATACTGTTAAATATGATAATTATCTAACTTATTCATGTAAATCTTTATTGCATTGATCTAAAGAATTCAGTTCTCCTTACTTCTCCATTTTACTCTGCACATATTGAAAATTTATTACTTAATTTCCTTCTATACCAGAAGACAAGATAATCTTAGAATTTCATTGTAACTATCTTTCATAAACAAGAAAAAAAAATGGCATTGCAACATACTAATGAAACCTAAGTTAATTATATGCTTTGTGCTATATGTTATGTGCAGTAGTGGGTTAGGATTATAATACTTGTAGCAAGTATTTTTATTTCATCTGTCAGGACAAATTTAACAAAAGTGACAATAATAATGTTATTTTGAACTTTAGAAAAGATGTGCGTTAATTTTAAGAGTTCATTTGGACATCAGTATTGTGTATTATATTAACTAACATGAAAGATTTATTCTCAATGGAATAAGGAAGTATAACATGAATTTCATGTTATATGATATTGATAAACCATTTAAGTACAAAAGTGGAAAGGATTCAACATAGTTGGAGTATAGGAACAATTTGCTTACTGAGTTATAAATGGTGGTGGGGGATGTGGGGCAGTCCACTAACATCCTCTTGGGCAAATAAATGTTACATTGTAGGAGCTGAGACTGGTTCCCATAAAAATGCATTAAAATTTCAGTGCCTGCTTGGGACATGTTTGAATCTGCCCTGCAATATTTCAGGAGGTCATAAAAAGAAACTTCAAAATATGATATAGAAAGCAACATATAATCAAAATAAGTTCAGGGTACCAGTCTTCAAAATAAAGATGAATAAGGATGAGGATCAAAACTGAAAATTATCTTTCAGCTTTCTCCAGAAGGAAATTGGTTTTATCATATTTGTACTTAAATTCATGTTTAATTTTAAGATAATTTTCAGTAGGGAGAGAATAAAATTTCTAGTAAGTGCTCGGGGTAAAATTTATCATTAAATAACTGTAGCTCATTTTTATCTACTTAATCTTTGTACAAAAGCGTTTAAGAGATCCCACATTGACAAATGCAGTTCAAATCCTGGCACTGGTGCCTTGAAGAACCTGCCTCTGACAGTTAAAGAGAGAGAGAGAGAGAGACTGTGAGCAAAAATATGACCTTAGGGGCTGAGAGATAGCATAGTGGTTAAAGTGCTGGACTCACACATGGTTGACACAGTTCAAGTCGTGTACCTGTTGGCCAGAAACTCCCAATGTGTGTGTGTGTGTGCGTGTGTTTGTGTGTGTGTGTGCATGTGTGCCCAAAGCTCCAACAGGAAAATAGAAGAGAAGGGATTGCAGTGTGGCCATCTGCCCTGGGGGGTGATTTCTTGCTTTATGTCTGTCTTTCTAGCAAGTGCATGCATACTATAACAAAAATATTTAAAGAAAAATAAACATGGCCATATATATCTATGTGTGTGCCTATAAATAATATACATATAGCCATACATATATTACACATACATATATAAATATATGTGTATGTACAGAAAATCTATATATTGTATACATACATGTTTCTTGGAATGGACAGAAACATGGCATCATTTTTTAACTTGTCTTTAAAATAGATAATTACAAGATAAATGAAGTAAAGGTGTGTAGAAAAGATTTGACTTTATATTCCACTTTGAAATTTGATTTTTGTTTCTTATATTTTTGGGGGAGGGATTTTATTTATTTATTTATTTTACATTCATACATTGAACATCATCACAGCATACAAAATGTGATTTCTCATCCAGAATACACTGTATAGTGGCTTAATCATACATGCTATCATCAACAAATAGTTTTCCATTTCTTGTTTTATATATATATATATATTTTTTTTTTTCCTCCCTATTTCTCACCCTCTGACATTTCCCACCCTCCTCCCACCCTGTGTCTGGTATCTACAGTTGCTTTCCATTTCTTTTTTTCTCCACATTTTTTTGATTCACAAAATATCTTAATTAATCTAACTACTTTCAGTAGCAAGTTCAGCTGATATATACATATCTGTGAACATGTTTGATTTTAATCATGAAACTCTATGAGTATAGTGACTATACTACAAAGTAGCACCTAGCAGAGGCTATATAGCTTACTATGGTCATTAAACAGGCATTTTTTTTATATATTTTTTTAATTCCAAGAAAGGCAGTTTTAGTTTCACTAAACCAAAATCAAAAAATGTTAAGAGAACTTTGCTTTATACTTAAAGTCAGGAAACAGTTTAGGATTCTGTTTGCATAATAGGTACATGGACCAATACACAGCCCAAGAGAAGACAAAACTCCTTAACACTGGAAAACAAAGCATAGAAGATCAGTAATGTTTTAGTTAAAAGTCATACAATTCTATTTCACTAGTTCAAACTCATGTACTTTATCTTCTGTTATGGTTTGATCTTTCCATTTAAATTCTGGAAGATGATGTTCAACTCTAGACTTGTCCTTACCATTAAGCTGGCTATTTTCTTAGTTATTTGAGAACTTTTATTTTTATGTGTCTGACTTTAGTTTTCCTGGGATAGCACTCTCTTCAGAACTTCTTGGAGAGCTGTCTGGCATTGGTCAATTCTTTTAGGTTTTATTTATCTGAGAGTGTTATTGCCTTCTCTTCCCATATGAAGGATAATCTTGCTGGATATAGTATTCTTGGTTGAAATTGTTCTTCACTCAACACTTTGAATATATTTTCCCATTCTTTCATTGCTCCCATTGTTTCTGGTGATAGGTCTGCTGTTAGCCTAATGGGATGTCCTTTGTAGCTAACTTGATGTTTCTCTCTTGCCACTCTGAGTATCTTGACTTTGTCTGTGGTTTTGGTCATTCTGGCCATAATGTGTCTTGGAGAAGATCTTCTTGAGTTGATCCTATTTGGGGTCCTTTGTATTTCCTGGGTCTGGATCTTTGACTGCCTCTCTAGGTTTGGGACGTTTTCTTCCAGGATTTCATGGAATAGATTGTCAATGCTCTTAATCTCTTCACCTTCTGGAATACAGATTATTCGGATGTCTGGATGTTTAATGGAATCTAGTATTTTTGTATATTATTCTCATTTTGGGGGGCTATTTTCTCAGTCTTGGTGGTGGATTTTACTAGTCCAGCAATTCTGTTTTCTATATCTGAGATTCGATTTTCTGTATAATCTAGTCTGCTTTTAATACTTTCAAAGGAGGTTTTGACTTGCTGTAGTATAGACTTCATCGCCAACAGTTCCATCTGATTCTTTTTTTTTATGGCGTGTATTTCCTCTTTCAGCTCTTGCAAGAACTTTCACATCTCCTGGAACTCATCAAATTTTTTCTTCTGGTGTTCACTGTCTCTTTTCTCTTCCATCCGTGCGAGCTGTGTCACTATGAATAATCTAAATTCTTTATCAGATATTTCCATGAGTTACATTGTACTGTGTGTGGATGAAGAGGAGTTATTCTTTTCCCTTGGGGGAGGTGCTTTCTTCATTTTGCATATTTCTCATGCCCTTGTAGTGATGTCTAGTCATCTGATGGGTTGATTCGTTTCTTCCTAATTTCTAGAAGATCAGTCTGAGCGATCAGAGGTGCACAGAAGGATGTGGTCTGCAAACTCTTTGGCATCGCATTTTTCTCCCTTTGTGACACAGATTCAGTGGGAGTTGAGAAATATGAGGACCTAAATAGTATTCGGATTTTGGCAACTTTTTACTTAGACCTGTCTAGACACTTAGTGCTTGGAAACTGAGCAGCAAAGTGATGATGTAAAAGAAAAAGGGTAAGAAATCAGAGAAAGAGAGAAAGAAAAAAGAAAAAAGAAAACAAAACCAATTTCTTTGTTAATTTTTAAAAACAAAAAATAAAAACCTTAATTTTTTTAAAAAAAGAAAAATTAAACATAGTTAAAAGACAGAGACAGAGAGAAAAAGAGAGAAAAGGACAGAGGGAGCTCTACCAGGGTGACTTCTCAGCAGAACATCTTCATTACTTTTATCCCTGAAATCACTAGACCTCAGCTCTCATGGCGAATTCCTGTTTCTTATATTAATAGTTCCAACTAACTTCACTTAAGATATCTCTGTGACCAAAAAGAGCATCTGAAAAAGTAATTAAGGCACATGAACGTAATTACTTCTAACTCATTATCACCATTGCTCTGTTTTATTATATTTGCATCATTTGTGTAATAGCACTCTCTGAATTGTTTCAATATTTATTCTAAATTTGTGAATAGTCGTGCTATCAAAACATGGTAGTTATTGACATGAATCTCTTACCAAGCAGACTCCCAGACTGAAATGCATAGTGAGACCAGAAATATTTGCCTCATCAAAATAATCATCTAAAAATATGAATTTGACAAATACTGTTGTCAAGCATTCTAAAAAATATTCTTCTTTTCTCCTTCTCTTCTTCTTCTTCCTCTTTCATTTCCACTCACATTTTCTTCCTCTTCCTGCTTTTATTTACTATGAAAGCTAAATGAAAGAAAAAGACTTTTTGTAATATTCCTTCTTAAATGTATCAAAACTCATACTGGATGATGAGTTCTGGGTTGCAAAAGATGATTTATATCTTACACCTGTCTGTAAGCATCTGTGGGGGAAAAAAAAAAAAAACAACTTTCATTTTTGGGGCCAGCAGGTGTGGTGGTTATGGGCACTTGACTCTCACATGGCTGATCACAGTTCAAATTACAGACATAGCAACTTGCTTTCTCGCTTTCTCTCTCTCTGTCTCTCTGTGTCTCCTTCTGCCCCTCTCTGGACAAATTAAAATAAATAAATAAATAAATAAATAAATAAATAAATAAAGTTAAATAAAATATTCTTTAAAAAATACTTTTGTTGGGGACCAGCAGATGGAGTAATGGTTGTGTCACTGTACTCCCACATAGTCTCTGTAGTTTGAGTCCTGGACCCAGCATCTTAAACTCATGCCAGTTGCATGTACATGTGTGCCCAAAATCCCAAGAGCAGAATGGAGGAGAAGGGATTGTGGCATGGCTATCCCCCTGAGGGGTGATTTCTCATTTCTTTCTGTCTGTCTCTGTCTCTCTGACAAACACAAAAATCTATCTCTCTCTCAAAAAAAATAAAAATAGTAATAAAAAAGCATATTCTTTGGTTCCAACTCAGATATACTGAATCAAAATATACATGCATGAATTAAAAATCTGTATTTAACAATATACTTCTCTGGCTGTTATGACAATTAGGAAAGTTGGGAACCACTGGCACAACAAAGCTATAAACAAAGTGGTGCCAGGTCCAGTGGGTAGCATAGTGGTTAAGGTGCTGGACTCCCATATGGTCAATCATGTAGGCATGTGTGCATGTGTGACCAAAATCCCAGGAGAAGAATAGAAAAGGGATTGTGGTGTGGCCATACCCATGGTGGGTGATTTCTCACTTTCCCTTTCTATTTCTGGTGAGTGCAGGTGCCCTATGACAAAATCCTTAAAAAAAAAAAAAAGTGCTGCTGACTCACATAGATTAGATTGATTACTTGGACCTAAGAGAAGGAGTGAAGGTGGGAGAAGCTCTAAAGAAAAATTGTCCTTTAAAGGGGGCTGGAAACATGCAATGGGACTCAATAGGTAGATGTAAGCATTATGATAATGCTGGAGTTGAGCAGTCAAGTACCAAGCATTGTGTAGAGCATATGAAAATTTTACATATTTAAGCCTCACCCAAAATATGGAGACAAGTACTATTATTATCTGTAATGTTAGTATTAAATATTTAGACTATGGATATAAGTGTTATTGTTATCTATAATATTGTTACCTTTAGTAAATGCAGTTATTATCCCTATCTATGAGAGGCTCAATAACTTGATCTAGGTCACAGGGCTTATTGCTGGTAGCAACATCTCAGCCATGGCTGGTTTGACTCAGCAGCATGCCGGTTTGCTAGTAGGAGCTCCAGACCTTAGGAGCAAGTTAAGATTCCCTTCACTTGTTTGTCCAACAATTGATCAAGTGAAGGGATAAGGACAGAAAGCCAATCCTGGGTACTGGATGTGGCAGGAGAAAATTTTAAATCTTTTATTCTTGCCTCTTACGGGCCTTGTCCCCACTCTTATCCCCTAGGAGCTATTTTATGCTGATTTGTCTTTTATTTCTTTTGAAGCAGCACATGACAGATAAAGTAAAGTGTGCCCCACGGTTTTGACCATGTGAATAATCTTCCCCTACCTTGTCAAGTCTTCCCTACTAGCTCAAGATTGCTTTAGAAAAGCAGATGAGACCAGAGTAGGTTCCACACCAAAGGGCATGTAGAGAAATCAGGAATTTCTGCTAATACAAATGGTCTTCATGTAGAGTAGTCACACTCTTGGTAGCAAGTGGAAACTCTTTACTGGGTGGCTGGGCACAGAAAGATGTGAGGACATCCATTTCCAGATCCCCAACTTCCAGGTGCTATGTTTTCTATTAGAGAGCCTGGGGTAGGTAGAATCACCATGTTGCTCCTCCTTTCTGCCTCCACTTTCCTCCATTTGGCAAAATAATGTTATACCTTTCTTCCAACTGGAAATGTTTTGAATGATAAAGGAAAATTTTAAATACTGATGTCAGAAAAGCCTCCTTTAATATGAGCACCATAAAACTGCCCTTATCTATCTCATTTAAGGGTACCCTTTCCATTAATACTGAATTGTTATACTTAATAATAATTTCTCAAAATGTGTAATATATTTATGTTGATTTGAATAATTGTGAAGAAGAATCAAAGAGTGGTTAAGCATAATTTCCTGAGACAGCCTGCCTGGGTTTAAATCCTAGTTCTGTTATTAACAAGTCAAGGAGAAAGACCTGGAACATATTCTTCCTCCATTGCTCTCAGAGCTTTCAGAAGGAACCAATCCTGCCAACTTCCTAATCTTGGACATCTAGCATCCAGAACCATGAAATAACAAATTTCTAATTATTTAAGCCATCCAGTTGTGGTATTTTGTTAGAGCAGCCCTAGCAAACTAATACTTAGGTTCTCGAGCAAAAAACATTAAGATGATTATGCCTACAATCTAAGCATAAAGGATCTTTCTGATTAATGGAGTAATAAACAGAGGAGAAACATGTGTGAGAAAGCCTTATCGTAATAAGAAGGGAACACTTGCTTTGAATGTCCCCCTCTCATATATCCCTGGGACATCTATGACCAAAAGACCTTCATTAGGACTAAAAATTGGCACAAAAATTCTGCTTAGTCTTGAGACTTTCCATTTGTATTTAAAGCTAAAAATAGAATGATGAAAAGATAATAGCCTTAGATAATTGCAAGTATATAAAAAATTAAGTATATCTGTTTAAGAACAAGAAGTCAGTCAAAATTAGCTACTTTATTGATTCTAGAGAATCAATATAGATATCCCTACCAAAAAAAAAAAAAAAAAAAAAAAAAAAAAACAAACCCTTGATTTTTATTTTTTTAATGATTGGTTTTCTAGAGTTAGATTTTCTTATTTGGAGAGAGATTTTTCTTTTCCAATAATAAAGCTTGATTAGTGTTTTTGTGTGTGTGGGGAGAGTCAGGAGGATTTTTTTCTTGAGGAAAGGACCCTAATTTAATGCTGTTTTCTACTCCCTTTGTTCATTTATTTTTGATGTTCAAAACTAATTTCTTCCTCAACAGGCAATCTTCAGTTGGAAATGTCCCTGTTGACCTCTGTCTTCGGTTTTGTGTTAAAATGTTTGTGTGCCATTTTTTAAGTTCACAAGTCTAATTTTCTCCCCAGAGGGTGTTCACAGTTTCTTCAAAGACTTCAGTGCTTATCTGTGTTTTGACGTTTTCTTTAACATCTCACACATTTTGCCTGGAAGGTCTCCCCTGGTCAGCTCAATGAGGAAAAGGAGACCCTGAATAAGGTTGCTCAGAACTGACTGTTGTTAATTAGGGAGGTTAGAACACAGTGCGTTTCAGTCTGCTGTTTTCATTTCCGATAGTTTACCCAATATCTAAATTGGAAGCAGCAGGTGTCTGATCTGAAAATAAATATTTTTTCCTCTTTTTAACCTAGAGATGATCGCATTAAAAATACAATTTATTTTTTTAAAGAGATTCTAAAATGTTATTGGCTAATAAGATTCTGCTGAATGGAATCACAGAAGCACAGATCTTTATTACTTGGAGGCTTAATTTTCCAGATTTGTAATCCTAGAACAATTTTGACCTATTTTGCTTAGCTCAGACTAGAGTAGTACTCCTTTTAATCTATGGATGATTAAAAAGCTGAATTAAACAAACAAACCATGGGTCAAGAGAATGCTCCAATACTCTATATATGTGAGAAGTCAGCCCTCCCCACCATGAACCCTCGCTGCAAGGCATACCTTCTGCACTGTGATTTCTCAGGAGCAGTCTTACTGTACTTGCTACTCTTATTTGTATAGGTCACCATGTGATCCCTTATCCCACAGACTCTATTCTCTGTAGAGCTCTGTACAATCCCTTTCTTATCTTTGAAATGCTTTCACTATGCCTTCAGAAGTCATTCCCTGTATCTTTTTCTTCTGCGAAATTATTTTCACCTTCTTGCTTTGCTCCTTTAAATCCTCCTACCCCTTCTCTGAGGACACTGCTTTTCTCACATCACGCTTAAGTAGTGGATGTTCTTCTCTGCCTCTCTTGTACTTTTGGACTTGGAAGTGGGAAAGTTTTCCTTTGTTCCTCTTCACAACTGCCCTCATTTATCTCTAAATGTCATTTGTGTAATATTCATGTCAGCAAATGTTTTTATTCTCCTGCCTTGCTACACATCACCTACTTACTCTCGTCTTCCCCCCCTATTTACTTATTTGTTTTCATTTTGTAAAGATTTTGACCGATAATGCAGCTTTATCCTATATCACTACCCATGTCATCGTTTTTGGAGATTATAAAATCTGAGTAGATGTTTCTTCCAATGCCCTAACCTCTCCTTCCTCTATTTTTTCTGCTTCTGTAATCCTATCTTTAGCCGATTACTTTCATGTCATATTCTGGAGCTTGTCATTAACAATAACTGCACCCTCTTCATAAATCCTATTGTCAAGTATCCCATTTATGACCACTCGGTACTTTATAGTCATTACCCTCTAGTAGTCCTGAGCCACTAATCCTGTGACCCAGTAAACACAATTCACTGATCTTACTGCCTTTTGAATATCTCTTTTCTACTTATTAAGCATAAATTCCATGAGTTAGAATTATAATTACCTCCTTTCTTCATCCTCTTCTATTGACCAAAATACAGCTTTAATTAAAATAGGATTTTCTTTATTCCAGGCATATATCCATACAAATGAACATAACTGAGAAACAAACAAACAAAAACAAACAGATAAACAAAGCAAACACAGATACGTGTTGGTTGTTCTTGCTTTGGATTCATAGTCAGTGTGAGGCCTGGTAATCATACTGTATTTCTCTAATCCAATTAATATCCCATTCTTCCACAAGATGATTTGTTATTTTCTCCTTATGCACAAATCTCCCAAACCACTGCACCATCCTATAGGAGCTTCAGCTCTATAGTATGGAAAAAGAAAAAGAAAAAAAAGAAATTCAGAAGCAAGTTGCACTCATTCTCACATATACGCATGCATGCTCACAGACTGTCTCTCCTGTTACTATGGATGGAGTCTATGTTCCTCCCCAAGGTCAGCTGTTTGTTTTTGCATGAGATCCCATACCCTCTAGTCCACTCAAAGACACCATTCTAATAACTTGTTTTTCCTCTTGCAAGTACACATTTGTCCCTTTTTAAAACAAACTACTTCTTTAACTTAATGTATTATTTAATTGCTATAGGGCACATGCTCTCACCAGAGAGAGACAAGAGAAAGATTGGAGAGGGTGAGTAGAAAACAAACTGCTGTCACTCATGTGAGAGTTCAGTGCCTTGACAATCACTCTACCTGCTGATCTAGTTTTTTCTTTCTATTAGAAGTATCCCAACACTATCCAAGTAGTATTTTGCTCCCCTGTGAACTGCAGCAACATCAACGAATTAAAACAAAAATCTCTTGGATCTTCTCTCTTTTTTCCACTTTTCTCTCTCCATTAACATGTCTATTCCTTGAAAGATTTTCTCGAATCCTCTACTCTATTTTCTCCTCTAACATTGTTTCTTAACTCATGCTAACCAGGATTTTTTTCTTAAAACTTCATTGAAACTATTCTAATCAAGTTCATTAGTATCCTCTTACAAAATTTTTACAACTGATAGTTAATTCTTAGACCTCATTAAAAAGGAAAAAAAATTAAAGTTTTCTAGAGGGTGTGTGCATTTTCTGGAGAGAGACAAAGAGAGAGGTGTAAAGTGAGAAAGCAATCCCCCCCACATGGGGCATGGTCCTGCCACCATCCCTTCTCTTCCATTTTTTTTCATTTATGATTTTAGGCATGCATTCACATGCCCAGTGTGTTTTTCAGGCTACTGGGTCTGTGGCTCAAACCATGCAGTTGACAATGTGGGATCCAGCCACTTGAACCACTATGCTGCCAGCTGTCCCCAAACCTTATTTTTTCTTTTACAATATCTGACATTGGTGGTGATTCTGTCCCCACTTGATTCTTTTTTAAATAATTTATGATTTCTGGTTTATAAATAATTATCATACATCATTATAGAGATATAGTATTGTTTTTCAAAGCATGCATACAATGTGTAATGATCAAGTCAAGGATATAGACAGTCTTCTTCCTCAACATTGAAAATTTCATAATGCACACTTTAGATAATAGATATACTAGGTTTTTATTGAAGTATAAATTCAATTGGCACTGACATGTTTATCAACTATGATACACAGTTTCATGAACAATTTCACTGTTTACATGTATTCCTGTGTCTGTAGATCATTTTCCATGTCAGCCATGTAGGATCCAGCACTTTTACCTCCACACCACCTGCTGATCTCTAGAGTAATCTTATTTTTAAAAAATGTCAAATGAGAATGCTTATTAACTAAAGTACCTATTTTGTTCATATTTGCTTAACTTTTGCCTATTTTCTACTTCATTTTGTAGATATAGCATAAGTCCCCAATCTTTTTGACACCAGAGATTGGTTTTGTGAAAGACAGTATTTCTACAGATGGAAGACAGAAGGTGTGGGTGTCTGGATGATTTGAGCACATTACATTTATTATGTGCTTTACTTCTATTATTATTACATTGTAATGGATAATGAAATGCCAATTCAATAGGCCATCTCATCTGAAAGGAAGGAAACATGTATGTGTAGTAAGCCATGTATGTATCTATGCCTGATACACTGATGAAGCCTTCTAAGGTGGATAATTTACTTTTTGGAAGGCTGTTAATTATTGATTGAATCCCTTTAATTGATATAGGGTTATTTGGATTACCTATTTTTTTTTTTTTTTGAGAGAGATTTTTTCTATAGGGTGTGTGCACAAGCCAGAGAGACAGAGAGACAGAAAGCGAGAAATCACCCCCAGAGGAGATGGCCATGTCACAATCCTTTCTCTGTTCTTCTTTCAGCATTTTGGACATACATGCACATGTACCTGGCATGAGTTTTTAAGCTGCTGGGTCTGGAACTTGAATCATGGTTGAGTATTTGGGAATCTAGCAACATAATCATTACACGATCTGCTGATCCCCTATTTTTCTTTTGTAAATTTTAATGCTTTGTGTCTTTCATGGAATTGGTTCATTAAATTATGAAAACTGAAGAAGTACAATTGTTTATAGTATTCCTCTATTCTTTTAATGTCCATGGGGTGAATATTGATAACTTCTCTGTAGGCTAGTTCTCCTGGTTATCTTAGACTGACACAGTTCTTCCAACTTCTCACTTATAGTACTAGAGATAATTGTAAACTGTACTGGGTATGCAACATTCTGAAATTAGGCGACAATGGTAGCAACAGCCTGAGATCTCTGTTCCTGTTGCTCCTAAAACAGGATTTCCTACAGTATTTTTGTCTAGTCACATTCTCCAAAGTATATAAAACAAGCTGCTTTTGGGAGAGTCTCCCAGCTGCAATTAAATTGGAAGCACATGCAGATGAGACTCTACTAACCCTTGGCAACTTTATGGAACCTTGGAAACTCTCTCATCACGAATCCTAGGTTTCTGTTGTCTCTTGCTGCTGATATGTAAATAATAGCCCTGCTTCTTTTAACTTGATATGTGTGAGCATTCTGCACCACTGGACTGTTGAAAGTGATAGAAACTCGCACAACTCTCTCTTGATATTGGTAACAAGCACATGGTGAACCTGTTTCCTACTGTCTTTCATTTCATATTGGTAATTTGTGTCTGTTCTATTTCTTTCCTGGTTAGCCTGGCTAGCTAAATGTTTCTCAGTTTTATTAATTACAAAAAACGTTTGGTTTTGTATATTTTTTTAAAGGTTTTCTTGTGCTCAATTTTACAGATTTCTGGTCAAATTTTTATTTATCTTTCTTTCTGCTTCCTTTAGGCTTAAATTGCTCTTCGTGATCTAATAATCTAAGGTAGAAGCTTAGGTTATGAATTTTGGATCTTTTTTTAACATACCCTTTATTTCTATAAATTTCCCTTTAAGCACTCTTTAAAATGGAACCCTCTCACAAATTATGAAGAGTTGGGTTTTCATTTTAGTTTATTTCAAAATATATTGTAATTTCTCAAGCCTTCTTTATGGGCCCATATGTATTTAGAAGTATATTGCTTTATTTTCAAATATTTGAGAATTTTTTAGTTATTATTCTGTTTCTAGTTTAACTTAATTGATTTTTAGTTTAACTCTGTATGGCTTTGGAAAGTAATTGGTATAATTTATATTCTTTTATATTTGTTTAAGCTATTATTTGTGGTCAGAATTTAAACTATCATGGTAAAAGTTTAATGAAAATTTTAGATGAATGCATATTCTGCCGTTTTTAGATAGAGTAGTCTATAAATGTCAATTAGATCAAGTTGATTGATAGTGCTCTTTTAGTGAACTATATTCTTATTGATTTTCTGCCTGTTTGATCTATCAGTTACTGACAGAGGAGTGTTAAATTCTCCAACTATAATAGTATATTTGTGTATTTTTCTTTTCTGTTTTATCAGTTTTTGCCTCACGTATTTTGATGTGCTTGCATACATGTTTAGGATTATATGTATTCTTCAACAGTTGAACCATTTATCATTATACTGTGCCTGTCCATATGCCTGGCAAGTTTCCTTGTACTGAAGTTTTTGTTTAAAGTTAATATAGCTGACCCTTTTTTATAAAAAAAAAAAATGTTATCGTGATACATCTTCCTCTTTTTTTTACTTTTAACCCATTTGAGGTTTTATGTGTAAATTAAGTTACTTGCAGCCAACATATAGTTGAGTGTTTTTTTTTAATTCACTCTGACAATCTCTTTCTTTTACTTGTGTATTTAGACCATTCACATTTAAAAGGATTATTGCCATATCTGTATTAATATTGTAAGTGTTTTCTATACATAGGTAGTGTTACTTTTTCTTTTTTCTATGGTTTTGCTGCATATTGTATGATGCTGTTTCTCTCTTCTCATACTGTACCAATCTTTAAAAAGAAGTTCAGCTACTAGAGGTTTGAAAATGCATTTTAAAATAATATAAGTCCACCTTCAAGTTGTACTATTATGCTGGTTGTGTACATGAATCTTATAATTCCTCTCTCCCACCCCTTCTGATATTGTTTTTATCATTCTACTTATCAATATACTATTGTCACCCAAGGCATTGTCATTGTTATTACTTTAAACAATTATCTTTTGGGGTCAATTAAGAATTAAAAAAACATAATGGATCAGCAGATGTCATAGAAATTAAGGCAACTGGATGCCACATGGCTCACTGTGCTATTTGAGTCCTGGACACTGTGGCTTGAAAAATTATGCTGAGAATGTGTGCCCAAAATCCCAAGAAGAGAATGAGGAGAAGGGATTGTGGTGTGGACACCCCCCTGGAGAACACGATTTCTCATGTTCCTTCTCTCTCTCTCTCTGGCAAGGGTATGTGCCCTATAGAAAACAAAACAAAACAACAACAAAAAAAAAAAAAAAAAAAAAAAAAAAAAAAAACACACAAAAAAACGAAACACAGCAAAATAATTTTTTAAAATCATTTTTTTACCTTTGTTTTTCCTCTGACATTCTTCTTTTCTTTAGGTAATCATGAGTTTCTGACCTATATCATTTTCCTTCTCTGCTGAAAGAAAGTGCTTTAGCATTCTTGAAAGGCATGTCTGCTTGTGATAAATACCTTTAGTTTTTGTTTGTATAAAAGTATTAATTTCAACTTCATTTGGAATGATAATTACACTGTTTATATAACATGAGATTTGCATTTTATTACCTTTGACAAATTAAATATTTTACAACACTTCCTCTTGCATGATATTTTGATAAGAAATCTACTATAATTCTTTTCTGTTTTCTCCATTGGCAAAGTATTTTCTTACTCTGAATTTTTCCAAGATTTTCTCCTTGATTTTGGTTCTCAAGATTCTGAAAATAATATACCTACATATAGTTTTTTAAGTTGATTTTGTTTCGTATCCTCTCAACTTCCTGGATCTTTAATTTGGTGTTTGTCATTAATTTTATTATGTTAGTCACTATTACTTCAAATATTTCTTCTGTTCCATTTTACCTGTTTTTCTTCTTTTGGAATTCCATTTTACCATATGTTGTACCTTTGACATTTTCTTATAGCTCTTGTATTAATTTTTTTCTTTATTTTAATTTGGAAAGCCCTTATTAATTAATTTCTTCAAACTTACTGATTCCTTCATTGGTCATGTCTAGTGTCCTGATGAGCCCATCAAAGACAACATTTCCTTTGGTGTTTTTTATTTCTAACATTTCCTTTTGATCTTTCTTAGACTTTCCATTTCTCTTCCTTTATGAACCATCTGTCTTTGCATGTTTTCCAGTACATCACTTAATATATTAATCACAGTTATTTAAAATCCCTGATGTGTTTATGGTAACATCTGCATCGTATCTGAGACTGCTTTGCCTCTTCTGACTATTTGGTGAAACTTGTAAATTTTTTGCTGAAAGATACGTAACTTTTTATCAATTAATAAGATATATGTGCATGAAACAGGTCTCTTAAATTAAGATTTATATTAATCTGATTAGGGATTTGGCTTTTTAAAGTGTTTGCTGCAGCAGTGGGTGGCATGAACTTCATATTATTCTGATGCCTTTATTTTCTCTCTTTTTTTTTTTTTTTTTTTTTTTTGCTAAAGGGCATGTACAATTGTTTTGGAAAGACAGAGAGAGACAAAAAGACAGGAAGTGAGAAATCACCCACCAGGGGGATGGCCATACTGCAATCCCTTCTCCTCCATTCTCCCATCTGGATCTTGGGCACGCACACGCACGTGCCTGGTATGAGTTTTAAGTCACTGGGTCCAGTACTTGAACCATGGTCAACTACGTGGGTGTCCAGCGACGTAAACATTATGCCGTCTGCTGGTCCCAATGCCCTTATTTCTGTCTTCTGTTTTTGTCTCCTGTCTACATCCTCTTCCTCAGAGTCAGTTATATGTTGGTCTGTTTCAAATATAATCTACTCTATATTGGTGTGATGATAAAGTAGGGGGATGAGAGAGTTCTATAATTGTGCCATTAAACCTCAGTCTTTACATGGACCTATGTCTCAGGATCCTGGCCCTCACCATTCAACTTCCCCATGTCTATTTTATGATTTTCTGCATTTCCTGTCTCTCCAGATTTTGTGGTGATAGTTCACCCTGTTAAATTAATTTTCTGATGAGCCTAAAAAAAGTATTGATTTTCAGGTTTTTAGCTTATTCTTGTTAGAATGGGAGTTATGAGTTCTATTTTCTTTTTAGAAAATCTGCTTTCACTACTATAAATTTTACCATCCGGTGTGGCATTTAATTTTATTTACTGTTTCTGATCTTTTGACTTTGTAGATAAGAGTTGATTACACACTATCACATTATAAATCCTTTAGAATATGAATTTTTGTATACCCTAGAGTTGAAGTCAATGGGAATTTTATTATGTGATACATTTCAAACAATATTTCACAGGATGATTTGGATCCTTTTATTTTTACATTAGATTTCCAAAATTTGCAAGAAAAATAGCTAATAATTCTTGACTAATTTACTTTGTAATTTGTGCTATGAAGAAGAGGTTTACCTGGATTGTTTAATTCACTGTACAAACAATCTCTATGTGATAGGTGTTTCTGTTATACCCACTTGACTCATAAAAATACAGATTCAGAAAGATTATATAACATGCTAAAGATCACAGAATTAGTAGCAGGATTCTAATGTAGGTTTTAATGTAATTTGATTTCAGTCTTCACTCTGTCCACACGATATTGTCTCTCAGAAAGTCCTGTAGATTAGCTATATGAATTACTGTCTATAATGGTAAAACACAATATAAGTATTATTTTCATGTGTGGTCAAAAGGTAAACTGATCGTTCTGGTACTTAACACTACCCCAACCTCCTAGAAATAATAAATATTTCTTAAACTAAAATTTTGGCTGAGTTTTAATTGCAACTTAATTTTATTTAACTTTCATGTAAAATTAAATTTACATCTAACATATTAAATGTGTGCTTCATACTATTTTTTTTCTTTCTCTTTCTTTTCTTTCTTTTTTTTTTTTTAGATATTTTCCAGAAAGGGCATGCACTCACAATCCCATCTTGTCCATTCACCTCTCAGGATTTTGGGCACACACACATGTGCCTGGGGTGTTTCCCAAGCTGCCAAGTCTGGGACTTGAACTAAGGGGTTGGCCATATGGGATCCAGTTTAGGTTTTTCTTATTTTGTTAAAATTTTCCAATGGTCATTGTGGAGAATTTTTTTTTTTTAAACTCTTTCTATAATAATGCAGTACATTAAAAAAGTGGTAAGGTATTTTTATTTCTCTCAGTGTCCCCATTCATTTTGCAATGTGACTTTGCAGCTCCTCACATCAAGAAGTGTGGATTATGTCTTTACTGTCAGAACAGGTTTAGGCTTGTGATTGCCTCATAAATTTAGTATGAGTAACACTGTACCAATTACAAGCTGAAATTTGAAGAAGGCTTACAAACTTCTACTCTCTGCTTTAGTGACTTCTTAAGCAAACTTATGAAAAATCTACCCTTCTGAATGATGGGTTCCATATGGTCCAGTTAACCCTGGCCAGTCATTGACTGACCAATCAGTAGACATGTGAGTGGGACCTTCTTAGTTAGCCAGTCTCATCTAATTTAGCCCAGATACATGAGCAAGCCTAGCCCAGACCAGTCAAACCTGGCTCAGATGAGGACCCCTGGTTTACTTGTAGACTTAGTGGCCATAATACATTGCCGTGGTTTTAAACTTGTAAGGTAGAGTGAGGTGGTATGGAGACAATTCTCAATACAAATCATATGCTAGACCACACATACAGTAGATGTGTTATGTGATGTAGAATTTTTGTTCATTTGTTGAAAGGTAAATTATTTGAAGGGGAATATCTCAGACTTTCCTTTAATTATTCAGTTTTTCCACATAGATGCAGAATTCATAATATTAATGGTGATAGTGATGATAATTAAAAGAATAAGCCAATTTATAGCACTTACTGCATAGTAAGTTATATGATCCTTACATATAATAGCTATTTGAAGTCTCAAAACAACTAATGAGGAAGATATATTATGGTTCCCATTAAAGTGTGCTTTGAGGCACACGTAATTTAAGAATTTGTATCTATCTCAATAATTTAAGACTTAGTCTTTTCAGTATTCCTAGATCTCTTCATGCCTTTCATAACTTTCTATTTTCTACTCAGAAGGTTTCTTTCCTTCTCTTAGAAGGCTTTAAATCTGTAATTGTGCATATAATTAGTAATAGCAACACATGTGCTTCAGAATCCTGACATGATATAACACCAGCCACAAATTCATCATCCAAAACACATTATAGCCTGAATTTAAAAGAATAATCTAAATGAAATATTAACTGCAAGATAAATAGTGTACCCAGTTTCTTCTCTACAGCAGTGGCAACTGACCATTTGGGATCAAGTATTCTTGAGAACATAATGGGTTACAAATTTTCCCTCCAAAAAATGTGCAAATGTACCACAGGGTAATCAATTTTAGAACTCATGGATTCACCCTTTGAAGCCATCTTCAGGACTCACATAAGAACTGCTATTTTAGGGAAGAGCAGTTGGCGTAATAGCTATGTCGCTCGACTCACATGGAGTCGACCATGGTTCGCATCCTGGGCCCAGTGGCTTAAACTCACACTGAGCACATGTGCGTGTGTGCCCAAGATCCCAAGAGGAGAATGGAGAAGGGATTGCGGCATGGCTATCCCCCCTTGGGGGTGATTTCTTGCTTTTGGTCTCTCTGTCTCTCTGTCTTTCTGGCGAGTGCATGCACCCTATGGCAAAGACCTCTCCAAAATAAAAAGAAAAAGAATTGTTATGTTAGATAAATAGATAAATAGAAACGTTTATTTTGAATGAAACTAATTAACAAAGCTTTAGAGAATTATGTGTTTAGCGAAAGTCATTCACATGGCTATCCTCTCTCATCATGGGCCTTACATCGTCCCATTGCAAGGTTTGTACTCAATTTCTAACATGAAAACTCTGTCTCAAGATAATAAATACTATACATTGTAGTTTGTCTAAGAATTTTTTCCTCCTTTAGTCAATGAATAGATTTTATGGAAAATTATGGGAGACATTTTCAACCTTCAATGCTACTTAGGCAAAGTTGTGCTTCTCTTAATCCAATATTATATGTTTACCTTGCAAAAATAATCACGAAATTAGTCATGATTTTCTTTGAGCTTTTTCAATTGCATTATGAGGCCAGTGTAACATATAGTACCAAATCTCATTTTCTTTTACTATCTAAACTGCATTTTTCTTTTAGTTTAATTTATTTGCCCTCTTCTCTGTTCCAATCTCTTTTTACTGCATGATATTTAGTTATGTATGATTCCTCAATTCCTTTATTGAATGAAGTAGCATATAAAATCATAATTTTCAAAAAGAGATAAATACCTCTTTGAAATATCAAGTCACCAATGTAATTTCCAGGGAATATGGATTTCACAAAGGAATTTGTCAATCTTTTCCAGGGTTTAAGTTCCTGAAAAATAAGTGTCTGCCCACTAAGATTTTACATTCAGATTGACATTTGTTTCTGCAACATTATTTTGTAATGATATAACAGCTCTGTAATAATAGAAATTGGATTTTCATTATTCCCAACTCTGTGACTGACCTGTTTTTGATAAATTGCCAAATCCCTCTGTAACTGTGTTGTTCTGTTTCTGAAAGTAGAGTAATAAAATTCGCTGACTCCTTTCCTCTTGAGGCATGTCCCTTTATATATAAAGGATTTAAGATTCTTGAAACAAAATCATTTATGTCTAAAAAGACAGAATAGGCCCTTATTCCCACTCCATGTTGTTTGCCTCCCCAGTTATACTAATTTGAGTATTGCTGGAGTGACAGCCATAAACATTCTGAGCATGGGCCAAGAAAAAGCTAAGATGTTCCCTATTCAATAAATAGGCATATTTTGGTTGTGACTTTCTATAACTAGAGCTCATTGAAGTTCCTAGAGCCTCTGTGTGTATGAAGATCAACTATATAAGGCTCAACTCTCTGACTCTCGAGGTGTGGTTAAATCAGTGTATAATGAATACTTTAGTCCCACTAGGTTTGCTCTGTGAAGTGTTTCTAGACTGCTCTTAACCTTGGCCAGGTGACTCCTAGACCATCATTATCTGTGTTCCAGAGGAGCAAGTGTTCTGTCCAACATCCCTAATGGCATAAAAACTCAAAGAGCCATTGAATGATAGTAACTCACTGATATTCAGAGAATGTTTGATAAATGAAAGTTGCTCGTCATTGTCACAACCCACCTGGGGAACATAGAGGGAAGACAGAAACTTCAGGATAGATGGACTGAAGCAAGGGATTAAGCGCATGTGTGTAATATATATATATATATATATATATATATATATATATATATACATAAAATGTATAGAACTTTATCTTGTGAAAGAGGTGGAAGAAAATACAGAATGTTAGACTTGACCTTCATGGAGTGAAGTACAGTAATTTCTCTCTAAGACAAAAAGAAATGCAGCCCAATTTTCCTGATATCCAAATACTTGCTCTTTCAATGTCTTTTGTTTCTTCCACAAAAGCATTGTTACATTCCAAGGCTTCATGATTTTGCCCTTTTATTCCAATATTCTTTTTAACTAATTATATAAAAATGCAATTTTGCCCAATGATGATATATTTGGTCATGGAATCTAATCAAAGAAGAATTGTTGCTGATTTCTTTCCCAGTGAGAAACAATTTTTATTTTTACTTCTGTTGTATAACTACTTTAATATGTGCTATATTCACATTTACGTCAACCAATCACATCTGTGGAGAAAGCCTGAAACATAATATGTTGTGTCTTACACAATATAAAGTTTTGTATATCATAAATGGTTAATAATCATATTTTGAATAAATGAATAGTTAGTTAAATGAAGAAAGTAGGGTTAAATTCTAAAATTAGAATATTAATTTTTGGAAATTTTAAAAAATAATAGTTTAAGTATAAATTGTGAACAAAATAATGAATATTACAAGCAAAGCTATTCACATCAGTAGATAACTTTTATGTTTCATGGTGACTTTATATAATTTCAGGCAGTCATTTGTGCAAAATAAAACTATTTTAGAATTATTTGCTACTCAGAGAACCAAATTTTGATGCAATTTATGTACTCCTAAACTAAATATTATGTCTATAGTTATTTGTGTCTAGCATTTTATAGATAGAACCTTATTCTGCCCCTGAACATACTATTTTGTAGGACTCATCTTTTAATGAAATTATGGACTGTGTAGGAGTCTGAAAAGTAATCTTTCTCGTAACTTAATAAGGGACCAATATGTTTATGCCACAAACTAGCCTCTGATCATCTCTGAGAAGTGCTTAGAAAGCCAAAACGTTATTGCTAAATATTTTTACACTATCTAGTTAGCCTTCACTTGTCCAAACTTTTTGTTGTTGTCAGGTTTGGTCATAGGGTATATGAACTCACTGGAGGCAGTGAGGGGGAAATTGAGAAATCATCCTCCAGAGGGGATGGCCATGCCTTAATTTCTTCTTCTCCTTTCTCCTCCTAGTTTTCTCCTCCATGCATACTCGCCTGGTGTGATTTTCAAGCTGCTAGGTCTGGGACTGCAACCACAGTCAACCATGTGGGAAGTCCAGCACCTTATCTACCATGCCACCTGCTGGTCACCATTTGTCCAAACTTTAAATATTTTCTCTTTATTAAAAATATGCCCTGCTATTCTTGTGGGATTTTCAGATAATTACCTGTGTGACGTGAAACAAACTGCCTTGGTTTTATATCTAAAAATCATAAAGTCACTCCAAATTTCGCTTTAAGCTTTCATTAGATTAGGGTTTATCTTTAGTAGAATATATGTTTGGCAACAGTATTAATAACACAAATAGCAGTATCTTAAAATATATATATATATATATATATATATATATATATATATATATTTATCTATCAGATTATAGGCTGAGCATAATTTATGCAGACTTATCATAAGTCCAAGGTACCAATGACATTTTTTTAAATTGTCACTTTACCATTTTAGTAAGACAACTCCATTCAAACCTATGTGTATGGTTAAGAAAAGAAAGGCTTTCATTTTCTAAATCATGAGTTTTTTAAAAAATCACATATAGACCTTCTTAAACCCCATAGAACCAAATTTGTTGCATGGTTGCTCCCATATGTAGTAGGGAAGTACTTTAATCATTAGCCAATTATCCATATGTCTTGAAATAATTTCCACAATTGTATCTGAAGGGAAGAAGAGACACTTAAAAAAAAAAAAGCAATCTATTCCCACAGTTTAGATCCTTTGACATTTTCTTTTCTTTTAATTTTGTTTCCTGTTTGTTTTCCACTCATGTTTTCTCTTTTATGTTTCAATGTGGACAATTTCTATTGACTTATTTCTAAGTTTACTGATTCTGTCTTCTACTGTGCCCTGTCATCTGCTGTAGAAATCTTCGTTTTAATTCTAGGCTTTTGATTTATCTACTTTTTATAGTTTATATTTCTCTGCTTATTTCTCTTATTTCCAAGGGAGGTTATTCATACACATTGTCCTTTTCCACTGGATCATTTAAAATATTTTAAAATATGATATTTTTAATATCTAAGTCATCTGTGTGTCTGCTTCTGTTGTCTATTTTAACTCTTCACAAAGATTGTGTTTCATTTTGTTTTTTTTTTTTTGCAGCAACTGCTGCTGCTTTGTGTGTGTTTGTCTGGTAATTTGTTATTGAATTATGTATGAAATAATATTAGAGATATGGGTAAATAGTACCAATGACTAGAAAGGCACTTGTCTCTTCTTATATCAGGTTCTTACGTTGAGAGATTGGCATCAATTGGACAGTATTGAGTTAGGTTTCATTTTTTTGTGCCTGTTATTATCTTTAATCCATCACAGGTTTTATATTCCTCAATGGTGGGTTACTGATACCTTTTGAATTTTGTGTGGCTACGATACTGGTAAAGTTTCTTTGTAGTCCCACTTCATACTTAGATTTCAGAAGACCATGCATACCTGTACAATACAGGGGATCTTTTTCATGCTCTTCCCCTTCTTCCAGCAATACATTGCTTTTGCTTGCATGAGTTATTCAATAGAAGAAGGGATGTCTAAGTTTTTATGATCCAGGTTTAAACTTAGGAAGGTCCTATAAACCTAGGTCATAATGATGTATCTTTCTCAACAATGAGTTATGACGATTTCTATCTTCTATTTCTTACATTTTTTTTTTTTTTTTTTTTGGAGAGAGCTATCTACCCCTCTACCAGTAGAAGCAGACCTATCTATCAGAGCTAAATAAATTTGATTCTATACTTCCATCATCAGCACAGTACCTTACCTGGGACGAGTGGCAGAAGGTTTTCTACTCTTTTCCATCAGAGATTTCCGTAGCTTATTCTTTGAATCAATGTTTGTGATAGGAGAAGGGACAATTTTTGCTTTGCCATTTATCTTTGCCTATGGAGAGAGGCTAGAGTTTCCTGACAGTCATCCAGAGACGTACAGCTTTTGGTTCATATGAGAAAAAATTAAAGAGTAAATAGGAATTCATGTCTGTTACTGCAAGGTGGAACTCTCTCAGATCTCTTTTCCTCTCCCAATCTTCAGAGCATTTAATGGAGACTCAATGTAAAGAACTAGAGTGATTGCAGACTTATCTTGTGCTAAAGTTTCTCAGGTATTCTAAAATTTCTTGTTATACCACTCTTGGTCTTTGAGAATGCAATAAGATTTCAGCTGTTTTCTTTTACTCTGTTTTTATGCTGGTCACTTCTTAATGTTGTGCTCTGTGGAGGGGAAAGAGTTCATGTAACTCTTCTTTTTTTTTTTTTTTGACAGAGCTTTTTATTCTTTGATATTTATCTCACCCTTTAGCTTAGTTTTCAGATTTTTTTTTTTGGTGCATATAGTGTGTGTGTGTGTGTGTGTGTGTGTGTGTGTGTAGGGTATGCACACACACTGAAAACAAAGTGAGAGAATGAAAAAGCAATCTCCAGAGAGGATGACTTCACTGCAATCCTTTCTCCTCCATTCTTCTTTTGAGATTTTGGACATGTACACACATGCACCTTGCATATATTTTAAACTCTGGGTCCAGGTCTTGGACCACAAAGTTGGCTGTGTAGGATCCAGATGCCTTAACCACCACATCCCCTGCTAGCCCCTTAGATGGGTTTTAAATGTTAATTTTGAAGGTTTTTTTTGTTTTTCTTTTTTTCCCGACTTTTCTGTTGTTATGGGTTAGGGAAGAACTGATGTTCTCTGTGAATTTACATATCCTAAATGGAATTAGAACTCATCTCATGATTTAAATAGCTTATGACGAATATTGCCTTTTACTAAAATAATTTCTTGGCATTCATAGACTAAAGATTTATAGTAACAATGGCATGAGACCTATTGCAAAACAATTTCAAGAATTTTTCATTGGAATCTTAGTGTTAAAAGGATCTGACTTGTGTAACAAGACAGCCTCAATCTTAGCTAGTCTGTGAACATAGATAAAACCTTCAATATCTGCATCTCAGCTATGATTGACCATTTTCCTCTGTTTTTTCACATATGAAATTTAAGGGTGAGAGTTTTGTGATGCTGCAATTTATTTCTCTAGTGAGATATCATTTAAAATTTAGATATTTAAAATGATCACAGGGAGTCTAAGGGGATCTTCAAAAAGCAAAATGGGATTAAAGTACAAGTTTATTTTGTTGTAGAGAAAATTGAAACTTTTTTTGTTATTTGCATTTTCCATAAAATTTCTGAAGACTCCCCACACCCTCCCCATCCATACTATTAATGTCAAAGGTCTATACTATTCTCTTTTTAATATATAGTAGACCAAGGATAGGTCGTGATATTTTCTGGACAATCTATCCAACCATCAAATTGCATGGTTTCTTTTTAATGATATTTAAAATGAGAATCATGTATTTTATATAGATATCAAACACAAGTTAACTTTATGTCAATGTTACCTAAGAAAGTTATTTTTTTATCACTACAACAGGATTATTGTGTAGAATGCTAGATGCAAATGTTATGTGGAAATGAGCACATGTCCTAGTTAAGTGCTTCCTTAAACACTCAACTTACAGCACATATGACTGAAATTTGCATTTGAAAAACATAATGGGTTAATCCATGTCATGGACAATCACTATAAATAGCATATCATCAAAACAGTAGATAGTAAATATATAAAAGAAAAGATCTACTGTACCATAACAATGGTATTATATAATCATTATTAGGTTTTAGACTAGAAATAATTAATGTTTAAAAGCAGGTCCTGGGACCAGCAGTTAGCGTAATGGCTATGTCACTGGACTCCCATGTAGTCAACCGTGATTCAAGTCCCAGACCCGGTGACTTAAAACTCACGCTGGGTGTGTGTGCGTGCATGCCCATGATCCCAAGAGGAGAATAGAGGAGAAGTGATTGCGGCGCGGCCATCCCCCCTGAGGGGGTGATTTCTCTTCTCGCTTTCTGTCTCACTTTTGCCCTATGGCAAAAACCTCTCAAATAAATAAATAAATAAATAAATAAATAAATAAATAAAAGCAGGCCCTAGCTTAAGCTATTAACATATTGCAAAATAAATGCCAGCTTTTTCTTTTCCATTTTCCATTTTGAAAATGACTGAAATGTACACTTTACTTGAAGCTTAATAAGTATATTTAGTTGTAGCTTAATAAATATCTTGCAAGAGGTAAAATCATGTTAATGATGTGTGCCTGGTAAAAACAGTCTTCTTATCAAACTGTAAGAACCACCTCTTCTCTACCAGGAACCAATCTTCATAAGCTAAGAAA
Source organism: Tupaia tana (assembly GCA_026018925.1). Classification (NCBI taxonomy): domain Eukaryota; kingdom Metazoa; phylum Chordata; class Mammalia; order Scandentia; family Tupaiidae; genus Tupaia; species Tupaia tana. The sequence goes on along the minus strand of JAKSZU010000002.1, from coordinate 46,257,169 downwards.
ACTACTCATTTGATACACTCTATTAATTGTAATTAAAACATGAACATCTATGTTGCTGTGCTGCAATTTAATAGATTGTGATCAGCATTCATATTTTTATTCCCTGAGTGGTGGTTTGTGTATTGAACTTCAATACTATATGTCATTACTTGTGACAATATAAACTGGGAGATTGGTCATCGTACTGTTTTTCCTTCTGCAAATTAAAAAACAAGTCAATATAATTACATTTAAGTACTGAGATATATTTGGAAATAAATGCTCAGCTCTTCTAGTCATTTCATATTCTCTGTCATAATGTTAATCATGATAGTTTTATGTGGTGTTATTTGGATGTAATTTCATTCTAAGATCACAAAAATTCTCTATCACTTACCTGGCTTTAGTCAAGTGTATCTGCCTTAGTATATCTGGATGTAGCAGGGTTCCAGTTCCTTTGAAACTTCTATTAGAGGGATATTTGAGAAGTGGAAACCAGTGTGCAGAGAGGAGCAAACTTCCCCATCAGGCAGTTTAATTTAGATGCCCTTAATCTGGTTCAGGTTCAGTGGTTTAATTTTGAAAATGAGTTTCCTCTAGCTCTCCAAATTTTCTTCTCTGTGACTTGGATAAGGTCAATTAGATCCAGAGAGGAAATGTCCACACCTAATGTGAAAATGCAAATGATTGGCTTGCTGTTCTTGTGAAAATGCCAGAAATTGCATGTGTTAGTATTATCTTACATTGTAGAAAAAGCCAATCTGATAATTGCAGACTGCTTTCTGCAGCTGTGAATGCCCCCTTTCAAACCAATAGAAAACAACAGGAGGCCCAACTGTGAACATTCTTTTCAAAATTCTATTTACAAAGTGTATCCATTAACAAACTACCCCACAGCTTCCTTGGGAATTTAACAAAGTCAGAACTGGTAAAGTAAGAATGCTACTCAATGGGGCTTGCTCATATCAGGCCTACTGTATTCAACTCCCAGTAGACTAGAATTAAATAGGTTTTATTGAGAAGTGTCATAAAATTATTTCATAATTTTATAAATGGCCTAGCCAGTGTAATCATTAAGAGTCAAAACTCGAAATAGGCTTTATAATAAATATTTAAATGATATTATGCCTTGAGGAAGTACACAGAATTTGGTTCCAAATTTTTCATGAACATACTCCAAATCACTTAAGACTATTTATTGAGTTGTATTAGTTGTTTTTTTCTTAACTCTCTATTCCCTTCCCCCAAATTGTAAATTTTTCAATGGTGGAGAAAATAATATTTATTGTATTTATTTGTATAGGTCTTACTACTTTGGTGGCTCTCCACAAATATTAATTGATTAATACAAATAAACTAATATTAAAAAGATAAAACAAAATTTGGTGAGATATATTTGAACAAACGTGACACTGAAAATCAAATATTTATTTCTCCTTTAGACAGAAGTTTAACTCATTTTTATAATTTTTTAGTTTATGAATGTGAAGTCCATCATTAAAATATACCATACGCTTATGCTGCCTTGTTCATCTTTTTAATTAATGATACTGAAAAATACTAAACTCTATGATCATATTTAGACAAACTGACTCTTTTAATTTTAAAAAAATTTTCTGAAATAAAGATCAGTATTATTAGGCATTTAGAAAAATATAAGTGGGACCCAGCTCTGCTCCACAGGTCGTGCCCTCATGGAGGTCCAGTTTTGATTCCTAGTTATCAGTCATGGTGGTATGTGCCTCTAATCCCAGAGACTCAGGAAGCTGATAGAAAGATTGGGAGTTTGAGTCTGGTCTCAGCAATATAGTGATTACCTGTCTAAAATGTCAGGTGTGGTGGCCTGTGCCTAGAGAGGCTGGGTCAGGTGAATGAAGCCATAGAGAGACCCTGTGTTTAAAAAAAAATAGACAAAAAATAAAAATCAGAAGACCCTCTAGCTCATCATAGTGACTCTAACAAAGCTATTCGTAAATAATCTGATAGTTATTTTTGAGGATCTACTAATAGTGGAGGCTGCATTTTCTTTCTTGGCAGTCTGTTTTATTTCCATGAGACTGAAATACATATGAGATTTCAATGGAGTTTATTTTGTCACCTCAGGATATGGGCACTATTTCATAGTCTAAATCTTTCTACAAATATCCTAAATTGCCCCTTTCTATAATATCAATTCATCTCAGATCCTACACAATATAGTAGGTGGAGTAAATTATTAAACAATAGAAATGGAAAAAGTATATATAGTCTTTAGAAAGATGACAGGTAAAACTTTCTGTTCAAAAAAACAGAAAAGACTTAAATATTGGTATAAGCAATTGCTTTAAGTTTATTTACTATTAGGCCATTGAAAAAGTCATGATGCATTTTTGCATTGAAAAACATAAAAAAATGCATCATGACTTTTTTTGACAATCCAATATTTCTTCCTAGCATGCAAAAATATTCAAATGATAAAATACAATACCATTTAATACTCTGTATCACAAATGGAATTCAGAATGTTTTAGTCTGGCTTCCTCACTCTCTATCTTATGTTTGAAGGCCAGAGGGTGAACAACTAATGTTATTAGTTTTCTGTGTTATGTGCTTGTTCTGTAATTGTGACTGCTGTTTTACACCATTTAATGCAATACACATATGCCTGTATTACAGTCTGGTTTTGGCAATGAGCCACTATTGTCTGCAACCCTTTTAAAAGTAAGGAGCACCTGAGGGCCATCAGATGGTGTGGTGATTACATCACTGTACTCCCACATGACTGACCGAGGTTTGAGCCTTGGACCCAGTGACTTGAAACTCATGCTAAGCATGTGTGCATGTGTGCCCAGGATCCTGGGAGGAGCATGGAGGAGAAGAAATTGTGGTATGGCCATCCCCTGTGGGGGGATGATCTCTCACTTTCCCTCTCACTGTTTCTGTTTCTCTCTCTCTTGTTAGTGCATGCACACTAAGGCAAAAAATTCTACCAAAAAAAGAAAGAAAGAAAGAAAGAAAGAAAGAAAGAAAAAGAAAGAAAGAAAGAAAGAAAGAAAGAAAGAAAGAAAGAAAGAAAGAAAGAAAGAAAAGAAAAGAAAAGAAAAGAAAAGAAAAGAAAAGAAAAGAAAAGAAAAGAAAAGAAAAGAAAAGAAAAGAAAAGAAAAGAAAAGAAAAGAAAGGAGCACCTGGTCAGCTAACACTGCCCTGCAAGTTAACCCTGCTCTGTTCTGCCTTGGTTTGGCTACTCAGCCCTGATGGCTTTAGCTTAGCTTGGCCTTGGCTCAACTCAGCTCCATGTGTTGTGCACTCCTAAAGGGAGCAGGTGCTCTGTGAGAGTTCTCCTTGTGCATTACAAGCTCCAAGGAGGAGTGCTTGTGAGTGCCGCTATGGGCTTTGCAAGCCTACTAAGAGTTTTGGGAGCTCACCTTGAACTCACCAATAAACAATTTGGCATCCGTGCCTCACGTGTTTTTCCAACTCCCTGTGTATCTATTTGACTCATCCTTTGGAGGAGGAAAGGACCTTGCAAAGCACACTCTGAAGACAAACAAAACAACAATACTAAAAAAGAATTTTTTAAGCAACATAAAATATATGGCAGACCAATACTGGGTTTCTGGAAGTCATATTCTAATATCTACTAGTATATCTACTGTTGTGATTTCCTTCAGACAATTTAATCATTGGTATTGGGTTCTGGACTGAATAAAAGCCACATCCTAGAAGATGAGACAGAAACTGGGCATGAGTTTTATGTTAGACATTAACAGCTGCTATGAATTTCATGTCATTTAACCCTACATAAAAATATTTTAGTTAGAGAAAAATTTAGTTACATAAACTGAAATTATCAAAAAGGAACTCCAAAAAAAGAAAAAAATGGAACTCCAGCCTTACAGAACTACACAGAACAGATTCTCTAGGGAAGTGAGAGTAAAGAGGTGTGCCAGGAAATTTAACTCACATAAATCCAGATGACATTAACCTCATTACAAGTATTGTAATGGTGCTACCTTAATGTGGGCAGACAAATCATCTATTTTCTCAAGATATTTGTCAATAATTCAGGACTTTTATGAAACAATTAACCCACTCATTGAGGTTTGAAATAACTTTTTTTTAATGACTTGATGGTGTACCCTTAGCATTCATCGTAATCTCTATTCTTTATCACCTAAGGCATGTAATGGAGTTAAAACTTTACTTCATCAGAATTTTCACTAGTAAGCCTAAGAGAAAATAATTTACTTGTGGCCTGGAATTTTCTAATACATTGTACTCATTCTCAGCTGTGAGTTTGATGTGGATCTTGTTTCACACTCACCTACCACAACTGTGGTCTTATTATTCATCAATTTTGTAATTATTAGTTGTAGACAGTGCTCACTATTTGCAGCTGATAATCTTCAAAGTTTACTACCAGGGCAAAGTACTTAATTTCTTTTGTTATGATCTACAGAATAAAAATTGCTTTTAGGTAACACCATTTATCTTTCTGATATTTACATCATGTATTCTTCCTTGTGTTTCATAATCCACCCCACTTCTCTGGTTAAGAAAAAATATTAAAGAAAAAGAACCCTAAAAGGTAAGAGTAATTTGATTGGACTCTACTATGTCACTTCCTATGTGATGCCACTGAACAGCCCCAATGACTTCAGTAGCTCGGAGTCATTACTTATAAATTATATTTCATTCTTTGCCAGATGTGAGTTGTTATTGATGTATGAGTGTATATGAGCTTTGAATTTTTTTTTCTTCTTTTTTTTAATGTATCCCTCTTTCTTATTCTTACCCTACAGATAGATTATAAAGGCAAATTAATCATTCATGTATTGTTTTTCTTTGTATATTCCACAGCTTAGGGCATTGCGAGCTATCAAAATGGCCCTTATTGTTTAGCTGAAATAATTATGGGTCTATTTGAAAAGAGAGGTTCTGTTTCATCCAAGGAAATTACTAATGGAAAAAGCAAATGGTGAATTGTGTGGAAAATATCCTATGAACCTGCATAATCCATTTATATAATGATGGCAAATTTGTCTCTTATGGTAACTTCTGCTTCTGTCATTTCATTATGCATATTCAAATTGCTGCACTGTAATAGTGATTGCACTGAGCACTCTAAGATATTTCTATCTTAATAGCAGGGCACCTACCTCTTCAATTGCATTTTATGCTAATCATTTCTTAGATCAGAAACCAGCGAGCTTTTTATATAAATGCTCAGATAGCAAATATGGTCATGTGATTTCTGTTGCTAGTGGTCAATTAGTTTTTTTTTTTTTTTTCTTTCTTCTTTTTTTTTTTTTTTTTTTTTTTTTTTTAATAGGGTCTGACATTTATTGGAGACAAGAAGTAGACTTTTGCCCAGGTCGTATGGAGGAGTTGGGTAGAGTGCAGGAGTAATTTAGCAGACAATAGGCACATAACTAAGAAAATGCTGCAAATTCAGAAGCATTCTAGAATCCAAGGGACTAGGTTTTAAGATTCCCAGTGGGTACCTGAAACCGTGGATAGTACTGAATTTATGTGTACTATTCTTTTTCTAATACTTACGTAACTATGATAAACTTCAATTTTAAAATTTGGCACAGTAAGAAATAAACTACAATAACTAATAGTAAATATAAAAATTATAACAATATATGGTCACAAAGATATGTGAGTGTGGTTTCTCTTACTCTTTCTCTCTCTCACTCTCTCAAAATCCTACTGAAACCACGAATAGAGTGACTATTATACATTATATCCAAGTGGGAAAAAAACCCTTTTTCTTAACAGCGATTGTTTATTTTACAGATTTTTCTTCATCTTCAGCAGAGAGTTGGGATGCAGGCTCCTCAACTCATAGCTCTGACAAGAGAGCGGTCTGGACTTCTGCTTCCTGACTCCTCCTCCACCTCCTGTGGTGGATTTTTTGGCAAAGGAGATAGGAAGCATCGCTCTACTAAGACTTCCTTGGATAGTCAGAATGTGGCAGTGTTCTTTCTTTCTTTCTTTAAAAATATTTTGCTGTAGGGAACTTGCACTTGCTGAAGAGAGACAGAGAGAGAGGGAAAGTGAAAAAGCACCCCCCCCTCACCTCCATGGAGTTGGCCATACCACAATCCTTTTTTCCTCCATTCTCTTCTCGGGATTTGGGGCATGCATACACATATACCCAGTGTGTTTCCCAAGCCACAGAGTCTAGGTCTTGAACCTTGTAGTCAGTCATGTGGGCTCTAGCCACCCTAATCACCATGTAACCAGCCGGCCCAAGACAGTGCTCTTTAAATGAGCCTAATCTCAGCCAGCATCCTTTTCTCCCACAAAATGAGATTTAGTGTCTATCTGAAAATAAAAATAAACAAACAAACAAACAAAAACCATATTAGTACATCATCTTTTCCTGGTATTTGCTATTTTTGCAAAAATAATTTTTTCTTAATATAAAGGGAGATGATTTTTTGGTGTTTTCAGAAAGACTGATGGAAATCCCATCTGCTCAATCTTATTTAAAAATGTAATGATGTTCACTGTGAAAAGAAGTTTTGTATAACTATGCAATATTCAAATAAGAATATAAAGTTTTTATACAGCATCAAATTGTGGAAATGCATTTGTGTCTGTAGCTGAAATGAAGTAATGTGTCCTTGCTAATTAAAATGAATTTTTATTAGTCTTAGGCTGCTGCTTTGAAAAGCTGCAAAAAAAGAAATAAAAGTTTCTACCTACTTTGTTGGAAACCTCAGCAACTTGAAACAAAATTTAGTAGCAATCAAAGCTTTTATTTATTTCTAAATATATGAAAATGTTAATAGTTATCTCAGCATCCTCATTTTACTCTTTGAATATGTTAATTTCTGCTTTAAAAAACTCTGTTTCCGAAGAAAGTGATACTGCCTTCATATTCAAGTTGGAAATTAATCAAGTTGCTATGCTGGGTTTTTTTTTTAGCATTTTTTACTTTTGTGTTTAGATAAGATATTAAAGAGTCATTTCTGTTAAATAATTATTGGTCTTGTTAAATGTTAATATAATTAAGTAAATTATCAATGAGATATAGGCATTTTGGTAATATAGAAATGATTCAAAGTTGAGTCATTCAATGTTGAGAAAATCATTTGGCATGTTGCCTTTAGCAGGCATTTGAAAGGCTAAGATGGTAAGATAGCAATGGAATGAGACAAAAGTAAAATATTAGGTAGGATAGCTTACAAGTTATAATGCTGTTAACATATTTTGAATTCTAATAATTCCCAATATACAGAGAAAGTTATGTGTTGAAGCATTTCTATTGATTTTATGCAACAGAAAAGTTAATTCAGAATCTCAGAGGGCTTCTGTTTTTACTCTGAAACTTAAGAACTGCCTTACTAATGAAATACAGTTAACATATATGCCCCAAAAGCAAAAAAAAAAAAAAAAAAAAAAAAAGTAATTATAACAAAGTTGAATCAAAGTGAAAGACAAATAAAATCAGTGGCTTGATTTGGTTTACACAGAAAACATAATGCAAATAGAAGTGGCATATTTTCCTTAATATCAAATGACAAAATAAAATGAACAACAATAACCAAAAATTAAATAGTGTTATTGGCTGAGTAGTGTGACTCTATATGCTGAAGTTCTAACTCCCCAAATATATCAAACTGTGACTGTATAAGTGCTCTTCAAAACATTCAGGGAAACTGTATTCTGAAAACTATGGGGACCAGCAGTTAGCGTAATGGCTATGTCGCTGGACTCCCACGTAGTCGACCGCGGTTTGCGTCCCGGACCCGGTAGCTTGAACTCACGCCGGTCGCGTGTGCGTGCCTGCCCAAGATCCCGAGGGAGAATGGAGGAGAAGGGATTGCGGCGTGGCCATCCCCTCTGGGGGGTGATTTCTCACTTTCTATCTCTCTGTCTGTCTCTGTCTGTCTGGCGAGCGCACGCGCCCTATAGCAAAAACCTCTCCAAAAAAAAAAAAAAAAAAAAAAAAACTATGCATGAATTTCAATTATTTTTCAACAAAATAAACTCATACTTTAATTCCATTTTTTTTTCTTTTCTTTTTTTTTTGTTTTTGAGAGGTTTTTGCTATAGGGCACGTGTGCTCGCCAGACAGAGAGAGACAGAGAAATAGAAAGCAAGAAATCACCCCCCAGGTTGGATGGCCACGCTGCAAACCCTTCTCCTCCATTCTCCTCTAGGGATCTCGGGCATGCATGCACACGGGACCGGCGTGAGTTTAAGCCACCGGGTTCGGGACGTGAACCGTGGTCGACTACATGGGAGTCCAGCGACATCGCCATTAGGCTAACTGCTGGTCCCTTTAATTCCATTTTTTCATGAACTCTTTGAAGTCCTTTTATATTTAAAGGCATGGTCCTTATAGGTTATCAAGTTAAAAATGAAGCCATTAGGAGGGACCATAACCCAATATGACAGATCATTGCAGTAAGAGGAGTCATGGACGCAGTCATATATAGGGAAAGGATGGCAATCTACCCAATGAGGAGAGAGGTCTCAAAAGCAGCCCTGCTGACACATGGATTTTGTACTTCTGGCCTCTAGACTCTGAGAAAGTAAATTTCTGTTACGTAGCCACACAGTCTGAATATGGCAACCCCAAGAGATTAATGAAAATGGGAGAGAAGTATCTCTGAGGATATTATGATCTCTGGCTTCGGAAATAGATTTCCACATTCATTCACTTAAAAAAGCTCAGGTTACAGGATCTTTTCCCCTAGTTGCAGCAGAATATCTTCTTTACTGTTAAGACAAAACTGAAGTATTAAAATTTCTCTATTAACACTTGTAAGTCACTAAAAAATTAGCCTAATGGCCAAGTCTATTTCCAGCGATTTAAGCATTCAAACAAATGGCAATTTTTATTATATTATGATCTTAAAAATGCTTCTACATCCATTTTCACAGGTTCTTTTCATAAATACTGCATTTGGTAGAAGAGACACATTTTATTTTTTGTTTTTGCAGATGAGAAACTAAAGCTCTTAAGTTAATTGACTTCAAATAGCTCACAAGATTAGTACACAAAATTAGAATATTAATCAAAGAGTTTTAAATTTCAAATTCAGTTAATTTCTTTGTCTACCTGATTCCCATCCTTCATCTAAAAATCTTTAAGGACTTAATAATATCACTTAGTGAAGTGTTTTTTAAACTACAGATTATGACCCTTAGTTATTCATATATCAGTTTAATGTTTTGCTAACATCAAAAATGACATGCAATTGGATAGAATAGATCAAAGTGCACAAGACTGAAGAATAAATATTTTTTCTTGACACTGTTTTTTTATCTTGGGCAATTTATGCCTTATGTATGTGCATTTGGTTTTCAATAAATATTTCTTACCATAAGTTATAGAAAGGAAGTATTTTAAAGCCATCATATATTTTTTAAAAACTATTTTAAAATCTTTTTAAAATTCTGTCGGGTTTTGCATATATGATTCTTTAGCTTTATCTTCTTAATTAGAATGCAAATCCCTGAAAATAAGAACTACTGCTTTTTTCTCCTTCCACATAGAAAGTTATACTTAAAGGAGTCCTGAATATACCACCCCAAAATATGATCATAGAGAGCATTTAGGCATATAAATGATTTTGAGCTTAGGCCAGTTTAAAAAAATGATATGTACAAGATCACCTTAACCTTCCTTATCTTTCGTCAAAGAAGGAGATAAAATTACCATGTGAAAAATACTCTCCTTTCCTTCAAAAAACTAAAAATAGAATTACTTTATGATCTTGTAATGTCACTACTAGGTATGTACCCAAGGGAAAAGAAATCAGTATTATGAATACATGTATATGCATTTCTATATGTATTGCAGCACTGTTCACAGTAGCTAAGATATGGAAACTAACCAAGTGCAGAACAATGGGTGATTGGATAAAGAAAATGTGACTTAGAGCCATTTCAGGGGAAACAGAGAAATGAAGATTTTCCACTGATAATTGAGCCTTGAGCACACAAACTCATGTGGTAGGAAGACCCCTTTCAAGCCTCCTGTCTCTGTATCTATCTTTGTCTCTCTCTACCTTGGTCTCTGCCTCTGTCGTCTCGTTTTTTTTTGTTGTTTGTTTGTTTGTTTGCTTTTTTGTAATTTTTCCTTTTTGAAATTTTTTAAGGCAAGGCTTTTTCTGGGCTTTCTGGCCCTTCCTTTCCCTTTATATTGTTAATAACCCCCTTTCCCCCTCCCATCCCGGGAGAGGCAAGGGAAAAGGCCTTCTTGAAGACACCTTCATGGCTCCTGAGAAGTAGCCAAGTGCATTGCGTGGTTTTCTAATTTTTACTTTTTAAAAAAAAAATTAAATATTAATTTTTTTAGTTTATTTATTTATTTAGTTTTTCTCTTAGTTTTTTCTTCTCTTTTTCTCTGTTTCTTGTTTTGTTGTTGTTGTTGCTGTTGTTTCTCTTTCTCTGTTTCCTTTTCTGCACACTCCTCAACACTCAGATTAAACTTCAAGTCTGGGAAGAAACACACCATCCATCAGATGACTAGAAATCACTGCAAGGCCACAAGAATATGGGAAATCAGGAAAATCCCTATCCTCCAAGGAAAAAGAATAACTCCTCTTCATCCACTGACAGTTCAATGGAAATCATGGAAATATTTGATAAAGAATTTAGAACATTCATAATGGCAAAGCTAAGAGAGATGGAAGAGAAGAGAGTCAATGATCTGCAGAAGAGGGAGGAGAAAGGAATTGACGAGTACCAGGAGGTGAGGAAATTCATGCAAGATATAAAAGAGGAATTACACACTTTACAAAAGAATCAAAAGGAACTGTTAGATATGAAGGCTATAATACAGGAAGTCAAAATCTCCCTTGAAAGTATTAAAAGCAGACTAGATCATACAGAAAATAGAATCTCAGATGTAGAAGAGAAAATTGCTGGCCTAGAAAAATCCACCATGAAGACTGAGAAAATTGCCCAAAAAATTTGAGAATAATATACGAGAAATACTAGATACCATCAAACATCCAAACATCCAGATAATAGGCATCCCAGAAGGCAAAGAGACTCATAAGGGCATTGATACTCTATTCAATGAAATTCTGCAAGAAAACTTTCCAAACCTAGAGAGGCATTCAAAGATCCAGTCCCAAGAAATACAAAGGACCGCAAATAGAATCAACCCAAGAAGATCTTCTCCAATATACATTACAGCCAGACTGACCAAAACCACAGAAAAAGACAAGATACTAAGATTGGCAAGAGAAAAACGGGAAGTTACCTACAAAAGATATCCCATCGGGCTAACAGCAGACCTCTCATTGGAAACAATGCGAGTGAGGAAAGAATTGGAAAATATATTCGAAGTGTTAAGGGAAAAGAAATTTCCACCAAGAATACTGTACCTGGCGATTATCCTTCATTTGGGAAAAAAAGACAAGAACATTCTCAGATAAACAAAACCTGAAAGAATTTACCAGCACCAGACCAGATCTCCAAGTTCTTAAGGGAGTGCTATGTCAGGAAAATTAAATGCAGACACACAGAAATAAGAGTCCAAAAACTAAGAAAATGGCCAACTTAATCGTAGGGACAAGTCTGGAGTTGAAAATTATATCCCAGAATTCAATCGGGAAGATCAAATCACAGCAGAATATAGATTAAGTACATGAGACTGAACTGGTGAAATAGCATTCTGTGACTTGATTAAAATGTTGCTTCTTTTCTTCTAGGCTTTGTTGTCCAGTTTTAAGGATTTTTGTCCTGTCTTGACCTGTCAATAGGTTCATGTACCTACTGTTTGAACAGAATACTAATTTGTTTCTAGGCTTTAAGTTTCAAGGAAATTTCCTCACCTGTTCAAAACTGCTTTCCTTTTTTTTTGACATTTTTAACTATATATATTTATTTGACAAAATATAAAAAGTTAAATAAGTGAATACAAAGAGAACAGGGCTACTTTATTAAAATACTGAGTTTATTTCACATGTATATTTTTGTCTCCCCACCATTTCCATGTCTGACCACCACTTCTACTGTGTCCTATCATAATATTCCATACATACTTAAAACCAAGCAAAGGGTGGAGTTCCAACTTTAAAAACTAAACAGGCATTTTGGACAACACATTCTTGGTAATAGAACCTGGACAACATTTATCAAACATGGCAGGGAAAGTTCTCACTCTGCATTATAAAAAGGACAGCCAGATATCAACTGTTACAGAAATGAAGTAAGACAGAAAATTTTAACAAACTGTTTAAACTATTTTCTTAAAGAGACTGCCTCCACTGCCAGAGATCTTGAATAGCCTCCTGATCAGTCATCCGGAAGCAATTCTTGACATAATTGATAAACTTGGCTTCCACTTTGGGAAGAGAACCACCTTTTTCTATACTTGCTTGCATTTTTGCTTTAATGTCTTCTACAGAACTAGGTTCTTTTGGTGTTTTAGGTGTTTTTTCCTGTTTTTTGAATGATTCTTGACCTTTTGATCTTGGTGTTGATGGTTTTGAGTCTTGTCCGTTCTGGTTTGATTTTAGAGCATTTTTGCCAGGAGTATCTCGTATAGATTTCTTCACTGGAGCTTTTTCTTCTGTTTCCTCATCTTCAAAATCATCATCATCATCATCATCTTCATCATCATCATCATCTTCATCATCATCATCTTCGTCAGCAGCAAGTTTTACTTTTTTCTGTGGGACCTTGCTTCCACCTCCAGGGGTAGATCGCTTTCCATATATACTTAAGAGTTTCATGTCCTCTTCCTCTTCTTCTTCTGACTCTGCATCTTCCGCCACAGCTACTAAGTGCTGTCCACTAATATGTACAGGCCCTGAACCACACTTCAACCTTAAGACCACAGATGGTGTTATTTCAAAGTCCCCAAGGGAAACCGTTGGCTATACAGACATTTTCAGTGTTGCCAGTGTTACTTTAATTGGACCGCCTTCGTAATTCATTGCTTCTGCTTCAACAATGTGCAATTCATCCTTTGCACCAGCCCCTAAACTAACCGTTCTTAAAGATAACTGGTGTTCATTTTCATCATTATCCACTTTAAAGTGATAATCTTTGTCGGTCTTTAGTTCACAACCAAAAAGATAGTTCTGGGGCCTCAGGGGGCTCATGTCCATGTCCATCGAATCTTCCATGGTGTGGTGGCACGCACTTGGGTGGGCGAGAAGGCGGACCGAGGTAAACAACTGTGGCTACCAAAAACAGCCGCGCAGGACGGAATCACTCAGGGCAAAACTGCTTTTCTTGAAATTACCAGCTGTACATGCTATTGAAAGTAGTTAGATTACTTATGAAATTGTGTGATCAACAAAATGTGGGGGGAAAAGGAATTGAAGACAACTGTAGACACCAGAGAGTGTGAGAAGTGGGTGTGAAAGGGCAGAGGGTCAGACATGGGGTAAAAAAAAATTGTGTGTGTGTGTGTATATATATTTCAGGAGAAAAAAAACTGTTTTCATTGAAATAAAAAAAATGCGTATTTGATGACTGCAGTAAGCTATATAGTCCCAGCTAAGTGCTACTTTATAGTATGTTCATTCTACTCTCTGAGGTTTATGCCTAAAATCAGAATTGTGTTCCTGTATACGCATATATCAGCTGCCCTTGTTATTAGAAATATTTAGACTAATTAGGTTCATTAGAGAATCAATTCAATGGGGAGAACAGGCATAGAAAGCAACCATGGGTACCAGAGACAATGTGGGAGGAGGGTGGGACATGGCAGAGTGTGAGGGATAGGGAATCAAGGATGGCAAAAAAAAAAAAAAGCAAAATATACAGGAAATAAGAAATGGGAAATTATTTGTTGATAACACGTATGTTGATGTGCTTGACTGAGCCAATATACAGTGTATTCTGGATAGGAAATCTCATTTTGTATGCTGTAATGAGGTATAGTGAATGAATGTAAATAAATAAATTTAAATTAAAAAAAAGAAAATGTGACTTATTTACACAATGGAATATTATTCAGCCCTAAAAATGATGAAATTCAGTCATCTGAACCAACATGAATGAACCTACAGGAAATAATGCTACATGAAATAAACCAGATACTAAAAGAGAAACACTGTTCCTGCTTATTAGTGGAAGGTAAAACATTTGATTGCGTATTAGTGGTGGATATAATGGTAGAACCAGAAGTGAGCAAAAGAAGGGAGATATAAGATGGAGAAAAGTGGATTAATAGACACAAGAGTACAAGCAGGTAAGTGTAGTGAGTTCTAGCCTGCCACAGTCAAGTAGAGTAACTATGGCTGGTGACAAGGCAAAATATACATCAAAATAGCTAGAAGAGTAGAATTGAATGTGCACAACGTAAAGTAATGACACATGTTTGGGATCATGTGGATATATTTATATATAATGATTTGATCATTACACAGTGTATACGTATTTTGAAAAACCTCACTGTACCCTATAAATATGTGCAATGATTATATGTAAATCAGACTTTATACTTTCAAAAAATTATAAAAATGCCCTCCTTTTACTAGACAAAGGCAACATTCTTACCAAAGCTTAAAAATTGAAACAAAGATAATTTTGTAAAAATTACTTTTGTCTTCAGCTCTCTTTATATAATTTAATAGTTTCTTTACAACTTACTTGTCCAACTCAGTAAATTAAAGCACATCTCTAACTGTGTCTTTGGATTTTCATTATTTTATGAAGCTCCTGTGCCATAAAAAACTTGAATTAAGTGTAGTCACACGTTTTTTCTCTGTTGATCTGTCTTTTGCCAATTTAATTCTCAAGCCTAGCAAAACAAAAACAGAAAACAAAAGAAAAACCACCAAATAGGTAGATGGAAAGTTTTGCCTATCCTACAAGCTGATGGTAGATGCATAAGAAATGGTGTTTGACTGACTTAAGTATAAAACTATTCCTCTGAAATTTTAAAAATGTATTCTGATGTGTTACTATAGTTTTATGTATTTCTATACTCAAAATTAAGTGAACTCTGCAACATGTGGTATGGGGAAGAGGGTCTTACAAAAGTTCATAGAAAATACATATTATGAAAAACTGTACAGATTTAAAAACAAAATTGCACTGAAATAAATAATACTGTATTTCCATTTTTTAATGAATTTTTTGAAGTCATCTTGTACTTCTTGTGTTGTTTTAAGTGCTAAGCTCAACTTCTTTGGCCATGTGCTCCTAGATGTAGTTTCACATCTACCTAAACATCCTATAAAATTGATTCAAAGGGAAGAGTTCTTAGCTTCCCCCATTTGTATGAGCTGAGAAGTACTGCCTCATAAATATTTATGGATTCTGCTTTCAAATAATACTGTTTTCATTTCCTACAACTGCCATACAAAACACAGACAGGGTGGCTTAAGTAAAAGAAATTTATTTTCTTACAGTTCTGCAGGTTGGAAATCTGACATCAAGAGGTCAGCCAGGTTTTTTTTCCTGAGGCCTCTCTCCTGGGCTTGAGGTACTCATCTTCTCTCTGCATCCTCACATGGTCTTCCTCTGTATATGTTTGAGTCCAAATTTCATAGTTTAAACTTTTTCAGGATTTTTGCCATAGAGCACATACGCTTTCCAGAGACAGAGAGAAGGAAAATGAGAAGTCACCCCTCAGGGGAGATGGCCATACAACAATTCTTTCTCCTCCATTCTCATCTTGGGATTCTGGGCATGCATGTATATTTGCCTCGTGTGATTTTCCGGTCTCCAGATCCAGGAGTCAAACTGCTCGGCTCTGTGGGAGTTCAGTTTCTTAACCATCACGCCAAATGCTGTCCCCCAAATTTCCTTTCCTTATACAGAGGAAACTGTTCATACTGGATTTGGAACAAACTAATTACTTCTATTTAACCTAATTAAAGACTCTGAAACTCTGTTTCCAAATATTGTCACATTCTGAGGTTCTGGAGTTAGAACTTCAACACAGAAATTTTTAGAGAACATAATGCAGCCTATATAGATACTGATGGCCTATAAGAACTAGACCTACCCAGGGAGTTGACTTCAAGAAAAATAAATTTTGATTTTGTTCTAATTTTTAACTCGCAGATTAAAACATTATATATATATATATATATATATATATATATATATACACACACACACACACACACACACAGATAGATAGATAGATAGATATAAACTTGTATTAATATCTGAATATTTTATATACAGTATACATATACAATTTACAACACAATTTTTTTTAAACAGTCACAGCTAATTTTATGTGTCAACTTGGTTAGATCAGAGTACTCAGTTATCTGGTCAAGCATTATTCTAGATTTATATATGAAGACAGTTTTTAGATAAGATTAAAATTTAAATTAGTAGTTGTGACTAGAGCCGATTACTCTCTGGCCTCATTGAACCAGGTGAAGGTCTTTATAGATACAGACTGCCTTCAGAATCAAACTACAGCCCTTCCCTGAGTCCCCAGACTGTCAGCCTACCTTTCAGATCTTGAATTTGCATCTCCAGAATCAAGTGAGCCAATTCATTAAAGTCTCTCTTTCTGTATATACCGTATTGATCTATTTCTTTGGAAAACTGACTAATACAACAGACACTCACACACACACACACCACAGTATACTCAGGTCTCAAATTTTTAGTCCTGAGGGCATAAACCCCTATAGAGATAAATTGAAAAAATGTGCCATTAGAAAAATGCCAAACTAGAATAATTAGTTCTAAGTTATGATCTAAATATCAATAAAGCATAGCTGTGTTACAGGAGAGAGAGGGAGATTTGCCAATCAATATCTGCCATTGCAAGGAGCTAACTCAGGTATTCAGTGATTCAAATATTGAATAAATTAGTTGTCTTTTTGATTAATATTAAAAGCATATTCTACAGAAACAGAAGTGAAATATATATGTGTGTGTATATACATATATATATATATATATACATATATATATATATATATATACACACATATATATATATATATATATGTGTATATATATAAGCACACATAGATGTGCACATACATACCTGGACCTAAATATTATAATTTTGAGACTAATAAAATCAACATTTTTATTTGAAATATTTGAAAACTAGAGGAAAATGCAGAATATCAGTAAATATATTTCTAACTTTTTTTTTTTAGAGGTTTTTGCTATAGGGCCCCTACACTCGCCAGAAAGACAGAGAGTCAGAAAGCGAGAAATTACTCTCCAGGGGGCATGGCCATGCCACAATCCCTTCTCCTCCATTCTCCTCTCAGGATCTTGGGCATGCACACACACGCACCTGGTGTGAGTTTAAGCCAACTGGGTTTGGGATTCGAACTGTGGTCGACTACATGGGAGTTCAGAGACATAGCCATTACGCCAACTGCTGGTCCCAATTCTAATATTCGTAAAGAAAGTTGTTGCCGACTAATGTTTGTTTATATTTTCATTATTATCAATTTGATTTCAACTACATAAAATCAAGTGATAATTGTCTAAAAAGGAGTCAGTATTTTTTTTTTTCCTGTAAAGTGCTGGACAGTTAATATTTTAGACTTTGTGGGTTATATGATCTCTGTTGCAACTACTTAACTTTGTCACTATGGTGCAAATTAGCCAAAAACAACAAAGAAATACAAAGCATGGCTAGTTACAAAAAACATTATTTACTTAATCAGAAGTAAACCATACTTAGCCCACAGGCTATACTAATCCCAGGTATAAAGAAATTAAAGTGGTTCTTGGGGACCAGCAGATGGCGTGGTGGATAAGGCGCTGGGCACTCCCGCATGGCCGACTGCGGTTCAGGTCCTGGACCTGGTGGCTGGCTTTCTCACTTCCTCTCTCTCTCACTCTCACCCTCAGTCTCTTTCTAGTCAAATTAAAGAATCAATGAATGAATAAATAAAAAAATTAAATAGTTATTATTTAAAAAAAAAGAAATTAAAGTGGTTCTCAATCTATAATCCTTGCATGTGTCTATTTTCTAATTTATATACTATTATTTACTGTAAGTTAAAATACGGTTGCATTGTTTCTTTTCTTAAAGTATATAACATGAAAACTGTATCATGCACTTGATTTTTTTCTCTTTAGTTACTAAAAACTACCTCTAAAAGTAACACTATAGTTTAATGATAACCAAAATGTGAGATGGATTGCCTGAAAGATAGCTTTCTTCAGAAATGTAAGGTCAAATTTCCAAGTAAAAAGGAAAAATAGTTAAAAAAAAATGATTTTAAACCCAATGCATTTTAAGAATAGTTTAGGCGTGAATGTTAACATTTATCACAATCTCCAGATACATTGTTTTGTAAGTGAAGTTTATTTAGTATTGGATAAGGGAGAGAGTACCTACCTTTCAATGCTCATTTACTCACTTCTCTTGTTATAACCCCTGAGTCAATGCTCATAGTGCATGATTAATTACTTAATTTTTTAAAAAATATAATGACCTATATGTTTGTTTTCCAGCCAATAGATGCCAATTTGCCCATCTCCTGTTTTCTATCAAAGAGCACAGTCAAAATGGAAGAGGGAGGTTAGAGTTGTGTCTTCTTCAGCCTGGATATAAACTCATTTACTTTGTGGTATGTAAGATCCTAAAAGTCATTATTATGTTTTTCTTAAAAATCATTAGAATAGTCTTTCCAGTGTACTTGTTAATCTTCAAAGTAAATACATGATGTAAATTCTACCTTTAAACAGTTTACATACAAAAGATCCTATTGATTGTATTTGAATAATTTGGTAGTCGAAAAGTTAACAAAATTTGCTACACTTGTCAGATAGGAAACTGGTGGAAAGTGAGAGATGGATAAGATTGATAGGTACAGAGAACATAGTAAGTTTGGTTAATGTGTTTTTCCAATCATAGCTAGAAGTGTGCATACTTATTACAGCATAATCATCTTACCAGATAAGGGGAATATCTGATTTAAGGTGTGTAGACACATTCTTATACTCATGCCAAACACAAACCATGACTTAGTCATTTTATATTCAAAATAAAATATTTTTTCCATTTTTAAATGAAAATGCAAGCACTTAGGCTATTGACACATTTGAGAATGGCATCCACATGTTCTTTATCATATAATAAATACTATACATGCATTTAATTATTTATACCCTGATTTTTGCAACTTGTAAAAATATTAATAATAAACTTTACACGCAGACATTTTATCATTAGTTATCAAAATAAGATTTGTAGAAATTAGAATTTATTTGACATAAAAATTTCTTTTAGTTACATAATAAATAATTTATACTTTGTGAATTAGTTTACAAATGGGCTAGATTAAGGTTTTAGATTAAGCTTAATAGTTATGTATTGGCAACATCTTATTTAATCACCATATATCCATATATGCATACTCATGTGCAAAATTAGTTTGGGGATTTGTTTATTATGTTCTCCTACCCACTCAAGATATTTAATCAGGGGTAAGGCAAAATTAGCTTTTTTCCTAGAAAACGTATAAAATAAATTTAATTTTTTCACCCTGAATTCCTAAGATAAGGAAGTTATTTGGTTACTTTTCAAATGCTTTCACATCAGCTTAGCTGTGAAGATCTGCTTTTATTAACTATTTCAAGGAATTTATGAGAGGGGCAAGTCTATACGAGACTACCTGATGCAACCACCGTACACTAGAGAATGAGTCCAGAGTTGAGACCAGCAGTTAGCGTAATGGCTATGTCGCTGGACTCCCACGTAGTCGACCGTGGTTTGCGTCCCGGATCCGGTGGCTTAAAACTCATGCCAGGTGCGTGTGCGTGCGTGCCCAAGATCCCGAGAGGAGAATGGAGGAGAAGGGATAGTGGCGTGGCCATCCCCCCTGGGGGGTGATTTCTCGTTTTCTGTCTCTCTGTCTCTCTCTGTCTGTCTGGAGAACGCACGCGCCCTATAGCAAAAACCTCTCAAAAAAAAAAAAAAAAAAAAAAAAAAAGAGAATGAGTCCAGAGTGTTTTCTTATGAATCACTTAATTCTTCATGGAAAAAAAATGTGCCTGAACAAAATTATTTAATAGATTTAAATTAAATATCTGATAATTATCCAGATATGCCTGGATTAAGGACTATGTCTAATTAAATATATCAATAGATTACTTTCTCCACAATCCTTTGTTCCCTTATTTTTCTGTCTTAAATTGCTAGGACTCATTCCTTTGTATGGCCAAATAGAATTCTTTGTTCTAGTCTATGTCAGTCAACTAACTGCTTTGGCTTACGAGAAATTTGGTTTATTTTATAGGCTGTTCAAAATCAATTGCAGATACCCAAGGATCATGGTTGCTGAGGAGAAGCACTAGGAAATGTGGTGAAGAAGTTCAGTTTCATTTTTCTGTGCTTTGGCTGGTGGCAATCTCTTAGCAAAGCAAAGTCAGAATACATGGTCTAATGCTACAGACCTGCAGTCATGATTCTAGAAGTAACAGGAGAAAAGGACAGATTTTTTATTGAGAGAATTTTACTATACAGTATGTGTGCTCATTGAAGAGACAGAGAGAAACAGAGAGACAAAAAGTGAGAAATCACCCCCCAGAGGGGATGGTCACACTACAATATACTCTCCTCCAATTCTCTTCGGATTTGGGATACTCACACTCACGCCAGGTGTGCGAGTGTGAGTATCCCAACTGGGTACAGTTTGGGATTCTCTGGGTCTGGGACTTGAACTGTAGTCAACTACGTGGGAATCCAGTGACAGAAACATTTTGCCATATGCTGGTCTCAAAAAGGACAGATTTAAATATTAGCTAAGTACCTTTGACTCCTTTTTATTAGAGTATAAAATGAATTATGAACAGGACAGTGAGAGCACACATTTTGGAATTCAAATCATGATGCGGCATACTACTAAAAAACCTCTCTGATGAATGATTATAATCCTTGTTACACATTAATGTGTGTGTGTGTGTGTGTGCATGTGTGTGTATTTGTTCATCCAGGTAATAATTATCACTATTGAGAGTTCACCACTGCCCTAGCCCATATAAACAATACTAAAGCAGGCTAACGACACAGTATGTTTGAAGCAGACAGATCCCCTCCTCTTTTTTTTTTTTTTTTTTTGGAGAGGTTTTCACTATAGGGCGCGTGCGCTCGCCAGACAGACAGAGAGAGAGATAGAGACAGAAAGCGAGAAATCACCCCCCATTGGCGATGGTCACGCTGCAATCCCTTCTCCTTCATTTTCCTCTCGGGATCTTGGTCACGCATGCACACGCGCCCGGCATGAGTTTTAAGCCACCGGGTTCAGGACGCGAACCGCAGTCGACTACGTGGGAGTCCAGCGACATAGCCATTACGCTAACTGCTGGTTCCCACTCCCCTCCTCCTGAGTGTGGATAGGAATGGTGGTTTGCTTCTAGAATAAACCAATATTGATGGACTATCGTTTCTTTGAATATATTGCAATGTATAGGACTACATATTGCTAGTAGATTTGACTTGCTCCAAAGAATTCCTCTTTTCCTGGGTTTGAAGAAATGAGCTGCTGTGTTAGCAGGCTCACATACCAAGAAACCATGAGTCTCTTGGAGCTGAATGCTTTTTTTTTTTTTTTTTTTTTTTCTTTTTTTGGAGAGGTTTTTGCTATAGCGTGCGCTCGCCAGACAGACAGAGACAGAGAGATAGAAAGCAGGAAATCACCCCCCAGGGGGGATGGCCACGCCGCAATCCCTTCTCCTCCAGGATCTTCACGTGAGTTTAATCCGGGACTCGAAGAACGTGGGAGTCCAGTGACATAGTACGCTAACTGCTGGTCCCAGAGCTGAATGCTTTTTCTAGACAACAGCCAGCAAGAAGCTATGGCCCTTAGTTTTATAGCTATGAAAAAATTAATTCTGTCAATGACACAAATGACTGTGGAAGTCACCTTTCCCCAGCTGAATCTCCAGATAAGAATATTGCTTGGCAGGCACCTCAACCTTGCAGAGACCTCAACCAAACTGTACCCAGACTCCTGACACAGAGAAACTGTAAGATAATCAATATGTGTTATTTAAGTCACTAAATTTATGATGATTTTCATGCAAAATATATGACTAAAACAATGCTTTATGTAATTTCAGGGATTTTTAAATTTTATTTCCTCTACTCATTGTAATCGTCAAGGTCCAAGACAAAAAACTCTGCTTTTGAGACCCTATACCAGTCGATTACACTGCTGAAAGAGGAGTAAGGAAAATTACTCAGAGGAAATAATTTCTTTTACTCTTGAAAGGGAGTCACATCTATACCTAGAATATATCTTGCCCCACAAAGACATCCTTCATTCTTACAGCTAGAGGTTGGAGGTTTTGAACATGGAAAGCGGTGAACAAAGGTTTTTACAGAGGCACTTAACTCCAGTTCTCCCTTGACTTTTCTATGCCTATTATGACCTTGATTTGACTTTTGATTCTACACATTATTGCCTCAAACATTTTCTGCAAGATACCTGACCTGAGACATAATTCAGAAAACAAGGGACCAGATTTCAGATTCTCCCCACCTGTGGTGCTCAGTGCCTTCCGCGTGGTCGCTGGGGAGAACCTGCCGCTGTGCTGACCCTGCTCTGCCCAACACAGTGTCCATGGTGAAGCTGAAACAATTTACATTCTCACAAGCAGTGTAAGAGAGTTCGCCTTGAGAAGAAGGTTCCACATGGCTCCAGCGAACTAGGTTTTTCAGGGAATGAAGATTTTCTACTGATAATTCAACCTCCAGCAAACGAGCTAGCGGCAGAAGAGGCCAGACCTTCAGAAGAAGGTTCCACATGGCTCCAAAGAACTAGGTTTTTCAGGGAATGAAGATTTTCTACTGATAATTCAGCCTCCAGCAAACGAGCTAGTGCGATCACAACAGAACGGCAAAGAGATTCTAGATCACCTCTGTCTGCTTGCTCCTGAACATTCAGACTAACTTCAAGAATTTGAAAGAAACACACCATCCATCAGATGACAAGAAATCACTGCCGGATCACAAGAAATGTGGGAAAACAAGAAAATACCTCTCCTCCAAGGCAAAAGAGTAACTCTTCTTCATCCACAAGCAGTTTGGTGAAAATCATGGAAATGTCTGATAAGAAATTTAGAGCATTCATAATGTCGAAGCTAACAGAGATGGAAGAGAAGAGAGATAATGAACTGCTAAAGAGAAAGGAGAAAGAAGTTGACGAGTTCCAGGAGATGAGGAAATTCTTGCAAGATCTAAAAGAGGAATTACACACTTTACAAAAGACTCAAATGGAGCTGTTAGAGATGAAGTCTATAATACAGGAAGTCAAAATCTCCCTTGAAAGTATTAAAAGCAGACTAGATCATTCAGAAAATAGAATCTCAGATGTAGAAGAGAAAATTGCTGGCCTAGAAAAATCTACCACGAAGACTGAGAAAATGGTCCAAAAATTTGAGAATAATATGCAAGAAGTACTAGATACCATCAAATGTACAAATATCTAGATAATTGTCATTCCAGAAGGTGAAGAGACCCATAAGGGCATTGATAATCTATTCCGTGAAATCCTGCAAGAAAACTTTTCCAAACCTAGAGAGGCATTCGAAGATCCAGTCCCAAGAAATACAAAGGACCTCAAATAGAATCAACCCAAGAAGATCTTCTCCAAGACACATTATAGCCAGGTTGACCAAAACCACAGATAAAGACAAGAGACTAAGACTGGCAAGAGAAAAACATCAAGTTACCTACAAAGGACATCCCATCAGGCTAACAGCAGATCTCTCATCGGAAACAATGCAAGCGAGGAGAGAATGGGAAAATATATTCAAAGTGTTAAGAGAGAAGCAATTTCAGCCAAGAATACTGTACCCGGCAAGATTATCTTTCAGGTGGGAAGAGAAGACAAGAACATTCTCAGATAAACAAAACCTGAAAGAATTTACCAGCACCAGACCGGATCTCCAAGATGTTCTCAAGGGTGTGCTATGTCAGGAAAATTAAATTCAGACACACGGAAATAAGAATTCAAAAACTAAGAAAGTGGTCAACTTAATCATAGGGACAAGTCTGGAGTTGAATATGATATTCCAGATTTAATCAGGAAAATTGAACCAGAACAGAAGATAAAAGTACATGAGACTGATAGGTTCATGCACCTACCATTTGAACAGAATCCTAACCTGTTTCCTGGCTTTAAGCAAAGATCCTTGGCATTTCTTTGATTTAAGTTAAAACTGGTTTTCTTAATAGAAATGAGTGAACTCACCATTGAAAGTAGTTAGATTATGTAAGAAATTGTGTGATCAATACAATGTGGGTGGGAAAGGAATGGAAGACAATTGTAGACTCCAGAGATAGTGTGAGAAGAGGGTGGGAAAGGACAGAGGGTCAGAAAGAAGGGTAAAAATAATTCTAGAAACTAGAAATGGAAAATTTTTTATAATATGCATGATTAAGTCACTATGCAGTATATATTGGATGGGAAATCACATTTTGTATGCTGTGATGATGCTTAGGGAAAGAATGTAAATTAAGTTACAAAAAAAAAAGTTTCAAGAAAAATAAATATCTATTCAATGACTGCAGTAAGATATATAGCCCCAGTTAGGTGCTACTTTACAGAATGGGTAAAGTTAGACTTGAGTTCATGGAAATGTATATATCACCTGTGTTTGCTATGAAAATATTTAGATTAATTAAGGTCTTTAGTAATTCAATAAAATGTGGGGGAAAACAGTATAGAAAGCAAACATAGATACCAGAGACAGTGTGGGAGGAGAGTGGGAGATGGCAGAGGGTGAGAAATAGGGAATCAAGGATGGGGGAAAAAAAAAGCAAAACATACAGAAAACAAGAAATGGAAGATTATTTGCTGATAATAACATGTTTGTTGATCTGCTTGATTGAGACAATATACAGTGTACTCTGGATGGAAAATCTCATTTTGTATGCTCTAATGATGTACAGTGAATGAATGCAAATAAATAAATTGAAATAAAAAAAAAAAAGAAATCAAGGGACCAGCAGATGTCATTATGGTTATGTCACTGATCCCCCACATAATCGACCATAGTTGGT
This sequence comes from Tupaia tana, assembly GCA_026018925.1. Lineage (NCBI taxonomy): Eukaryota > Metazoa > Chordata > Mammalia > Scandentia > Tupaiidae > Tupaia > Tupaia tana. The sequence goes on along the minus strand of JAKSZU010000002.1, from coordinate 46,232,262 downwards.
GTTCCTGACTCAGAGGCTTGAAACTCACACCAAGCACGTGTGTGTGTGCCCAAAGTGCCAAGAGAAAAATGGAGGAGAAGGGGTTGCAGCACGGCCATCTATCCAGGGGGAGACTTCTCACTTTCTATCTCTCTGTCTCTCTGGTGAGCACATGTCCTACAGCAAAAATCTCTCTAAAGAAAACCCATCAATTTATAAATCAAAGTATATATATACACACATGCATATATGTTTATACATACATATATAATTTCTTTTAGATTTCTAGTTTAAAAAATAATAAAATTAAGTCCCAATATTCTCTCAGATAACTAACCACCACCACCAAAAGTATGTTCTCACTTTGGCCAAGAAAAGTAGGACATTTTAGTAACTATTCTAAATTGTTCGTGGAGAAGCAGAAGAAATATTTCAATCTATCAAACTAGGCTGAATCATAGGCATTTCAGTGAATAAGCAGCAGAATATGTAAAATATTTTTAGAGACAGTTTTGATGTTTCCTTTTCTGTTTAATACGTTTTTTTCAATAATTTTATGGCACTTGATTAACTTTATATTTACTATTTTTTAAAAATTAACTTTATTAAATGATAATTTATATGTAACTGAATGTACCTATCTTAAGACTACAGTTCTGTTACTTTGGGAAATATATACTTGTGTATCACTTACAACAATGAAGACACAGAATATTGCATTTACTACAAAAGTTTCCTCATGCCTCTGCAGTAAGTCTGCCTACCACAAGTCAAATATAAACCTATCTAATTTCTTGAACTGTCAAGTACTTTGCCTATATTTGTATTTTGTTTAAATAAAGTTATACAGTACATCATCTTTTTCTATCTGGCTTGTTTTGCTCAGAAAAATATTTCTAAGACTTACCTGAGTTACTGTGGTGTTTTTTTATTGTTCATTAATGTTATTTTGTGTTGCTGTATAACTCTGTTTAGTTGTTTAAATGTTGAGGTATCTTGTCTCGAGTTTTCAACTATGAGAATAAACCTGCTATGAGTGTTCATGACTAAGTCTTTGTGTAGACCTATGTTTCCATTTCTATTTGGTAAATACCTAGGAGGAGAATCGCAAGGCCAAAGGTGAGAATACAGTTAATTGTGTGAGAAACTGCCACTCTGTTCTGTGAAATGGTTGTATCATTTTATGTTTTCACCAATAATACATGAGAGTTCTGGTTGTTCTGTGTGTTGGTATTTGTCAGATATTTTTATATGTCATCCTTTCAGCCATGCTAGTGGCTATATAATGACTTTTTTTTTTTTTTTTGACTATAGAGTATGTTCACTTGCCAGAGAGGAACTGAGAGACAGAGAGAGGAGGAGAGAAGAAAGCACCCTTCTCCCATTGGGCATGGTCATCTTGCAATTGCTTCTCCTCCCTCTCTCCCTCCTTTTGGGATTTTGGGCACACACCTACGCACGCCTGGCATGTTTCTGAAGCTGGGAGATCTGGGACTCAAACCACACAGTAGGCTCTTGAGATCCAACTGCCTTAACAACCACAGAAATGACCCATGCAGTTTTAATTGGTGTTTCATTGATTATTAATGATGCCAGGTATCTTTCCATGTGATTATAGACTGTACATTTTTTTAATTGTGCAGTATCCATTAAAATATTTTGTTTGTTTTCAAATTGATTTATTAGATCTTTAATTATTAAGACTTTTGTATGTTTTCATACAACTGTTTTGTCCAATTGCAGTATTAAGAAAAATTTCTCTATGCCTTTGCTCAACAATGTCCTCTAAAGAGTAGGAGTTCTTATTTTTAATAAGGTACCATTTATTAATTTTTTACAATGAATTTTTTGTGTCCTTTTTAAGATGCCTTTGCATCTTCTAAAGCTATAGTTTTATGTTTTGTTTCAGAAAGTTTATTTATTATGCTCCATAAATATGTACAACCATTGAAAAAAGAAATATGATGTGTCTGTTTTTAGCTGTTATTATTATTATCATCTTCTTGTTTCCAAATCCAAGACTTATTTGATATTGCTCCCATCACCATTTTCTTTTTTTTCTTTTTGGAGAGATTTTTGCTATAGGGCATGTGCGCTCGCCACACAGACAGAGAGAGACATAAAGACAGAAAGCGAGAAATCACCCCCCAGGGGAGATGGTTACGCCACAATCCCCTCTCCTCCATTCTCCTCTCGGGATCTTGGGCACGCACACGCCACCGGGTCCGGGACGTGAACCATGGTCGACTACGTGGGAGTCCAGCGACATAGCCATTACGCTAACTGCTGGTTCCCATCCATTTTCTATACTGTAATTTTAAAGAAGGAAAGATGAAACAAAGCAATATATATCCCTATTTAAAATCTCTAGAAAATAACACTGTCCTGTTGAAGTAGTTGTATTTTCACTACTTGATTATTCACAATTAGATTTCATTTTGCCTGCATGGAAATGAGTTAGGTCTTTAAAATCTTCATCATAGCTTTTCTTTGATATATATTTAAAATAATGTCTAGATGCAAGAAGGTAAAAGCAGTTCTCCTCAGAATAACTTCTTATATCAAAACTTTCCATTTATTGCTATATAAAGGCATGGGATCTTAAATGTTTATATATGAGGGACATAAAATTATAAAACTTGGCTAAATACAGCCTCTTTGTGAGTAACTCTGGCCCGTGGGTATCATAACTTTTCTGATCATTATTTTGATTTTATTCCACTGAATCCAGAAACTATGCATGAAGTCTCCAGGTGCTCTTATTAGGAAGGTAAATGTATAAATATTATTTTTCCCACATTACACATGAAAAAGAAGTTCAGCAAAATGGAATGACTTATTCAAAGGCATATAACTCAGTCCATATGAGAATTAGTATTTAGAATTCTTTATTTCTGCACTAGCTAATCGCCATCTCTTCTCTCATTCTCCATGGTCAAATAAAATTACTCTAGTATTAATGACAGATTGCTGATATGTGTGACAGGTCATATTTTAGCTAAATGAGCACTCTGTAGCAAATGAGCACTCTTTAACTCTAGTTATGCTTTATACTCCAGATCTATGTTTTCTTCTTCAGCTAGAAATTTTTAGGTTGTCATACTCACTGCACTGTTATAGCCACAGCAGTAACATGAAAGTGAACATATTCAGTTCGTATCAGTAACTATTTGTTGAATATGTATGTTACTTACCAAAGAAATAAAAGAGATATTTATGTTTTCTTTATACCAGTCTTGACACCTCTTTTCTACTGAGCATACTGTCTCCAATCTTTTTCTCTGATGATTACCTTCTTCCTTCCACGTATATTAGAGCCCTTGTCTCCTAAAGATATTAGAATGAAACTGTCGGCACTACTAGATGCACCAAGAAGAAATTCATCACACTTAAAATAATATTAAAATTTGTTAATAATTTCACACTTATAGGAATGTTGCGATTAAAAGTGAAATATCTTGGGACCAGCAGTTAGTGTAATGGCTATGTCTCTGGACTCCCATGTATTCAAAGGCAGTTCGAGTCCTGGACCTAGTGACTTAAACTCATGCCAGTCGTGTGTGCATGCGTGCCCAAGATCCCGAGAGGAGAATGGAGGAGACGGGATTGTGGCATGGCCATGCCCCCTGGGGGCTGATTTCTCGCTTTCTGTCTCTCTGTCTCTGTCTTTCTGGTGAGCACACACACCCTATAGCAAAAAACCTCTCAAAAAAAAAAAAAAAAAGTGAAACATCTTATTACTTTATAATATTATGAGAAACTTCGGCATAATACCTGGAATTCAGTAGGTGCTTAATAAGTTTTAATTCACTTATTACTTCTATCTTTCATTTGAGACAATCCTGTTACATACTTGATATTATCAATTTGTAATCCTTATGTATATGTTAGCATAATCTTACAGATGTTCTGGTATGTTTCAATAGTCAACATGTGGCATTTCTGAAAATTTTGAATTTTCTTTAAAAAATGGTACATTGAGGGACCAGCAGTTGGCGTAATGGCTATGTCACTGGACTCCCATGTAGTCGACCGCAGTTCCAGTCCCAGACCCAGTGGCTTAAGATCCCAAGAGGAGAATGGAGAAGGGATTGTAGCAAGGCCATACCCCTTAGGGGGTGATTTCTTGCTTTCTGTTTCTCTGTTTCTCTCTGTCTTTCTGGCGAGTGCATGTGCCCTACAGCAAAAACCTCTCAAAAAAAAATTGTTACACTAAATAGCTATTTCCCCTGATTTTAATTATATACACCATATAATTATTCCTTTGAGTTCAGGAGAACATTAATTTTGTAAGTTAAATAGCAAACAAATTATATAAAGCAAAAACAGAAGAAAATTGAATTACATGCTTAGGGCTAGTTCTGGATTTTTTGTTGTTGTTGTTTTAATCTTGTGGTGAGCAATTCAAAGGCTACACGTATATTGGAGAAATTCCTATGTGGAAGGTCAGGGCAACTTTAATATACATATGAGAAAATAAATAGATTTTCATACATCAAGCTATTGAGAAAACACACGCATACACATACTACACACACACACACACACACACACACACACACACACCAGTCTTGGAAGGACTGAAATCATGAAAGCCTTTATAATTTTCTATAGCATTAGGTTAACTTTGGCCTTCCCGATGATGACACAGGGCATGCTTACAGTAATATCAGAAAAGAAAGCAGTGTTCACAAGCATTCATCCACGGTAATGGCCTAGTGACATAACTATGTGTTCGAGATTGCCAAAGCAAGGGTTAAGCTGTCAGTCTATTTCCATTCTTACCTAATGAATTCATAGGTGATTAGCTCAAAGGTCAGATGTTTGCCATCAGTAGGATCAAGAATTATCGATATCTTTTGTCTGCCCGAACGTGGTTAAGTCAGGTTGCAGAATTCTGGACTATGAATTTTCCTGAAGTTCTTAAGTTCTGTTATGACTTACGGTCATGTCTTTAGACCTATGAGTTATGGTCTCACCAGAACTCAGTTTGTAGAGAGAAAGGTTATAAATAGGAAATAATGATTTATCAGAATCTTAATGTCCCTTTCCAATTGTTTTGTTACTAACATATTGTTTCTGACTAGTTTTTTCATGCTCCTATCTTGCTGAAAACACAAGGGAATATGGAGAAATTGAGTTGTAAAAAACATAAGCTATGAACATGGCTTCCTCTAAGAGATAATGGAAAAATAGTCTTTAACAAGATACTATCATTTAATTATACCCAGAAAATATGAATAATAGTGATCTAGTTTTCCAAAAATAACTAAACAGACTTTCAGAGATTCTACCCTCCTGAGATCCTGAGGATAATAGTGCTCTATTTCTTAATATTCTAGAGAGCTAATAGGTACAATGAGCCACTAATATATTTTGGTATTTTTTGCATTATATAAGTGGATTTCTTATAATTCCATGTTCTAATTATTTTCTACTATATATAAAATATAACTCTTCATCTGTACATTTTTATTTTATAACCTTGCTCAATGAACTGAATATTTCTAGTAGTCACTTTGTGAATTCTTGTTTTTTATTTTTATTAATTTATTTTTTAAAGAGATTTTTGCTATAGGGCACATGTGCTCGCTGGAAAGACAGAGAAAGAGAGACAGAAAGCAAGAAATCATCCTCTGAGGGGGATGACCATGTTGTAATCTCTCTTGCTCTATTCTTCTCTTGGGATTTTGAGCATGCACACACATGCACCTGGCATGAGTTTCAAGCTGCTGGTTCCAGGACTTGAACCACCGGCAACTATGTGGGAGTCCAGCAATGTAACCATTACACCATCTACTGGCTCTAGAGTCTTGTTTTTTAAATGAATAATCTTATCATTAAAAATATAAATAGTTTTCTTTCTTGATTCTCCTCTTCCCTTTCCTTCCCTTTTTCCTCCTCTTTTTCCTCCCTCTTTCCTTCCATTTTTCTCTATATATCTTTTTGCCCAGGTAATCATTAGAGTTTCTAGCATAAGATTAATAAAAATGTGAGGTTAGGTATCCTTCCCTTGTTTTTTAGGAGATCAGTTCTTCACCACTAATTTGATACTAACTATAGTATTTTTGTAGATGTACTTTATAAAACTGAACAAGTTTTCTTTTATGTCATCATCTTCTGAGAGGTTTTAATTATGAATGGATTTTAAATTGAAATTGAATTTTTTAATATGCTTTAATTGTGAATAGACAGTGCATTTAACTGCTCTGCTGTGTCTATAAAATGTGTTACTTTATTCTATTAATATGTTGTACTAGGTAGAATTCCATTATACCTCCCAAATGTCACAGCCCCTGGTCTGTACATACCTTCTACCAATTATTCAATTAAATACTAATGTAGGTGCTGCTGTGAAGGGACTCTGCAAATATAATAAGGTCCATAAAAAACTGGACTTAAAATGTGGAGATTATATGGGTAGGCCTGACCAAATCAAATAAGCCTTTTGAGATTGGATCCATAAGTCAGAGACAGAGACAACAAGAATGATTCAACATATGAGCAACATTTCTTGACAAGAGAAATATCCTCAATCCTGGTATGGAAGAAGGGGAAGTTGGGGCGAGTGGTCATGTAGGAAGGAACCTGAGTATCTTCTAGCTGCTAAGGCCAGCTCAGCAAGGGAGGAGGACCTCAGTCCTACAACTGCAAGGAGCTCAATTTTGCCAGCAATGTTACTGAGTTTCAAAGTGGACTCTCCCCAGGACATCTAAATGAGAACTCAGTCTGGCCAAAACTGATGTTAGACTTTGAGACACTGAATATAAAACCCAGCTAAGCCATTCTTGGACTATTGACATACCAAACTGTGAACCAATTAATGGGTAGTTTTTAACCTGCAAAGTTATTGTAATTGTAGAACAATAGAAAGTTAGTCTGCATCATAAATTACCCTGATTATTTTTCTGACATTGAACCAAACTTTCATGCAGAATAACTATCTCTAAGTTGTGATTTATCAACTATTTAAAACATGTTGGATTTGATTGACTGAAATTTTGTTTTCATTTCTGTGGCTATATTTATGAGATACTGTTATCGGATGAGAGTTGAGCCGCATTGTGTAAAATCCTCCGTTCTTTAGGTCTATATCTGCAAGATTAGAGACCTGCCCTGAGACATAGAATGAAAAACCGCAAACTCTTGTAAAGTCAGATAAGAGAAGTTTTAATAGGAAAGCAAAAATTTTCAATAGAAAAGAAATACACCCCCATGCCAGTAAGGCGTGTAGGTAGGTAACTGCCAGAGAAGGACAACTGCACTGGGCATGGAGTTAGCTGTTACCTTTATTCTGAGAGAAGATAATGAATATTTAACAGAGGAAGGTCTGTCATAGTATCTGGGTCCTCTGAAATTTGTAGGCTTTGTCCTGTACCTGCACAATTCTCTCTCAGGTGAGGCATTTAATTACCTAATCAGACACAATCAGTGTGGACTTTGATGATATGAGCATCCATCTATGGATAAACTGCCTTACTAGTTTATTACCCCAGTGGATATTAGGATGTTGATAGGCATCCCATCCTGGTGGTGAATATGTATATATTTGGGATGGCAGGAGGGAAGATGACAACCTTTCCAGTGCCAGGAGCTAGGTGGAAAGAGCTCTTGCAGAACATCTGGTTGTAACTCCTGATAAGCTCTGATTGAGATCCTGCTATTTTCTCATGGCTGCCCTCTCATATCTGTCTGACTACCTATCACAACATTAGTGTTCAGTTGTCTTTCCTTGTGATATTTTCATTTGAGTACAGTCAGATCTTCAAAAAGTTCATAGAAAGTACACACAATCCAGGTGTTCAGATTTCATTGTATTGTAAAGTGAATACTTACTTCCTTTATAGTTTCCCAAGGTTACTCCTTTGAGTGTGGTGATGTCATTAGATTGAGGCCCCTATCCTGGGTAAATAGTAAGAAGTGGTATTACTGGGTAATATGGTGCTTCTTTTTGTAGGTTTCTTTTTTTTTTTTTTTTTTTTTGGAGAGGTTTTCGCTATAGGGCGCGTGCGCTCGCCAGACAGACAGACATAGAGACAGAAAGCGAGAAATCACCCCCCAGGGGGGATGGTCATGCCGCAATCCCTTCTCCTCCATTCTCCTCTCAGGATCTTGGGCACGCAAGCACATGCGCCCGGTGTGAGTTTTAAGTCACCGGGTCCAGGACGCGAACCACGGTCAACTACGTGGGAGTCTAGTGACATAGCCATTACGCCAACTGCTGGTTCCCTATTTGTAGGTTTTTAATGAACCTCCATATTGTTTTCCACAATGGTTGTACTAATTTGCATTCCAAACAACGGTGTACGAGAATTCCTTTTTACCTCAGCTTTGCTAGCACTTTTTTTATTTTTTTTTTTTTTAATTCTAGCTATTCCAACTAAGGTTAAATGGTATCTCAGTGTAGTCTGAATTTGCATTTCCCTTAGGACAAGAGACTGGACATTTTTGCATATGCCTTTAGCCACTCACATGTCTTCCTTGGAGAACTATCTATTCATTTCATTTGCCAACCCTTTTAAACTGGATTTTTTTTTTTTAACAGATGAGCTGCTTGAGTTTCTTATATATATTCTTGTTACTAATATCTTTTTAAAAAATTAATTTATTTAATTGTATTTATTCATTCATTTATTTTTAATTTGACCAGATACAGAGAGAGAGAGAGAGAGAGAGAGAAAGAGAGAGAGAGAGAGAGAAACCAAGCCACTAGGTCCAAGAGTTGAATGGTGGTCAGCCACGTGGGAGTATCCAGTGCCTTAGCCACCACATCACCTGCTGGTCCCATTATAATTAATATCTCATCTGAGATACAACTTGGAAATATTTTCTCCCATTCTGAAGGTTGAATCTTCGCTCTAATTGTTGTTTCTTTTGCTTTGCAGAAGCTTTTTAGCTTTATGTAATCTTATTTGTCTATTTTGGGGATTATTACCTGTGCTTTAGGAGTATTATTTAAGAAATCTTTGCCGATTACAATATCTTCAAGAGTTCCCCTTAAGTTTTCTACCAGTAGCTTTATAGTCTAAAGCTTTACATTTAAATCTTTAATTCATTTTGAGTAGATCTGTGTAAATTATGAAAGGTGCTGGTCAGTTTCATTTTTCTGCAGGTGGATATCCAGTTCTGCCAGAACTATTTGCTGAAAAGAATGTCTTTTCTCCACTGCATTATCTTGTGTCTTTGGTTAAGGATCAATTGGCTATATGTCTTGGGGTTGATTTCTGGGTTCTTTATTCCATTTGTCTGTGTGTCTATTTCTGTGCCAGTACATTGCTAATTTTTTTATTACCTCTTTGTAATATATTTTGAAATCAGGTAGTAAGGTGCCTTCTATTGTGTTCTTTTTTGTATAGTATTGCCTTGGTGATATGGGATCTCATGATTTCAGACAAATTCTAAAATATTTTTTTCTATTTCTGTTTAGAATATCACTGGCAATTTGATTAGAATCACATCAAATATGTAAATTAATTTGAGTAAAACTGACATTTTGATAATATTGATTCTTCCAGTCTAGGAATATGGAATGTGTCTCCATTTCCTACCCAATGCAATCAGCAAGAGAGAAAAATAAAAGGGATTCAAATTTGAAAAGAAGAAACTGAACTGTTCCTATTTACAGATGATATGATTATATCCATAGGAAATGCACTAAAAAAATTCTAGAAGTTATGAGTGAATTCAATAAAGTGGCAGAATACAAAATCAATATATAAAAATCAGTAACATTTTTACACATCAACAATGAACACACTGAGACAGAATTGAAGAAAGCAATCTTATTTACAGTAGCCACAAAACAAAAAAGATAACCTAGAAATAAACCTAACTAAAGAGGTGAAAGACCTCTACAAAGAAAATTATGAAAAACTAAACTAAAAAAAAAGTGTATGACACTTTTTAAAACATTTTCTCTTTTTCTGCTGAAATGTAGTCACTTTTATTAATTATTAGTGTTGTTTCCTTTGCCTAATTAGCATGATTATAATAGCTAGCCTAATAGTTCTCTCTAAAAATTTCAATATCTACTGTTATCATGAGATTTTCCTCTGCTGATTTTATTTATCTTCAGAAAAAGTCGACCTTCTTGGTTCTTAGTGTGTTGTGCAATCTTGGGTTTTATTTTGTACATCATCACTATTTTATTGTGGAGTCTGAATTCTGTTATTGTTCTCTTAAAGGTGTTGATGTTTTTGGTTTAGAAGGCCACTAACTTGGTTAGATTCAAATCCTGAAGTCTCTCTGAACTCAGAATGCATGATAATTTAATTCTAACTTTAGATCATTTGAAGTTTAACCCATGAATCTGTAATTGAGGAGTTAAAAAGATGGGCTCTTCCCCCAGTTTGTTGACCAAGAAAGATGGCTGACTTTCTATTGAAATTTTAGTCACCCTGCAATCCCCTACAACTATTGCTGCAAAGTGAAAAAATATGCTTTGCTGATTATTTCCTCTAAGTTTTCACTTCCTTCCAGAATCGGCCTGCTTGTTCAAAATATCAGTGACCTATGATATTAAAGTATATGATTATTTTTTATGTATTACAGAAAATATTTAATTATGGTATTTTTCCATAACGGAAATAATTTATATTGATAGTATTTAGTTTAGTAAGGGACGAAAACAAAGTAACTGAATAATAATATCTACATTGCCAGTTTATTATAAAGTATAAATAAATAATGCATGTGAAGTGCTTAGCAAAATATCAGAAATAGCATAGTTATTCAGCAGATGATAGATTTTTGTGCTTGGCCTTAAGTTGATACCAATATAGCCATTATTTGTTCATTTTTATTATAAATTCAAGACATAGAATGTTGTTGGATCCACTGATATTGGAATATGAAGGGATAACTTTGTATTAGAGAAGGTTCATTCAGATTTTGAAAGTCTTTTCAATTCTGGACTGACAGCTTTTTGGAGAGACATTTTTATCAAAACGGTGTCACTGAAGAATTTCTGCAGGCCTCTACTTCTAGAATATTCTTTGGACTTTACTAAAACCCTCATTGCAAAAAGAGCAAGCTTTTCACTGACCCTTTCATATTTTCAAGCATTTAACCTGCATCTTCAGCTTAGATAAATAAATATCATACATTTGGTTGTATTGTTTATATACCAAACAGTTTCATGTTGTTTTCAGTTTTGCTGTCAGTAAAGGTTGATTTGGCTACTTAACAATGAAGCTTATTCTATTGCAAAATTCTCTGTATTTCTCTGTTCCATTCAGAGCTTGGCAATATAAATAATTTGTGAATGTTTGTATGCCTGTATGTGTGTATAAACAAGCTAACCAATACTACTTTAAAGAATATTTTATCTCTACATTCCAAGATATTGATTAATTCTAAATCCCAATCCAAAAAGGAAATGTCTAATTACCTTTGGGTAATGAAAAATAAAAGTACATTATCTTACATTATTCTGAGAAATCCTTGGCATAAAGTTTTATCTGAATCAATATATTTTAGAACTAATGTATTGCAATCAAAGCAGAATTCTACATGGTAAAAATTATAGAAATATCCTTGTTTCATAAAACCCTAAAATGGTCTTGGGACATGAAGCAGATTTGCTTCAGCAGAGTTCAGAAGCTGGCCAGGAAACATAAATTTCTGAAAAATTGTATAAAGCACATTGGAGTTATGCCAGATATTACCCCCTGAATTAAAAGAATAATTTAAAAATCAGGGCACTATTCTTTTTTTTAACCAATAGCAAACATAGGGATGTCAGATAGAGAGAAATATATTTTGATTAATTTTGCCCTTTTATAGGGAACCTGGCAGCTTTGTCCTTCACCAGCTGGAGTTTATGTAAGGCCTTACGGAGCAAGTCAGCCAACAGGGAGTTACAATAATCTAATCTTCATGGCCTGGATACTGCCTTGCGTGAGCAGCTTGCATAAGTAAAGCATTTTTCAGTTTTCCACTAGGGGCTGAAAACACAAAGGTATTGCCCTCCTTTTCTTTGTCTGACCAGACTTCTTTAAGAAAGTCAAGATTCTTACTTACTTCTGTGTGTCTGACTTCTCGAATATTCCAGGTAGAATGAAAAGTAAAAGAAGCTGTTAAGATTAATGATACCTCTTTACGCAACAAACATACATGACCTTCTAAATTTAGGACAGTTGAGATTAACAATTATCTATTGCCTTTGTTTTATCCTGATTGGCAAAATTTATAATCAAATGCAGAGAACTAGGTTCATACTGGGTGCAACATTTGGAATTGTTTCCTTAATTGTTTTAATATTTTATACATCTGCCTCGTTTAATATCCTTACTTGGCTAAGGACAATTTAGATATTAATTATGCCTAATGTTGGTTTTCCTCTGAGAGGGACATACTGGTTTTCTCATCTGGCATAGTCTCTGAAGTTGTGTCAGTGCTAAGTCAATTCAACATATCATTCATGGTCAGTTTCTAGAACAGTACCTTTCATAGTATGTATTATCCAAAATTTTTGGTAAACAGATGTTGCTGGCCCTGATATGAAACTTTCTTTATAAAGAAGAAATGTTTTGTTATAGGGTACATACTATATAACAAAGATATATAGCTATTTAACTACAACATATGACAAATATTTTTTTTCCCTAAAAGAACAACTTTCTGACAAATATACTCTGAGATATTCTATACCAAAATGCAATTACACAAGCTATAGGGTAAAATCACTTTGATTAGAATGCTTTTGGTTTGTTTCATTTTCTAAGATAAGCTCCTAATTGTTTTCCACTTACAACCCAATACTATTCAGGGCTTATTCTAATTATTATATTTGATATTCAACTATATAAATGTGGATAATGTCCACTTTTACGATCTTTATACCATTTTGTTTAATCTAATTATTTGTATTTAACTTTTTGATAATTTTTTAATGAAAAAGGAGAAAAAAATAAGGCTCTTTGCTTTGGACTTTTCTTTTGAATTTCCAGAGGGCACAAGAACTCACTAGAGAGACACCGAGTGAGAGAGAGAGAAAGAGAAAGTGAGAAAATATCCACCATGGGGAATTGTCACGCCACAATGCCTTCTCCTCCATTTCTCCCTCTTGGGATTTTGGCCACACACATGCATCCAGTGTGTTTCTCAACTTAGTCTGACATTTGAACTGTGTGGTAGACCATGTGGGATCCAATCACATTAACTACCATGTTCTGGACGGACCCTGCTTTGGATTTTTTATTGTTGTTTAGCTTTGCTGCAGGGTGCATACACCCATAACAGAGAGAGAGAGAGAGAGAGAGAGAGAGAGAGAGAGAGAGAGAGAGAGAGAGAGAGAGAGGGAATGAGAAATCACTTGTTACGAGGGAAAGCCATGCCACAATCTCTCTTCTCTATTCTCCTCTAGGGATCTTGGGCATGTGCATACATGCCCAGGATAGTCTTGAAGCCAGCTCCAGGACTGCAATAATTTTGTTGGCCATGTGGGACCCAGCCACCTTACGCACTGCACCACCTACTGGTCCCAGCTTTGAATTTTAAATATCACTTTCTCATATAGCAATCGAAGATGAATTTGGGTTGAACTAATGAGAAATTGTTCCATTAGTTCTGTTTTGCTACCTGTTAAAGATAGAAAACTCTGAAATATTAGAATTTGATATCAAATTCTAATTCAAGAGAATCTTTTCCTGTTCCTAATGAATTTACCCCCTAGGTACCTATTGCTTTGACTGTCTTTGCTTATCTAAAAAATACTTAACTAGCACATGCTTGATTTTTATCCTTATTTAGTGTTTTAGAATAAGACATTTTAAATAAAATGGTGGCATGAAGAAAAAGGGCCCAGGAATACCCCAATTCTGATTTCCTCAGGAATATCTCCTCCCACAAATCTCAAGGGAAAAAAAATACCTGGGAGCAATATCAATTTATTATTAACTGGAGTTATGACCCCAGATTACCATATAAGACTCTTGTAAGAGAGTTAAGCCATGAGTCAGGCTTATTTTCATTAGGCTAAGTTGGTAAGTCATTTTATTTTCCTTTGTGCCCAGATCTGAATTTCAGAACTTGTCATGATAAAGAATTCAATCAAATAAGAAAAGACACCTGCATAGGAAAAATTGTGCAAGAGAAATAACAAGATGCCCCAGTAAGTGCAGGCAACCTTTGATATCTTGCATCTTGATTCTAGATCCCAGCTAAAACTACCTTAATGCCTCGTCAACTCCTTGCTTCCATAGGCTACATTCAAGCTCTTCTGATTGAAATGACTTCAAAGAATTGCTTTCACAGAACTGCTCTCTGAGGTCAACTTTCTCTAATTTCTATCATTTTCCTCAGATTCACTCTATACAGTTGGTCTTTACTTTTCAAATCCTTCAGTCCCTTAAATATCCCATTTTCTCTCAAGATTATCTATATCGTATCATTATTTTCTTCATTTGCCTCTAATACCACTGACTATCATCTCAATGATTTTTTGCAATTATCTTCAACTACCTCAGACTTTCTAAAATCTGATGACATGATTTCCTTTTTAAAAAAATTTGGGACCAGTAGTTGGAGTAATGGCTATGTCGCTGGACTCCCATGTGATTGACCACGGTTTGAGTCCTGGACCTGGTAACTTAAACTCAGCCGGGGTGTTTGTGCATGTGTGCCCAAGATCTCAAGAGGGGAATGCAGGAGAAGGGATTGGAGGGTAGTCCTCCCCCCGGGGGGTGATTTCTCACTTTCTGTCTCTCTGTCTCTTTCTGTCTTTTTGGTGAGCACACACACCCTATAGCAAAATCCTCTAAAAAAAAAACACACAATTATTTATTGATAGATAGATTTAATTGTGGTACATCTTTGTGGGGCACAAAATAGTTTTTCAAAGCATGCATGCAGTGTGTGATAATCAAATCAAAGATATTGTCATATTCATTGTCTTCAACAAAGTACATTACATTATGTTGTGCACTTTCACTTTTTGTTCTCCAATTCTTTTTTAGATATATATGTAAGATTGGCAACACTCTTTTTTCTTATTAAAATAATTTCATGGGGCTAGCAGGTGGTAGGGGTTAAGGTGGCTGAATCCCATATGGCTGACTCAATTGTTTGAACCGGAGACCCAGTGACCTTAAAAACATATTTGGCACATATATGAAGGCCCATAATTCCAAGAAGTGAATGGAGGAGAAGGATTGGTGTATGGCCATTCTTCCTGGAGGGAGATTTCTCTTTTTTTTTTTTTTTTTTTTGAGAGGTTTTTCGCTATAGGGCGCGTGCGCTCGCCAGACAGAGAGAGACATAGAGACAGAAAGCGAGAAATCACCCCCCAGGGGGGATGGTCACGCCGCAATCCCTTCTCCTCCATTCTCCTCTCTGGATCTTGAGCACGCACGCACACGCGCCCGGTGTGTTTTAAGCCACCGGGTCCGGGATGTGAACCGTGGTTGACTACATGGGAGTCCAGCGACATAGCCATTACGCTAACTGCTGGTTCCCTTCTTTTTCTTTCTTTCTTTCTCTGGCAAGTGCATGTGCCCTATAGAAAAATAAAAATAAATAAAAATAAATAACTTCATGACTTCCTTTTGCCTCAAGAGGCAAATTTCAGAAAGCACTTAAAAATGTTTATTTCTTTTTTTTTTCTTTTTTTTGGAGGGATTTTTGCTATAGGGCGCATGTGCTTACCGGAAAGAGAGAGACAGAGAGACAGAAAGCGAGAAATGACTCCCCAGGGGGAGGGCCACATCGCAATCCCTTCTCCTCCCTTCTCTTCTCGGGTCTCGGGATCTTGGACACGCATGCACACACTTCCAGCGTGAGTTTAAGCCACCGTGTCCGGGACTCAAACCATGGCCAACTACATGGGAGTTCAGCGACTTAGCCATTACACTAACTGTTAGGGCTGGCAAGTGACTTGGTGGTTAAAGGTGCTGGACTCCTACATGACTGACTGCGATTCAAGTCCTAGACCTGATGTTTTGCTTGCTAGCTTCCCTCTCTCTCTCTCTCTATCTGATCAAACTGAATAATAATAGTGAAAAAGTTCAATAAGATAATATTTAAAAAATGTTTGTTTCTTTCTTCAGAGAGAGAGAGAGAGAGAGAGAGAGAGAGAGAGAGAGAGAGAGAGAGAAACAGCACCAAACAGGATCTTTAAACTTCAGTCCACTTCCAGGCTCAGCCAGCTTCAGGTCATGGGCACCTATGTGCCTAGGATGCTCAGGGAGGTCTCTGAATGCAAACCTATAGCCATCACTTTGAGTGAGCCTAGGAGAACCTATTGCTGTGTTACCATCTGGCCCCCATCAAAAGGTCTTTGTGAGCTGATCCTTTTGATCTCCCACCTCAACTCTTATGACTCCCCTTGGCACACATACTACTCTAGCCAAAAGGATGCTTTTTAATTTTTTTTTTGTTTGTTTCTCTATCATGTTCTACTCTCTCTTATCTCCTGACTTTTGTGTAAGCATTTTCTCTGCCAATGTCATTGTTTATTTCTATCTATTCTTTATTTAGCTAGTTTCTACACATTACATGTTCAGCTCTAGAAAGCATTTCCTGACTTATCCATTTGCAGTACAAGCTAAGTACTCTCTGACAGCACACAGTATTTATCTTATACTGATTTTTTTTTTTTTTTTGAGATGTTTTTGCTATAGGGAGCATGTGCTGGCCAGAGAGACAGAGAGAGACAGAGAGACAGAAAGTGAGAAATCATCCCCCAGGAAAGATGGCCATGTCGCAATCCCTTCTCCTCCATTCTCCTCTTGAGATCTTGGACATGCACACACATGTGCCCAGCATGAGTTTAAGCCACCGGGTCTGGGACTCAAACTGCAGTTGACTACATGGGAGTCCAGTGACATAGCCATTACACCAACTGCTGGTTCCTTTTATACTGATATTTTGCAGGCTCTATTGTAACTGACTCTTTAAATTGACTGTCTCTTTCAACTACAGTAAACACTGCTATATATTCCATTGTCCTCTGAGTCTAGCACAATGATCAAGATATTATTGAGCAAGTACGTAATAATATACCTACATGTATCCATGTTCAAGAAGGTTATGTAATTTGCCCACCATCACATATTGATGAAGTTATGGGAACCAAGATCTGAATACATGTTAGTTAACTTCAATGGCTTTGCACTTAATGAACAACCACAGTGTCTTAGATCTCAGATTTTGGAGGTGATTCTGTATTGGGGGTTTACTTCCTTTTGTACAATTATAAATTTTCCAAAATCTAAATTTTTGAGAGATAGACACAAACTCAAATCTCAGTTATCATTGTCCTTAGTATTCCTATATATACAGTACTTAAACGTCATTTAATTTAATGCCTATGAGAATTTTTTTCCATATTTCCATACTTAGACTCAAATGTTTTTTCCAGACTTGAAGATTCTTTGTATAATTATCACTGGAACAAACAATCCCAGGTGAATCATGCTTCCTAAAAGATTTGTCCATTTAATTTCTTCTAGAACTGAAAGCTTCTGAACTATAGTATAAGGTATTTTATGGTTTAAGAAGAACTTTCACATGCTTCTTTTATTGAGAACTCAAAACAACCCTTAGAAACACATTATTATTCTTGGGTGATAGCAGATGTCCACAGATATTTTCAAAAACCAACTAAAATACACAATATTCTCTCTCTGATTCTTTTGAGTACCAAAGTACAATGTAAAATTTCATGACATTTTATATCTATTGTAGTTAAAAGTTAAATTTCTCTATTATTTAAAAAATTTGTCCTCTGTATGATATAGAAAGAAGAAAATGCAATTTTTTCTTTTCATAATCTACCTTGCAGTAAACACATGACAACGATTAGTCCTCAACAGCAGAGAGCATGAGGCCTGTACTGATACTCCTGAGAGAGTTACCAAACTTGCTAGACACTTTCAAGGTCAGGAAATCTAACCTATTCTGCATTTGTTTCCTACAAGGAAAAGACAATTGACTCCACTAATTTTAATGAAGGGGAAATCAGCATGAATTAACATCGGTCTGTAAATTTGCTCTGATAAACCATGCATTTAGTATACAACATGTTTTCCATATATATTCCAATATTTTTCCACTTTAAATATGTTGAGGAAATATATAACTTCTTTTTAATGTAAATTTCAGAAGTTACATCTCAGTAATCACAGATGACTGGAACCAATCTATGCCTCTTAAACTTCTCAGTAGAAAAAAATCATGTCTTCTTTCTACTTTTGTGGTATTATTAATACTTCTTAAGATCAAGTGTTCCATGTAAAGTAACTTTAAGTAGTAAAAGCTTGCACTTCTGCTGGATTGTTGAAAAGATACATATCATATATATATATATATATTCACACACACACACACACACACACACACTCCTTTCTTTGCCACTTTACTTATAGCTATGCTTCTAAGCATGTATATGTAAGTCTGGTTGTAAGTGTATTACTTAGGTCTAGATAGAACTTCTTGCATTTGGTGAAAAATGTTTTCAATGCATTATTAAGAGGTTATGCAAAAGCAACCGTATTTTTCTCATCATTTTTCTCTCTCCTCTTTTATCTGCATTTTTATCTAGCCATCCTATTAAACATGGCGCTTCTGCTCATATCATGCCTGTATATGATGAAGTGTGATCTTGTTTTTTTTGATGATACCACTGTATATTTTTTAGCACTTTCTTTCTCTAGTTGCCAATGTCTTTCTGGGCAGTGAATCTCCAGTGTCCAAAATATTTCTTGATTACATCTTCTATCTTCTCTCTTAATTTAGGTGAGACATTTTACCTTTCACCAAGATTACTCCAATACCTGTTAAACTGATACCTACTTTTGAGTAGCACACCTAATGATCACAGTTTACATTAATAGTTATTTTATTATAATAATTATTTTCTGAAAGCATACGTACATTGATATTATTCCTCTTTTAAAGACTTCTCCAAGCTTCAGGGATGCTCCACCATCACCTAACCATGGACCTTAAGGAGTTGGTTTCAGTTCAGCTTGTTAGCCTTAAGCGCAACCAGCACTTTAATGAGTATGCACTTTCCATAATATTTAACTGTATTTAGTTAACTACCTCTGCTTTAAATACCAGTACAGGTTTAACCTACTTAGTATCTTTCTCTCAAACTAGAATTCAATATTCTCTCTCCTGTTTATGGTAGCACCTTGTTCAGTTTATGTGTAACAGTTCATTATGTTGTAATATGCTTGTTAGCTTGCCCGTTTCTATCCACTTGTCCTCCTCACAAACTAGACTGCAGTTTCCTCGAGAGGGGGGAGTTTAAGAAGCTCCTCTCCCTCTTCCCATTGGCTAGCACAGAGCCTACTTCTCATGTAGTACCTGATCATTGGGATCTGGCTGAATTGAACAGCATACAACATTATGCATTCTCAGCTAACACTTTTTTCTATACTACTTGTTATCCTAAGAAGGATTACAGTAGGAAAATAAGTCCTTTAAGAAATAAAAATATCAGAACTGGGGCGGGAGGCGGCCATGGACTGCAAAGAAGTTCTTCGCTGACAGCGACGCCCAACACCGGTGCAAACGCTGCCAGCTGAAGATGAAGTTTTGCTACATAAGTTAAGAGAGGAATCCAGAGCTGTCTTTCTACAAAGAAAAAGCAGAGAACTCTTAGATAATGAAGAATTACAGAATTTATAGGTTTTGCTAGACAAACATCAAACACTACCTATGATTGAAGAAGCAGCAACGATCAATTATGAAAGGTTTTTGAAAGTTGGTGAAAAAGCTGGACCAAAGTGCAAGCGGTGTTTCAACAGCAAAGATCTTTGAAAAACTCTATACAGATTCATACCGAAGAATTTCCATCATGCAGTTCTTTAATTATGTCATGAGAAACGTTTGACCTCATCAAACAAGAATAGGCTTCAGCTTATATGATGTCGATGGGCAAGAGTACCTTCTGGAATCTGATTTAGAAAACTACATACTGGAACTTATCCCTACCTTGCCACAATTAGATGGGCTGGGAAAATCCTTTTACTACCTTTATGTTTGTACAGCAGTTAGAAAATTCTTCTTTTTAGATCCTCTAAGAATAGGGAAGATAAAAATTCAAGATATTTTAGCATGCAGCTTCCTAGATGATTTACTGGAGTTAAGGAATGAGGAACTATCCAAGGAAAGTCAAGAAACAAATTGGTTTTCTGCTCCTTCTGCCCTAAGGGTTTATGGCCAGTATTTGAATCTTGATAAGGATCACAATGGCATGCTCAGTAAAGAACTCTCCTGCTATGGAACAACAATCATGACAAATGTTTTCTTAGATCGCGTCTTCCAAGAGTGTCTCACTTATGATGGAGCAATAGATTATAAGACCTATTTGGACTTTGTTCTCACGTTAGAAAACAGACAGGAACCTGCAGCTCTACAGTATATTTTCAAACTTCTTGATATTGAGAACAAGGGATATCTGAATGTCTTTTCCCTGGGGACCAGCAGTTAGCATAATTACTATGTTGCTGGACTCCCATGTAGTCTACCGTGGTTCGAGTCCTGGACCCCATGGCTTAACCTCACGCTGGGTGCATGTGCGTGCGTGCCCAAGATCCCAAGAGGAAAATGGAGGAGACAGGATTGCAGCATGGCCATCCCCCTGGGTGGTGATTTCTTGCTTTCTGTCTCTCCGTCTCTCTCTGTCTGTCTGGCTAGCGCACGCGCCCTATAGCAAAAACCTCTCCAAAAAAAAAAAAGAAAAAAAAGTCTCTTCCTTTAATTATTTATTTAGGGCCATACAGGAACTAATCAAAATCCATGGACAAGATACTGTTTCATTTTAAGATGTCAAGGATGAAATCTTTGCAATGTAAAACCAAAGGATCCTCTGAAAATCTCTCTTAAGGATTTAATCAATAGTAATCAAGGTGACACAGTAACCACCATTCTAATCAATCTGAATGTCTTCTGGACCTATGAGAACAGAGAAGCTCTTGTTGCGAATGACAATGAAAACTCTGCAGACCTTGATGACACATGATCTTTAAAAGACTAGACTGTCTTCATTAATGTATGGTGCAATGGTACATGCAGACCTTTGAAGCAGAATCCTTAGAAATGGTCTAAATAGAACACTTCATATGCCTATAGATCACAGCATATGTTTTGGTTACTGGTATTTTGGTTGTGATAATATGGAAACAGTAGGAACAAATATTGCTTCTGAGGAGATGGTTAAGTTTTTGTTCCATTTAGCTCAAAATGAACTTTTGTGATTTGATGTTTGATGAAGGTGTTCAGTTTAAGTTTATGTAATCTTTAAAGGTAAAGGAAATGTATATGGACTGTTTTTTATATTAGTCATTCAGAATTTGAATATTTGAAAGAGTTTCTCTTAGGATATTTTAATAAAAAGTATTCAAATAAAACAAAAAGAAATAAAAATATTATTATGGCTTCTACCTCATTGTCAAAAAGCAAATCATGAACCATGAGCAATAAAGGGATGGTAGCTGAGAGAGATGCCACAATCATATTATGATATTGAGTGGCTTATACACATATGCCTGGGGGACCTTGGGACACAGGAGGATGTAGAGGGGGAAGTATTTAAAAATAGGTGTCTTGTTCCAAGTAATAATAACCAGCTAGTTTAAGGTAAATATTACTAGATGTTTCATGGAAACCAAGACTAAGGATGAACCCAGATTTTATTTATTTTTTTTAAAGAGAGGTTTTTGCTATTGAGTGCATGTGCTCACTGGAGAGAAAGAGACAGACAGTGAGAGATAGGGAGATAAAAAGCTATAAATCACCCCCTCCCCAGGGGAGTGGCCATGCTGCAATCCCTTCTCCTCCATTTTCCTCTTGGGATTTTGGGCATGCATGCACCTGCAGCTGGTGAGAGTTTTAAACCACTGGGTCTGGGACTCAAGCCATGGTGGACTACATGGAAGTCTAGCAGCATAATCATTACACCATTTGCTGGTCCTGCACCCAGTTTTCAGAAACAAATTAAGAAAAATATCTGGAATACCTTTTCCATCTATTACCTTCTATTTACCTTCACATATTTACCTTATTCTTATTACACATCAATTTTGTTTTCTGTTGTAATGTGATGACTAAACCCTCTCATTCAAAATAATAACCAGATTAAGGCTGACATGAGTTTTAATATCAGGCTTTTATGGGGTGCAAACTTGTTTCCATTTAAACAACATGGCGATCCCTGGACCACTTACGTCAGGAGTGAAGAATGGATCATGTTTGGTTTAGCATTTGTTGTTCCTGCTCTGACATGAGTTGTGAGAAGACAGAATGCTAGGAGAATATGGACAAAAGACTGTTTCATTAAGATTATGATAAAACCTGATTTTATTTTAACTTGGATAAACAAATATCATAACTTTCTTTAGTATTAAAGACATGATACATAAGTCACTAAAATTTAATCAAACCAATGAGACTAACTGCTGCTCAGCTTTAAAAATGCACACATTCCCCTCAACTTTCTTGGACCCTTAAGATGTATTAGGACTTGCCTACCCTTCCTGCCATTTTCATAAAGGAATTTTCACTACCCTTCCTAAGAGAAGAGAGAAGAATGAGAAGGTAATCTGACTCCTGCACCGACTATTTTTTTGTACTCTTCTCTTGGGCAAAGGAGTAAAGTGCTTACTCAACTGATATTGAAAGGAAGGGATCATACTTCTGTTTGTTTCAGCGAACACAAGGCAGTGGCCTTTCCCTCTTGTTCCTAAGTTCATTGACTCCAATCACTGAGTTTAGAAGAATGGTCTGGGGTGTTGTAGAGGCAAGGTAGGAACATGTATATTTTTGTCCCCTGCTTTGAATGCACAACCAGTATGAGAAAAATTGTCCATATAGTGGATTTTGAAAGAGGCATGCAAATGTGTTAGAAATCTTATTTTCTCCATAATTCCAGGTAGTTTCTTATATTCTAGTTTTGTCACATTAGTATTAGCTATTTTTTCCCATTTCATCTTCAATCACATCTGAGTAGAAATCTGATTTATTTGTACCTGTAGATCCAGAACATGGTACACGAATTGGATAACCCTTTGAGATGAACCCAAATATTGTAAAAGTTTAATGTATCGAATTTAGGTCACCTTTTTCCTACTACAGAAGTGGAAGCATTGTTCACTGGTGATAGATTTATTCTCCATCCAGCACAGGCCTGCATGCCAGGAATGAGGATTTTCTACTATTTTGACAGAAGCAGCATGACTGAGAAAGGAATTCAGGTCACCAAGAAAGGAAAGGCTCTAAGTTCCAGTGAGGGCTGGCTTCAATAGACACAATTTCTGTTGTTTCCTTTTTGGGGTGTGTGTGTGTGTGTGTGTGTCTGTGTGTGTGTACGTGTTTTTAAAAGGTTTTTAAGTTTTGTAAGAAAAAATATTCTGGCTTCTTTTAAAATCAATGTTTCACTCTGGTTTCCAGACTAGGAGCATCAACATCATCTTGGAACTTTTCAAAATGTAAATTTTTAAGCTGTTCCCATTGCCTGATGGTTAAGGGAGTCTCTGGTACAGTTGGATTGATTTAATTCATGTACTGGTCATTCCACAAACATGCTGAGGCAAAAGCCAGTGCTCTCCAGCATCCTTCCTAGGGCACGTGAAAGGACAGAGGTGGGTGTTCAAGTGAGTGCTTGGTGCTAGAGTAGCAGCTTGAGGGTGGCAGGAGGGCATCCCTGTCTCTTCCCTGAGAGATCAGTAACAACACTGAATTGTAGGGCATGTAGGTTAAAAGAACCCTGTTTTCACATTTCCTACCTGCAGCTGTAACTCTCCAAGTGGTTGCAATATTGGGAAGGTAACTTCTGCCCTTGGTCCAAACCCATTTGACCTGCTCATCCAAAAAAAAAAAAAAAAAAAAAAAAAAAAAAAAAAAGGGGGGGGGAGGGGGGCGATGAAGCACTTATTCAGCAGGTAATTTTTGCAGAACATGTGTGGCTCTGCCTGGTCCTTAGCTCTCTCAGGCTCTGCCTGCTAAAGTAGAACTTCCAAGGCCTTATACAAAATATGGTTTGTGACCAGCATCATTGTCATCACCTAGAAGGTTCTTAAAAATCAGAATCCTTTCATAGCTTGGGGCTAACCCTAGACATATAGAATCAGAACCTACTCTATGACAAAATCCTTAGGTGGCTCATATACCATTAACATCTAAGGAGCACTTACTTATTTTTCTTTTCCCCTCAAATTTCCAGGATAATATAAATTAGTTGGCATTGGGACCAGCAGCTGATTTAGCTGGGGGTGAATTTTTTTTTTTCTCAAGAAGTTTTTGCTATAGGGTGCATGTGCTCTCCAGAAAGACAGAGAGACAGAAAGCTAGAAATCACCTCCTGGGGGGATGGCCACGCCGCAATCCCTTCTCCTCCATTCTCCTCTAGGGATCTTAGGCACGTACGCACATGCGCCCGGCATGAGTTTAAGCCACTGGGTCTGGGACTTGAACCACGGTCGACTACATTGGAGTCCAGCGACGTAGCTATTACGCCAACTGCTGGTCCCAGCTGGGGTGAATTTTTAAAAAGTAGAATCTCAAGGTGCATGCTGCTGTTTAAGAATCTCCAAGAAAGGGTCTTGGGGAAGTTTGAAAAACACAGAAAGCCCATCTATTCCAGTCTGGAGAAGCACTTCTCAAACTTTAGTGTGTGTTCACATCTTCAGGAACCTTGCTGACATACATGCTCTGATTCAATAGGTCCTGGCTGGCACCTGAAATTCTGCATTTGAACAAAATGAGTTAAAGTCTAGAAAGTTCCCTGTTGATGTTATGCTCCTGGGTGACGGACAACACTTAATAGCACGGTTAGAACCTCAGTGGGCATAAAGCAATGAATAACTTTAGATACTTTTCTGGCAGGGAGATACCATGATCACAAAGGTGGTTTCTCAGGGCAGGGCTTATCCATTGCACTCCGGAAGTGCTGACCCCTGTGATGTCCCCAAATGTGGGAAACTCTCTTGACTGCATAATTTGTGGTAGTGGAGGACTGCGTTCGCGCTCTCCCTTGTTTAAAGAAAGAAAAATAACTTCAAATGTGTTGATGTATTGTCTCTCTTTTGAACTCTCTTGGATTTGGTGTCCTAACATCCAGATTTATAGACAGTGTGCTAGTAAGTCTGTTTTGGAACACAATTCAAATACTGTTCTCTCAGTTTTATATATAATAAAGCTGCTATTTTAATCTCCATATGTTTGACTCCAATGACTGTTCCTGATAAGGGTGAAAGTGTTTAAGCTCAAGCAAGATTTAATAGTCCCAGTGATTTTCTTTGAGACAAATTTCTAAATCACTTCTTCACATATAGTAGGAGTCATATTTAACTCTGATCCCATCACCTCTTCCCAATAGTTTAAATAGTTTTGTCATAAAGGTACTTCCACCCAAGCTAAGATTTTTGCAAGATGCTTCAGAGGCCAGCTTTAATATGGTCAGCGTCTTTCTCTGTTTGAATCAGAGGAGAGAAATAAACATTCAATAACATTATGTAATTCCTTTAAGGGGTGAGAAATTCCATTAAGAGAGAAATTCTGGGAGCACTTGGAAGAGGCAGCATGTGTCATTACCGAGTCATGGGTCTCCAGGGCTCAATTCATCTGTACTGATGGCACAGAGTCGGAGAATCCTAAAATAGAGGAAAAAGCAGAACTTTTGTGAAAAGTAAGTATACAAGAATTTACTGGGCACTGGTTCAATCTGTACCTTAATATTCAGAGAAAGGAGATACTTGGAAGAAAAGTAAATATTTTGTAGACTAGAGGAAAAGTACATTTCTCATATTCTTTTTTTTTTTTTCCCCCTCAGAGAGGAACTTATTTGGAATAAGCATTGGAGGAGTAGTTTTTTTTTTTTATAGTTAGCACTATCTTTTAGCAAATTGATGAGGGGAAAGGCCTTAGAGAGAAAATGAATCATAATCCAGGGAGAATTTAAATGACATAATAGAGTCTTTCATTAAAAGTTAGGTTCATACTCAAGAGAATATGTCAAAGATATTCTTTGGCTACCTTTCAAATAGTTTTGTTGCCGATGTTCTTTTATTCAGATACTCTTTTGTCCTGAGAGTTAAGAGACACATAGAGACTAAAACTTAAAAAGCAATCAGTAAACTGTGGCTTTTGATGAAAAAAATAAGTTCCAAAGGAAATAGAAAAAAGAAGATTCAAAACTAAGGGGCAAGAGAATTATAGAGTAGTTTAGCAGCTGGTAAGTGTGTATGCTAGAGACTTATGTGACTAAGAAGAGAAAAATAAGAGTAGTCAGTGGTTGAGAACCTTTCTGACCCTGGTCTTTATGTGAAATAAAGTGGGTATATATTTTTCAATTTAGGTTGAGTTTCATTTTCATGTCAATGGTTCACATGTTGTACCTTAAAGTTTTTATGTTCTTCTTTATGGTCTTTATAAGAGCTTGAATGTTACTATGTACATTAAGATTTAATGTTATTAAAACTATCAAATAAATGACTTTTATGACATCACCAAAAGAGATATAAAGAACCAATATTTATTGAATACTGTCAAGGTAATCTGATGTTTTTCAGTTGTACAGAATCAATGATCTATTCCTAATTGTACCTCTTTTCCTAGTGGGCAAATAATTCTCCTTTACTGTGTGTAGGCTTTGTAGGTTGGCAATCCCAAAGGCAGTCTTCCATCATGGAAGACTAATCAGGAGCTCTCTCCCAGGTATCTGAATCTCAAGCAATTGATACAAGTCTGAGAACAAATAGGTGAAAGTTATGCCCCTTCCCCTGATCCTTACTAGATTTTCAGGCAGGAACACATTTTTGTGGTCTTTAACTTCCTGTTTGTTTCTCAGATCCAGAGCACCTATTGTTTCTTCTGAGCTCCAAATCTTAGACCCAAGGCTCCAATTTTCTGTCAGTTCAGTCTCTACCCCACCACCTATTTGCCCCAAATATCTTTCCAGTAAATTCACATTTGCATGAATTAGTCAAGTTATACTACTTGTCCAAAGAACTTATTTTTGTGTAATGCAAGATAAAATAATCACCTCCACTTAGCAAATCTGATGAAAACTATTTAGAGCCCCGAAGATTAAATCGTATTCTATATAAATAACACAGTGAATCATTTTGAAACATTAAATTTAACAAATATATTTGCTATGCATCCATTATATTTCACATTGTTCCCTAAAAGACAAAAATATCCAAAGCAAATAATCAATTGAAATTACAAAAGTAACAAAAATAATAGTATTTAGTTCAATGCACATTTAATTATCAGATGAATCTTGTAGTCTTCCTTACATTTATATATATATATTATGTACCATTTCATAATGTATATATTATTTATATATGTAACCAGAGAAATAAGCTATTTTCATCAGAAAAACACTGAAAGAAAATCAAGAAAGCAATCTTATTGCTATACAAGTTAAATCTTAGCTTCCTGATATATAATTATGTATCTGATAAGATTTACTATGGTCCTTAAACAGAGTTTGGAATTCTTACCTCTACATTTCATTGATTGTTACTCTTTTTCTTATTTTCTTTGTTTGTTCAAAGCATACTACAAGAAGTCATCTGGAAATTAGGAAGTAAAGTTATTAGAAAGCAAATGTCAGTAAATTTCTTAGTAACAAAAAAATGTGTATATGTATCTAGAGATGTTAAAATAAATTGAGAGGGCCTGGCAGGCAGCATGATAGTTAAAGGCACTGGATTCCCATATGGTGGACCATAGTTTGAGTCCCAGATCTGGTGGCTTTCTCTCTCACTTTTCCTTTCTCTCTCTGTCTCTGTCTCATCAAATTAAAAATACTACTGCTAATAATAATAATAACAAATGGAATCAAATTAATAATTCTTTAAAGAAATAAAATAAATTGAGAGTTTCTAAGTTTTTAAGAATTGTTACATTTAGGGTGGAGCTACGTATATCATAAGATGAAGAGCAAATTTAAAATAAAAGGCTTACTTCTCCCTTTTGAAAATAAAGGGAGGGCCAGCTCCATAGCCTACAGGGTAAGAGTGCTAGACCCCACATCGCTATCCACAGTTCAGTTTCTGGCCTTGTGATTTGAAAAACACACCAGGCATGTGCACATGTGCTCAAATCCAATGTGATGAAGAAATGAAGGAGAAGGGATTGTTGAGTGACCACACTACATTGGGGGTTGCTTTCTCCCTCTCTGTATTTTTCTCTCTGTATCTCTGGCCAGTGCACACACTCTCTGGCAATTCTGGAATACAAACAGACATACAAAAAAAAAAGAAAAAAGAAAAAAAGAAAGGAAGATATTTATGTTCCCTTATAATTTATTATTACTTTCTTAAGAAAGTATTTACTTTCTAGTACCTGTAACTGTAAATTAGTCCTCTGTCTCTGAAATGCTTTTTAAATGGATTTGAATGCTTTAAAATGCTCTTTAGAAAAAAAAAAAAAGAGAAAGAAAAGGAAAAAAGTTAACTTAACCTCTTGCAAGATTTGAGAACCAATAATGTCTTTTTTTATTTATTTTTTTTTGAGAGGGTTTTTTTTTTTTTTTTTTGCTATAGGGCACGTGCGCATGCCAGACAGAGAGACAGAGAGACAGAAAGCGAGAAATCACCCCCCAGAGGGAATGGCCACACCGCAATCCCTTCTCCTCCATTCTCCTCTCGGGATCTTGGGCACGCACGCACATGCGCCCGGCGTGAGTTTTACGCCACTGGGTCTGGGACGCAAAACGCGGTCGACTACACGGGAGTCCAACGACATAGCCATTACGCTAACTGCTTGTCCCCCAATAATGTCTTTCTTAAGGATGCGGACACTCTCTCTTTATAATGACATCATCAAGGAAGATAGAGCCCCTATTTCCCAGTTTCTGTGGGAGTTGGAGCTTAATTTCTGTGGGTGCCACACAAGTTGTTTAACTACCTTCTATAATACAGAATATTTTTAAAAGTTTGTGGAACAATGTAATTAAAGTATGAGTTGATTTAGCTACAAAAAAATACATAGTGGTTTTTATGATACACATTTTTCATGAACTCTTTGAAAACCCCTTGTAAAGAAATCAGAAGTTTATTTTTCCTTTGGGTAAATCCAATTAGGTAACACAGATGGCCACCTTAGCTACCAAGTAAGTTTAGGGTGCATTATGTATGACTAGTGGTGCTGTCGAGTCTTCTTACTCGAGGAATAGATATTGTTTATCTAGAAAATTTCTATCTTATGAAATGCATCTGCTTCGCTATACAAATAGGTGAGGATTTTTCTGTCTTTGCAAATGTCTTATCAGATTGCCTGTGGAAACACATCACATTCTGGCTAAATATTTATTGAATAATACAATTATTTTTTCTCTTCTATTTTTGTGGGCAAAATTCTAGGTTAGAAGGAGTTTTTTTTTTTTTTAATTATATTTCCCCAACAACATGTGAAATAGATAATTATGTTCTAGAGTTTTAGGATATTATTAAATACTAAGTATAAAAAAAAACCTTAGTGACAAAAAAAAACTAAGTGATTTCAAGATCAACGAATTTGTCAATTTGCTAAAATAATCTTTTAAAATGTTCCTTTACTAAGTTGTCTTTTTTTTTTTTTTTTTTTTTTTTTTTTTTTTTTTTTTAGAGAGAGAATTTTGCTACAGGGTGCATTTGCTCACTGGAGAGACAGAGATGGACAAAGAGGCAGAAAGCAAGAAATTACCTTCCGGGGAGATGGCCATGCCACAATCTTTCTTCTCCATTCTTTTCTAGGGATTTTGGACATGACTTCACACATGCCCAGCATGACTTTCATGCCATTGGATCTGGGACTAGAATCATGGTCAACCACGTGGGAGTCCAGTGACATAACCATTATACCATCTGCTGGTCCCAGTAAATTCTCTTTTAAGTTAAACAATTTTAATATGATGTATTGTTTTGGCATGTAATATTAATTGTAAGCTCTCTCAGAAGATAGCCTGTGATTAGACTTCAATAAGTAACCCAAGTTCCTGAAGTCTTGTTCATTCCTCTGTCACCCTAAATCCTTCTTTGTGTATTGGATAATTTCTTACCTAATATATTACAAGAAATATTTTCGGAATCATTTAATTATTGTGCTGTTTATTGTCTTGCTTACCTACCTTTTCTTATCCTGATGAGATAAATTTATTCTAAAAATGAACTTTGTAGTAAATGCTGTAATTTAGATCCAAGGTTTCTAAATTTGGAATGCAGAGTTACTCAGGCTAAGCACCTACAATGTACTCTTTGAAGTTTCATTAGCTTTGTTATCAGATAGGGATTGGAGAGCATTGTGATGAGATATTTGGTTCTTGGACCCAGATCTCTAAGATTAGAGACCCGTCCCAGGATATGAATAAAGCCACAACCCGGAAAAGAAAGTATGAAAGAGAAAAGTTTAATGGCACAATACATCTGGGCAAAGTCTGGGTGGGCAAGTTATGTGGCAACTGCACCAGGGATGGGATCAGGTGGTGTTTTTATTGCGGGCTCTTCTTCCAAATATTTAGCAAAAATGTTCTGTCATTGTAGCTGGTTCTTTTGTTTGTTTTTGAGGAATTTGTTGAGCCTACTGTACTTTGTGTCAGGTAAGGGGAACTTCAGTGCCTGGTTGGGGAAGTCATGTTCATGCCCTGTGTGGGTTTGAAGGTGTGAGCCTGTGCATAGGAACGATTTTGCCCATACCAGACTAGAATCATGTGTGGCAGGTGAAATACAGATCAAGAACCTGGGAGAATGCCTATGTGTGTATGTGTAGCTGCAGGAGGGGAAGATAGTTAAGTTCTACAGGTTCTTTAATGACAGTTCAAGCAATAAAAATCAGACACGTTCTCTCCCCTCTTTTGGCATGGGGGAGAGTGGTTCAGCTGCCACCCCTGAAAACCATAATTGATGTTCTCAGATATGCTTTGCGTTACTGCCTTGGGACTCTCTGCTCATATTTATCTGACTACCTATAGCATTAACGGTAATCACAGTTCAATTGATTTTGATAGTTTTTGTGTTTCTATATAGTCTCAAATGTACTTATTATGACCCATTTGAGAAGCAGGTGTATTGTCTCTTTAGGGATACAGATCTAGAAGGGTAAACAAAAAAATCAAACGTGGCTAATTTCACAGTACAAGAAAAATAAAATAAATAGTAAATTTATTTATTTTTATTCTGAGTAATGTGACAATTTTAGCTGGAATAAAATAAATCAAGGCTCTCTGATTTGATATTGTTACTGTGTGAAAAATCTTGACTAAGACTGAATTAATTGCCATCAACTGTTCTGAAATCCGTGTACAGAAATGAGTAGTCAATACAGAAAACACTGCAAAAACATGTACATATAAAAAATCTAAATGAAATAGTGATAACTGCTATCTATAAATCGTTACTTCATAATCAGACTTTAAAGTAAACAAAGGTGAAAGAAAACAAGGTGAATTAAAAAATATAAACCAAATTAAAGGAAGCAAGACATTTTGAGGCAATGTGAAGGTGAGCTCTCTTACTGCATTCATCTGGAATAATTTCTGAAGTTTCAGTAGTCTTTGTGCTCTGTCTATGGGGATGTGATGTTTGTCTTCCTCAGGCAAAATTTCAGGAAAACAAAGACATCGTTAAACAGCTGCCTGATTTTGGACTGCTGCTGACCAATATTAGGAAAGAGCTGTTGTTCCTAATCAGAACAGACACTGGTCTCTTTCTTATGCAAATCATTACTTCTAACAGCACTTTGAGTCATAATTCAGCCAAGGATTGGTCCTGATTGTATGGGGTTGCTAGGAAACACCCCTTCTGAATATGGGGAAAAAGATACTTTTTCTTCACAGTACGAAATGTTTTTAGAATGATGGATATTAAATTTAAGATGATGTGTGAATTAAACATTTTCATAAAACTGAAGATAAAAGATTTTGACTCCCCAGAAGATATCGTTAGATAAAGAATTGCTGGCTTAATTTTTAATTTAAAATTTCTGTCTTTCAGTATTGAAGAAATGAAATTTTCTCTACATGACATGTTTCTGCTGTGCA
Organism: Tupaia tana; assembly: GCA_026018925.1. Classification (NCBI taxonomy): domain Eukaryota; kingdom Metazoa; phylum Chordata; class Mammalia; order Scandentia; family Tupaiidae; genus Tupaia; species Tupaia tana. The sequence goes on along the minus strand of JAKSZU010000002.1, from coordinate 46,200,305 downwards.
TCTATAAATGTGAGAGGATATTAATTAGCATGTTGTTAGAGTGTAAGGGATTTTAATAGCCTAACTGGAAGGGCGCCCACATGTCCCTGGAAAATTATAAGCAGCAATTCATGAGCTATAACTGATAAGCAGATGGATAAGTATGGAGTTAATGTTATTTCTTCTGAGACCAAAATGTCAAAATGAATACCTAATTAGGCTACTGAACAACTTTTAGGGACATGAAACAAAAATAAATCAAGGAGCAATTTTAAGAATAAAAATAGATAAAGCCATCTTAATGTTTAAAATATCAAAGTAGTGAAAGTTTAGAATTAATAAATATAAGGCAAATAAAATATTTGACTGCTATACCTGTTTAAGTAGATTAAGTGAAATTTGTTTAGCTCTCATTAAGTATTTTAAGCTGATTTGTAAATTGTTGAAATAGCTTGGCTAGAAATTATTAAAGACAAAGGAAATGTTAAGCTAAAAAAATTGGCTAAGCAATCAGTCATTTTATTTGAGAAAAAATTATACTCCTGATATTTCTTTGACTCCTATAAGAAACATTTTTGTTTTCGGAGAGGTTTTTGCTATAGGGTGCATGTGCTCACCAGAAAGACAGAGAGACAGAGAGACAGAAAGCGATGGCCAAGCCGCAATCCCTTTTTTTCCATTCTCCTCTTGGGATCTTGAGCACACAGGCACAAGTGCCCAGCATGAGTTTAAGCCACTGGGTCTGGGACTTGAACTGAAATCAACTTCATGGAAGTCCAGCGACATAGCCATTATGCCAAGTGCTGGTCCCAGAAGAAGCATTTTTTAAAATGAATATCAGTAAAATATTTATTAATGCTTTGGGATAGAGATAAATGAAAATGCTCTATGCTCCCCAAATCATAAAATGTATTACAGAAGTGAGAATTTGTAGATTTAGGATTTAGGAGTATCTAATTTTTATATTAATTTTGGAAATTTAGGTTGTGTGTTTGGGAGTTTATGAAGTAAGCATATTATTATTTTCAAGAACTTTATTCTTTCCCTCCTTTTTATTTTAATTGTCTTCAAGGTTATATATAAAAAAATGGATAACACAAATATTTTACTAATTTAAAGTTACTAATTGAGGGGCTGGCAGGTGGCGTGGTAGTTAAGGGTGCTGGACTCCCGCATGGCCAACCATGGTTCGAGTCCCAGACCTGGAGGCTTATTTTCTCACTTTCTCTCTCTCTCTCTCTCTCTACCCCTCCTTCTCTGGTCAAATTGAAATAAAGCTAAATAAAATAATTCTTTTTAAAAAACAGTTACTAATTGAAGCATCTTGAGACAATAAACAAATATGTTTTGTTGTTCCCATGTATACTTAGAACACCATTTCTTGTATAATGGAGACCTGAGATTAAAAAAAAAAAAAAAAAAAGCAAACAAAATACACACACCGCACGCACACACACACACACACACACACACACACATATCCATTTAGGTGAATACTTTTTTAATTGGATAGTGATCTCCAAAAGAAGTTTTCAAGATGAGAAAAAGGATAATGAGATTTTTTTTTTTTGATAACTTCCAAAAGAGATGATTAAAACGTTTGATTGAATAGCAATACATTATTGAATCTACAGTCTAAGACAGTGGGGTCATTCATTCAAGAGTGGGTTTAAATCTATGATCCACCAATCAATGCTGTTAAGCCATTGAGACAATATTCATCGATCAAATAATCTGTCTTCTCTTCTGTAATTTGGGTAAATAGTATGTCTCTCTTTTTTTGTGAGGGGGGAGGGGAGGCTTTTTGCTATATGGCTCATACGCTAACCAGAAAGACAGAGAGAGACAGAGAGACAGAAACCGAGAAATCACCCCTCCCCCCGGGGGGATGGCCATGCCACAATCCCTTCTCTTCCATTCTCCTCTCAGGATCTTGGGCATGCATACACACATGCCTGGCGTTAATTTAAGCCACTGGGTCTGGGACTCAAACTGTGGTCGACTATATGGTTGTCCAGAGACATAGCCATTACACCAACTACTAGTCTCTCTAATAGTATGTCTTTTATGAATATTCCAGAAGATTTAAATGAAAAAAATGAACATAAAGCACTTAGAAGATTGTTTCTCTCATGGTAGATATGCAATACTGCTGATTGCTATGGTCTGGTTTACATTCAGGATCAGCAAAACATGAAAACATCTAGAAAATTGGGTGAACTGCATTTCTGTGATGGTGCACTTTCTAAGAAGTTTTTTTTTTTTTTCCCTTAACTTTTTAAATCTTTACTTTCAATTTTTTAATGTCTGTTATTTTTTTTAGTTGTCAATTTCTGTTCATATCTTTATTTATTAAGTTTCTCTTACCATGGAAAAGAGCTAGCTACAATAACTGAGCATTGCTTCTTTTAAATCTGTACTTAAGGCAAGACAGTCTTCATTACTAATCTTTTCCTCATCCTATAAAGAGTCAATAGACCCTTTTTTTTTTTTTTTTTTTTTTTTTTTTGAGAGAGAGAGTTTTGCTATAGGGCATGTGCACCTGCCAGTGAGACAGAGAGACAGACAGAAAGCGAGAAATCACCCACTATGGCAGATGGCCACTCTGCAATCCCTTCTTCTTCATTCCCCCATAGACTCTTACACTTGTACCAGAATACCCAGCTCAAAAGTAGTTTTCTATTACACATGTAGTCCATTCTACCCCTTTTTTTTTTTTTTAAGAAATCAATGTCCATATTAGAAATAAATCTTCTGTCATCTAAGATATAAATATCAGTCCTTGGGAACTCATCTATATCAATTTAGATTAAATTACTAGTCAGTTACAAGCACCATAGGCATTGAAAATAAATTGATTAGCTAAACTAAAAATTATGAACTCACTTTTAACTTTCAAGAATTCTTATAGATTTCTAGTGTTTCCATGAATGTTTAAGGAATGTGTAAGAATTACATATTGAAATAGACTTTTACATATGAAAATGCCTCTTCAGACCCAATAATGACATATATTAGCATTACAATATTTTTCACTCTTTTTTTTTTTTAAGAGAGAATTTTGCTATAGGGCTCAATGTTTTTATATTAATGATGAAATCATATTGACTATCTGCACTTGTTCCCATTCTTCCCAAGGACTAGTGATATTTGTTGTAATCTAAAGGATAAAAAAAAGACATTAGAGAAGATATCAATCTCTCTTCAGGCCTTGATGAATCTATTAGCTCCTGACCTCCACAAAGACGCCGCCAAAGTGCGATGAGACTTGCAAGAGATCTATCTTGGATAACCCTTGAGAAGTAGAAAAGGGAAGGGATGGGAGGAAGCATTGAAAGCCTTCGGATCATGATAATAGGACTAACTGACTCCTGTAAAATGAGACCAAGGAAGAAGGAATGGGCAGGATGAGATCCAGGCAGAAATGCTGTTCTCAGAAAGACTCAGATGGGCTGAAGACAATTCCAAGGGAAGTTCAATATTAGAGGAGGCCCAAGTTGAGCAGAAATGGTCTGACTCTAAAAGCTCTGCCGTGCTCAGTCATTATCTGGAAGCAGCTCTGAGAAAGTGTGGGTAGTTGTACACATACAGCCGGAGGCTCTTTTTAGCAGATAATCTGACTCTTGGTAAACCACTACAGACATTTTTCTACTTAGACTCTTCTCAAATTTCAGAATATTAATAATAAACCAGTAATATACAGTTCAGTAGTCCTGGTTCTTATAGGCATGTATACTTCAAACTCACCACAGGTCATATTTATATCAATGTAACAGTAGATAGGAATTTTCTCAAGTATTTTCAGTATCAACTGAAAATTTCTCCAGATCAGTGTTGTTTAAAATATGACTCTATGTCAACACTTCCCTTGCTGCCTGACATCAGAAACAATCATTTCATTTTCTCTTTGGTAGAACTAGGTATGACCTTTGAATTCTTTCCAATAGAGTAGTCCCCCCTTTTTGCAAGGGGTACGTTCCTAGTCTCCCAGTGGATGGCTGAAACTGTGAATAGTATAAAGCCCTATATGCACTATGCTATTTCCTATGTGTCTATCTATCTATCTATCTATCTATCTATCTATCTATCTACATGTTATTCCTATGATATTGGTTTAACTTATAAATCAGAAACAGCTAAGAGATTAACAGTAACCAATATAAAATGAATAGTTATAACAATAGACTGTAATGAAAGTTATATGAATGTGGCCTCTCTCTCTCTTCCTCTCTCTCAAAGAATCTTTCTATAGTGGAGGGCAGATAACTGTAACTGGAAAGTAGAAGTCAGAAAAGGTGGGGTTGCTGTTTAGGGAGTCAGTGAATTAATACCAATTAGATTTGGTGTGCGAGAAGAAATCTATCAGTAATTGTCATACTACATACTCTAAAATATATTCCTTAATTAAGACCGACAAGTGGAGAGCCCTATACATGACTTCAACATTTCCTTTGTTTATTGATTTATTGATGCATGGATGGGTAGGAGGATGAATGGATGGATAGATTAATTTATTGATTGATGGATGAAAATTAAAGATATCGTAATTAGGAGATAATAAGGCCCCCTTTTTTCAGAGGACTCACAATCTAACAGAAAATAAATATTAGCAAGGTTGGCCTATAGTGCAGCAGTTCATATACACAGGAAGCCAGATCCCAGAGGGCCTCTGCTGGCTGATATCAGAAACAGTCACTTCATGATTGTTGCCTGATTGTTTCATGATGCAGTTCAAATCTCCGCTCTGGTAACTTGAAAAACATGCTGGTCACACGTGCAAGTGTGCCCCCAAATCATTACAGGAGGGAGAAATGGAGGAAAAAGGACTGCAGTGTGACCATGTGCCATTAGGGAGTGCTTACTCTCTTTTCCTTCTCTTTCTCTCTCTATTCCTGGCCAGTGTATGTGCCCTTTGGCAATGAGGAAAAAAAAAAAAAAAAAAAAAAGGTCTAACAAAATGATCACAACAGTACGGAATGATAGGTACTGTACCACTTGAGCACAGGAATCCATACATATATAAAAGAGGCAAATAACTCAAATTATTGTACATGGGAAGATTTCCAGGAGAAAATGGCATCTAAAGTAAATATTGAAGCAACGTTCAATGAGATAAAGATAGTTGGGGCTGAACTTCAAGCAGAAGAAATTATAGTGTGAGTGACTCAAGGGAGCATGAGTAATTATGACACAGCTTATTCATTGAAAAATTTTTTTAAAGCCTGGTCATATTCTTTGCCCCATGTTCCATCAAATCTGCCTCCAAATTGGACTGGGTTAAACTAGAGTGTTTGTGACTCTGCCAGAAAGAGAAGTGCAACCCATTGTTTCTTATCAGGAGAATTTTGATGGGAAAGGGGCAGGATGAAAACCTACAGAAGAGGCAAGAACTGAAATTTACAGGTCTCAGAGAAGATCATGTGTTAAATACCTAGAGAAGCATGCTGAAGGGACCGCAGATGGTTTAATGGTTGTGTCCCTGGATTTCCACGTAGTTGACTGTGGTTTGAGTACAGGACACGGTGGCTTAACAAACTCATGCCAGGTGCACGAGTTGTACCCACTATCCTGAGAGGAGAGTGAAGGAGAAGGGACTGTGTTGTGGCCAACCCCCCAGGAGAATTATTTCTTGCTTTCTGTCTCTCTCTCTCTCTTTCTCTGTCTTTTTGGGCTAGTGCCCTATAACAAAAAAACCTCTCTCTAAAATAATAAAATAATAATGATAATAATAATAATAATAAAGCAGGCTGAAGCCAAAACCTATTAATAACGATGAGACTTTGGTTCAAAAGGCTTCTATACTTCTAATATAATTCCATGATTTTAGGTTTTGGATTGCTTAAGTTTAATTTTCTTGAAGCCTCTCAGAACTCATTTGGGATGAGAGACTTAGAAACATTTTCATTACTCACAGAAAGACTTGTAGGTAACTGAGCTCTGAGTAAGTGGGCTTTCCATTTGGGCCACATAGCAGAGGCTATGGAAATGTGCAAATACCTTCACAACAGTAAGAGCTGAGGAGAGGTCTCAGCCAAACAAAACCCCCGAATGCTCACTGGGCTGACACCAAGCACAAGTAAAACAGTTGTCCAGCTCAGTTGCAGATACCAGCCAGGATTGCAGTGCCCAGAACACAAAGAATGTGGAAGTGTAAACCAGATGAGCCTGAAGCTCTTTTACACCATGTAGACACCACCTTGGGAAAGAAAGACATTTTAGTACTCAATATTTACCTTAAGAATAGTGTTTGAATTTTGGAACCCGTTACTAGATTGGAGTAAATCTGGTTTTAGTACCTTAATCTGTGGATGTTCAGGTCCCTAATATAAAATGGCATAGTGTTTGCATATAACCTATGCATATCCTCCAGTATACTTTAAATCATCTCTAGATTACGTATACTACTTAATACGATGTAAATACTATGTGCTTATTTGTTACACTGTATTTATTAGGGAGAAATGAGAAGAAAAAGTCTGTACATGTTCAGTGCAGATGCAATCTATTCTTTTTTTCTGAATGTTTTTGATCTGTGGTTGGTAGAATCTGCAGATGAGATCCTGTGAATATAGAGGATCGGCTGTAAGACTGTGGGTAAAAAATGTAGTACTGACTTTTAAAACCAGAAAGATCATAAAATGTCATAAACTTAAAGGCAAGACTATAGTTTAAAGATCATCCATGTGAGTGACAGAACAGGAACCTATACTCAGTAATTATTCTCTATTTCATAGATTTACTATATTCTCTATATGTCAATATATTATGTAAAAACGTTATTTGTTTTTTTCAGAGAACAAAATAGCATATAGATATTAATATCTATATGTCTTTCTTAAAATGACAAACATTACAAGTCTTAAAAATGATATTCATTGAAATTTAGAGTTATATATGAAATCTGAAATATTGCAAAAATTATAGAAGCATTAGAAACACAATAAAACATAGCTGCTTAATTGAAGTCTTTCTATCTCCTCATATATAGAAAGGAGAAAAAAAGATCAGCTAGGTGCAAATTAAATTAAAATCTTACAAACTGACTAAAATATTTAAATGAAAATGATTGGCAAAATACATTAGAAAAAATGCAGTCATAAAACATAATTTAAAACTGGGCAGAAAAGAGTTAACATGACTATCCTGACTATCTCTTTAAAGGCCTGCTTATAAAGTTGGCAGTTAGTTGGCATTTGGAACCGGGATTTTAAGAGAACTTCTACCATCTCCTGATAAATTGTCTCATTATATCTAGATTGTACAAAGTGGTTCGTACTGTATACCTACTTTCCTTCTGGGAGTCTGAGTATTGATTCATGGTAACCAGAAAGTGCGTACCTGACCAGCCTCCAATGAGAACTCGGGACTCTTGCGTCTCTGATGAACTTCCCTGACTGGCAACATTTCACACCTGTTGTCACAACTTGCTGCTGGAAGAATGAGTGTATCTAGTGTGACTCCACTGGGAGAGGACTCAGGAAGCTTGTTCCTAATTTCACCCAGATTTGGCCCCATGTATTTTTTCCCTTTGCTGATTCGGCTTTATGTCCATAATAAACCACGACTGTGAATGTCACTGTGTGCTGATTCCTGTAAGTCCTCTAGCAAACCCTCAAAACTGGGAGTGGTCCTGGAAGCCCATACATAATAACAACAACATTTCACACATTTGTTTTCATAAGAAAATCAGGGATACTTATAAAAAGATGAAATCTAGGGAACCAGCAGTTAGTGTAATGGCTATGTCACTGGACTGCCACGTAGTCGACCGCAGTTCGCATCCCGGACCCGGTGGCTTAAAACTCACGCCGGGCGCGTGTGCGTGTGTGCCCAAGATCCCGAGAGGAGAATTGAGGAGAAGGGATTGTGGCGTGGCCATCCCCCATGGGGGGGGGGGTGATTTCTCGCTTTCTGTCTCTATGTCTCTCTCTGTCTGGCGAATGCATGTGCCCTATAGCAAAAAAACCTCTCCAAAAAAAAAAAAAAAGATGAAATCTAGAAAGACAAAGTATTGTGTGTCATCATAGCTTCAAAACATAAAGAAGCTGAGAGACCTACAGAAAGACATCAGTGAAAACATAACTCAAATATATTTTACTTAATCTTATTCAAGTCACGAAAGCAAGCAGATTAAAAATAAATATATAAGAGATTTAATTAATAAGGACAATAGAATACATATATATTGCCCAAAAGACAGTGGAAACAAAGAATACACATTCATATCAAATTCCATGAAGGAATTTCACATTTCAAAGTTTTATGATATTCTAAATTGTTTTATACACATAGTTTCAGAGTTTCATTGTCCTTAAACTGTTAGCACACTTTTTAAATTTCCATGAACTTTATAGTGTTTTTAATGTTATGTTTTTTCCTTGAAAATTATCTTATGTACTTTTGACTATGTGCTCTTCTGCATTAATTGAGGATTGCTTTGTCAATTTTCTTGAAAATTATTACTCTTTTTGTAGAATAGCATAGAAAATATACTGTAGATTAGGCTAATGTCTTTGTACAAAATCTTTCCATCTATAGATATGATAAATATCTCTTAGTATATAAATGCATATTATGTCTTTAAAATATTTTTGAAAACAATTAATTTTATATGTAGATATTTTTATAAAAACAATTGAGAAATATACCATGCAAGCAGAAAAATCTAAAATTAAGTGACATGACAGCTAAATGATTACCAACCATGTACACACTGAACCTCTAACTAGGTCAAGAAATAGAATAGAACATTAGCAGTACCCACAAGTCCCACTGTGCCATTTTCTAAATCCCAAATGAAACTGCTCTCCTTACTTATATGGCAATTATTCTCATTTTTTAATTTTCACAAAATATTATTAAAACATACACTTTTTAAAAATATTTACTTATTTATTTATTTTTAAATTATTCATTCATTTATTTTACTTTGACCAGAAAGAGCCACACAGAGAAAGAGAAGGAAAGTGAGAAAGCAAGCCCGCAAGTCTGGAACTTAAACTACAGTCGGCCATGTGGAAAAGTCCAGTGCCTGAACCACGCCACCCACTGGAGTGTTACAGTCTTCTCTGGTTTTGAACTTTGTCTAAATTGAATAATACAGTATACATAGTTGTTATTGTAGTAGTCATTATTATCTGTTTCTTTTTTTTTTTGAGTTTGTTATGATTTTGGATTCAAGTACTTTGTGATTTCTTTGCATTGCAAATATCTTATCCGTCATGTATCATTTAACTCTTTCAGAAAAATCTTTCATAAGCACATGGTGTTAACTTTAATGTAATCTCGTTTATAAATTTATTCTTTCAAATTTAGCACTCTTACGTTCTACTTAATAATATCTACCCAGAAGTTATAAAGCTTCTCTCTGACACTATTTTAGAAGCTTTACTATGTTTATTTATATAGCCAGATTATCTCTCTCTCTTTTTAAAGGGACATTTGTCTATTACACTTAATATCTATTGCTCATAAATTTGAATCTATTCTCTTACTAATTGTTTTCTTTCTTTCTTCCTTTTTTTTTTTTTTTTTTTTTGGAGAGGCTTTTGCTATAGAGCATGTGCGCTCGCCAGACAGACAGAGAGAGACAGAGAGATAGAAAGTGAGAAATCACCCCCTGGGAGGATGGCCACGCCACAATCCCTTCTCCTCCATTCTCCTCTCAGGATCTTGGGCACACACGCACACGCACCTGGTATGAATTTTAAGCCACCGGGTCTGGGACGAGAACTGCGGTCGACTACATGGGAGTCCAATGACATAGCCATTACACTAACTGCTGGTCCCTCTTACTAATTGTTTTCTGTTTGGCCTGCCTTTTTAATGTTTCTTTATCCCTCTTTGCCTTCTTTTACACTGCTTATTTCATAATAGTTTTCCCTTTCCCATATATTAGTTTAGAAATTATTGACTATTTTACTACACTTATAATTGTTCCTTTTGACCAATGGCTGATTAAACATTTATTCTTGATATAGAAAAATCTAATGTTCATTGGAACTTTTTATTTTTTTCTCAATAATGGAATGGGGTTGGAAGTGCTCACAGCACAACACACAAGTTGCAAATATTTTCAGCCTTGATTAACAGGACAAAAATGCTCTACCACAATCCACTTTAGGCTGTTTCATTCAGTAAGCCATGCTTTTATGCCTTGTCATGTGGTATATACTTGAAAGTGGAATTCCAAGATATCACTGTTTCTTAATCAGAACTTGTGATTTCAAATATTTATAACCATTATGTATCCCAAGTGAAGTAGGTGACAGAAGGTGGTTATAGAAATTCAGTTTGAATAATCCACCATCTCACCTAGAATCCCAGTGAGTTTGCTCTTTATTTTTTAAAATGTAAACTGTTTATTTTTAAAAATTTATTTTATAACCCCAAATGCTCTATAGTATTTTATAAGCTAATCACTTGGATATATTATATGAAGCTTAACATTTAAAAAAAAATACTGATATATAAAATTGCATTGTTACAAACAGCCTCATAGATAAGAAAATAGTAATGACAACATGCAAAAAATGCTTTTTGTGGGACCAGCAGTTAGCGTAATGGCTATGTCGCTGGACTCCCACATAGTCAACCGCGGTTTGCGTCCCGGACCCAGTGGCTTAAAACTCATGCCGGGCGCGTGTGCGTGCGTGCCCAAGATCCCGAGAGGAGAAGGGATTGCGGTGTGACCATCCCCCCTGGGGGGTGATTTCTCGCTTTCTGTCTCTCTGTTTCTCTGTGTCTGTCTGGCGAGCGCACGCGCCCTATAGCAAAAAAACAAAACAAAACAAAACAAAAAAAAAACAAAAAACAAAACAAAACAAAACAAAACAAAAAAAACTCTCCAAAAAAAAATGCTTTTTGTAAAACTGAGTACATATTTGAGTTATTGAAGACATATTTGAGTTATTGAAGAACACAGTATGGAGTTATGTTTTTGATGATGACTACTTCTGGGAATCATGTGTTTTATATATATGACATATAATATTTACACATATTTTGTTAAGTGCTCTTTTGGATTCTGAGAGGGAGAAAATTAACTAGCACTTAACACAACTTTGCTTCAAACTCCAGTTAAAAATATTATATCTTTTGTCATCAAAAGATACTAGCTTTGCAAATAAAATTTTACTATTTTTGATTTAAGAACTAGTTTATTTCCCTGCCTTTAATTTTTCCATAAATGACCATTTCTGAAAACAAATGGCTTTTTCATACTTGGTTTCTTTAACTGTCAACTAAGAGCAGAGTGATACTGTTTTAATAGAACATACATAGCCTCACTTTCATAACAACTTTTTGTATCAACTACTGTATCAACCAGTAGTCATAACTCATTAACTTCAACCTCTGCTCTGTTGTTTTTTATCTCATCTCTTTTAACCTTCTTCTTCTTTGGTGTTCAATTGTACAAGTTTCTTTTTGGTGAAATTAATTTTTTTTCCTTCTAAATTTATATTGTTGTTAACAAAAGGGATGGCTGGAGTAAATCTTGGTTCTTCTTCTGACAGCCCATTTGCAGAGATGCTGCTCTCAGACTGCTTTGGCTGTCACAATTGTACTCTAAAAACAGAACTGCTGGGATATGTGTTTGATCCATTGTATCCTTCTGCACAGTGATCAATTGCCTGTCCAACTTGGCTCTGCACTGATTATTTTCATGGAAATTTCTTTCTTGACTATTCTTAGGTATGCTCTACTTCCTTCCACCTCCACGCACCCATGCTCTTTGTGCATTTTAAGAGTTTAATAAATTAAACTCCGACTTACACATTAGCTGCTGAAAACATTAATATACTAACCATTGCAATCAAAACCATTCCTGTAAACCTGTATTAGGAAATGCTGATTGCAGGAAACTTAATGGAAGTGTCCTACTTTCTGGAGTCATTTGTTTTGATGAGAGCCTGAGTGTAAATTCTGTGCAAAACACAGACAGCTATTACGCAGTTAATTATGCACAAAGTAAACATGTACAACTGCAAACAGCAAAATGCCACCTAATAATGGATAACTCCAGATTTATGGTGTGCATGCCCAATCTGTAAAGGCTTCTACTCATGAATCTAAAATGAATGGAACATTACCTAAATGATCTAGAATGAAGGATTTAATACATTGCTCTACCCTTATTGCTACTTATTTCTTGTCAGCAGATTTTTCATTTTGCCTTAATTTATTGTACATAAACACTATGCAAATGTTTTGGTCATATTTAAAAGCATATGGCTTGTTCTTATGATTACTAGTTAGGCATTTTATTACAAATTACTTGTTAAGCAAATCACTTTCGTAATTATACAGGTCAACATATAATCACTGTGCCCACGTGTAGTCGTTCAACAAAGCTCCACTAAGTAAACCTATTGTACATAATTCAGAGAATCCGTTTATGGATTGTTCCCAACATGTGTGTTAATATTGCCTTCTGGTTGTTTTTGTAAATGAAAATGTATTTCTTTTACCAAAAAAAAAAAAAAGGCATTTCGAAATTTGTATTTTCGGCAAGTATAAGAATTTTTCTCAAATTAATACCAAATAAAATGGGTCATTTAATAATTTTTTAAAAATCTCTCTCCCAAATGAAAATAATAATTAAGTGAAATAAGTCTAAATAAGATAATATTTTTATCAAGTTTCCTAACTCATTTTTATGCCATCTGTTTCAGGAAATTAATACAATACACAGTGTGTAAGGGCAACAAGGTAAGGACGAACTCGAGAACTACCGCAGGGTGAAAAAACATGATGATGAGAGAAATAAGATGTAACAAGAACATAATTTTGTGAATTAAATCACAAAATACATGCTGAGAAACTTTTGAGATCCGGGAAAATGATATAAATAAAAACATTTTATTGGTCAAACCAGAAACAAAAATATTCAAATGGCTATGGCTAATAATACACTATGTCAAATAAATGCACTGCTTCAGAGAGGCACATTTATTCAAGGTTCAGAAACTACAGAAATATATCCTGTGCATCTGTTTAGAGAAAATGCTCTTTGAGAAAAAGATCCTAGATGTAGGTTCAATGATTATAACACATGAACTGCTCTAGCGCAGGATGTGGATAGTGGAGGAGGTTGTAGATGCTTGGTGGCAAGGAGTATATGAGAATCCTCTGTACTTATGTCCAATTTTGCTGTGAACCTAAAAATGCTGGAAAAAATAAAATGTATTGGGACCCGCAGATGGTGTAATGGTTATGTTGTTGGACTCCCACATAGTTACTATGGTTCTAGCTCCAGACCTGGTGGCTTAAAACTTACATTGGTACATTTGCATGCATGCCCAAGAGCCCAAGAGGAGAACGGAGGAGAAGGGATTGCAGTGTGTCTATCCTCCTTGGGGGTTGATTTCTTACTTTCTGTCTCTGTCTCTGTCTCTCTGGCAAGAACATATCTCTCTATAGCAAAAAATCTCTCTTAAAAAAAGTAAAATTTATTAATTTATAAAATTATGGGACCAGCGGTTGGCGTAATGGCTATGTTGCTGGACACCTACGTAGTCGACCATGGTAGGATAGCACTATGCCAAACATAATTATGAGCTGTCCCCTGAAATGACAGGGAAAATATTGGTCAAAATGATGCAGTTTTTCTATGGAGCATTATAGAATATACCCATTAAACTATTTCAATACGTTGATATGTATTTCAGATTCTAAGAACCTTTGTGGAGTATTTAAATGGGTCGCAACTCATTAGATCACCCAGGTGTAAAGAATTATTTTACAATGGAAACATTGTCTTGAAGATCTCTTTCTTTGAGAATAACTCTTGGTGCGGCATGCACAGATACAAGAGATATAAATTAACAAAATACAAATGATAGAGAAGGGTTCTATTTGGTGATGGAAAACAGATTGCTTTGGTTTGCAGACATGCTTTTTATACCAGGGCATCTGTGGAATTGCAGTAAACCAAGGCTGTATGACTCATTTACTTTACGAAAAATGTTTAGGCTCTCGGAAATTTTAGCTCACTGTGTTTTAGAACAAATTCTCTGCACTATGGCTATATATCACATTTTTTTTTTCTTTTTATAAAGTTCACATGATCCTTTCAGAAGGAAGAAAACTTGTATTAGATCTAGGTTCTTGTTTAAATTACTACTGTCATTTTTGTTATTTTGTGTTATAGAACTGGAATAGATGGAGTGCCAATGGACGGGAGGTCAAAATATGAAATCAATTACCATATTCATACAGTTCCAATTTCAATGCAAAGCATATGGCTTTTTTTTTTTCTTGCTTAGATAATTACTCCCTTGCCATTTCCCATTGCTGTTATTATCAGTTTTCTGTTCAAATCATTTTCTTTTGAGGGGCTTTGGGGGATGTGATATTATTATGTACTCTTAAAATATTCTTCTGGCTTGATTGCACTGCATATCTGTTTATTTTAAAAATCAATAACTATTTTCAAAAAGTGAGTGCAATCAGAGAGAGTGAAAAACATCAGAAAAATGCCAGAGCCCTAACACAAAGATGAAAACATAGTCTTTTTACAATATCTTTTTTACAAAAACAGAATCTTAGTATTGGTGAGAATTGAGATATAAAAAAGAAAAGGAATAAAAAGAAATTAGTTACAATTCAAATTAAATTCTAAAACATTTTTAAAGTTTATTTTGTCTTTATTTCTTCTGACTGAGAGAAACCTAGAGAAAAGAAAGAGCTAGCACCCCTAACAGGATCTTTTGGGAAAAAAAAAAATTATACAGAATGTGCAATTGACAGAGAGAGACAGAGAAAGAGAAAGAGAGAAGGAAATTGAGAAAATATCTCCCAGGGGAAAGCCATGCTGCAACCACTTCATTCTCCTCTTGGGATTTTGGGCATGCACGTACACCTACTTGGTGGATTTTCAACCAATCAGGTCCCAGACTTATATAGAGCAGTATGCTGTGTGGGATCCAGCCATCAGCTGGCCCTCCCACAGCGTCTTGATGCCACTTCCCAACCCCCACCTCAGCCAGCCCTGTTTCATGAGCACTCTACCCTCATAGCTGGCATCTACCAGGGTCTCCATATGTGAACTGGAAATTTTCTATTAGGGTCAGCCTCAAAGAGGCATTGCTGCTGCACCACTGGCTGACCCTTCAAACTTCTAATAGCTGCAAAGTTGAAGTAAGGATGTAGGCTGAAATTATTCCTTTCAGTTACTTCTATTTCATAGGAAAACCATTTAATCACTACATTTTCTGTGATGATTCTTTGTGTTTTGAAAACTCCTAAACTAAGTTTCATCATGAATATGAATTAACAACTGGAATGTTAAACTAAAATACATTATCTTTTTTTCATGTGCACCATCATACTGATAAGTGGTGGTACAGAAATTCATATTTTTTAGCTATTCTCTTAACAACATGAAGCTTATTTTGAGGATTTTTAGCAAACTTCAGTTTATCTATTAACAGTAAACTTTACACACACGAGTTTTTTGTGTGTGACTATTTTACCCTTTGGACAGTTTTTTCTGAAGTGTTACTTAGGGATTTATAAAATAACTTCTACGGAGATAGAAGGAGCAATAGGGAGCCCAAGCTGTTGGACTTCAGCTCAACAGGGATCCCTGTCCTGCCTGCTGTAGCAGAGATGGTGTTACCCCAGTCTTCAAGAACCAACCCCTGGTCCTGAAATCCCTGAGATAGAAGAGATAGTGTGGGCAACGTTTATAATTTTTATAATTTCCTATATATTTTTCTAGTCTGTGTTGTAAGGGACATCATTGTTATTCCCTCTAGGCGCAGTGTCAAAATGAATTCCTCCTTTAGTCTCTGTCTTGATACTGCTATACCAGCTTTAACTCAAAACAGTGTTTGATACACCTTTTTAATTTTCTAAATATGTATATATGTGTGTGTGTATGAGTATATATGTATTCTAATATGTTTGAATAAAGCTCTGTTGGTATTTAAGAAACAACAACAACAGCAAAAACAAGGAGCAACACAGAGGCAAGACACTCAGCCTGAGCTCATCAGGGACCTCCACCTAGCCTGCTGTGGAGAGAGGCTGCTCTGACCCACATGGCACGTAAGTATACCGTGCAAGGTGGCCTACCACCTTACATTATACCTTTCCCACTCAACCTCCAGCCACACTGGGAGCAGAAGTTTGTGTATGTACAAACCAAAAGACAGGAATCCCTGGAGGGAACCTCTCACAACCTCTCAAGCTGTAAAAGGAGAGAAGTGCTCCTCTGAAAACCTGAACCCAAAACTCCTACAGTGGATTCCACACTCCCATTCATGGTAGAAGAGGAAAACCAGTACAGAGCTAATGCACATCACAGGGAAGGGGCTGAGTACACGGCTACAGAAATATACTCCATAAAAATAGGAAAAACTGAACAGTTGCCAGATCACTAAAAAGCAAAGCAAAGCAAAGCTTCGAAAAATAGGAGAAAACCTGGAAGTGTCTCCCCCTCAAGAGAACATGACTCCTCATCAAGAATACATAAATCACAGCAATGTCAGAAAAATAATTCAGAATATTTCTTGTAACAAAACTCAATGAGATGCAAAAGAAAACAGACAACCAATTCCAGGGGATGAGAAAATCCTCCAATGATTTAAAAGACAATATTCTAAAAATGGCAACAAAGATACAACAAAGATGTTAGACAAACATCTGACCTTGCAAATGAAGCAAAACAGGTAAGGAAAGAATAGGAAGACATATTTAAAACTCCGAAAGAAAAGCAATTTCAACCAAGAATACTTTACCCTGCAAGATTCTCCTTCAAATGGGAAGGAGAAATGAAATCATTCTCAGATAAACAAATTCTGAAGGAATTCCCCCAAAATAAACCAACTCTACAGGAAATACTGCAGTAAGAAAACTAACGGGAGACAAATAGAAGTAAGAGAACACAAAACAACTGGAAAAAAAAGGATAATGACATTGAATGTCAGGATTAAATTTCCCAATGAAAAGATTCAATATGTGGATTCAACTGTCTTATACACAAGCAGGTTTAAGTACAAATTTATCAAGTATTTGATAGATATATGTATTCACAGGTTTAAATTTACATATTTATAGTTATCATTACTCATGCTATAAAACCAGCTAACAAAGTTCAAAATGTTTCAAGCAGCTGAGTCTTTCTTTGGAACGAATTTAAAGAAGGAAAAATTGGAAACTTTGTAAAGAAATAAATCACCAAATCACTATTTTTACCATGTCTTCACTTTTAAATACCTCTGGAATTTTGTTTTATCATTGCTTTTTCGAGGACTTATTTCTTTATGCATAGTACAGTGCTATGGTCTTACAAGAACTCACAGTGAGTGAGCAAAGCTTTCTTTTTCTTTTTCTTCCAAATGAGCTATTATGTATAATTTTACATATCTCTAACTGGATCAGTGATACCACAGATCTCTTCAGAATATGAACTCTTAGGTATCACAGTCCTCTACATAAAAATTGCAAATTCTGGGACCAGCAGGTGACACAGTGGTCATTGGACTCCCACACAGCCATCCTCAGATTGAGTTCTTGATTGGTGCCTTTAAAATGATGCTGGATGTGTGTGCACGTGTACCCAAGATCCCAGGAGGAGAAAGGAGAAGAATGAACTATGGTGTGGCTATTCCTCCAGGGGGAGTGATTTCTCACTTTCCCTCTCACTATCTCCGTTTCTTTCTCTCTCTCCAGTGTGCACAAGCACCCTACAGCAAAAACTTCTATTAAAAAGAATAATAATAAAGTACAAATTCTTTCATTGGCTATGTTAAGATTTTCTTTGTTTTACCAAAAAAAAAAAATCATCCTCATTAACTTAAGAGGCTTTTTGTTGTCTGATT
The DNA here is from genome assembly GCA_026018925.1 of Tupaia tana. Taxonomy (NCBI): domain Eukaryota; kingdom Metazoa; phylum Chordata; class Mammalia; order Scandentia; family Tupaiidae; genus Tupaia; species Tupaia tana. Next base: position 46,182,498 of record JAKSZU010000002.1, on the reverse strand, counting down.
TTTAATCAACTTGTTTCTTCTTTAGAACTGTATTTCACAGTAAAGAACATCATAGATAATTCAGTACATTCTTTCAGAATAACCAGTGAAGCAGATTTTGTATGTCCACAAAATAATATGTTAAATGTTGAAGGTGGCAAATATGTTTATATCCTTTATTTATTTATTTTATACTGTAAACAGACTTTTAAAGACCATAATGTAATAGAGGTTTTTGCTGTAGGGTGCTTGTGCACACTGGAGAGAGAGAAAGAAATTTGTAATGATTATATATAAATCATAAACTACAACAAATGTTAAAAAATACCTCTGCAAGTACTTTAATTGAAGTGCCATAACTTGTATAATAATTTGTAAATAATAAATTGCCCTTTGACTATAAACCTTGACATATGCCTTCATAGGGGAAATCTAGACTTTTACAATGCTCAGTTGTGAAAAAGAATCCCCAGATACTTTTCATTAAATATTATTGTCTGATTCTAAATGATGAGTTCTAAAAAAAAAAAATTGTTTTGTAATTCTCATAGGAAATGCCACCTTCCATTCAATATGGTTGTTTTACCTTTTTAAATTTACCTTTTATCTCATTTTAATACACAAGGAAAATGACTAGAGTGTTATAGACTTATTAGTTTATTTTTTAAAATTACACAAATGTGTAAGTGGATTACTTCTCATGGCCCCTTCTCCAAAGCAATTCTAATAATACTCATAAAGGATCTGAAAGTTATATGTCAGAATCCTGCCTCTCCTTAATATAAATCAATGGAGGGACCAGCAGTTAGCATAATGGGTATGTCGCTGGACTCCCAGGTAGTCGACTGCGATTCAAATCCCAGACTCAGTGGCTTAAACTCATGCCGGGCGCGTGTGTGTGTGTGCCCAAGATCCCAAAAGGAGAAGGTATTGCGGCGTGGCCGTTCCCCCTGAGGGGTGATTTCTCACTTTCTGTCTCTATGTCTCTCTCTGTCTTTCTGGCGAGCACATGTGCCCTATAGCAATATATATATATATATATATATATATATATATATATATATATATACACACACACACACACACACACACACACACACAGTCAGCCATGTGAGGTCAGTTCCCTTAATCACTAGACTAAGAGTATGGCCCATATTTTTGTTTATTAATTTAGTTTAATTCATATCATATGTATTTGTTACATTTAGATTGTTTTGATAAACAATTTATGTTAACTGTCTTCGACAGATCCAAAGCAGTTGTATCTCTGTACTCCCATATGGCCAACCACAGTTCAAGTCCTGGACCAAGGGGCTTGAAACTCATTCTGGGTGTGTGCGCGTGTGTGTGCATGCCCAAGATCCTGGGAGGAAAATGGAGGAGGAGGGATTGTGGTATGGTTGTAAGGATATATATAAGATGTAAACTTTTAATAACATCTTCTTAAAACTTTTGTGAATGGTACAAGAAGGTAGTGAATTGATATGAAACCATGCTGACTGACAGCTTGCACTTCAGAGATGGATTTTATAATCATATCTCTCTTGCATCTCTAATTGAACAATCATATCTGTTCATGATAAGAAGGTCTTTGATCATATTTCTAATTCTAAATAGTTCTAAACTCTAAATGGTCTACTTTACTTCACTGTAGTTCTGGAGCTGTTCAAATTTCACTCAGTGGTGTCCTTTCCTTTCCATCAAAAAAATCCAATGAAGAAAGTAGACATCTAATTAACCACTCACCTGACACCACCGCTTTCTAGTCAGAATGATATTTTAGCTTGAAATACACTGAAACTTGACTCTCTCATGACATTTTGCTATCAAACATTCAGATGGATTGCATTAAGGACATTAATTTCCCTGCCAATCTCTCAAAACCATGCTTCAGACATACCCAATAATAGAGCACATACTGTAAGAGAACTGAACCTATTGTCATAACATATGAATGTTGTCAGTCTACCTATACTGTCTTATCCTGCAGCCATATAGAGTAGTAATATTTATATGTGATATCTCTTTATAAATTCATCACTTTATACCATATTTTTAAACAGGGAAAAGAAATATATATGGGCAGTGAGAAGTTACATGAAGAAAGTAGTATTTTTAGATTTCAACATGTGAAATATTTTGTACAGTATGAATATATAGTGTCTATTATTCTGCATATTCAAAAATAAGCATAGTATTTTTCACAAATTACCTCCTAATTCTATAGAGCTCATACAATATCTTTTTATCTCAATTTCATTAATAGTCACAACACCTCTGTTATAAATATTAAATAAGCTTAATCTTATTTTTTATAAGTGTAGTATAAAATTACTCAAGGCCTACCTTGATTTACATGCATCTGGTATCCTTATGACTTATGAACAGCTGCATACATAACAGATAGTCAAAAACACTTATAGATTTTTCTTCAACAATTTAGAATCATATATCGAATAGCCTCTAGGAGACATAAGTATGAGTAAAATAAATTAATAGCTATCATCAAAGAACATATATTTAATAGGAAGTGTAAGACAGAAGCATACAATCTACCACACACATACATTTACACATAAACATAACATAAATTAGAAGAAACAAACAATAATCATAAGAAAGTAAAAAAAATATTAGAGTTGAGAAAACAACTTACAATAAACTGAGTAAAATTAAGAAAGGCTCTGTGAAAAATGGCAAATGAACATGATTGTGAAAGTGTTTTTTATTAGCAACAAGAGAAGGAGGTCTTTTTACATATAGGAAACAAACACACACACTCAAAAGCTTAAAGGTACAAGTCTTTCTTTTGGGAAAATGTAATTTTAATCAAAACATAGGGGCTGTTCTTATGACTAGAGTAGGGGACAGTATCTAAAGAACAATTACACAGGCACAATAAATAGTAAGCTGAAGAATTTAATGTTTAAACATCATTTGTAAGGAGATAGTTGGGAAGATAAGAGCAACACCATGTAATCAATAACAGGTACATGTTCAGCAAAATTGGAAGGCTGAAAAAATCTCCTAAACCCAATCATGTGAATTCTTCCAGAGGAAACATCTAAACAGAGGGCACATAATTTAAAAAGATCTCAGAAATCTTTAGAAATTATTCACTACCTCAAAGAAAAACTCAAAGTGGAACTCTCAGACTCAACTACAGTGGTGATGATAGAAAACAGGAATATTTAGTATAAAATGTCATAAACTGTTAGTTCTTTGAAGAAGACAAAGAATAGGTAAGGTATGTATTCCATATAAGCAAGTAGACAAAGTGGAAAGATCAGAGTTACTCAGAAATGGAAACCCATAAAGTAAAAGAAAAATATTTCTGGTAATTATTAAGCAAATCATAAAATCTGGACAATCCCATGTCAGTCAACAACTTATGTTGAAACTTGAAATTTAGAACTGATATTTTAAAAACCCTCTTGAATCAGGTTAGTACACAAAACTTTAATTACAGCAGTACAAGAAAGAGCAACATTATCTGAAAACCTACCCTGGCTTGCTATTCCCACAAAGAAAAAAAAAATGCTTATAAAAAAATTTCAGGAACACATACAACAACTATGTAAAAGTAATATAGACTATAAGAGAAAAATAGCAGAAAAAAATTTTTACATAAATTTTTAAAATTAAACAAGAAATGTCACCAAGCAGGGAGCTTCCACTACCAATTAAAAAAAAAAGAAAAAGAATGGAAAGAAGCAATTAATTCTAAGCAAGAAGACCAGAAAGCACATATATAAAAATTGCGGCATATAGCCAAAATGCAGGATGGTAGACAAAATATGCAGACCTCAAGAAATAAATAGAAGAAAAGACAAAAATCTACTGAGAAATGAAGACTAAATGACCAGGAGCTTAAAGAACAGTGGATATTGCATAAAGTCAGTAACAGACATGGATGATAGAACTGAGAAATAACATCTTAATAAAGACATCAGTAAAGGAAGTAGAGAAAAACAATATAGAAGATAGAGAAAGGGGATCAAAGTATACTCAATTGAACTAAGACAAAAGATAAAAAAAGGGAATACAAAATATAGTAATATGTTTACATTCAAAATATAATAATGTATATTAATTTAAATGGCATCACACTTAGGCTCTTCATTTTGATTTAATTTTAATCATTATCATCAATTCAGTTGATTACTCTCCAGCCTGAATTTGCCTATGTCTACCTTCGTTATATCCATTTGTCAAAATTATTAGTAGAGGCTTGTGGAGTCATAGATCAGGGAGATATTAAAGATAAAAAATAAAAAATTGGCCTATCTAGATTGCTTGAATACTTGGTCAAATACTACATTTCTTAGTAATTTCCAGCATCTTTAATCATTATCTGCCAAATAAGATATAATCATTTGCTTGTTTAAATTTTACAGAACTTTGAGTTTTATGACAGTCTGATGTGAAACCCACTCCGGATGTGTGTGTACCCGAAATCATGAGAGGAGGGTGGAGGAGAAGGGATTGCAGAATGGACAACCCCCGGGGGCAGGGGGGGATAATTTCTTGCTTTCAGTCTCTCTGTCTCTCTCTGTCTCTCCAGCAAGTGTACTTGCCATATAGCAAAAATCTCTCTAAAAAACAAAAAAAGAGTTTTAGGACAACTTTTATAGTTTTAGTTTACCTTTGTAAAATTTCATTTAATTTTTGTTTTTATGTGTTTTATTAGAATCCAGATTTTTTTGTGCTTTCCTGAAGTGTCAGGGTAAGGGATAGCCCACATTTTTTATAATCTTCAATTTTTTGAATGTGTTTTTGGACGTGTCAAATGGCTAATAAATATTTCTTGGGATTTAATGAATAATGTACAGATATGGATGACCAGGTTAAATAGTTTTCTTAAAGAATTATTTTAGTTATAATTATTATTTTTTAATTTGACCAGAGAGAGAGACAGAGAGAGAGAGAAAGTGAGAAAGCAAGCCACCAGGTCTGGGACTCAAACTCGTGTCGTCCATGTGACAGTCCAGTGCCTTAAAAACCATGTCACCTGCTACGCCTCCCCCCCCCACACACACACACATAGGCTAAATAGTTTTTATATACTGAATACAACTTATTCCTTTAGTATTGCACTTGAGGATGGCATATAGTGTACTTCTCACTTGAAAACTTTTGTAATTTGAGCACAATAAATTATATCATCTTCTTTATCTCTATTTTTGATAAAATGCATATATGATTAAAATTGTTTAGTACAATTCAAAATTTATTTTTTAATTAGCAGCTCCAAATCAAATTTCTAAAAGATTTTAAGCTGTAAATATTTACCTCTTTCAGAGATCCCTCTATATACCACACCTGTGTCATCAATTTTTACCTTCACCAAAGTATCTTCACTGACAGATTCTAGTTAGAGTCTTACACTTTCTGACTTTATTCATCAGATGATTAGCCAGGATGACTAAAAGAAGATACGGGATAGAGTGTAGCGCAGTGGTAAAACAAGATGCTAAGTGAGCCGATCCACACTGAAAGGTTCCTGGTTCATGTACAGAGACCTCCCTGAGTATGCCAGGCATGCATGTGCCTGTGATTAGGGGTTGTCTGAAACTGGGGGTGATCTTGGTGTCAACATCCTCTTGCGAGAGCGGTCTCTCTTTCTTTCTGTATCTTTCAGTCATGAAAAAAATATAATAAAAATCTTTAATAAGAGAGAAGAAAGTGAATGTAGTTTTCACATTAAGTAATATGGATTCATTATGCTCTGCCTTCAGACTGTCAGGTTCTGAATTTGCTAATAATGTTCCTCTGTAACTTTTAAATTACTTTGCCTTTTGCTTAATGTCCTGCATCATATTCCACAGATTCTCTATTTCAGGGTAAATTCCTAATGATACTGAGATATTTCTAACTCTTTAAATATACTTTCTCATTCCACATTGCTCTTTTTCTGGGGGGGGGGGTGTGGGGGAGAGGTTTTTCGCTATAGGGCGCGTGTGCTCTCCAGACAGACAGAGAGAGACATAGAGACAGAATGCGAGAAATCACCCCCCAGGGGGGGATGGTCACGCTGCAATCCCTTCTCCTCCATTCTCCTCTCGGGATCTTGGACACGCACGCACACCCGCCCGGCATGAGTTTTAAGCCACCGGGTCCGGGTTGCGAACCACGGTTGACTACGTGGGAGTCCAACGACATAGCCATTATGCTAACTGCTGGTTCCCCACATTGCTCTTTCACATAATGTTCTTTATGCTTGAAATGCCATCCACCATTGCTCACATACTAATTCTTATTTATTCTTAAGCTATTGACTACAAGCATCTTTCATTTGTGGGAAAGGCATATTGGGTCATTTTATTCTATGCTCTTTTCATACTTTTCTATAGCCATCCATCTCAAATTATTAGGTTGAGTTATAATTACTTTTTTCTTTCTTTTTTTTTTTTTTTTTCTTAAGGGTCCATCATGCACTCATCAGAGAGACAGAAAAAGACAGACAGAAAGTGAGAAATCACCCCCTCTCCCCCGCCAGCGGGTCATGGCCACACCACAGTCCCTTTTCCCCTATTCTCCTCTTGAGATTTTGGGTAAGTATGCACATGTGCCTAGAGTGAGTTTTAAGCTGTCAGGTCCAAGACTCAAACAGCAGTCAACTATGTCCAGCGACATAACAGCTACGTCATCTGCTGGTCTCCCAATTTATAATTATTCTTTCTATACATTTTTCACCCTGAATTTTAAATTCTTCAGTCATGTCTTATCTTTAGAGATCTATTATTTTGGATAGTGTTTGGAGTCCAGTTAGTGCTCAGTAATGGTATTTATTTATTTAAAACTGAACTACATTTGCTCACCGACAAAACCCCAATGAAGTCATGTTTTAAAAATTGTTTTAAGTTTTTCAGTCTTGCAGTATAAACTACATTCCTCTGAGAACACTTATATCAAGACATTGCTATTAAAAAAGATTTCTAGTATTATTTTTATTTCATGTGTTTGATTTTCTATCCTTCCCTTTGGACTACCAGAATACCCTCTTTTAAACTATATTTTGCCAAGATAATTGGTGGTCTTCTTTGTTGTTCTTTCCCAAATGTCATCTCCTTCTGTTTTTAACTTTAATTTTTAAATTTCTAAAGATAAGCCTATTGGCAATATCAGTTTATTTTTATTTTTAAATTTACATTTAATCACTTTTTACCTTTACAGTGTAAACATGGTTATTCCTCAGATTTTTTTAATAGTTATTGTCAAGCATCATGACACTTGCCTGTATGCCATTTCTAGTAATACACCATTTTTTCCTCACACTGAATCCTTAAAAGAAGCCATCTTACAAGTAAATGAAACACTGATTCAGTGGACATGAAATGCCAGTTCCAAAGTGACATATCTGTCACATTAGCACAAGTAGTGGCTAATAGAAGGCAAGGGGTGGTTTCCAGGAAGAATTGTTTCTAGGTCATTTAATTACTTTGTGCTGTCAATTTACTATTGCTAAAAAAAAAAAATTAACAGGGGAATGCTCAGTTGAGTAAAATGCTATAAAGAGAAAAAGTAGAGGGAGAAATATCAAGTTTTAATTGGTTTTCAGAGCAAGATTATTTTAGAAAACTGTCAAATAAAAAAATTGCCAGGCTGACAGATTTTATTATAGTATATGACTGTGCCAATCACATGCAATGGAAAGTAACATTACGTTTTTGCTAAACTATGATGGGTAGCAGTTCATATCCTTCCAAACTTTTGTGAAATAGAAATATATTTTCCTAAAAACCATGCTGAAAATGAGTACTTTATTGGAGATTTTATATGTTTGTAAACAAAAACTGAGTTTCCATTATCAGAATGGGTTTAGAGTGTTCCGAGTTTTAAAATACATCATTTTTATTTATAGTTTGTGATTACTGAAGGAAAGGAAGATATTCCTTTTGATTTTAGGCAGTTGGTAAATAATGATTATTCTCAAAACTTGCCCAACTATTTCAAGACTGTCATTAATACTTTTAATTAAAGTATAACCAGCGAGATGGAAGAATGTGTTGGCAACAGCATAGCTTGAAATCAGAAGATTAATTTTCTTATTCATCACCTACCTGGGTAAGTAAGTAGGTAAGTAGCTTGTAATAGCATGAAAACGGGAGTTGGACCAGATAATCTACAAAAATCTCCTGTGCTTTTAAAATTCCCATGCTTGTCAAAAGATTAAAGCACACATAGAAGAACCTGTAAACTGTTTCATAAAGTTAGTCCATTCCAGTCATATCGATTACTCTGAAATTTTCAGAGTTTATACAAATGATATAAGGTTACACTTGATTTGCTAAAAATACTATCTTTCAAAAATACTATCTTTCATTTATTGGTAGTTTAAAATTTATAATTTTACATTTATAAAACCATGATTTTCATCATCTGCAGCTTTGTGTTTGATGTTTCTCCATTACTAGCTCCTTCACTTCCACCCTCTCACATTAATTTCCTTCTTTCCTTCTCTCCTTCCTTCCTCCTCCTCCTCTATCCATCTTCTCTCCTTTATTTCTTCTTCTTTTCTTTTCTTCTACTTTTTCTTTATCCCTCTGCTCTGCCTCTCTTTCCCTTATCCTCTCTTTTCCTCCTTTATCCTTATGTTCTTGTCCAAATACTTGAATACTTGAACGGGTAATGTAGTAGACACTGTACTGGACCTCAAGGGAACACAAAAAGGCGGCACAGTTTGGGCCCCCAGGTATGCTAGTGTTGGAGAAGGCCAAGAAGGCAGACAAGACCAGTGCAGCAAGGTTAAGAGACAGTTAAAAACACTGACTTTGGGGTCAGAAATGTTGTGTTTCCTTTTGTATCAATCAAAATGAAAATAATTCTAACATAACTTCATAGGATTTCTTAAGAATAAAGTAACATAATGCATGTAAGTCACATAGACATGAATGAATGCTTAGAAAATACAAGCTCTAGAGTTTCAACACTCAGTATAATGTTGGTGATATATATATATATATATATATATATATATATATATATATATATATATATATATATATATTTATTTATTTATTTTTGGAGAGGTTTTTGCTATAGGGTGCATGCGCTCGCCAGACAGACATAGAGAGACAGTGAGACAAAAAGCGAGAAATCACCCCCAGGAGAGATGGCAACGCCGCAATCCCTTCTCCTCCATTTTCCTCTTGGGATTTTGGGCATGCACGCACATGCGCCCGGCGTGAGTTTTAAGCCACCGGGTCTGGGACACGAACTGCGGTCAACTACATGGGAGTCCAGTGACATAGCCATTATGCTAACTGCTGGTCCCTAATGTTGGTGATATGAAGATACATAAGGGAACTTTAAAAGCTCATGGGGAAAATGGAATTAAAATTTATTTTGGTGACAAATTTTCAAAATCTATGTACTTTTTTCCATAACATGCATTTTTTAAGAGAGATTTTTGTTAAAATGAGTGTGTGCTTGCTGGAGAGACAGAGAAAGACAGAAAGTGAGAAGTCACCCTCCAGGGGGGATGGTCATGTCACAATCCCTTCTTCTCCATTCTCCTCTTGGGATTTTGGGCACACATACACAGGTGTCTGGTGTGAGTTTTAAGCCTCTGGGTCCAGGATTCAAACAGTGGTCAACTACATGGGGGTCCAGTGACATAACCATTATACCATCTGCTGATCCCCATAACATGCTTTTTTTTTTTACAAACTTCTAAATATCTTGCTATTCTTAATAAAAATAACAATTCTTATTTTTTAAAAATCTGACAGTTAAAATTACTTTCAGAAGTTAATTTTTTCCATCAATAAATTATATAGTCTTTTTGACCAATTGCTGAGGCAAAAAATCTTTTTCTTTTTGCTAAACTATCTTTCCATTTATGGAATAAAACATCTGATAATATTTTCTTTTGATGGAGTTGACTTGGCAGTTACACAAAATAATTTTAATTAAAAATATTGTAATCTTTTTTCTATTTCCTATATTCTCATTTTACCAACTTTTAGTAGTTTTCTCTATTAATATATTTTTACTATATTACTTAATTTTTCATTGAAATAACACTTGACATATTATACTACTACTTATACTATTACTTAATATTTATACTATTTTAATTATACCATTACAGGAGTATTTAAGATCTTTCTACTAGAATAAACACTATTTAAATAGAAAATGTATTTTAGGGGCCTGCAAATGCCATAGTGGTTATATCACTGGACTCCCACATAGTCGACTGCAGTTTAATTCCCAGACCCAGAGTGTAGAAACTCATGCAGGGCACATGTGCTTGTGTGCCCAAAATCCCAAGAAGAGAATGGAGGAAAGGGAATTGCAACATGGTCCTCCCCCCCCCCCCCCGTGGGGGGTAATTTCTTGTTTTCTGTCTCTCTGTCTTTCTGGTTAACACATGTGCCCTATAGCAAAGATATCTCAAAATCATATATTTTAAAGGAATGTACTGTCATCATCACCATGCAATTATGCAGTAACTCTGTCATATAAAATGTAGATAATAAAAATAGATATAATAAAATTGATAATGTTAAAAACTTAGAATAATGATAAATATAAATGATATATAAAAATTTACTAAAATAATTTATTTTTAAAAAGAATAGAACTATTTGAAAAGCAATGTGTGTGTTTTATTATTATTTTATTATTATTATTATTATTTATACAATCAATTGCTATACATCATTGAGCTTGTAAAGAGAATTTACTCAACATGAAATATACCTCAGACCAGTCCAATTAAAAATACTATACATTGTTATTATCGACAGGTAATAAACCATTTCTGTGTCTCACAAATGCCTTACTTCTCCATTTTTTCTCCCTAATTTCCTTCCCTTATGATCTTCCACTCTCTCACCCTCTTTCCACACTGTATCCAGTGTCCCTACCTATTTTCAATGCTTTAATGTCCTTCAATATTTTGTCCTTCAGTCTCTATCATACAGTGTGGACAGTCAGTGTAGGTTAGGTGGAGACAGACAATGTCTCTCTTTCATAACATGACTTACTTCACTCAGCCATAAATCTTCCATATTTATCCATTTTCTATCAAATGCCAGGCCCCCCCTTTTCTAGGCTGAATAGTATTCCAGGGAGTATACGTGACATATTTTTTCAATCCATTCATCTGTTCATGGACATTTGGTTGTTTCCACGTCTTAGCAATCATGAATAATGCCATAATAAGCATTGATGTGCAAATGCTTTTCTGATTGAGCATTCTCCTGTCCTTTGGATATATACCCAGAAGTGGGATTGCTGTATTATATGGTAGTTCTACTCCTAGGTATTTCAGGAACCTCCATATTGTTTTCCCTTGATTTAACAATTTACATTCCCACCAACAATGTAGGAGAGTTTTCCTTTCACTACAATCCTGCCAATACTTAACATTTTTTGTGTTTTTAATCTTTGCCATTCAGACTGGGGCTAAGGGGTATCTTTTTATGGTCTTAATCTGCATCTCCCTTATGATGAGGGATGTGATCATTATGACTTTTTGGCTGCTCATATGTCTTCCTTAGAGAGTTTTTTTGTTCAGCTCATTTTCCCATCTTTTAATTGGGTTAATCACTTTTTGGAGGCAAGTTGCTTGAGTTTCTTGTGTATTCTGGTTATCAGTCCCTTATCTGAGGCACCTCACATTCCGAGGGAGAAATATTTTTCTGTGATTTCCATGAGTTCTATAGCGTTGTCTGTGGATGATGAAGAATTGTTTTCCTTTGGGGGAGAGATATTTTCTGGTTTTTTTTTTTTTTTTTTTTTTTTTTTTTTTTTTTTTTTTTTTTTTTTTCCATATGTCTTGTGCCTCTATGATTGTTTCTAGTCATCAGGTGAATTATATATTTCTTCCTAAATCTTCAAGGTAATTGTGAGTGTTTGAAGGCAGGCAGGAGGAACTGATTGGTGACCTCTCTACTGCTCCACCTCCATGATGCTCACCCAGCAAACTGTACTTTGTCTCAATGTGGGTATTTCAAAGTTCTCTCAGTATCTAGAGAACAGGTGCACCTGGGGCTGAGCTGCTGAGCATCAATTGAGAAAGAGAGAAGGGGTCAGTAAACACCGAAGACTGAGAATTCAGAGGCATGTGGCAGGGAATGAGCCACAGTCTCTGTAACTCCGTGTCCCTGCCACTCATTGCAGCCAGCTCTGTCACTAGGGCAGATGTCCTGATGGGGCAGGGAGTGGGGAAAGACAGGTTTCTCCAAGTCCCAATTAACACATCTGAGAGCTCAAAGGTGTGTGGGGGAGGAGGTGAGCCACACTCTACAGCACAACCTCTCAGCCACAGACTGTTCACCATGCAGCAAGGCTGCCACTGGAGTGGATGTCCCAATGGAACAGGGAGCGGGGAAAGATGGGCTTCTATGGTGCTCACACCTGGTGAATTTTTAGCCACCAGTATTGGGATTTGAATTGCTGCCAGCCATGTGGTATCTAGCATGATTAATCACCTGCCCTCTATTTTTAGTTTTTATTTTTTTATTTTTGGAGAGGTTTTTGCTATAGGGCGTGTGCGCTCACCAGAAAGTCAGAGAGAGACAGAGAGACAGAAAGTGAGAAATCACCCCCCAGGGGGGATGGCCACACCACAATCCCTTCTCCTCCATTCTCCTCTCAGGATCTTGGGCACGCACGCATACGCGTCCGGCGTGAGTTTAAGCCACCGGGTCCAGGACTCGAACTGCAGTCGACTACATGGGAGTTCAGTGACATAGCCATTATGCTCGCTAACTGCTGGTCCCCATTTGCCCTCTATTTTTAAACTCAAAGATAAACTTATCTAGGAAAGCATAGAGGAATTTAGAACTAGATAAAATGTTTTTTAGAAGAAACTGGTTTGCAAATGTAAGTATTCTTTATATTTCATTGTATAATCTCAAGGAAAAGGTATATTAATCTCCTTGATCTGATTCTAGGGAATTGATTGAACTAAATTTGCAGATTGAGGTATCACTCTGAATTAAAAGTCTGCACATACATATTGTCTCTCTTTTATGTCTTCCATGGAGCAAACATTCTTTGTAAATTGATGAGCAAACATTAAAGAAAGTGTGGAAAATATGCTTTCGTGTTATACAACTCTTACCGTTTCATCCTTTTCAGTTTATAGCACTATATGCTAAAATTCAGATGTGAGTGAATAAAGGATGAAAAAGCCAGAGGGATTCATTATGTACTTCCTTTGAAATTATTAGGCCTTGTATTGCTTATCAATTTATTTCTACTCAGCTTCAAATTAAGTTTTTGTTCCCTTCTCTGTGAAAGTAGAGCATGGTTCTTTAAACATTTATCCTTCTCCAGTTGGACTAACATCCAACTTTGTCACTTGAAAAAACTTTAGTACACTAGTGAAGAACCTTGCTTTCTAGGTTCAGAATGCTCCTCTCAAGGGCTCCTGCTCTCTTGGCTTCTCCAGGCTTGGTTCCTACAGGGAATATCTTCCCAGAGCTGGGCTCTTTGCAGTATATGTGACTGAGGCATCCTGGAGTCAAAACCTTCCCTCTGACAGTTTCACCATTTGTTGCCGCAGTGAGGCATCCCCCCCCCCCCCCAACCCTTCCAACTGCCATTCCCCTTCCCTGCATGGGCAACTTTAAAGTGTATGCTGAATTAAGGCACCTCTCTGTAAATGGTTCAACATGGATAGTCATGAGGGAAATACATATGAAAATCACAATGGGAATTGTTAGAAGAGATATTACCAAAACATAGAAGACAACAAGTGGAGAAGTTGGAATGTTTGCACACTGTTGTCAGAATTCAGAATGGTACAACCACCATGGAAAACAGCATGATGGTTTTTCAAAAAGTTAAAAATAAAAGCAACCTAGGATCTACCAATAACACTTCTGGGTATTTATGCAAAATAAATGAAAATGAATCTGGAACAGATATTACCACGTCCATGTTTATGCAGCACTATTCAAAATAGCCAACACACAGAAACAACAAATGAATGAATACATAATATATGCTATATACACACAATAAAATATTGGGTCATCAAAAAAGTCATGATGCATTTTTGCAACAAGACACATAGAAAAATACATCATTACTTTTCATAAGATCCAATATTATATAGCCTTTAAAAAGAAGTAAATACTATAATATCTAGTAGCATAGATGAAACTTGAGAACATTATGCCTATGAAATCATTCACAGAAGACAAATATTGCATGATTCCATTTACATGTATCTAAAATAATCAAATTTATAGAATCAAAAGCTAGAATGATTGTTGCCTTAGGCTAGAAGGAGGGAAGATGGGGTGTTAGTATTTTAGTCAAACAAGATACACAAATTCTAAACAAATGGTGCATAATATTATATCTATATTCAACAATACAGTATTGTACACTTAGAAATTTATTAAATGGTTTGATCTCATGTGCTCTTACCACAATAAAATAAAATAAAATCATATAATGACCTATTGGACAATATCAACAATTACATAGCTTTAACTGAACTCCCAGGAGAAATAATCTAGAAAAATGAGGCAGAATAATTTACAATGTAATGCTTTCATATGTTTTAAATTTGATGAACATAAACTCATAGATTCAAGAAACTCAGAAAACTCAAGTAGAATAATAGAAAAATAGTCTTCAGAAAAATATACTCATATTGTTCAAAACAAAATATGAAGAGACAATCATACAAGCAACAAGAGAAAAAGATCTCCTACAGGAAAAACATGATAAACTTCTCATGAAAGCTAGAAGACAATATGATGACTTATAGTAGTACTAACAGGAAAGAAGAAGGAAATAAATACTTACCCTAGCTTTTTATAACCAACAAAGGACTCACATTAACCTATGGTAACATTTTGGTCATTATTGTTTAAGATATTGAAAACATTATACTTTATTCCACACGTAGTTTTAACTGTACTTTTGATAAAATTTCCCTATCTCTTTAGCTTCTTCTTATTTCTTTTCCTCATTTCTAAAAGAAAGAAAGTTACAAGTCCATTCCTGGATTTTACCCAAAAGGATAGCTAAACGCTACATTGGAAAAGTGTTCTCAGATCTGTGTACATTACTTACAATTGCTAAGACATGGAACCAACTCAAATGTCCAGGATCAAATGAATGAATTGAAAAAGTGTGATACATACACTCTATGAATACTACTCAGTCATAAAACAAAACAAAAACAAAAACAAAAAAAAATCCCAGGACTCTGGCATTTGATAGAAAGTAGGCAAATATAGAAGATTTACTGCTGAGGAAAGCAAGCCAGGCTATGAAAGAGAGACATTGTATGTCTCTATTTAACATATGCCAACTGTTGGCATATACCAACTGGAAACTGAAATATTAGAAGACATTGAAGCATTGAAAATGGTTATGGACACTGGAGACAATGTGGGAAGAGGGTGGGACTAGGGGAGAGTGTAAAGAAAGAAATTTAGGAGTAAACAGAGAAGCATGACATTTATGGGATATAGAAATGGATTATTATCTATTGATAATGTGTTTTGTATCCTCAACTGAACTAGTGTCAAGCGTATTCATGTTGGGTAAATTCAATTCACATACTAAGTAATGTATAGTGATTAAATGTATAAAATAAAATAATAAAAATACTGTATTAAAAGTCCATCAACCCAAACCTCCTGCAAAAGAGACAGAGAGGGGGAGAGAGAGGAAAAGTTAATCTGTTGAACCTGAATTGTGATTCTTGTTGCTCTTGTTGGCTCTTGGGTTGGGCTGGGCCTGGTTGATTCTTTTTGCCTTGTTTCTCCACTCGGGACACTAGAACAGTACTGGATGTTAACCATTTTGTTGTCTTTCTTTAGTTTCTTTCCTGTTGCTATCCATCTGTACTGGGCTTCATATTCACGTGCTCTCTTTGCCTTTTTTCACGTGATTACTCCTCTGAGGAGCTGAGGATGGGGCTGGATCTGGCCTTATGCTTGGAAGGTCCTAAAGTCAAGCTCTGTGTTTACACAAAGTTTGCAGAAAGCTGTGGAATGGATTCTAACTCAGCCAATAGTAAAATAAGTATTGCCTTTTTGGGCATCTCTTAGAAAATTTGGTGACGTTTTAGAGGCAGAGTCTCACCATCCCTGAGTGCTTTCACCTCCAAATTATAAAATATTGCCGTACTGGACAATTATCTTAATAATAATATCAGAAACTCATGATTATATGTAAAACCCGCTGAATGATAAATGTGTTCCTAAGTACTAGTTTAATAAATTTACATTCGAATCACTTTGTACAACATTATAATTAGTGTTATTTTAATTTGGATTTTAGCTTCTCCATCACTTTATCCTTACCAAATATGTTAGTCAGGTTGTAATTGGCATTTTCCTGTATCAATATTAAAATATTAATAATAATGACCTTCAGATATCCTAAATCCTCAAGTATTTTATGAAATTTTCTAACAAACATTAAGTTGCATGTAGCATAATTTTAGTGATCTTAGAGACACTATCCATCTAATAGCATTTAGGAATACAAAAAGAATTTTAAAAGGGAAATGTATTCTATATATTTATTAGATTATTTTCTTACTTAAGCTTAATTCTCTGATTATTCTAATAAAAATTATGATATAAATTTAGGAGAAAAATGCAAATATGAGGCAATTTAGAATACCTAAACTTCATAATTCAAAACAAAATTTTCATTGTCTTTCATACTCTATGAAATTTAGCATCTTAAATATAAAAGTGCAAAAATTAGTAGATAAAAGGAGGAAAAATAAAATTTCCAGTAAACTTTCTTATTGATAAACTTAGAGACACTACTTACTACTCATTTGTAGGTCTAGTAACTCAGATTATTTTCCAAACCTAATATCCATAAAAAGGTTCAATGAAATTAATAGACCTATTCATTAAATGATAATATAGTACACTGAGAATGACTCCATTAATTCATTTTGGATGAATGATTTACATCTCATTCTGTTCACTTCTACTTCTTCCAATGCAATAAATATTTGGTGCTCACTGAAAAGCTTGTAAGAAGAAATAATATATGTCTATTACTCATACAAGTGGATAAAACTTAAATTTTATTTCTATGTTATAAATGCAATAAAAATAAGTCCTTTGATAACTTATTGGCTAGTCCACTTAGAATAATGTCTTAGAGTTATTTTGAGTGCACTCACACACACACACACACACACACATATATGTATCACTATTTCTAATAAATCTCAGAATATAATATAGCGTCATGATTATATGATGATTACTGTATTACTGTGTCTGTGCATACATATATAGTATTACTGTGTCTGTGCATACATATATATTCTATATCACTGGAGTCACTATAACATGATCAGAGAGCATATACCATCTGTAGGGCATCATAATGTGTAATATATAAATATTATTGAATGAAGCAGCAGTCAGCTTGAAGAGCAAATGTACTATGCTTGTCTTTCATGGTAACAGCCTGTTTAGCAAACCCATGTAAGAGCAGATTTTTCCCAAGTTTTAGAGTACATTTACAGAAGAAAATGCTTATGTCTCCAAATACCATTAAGACTTGTAAAATATTTTTATTGGCCTTGTTTGAAAAAGAGGAAAATGTACAAGTTAAAAAGCCACAAGGTAATATCTTGAACTAATGTACAGTGTATTCATGGTGGGAAATTCATTTTACAAGCAGTAATGATATATAGTGATTAAATGTATAATTTTTTAAAAATCCATAAGAGAGTAGATAAACTAGGTAATTTATAATATAGTATGGAGTAAGAAAGTTGATATTAAACTTTCTAGAATAAAAACAAACTGGTAGTTTGATATGAAACATATTTTCTTGACTTAAATTTTGATAATACAGACATAACTGCCTTTCCATAACATTTCTTTTTATGTAAATTTGCAAGCTTAATTAACACAATGGGTAGGTAAATAATTGGCATTACCATAAAATGTAATACACTAGTATTATGACTTTAGTAAAATAATTGTCACCATGGGATTTTTACTGCTGAAGGGGATATGTTATAGTCGTCATATGATTTACCTTCAAAATAATATAGGGTTTCAGAGCAATCTATCTACTAATAAATATTTCTAGTTTAGGTATGCTTTTCTGGAAGATCATCAGAGAATATAGTCTATACGGGACCCATGCAGTGTGATCATGCTAAGTGATAGCCCAAATGTGCAAATCTATTCTTTTTGTATTTTAATGACATACAATAACAATTATTTCAAAGGCAGCAGAAGAATTTCTTCCTAAGCATATAAAGGATACTGCTCTAGGGAATTCTTAACCTTATGCTGGAAGAGTGGCAGAAGTGTTTGTGAAGAGTAGAATAAATATAGACCAACACGTGAACTAGGGGCCTGACCTACAGCACAGCAGTTAGATGCAGTGCACAGGAAGCTGGATCCCCATGGCTGATGGGGGTTCGAGTACTGGCACTGTGAGCTTGAAAACCTCAATACCTGGACACATATGACACACATGTGACCAGGATCCTGATGGAATGAAGAAATTAGGGGGGAAATAATTCAGCCTGATGGTCCCATTGAAGGGGCATTCTCTCTCCTGTGCATACACACATCCTCTGGCCTAAAAACAAAAACAAAAACAAATGTATTCGACAAGTTCACTGTTTCATGTGTCTTTCTGTGTGCAGGTTTTAGGTATATGAACATTAAATCTTCATAAAATATTGAGTTACATAATAAAGAAACAACTTGCTTCTATCTACAACCCTATATGTGTAGATTTTCATATTATATTTTCTCATTATAAATGTAAAATATCTTTTGGAGATGAAATTATTAAAAGTATGAGAATACTACTTTAAGCAGTTTGCAAGATTAGCAGGCCCATGAGTGAATGAACATGCATTTTGAGATTTACTTAGATTCTTCACCATGTCTTCAGCTTCTTCTTTCCTGTTCTTTCCTGAGAAGTTTCAGGTAAAAGGCCATTGTATCCTGTTTAATACCTTTTCTCAGAAGGTCATGGATGGGTTAAATAAAAATTTCTAAATCATTAAGTATTATAATTTCCTCTTCTAAAAAAATGATAGGACTTTTTTGCAGATGACATGACTATGTACATAGAAAATGCAAAAGAATTAATGAATAAAACTGTTGGAAATCATAAATGAATACAGTAAAGTGCTAGGTGACAAAATCAACATACAAAACTCAATAGCAGTTCTATACATGAGCAGACTAAAGTAGAATTGAAGAAAGCAGTCCCATTTACAATAACCACAAAAAGTATAAGATACTTAGAATAAATCTAACCAAAGAAGTCAATGGCCTCTACACAAAAAATTATAAAAAACTAAAAAAAGAAATTGAAAATGACACAAGTTGAAAGACATCTGATGTTCCTGGAATGGAAGAATTAATATAATCAAACTGTTAATACTATCCAATTAATCTACATATTTAATGCAATCCCAATCAAATCATCAGAGACATTCTTCCTAGATTTAGAAAATAATTATACAATTTGTCTGGAATCATAAAAGATCCCATATTGCCAAAGCGATTTTGTACAAGAACAGTGGAGTAGGAGGCATCTCACCTCAAAATACATTACAAAACTGTGATAATCAAAACAGCATGGTACTGGCACAAAAACAGCAATGTAGATCAATGAAACAGAATAGGGACCCCAGAAATAAACCTCAAAACATACAGCCAACTGATTTTTGACAAAGGGCATCAGAGAATCCAGTGGGGAAAAGAAAATATCTTTAGCAAATGGTGCTGGAAAAACTGGGATCCACCTGCAGAAAGATGAAACCGGACATCTATCTCTTGCCACTAACAAAATCAACTTGAAATAGAGCAAATATCTAGCCGAAGACCTCAAACTATAAAACTACTGGCCAACAACACAGAGGAAACACAGAGACATTGAAGTAGGCAAAGATTTCTAATGTAAGACCCACCCACAAAGCACAGTCAATAATCCCCAAAGTAGACAAGTGGGAATACAGCAGAGTAAAAAGCTTCTGTACAGCAAAAGACACAATATTTAGAGTGAATTGACAACCTTTGAAATGTAAGCATATATTCATAAACTATGCCTCTGATAAGGGACTGATAACTAGAATATACAGGAAATTCAAACAACTTACCCAAAATAAATAAATAAATACAATCAACCATGTTATAAAATGGACAAATGGGCTGAATAGACAACTCTCTAAGGAAGATATGAAACAATCAAAAGGCATATTTTTAAAAAGCTCAACATTCCTTATCATGAGGGAGATGCGAATCAAAAGGACAATGTGATACCATCTAATCCCAGTCATAATGGCTAAGATTAAAAAAAAAATAAAAAGTAAAGGATGGTAAGTACTGGTGAGGCTATGGTGAAAAAAGAACTCTCCTGCACTGTTGGTGGAAATGTAAATTAGTACAGCCACTATGGAGAACAATATGGTGATTCCTTGAAGACCTACAAATAGAACTAGCATATGGCCCAACAATTCTACTCCTGAATATGTACCCAAAGGATAGAAATGTACTCAGCATGAAAGCACTTGCACATCCTTATTTATTGCAGTATTATCACAATTGCTAAGACATGGAACCAACCCGAATATCTATGAACAGAAGAACGATTGAAAAAGTGTGATATATATGTATATATAGATATATATATCTATATATATATCTATATAGATATATACATCTATATAGATATATATACTACAAATACTACTCAACCATAAAAAAGCAATGAAACCCTGGCATTTTATAGAAAGTGGACTAAAATGGAAGATTTACTGCTAAGCAAAGCAAGCCAGATTATGAAAGAGAGGCATTGCATGCCCTCACTCAATACATATTGAATGTCTCCACTCTATGGCAGAAACTGAAAGATTGGAAGGTATAAAGGCATAGTGAGATACTGTGGCTACCAGAGACAGCGTGGGAAGAGAACAGGAAATAGAGGAGGGTGAGAGGGAGGGAATCAAGGAAAAAAAGAAAGAAGCAAAACATTTAAGGGACACAAAAATGGAAAATTATCTGGTGATGATAATATCTCTGACTGAACCAATATACAGTGTATTCATGATGATGAGAAATTCATTTGGTACACTGTAATAATATACAGTGATTGAATGTAAAAGAAATAAAAAAGAAAAAGAAAAAAGGAAAACTAAAGAAATAAGAATTACTTTTTTACTTTTAAAAAAAAATTCATTTTACAATTTTGAGATTTAAATAAATGTTAGAAATTTTAATGTAAACTTCCTCATCAAATTGTGAGTGTGATTTTATTTTGTTGGTATTTTAGTTTGTTTGTTTCAGCATACCGGTAAGTCTTACCTTGTCCCCCATCTTGCTGTCCCTAGTCAGTCATAACTGAATGACATCATCATGACTGGGCACATCATTTACAATACAGAGGTACTTGAAAGCCATAATTCTCAGATGAACCGCCAAATGCTTAAGAAACTTCCTTCAACCAACCCCTCACTTGTATAACAATGCAGATACTGCTGCTCATTAGAAGCATTCAGGAACTCGGACTTTCCTAACATAGAACAAAAACATTTGTGGTATTGTCTTTGTAAGTTCTACTTTTTTCTTCTCCCTGAAAACCCATAATTAACACTGCACAGGTAGGTTCTCCACTTGCCAGTAAACTATCAACACAATGCAGTCCATCTTTCTTATCCAAGTAGAGACAAAAAGATACAGTTGTAAAGACCTCAAGTGGAAAAACATAATTCATTAGAGATGGAAATTCATAGCTGAGGGCCAGGAGCAATGCTAGACCCATGTGGAAGATCCTGGGTTCAGTCCTTGGTAGACCTGTACATTATGGCCACCTTTGCTCATAATCTTGACTGTTTGAGAAGGCTTGGGGATGGGATTGCTGTGTGACACATGTTTAAAAGTGTTTGTTTTTATCTCTCTGTCTCATGCTCAATCATTTTCATAAAAGAAATGAATAGAAATGTAAAAAAAAAAAAAAAAAAAAAAAAAAAAAAAAAAGAAAGAAAGAAAGAAAGAAATTTGTAGCTGATAGTGACCAAAAGAAATTAGCCTTCTAGGAATACACGGAAGTTTGTGGACCTCATTCTGTTTTCTCACAGACTTCTGGGTGGGATATGGAGCCGACTAACACTGAGATGCAGTGTTACTCTGACTGACAGCTAAAATTAAAATGAGTGATTACTTCCAAAAATAGGTAATTTTTGCATTTTTCAATCTTCAAAGTTTACTGTTTAAAATTTAAATTTCATATCATTTGAAAGAATGGAATTGACAGGAAAGAAAGATGAACTTCTGCAGGAAAGGGATGCCTGAACATAAAATATATAAAGTATCTCATGAAGACAGGAGTCCCTCCTGGGACTTGTTCCCTCCACTTTATTTAAGGATTTATGGAAATCTTGGCTATGAGTATTTATCGCAGCCCATAAGTAAATAGCTAGAAAAATTTTAGTAAAAGAGCATTTTGTAGAAAACCCAGGCTTTTAAAGTTTGAGTTTAGTGGTGTTACTAACACCATTAGGTTCAGTTATTCTGGGAGACCTGCAATTCATGATGTATTTGTGACTTGCTGTTCTTTCTAACAACGTATGGCTATTAAGATCCTTTTAGGGTGATTCAGGGGGAACCTCTCTAGCACTGCTCTCATTTATACATCTATGGTCCTCTTTCCTACGCTCTTTCTCTGTTATTAATAAGTAGCACCTAGATGACAATCAACTGCAAAAGAATCGGATGATAAATTTTGAGTTGATTGAGTAATGATATCTGAAACATCACAGACGCTCTTTTTAAGGCATCTAGGCACAATGTGTACCTGATAGTCTCACTCAGACTAAAGCCGGGGGCAATAAATCTATTTAATATCTTTGAGTTTTATGAATTTCTCTTGAAGAACTTCTATATCAATGCTGCCCTGAGTGCGTGCTATGCGTACTTACCTTAGACTCTAAGCTTTAGATTTCAATAGTGTCTATTTTTTATTACTGAACAACAGATGAAAGCAAGAACTGGAACTGTGTTGCGGAAATTTATTTTTTGTGCTGAGAACTGCTTAACAGTTTTCTCCTCCATAACTGGGTCTAGTAGATAGCATTCTCTATTTCTACTTAGCTGGCAGGAGAAGTCAGAATTTTCCCCCTTCCTTCCTCAAATGTTGATTTAGGAGAATTGAAGCTAGCTCCCCAGGGCATACATTCTTTAGAAACGGCCGGGCATATAGCTACATCTGGAATACAGCTCTATTACCAAAATGTACCCTGCAATTTATGTAAGAGTTTAACATTAGTATCTATTTCCAATGACAAATTTGGGTACAATTTGAGTGCCCTTACAGCTTTAAGAAAAACAGTATTCTTTTTAGAAAGATTCTCCTTATCACTGCTGGGAAAATTGGAAAGGGAACTGGGGATGTTTGAAGTTTATCTTCTGGCGAAAAATATTTAATGTTACTAGTCTTTCATTAATGTAAATACAAAATTACTTTCTAAGGAGAAGGACTTCATTCGGGACAATCTATGTAGAAAGCACTGATTGAATCTATATGGAAAGTAACATCTTAAGAGTTAGATAAATATGACAAGGAACCTACTTGCTAGACTTCTAAAATCTCCTTGAAAGGTTTAGATCATTGATAATCTTCCTAGATGGATCTGCTTAGTATTAACAAATAGAAAAAATATGATACTAAAATATAATAGTGCTTTTAAATAGATTATTTTATTCATTACAACATTATGTATATACACTCAAAAACAGGAGCGTAACTTATAACATAATTCCCCCAAGTTTCGGCAGTCTATAATTAAAAATGAGGTCATATATACAGGACTCATGTGTGCTGCTTTGATTTATTTCCTTTGACTTATTTTGCACAACTTAAGATTTCATTTCCTATTCTCATTCAATCAATCAATTTTCAGTCCAGATATTTCTGAGAATTTCTGTGATTTCATCATGTTCAGGCACAAATAGCTCTTGCATGTTCTTCTATTCTAGTTCCCCTTGTAAATGCCCATTAGTACTAAGAAATTCTTGGCAGTGACTCTGAGTGGCACAATTCCTGCAATAGTTTCTAGACTCAAGGCATCAGTAGTGTATCGATTGAGGATCACCATGAGATGATAGAACTGCTGATCCCCACCGTGTAGCTGAGAAGACCCATAGTCTGCAGATAATTTCCAGAGAATGCACCACTCAAAGCCATTCTAGTTATAAATTGATGGGCATTTGGCTGATGGTAACCCTTTCAAGTGAGCAAAGGTTTCCTCATGGCTCAGGGATGTCATCTTCTTTAATTCCTGGTAGCACTCTCTAGAAGGCTGACCAAAATTTTAACCTGCTCCTCAGAAGCTGTGTGTGTGTGTGTGTGTGTGTGTGTGTGTGTGTGTGAGAGAGAGAGAGAGAGAGAGAGAGAGAGACTATGCATATGGTTGTACAATAAAGTTGTTATTACTTTTTTTCTAGAACAATTAGGATGATCAGCTATATAACTTAATCAGATTTCAGTTTTAATATGTGCTTTCTCCTGATATCTCTTATTGTCAAATGTTATATATTATAAAATACAGTCACTGGTAAAATATGATGTGAATTATTGGCAAAGTAAGATAGATAGGAGCCAAAATGTGGAAACAAACAAATGTGTACCCATGGAGGGTAAACCAAATGTGGTACATCTATAAAATGAAATATTATTTAGCCATAAAAGGAAGCAAACAATATGTGTTGTGAGTTAGATTAACCTCAAAAGCCTAATGCTAAATGAACCTTAAAGCAAGCCTAGACCCTTGTCATGCAGGTCAATCTTTCAGGGCATTGCAATTTATAGCAATGGTTGTTCCACTCTCTGACTCATCCCTTCCTTTTAAATTTCTTGTCATTCACCTCCAGTTCCTCTAAGCAACTAATCTCAAACCAGATACCATCACCTTTTTGTCTGAGATACTTAGAAGTCTCCTATTTGATTTCTTATCCTATAGTTTTATCCTTTCCAAAACATTTCTAACGAGGCCTTTGTATTAATCTATTCAGAATGCAAATCTAATTCATGTCAGTCCACTTTTCAAAACCCTTTCATGACAGATGACAGGTAGTTCAATTTCTTAACATGTCATGTAAGAACTTTTCTATTTTTCTCTTTTGCACTTTTAAACTTTGTTCCTTCCACCTGTCACCCACTTACTTTGCTCTAGATCCATTTTTAGTTCCATGATTATGCTATCAGCTCTCTTGACTCTGGGTTGTTAAATGTGCTGTTCCCTATGCTTGGAAGAGCCACCTTCTCCCAGTCTTCAGCCACTTAATTTTTGTTCATTCATCACTTCTCAATTCCTTCCAGGAGCCTTCGCTGATATACCAGACCCCTCCTTCAGGCTTTCACAGTTTTTGTGCTATCGTAATCCTTAAAGCTTTTCTGTATTATTTGCCAATTTAACCAAAGATCAGTTGCTTACTATAACTGTTTAATGAAATTAGTGAATTCTAGCAGAAGAGCATTGTCAGCATGGCGCAGTGCTATTGACTAGGGAGAAGGTTGTGGAATCTCTTCAAATAAAAAAGGACTGAAATAGGTTCAGGGATGACTCATCATGAGATATAACAGGAAGGATATTTTTGCAAAACATATTAAGTATAATTTGACTGCCATAAAAAAATGTAGCTCTCTCCAAAAAACTATTCCTTGTAATAAACTAAGGGCTTGAGCATAAAGTATTGGCCCTGGATTTGGTGATGAGACCAGTCGAGGTCCAAAGAGAGATTTTTCTTAAAGCTTAAATATAGTATTGAAAACACTGAAGTGAAATTTAACTTTTAGAGGGCCAGATGGTGGTACAGTGGTAAAATGCAGTGCTCTGTAAGGCTGTCTCACATACAAGGGTTCCAGGTTCACATCCAGAAAATTCCCTTAAAATGCTGGGAATTTGTGTGCCTGTAATTTAGGACTAGTGGAGATAAGTAAATCATGGTTTCAATGTCTTTTGGGGGTGCTCTCTTTTTCTGGGTCTATCTCACTTGTAGAAGAAATAGGTACATGAACATAGAATGAATTTTTTTTTTGCCACAAGATGTCTGTAGTATATTGAAAATAGTAGAGCAAAGCTAATGCTGTATGCTAGAAAGAACACAGAATTCAGAATGAGAGGAACCTGAATACCAATATTAGGTTTCTATTTTCTAGCTGTGGACCTAGGGTAATCACTCAAACTTTCTGAATTTTTGAAATGGGTGTTAATAATTAATTGAGTCACTGTAACACACAAAATGCTTTCATGAGCCAATTGGGTCAAATATTGGGAAGTACCATTTATTACCAGGAAGGGTAAAGTTATTTGAAGATCCAAGAGAGTAGTAGTCACATTCAATTACCTGCAATATGATTTTTAAGTGAAAAAACAAATTTAAAATGCCTTTAAAAAAAATTTGCCAGAAGGCATGTGTGCCCACCAGAGAAAGTGAAAATATTCTTCTCATGGGGAATGAGCATGTCACAATACTCTCTACTTCATTTCTTCCTCCTTTCAGCATTTAGAGCATGCACGCATATGCCCCCACAGTACTTTCACGCCACTGGGTCAGGAAAACTATACAGTTGGCCATGTTGGATTCAGCTGCCTTTACTACCACACTATGTGCTGGTCCTAAAATACCTTGTTATGTAATCCAATGTCTACTAAGTTTCCATGCGGTTCTGCCTAGAACCATGCACAAAACCTAACTGGGGGTACAGCAAAAACAAGCCTATTCTGTTATACATTGTGACTGCAAGGAACTTTTACACGTATGGTAGGAAAGGTAATTGTTGAAGAATATAAATATAATATTTCTCATACTGTCTTTAAGAGAGGGAAAGTAAAATATAAATCAAACAAATAAACGATTCATTTGCTGAAATGATTAAAAGAAAGCAAAGCTGTGAGTGTGTGTGTGTGTGTGTGTGTGTCTGTATGCCTGACAGTACATCTATAGTCATAAGGTTTAATTTATAAATCTCTGTGAAATATTATGATTTGCCTACATTGTTTAAAAATGAGGATGATACCTTAACTTCCTACATAACATTTCTTTTTCTTTTTTTAAAGAATTATTTTATTTAACTTTATTTAATTTTAATTTGACCAGAGAGGGACAGAGCGAGAGAGGAGAGGGAAACTGAGAAAGCAAGACGCCAGGTCCAGGACTCGAACCATAGTCGGCCATGTGGGAGTCCAGCACTTTTAACAACCACATCATCTGCCGGCCCCAACCATAACATTTCTTTAGCATTAAATATTTCTGACCTTTTAGCTGCTTTCTACTTACAAAAACCTCAAGATTTTCCCCAAAACTCCAGCAAACAGAGTTGTGACTTCACTCTTAGTTTCTTACCATGTAGATTCAGCCAATGTCTTTGTTTCCTCTTCTACTTCCTCCTGTTCTAAAAAAATTTAATTTCCCATCCCAAATAGCAATTATTAATTGGCAAAGAGGAGGAATTAGTAAATGAAGAGAAGTAACATTGAATGTTAATTATTTTTACTACAATGACACTTAAAATCACAAATAACAAAGTGATAATTATTATGAAGAAAATCCATAATAAGCTACAATAACTATTAATTAGGGCTATTGGTTTGAAGGACCAGAAATTCAGGTCTATCTACTCTTGGCAAAATGATGATGTTACTAGAAAGATACTTTGGTGTCTCATTTAATACCAAGAAGAGTAAAACCACATGGAAAGATAAGATACAACTGGCTTTCAATGCAGAGTTGGTCTTTCGTGATCTCTCTGTTTTCCCTGCTGAACCCCCCAATCCCAGCTAAGCATCTGTGCTTTTTCCTGTCTGTGTGTTGGCTATATTTATTTCTTGCTGCTAAGTGTATTTCTCTACTTACCAGAGAATATGGTTGTCAACCTCCTCCATGTTTTAATTTTTGCAATTTTTAATCCCAGACAAGAAGAATTTACTGATGTGTTGCTTTTAATTAAATAAATAAAGAAAGAAGGAAAGAAAGAAAGAAAGAAAGAAAGAAAGAAAGAAAGAAAGAACTCTTAGTCAAGCTTGAAAGAAATCCATACTTTTTGATATAATTAACAATGGTAAGAAGGTAAGATGACTAAATAATCGTAGCATTCTTGTGAAAACTCATAGATGGGGGTGAGAGAAGTAGTAACCAGAAGAACAAAGGGTATTTCTGCCATTATGTTTCAATAGAAACCAAATGAGAACAACACACAGATATTAAAATATAAGTGTTCTAGTTGCTGTGTATATTTTCATAAATGACATTTATATGAACAGTGTGTTCTCTTCTTAGGGTATAATTAGTACTTGGAATTCTTATTCCCCCAAGGTACTGAAGAAGTCACGTTAGATTAAAGAAATATATAATGGCCAATTACTTTTTTACTAATTGTACTTTAGGGCATGCATTGCATTAGAGGGTTTCATATGGGATTATTCCTCTAAAAGGAAAAGCATGCTAAAGATAATTTGTAAAAGTTGCTATATTTGGGACCAGCAGTTAGCGTAATGGCTAGGTCGCTGAACTCCCATGTAGCCGACTGTGGTTCAAATCCTGGACCTGGTGGCTTAAACTCAGGCTAGGCACATGTGCTTGCGTGCCCAAGATCCCGAGAGGAGAATGGAGGATAAGGGATTGCAGCGTGGCCATCCCCCCTGGAGGGGTGATTTCTTGCTTTCTATCTCTCTGTCTCTCTCTCTGTCTTTCTGGCAAGCACACGTGCCCTGTAGCAAAATTCTCTCCAAAAAAAAAAAAAAGTTACTATATTTTATTTTTTACCTTTTTTGTTTTAAATAATATAATGAAGAATTTTTAAAATAAAATAATAATCATGTATTGGTATATGAAACTAGGCAGATTATGTTCTTGGTTTAAATTCTATATTTTTATAATTATTACTAAATTAATGTAGACACATTGAAATTTTTGTATAGGGTACATTAAAACATAAAGAAATTTTTCTCTACTAGATTTATTCCAAAATAAGAAATATTCCAATAGAGAAACTACCAAATATTAAAAATATTCTTATTTCATTTTTTTAAAGTAAGCCGCCAGGTCTGGGACTCAAACCATGGTCAGTCATGTGGGAAACCAGCACCCTTAACCACCATGCCATCTGCCGGACCCCAAATATTAAAAATATTCTTGAAGTCAGGATATTTTCAGTAATGCTTTGGAAGATTGCTGTCTGCAATATTCTTAAAGTATCCTTTTAGCAATAACAATTACACTCATGGACTGCTAATTGTCTTCCAGTGAGTAGTCAATTCTCATTTTTAGCTGATTATGTATTTTAGATAAGGAATACATATAACATTTTATTATAATATATTATTATATATTATATATAGTTATACATTCTTTGGCAAAGAATGCATAATTTTGACTATCCAAAAAGACTTTCATAAATATGTTTTTTAAGTTAGTGGATTTTTTCATCTCAGAGGAAAACTCTACTTGTACTTAATATGTCTGAGTCTTTTTTCAAATAAATACTGGAGTATTTCTATTGATGTCTATTTTTTTTTTAATTTGCCGTAGGCTGCATGTACTCACCAGAGAGACACAGATGGGGAGAGAGAGAAAGTGAGAAAACACACTTGGGGTGGATGACCACACCACAATCTTTTCTCCTCCACTCTGCTCTCACACACAGCATGTTTTTCAAGCTATTGGGTCTGGGACTTTTGTCAGCCATATGGGATCCAAGGCCTTTACCTCCTCCACACCATCTACTGGCCCAATTTGTGGTTTATTATCACCAATAGAAAATATTTCACAATGTCAACCAGTGATTTTGAAAAAATAAGCTAAGTTTAGTAGAAGAAAATCAGTCCTGATTATAATTTTGTCTATTGCATTGGCTATCACTTCTGAACATCTATGGTATGATAAGTGGTGTTCAAAATTATCATGCTCATACACAATAGTAATCTAAAGTAAAGTGTGAGTTATCAACGATTAAAGCATGTTAATTTTGAAATTAGCATAAAACATATTGCATTAACTCTCTAGCTTTACTTAGTTTTCTTTATCTCTTTGCCTTCTTTTCTCTTTTACTTTTTCATACAAATACATGTATGTGTGAATAGTTTCTAGTCTCTAGTAATGAGAATGTTAACTTAAAAACCTTTTTCTAAATTATAACTTTATCTCATATAAACATATACATATACACAACATATACAAAACAGAACTCAAAATAGATTCAACATTTAAAGGTAAGGCTCAAAACTACAATATCACTAAAAAAATCTAGCTCTGCAACACTGATCTGGGCAATGACTTTTTCAATATGACCCCAAAAAGCATGTGTAATAAAACCAAAAACAAACAAATGGAATTGCATCACACTAAAAAAATATCCTTGTAGCCTAAGAAATCACTAACAGAGCGAAGAGATAAACTATGGATTGAGAGAAATTTAGAAACAATACACCTAGTAAGAAAGAAATATCTAAAATAGTAAGGGTCTAAATAACTCAATACTAAGAAAAACAACCCCCAATCAATAGATAAGCAAAGGGGTTCTAAATAGACATTTCTTGAAAAGACAAATGAACAACAAGAAGAAGGGTAAGAAAAAATGATCCGCTCAAAATCATGAAAACAAATCTGCCCTAATTGCAGCATTAGTCATAACAGCTAATAATCAACCCAAGTATTCATAGATGGATGAACTGACAAAGAAAATGGCGATTATATACATGATGGATACTATTCAGTTTTAAAAACAAAGGGATTCCCAGCATTGTGATGACATGGACGAACTCAGAGGACATATTAAGTGAGAGAAGCCAGGCACAGAAAGAGAAATATCACATATTCTTACCTGCATATGAAACCTAAAGTAGTTGAATTTATATATAGAGAGGGTAGAATGGTGGGCATCAGGGGTTGGGAATGGAGAGGAGTAGGTATTGGGAAGATGTTAGGCAAAGATACAAAATTTCATTTATATAAGGGGAGTAAGTTCAAGAGATCTATTGTACTGTAAGATAACTATAAATAATAACAATGTATTATATTCTTTCTTTTTTTTTTTTTTTGCCATAGAGCACGTGCACTCACCAGAGGCAGAGGCAGTGAGAGGGAAAATAAAATATCAGATCCTTGGGGCTGGCCATGCCACAGTCCCTTCTCCACTCTCCTCCTTGAATTTTGTGCATGCATGCACATGCTCCCAAAATGTGGTCCGAACCCAAACTGCTGTCAGGCATGTGGGAGTCCAGCGCCTTAACCACTATGCTGCCTGCTGGCCACTATATTAAACTTTTGAAAGTTGCTGAGAGGATAAACTTTAAGATTTCTCATCACAAAATATTGACAACTATGTAAGTGAACACAAGAAATAATTAGCTAGATTTAACCATTCCACAATGTATTCATATTTTAAAGCAACATGTACATGATAAATATATTAAATTTCTGTCAACTTAAAAACAGAAAACAAATTAAAGAACAATTCCCTTGGGTCAGCAGGTGTGTAGAAGGTTTACCTTAGGAGAATATCATTCCTTTTTCATTATATGTAATTGGAAATCTTGCATATTCACCATGGATCTCTCTAGAATTTACTAGGGAATTATGAGCATTTTTTAAAATTTAATATACATAAATGTATAAGATATAACATTAGATGGTAGTAAAGGCAGACAGCAGAGGGAAAACTGTTACACATCTTGGGGGATAGAGAGACTGATTTTCTTAAAAAGTTTTCTAAAGATAACAAGAAGAATTGGATGAGAGAGTGTTTGGTCTGACAAAGAGCAGTTGTCTAGAGTACAATCACTTGTTGAGGGTGCGTATATGTTTAAAGCCTCATTAGCTTTACCAACAGTATCAGCATCACCAATTTTCATGTCAAAAATTATTTATTTTCCTCTCTTGTTTATTTTAAAAATAGACTTTAGAGCAACTTTAGGTTCACAGCAAAATTGAGAGAAGAGTACATAGAGCTACCATATACCCTCTGCCCTCCCACCCCGGAGCTTCTTGCTATCAGTGTCTGAGTGGTACATTTGTTACAGTAAATAAACCTACAATGGCACCTTGTTATCACCCAAATTTCATTGTTTACGTCAAGATTCACTTTGCTGGTGTACATTTAATGTCTTTTGATGAATGTACAATGGCAAATGTTCACCATCGTAGCATCATACAGAATAGTTTCACTGCACTAAATACTGGGTCGTTGGAAAAATCCGAAGATTTCTTTTTGTTCTTGTTTTTCTATGCAAACATGTGTCATGACTTTTCCAATAACCCAATAGTTGCATTGCCTGGCTTATTTATCCCTTCCTCTTACCAGGACCTGACAATCACTGATTTTATTTCTCCAAAGCTTTTCTTTTACAGAACATCATATAATTAGAATCAGGAAGTATGCAGCCTTTTCAGACTGGCTTTTTTTTACTTAGGAATAGGAATTTAAGCACCATCATGTCTTTTCATGGATTGGTAGTTTATTTATTCACTTTTCTAGCATTGAATAATAGTCAATTGTTTGGAATGTATCATAGTTTTTCTTTTTATTTACTTACGAATGACATTTTTGTATTTCCAAGTTTTTGGTAATTATGAGTAGAGCTGCTATTAACATCTGTGTTTATAGTTTTTGGAATGGACAAAAACTCTTAACCTCTTTGGGTAAATACCAAGGAGTGAGATTGCCAAATTATATAGTAAGAATATGTCAGTTTTGTATGATACTGCCAAATAATTTCCAAAGGAATTTTTCATTCCCACTAGCAATGAATAAGAATTCCTGTTACTCTATATCCTCTCCAGCATTTTATGTGGTCAGTGTTTTAAATTTTGGTTGTTCTGTTATATCTGTATTGGTATCCTCTATAGTTTTCACATTCTTATTAATAAATTGAAAGAACTAAACAATTTTCAGCAGCATAGACACACCAAATTCCAAAGGAAAGTTTATTCTAAAAACAGAACTAGAAAAAAGGAAAAAAAGAAAGAAAAAAGAAACCTGAGACATTGAAAGAAAGATATTAAGACCCCAGAGGCCTGGACCAGCCGTTGGCGTACTGCATCACTGGACTCACATGTAGTCAACTGCGGTTCAAGTCCCACACCTTGTGGCTTAAATTCACGCTGGGCTCATGTGCGTCATGCCCAAGATCCCAAGAGGAGAATGGAGGAGACGGGACTGAGGCACGGCCATCTCCCCTGAGGGGTGAATTCTCGCTTTCTGTCTCTCACTGTTTTTCTATGAGTACATGTGCCCTATAGCAAAAACCTCTTAAAAAACAAAACAAAACAAAACAAAAAAGAGGCCTTCAAATATTTCATGAGAAATGTTTATTATGAAGAAACTATGCATAAATTTCAAATCTCTTTCTATAAAATTAATTCATACTTTAATTTCATTTTTCTACAAACCTTTTGAAATCCCTTTATAAGCTTGGTTATTTCCTGTATGAATTATTCACAAAAATTTAGGAATAGGGACCAGTAGTAGCATAGTGGTTAAGGTGCTGGATTTCCCTATGGCAGACCACAGTCTGTTAGTCCTAGACTCAGCAACTTGACTCACACTGGGCACATGGGTGTGCATGTCCAAATTTCTGAGAAGATAGTGAAGGAGAAGGGACCACAGCGTGCCCATCACACCTGGGTGGTGATTTCTCACTTTCTTTCTCTCTGTCTCTGTTCTCTTCAGAGAGTGCACATGCCTTCTTGCAAAAATCTCTCTAAAAAAATTAAGACTATTGGCAAAATAATGATAATATACTTATAACACCAGAAAAGAGATTAAAATGAAATGAGTGCTGAAGTCCAAGATATGACTTGTGAATTTTCTGAATTTTGAAGGCTACGCATACTGTAAGGTATGTCATGTGCTTCAAGTCCTTTGAAATGAGTATTTTTTCCAAACACTCTATCAAATAAACAAAACACATTAACACATTCGAAAAACAACAACAAAAATGTAAGCAAACATCTTGATGCTCTAACAGCTAGAGAAGGAAACTATGAAAACGTAAGTGCTTTACACAAACAGGTTGAATTCATATGGCGTGTATTTTCTTTATTTACTTATTTTAGTTGGAGGTACTTAAAGGTATCCTCACATTTATATACAGCCATGTGCCCTGTATTCTTTTAAAGCCTCGTTTTACACTATGCTCTATGTTATAAAACCTCTACATGGCTTTCTCAGCAATAATATATGAATTTGAGTTCTATATAGGCTGTTTCTCTTCCCTCACCTCTAAATGTTATTTCTATTCATGTTTAGTTTCTCTACAATGCTTTGGCTTTTTATTATGTATAAACTTATATTTTCAATTTAAAAATTACTGATTCTTTACTACCAATATCACAAACCTTCTTGTGAAAGAGAAAGCAGTTTAAAATTCTCCAGTAATAACTCAAATAAGTTTCTAAATGCATATTATGAGAAAACTATGTATGGATTTCCAAAATATTTTTGCACCAAAATAAATTTGTACTTTAATTACATTCTTCCTAGTACTTTTTGAAGTGCTCTTATAGCATTTTCATTCTTCAGCTAGCAAGAAAATTATATTAGTTGCATATTATGTACCAATATTAACAATTAATAGCATTTTAATAAGTTGATACTGACAATAACTTTATAAAGAAGAATTTTTTTTTCCTACTTTCTAACAAAGAGCTAAAGCAGGTGACTTTATAAATTAGAAACCTCAGTGGATGTATTCATGAATTAGGTGACAATAACTAATAGCATGTACAGGCATTAATGTCTTATAAAGAAACAATTGTTTTACATTTCTCATTTTATCTTTGAACTAAATAATAACAACAAAAATAAATATAATGATTATGCTTTTTTTTAACCAACATTCTAGAGGATATTACTGAGAGTTATTTGATAACTTCCAATTACTTTTATTAAGTAAATTTTTCTAATGGACCTGGTTTCAATTTAAGCACAATTGAAGACTTCCTTCCAAAAGAAGAATTTTCAAATTATTTCTCAATGTCCTCTATTAAAACATATACCCTTTAAAAGAGACAAATCAAGCTTTTCCCAATTTGTCGGCCATGGGGGAGTTACATTGTTCAGAAGGAAATAAGATGGATATTCTAAATAAAATGTTTTTGGATGCCTTTCATGAGACATCAGTGACTCTTTAAAGAGAGTTTATTGATTCTTTGGGCAGCACCTGAGGCAGCCCAAGATCTATTGCTCTGTCACTTTAAAAGCGGTAGCAGACGCGCCACTTTTCCTCGGAGATCTTTCTCTTAAGACCTGAAAATTTCTACAAACCAATTGCATCTGTCATTTCCTGCTTGATCCACTGAGTCCCAGAGGCCATGTCTGAATGGTTAAAAGCTATATTTCTGCTCAAAATGCTTGTTGGAACAAATTCATTTTTAGGGCAAAGACTCTGTAAATGAAAACTAAGCATTCAAACCTGTAAACATCAATGAGAGGAGCGATGACCAGGATGGAGACAGGCTTTGTGGGATTCCGTGAAAGACAAACTGGATTCGTGGTCTGAGGTCCCACGGTACTGCATCTTAGAGAAGCAGCTGGTGTCTCAGTGGAGACTTCTGGGAAAGGGGAGTTCAATACTTCTTAAGAAAATAAATTTCACTTTGGTATAGAAAAACTTCTAATGGATCTTCTTTATGTTATTGCAGAATCCAGTTTTCTCTAAATTTCATTTATTGCAACTAACTCAATAGTTTAAAGACTGCTATCAGGATGATGTAGACAAAACATTTTCTCCTTCATCTTTGTATTTATTGCATAGTCACTTACTATCCTTGTCTGTCTCCTTAGGAAGCACAGGATTTTATAATGTTCTTTAAAATCTATTAAATCAAATCACAAAACTTTAAATATAAACAAAGAGTAAATAAATATTTTTAAAGAATAATTTTATTTAACTTTATCTATCCATTTATTTATTTATTTTAATTTGGCCAGAGAGGGTTAAAGGGAGAGAGAGAAAGTGAGAAAGCAAGCTGCCAGGTCCGGGACTCAAACTGCATTCAGCCATGTGGGAGTCCAGGACCCTTAACCAGCATGCCACCTGCCAGCCCTAGGGTAAGAAAATTTTTTAAATAATCATATTCCACTATAGCCAGATCTCATAGATCCTTTCCTTCTGGGTT
The DNA here is from genome assembly GCA_026018925.1 of Tupaia tana. Taxonomy (NCBI): domain Eukaryota; kingdom Metazoa; phylum Chordata; class Mammalia; order Scandentia; family Tupaiidae; genus Tupaia; species Tupaia tana. The sequence goes on along the minus strand of JAKSZU010000002.1, from coordinate 46,146,403 downwards.
TTGGCTGGGTTTGTGTTGTGTGTTGATCACATTAAAGATTTCTTTAAAAAATGAAATGATTTTCCTTTCTGAAGAGAAAGTTACCAAATATATTTTAGATTATAATATACCAATATATGTTACCAGATGTATTTTGGATTATAATATACTTTTTAAGTATATATTAGAGATAAACTTGTACTTAAATGTTAATTTAAAAAATTATTACATTTTAGAGTTAGTTTTGGTGTTAGCTTTATTAGTCTAATAGTATTAGGTAAAATATGAACCTCTGCTTTTAATGAGTAGATGTTTATATTCCTATAAATGTGATGATTAGAAATCAACTTTTATTTCTGAAGTGACCAACGTAAAAAATGATAATGCAGTGCTAAGAGCACTGCACTTGAGTCAAATGATTTGATTTGCTTTCTTTTTCATTGATTCACCTCAAGTAAATATGCTTGTCTTTCAAGAGTCTGATTGTCAGACCCACCCACTTAATTTGATTAACCAAAATAGACAACTCAACTGCCCACTGCACAGACACTTGGGCCTTCCTGTGTGCCTGCTGCAGATGGGATCATGTGACGTGTGTTAGGAGAAATCAAACAAATTGGGAACTCATTATACTTATTACCAAGTATTAGTGCATAAAGCTTGTTGTCTGTTGGGTGCAAGGAGAAAGGGGGACGTAGAATAAAGAGACCTTGGTAAGAGTTTTTCTCTTGCACTTCCTCTCACTCTCATGTGCATGCACACACTCGCTATCAGAAAAAAAAAAAAAAAAATAGAGAAAAAAATCAAAGAAAGAAGGGCCAGCAGGTGATGTGGTGGTTAAGATCCTGGACTCTTACATAGCTGACCATGGTTTGAGTCCCAGACCAGGTGGCTTAAACATCATGCCAGGTACATGTGCATGTGTGTCCAAAATCCCTAGAGGAGAATGGAAAAGAAGGAATTGTGTTGTGACTGTCCCCCCAATGGGTGTTTTTTTTTTTTTCCTCACTTTTTCTCATTGTCTCTTTCTCTCTCCAGCATGCACAAGTGCCCTATGGCAAAAACCTAAGAAAAAAAAAAAAAAAAAAGAGAAATATGGAAGGCCAAAAGATATCCTGTGCACTTACTGTAGTGTGATGACAGTTTTAAGAGATATAGCATACAAGCTTTGACTCAACTTCATGTCTCCCATGCCAAGGACTACATCTTACCATTTGCTAGTTAAATAATTCTACTTACAGCTGGCGAAAGACAAAATGACAATCAATTTCTTTCAGATTTAATTGGCTTTTATTTGCGATTCATGAATTAGACAGCCTTCATTCTACAAATAGAATGAGAGCTTCCTCCACTCTGTGGCAGAACAGTGAGTTTTGCAAGATGGGCACACAAAAACTAGAATGACAGAAAACAAAAATTAAAAAAAATAAAATTCCTGATTGGTTAATATTAGATTAGTTCACCTTACTTTTTGTAAGGGTTAAGTAGAGGAGACTTCCTTATTATGTGGACTCAGGTAGTCCTGAATCTCTTGTTTTCAGAAGAAACCAGTTTGTTTTAGGATCTATCTGCTTCCTTAAAGTTTCAGTTTCGTTATGCTGCATTTAGCATGGAGAATTCACTCTGACTTTGTGTGGTCTGTTGGAAGCTGGCACAGGAGCTCTGTCCAAGACAATATTGTCTCATATTTTTTATTGAACACAATATTAAAGACAATGTTCTAGTCCCCTAAATCTTCCTGGTGTAAAGCCACCTAAATATATTTAAAGCTAGCCTTTGATAGCAAGAGATTCAAAGAAAGACTCAAAAATTCTAACAAGAAAGCTTAACTCTATGAAAGTTAGCAAGCACTTTTAGATAGGTGCTGTCCTCTTGGTCCTGCCCATTGACTCTTGTTGCCCCAGAGTTTCAGTGGTAAGGAGTGTACGTGGTGTTTGGAAAATGTTAGGACATATATACTGGACAGAAGGATTGGAGAATCAGAAATAAGCCAAATATTTAAAGGAAGATATGCTCTGCCTGAAGCGAGAAAAAACAAGTTTGTCATTTGGTTAGAAAACGTTAAGAAATTTGTTGTTGTTGTTTTCCTAAGAGTGGCTTGAGAAAACACTGAAAAGCAAAAACAAACAAACAACAACAATACACTCCTGAAAACTCATAACTATCCTTCCTGGTTTGGACACTAGAAATAACACAGTAACACTGATCGGTTCTGAAACTGAACACCAGAAATTTATTTTAAATTGATCTTCAAATGCCTGGTAAAAGCATCTAAAAATCTTCTCTAGAGAGGGAAAAAAAAAAAAAAAAAAAGCACATTCAACAAGAGCCTCAAGGTAATCCTACAATAACATTCCAGGAAATGTTATTTCTCAAAAACAAACAGAATTCATAAGACACATGAGGAAAGAAGTAATCTTCTGTGACTATAAAAATCATCAAGTAGAGGGACCAGCAGTTAGCGTAATGTCTATGTCGCTGGACTCCCATGTAGTCGACCATGGTTCAAGTCCCGGACCCGGTGGCTTAAACTCATGTCGGGCGCATGTGTGTGCAGGCCCAAGATCCCTAGAGGAGAATGGAGGAGAAGGGATTATGGCATGGTCATCCCCCCGGGGGATGATTTCTCGCTTTCTGTTTCTTTCTCTCTCTCTGCCTTTCTGGAGAGTGCACATGCCCTATAGCAAAAACCTCTTTTAAAAAAGAAAAAATAATAATCAAATAGAACTAAATTAGAACTTATAAAATTTCTAGAAAAAATGCATATAAATATGAAAGACAAAGGTTAGTCCAAACCAAAAATAACATTCAATGAAAACAATACTCATAACCATAAGAATAAACCAGAAGAAACATATGCAGAATACAACACAGAAAATATAAGAGATTTAAAAACTACAAATACAGGTTAGAGTAGAAAATTTGAACATTTGTGAATTCATCTAATTGAAGCTCAAAAAAAATAGGAATAAGCAAAACAAGTAATAGCCTAGAATTTTTTCCAAATTAAAGGAAATGAAAATCCCAAGGAAGGATAAAGGAATCTTAAAATTTCCTGACAGAACAAGTACATGAAAGTTTACTTCTAGACACATGAAGCTGGAGAGTACCTAAGAGAAGACTGTAAAAGCTGTCTGGGAGCCAGCTAAGGTGGCACAGCAGTAACGCAATGCCCCATGATGCAGTGGCCACATGGGAAGGTCTGCATTCTTTTCCTGAGGTTTGCCCATCCATGCTGGGTGGACACGGTGTGCCCATGACTGAGGGCACAGGGCTGACTGACAGTGGGGAGGGATCACAGCTTGAGGACCCTGTTAGAGGTGTCTTTTTCTTTCCTATCTCTGTCTTGCTTTATCTCTTTCTCTCTCTTCTTTTCTTAAGGAAGAAATGAAGAAGCTAGAGGAGGAGGGGAAGAGGGGGAAGGTAAGGGGAGGAGGGGAAGGGGGAAAGGAAAGAGGAGAAAGAGAAAGTGGTAAAAGCTGCCCAGGGATTAGAAACACCTTAACTTCATAAGAAGGAAAACTAAACTAGTAACTGCCATCTTAATGACCATAATAAAACCAAAGAGTTTGTGAAATAATTTATTCAAAGTACTGAAAATACCTGGCAGCATAGAATTGAATGCACAGTGAAACTCTCTGGAATAACGGTGGCAAAAAGACATTACTGAACTCATCAACACAGCAGCTCTAATTTCCCCACATTGTATGTATTTTAATTCTAATAACATCTGAAGAGTTTATCTTAATATGTTAAAGATAACTTTGAAAATTATGTAGAACCAAAGTTCTGTTTAAAAAAACAAAAAACTTATTGTTGAAGAAATGACTTAATCAGATGACAAAATTTAAGACTCACCTAATATCAAAAGTGGCACTTGAAAAATAACTTACTTCTTGACAGGAAAAAAAGTGTCATAGCATACATAAATTCAAACAGATCTAGTTCTAAACTATGTAAGGCAACATTTTAAGACTTTTTGAGGAAAATATCTTTAAAATAAGATCAGGCATGATTTTCTCAATAAGACACAGAAATAATGAAACTAAAAGAAATGGCTGAAATTCCACTGCATTAAAATTAAGAACTTCTAGGTACCAGCAGTTAGTGTAATGGCTATGTCGCTGGACTCCCACGTAGTCGACAGTGGTTTGCGACCCGGACCCGGTGGCTTAAACTCACGCTGGGCGTGTGTGCGTGCGTGCCCAAGATCCCGGAAGGAGAATGGAGGAGAAGGGATTGCGGCGTGGCCATCCCCCTTGGGGGGTGATTTCCTGCTTTCTGTCTCTCTGTCTCTCTCTGTCTGTCTGGCGAGCGCATGCGCCCTATAGCAAAAACCTCTCCAAAAGAGAAAAAAAAAATTAAGAACTTCTATTTTTTTAAATGTAAGAGTTTTTTTGGAAATACCAAAGAAAACAATAAGAACACAGGAATAAGAGAAACAAAACTACAAAATACAGGACAAAAGTATATATTAGTGAATATATATTCACACAATGGGATATAAACTATCTGAAAATGAACATTTTAAAAATAAAGATCAATTACAACATAGTATTTTTGGGTGATACGATGTCACAGAAGAATAAAGTAGATCTATTTATATAATAATAAAATATACAAAACTAAATGGTATGTTATTTACAGAAACATGAATGTAACATATAATTATGAAGAAAATTAAAGAAGTACCAGAAAAATTACAATAGTGATTGCTTACCTTAAGGGAGGAACGACAATCTGACTGGGAAGTGATGTACAAGGGGTCTTAAATGTATTGCGTAGGTTTCAAGTCTTTAGATGGGTGGTGGGTGGATATATATCTGTTTTTATTTTTATTATTGGGACTGTAAAATATATTATATTCTTACTTTCTAAAATTTATGCTGCATTTTGAAACATGAACATTTCCAAACATCTGGAAGCCTTTTGCAATCTCCTTCTTTAAAAAATAATTACTTATTAACATTTATGCCATCATAATTGGGTCCTCTGCACAGAGACTAAATAAATATGTGTCCAGATCGGTTCCACATTTTTTTCTGTCCAACTATATGCAAGACTTAGAGAATTATCCTGTCAAATAAATGAAATGTTTAGGATAGTGAAATGCCTTTTGGCATTTCATCAATAGTAATATAGCTCTACTTTAATTGATTTTTAACACCAAGCTAATTTTATGTGTGAGAAATACACAAATTTGGGCTAAAACTTTAGCAGTTCCCAATTAATTTCTGACTTATTACATTTAGTAGTAAAGGTGGCAAGAAGAAACAAAGAATAGTGTTAGTGGTTAGAAGTTGTTTACAGAGTTTAGGGAAAAGGTCAGAAAATGTATGGTGTAAGTGTTGAAAAGGGCTCAAAGCTTCAAGGACTGAATTTTAGAGATATTATTGCACCCAGAAATAGTATATGTGGTTCTTAGAAAAAGAAAATGAAAAGGATTAAAGACCAAGTTTAGTGGGGAAAAATGAGACAAATGATGATTAATATCTAATATGTAAAATATAATGAGTTGGCACTCAGTTATGCCATTCAATACCCACAATGAGGTTAAGATCATCAAATTACGAATGCTGAAACTTAATCTCAGATGTTCAGTTATTAATTGGTAAATGTCAGAGCTATATTGAAATCATGGTTTGCTATTGAGATTTTTAATGGTATATATGAGGCTAGGAAACACAAAAAGTTTTTTAAAGATTTGTTTCATTTAATAAATATACACTCTACAAATTTTCTACATTTTTTGAGGTGCCTTTGCATTGCACATAAGTTAAAATTAATTTGAAAACAGAAATATATATTAAGGCCAGAGGAAATACAAAATAGAATAGAAAGTAAGAAAAGTCAAGGGAAATTTAAAGAAGACAGAATGAGTTCATTCAGGAAAATCTTTTTCCTCAATTTCATTTATTGATGCAATTTAAGCCAAAATTAATGATAAATGGGTTAAAATTTATTCCCAAATTTTCACTAACCATCCCTTTCATGGGGCTTAAGATTCTATACATGGCCTGAGGTTCAGTGTAACTATGAACACATGACTTAAAGTGATGTGTGTGTGTGCAGGGGAGGGGAGAGTATGAAGAATGTATGTTTTTCCAAATAACAATTTAGATATTGCACCAAGATTTAGAAGAAGTGCTTGCTAGAGCAGCCAGATTTATTGCAGGCAGAATTAACAGTATAAAAGCCTGGTTCTAATTAATGATGAACAGGTAGTTAGAAAACTGAAATCGTTGGCAAATGATTCACGTCCATGATCAGAACTCACCTCAAATATAGTGCTTTGATATGCAGACAACTGGCCTGGTGGATGTGATAAAATTTTTTTCCTCTGAATTTTCTTCTTTAGTCAATACTAAGAGACTGTTATTTCAACAATTTTTTTGTAATGAATTTTGAGAAGTTTGGGTTTAATTATGAGTGTATCTGATGCAGTTCATCAGTAACAATTTAGTGGGTGACTTCACTGTATAGAAGATGCGTAAAATATTGCTAATAAGAGGAAAATAATAAATTTTTGTAAGATATGATGTTAAGGAGAAAAAGAAGGGGAAAAGATACTCTGACAATAATACATTTTCTCTAGAAAGCATGCTTGCTCTGTAGAGGCTGAGAATGGTCCCAAAATCTGTATCTAAATAGAGAACTGTGTTTCAGCTATAGAAGTATAATATCAGAAATAAGACACGACTGGGACCAGCAGTTAGCTTAATGGCTATGTTACTGGACTCCCACGTAGCTGACCGCGGTCCGAGTCCCGGACCTGGTGGCTTAAACTCACGCCGAGTGTGCATGCACGTGTGGGTGCATGCCCAAGATCCCGAGAGGAGAATGGACGAGAAGGGATTGCAGCGTGGCCATCCCCCCTAGGGGGTGATTTCTTGCTTTCTGTCTCTCTGTCTCTCTCTGTCTGTTTGGCGAGCGCACGTGCCCTATAGCAAAAACCTCTCCAAAAAAGAAAAAAAAAAAAAAGAAATAAGACAGGACTAGGATCATTTTGTAACATAGATTTAAAAATTTTGACAGGATATGAACTGTAGACAGAAATAAAAACATAGGAGAACCTTTAAATCTGGCAAAGTATTTTCTCTGAACGAGGTAGGAGAAAGTTGAGATGAATTACAGAAATATTTCAAAATATTAATAAGTAAACTTACCACACTTGAAAAGTGTTGAGATTGTTTAGGGAAGTGGAATAGGATGAATGAATTAATAAAATTTGGGTTTACATATATAGAAAAGGGAAAGCAAATTGGAATGGTTAGGCCATGACAAATGACTTAAGAAAAAACTATGGTGAGATCAAATTTGGGTATGAAAGAAACAATCAAAGAAGACATATGGCTTTGAGTAGGCTCTTGGGTGCTGTTTTGGGAAGCAATGACACCTAGTCAGTTGTGACTTGTATCTCTCTATTGAAATTTTTAAGACACTGACAAGGAAAAAAACAAAACAAAACAAAACAAAAACAAAAACCTGGAAGCAAGGGGAAAATGCTCAAAAGTAATAGCTAGGAGTCCAATAAATTAAAAACCTGACTGTAGATATCACTACCAAGTAGTGGAGAGGGGAAAAAAACAAAGCCAAAACCAAACAAAATTAAAACTCAAAATACCTGGCATCCTACTGAAGTTGTGAAAAAAGAAAGAACAGAAGATAATTATGGGTAAAATATAAGCATAAATTGCCAGTGGGAAATTCATGTTATATTTGTGAGTACCCCACTGATGTAAGAAATGTTCTTTCCTATGTTTTTTCCTAATGTTTTTTTTCCAAAAACAAATTTTTAATAGAACTCATATCCAAGCAAAAGTGGATACAAAGGTCACAGGGTAAAATGAAATGGAGAGAATATAGAGATATTTGGAAGGTACTAAAAAGAAGAAAGTAGCATAAAGGAAATCCTAGGGTATAGAAAGTGGGGGGACTTGGTGTTTCAGATGGTACTTGTCCAAGGAGAGGGAAGCCTTCTGCCCAGGTGATGAATTTTCATCCTCCACTTTACATAGGTGAAAAGATTTTTGTCTGGTATATTTTTTTTTCTGTGTCTAAAGTAATGCTTAGTGTTTGGTAGGCATATCTGTTGCATGAACAACTGTAAATAATACTGCTAACTTTTGCTGGTCTCTACTATGGTTCTTGATAAAGCCAAATAATATATTCTTAAAATAATGTGGCTTTTTAAGTGTGATGATCTTTCAATAATTTTTCAAGATTAAATGAATTGAGTCCTAAATATTTGAAATCTTCATAGATACACAAATCAGTAAAAGGTGGGCTGGTAAAGTGGATAACCAAATAAACTGAAGCTTTTAACTGTTTTGATGATGATGCATAATATTTGTTTACTGTTTTTGATGTATTCAGCTGATTTATGAAAATATATCATTTCACGTGAATAAAGTAGAACACCTCCTTTTCAGGATTATATTGCTTTGAGGCATATAACCAAATGTGTTTCAACTTGTTTAGACAGAAGATGAAAAGAAGAGAGTCCAGAGGAAGATTTTCTTGAAATTGTATTTTTAAATGTACCCTTGCTTTTCTTTTTATTTGTAAGTGAATATATTCCTGTATTTCAAAGTTTTGCTTCTTTTTAATTTTTGTTTTCTTTTTCAAGCCACTGGGTCCAGTACTTGAACACAATCAGCACTCTGTGATCAAGCTGCCTTAACCACTATGCCACCGGCGGACCCTGAAATTATATTCTTAATGCTGAAAGATCTTTCCTAATTGTCTTGTTTTTCAGGATGCTCAGTCTGCAGGTTTTGGAAAATACATAACAATCTGTATTGATGTTGTATATCTGAGTTTATGGCTTTCACCATAGAGAAAGAGAATGGGAGATGATGCATATAAAATTTTACCTAATGTTTTTTTCTTTCATATTTTTTCTTACAAAATGATAAGGAATATAAGAATAAACTATAGCTGAAATTCTAAAGCTAGATGGTGGGGTTCTCAGAAGTAAAAAGTTAGTAATATTAAAATTTCAAACAAGAATCAAACTATCTTTCAGAACAGACCTTGGGTAGATGATGATGATCTATTAAAATAAAATGCACTAGAAATGTTTCCATTAAAACAATTTAACCACACAAGCAACATTTATCTGCATGGAATCAATGAATGCTTAGGATAAGTAATTAACAGTTAAAATGAAAATAGCAACCTCAAGTGGCATCTTCTCAGCAGAGATCATCTAAGCCACAAGAGCTGCCTTAGCTGAGAGCTCTTAGAGATGCTGGTGGCAGAGACAGAGAAGCACACATTAGAATGGACCATTGAGATCTTAGCAGGGCCTTTCATTGTAGGAGACAGAAAGGATTTCAGCTATTCAGATTGGATTATATAAAGCTTACTTTATTGTGTTTATGTTTTTTCTCTTGTTTCTCTCTTCCTCTCTTGAGTGCAAAGTATAACAGTAGAGGGATAATCACAGTAAACAAGATCAAACTTCCAGAGAAAAGAAGCTAGCAGAAGAGAAAAAAAAGGTGAATAAATATATGCATAGCTATTTTTAAGGAAAATCCAGCTCTGTTTTTTTAAGGTGGACAAATATTTATTTGTGTGTGTATATATATATATTCCCCACCTAGTCTTCAGTCATTCATCTGTTCATAGACATGGATTGTTTCCATATGTTGACTGTTGACTACAGTGGATAATGCTGTAATGTGAATGACTCTAAAGGACATAAATGAAATAAGTCAGTCATAGAAGGACATATGTTTCATGATTCTGAAATCTGTAATAGTCAAATTCATAGAAGCAGAGAATACAGTCATTACTAGGGGCAGGAGGTGGGGAAATTGGGAGTTGTTCATTGAGTATAAAATTTCATTTATACTAAGTGAATAAATTCTACAGATCTGATATACAACATTGTCTTATTCTGGTTTGCTTAGCTATAACAAATTATCATAGGTTGAGTGGCTTAAATCACAAACATTTATTTTTCATAGTTCTGGAAGTCCAAGATCAGGTGCCAACATGGTAGAGGTTTAGTGGGCCACTCTTCTGTGTTTCAAACAAATGACTTCTCACTGTACCTTCACACGATAGAAGAGAGCCAGAGAGCTCTTGGGGACTTTTTCAAAGAGCTCTAATCCAATTCATGAGGGCTCCATCATCAGTATCTAATTACCTCCAAAAGGTCCCACTTCCTCAGACCATCAAATCTGGTTTTAGAATTTCAACCTTTGAATCTGGGGAGAGGACACAATGTTCAGTATACAATCAACATAGTGCTAGAGTGAATGGCCCAGATTGTGCATTTAAAAGTTTGTTAAAAGGGACAATTTTGTGTTAAGTGGGTTTGCCACAAAACAAAATGAAACAAACAAACAAAAACACAAAAAATAAAGGAACATAAGGAATTTTGGTGAGGTTTAGATTTGCCTGTTATCTTGATTGTGTTGGTATCATAGGTGTTTGCACATATCCTAACTCATCACATTGTGCATACTGAATAGGTGCAGTCCTTCTTATATCAATGCAACCTCAATAAAGCTATCAAAACAGCAACAACCACCACTAAAACAAAAGACATTTCTAGAAATTATCAATTTCCACAACACGACTTGATCATTGGTGTTACAAACTCATTGCATCTCCTAATCTTTTTATTGAACCATCTTCCTTAGTTACTCAGGAAATGATAATGGATTCAGGCAGTTTTTCTTGCCAGTTTATGCAGCCATTACTTCTTTTTTTTTTTTTTTTTTTTTGGAGAGGTTTTTCGCTATAGGGCGCGTGTGCTCGCCAGACAGACAGAGAGAGATATAGAGACAGAAAGCGAGAAATCACTCCCCGGGGGGATGGTCACACCGCAATCCCTTCTCCTCCATTCTCCTCTCGGGATCTTGGGCACGCATGCACATGCTCCCGGCGTGAGTTTTAAGCCACCGGGTCCGGGACACGAACCGCGGTCGACTACGTGGGAGTCCAGAGACATAGCCATTACGCTAACTGCTGGTTCCCGCAGCCATTACTTCTTTACACATTTCCAGAACCAGTCATTACTGGTTGATATTTTATGGCCTCTACATATGTTTTAGCATCGAAAGTCTTGGGAAATACTTGTGTAGACACTTACTCTTTTCATTTACTACTGTTTTGACTGTATTATTATAAATTAAACCATAAGTATATTCTGCAATTTAGTGCTTACATTCAAAGCTGTGATTTTGAATCAAAATCACATTTTGTAAGGAATAAATAAATTATTTTTACAAAATAACATTTAATGGTTTAATGGCATTCCATTGCATAGATTATCCTAATGCATTTTAATCAAATTTGTTTCCTGAACATTACTTCTACTTTATACTGACAGTACACTGACATAGCATAATTAAATTTTAGTGTTTTCTTGAAATTTCGGGCAAAATATTCTAGCAGTATTGTGAAAATATTGTAGCACAGAATAATTTGTTAAAGTTTTAGAAATTTTACATTTGGAATAACATTTTTGCAAAGAGTGTATGTTTTTACATTACAGTCACAATTCACATAAGGACATTTTGGTTAACAACGAATTGCATGTATGATAGTGTTCCTGTAATACTATGATGGACCTGAAAAACTCCTATCGCTTACTAACATCATAGCTGTCATAATGTTGAAGAGCACTGATGTACTCATATGTTTCTGGTGATGATGGTGTAAAAGCAACTACACTGTCAGTCAAATAAAAGTAAAGCACATACAGTTATATACAGTGCATGATACTTGATAATGATAATAAATGAGTGTATTAAGGTTTTCTTATCATTTTTACTGTTATTTTAAAGTACACTTCTGCTACTTATAATAAAAAAAAAGTTTAGTAGGATCAGCAGATAGCATAATGGTTACATCATTGGACTCCTATGTGGTCGACTGTGGTTAGAGTCCTAGACCCGGCAGCTTAAAACTCATGCCAGGCGCGTGTGTGTGTGTGCCCAAAGGGATTGAGGCATGGCCATTCCTCCTCACCCCCGTCCCCGACCTCCAGGTGGAGTGATTCTTTTGTTTTCTGTCTCTTTCTCTTTGTCTCTCCAGGAAAAAAAATGTCTAAAAAAGAAGTGTACTGTAAAATAATATGCTCTGTTACACCAGCAGCAGCCTCATAGATCTTATATTTACTGCATCTCTTCATTACTTGATTTAATCTTGGGTTGCTTTTGTTCATAAGAATCCTTTGGTAGGATACTTTGTGGAAGTGGAAGATGGGATTGATGATCCTAACCTGTGTAGGTCTAGGCTAATGTGTGTATGTCTCAGTTTTTAACAAAAAAGTTTAAAAAGAAAAAAATAGAATATTTTTAAAATAGAAAAAGCTTAAGGAATATGATATAAAGAAAGAAAATATTTTATACAGCTATACAATATATTTGTGTTTTGAGCTAAGTCATTATGAATCAAAAAGCTTTTCAATTAAAATTTATGAAGTAAAAATGCTATTGTAAAATAAGGTTAATTTATTATTAGGTAAGAAAATAATTATACTGAATTTAGTATAGCTTAAGTATGCAGGGTTCGTAATGGATAATTAAGCATTGTTTATTGTAGATATTGTAGCTATAGTAGATATTGTAGATACAGTAGATTCACTACAATTGTATCTACTGTGGTAGTGTATGGTAACATCCTAGTTCTTCATATTCACTCACCAATCACTCACTGACTCACCCAGAGCAACTTCAGTCCTGCAAGTTCCATTCATGGTTGTATCATTTATGCCATAGTATTCCTCCTTTTTTGCTCTTTCTTTTCTTTTTATTTACTTATTCTTTAAGAGAGAAGGTAAGAGAGGGAGATAGAGAAACGGCAACCTCAACAGGATCTTCACACCATCATGCTCCCCACAACCCTACAACCAACCAGAGTCATAGGCTCACCCACATATTAACCCACAACACTGGATGTGAACCCGGAGCCTTCTCACATTGTCTCTAGCACACATAACAATGCCACTAATGTCCGAGCCACTATGACTCAGCCTCCTACATTTTCTGTGTTTAGAAAGGTTTCGATATACAATCACCACTTTGTTAACGATTGTCTTTAGTATTCAGTAAAGATGTATACATGTTCTATAGGTTTGTAACCTTGGAGCAATAGGCGATCCCATATAAGCCCAAGTGTGTCCATAATACCATCTAGGTTTGCACAACATTGAAATCACTTAAGGACGTATTTCTCAGAATGTATCCCTGTCATTAAGAGATACATGACTATTTGCAATTGTGTATATGTGTCATTTTTTCCAATACCCCTCAGCTTTAGTTGTCTGTCAAAAAGTGAAGCAAACAAAATGTTTTTCCTCCAAAAAAATCTACTTTATAAATTACATTTTTATTTTATTTTGAGAACAGAGATTGAATTAATTTAACAGATATGTATTACTTTGAATCATTTACAAGTATTCTAATTTGGCCCCATAAATTTTCATAGCAGAGTGATCATTTTTATTGATTTGTAATTCTTAAAATATGGTTTGAATCTTTTGATTGTTTTTTTCTGTCATTATCCTTTTAATATACTTTATATTTTAAGTACAAAAGTACACATGTATAGAAATATATGATTTAATTAAAACTTTTTGAATGGCCTCTCCCATCTGCAGACAGAATTCTACAAATATCCACTAAAATTTATTCTAATAACCCTGTGATTCTTTCCTCTTTATTCCTTTTTTTTAATTTTGAGAGTTGTTTTTCAATACGACGCGTGCACTCACCAGAAAGACAGAGAGAGACAGAGAGACAGAAAGTGAGAAATCACTCCCCAGGGAGGATGGCCATGCTGAAATCCTTTCTCCTCCATTCTTCTCTTGGAATCTTGGGCATGCACGCACACACATGTGCCTGGCTTATCCCCCCTTTTTTTCCTTTATTTTCTTCATTTTGAGTTTTAAAAGTAGATTTTAAATGATAGTGATTTAAGTGAAATTATTGATAACTCCTAGACCCAAATTTCTAATGGGGCGTATTATTCCTGAGAAAATGGCTTAGACAAATTTATTTTTTATTTTTATTATAGTGAGAAATAAGGAGTGTTAGAAGCTGTTAATTGTTATTTTTAATTCCTGAGCAAAAGGTTTTTTTTTTTTTTTTTTTTTCTGTTACTAGAGTGTTAAGAGAGGAGGGAATTAAAAAGTATCATAAATAGCAAAGGGACCTTCTCCTGGGATTTGTGGAGTACTTGTGCTTTTGTCTGGAGTATAATCCGGTGTTTAAACAAGAGGCCACTACTTAAATCTGGGGAAAACAAACACACAAATACATCTCCTGCTAACAGGATCCTCCGAATCTTTTCAAGCAGAAACATACTGAAACATAGATTTTGGGGAAGTGTAAAATTAGATATTGTTGGTGGATATTATAAGCATGAATGTTTAACCGATTTTTTTTTTCTGAGATAAAGATTTTTGCTATAGCGAATGTGCACTCACTATAGACAGAGAGATAGAAAGTGAGAAATCAATCCCCCAAAGGGGATGTCCATGTCACAATCCCTTTTCGTCCATTCTTCTCTTGGGATCTTGGGCATGCATGCACATGTGCCTGGTGTGAGTTTTAAGCCACTGGGTTCAGGACTTGAACTGCTGTCAGCTATGTGGGAGTCTACTGATGTAACCATTACGCCATCTGCTAGTCCCACAGATTGGTATTTTTAAGGGTGGAAGATAGGCAGTGTTTATTTTTGGGTGTCTTTTGGGGAATATGCAAAGAATCTTGCTGCTCTATTGAGGATAATACTGTTAAATCGACTCTGTGTAACTATCATTCACCTACATTAAATCATTGCCAGGTTAATTTTCTTAGGCATCTTCTTGTTAATTCTTGTCACCTATATACATACTATATATTATGAAAACAAAAAAAGATTGCAGTTAAAAATGGAGAGTTTTCACGCCGGGCGCATGTGCGTATGTGCCCAAGATCCCGAGAGGAGAATGGAGGAGAAGGGATAGCGGCATGACCATCCCCCCGGGGGGTGATTTCTTGCTTTCTGTCTCTATGTCTCTCTCTCTCTGTCTGGCAAGCGCACATGTCCTATAGCGAAAACCTCTCCAAAAAAAAAAAAAGGAGAGTTTTAAGGTGTGGCTGCAAATTATAGACCGGATAGTAGCCATAATTTGTGTGCAAGATTACTTAAAAATAACTATTTTGACTCTAAACCAAGATTATGACTACTGCTAGTTTCAGTAAAATCTTGCTGGTAAGAATACTGTAGAGAGAGAATAAAGGTGATAAAAGGTGTGTGTGCATGTGTGCGTGTGTGCATGTGTGAGAGTGAATATATAATTTAATACTGTGAATACATAATTTAATAGTGATTAAAATATGCTTTTGTGGGTTATAAATTATAGATACTACTTAGCTATAACTTGAATTGATGAATAAATAAATAAGTAAATTTAAGGATATAACACTAATATAAATAAATAGATGTAGAACTTCCAAATCACCCAAGGTTAGTAGGAGAGAGGACAATAAACAATACTTAATTCTGTTTGGGAATCTATTTCCAGAATGTCTAAAGTATAGAAATCTGTGCAACAATTAGATGCTTTTTTCCAATTAGTTAATTAGCAGAGTCATAGAAAGGATTGTTGTCATTTTCACTAAGTATTTACTTTAATGTTCATTTGGAGAAAAGCCATTTTATTTCATCCAAATTTATCTACCTATAGCTACATAGCTAAATTTCAGTTTGAATATTTTATTATGATAGTATTTTTATAAACAGTAATTGTTCAATCATTATTGTCCATATAACTTATGAAAATATATAGAGGGTGGGTGTGAGGTACAAAGGGAAGAGGCAATTAAAAGACAAAAAAAAATGTAAAGTTCTCTGGTAAAAAAATATATATTGTATACATTATGATGGGGACTTTATGTAAAATGTGAAATTAACCTGAAAAGAAAAAAATACATCCAAATTTTTTTGAATGTAATACCACAAGGTTGATGGTTCCTAAAAATAAAGTGATCATTTTGAATGCTGTGTGCAAAATATTTGGTGGTATTGTGTCTTTGAAGAATCTTATATTACAAGATAATCCCTTTATTCTCACAAAAGATGGATTCATTGGACAAAGAAAATAATAAGACATTTTGGCATAATGTAAATATGACAGATACTTGGTCAAAATACTAATGCTATATCAAACAGTATGAAAAATTAGCCTCTTTCTTTGAAAAGAATTATATATTTCTAAGTAATGTAGTACTGTTACAGTTATTTTTTTTCCCACCAAAAGACAGAGTAATTAATTATCTCAAAGTAATCCTTTAGTCACTATCACTTTACTTGCTTAAACAGTAAATTTAGAGGGCATGCCTGAACTCATGAAATATGTTAATTTTTTTCTTTTATGTACACATGTATAGACTTTACAATGCCGCTTTCTATTTCAGCAGTGATTCTATCATTATTTTGCTAAAATCAGTAGAATCATGCATGCTTCAAATTTTATCCTTTGATGGGTCTATTTAAGCATTTTTACAGTTCAAAACATTAACAAGATACCATACAATATGTTTTAAAGGTGTGTTAAATTTAACCATTACTCTATATCATGTATATGACAGATGTATTGATTAAAAAAAAAAGATACATGATTTTTGGCCATAAGTGTAACTTTCAAGTAATTCTCCTATATCTATTGATTGTGGCAATTTTCCTTTTTTTCCTCATGTGTGACTGTTTTGTGTTATTACCTTTTAATAGTCTACATTTATAGAAATATAAAATGGGTTTTCTAGGGAAATGTGACTTTTTCACTATTTTACCTTGACACTATTTTTTTAAATTTATTTTTAATACAATCACTGAATATCATTACAGCATGCGAAATGAATTTTCTCGGCATGAATATATTTTAGTGCAGTCAAAGATACTATACATGCTATTATCAACAGATAATTTTCCATTTCTGTGTGTCCCCTGTTTTGTGTTATTAAATGTTTTGCTTCTTCTATTTTCCCTATTTTTTTGAAATTTATTTTTAATACTTGATTCCCTCTCGGCCAGTCTCTCGCTATTATCCTCATTTCCCCACTTGATTTCCCTGCCCTCCCCCACTTTCCCTGCTCCTCCCACACTGTCTCTAGTATCCACAATTGTTCTCCATGCTTTTATATATTTAGTCATTGAGTGTCTGCCATAGAATGCAAACATTTGCTAAATATTGGGTGGAGACATACAAAGCCTTTCTTTTATAGTCTGGCTTATTTCGCTTAGCAGCAAATCTTCCATATTAGTACACTTTCTATCAAATGCCAGGTTTCATTGGGTTTTTTGTTTGTTTGTTTGTTGTTTTTATGGCTGAGTCGTAGTCTGTGTATATATGTTCCGCACTTTTTCAATCCATTCATATGTTCATGGAAGCAATTGTGAATAATGCTGCAATAAACATGAATGTACAAGTACTTTCCTGACTGAATATATTTCTGTCCTTTGGCTAGATACCCTGGAGTGGAACTGATGAATCATATGGTAGTTCTATTTGTAGGTGTTAGAAGAACTTGCATGTTGTTCTGTTGTTCTTCACAATGGTTGGACCAATTTACATTTCACCAACACTGTAGTAGAGTTCCCTTTTCAGCACAGCCCTGCCAGCACTTATCTTTTTTTAAATTTTTCTTAATATTAGCCATTCTGACTGGGTTTAGGTGGTAGCTCATGGTTTTCATTTGCATCTCCCTCATGATAAACATATGAGCATTTTTTTTTCATATACTTTTTGGTTGTTCACATGTCTTAGAGAGTTCTCTGTTCAGCTAATTTGTCCATCTTTTAATTGGGTTGATTTTTTTTTTTTTTTCTAGGCAAGCTGCTTAAGTTCCCTGTATATTCTGGTTATCAGTCTCTTATCTGAGGCATAGTTTGCAAATGCATTCTCACATTCTGAGGGTTGTCTATTCACTTTATTATTCTTTGTTTTGCTGTGCAGAAGCTTTTTAGCCTGCTGTAGTCCCACTTACCTATTTTAGGGATTATGTGCTTTGGGGATCTTATTTAAGAAATCTTAGCATACTTTGATGTCTCCAAGCATTTTCCCTGTGTTCTCCACCAGGAGTTTTATAATTTGAGATATTAGGTTTAGACCTTTGATTGATTTTGAGTCAATTTTTGTTAATGGTGAGAGATAGGGGTCCAATTTCATCCCTCTGCAGGAAGATACCCAGTTTTTCCTGCACAATTTGCTAAAGAGGTTTTCTTTTCCCCACTGAATTGCCTGATGCCGTTTGTCAAAAATCAGTTGGCTTTATGCTTTGGGGTTTATTTCTGGGTTAGCTATTCTGTTCTATTTCTCCACATGCCTGTTTTTGTGCCAGCACTTGCTGATTTGATTATCACAGCTTTGTAATATATTTTGGGATCAGGGAGTGAGATGCTTCCTTCTCACTCTCCTGTGCAATATGGGATTTTTATTATTCCAGACAAATTCTATGATTGCTTTTTTCCAAATATGGGAAGAATATCTCTACTATATTTATTAATATTTCATTAAATTTGTAGCTTACTTCTGGTAATTTTGACATTTTGATTATATTAATTTTTTTAATCCAAGAATATGGGATGTTTTTCCACTTTTTATTTCATTTTATATTTCTGTTTTTAGGTTTTCATAGATTTTCTTGTAGAAGTCTTTGGCTTCTTGGGCTAGGTTTATTCCTAGGTATTTTAAACCTTTTGTGGGTATTATAGATGGGAATGCTTTCTTCAATTCTACCTCAGTTTGCTCCTCGTTCATGCATAGAAATGCTACAGACTTTGTATGTTGATTTTGTATCCTGCCACTTTACTGTATTCACATCACTTCCAAAGATTTTTATGTGAATTCTTTGGAATTTTCTGTGTATATCATAATTTAATCTGCAAATAGAGATAATTTCACCTATTCTTTCCTGGTTTGAATGCCTTTTATTTTATTCTCTTGTCTGATTTCATTGACCCGGGACTTCCAGTACTATATTGAACAAGAGTGGAGAAAGTGGGCAGTCTTGTCTTGTTTGAATTTTTAGTTTATAAACTTTCACTTGTCCCATTGAGAACTGTCCTTCCTATATCAATTTTGCTGAGAGTCTTTTTTTTTATTTTCCTCATTACTTTTTTTAAAAAATCTTTATTTATTTATTATTTATTTTGATTTGATCAGAGAGGGACAGAGTGTGTGTGTGTGTGTGTGAGAGAGAGAGAAGGAGAGTGCAAGAGGGAGAGGGAAAGTGAGAAAGCAAGCCACCAAGTCTGAGACTCAAACCATGGAGGACCATGTCAGAGTCCAGTGCCCTTAATCACCATGCCACCTGCCAGCCCTAATGAGAGTCTTAATCATGAAGGGATGTTGTATTTTATCAAACTATTTTTCTTCATTGATTGATATGATCATATGGTTTTTATCCTTCTCTCAGTAATATGGTATATTATATTTATGGTTTTGCATATATTGAACCATCCTTGCATCCCTGGAATAAAGCCTACCTAGTCATGGGGTGTAATCTTTCAGTGTGTCATTGGATATGATTTTCAAGGATTTTGTTGATAATTTTTGCATCTACATTCATCCGAGACTGGTCTGTAGTTTACTGTTTTTGTTTTGTTTTGTTTTGTTTTAAGAGGTTTTTGCTATAGGGGGCGTGCGCTCACCAGACAGACAGAGAGAGACAGAGAGACAGAAAACGAGAAATCACCCCCCAGGGGGGATGGCCACACCGCAATCCCTCCTCCTTCATTCTCCTCTCGGGATCTTGGGCATGCACGCACTCGTGCCCGGCGTGAGTTTCAAGCCACGAACCGTGGTCGACTACGTGGGAGTCCAGGGACATAGCCATTACACCAACTGCTGGTCCCTGTAGTTTACTGTTTTTTTTTTTTTTTTTTTTTTTTTTGTCATGTCCTTTTCCGTCTGGGGATGAAGGTGATGGAGACTTCTTCATAAAATAAATTTGGAAAGGTTTCTTCCTTTTGGAGCTTTAGAAATAGTTTGAGTGGAATGGGGTTAGTTTTTCTCTAAGAGTTTCTTAGAATTTAGAAATAAAGCCACTGGGACCTGGGCTTTTATTTGTTGGGAGATTATTTATTACTGAATCAATGTTATTGCTAGTTATTAGTCTTCTTAGGCTTTCTATGTCTTCCCAATTCAGTCTTGGTAGATTATATGTGTCCAGAAATGTGTCCATCTCATCCAGGTATTCTTGTTTATTGGTGTACAGTTGCTCATAATATTCTCTAATGATCTTTACTATTTCTGTTATATCTGTTGTAATATTGCCTATTTTGCTGTGAACTAGATTTATCTTGTTCTGTTATCTCTTCTTAATTAGTCTAGCTAATGGTGTGTCAATTTTGCTTATCTTCTCAAAGAATCAGCTTTTGGTTTCACTTATTTTCTGTATAGTTCATTTATTCTCTATTTTATTTATTTCTGCTTGAATATTTATTATTTCTTTTCTCCTGGTATTTTTTGTGGGTATTTGTGTTGTTTCTTTAGTTCTCTGTGATGTGTTGTTAGAGTGTCTACCTACCACCTTTCCATCTTTTTATTATGTGCACTAATTGCTAAGAACTTCCCTCTTACAACTGCTTTTGCTATGTCCCATAAATTATGGAAACTTGTGTACTCATTATAATTGGTTTCAATTAATCTTTTGATTCAGTCTTAATTATTTTAGTGGTTTGGGGGTCATTGATGAGTAGATTGTTATTTGTGTTTTGTGAAGGATTTTCTTAAAATTAACTTCAAGTTTAATTCCATCATGATCAGAGAAGATGCTGGATATAGTTTCTATGCTTTTGAATGTGTAAAGGCTTCTTTGTGCCCTATCATGTGATCAGTCTTAGAAAAGTTTTCATGTGGGGGTGAGAAAAATATATTTTTTTGTGGTTGATGTCTGTCAAGTTCAGTTCATTTATGGTGTCATTTAGATGCTATATCTCTTTATTTTTTGTCTTGATGATCTGTCCAAAGGAGATAGTGAGGTACTGAGATCTCCAGTGATAAGTGTGTTGCACTCTAGCTCTCCTTTTATATTTAGCAGTCTTTCCGCACATATGTGGGTGCTCCCGAGTTGTGTGCATAGATAGGTTCAAGTGTTACAACTTCTTGGTGAATTAGCCCTTTTAGTAATATATAATTGTCTTTTTGATTGCTCCTTATAGCTTTTGTCTTAAAACCTATTTTGCTTCATATCACAACCTTGTATATCTCATATCCTGTATCACAACCCCAGCCTTTTTTTTATTTCTGTTTCCATGGACTAACTTTTTTCAGCCCTTCACTTTTAGTGTATGTATGTCTTTATCCAGGAGGTGTTTTTCTTGTAGGCAGCGAATAGAGGGGTTTGGGTTTTTTTTGTTTGTTTTTAGAGAGATTTTTGCTTTAGAGCATGTGTACTTGCTGGAGGGACAGAAAGCGAGAAATCACTCCCCAGGTAGAGGGGTGACCATGCCGCAATTCCTTCTCCTCTGTTCTTCTCTCTGGGTCTTGGGCACACGTGCACCCGGAATGAGTTTTAGGTCGCTTGGTCCAGGACTCAAACAGCAGTCAACTACGTGGGAGTACAGCCATGTAACCATTATGTCATATGTTGGGTCCTGAGGGCTTCTTCTTCTTTTTTTTTTTAATCCATTTAGGTAGTTTGTGTCTTTTGATTGGAGAATTTAATCCATTGACATTGAATGTCCTTGTTAATATTTTAAGAGAATTTAGTATCCCATTATTTTTTTCCATCTCTAGTGCTTGAATTAAAATCAGTAACTTAAAATTAATTTTCTAATTTTAATTCTTTTAGTTTGAGTTGTATTTTCATATATTAATATAATTTAAAATTTTAACTATGTTAACTCTATAGTGAAAAAGAAAATTCAAATAGTCAGTAAAGCAAATATTTTTTATCTTTTATCATGCTATAAAATACAGGTTTTTGGTACATAAAATGTATGAGAAAGTTTAAAATTTTGGATAAATTTTTCCTTCTATTTTCTTCTCTCTGAGGAGCAGTCTATGGTAGAATTTATAAAGCCTGGAGTAAATTTATGTAATTAACTTGGTTACAAGCCATCCTTTCCATAGGTCAAGCCAATTAAAGGATAACTAAGGGAGACACGGCTCCAAACAGTGGCATATGGCACAGTGGCACTAATGCTCACTAGAGAGGGAGAAAAGTCACATGGATTATAACTTTGAAATGAAACGAATTTGAATGTTGAACACACTAAACTCTAAATCCCTCTCCCTGTTAGCTTGCAGTCTGTGTGCGTTGTTTCTGTCCTTTCTTGAGTTTAACATGTCCTTTGATGGGTGGGAAGGAGGAGAGGAGGATTGAAGACTGTGGGTCAGGCACAGTACCCTTTGCTACATTGTGTCAAGACCTTGCTCACTTCCTAGCTTTGTGGTGGTTGTCTTCACAGAGGATCCAACTTTGATGGTATTATATATGCCCATTTTACTAACAACTCAGCTCTGTACTTCAGAAATCTGAGGGAAGAGTCTCACAGAACAGGTAGACATTCAATAGGGATAGTGTGAAGATTAGGCAAAATATTTGAATGAAGTATTAAAACAATATGCAAAAGATCAGTTTCAATTAATATCAGCTTGTGTTTAATAGTAATATAAATAAAATGATCACCTTCACAAAATTTTCTCTACAAATTTAGGGTAAAAATAAAAGATGCTTTTTATCATGAGGAAGAAAGAAATGGAAGTGTGGATTTAATCACAATAAAACCAAACCCCTCCATTATGCCAATTAATGGCTTTCAAATTAAAGTATCAAGAATGTAACTTGACTGACTCACAAATGTGTAGATGCTTGTTACTTATGAACAGTCCATCAAGCACTATTTCAGGATTAGACTGCAAATCAACTGCGTCGTGATTTTCATCCATTCTGCAGTTTGTTCCTTGGCTCTTCCTTCACTCATTTTAAGAATTAAAGCACCGAAACTTCAACTGAAAAAAAAAAAGTAGAACAGTAAGCATTTGGAAGGCCTTTTTAAAGAACTTTACATTGTACCAAAAACTAGTTCAAAAACTGTAGGTAGAATGCTGGAGGAATGCTTTTTCTTCATTCTCTGCTACTAACTTGCTATGTGATTTTAAATTCATTTTATTCCATCTTTCTGTACCTCAGTTTTCTCATGTAAGGGTGAGTTGACTACATGATCTCTGGGGTTTCCTTCTACCTTGAAAAATCTGAATCTAATTTATCTATTTTAATTAATTTGGTTTTACTCTGTAAAAAAAGAAAGGAGGCGTCATGGGAGATGGGGAAAATTATTTGATCATGTACAAATACCTAGCAAGGATTAGTGAGTTTTCACAAACACAAAGAGTTGCTCTTTGAATAAGCAAAGTAGACTTTTGTGTATCATGACATGTGGTACCTTGCTCCTTTTCATCAGTCTTTGTCCTTGAGTTATACTAGAAATCCTCACGTCCTTCTCTCTCAGAGTTCCCACATTTTCTTCATTTACCCATGCCTGAGTTATTTGCATACTATAGCTATTTGTCTTTAGGAACTTAGATTCAGGAGACTGCTCTATGTGGAATTACATTTCATTTCACTCTAAACTTTTATCAACACCTGATAGTATCACTTTCTACATACACAAAATGCTTTGTACATACACAGAAAGCTTCTCTGAAGTACCGCTCTTTGTTGACAGGCTAAGTCCCATTAAGACACAGCGTGTCACTATGACAGATGCATAGAAATGTGAAAACAATTTTTATTTTTTTAAATATGATACAGTTGAATTAATAAATATTTGAAGTAAACTGTATGTTTTATATTCTAATGTATGGACGTCCTGAAGACTTTAAGTAGAGAGACAGAGAATTCATGCCCTTTCATGCTCTTCTACAAATCCATAGGCAAGGTGTTTTTCACAAGCCAGTATCTGACTGTGAACATGAAGTTTTACCTTGTCCGCTGGTGCTTTGTACAGACGGCATGATATTCTTACACATACTTTATTTCAAATGCTGCGAGCTAAACTAGAACTAGAAACAGAAATATAGCAAAATTATCATTTCATTTTTAAAAATAAAGGTGGGTGTATGAGGCACTGTCACGTCTGTATATTTACAGTGAAAAGCCAATTGCAGGCAGTTTGGGTTGAAAATGACAGCATTTCTATCAAGCTCTACATCAGCTGCTGCTAGCTGGAGTCAGAATTATCATCCTTCACTAGGCTGTCTTGCTATATGATATCAATTAGCAAACAATCTGTTTTGTTGGCACATGATACAATTAGGATGCAAAACAGAGTGGCTGTGAAGCAAAACATTTTTCAGGGAGAAGGCTGTTTTGCTTGAGCATGGGAAGGGGAAAATGGTATCATTTTATATATGTCTGTCTTTCTTTAATTTGTCACTGATGACAGTTAACACAAATACATGTAATAGTATTATTAAGTTAACTATTTCCATTTTTCTATATAATGTAAGTATTTTATCTGGAAAGAATTTATAACTTTCATGGGTTTTTTATTTAGTTTTTAATTGTTTTAGAATTTATGCTTAAATCCCTTCTTATAAGATAGAAAAAAAATTTAAATCACACTTTATATAAAGCAGGAGAGAGGTACACTAGAGGGCACTAGTAAGCTACATTTTTTATTTTATTTATTTATTTTCATTTACCAATATAATTTGCATGTCTTTGGGGATGCTTTTACTGCTAATCTGATCTATTTGATAATACTCATTTTTCTTTGTTGCTCTTATTTTTTTTTTAAGACCAATAAACTCATTTAGTACTTTTTATTGATCAGGAAAGTTCCAGACCTTTAGGTTCATTATTTTGATAAGCTTTATCCCACATGGGTTGTCTGGGTGGCCTTTATACCTTTATTGAAATCCCCTGATCTTGTCCTGTGACATTTCTGATACGTTTTTGAAAGAGCATCTCCACAGCTGCAAGTGATTGCTACTTAAGCCCAATTGTAAGGACTCTGAGATGTACAGAAATTACTCCTGAGTATTTTGTTTAAGCCACATTTAAACCCTAGTCTCCAGAGGTGAAAGGCAAAATATTAAGTAATCTGCCACCTGTCTCATTCTAATGTGATTGGTAGAGAAGACAAATTTATATTCCAAAGAACATACAAAAACAATTAAAAAAAAATAAAATTAAATTTATGCTTCATGCTCAAAACTTTGGCATTTCAATTCATTTTTTTAAAGTCAGAAATAATATAGAGAGCTCTAAAATGTGCAGAGAACATACATTGTATTTATTAAATCAAATAAACTAAATTAATTGACTTTATCAGGATATGTTTTTCTTGCTTCTTTATTTAGCAAGATTTTTAAAAATTCTGAATTCTATTATCATAGGATCACCCTTTCCTTCAACTCATTTCTGTTATTACTTGGGTAATTTTTATTCATTCGTTTACCTTTTTTTTGGATATATATGAGTTTGTAATTATAAATATAAATATGAAAGCTGTTTTACAGGAACCCATGATGTAAGGAATGTAGGAAATCCATAATAACAGTAATTACAACATTAATTGAAATGGTTTTAGTATTATGCAATAGGATACAATTAAAATCTTGATCACAGTCCAAATCCAATTTGTTGAAATCTAAAATTTCACAGTAAAATATTTCTTAAGATATCTGCTCTTGGAGACTCAGTTCCATTTCTTTTTCTTTTTCTTTTTCTTTTCCTTTCCTTCAAGAGGTTTTTGCCTTTGGGTGCGTTGCTCCATGGCAAGAGAGGGAGACAGAGGAGTGAAAGAGGAACAGTGAGGGGGAAAGTGAGAAATCACCCCCCAAGAAGGGATGGCCATGCAGTAACCCCTTCTCCTCCATTCTTTTTCCAGGATCTTGGGCACTCACCCGCAGGCTTCTGATGTGATTTTCAAGTCACCGGATCTGGAATTATGAACCATGGTCAGCCATGGGGGAGGCTAGCGACATAACCTCTACACCATGTGCTGGTCCCATATTCAGGCTCATTTCTCAACTACAAAAACACAAAGATTCCCAGTGTATATCTTATGTAATTTGTGGGTTCATCTTAGTACACCTTATATGCTACCTTTCTCAAAGTGTAAAAACAGATGGAAGTCACCACAAAATTGGATTAAAATTCATCTTTTTTTTTTTTTGAGAGGTTTTTGCTATAGGGTGCAAGTGCTCGCCATACAGACTGAGAGAGACAGAAAGCAAGAAATCACCCCCCCCCCCCAGGGGAGATGGCCATGCTGCAATCTTTTCTCCTCCATTCTCCTCTCTGGATCTTGGGCACGCCCGCACATGCGCCCAGCGTGAGTTTTAAGTCACCAGGTCCGGGACTCGAACCGCGGTCGACTACATGGGAGTCCAGCTACATAGCCATTACGCCAACTGCTGGTCCCTAAAATTCATCTTGATTCTCATATCATTATCCTGAAATGCTGTGCAATCAGTCCACCATATCTTTGGGTTTTGCATCCGTGGATTCAATTAACCAAGGATAAAAAACATTCTGTTGTTGCTGACATGTACGATCTAGTTAAAATTACAGTGATTTCAATGTACAGAACATGTACAGATTATTTTTTTCTTATCAGTATTTCCTAAACTATCCAGTATGGCAATTATTTACATAGCAATTACATTGTTTAAATATTGCAAATAATCTAGAGATAATGTAAAGTACACAGGAGGATTTGCATAGGTTACATGCAAATACTACACCATTTTAAATAGGGGACTTAAGTATCCATGGATTCTACCTGTAGAGGAGGCAGGGAGTATGTCCTGGAACCAGTCCTCAGAGAATACTAAGGGATGACAGTGTTCTAAAATATTGATCACCTTACTCCCCACCCACTCCCTCACCAACATTACTTATCATTCCTATTGCTATCTTGTCAGTTGCAGAAGTAATTTTTAAGGTTTAATTGGGAGAATTTTCTCAGATTAAGGATGGGATGGGAAGAAACCCATAGATGTCAACATTCAAGGCAGTAAGGCAGCATTGATTTTCCCTTTTCTTTTTTTTTGTTTTTGATTTTTTAAATTTTTTATTTTCCTTTTTCTATGCTAATAGTTATTTTCTGTTTGTTGTCTTTATGGCCATCAGGTTACAAAGTCATTACAAACATAGAATCCTTATATATTAGATCAGATGAAATAAAAATAAACTAATTTGATCAAGTTTGTGCTTGGAGGCAGGAGGAGCCAGTCCAGGAAGGAAACCCAAATCTGTTGTGATTTCAAGTCCAAGGCTTTTTCTGTTTCACAAATTTTTTGTTGTAAAGGAAAAATCATTCTCCTCCTCGATGTATATTCACAGACATTTATTAATGACTACTATGTGACTTTTGAATAATTATTGTAATGGTTTAAGATTATTAAAAGAAGTCAGCTTTTATTCAGTAAAATAAATGACCAAATTAATCTTTTTTTAGCTTTATTGAGGCACAGTTGACAAATAAAATTATTTATATTTAAGGTGTATGATGCAATGTTTTGATATACACTGTAAAATTATCACAGTTTAAGCTACTTAATACATCCATTACCTCACATGATCACTTATTCTTTTGTGATGTGAATACTAAAGACTTACTGTCTTAACAATTTTTAAGTATATAATATTTTTTATTAACTATAGTCATCAGGCTGCACATTGGGTCTCCAGAACTTATTCATGTTATAAATGCAAGTTCATAACTGTGACTAACTTTCCCATTTCACCACACATCCCTTAAACCCTGTTAACCACCATTCTACTCTCTGCTTCCATAGAAATAACTTTTCTATATTCCATGTATAAGTGAGATCAGATCATATATTTCTCTCTGTGTCTGGCTTATTTCACTTAGCATGATGCAGTCCAGGTATATTCATCCATATTATCACGAATGGCAGAATCTCCTCCATTTTTGGAGGATGAATAATATTTTATACGTGAGTTCGTGTCCGTGTGTGTATTTCACAGTCTTTATTCATTCTTCCATCAATAGAAATCTAGGTTATTTCTGGATCTTGTCTATTGTGAGTAAGTTGCAATGAATATGGGAGTGCATATGAGGGAATCTTCAAAAACCCATGGTAATTATTATAAAAAATATATTCATGAGTTTTAAACATTTTTGGCGCAAAAATAAACTCATACTTTCATTCTAGTTTTTCATAGACTTTTTCAAGTCTCCTCATATTTCTTTTCAACATATTTATTTCATTTCCTTTAGATATATATCCAGAAGTTGGGCACTGGATCATATGGTAGTTCTATTTTAAATATTTGCTGAACCTCTATACTATTTTCCATTGGGACTGTACTGATTCCTAATAACAGTGACCATGGGTTTCTATTTCTCCATGCCCTCACCAACACATGTTATCTTTTGCCTTTTGGATAACAGCTATCCTAACAGATATGAGGTGATCTCACATCATGGTTTTGATTTGCAATTCCTTGGTGATTAGTGACACTGAACAACTTTTCATATAATTGTCAACTATTCTTATGTTTTCTTTGGAAATCACTTTCAAATAAAATTTACCAAGAAAATTTTATCATCAGTAAGAAAATACCTAGCAATTTAAACATACATATATAGAATATCTCCGCCTTTTCTGTATGCTTTTAAAGACTAGCAACTAAATAGCAAGTGTTGAGTGTTCCATAAGAAAATACAAACAAAACACCCTTGATATAAAAGAAGTATTCCTCTTGAGATGTTTTTGTTTCTATAGCTAGAAAGAGTTCATTTAAAAATTTCATGGGGGGCCAGGAGACATGGAGTGGGATGGCAGAAAATGATTAAAGGTCACAAAAATGGATATATAAACAAATGGAATGAGCTATGAAAAAACTGGTACAATGAAGCTTAAATATGCAACATAATGTAATGTTCAATGTTAAAGATGATAAATATATTTATATCCTTGATTTGATTATTACACACTGTATGCATGTCTTGAAAAGACATACTCCACCCCACAAAGAGGTACAATCATCTTAAAGAAATAAAAATTTAGAACATATAAGAACATTGTGTGGAATTATATGCTATGTTTTGAACCACTCCTAAGTGAAGGACAAATACTATACTTAAGATTAAGTGAAGCATGATTTTCATAAATTTAATTTCATAAACTCACAAATTAGCTATTTGGCAACATGAATATATTATCATGGTAGGTTTTATTTACATAAAAAGACAAAATTAATATTAAATGCAGGTATTTATTTTAGTTATTTTGATTATTTGTTTTCTCTATTACAATAATACTTCAGACTGTCACACTTGATAAATTGTTAGGTTTTAAATTTTTAGTAAAAAGTAATTTCTAGGAAAACTTTATCACTATTAAATTATAGTAAATTCAATTAGAAATATTTCCACTCTTTATATGAATATATGCGAGTATGCGAGAAGGTTTTCAGGGGTCAGCAGTTATTAGCTCATAGGCACACATTTGGAGCCAACAATTACATTTAGAAGGCTATATTAACCCATAAAAAACCTTGAGCTTAGGATATTCTAAATTTATAAACCAAAACAAATTTCCAAAGAAAATAAGTATGCTTATTTCTTAAGGAAACATTGTGTTTCAAGTAATAACACATTGACAAAGCTTTTTAGAAAATAAGACCCTGTAAATGTACAATTATAGGTATTAATATAAAAGAAATACGAAATTTGCTTTGTTACTGTAAGTAGTCTGTCTCTCCAATTTGGCAATTATATGCATCATCCATTTGACTTGAGTGTGATTCTACAGGCTGATCTGAAACCGCTGCACAAAACAATGGCATAGGAGCACGCTGCTGTGATTGGTGACGGGGAAGGAAGGGAGTTGGGTTCTGCATTACTTCGTAAATTATCCAAGACCATGTCAACAGGACACTAATTTCCAATTCAATAAAGTCAAAGTTTCAAAACATTTTTGTGTTAAAGTTTTCAGAGATGGTAACTGAGGTTTTGGTAGAAATGTCCCCCAATTCCAACATGGAAAAACAAGATAGAGGAACAGAAAGAGGAAGAAAGGAAGGGACCTTTAGTGACTACACTTCTGATAGGTGCCGTGATGGTCATTTTTACATGTTTGCTCATTTTATCTCTAATCAAAGTCTCTGAAAGGAGATAACAAAGACATATACTAACCCACTGAAGGAAGGAAAAGAAGTGCTTTCCTATGGCAAGTCCTGATAGAGTAGGCTGTATGTATTTGAGTGGGTTTATTGTTCCTCATGGAAATACTATAATAATAGTCCTTCTGTTCAAAGCAACATAACATGTTGTGCACATGTGCCCCAAAGAAACCAGGTGCAAACTTCCGGCTGTCCTCTCCCAGGGGAGATACACAGTGTTTAACTTTCGCAGGAACAGTGTGACAACATTTGCAAAGTGTTGCCAACTAGGGAAGTTCAGCTAATCCTTGGTATCCTGCATTTTGATTTGGGGCCAGCCACGTTGGCATGGAGTGCCTGTCGACTGACCTTAGCTACTCGACCTCCGATTACCTCTGCTCCAGAGGACAAACTGATGGTTCAGGGCTCCAAGTAAACAAAATAGGACTTCATCATAAATCACATTGTTAACGTGGTCCAGGACACATAGTATAACGGAGAGATTCTTATCAGGCAGGCCAGTCCCAGGATTTAGAGGACATCTTCTAACAGAAACTCAAGGATCAATCCTGAAAACTTTTGGAATGGGAGAGTTTGAGCAACTCAGGTCTCTACAACACAAGTTAACCCTTTACTGAACCATATAAAAATGATAGATGTTTCCTGGTTCTTGCTGCCTACTGCAGAGAAGTTAATATAGTATTCTTTATATTTTAGATGTTGAAGACATACTTTTTTTTTTTTTTTTTTTTGGAGAGGTTTTTGCTATAGGGCACATGCGCTCACCAGGAGGACACTGAGATACAGAGAGACAGAAAGCGAGAAATCATCAGGGGGGATGACCACGCCACAATCCCTTCTCCTCCATTCTCCTCTTGGGATCTTGGGCACACCCATACATGCACCCAGTCTGAGTTTAAGCCACCGGGTCCGGGACTTGAACTGCGGTCGACTACATGGGAGTCCAGCGACATAGCCATTATGCCAACTGTTGGTCCCTGTACTTGCTTTCATATTAGAAATTAAGGAAAAAAATCTTCACAGGTATATGTAAAAGGAATGGTGATTGACTCTTTAGGAAAAAATAAATATTTCCTCCCTCTAGCTCTGTTTTCTCCAAAGAGATTTTCTATTATATAGTAACCTGATCACCTTGAATTTCAAAATTTCTCTTGGATACCTTGAGTTAGAGATGGAATGCCAGGAAGAAACTTTTCCTTATAGATCTCTGAGACAGCTATCACATCAGTCACCTATCATATGAATTCACCTTGTGGAATAAGTTGGATGTGATTTTAGATATTTTAAAAAAATAATTTCCATGAATCTTTTCTTTGAGTACATCACTAAGTCAAAAATTGAAGGGAAAATTTTTTGGTATCAATACACTCTACTCCTAACTGTGTTTTTGCTCTACATTCTTGAAGTATAATATAACAAAAATGATGTTGCTCTTGGTCCTTGAATTTTGGAATCATTGTATTCAAAGTTTCAGCTATATCTGCCAAATATGCCAAGTTCCCCTGAAATTCATCTTTTTAAACATCTGAGGCAGTTAGTCTTTTCCCTGGTGCTCCAGAAACAGGGCAATAGCATCTTTTAGCTCATAAATCTATGGATACACATTTCTCTCTGACAACTAACAAACTACAATGTGCAATAAAATGACTTTGAAATCAACATCAAAATATTCACAAAGCAATAAAATAATCTGTGTTTCACTCATGTTTTGTATAATTGACCATCTTTGGGTTAAAATTGAAGTCTTTTATGACCTCCCAGTACAGAGATTTATAAGCCAGTGCTTGATCGGTGAATGATGCAGTTCAGAGCATTTTAATAAATGGCAGTTTTCATTGATTTCACAATAAAAATTTTTGGTTTTAAACCCTGTATTTAAAAGAATATAATCAATGTGTATTCTAATATATGTGTGGATTTATGTGAGTGTATGTGTGTGTGTGTGTGTATACAAAGATGGGTGGAATGCAGGTTCAAATAAAAACTGACTGCAGTAATAGTCTCCAAACCTTGCTCAATAGCATTTCTTTTACCTAAGAAAAACATATAAACTACTGGATATGATTATTTTACTAATAGTGTATTTGAAACTAATATAAAAGGTATGATGTGATTGTAGTGATGAATCTATTTTATTACCTTGATAGTAGTGCTTTCACATATATGCATATATCCAAACTCATCAAAATGTATACATTAAATATATGTAGTTTTTAGTTATCAATTATACTTCAGTAAAGCTGTCAAAAATAAAGTTATCAGAAACTAAAATAAAACTAATCTTACAAAAGTCAATAGCTAAATTTTTTGCAAGACCATGATGTATTTTGCTAAGTCATTAATCCAGTGTTTAATGGTAGAATCAGAAAAAAATATAAATTGTGGTAATTTTTCATAATAATGTTTTCATAGTGTCTAAAAGAAATGGTTTTATGAGAGCTTTTTCAGTGATGTGAAGTTTGATTGGTTATTGTTTAGTAATTAAAAGAATAGTTTCACATACAACTTCAAAGCTTTTAAGCTTTCAAGGTTCCTAATAATATTTTCCAATAATGTCAAATTGTTTGTGCTTGTACCCAGCAGGAAAAAAATACTATTTAAAAATTGTAATATTTTTACATGAATTTTAACTCAAATGCTCAACTGTGAAGATTCCACTATGATGTCATTTCCCAGCCTTTTTATACAATTCAAGGTTACCAAATATTTTCAAAATAGTGCTGGCTAGTAATCCGCAGATGACGTAATAGTTATGTCACTGGACTCCTACATGGCTGACCATGGCCCTAGTCCTGGACCCAGTGGCTTGAAACTCATGTTGGGTATATATGTATATGTGCCAAAAATACTGAAAGGAGAATGGAGAAGGAATTGTGGCATGGTCATCCCCCTTGGGGGTTGATTTCTCCCTTTCTGTCTCTCCAGTGAGTGTCTGCATCTTATAGCAAAACGTTATCTTAAAAAAGAAAGAAAGAAAGAAAGAAAGAAAGAAAGAAAGAAAGAAAGAAAGAAAGAAAGAAAGTAGTGCTAGCTGATCATCAACTCCATCTTCTCTTCTGCTGAAACATGACTACACTAAACTTTCTAGTCTCTCTTATAGTTGTATTTTCGTTGCTGCTTTCTATCCCATGATGTGGCTTATTTCTAGGCTTGGCCTATATACATCTCCCATGTCATCCTTTATGATCTTTTTTGGATGACTAGGATAGGAAGAATGGGGAAGGTTTCATGGTAGATTTGAGGGCCAAAGGTTACAAAATTAAGAGACTCTAGTTCCTTAAATTCCTTCTTGGAGTTGCTCTACCTAGAAAAGCTGTTCAGCTAAGGATACTCTCATTAGTCGGGTTGGAGTCAGGGTTTTTCAGTGGATAAGTCACTGAAATTTCAGATTTATTTACTATGGCAGTTAGCTTTACCTTAATGAATACAGAAACTGTCCCTTGCAATTACTTCACTCCATACTTGAAAAAAAAATTGACTTTATTGACTGCTATTTAACCTTCCTTAAAGTAAAAGACAAAAGAGAGAGAGAAAGAGAGAGAAAGAGAAATAATAATAAAGATTCTTGGTTATTTTTACAGAAAATAAGTGTTGTTATCCGTGAATGGGTGATAGATTTTTTTTCCCTCTAAGTCATGCTCCTGTCCCAAGTAAACTGTGTTAATTTCCATCAACATTTATGTCACTGCTCTTATAACTGTCTCTATTTAATGGTGCCTAAAGCAAATTTAAATATTCTTTGCTTTGCCAATCTTATGATTTCATATTATAAGATCAGGGTGAACTCTCGCTCAGAATGGACATTAGAAAGTTAATAAGCTGTAGCACTCAGGCTCTTTCAATGCATTTAATAATAGCAATAGCACAAGTATTTTCAAAGTATATTCTTACCTTTAAAGTAAAATTCTTTTATACTAGAATATAAAATGTATAAACAGTACAAATTGTATCATGTGACTGAAAAACATCATATGAAACAAAGACTAGCATCATACGTCTGGTAATTATAGTCTTTATTTTATCCTAGGAATGTGTAACCAGTAGTGAATAGGTTTCCAAATTAATTAAATAAATAAACCTTCTGAGACTACAGGAAATGTCAATGAAAGAGGTCATTTCATTGTGTGATAGCTGAAGAATGACTCTTTAAGACCTATTTCCTCCAACTCTGTATCCTCTGGTTTTAATCGCAAACCCTTAGGCATTAGCAAACAAAGTCTAGATTTTTGAGGAATACGGGGTAGCAGACTACATGCTCACAAGCATGCTTCAAGATAGAGGGTTCAAGCTGGCCAAAATAAAGTGGGTTTTAAAATGTTCATGAAGATAAAGTTCATCCATATTCAGGCATCAGAGTCTTGTCCAGTGGGTGCCCAGCCGACCATAGCCCCTTTTGAGGATATTACATGCCTTGTTCCTTTCTGGTGTTAGTGTCCTCTTTCTGATGACTAGATGATATGATTCTGCACAGACTAAATCAGCATTGGTTATTTCAAATGAGGTTGTAATCCTAAAACTTTGTGTGTAGTTTCAAAGAAAAACAAATTAGAATTTGTATTCTTCTCACATTAACCAGCACAGCCAACATAAAAAATAATGTGGAGGGTCTTAAAAAAAATTAGAGCTGATACATGATCCAGCAATACCACTTGCAGGATAAAGGTACCTATCTGCACCTTAAGGTCTACTGCAGATCTAGTCACAATAGCCAAGACACAGAATCAACTTAAAAGTCCATCAACAGGTGAATGGATAAAGAAAATGTGATATATAAGTATACACAGACATGCATACACATAATATTTAACCACTAAAAAGAATAAAATCTTGCCATCTGAGTTCAAAAAGGGACTTTACAGGACTTTATGTTAAAGGAAATAAACCAGACACAGAAAGAGAAATATCAAATATGTGGACATTGAAAAAAAATAAATCCTAGAAATAGAAAACTGAAAAATAACAATTAGAGGCTGGGAATGATAAAGGGATGAGAAGATAGAGATGTTGATTAATGGAAACAAAATTAGATATAGATAGTAGAAACAATGTCTAGTGTTATATAATACAGTAAGTAGAGTGAGTATAGCTTGAAACCTATGGTATATCTCGAGTAACTAAAAAGGGATTTTGAATGTTCTGGACACAAAGTAATAACAAATGGTTGAGATGAAATATAATCTCATCACTCTGACTCAATCATGACACATTGTATTCTTCTACTGGAATATCACATTGTATCCTGCAAATATATACAGCTATTATATGTTAATTTAAAAGTTAATTTAACAATTTGTCCTTCTCCATCTGCTTTGGTATCACTGGGATCATAACCTGGTGACTCCAATTCTACTTTTTGATGACAATCCTGAAAATAAAATGTATTTAAAACAATGTTACACACCGGTTCCTGAACTGTCCTACGGATTGAAATCACCTGGGGATTATTTTAAACTCTGAAAGCCCAGGTCACAGTCCAGAAGAATTAAGTAAAAAACTCAGACTTTTGAAATTTTTTTAATCTCCCAAGTGAATTTGATCTACAGACAAGTTTGGGAGCCACTCCCAGTTATTTGAGAATTTGTCCCTATGCCAATTTCAGGACAAGGTTTCTGTCTAATTTAAATATATTAAAGAGTGTTCTGACAACAAATATTATTTTGATTCAAAGGTGATAGAAATTATAGATTTACAACATGGAAAACAGAAGTATGAAAAGTAAAGTGAACTAGAACCACAGTCAGCCATGTGGGAGTCCAGCACCTTAACCACCATGCCACCAGCTGGTCCCAAAGTTAATTATAACCTTAGCAACTTTAAAAATATATATATTTATTTAATTTTATTTACATCATTATTATTTTAATTTCCTACAGGACATATGCAAGAGAGAGAGAGACAGAGAGAGAGAGAGAGAAAGAGAGAAAGTAATCTGTCAAGTCCAGAAATTAAACCACCTGGAGTCTAGCCCTTAACCACCATGCCACCTGCCAATGGGAAAAGGCTCTACTCCTGCTTTGGTTTCCATAAACAAACTTCAACCTCATTCTGAAGTCTGATTTTTGGTTGATTACTAGGTTACAGTCAATCACAGCAGCTAGGCTTCAGTCAATCACAGGCATCCCACTTATTTTATTTTATTTTATTTTATTTTATTTTATTTTATTTTATTTTATTTTATTTTTAAAGAAAGATTTTTCTATAGGGCCGGAGTGCTTACAGGAGAGACAGAAAGCAGGAAATCACCCTGCTTGGGGGAAGGCCATGCACAGTCCCTTCTCCTCCGTTCTTCTCTCCAGATCTTGGGCACACACACACGTCCAACGCGAGTTTTAAGACCCTGGGTCTGGACCTCAAACCCAGTCGACTCTGTGGGAGTCTAGTGATGTAACCATTACTCCATCTACTGGTCTGGGCATCCCACCTTTTAAATTGTGTTAATGCAGACAAACATCAGAATGTAACCAATGCAATTATTTTTCTACTTTATGCCTTCACTTTCGTTTTTGTACATCACTTTCCAGTGACTGCACACATCACTTTCCTTTTCCAGAACTTAAATACTGTGTGTCCATGAGCCAACACTGAGTTACTTGGAAGTCAGTTAGGGAAACTGCTGGCTTCTAGGGATATTGTGATGTGCTTGGGACCAGCAGATGGCGTCACAATACCGCTACTGGACTCTCACGTAGTCTGCCACTGTTGGAGTCCTAGATCTGGAGACATAAAACTCATGTTTGGTGCATATGTGTGTGTGCTCAGTATCTCAAGAGGAGAATGAAAGAGAAGGGGTTGCAGCATGGCCACCTCCTGCGGGGGGGGGGGGGGGTGATTTCTTCTCACTTTATGCCTGTCTTTCTCTGTCTCTCCAGTAGTGAGTGCACTCACTCTATAGCGAAAATCTCCCAAAAGAAAGAAAGAAAGAAAGAAAGAAAGAAAGAAAGAAAGAAAGAAAGAAAGAAAGAAAGAAAGAACGAACTTGCTCAATTAGAGGCCAGCAGGTGGCACAGTGGTTAAGGCAATGGAGTCCCATATACCTGAATGAGGTTCAGGTCCCTGACCCTGCAGCTTGAAATTCACACTGGGCCTGCTTTCCTGTGTGGCCCAAATCAGAGCAGAATGTGGGGTGAGGGGATTGTGTCATGGCCATACCCCTGGAGGTGATTTCTCACTTTTGGTCTCTCTGTGTCTCCTGTAAGCACATGTGCCCTATAGCAAAAACACCTTAAAATAAAAGAAAAAGATTTGTTCAATTAAATTCCACTAAATTAAAATTTTTTTAAGAACCAAAGAGAATAGTGAAAGATTTATTTCTAAATATTTTTATTTTTAATAATATAATTACTAATAATGATGTGAGTATTCAACATATGCATGTGCTTGTTAAATAATGTGTGTGGGTATAACAAAAACTATCATACTGTCCATTCTACTTTGTAGCCTTTTTTAAATTCAGTAGTCAGAAAGTTTTATTTCTACCTGGAATAAAAAGGCTGCTGGATCCCACACAGCTGACTCGAAGTCCAGATATAGTAGCTTGAAATACACATCAGGCACCTAAAATCTTGAGAATGGTGAAGGGATTTTGATGTGGTCATTCCTCTTCATCATGTGCCACCCCTGGGGGAGTGATTTCTCACTATCCTTCTCTCTCTGTGTCTCTCCAGTGAGTGCACATGCCCTACAGCAAATGAAAATTAAATAAATAAAAAATAAGAAAACGAGAAATTTTACTTTTAAACACTGCTTTATGTAAGCAGTGTTATAGTTCTTTTCAAAATCTCTTCTAGATCAAGTCATCATTTCCTTTTTTGTACTTAATTTCTCTTTTATCTGCCTTTTAAAGCTCTTTGTTTTTGGATAAAAAAATCAAATAAAAAATAAAGTTTACCCTTTCACTGAATTTTAGGTGTATTTATTTGCATAAGTAAAAACTGGGTATCAATTGGAAAGTTAGCAAAGAAAGTGGTTCTTAAATTTAGTTGCATCAGAATCACCTGAAGGGATAGGTTAAATAGTTATGCTTGGCCCAGGGCTTGATTTACTATCAATAGGTTCAATCAGTTAGGTGGGGCCCCATAATTTGCATTTGAAACAAGTTCCCAGGTAATGCTTGTGCTTTGGGTTAGGAAACCACAGTATTAGAATTTAAGAAAATATCTTCCTTTTTCTTCTTCCTTTGTTCTTCTGCCTTTCCCCATTAGGTTCCAATTAGTTTTCCTTTGCTCTAGCCTAATAAACACCCATCCTTAATTGTAAATTTCCCAGTACTTCCTGGAGATAAACAGCTTCACCAGTACTGATTCTGACTAAAATCTTGATTTCCCTGGACCAGCAGTTAGCATAATGGCTATGTCTCTGGACTCCCACATAGTCGACCATGGTTCGAGTCCCGGACCCAGTGGCTTAAACTTACGCCGGGCGCGTGTGCAGGTGTGTGAGTGCCCAAGATCCCAAGAGGAGAATGGAGGAGAAGGGATTGCAGCGGGGGTGGTTTCTCGCTTTCTATCTCTTTGTCTCTCTCTGTCTGGCGAGCGCATGCGTCCTATAGCAAAAACCTCTTCAAAAAAAAAAATATTCTTGATTTCTGAATAGTTGAAATTTACTGACATTTTATCCTAAAACATAATAAGTTAAAGCCTCCTCAAACGTCCAGTGGGCAAGTTAAGGTAACACAACTCTCTTCCTCTTTAGAGAAATAAAACAAAACCAGACATATTTCTACCATCCAAATCCTTAGGGATGTATTTACCACAACTTTGAAATATTCAGAACAACAAAAGACTTTTGTAACAGATATGGCAAAATATTTGTGTCGTACTTTATATACCAAGCAGGAGAAGCAAATTCCACAAACTTGTAGATGCAGAATGTGTTGTTTGCCTGGGACGTATTTTTCTTTTTTTTTTTTTTTAATAAACCCTTTTTCTTTTCAAGTGTTAATTCCTCTGGTAGAGATAATCTGTTCTCTTTCATGTCTTCTCCTTGGGCAATACATTTCGAAGATTAATATAATATGGAGAACATGCCCATGTGTCTCGCCTAATACAAAATGCTGAGGATATTATTTCTGGTTTAGGGAGTTTGGAGAAATTTATGTCTAGCAGGTTTGGAAGGTTCAGTTATCAGAGAAGTATTGCTGAGTGTCTAGCCCTGGCAGTTTGCCCATGTTCTTAGCAGGTCATTAATAAAGGCTACAATTGCACCTACATTTAGTTTTGCTTCTCCACTGACTCAGCAGTTGCAGGGGCTCTCTTCTTACACTGTCATGGATCATTATGAAGTTTCACCTGTCATACTTTTAAAAGCCTCCCTATTCCTCTTTTATTTTTTTTTCTCCCTAACTTACCTTTCCAAACTGGATTTAAAAAAAAAAAAAATAGATATTAAGGGGGAAATGTTTTAATAAACAGCTCAGATTTCAGTAACGAATGGTTTCAACTTCAGCTCCTTTGTGACTTAAAAATCAAGTGTTTATTTAGAAAATGCCTTCAGCAAGAGTACAGTTAGGGATTTATTTCATGTCACAGATTAAATTATTGCTTGCTTACTTCCTTTACTTGAAATGCATAATTAATATTTCACAGCAAGTTTAGATTAGTAGTTACATTTTCTTCTTTACTTAATTTTCAAAGTCACTTAAAGCCATCTGAGCCCTAGTATGTTTGCATCACAAAACATAAATCACGTTAAATGTTGGAGTCAGGGAGCGCTAATGCTACATTTAAATCTAAAGCACTGGTAAAACTACAGTTTATCTAGTTGTGTTATAGGCTGTCACCAACGATAAATAACCGCAGTGTTCCACAGCTTTTTTGATAGAACAGCCACAATTCAAGGATTGGAAAGTGCTACAACAAATTAATAATAAAATTATAAAGAATATGAAAGATTGTATTCTGTTACTTTCATAACAAGATGATGTAGCTTGGGGGTTTAGAGTAGAATTTTAGAACCATAATTTTGTCAAATATCATTTTATAGGCATCATCTTGATAATATATTCATCTTAGAATTTAAAAGATGAATGGCGGTGTTTATTTGTGGGGAGGGAAAGTTATAATGTTATAATGCTCTGAGTCTAGGGAAAGCAACGATCCAAAAGTCCTGCCTGTTTCCTTATAGGTGATAGGTGTTGGGGGTAAAACCTCTGCCAAAACTGTTTTTTTGTTGTTGTTATTTTTTTTTTCATGATAGCTTGTGCCACTGGAATAAAAAAATGAGCAATAAATAATACTTAAATAACTTCATTTTAAGAAAGTCCTCTTTTTTCTTTGTTCTTTTTACTTAAAAGTAGCAAAGCAAAGCAAAAACATGGAACAGTAATATAATACAAAATTAATAAAATTAATATCCAAACCATAATTGGGGATATATGCTAGGCTTGCAATTTTAGAGAGAGTGCGAGAGAGTATATAGGTACATGCTGGCTCTTGAGTCATACAAATGCAGTGACCCTTGTCTAGGTCAGTTAATTGCTATGTTCCAACAGGCAGCTTGTTTAACCTTCCCAAGGCTCAATTTCCTCAAAGTTTGAGCTGAAATAGTAATGAAGTTAATAAGACCTACTTTTTATTATCTGCAAGA
The DNA here is from genome assembly GCA_026018925.1 of Tupaia tana. NCBI lineage: Eukaryota > Metazoa > Chordata > Mammalia > Scandentia > Tupaiidae > Tupaia > Tupaia tana. The sequence continues at coordinate 46,105,718 of JAKSZU010000002.1, read as the reverse complement.
ATTACCTCAAGGTAATCCGTATAAGTAATAATGATAATTCTTGTTTTAATTTTTTATTTATTCATTTATTTATTTTTAATTTGACAGAGAGAGAGAGAGAGAGAGAGAGAGAGAGAGACACAGAGATAGAGAGATAAAGGGGAAGTGAGAAAGCAAGGCACCAGGTCCAGGACTTGAACCATGGTCAGTCATGTGGAAGTATCCAGCACCATAACCACCTGCTGGTCCCAGTAGTAATGATAATTCTAATGGGGTTAAGTGAAATGATCTATATACAGCACCTTGCCTGACTATTGATAGGCAGCACGTTTTGTATGTGTTTGATATGTATTGTACAAAACACATATGTGTGCATATATAAGGCAAGAACGTTGCCTGTCTTATTTATCTTTAGAACATGCATGTATCTTTATCTGTATCTTTATCTGTATCTTTAGAACATGCATGACACATACTGTATTGTCCCGACCCACAGGACAGTTGAACAGGTTTCCTGAGGGAAGGAGTGAGAGACAGGACGAGCAGCGCAGAGACGACTCAGTGTTACAACGCGGAGATGACACAGTGTCACAACTCTTCAGGGTCATCCAGAGACAATGCAGTGTCACAACTCTTCAGGGTCATCCGTAGACGACGCAGTGTTACAACTCTTCAGGGTTGTCCGGAGATTGTGGGCCAGGGATTGTGGTTATATACATGTTGGTGGGCAGTGATTGGTTGTTCTATATGTAAATGAAGGATTGTAAAAGGTAGGTTGTGATTGGTTGCTTTTGTGGACCAATCATGAGGTGCCAGATATGCAAATCTGAGGGATTCTAAGCTCACTGATTTGCTATGGGAAGTGGCCAATCAGAGTATAGTTTTGAAGGTGAGGTTTTTGAAGGGGAGCCAATCATGGCCTTTGTCATTGTATAATTGTTTGCTGAGAAACCAAAACCTAAGGGCGATATTTGCTGGTGTGCAGCCTCCCACACTGTATGTTCATAACTCTGAAGTGACGGCAAACATGTTTTGTGTATAGGAACGTTACAAAGTCATTTCTAAGATTTGTTATGTTGAGTACAAACTAAGAAAATTCAGGAAAATCTTCCATGGAGGAGGTTCCCAAATTTAGTGAATGACATACAGAAAACCTAGTTTAATTTTAATTTCAGATAGTGTTTTATTTTTTTCAAAGTTACTCTAAATGTTACAATACTGCATGACACATATATACCCTTAAAATTATGTGTTGTTTATTTAGAATTAAAAGATAATTGCATGTTCTGTACTCTATCTAGCAACTCTAGCATGAATATAAAGAGTACAAAAATTCTCAGTTGTTAGGGACAGCATCATTTCCATGTAGTTGAATAATAATCACAATAATAAAAATAACACTCCACTTAACACAACTCCTACTCCACCCCAGCTTTTTTTGTAGTACAGCCACATTGGTCTTGTTTATATTTCTGGGAAGTGCCTGATTTCTTTCCCCTAAAATAGAGTATTTGTGATTTCATATAATTTCTGATAAAATACATAAAATGTATCCCAAGCTATTCTACATATTTGTCTTGGGGCAAAAGTAGAGATTTTTGGGGCCAGCGCATGACTTGGTGGTTAAGTGTGATGGATCCCACATGGATGACTGTAGGGTTTGAATCCTGGAGGAGGAGCTTGAAAACAAGCCAAGCTTATGCTTGTGCATGCCTTAAATTCCCAAAGGAGGGAGAAGTGGAGAAGAAAGGATTGCAGAGTGATCATACTCCATGACGGATGCTTTCTTACTTTCTCCTTCTGACCAGCATAACACAGCCTGTGGCAAATAAATAAATAAATACATTTTTCAAGTTATCTATAGTCTGTAGCTAACCATTAAGTATTGATTAAGTAGGTACCATGTGTCTACTAATAACTGCAATAGCCATGTCACCATGTCATCTGCTCGGAGGTGACATCTCAAACATTTAAGACTTTCCACATATTTAGTATTCATATTGCATGATTAGGTTTTTATGTATGAGTCAGAAATTCTATCATCCTTGTATTTGAGAGACTTGTTTTGACCTGTGGTGTAATTGATTCCTTTCAAAAGCTATGCATTTTATAAGCAAGTCTTGCTGAGTCTAAAGAAAAATGTACATGGGATCACAATTGCCTTAGGTAATTTCCACCTTGGATGTAGTTTCACTCAGTGTTTTAAGGATACAAACAAAAATATCAAAACCTGGCCTCTTAAACCTTTTTAATTGGAAATAAGTAAGATTCCAGTGGTAGCCTTCCCCGTATGATTTGAATGTCTTGATAGCATTCATTTTCTGAAATGAATATAGATGTCTTTGATAAAAGAGATGTTGGCAACTAAAAGAGAAATAGTTTATAATTTGAATTAATGTTTCCATATATTTCTCTTCCTTTCTGAATTTTCAGAAAACAGTAAAAATAAATGCCCATCCGTCCTCTTTCCCTGATAAGCAAGCAAAAGAAAACACATTTAGCATTATAGAAATCATGTTACAAGTAGTCCCTGCTTTAAGAACCAGAGACTTTATAAGGATCTGTTTTAGGAAGAGCCTTTTCCTCCATCTCTCCTTTCCCTTCTTTGACTTGGGCTATTGGCATGGGTGATGAATATCTGTAGTTAAAGATGTTTTTAGGAACTCTGCTTGATATAGACCAAAGTCATATAACCAATATGAATCCTGCTGTGAGTGAGTGGTTTGTTTGCAAAGAATGCTTTGTGGTCCCCATTTCATTTTAGATTTCTACTCGTGTTTGTTTAAAGCTACTGCCTCCTCCATGATGGTGTGTACATCTAGTCAAATCAGCTGTAGTCTAGCTGAAAGAAATATGGTGTTGTTCCAGTACTTTAGTGAAGAGATATGTTCTTTCAGGCAGAACCAAGAGATTTCTAGTCACAGAGTAAACTAAATGTTGGGAAGTTTAGATGATGATGCAGAAACCATGAGAAAACCTTAGCTAATAACCATTTGAATCAAACCCTTAATTGTTATTGAATCCTTACTAGATACAAATGCTCTGCATATTGGCACATTTATTGGTTTTCATTTATTTTTTTCTACCCTCCATATCTGATTCAAAGTTAGACAAGAATTCAAAGTTAGAAAAGAATTAGGAGAGTTAATATTAAAATCCTGACTCTAGCACGGTAATAGGGTTGAGCAAGGTAAGCTCATCCAAGCTTACACAAAGTAAGCCCAGGCAGGAAAAAGACAGGCAGGACAATTGGACTGGACTCTATGGCAAGTGAACAGCCTCAGAAGCTGAGGTTTATATGCACTTCAAGAGATATGACTTTGCTCGTAATGTTCACATGGCTGGACTGCTTGATCCTAATTCATAACCTCAGACTTCTAAAGAGCCAACATCAACCATCAAATATTCAGTAGGTACTACAGGGTCTTATTCTTACATAGGATGCTATGTAAGGTATTAGAAGCTCCCTTAACACATCCTAAGTCTTGTTTCAGATGATGATTTTAAAAATAATATTGGACATTACACAGTGGCACTCTAAGACACCAGAAAGCTGATTGTGGATCAATACATGTTTATAAAGAGCAGCACAGGGGCTGAAGGACAGCTCAGGGGTAAAACATGAGGCTCTGCAAGGCTGGGCCACTTGGGGAAGTTTCAGTTCACATCTAGAGACCTCCCTGAGTAAGCCTAGAATGCATGTGCCCATGATCTGGAGCTGGTTGAAGCTGGGGGTGGATTGGAGCAAAGTTGAGTGAAGAGTGCTGTCTGTCTCTCTGTCTCTCTTGGTCATGGAAGAAGTAAATAAATAAACCTAAAATAAGAGTAGCATATTATGTAATTTCATGAATAGATAACTCATTCAGGATAAATGTAAGCAATGCTCTTATAACCAATTGTCTGTGTTTATTAAAGTCAGCATACTGGCACATCTTTTTACATGTATTATAGCTTATATTTTTTAAGATTTTGCCATAGAGCACATGAACTCACCAGAGAGAGACAGAAAGAGACAGTGAGAGGGAAGGTGAGAAATCACCCCCATAGGGATAGCCACGCTACAATCCCTGCTCCTCCATTTCTTGAGATTTTTGGCATGCACATACATACGCCTAGGGTGAATTTCAAGCTGTCAGGTCCAGGACTCCAACCACTATCGGCCTTTGGGAATTCAGTGCCTTAACTACTACATCACCTTCTGGCCCACATGCATTATAATATAATATTAAAGTTAGTAGTCAGCCATGTATTAGAGTTATCAGAAAACATTTTGGGAAGTAGAATTTGTAGAGAGTTGCTAAGGCTTTGATATTTATGAGTAGAGAGTTTTATTCACATTCGTGACATTAGGGACAAACATATTTTATCTATAGCAGGAAAAGGAAGCTTTTGCTATTTTGTTGGCCTCTTTTATTCACCTCTCTCCTCCCTCTTCTGAGGAGAAAAATCTAATTCGATTGTTTAGACTTTAGAATATAGTTCTAGACATCTTAATTGTGTTTGTAGGGGATGGAGTCAAATCACTGTGTGAAAAGGGCACATAATGGCTGATCTTTTGGGGTCCTCCCCCTTGACACCGTACGCAGGCCCAGGACTACTCTAGCAGTTTCTGGGATCCCTCTTCTTCTTTTTTTTTTTTTTTGGCCATGCTTTACATAGCTTAGCTCAATGAATTTCAACTGGTGGTGATATCAACTCAAGGATGAAACCACTTTTCAAGTTTTTCTTTCTCTCTGCTTCAAGTGTAAGTTTTTTTCTTTTTTCTTTAAAATTTTATTTATTTATTATCATCATAATCTTGTTTCTATTACATTGAATTTCACATAACTTTACAGTGTATTACATTGCTTTTTCAAAAGGGAATGCCATGCATATCAGTCAATACAGAGACATTAAAATCCCCACTTCATTATTCAATATCTTTTCATTGTTTTCCTGATCATTATTATTATTATTCTAATTATTTTTTAAGCAGTCAATCACTATTTCTCACTTTGCTTGTAAAAAGACTTTACCCATCTTGAAATACTTCTCAGACCAATCCAGTTGGGAATTCTATACACGTTATCATCAACAGGTAATAAGCCATATCTGTGTCACACTAATGTCATGCCTCTCTATTTGTTCTCTTGCTATCTTTCTCTATCCTCTTCTTGTCACCCCCCCCATTCCACACTGTCTTATTCTCGTTAAGTATTTTCACTGTTTTTATGTCCTCCAATATTTCGCTCTCTAAGGATAGTCAGTATATATTAAGTGGATACATACAATACCTTTCTTTCATAGCCTGGCTTACTTCACTTAGCAATAGATCCTCCATATCTGACCACTTTCTATTAAATGTCAGGGACTTGTTATTTTTTATGGCTGAGTATATATGCCACAGAGTATATATTCTATATTCCATAGAGTATATATGCCACACTTTTCCAATCCATTCATAAGTTTATGGACATTTAGGTTGGTTCCATGTCATGGTAATCATGAATAATGCTGCAATAAACATTGATGTGCAAGCACTTTTCCGACTGAGCGTTCTCCTATCCTTTGGGTAGATACCCAGAAGTGGGATTGCTGAATCAAATGATAGTTCTATTTGTAGATCTTTGAGGAGCCTCCATATTGTTCTCCACAGTGATGAGCGATTTCTAAGTCAAAGATAAGTGGTTATCTACTTTAATTTGTTAAACAAAATTTTAGGAGGTTTTTGTTTTGGATTAAGCTCCTGCTCCAGACCCAACGGGCAAGACCAAAATGGAGTCACTAATGTTAAAATGTCCCATCATCAAAAGGAAACTTTAAGGAAGCTGATAGATCCCCCAAATAAACCAGTTTTTCTGGAAAACAGAAAATCTAGTCTACCTAAGTCAGTGATACAAGGAAATAAAACTTACACGCATCTTGTGACTCTTTAAGAACGTGCACTTAAAATGGCTCAAGATGTTACCTAGCCTTTTTCTTTTATTCTTATTATCCAAATCCATAACTCATTTTCTGTTCAGTCTTACTGTCTCCACTCTGCTTAAGATGACTTCAGGTGACCGGAAGTTCACCCTACCACGCTTACTATAGCTTTTGGCCAATTGCTGCTATATAAGACTCCACTATTCCACTTTTTTTGTGACCTTTTGCCTTTAAAATCATCCGGAAATCAGGAACATGTTGGCATACATTGTCCAGAAGATTTGGGTTTTCTGATGTCTCCTTGATCATTCCAACCCTGGCTCAAATAAAATCTCTACTTGCTTTACCTCAGCTTTCTTTCTATTTATTTTTTAATTAATTATTTTTTAGGTTGACTAGTTAGATATTGTCAATTCCCCCTCTATAACTTTGCCCCCATATATAATCCTATGTTTTAGAGTGACCGTTTTTCTATAGCTTCAACAAATTATATTGTTAAGCTTTTAAAATTTGGCAATGTGAAAGGGAAAACAGTGTTTCTCAGGGTATTCTAATTTGTATATATTTTTAGTCAGGTTGGAAATCTATTCATATGTTGAAGCATCAGTTGTTATGAATTCTTTCTGTAGTATAATACCCCATTGCTTTTCTTTTGTGAGGGTTTCTCTATTTTTCTCTATTTATATATCTATGTATGGACTTAAAAAATTACCTTCACCCCATAAAATAATAATAATAAATTACTCATCATCTTCTTCTTAGAATTTTGTTAGAATAAATTGTCTTGTGTGAACTTGACTTATTTTTAGGCGTTGAATGAACACAAAAAGTGAAAAGTTTATAAATTATTCTTGCCTCTCTCACCTTGTTATTTTACTGAATCTGCATGCTTTTTTCTAGGGCATAATTACACATTTTAATTTTTTCAAATTCTGACTTTTTATTCCATGTATAGACAGAGCTCTTTTCCCAAAATATATCTTTATGCAATGAGGAACTAAGGTGAATTGCCATGTAATTTAATGATGATGTCAATGAGTTGCAAATGACAAACATAATAAAACACAATGCATAAAGTGCTGAATTCCTTTTAGTATTTAAAATAAATGGGCATTATTGCCGACTCTTTGGCTGACTTGATGCTCCTAAAAAAAATGCATTATGTTTAAATATATGCAAGAAACTTGTTTACTGAAAGAAAAGTTTAAACTCATTGATAAGTGGAGGATTTATGCATAAATGCATTTATATATTTTCTGCACTAACAAACTTTTTTTTTATTTACACTTTCACATTTCTGAAGTTGGAATGTAGTTAAATTGATGTCAAAAGAAACTTGACATTCTCAAGATAGATGAATAAGTTACAATACAGTTGTTATTGTCTGTACTTGTGAGAATTAAGTTGAAGTTTTGATTTTACCTTGACATTATACTATCTGTCTAAAGAAATGTAAGAAAGTCCAGATTGAGATCACAGGTTATGAAAACAGTGTTGCTCTCTTGCCATGCCTAACTGTGAAACAATGAAAGCAAAGCAGGCCTTGGAGGGGGAAGAAGGCTGATATTCAAACAGTAATTATTATCTTGCATAAGATCATAATTATGTTCTTTGCAGGGATTATCATCCTTATGGAATGATAAAATTATGTGATTTTTTTTTCCTTTTAAAAATATCTCATATTCAACATGATCTGAATTCAAGAAAATATGCTCTGTTAATTTACAACATATTTACAGAGCATTTTATAAATGTCAGGCTTTGAACTACCTTTTCAATAGACTCTATCTGCACTACAGTGAGAAGTCAGATATGAAAAAATTGAGTTGTATAATTATGAAGAAAAAATGTACATGGTCAGAATTAAATATCCAGGCAAGTGATTTAAAACAAAACAAAACAAAACAAAACAAAAAACTATTCAATTTGTGTGTTTATCAATGTTTTAAAAGCAAATGAAGTTCAGGACCGGTCCATGATGTCGTGGTTATGGCTGCTAGATCTCACTAGGCTGAGGACAGAAGTCTGACTGCTTTTTCCTGTTTCTAAAATCCCTTCCAGAGGGCCTGGGGTGGGTCATGCCCCCAGATATTAACAGACCATTCTGGCCCATGTGATAACAGAAATCTTTCTGCATCCTGTCCCTAGCATAGTATCCCTGTGATGAGGGTGTCATGCCCACAATTATTAACAGAGCATTTTGAGTCATTGATAGCAGGACTCTTCCAACATCCTGTCGTTGGGACAGTATCTTGTAATTGTATACAAGCCCTCTTATCTCTGTTAAAGTACACTCTTTGCTGATCCCTTCGCAAAACTCAGATCTCCCTTTCCGATCACCAACATAAAAATTGTAAAACCTGCCATTAACCTTTAAGTTCCACTTCCTGCCTTTTTGGGCCAGACCAATGGAAAGCTTTTCACTAAGTTCTAAACTTTGTCTCTCGCTCTCAAAATCAAATAAAAAGAACTGTCCCTGATCACCCAAAGAAAAACATATTTTGCTTACTCTTTGGGCCTATGTCACTTAAATTTGTGCTTAGAAATAAACCATATGAGTTATTATTTTGCAGAGTTGGTTATTACTGTTGACAAGGCCAACTATGAGGTTCTAGTCATGGTCCAATGACTTGAGAAACACATTGGTGCATGTGTGTATGTGCCCCAAATCCCCATAGGATAGAGAAATGGAGAGGGGTTGCAGTGTGACCACTCACCATAAGGGGGGTGTTTGCTCATTTTCTTTCTCTCTTTTCTTGTCTCTCTCCAGTGAACACACATGCTGTCTCACCAAATTTAAAAATAATACTGAATAAAAACATTTAGTTCATACGAGATAATAAAAAATATTCTAAAATAGTATGAATTCGAAAATAATCTGAAAGAGAATGTTTATTCTTTTCCGACTCAGTGTTAGTTTTATTGTCAAGTGGCACGCTGGGAGAAAAGGGGGCCTGTTTCTAAGGTGAGGGAGGAATTGGAAAGGCAAGCAGAACTCCAGGCAGAAATCAGGACAGTAATGGCAGTATTGAAGAGGAGTTTACAAAAAAGTCATGTCTGTGCTGGGTTTTGAGAACTAAAATGGTTCAACAGCAAGGACATATGGCAAGAGGTTCAGTTTGGAAAGCATAGAGTGAGAATTTGTGATAGTGTCAGATGCAGAGCCAGCTAATTCCAAAATTTATCTAAGATATAATAGAAACAGGGCTCTGTCGCCAAGCAGTAAAATTTAAAGGATGAAGGAGCACAAATCTAAGTTACATGGGGGAGAATACAGAACATAACAGCACAGACATCTGAGCAGAAATGGAAGAAGTAAAGATTTGCTGTCTTTCAGGAGAATTCGAGAACCAATCTGCAAGTCATGTATTGGAGAAGCCAGACACTTCCAGACTAGTTTTAGAGCAGGAAAGTCCGTTTCATATTCTGGTTGGTAAATCTAATTCATGCTCCATTTCTTAGTGGACCTGGAAGAAAGGAGGGATTCCAGGAGAGAAAAATAAAAATGGATTATAAGTCCGGAGAATGGGGTTGGTCTTAGAATGAATATACAAGGAACAAAACAATATACTACTTAGTTAGAAGTAGCAATCTTTGAAGTAGCAGAACTAGCCTGTTTAGGTATATCTTAATTTGCATTTCAAAAGATCTCCTAGTTTTAAAATTGGGTAATACTTATAAAGGAAAGGTGGTAAGAACAGCAAATGGTGTAATGGTTACATCGCTGGTCTCCCATATAGTGGACTGCAGTTCCAGACCTGACAGTGGAAACTCATTCCAGGCGCATGTGAATGCTTGTTCAAGATTCTGAAGATAATAGGGAAGGGATGGTAGTGGTGTGGCCATTCTCCCAGGGCGGGTTACTTCTCACTTTCTGTCTCTCCATCTATCTGAAATCGCATACCCCCTATAGCAAAAATATCTCTTTAAAAAAAAAAAAAAGTAAGAAAAAGTGGGTAAAAGAGAGCACATTATTTGGTATTTTTAATTCCCAGTTTTTATATTATAGAAAGTGAACACTGTGTTTCAGATATTGACAATAAAATTATTTCAATAACTTTAAAAAAAAAAGAAAGTGGATCACATTAAGGATATTTTGAGAAAGGTCAAGTCTTATCCAAGTGTTGATATTGAAGGATTCTTTAAGCAAATGCACTTTGCAAAGTGTACAGAAATGACTTTCATTTTAATCATAAGAAACAGACATCTGTTCCTTATGGACCTTTCTGCTACTGGGTGAAAAAAAAAAAGAAATTCTACATACATTTCAGTTATTATACTTTATGGTCCACTAAGTTAAAAAAAAAAAAGATTCTGACCATCTGTCATCACATATATTTAAACTGGGAAACTGTATTTTTTTTTTTTAATACATTAGTGATCCTGTTACAGATGACAGCTCTTTCAGTTTGCTAAGGGACAATCAAGTATTCTAAGAGACAGTTATTACATCAAGTTGATTCTAAAGAACCATTATTGGGTCTCATTTTGGTTTGTAATTAAAAAAAAATAACAGAAGGTTGATCTACTAATTCATTATAAACATTTTTTTAAACATGACAGAAAAAAATCCTTTAGTTTGTAGATAGGTTATAAATAAAAGGTTACCTTTATGGTTTGGATTCTAGTACAAGTTATGTTATTAATTTTAATTAGTAATGTATGGCCTAGATCAATTCGTGGGATTTGCAGACTCCTGCATTTTATGATTTAGTCTTCTTCCTTAGCAATCTCATGCGGGTGAGGATACCTGGCTAAATCACATTCAATACAGTTCAACCATTTCATTAATTTAACTCAATAGCATGTTGCACAGTTATCTGTGCAGAGTAGTGTGCTGAAAATCAAACAGCTGATTGTATCTGAGGAATTAATTTTAGTAATATAAATACGGTCATGCCTAATGACATTTTGATCAACGATAGACTGGATATACAATGATGAAACAAGCAGCTATACCATATAACTTAGATATATGATAAGCTATAGATGCAGGCTTGTGTAGGCACATTTCATGATCACACTATGATACTGCCAAATGATGTGTTCCTCAGGACATACACTAATTGTTAAATCATGTAGGACTATAATTGTAAGACTAATATACTTTTTTGTAGCTTAAGTTTATTAATGGACTAGTAGAACAATCCTTATACTCTAGATGAAAGTGTATTTGAATTTATTTTAATTTTATTTTATTTTTTATTTTTTTGGAGATGTTTTCGCTATAGGGTGCATGCGCTCTCCAGACAGACAGAGAGAGACATAGAGACAGAAAGCGAGAAATCATCCCCCAGGGGGGATGGCCATGCCGCAATCCCTTCTCCTCCATTCTCCTCTCGGGATCTTGGGCATGTACGCAAATGCGCCTGGCATGAGTTTTAAGCCACCGGGTCCAGGACGTGAACCGCGGTCGACTACGTGGGAGTCCAGCGACCTAGCCATTACGCTAACTGCTGGTTCCCTAAATTTATTTTTAAAACATAAAAATTAAATTTGTTGAGAACTTTTCATTTTTTTGTAAGATTTGATTTGAAAACTTGTTTCTTAATTTTTTTTTTTTTTTTTTTTTTTTTTTTTTTTTTTATTGCTGGAAGAGAGGTACACATTAAAGAAAAGGAGAGATTCCCCCAATGGGGCTTGGTTACACGGCAGTATTTTTCTCATTTTCTCCTTCCTGTCAGGATTTTGGGCATGCATGCACAGGATATGTTTTTCAAGCCTCCAGGGCTGGGATTTGAACTTTGGTCAGTCATGTACGAACTGTTTTTACGCTGGCCCATAAACATTTACTGTTACGCAGAGACAATATTAGGCACTGAGAATCCAAGTTTAATTGGGATTCTATTTTAACTTTACTAAATTATTAACTTTATTATTATTTATTTATTATAACTATATTAAGTCTATTTTCCTAATCAGTTCATGATCTTGAAATAGACAAAAACACATAAAATGTCTATGAGAGCTTCCTTTCTGCAGTGCGGCAGAAGGAGATTAAGAAGAGATTCTTAGAAGAATGCAGTTCTAAGTAAGGGCCTGAAACATAACGCATGTGGCAGGCTCAGTGAAGTGCCTGTCAATTGCATTGCCCTCCTCTAAAACGCTTTTAAATGTAAACAATATCTAGGCCTAGTGATTCTTTGGGCCTAATATCTGCTTATACCACATGATCCATTATTGTGGACATGGATAGTGTTTCTAGATATGTATGACTGAGCCAAAATCAGTCATCTAACAACTGGACAGAAATCTGGCTCAATAGTTTGCTGGGTTTTACCTTGACAAACAACCAGGATCTGAATCTTGGGATATCATTCATTCAATTATACTTTCATCAGGTAAAGATTTATTTGTGCTAATTACTGGTTATTAGCAAATAAGCAAGTGACAACATGGGAAATGCATGATGACTCAGTTATGGAGTATATCCCTCGATAATTCTATTATGTCATCATTCTATATTTATCCCTCCATGTGTTCTATTCTACATAATAAATAGGACTAGTATTGTAATGTACTAATCTGGATTTTGGAGTCCATGGAGATGCTCATGTGTTCATTCTAGTGGAAATATTATCAAATCAAAATTTAAGGAGCACCCAAGATTAGGCATTGCATCAAAAAAAAATTTTTTTTTAACAAGATAACTGTATTATAACATGAAGGAAATATTTCATCTTTGCTCCGGTGCAGCATAACAACTGGGATGCAAAGCGGAAGATAGAACATACAGCTGCCCTGGTAAGGAGTGCCATTTAAAGAGGGAACATGAGTAGTGATATGGAATTTGAGTATTAACCAGTGGATAATAGGAAAACAGTTAAGTATTTTAAGAAAGGAAGTGATAGAATCAGATTTTCATTTAAAAATAGCATTTGAGTTGCAGTTTAGGATGAGGGTGGAGAAAGCATCAGTTAAAAGTATAGCGATCTGGGGACAACTCCATGGCATAGTGGTAATGTGTTACTCAAGAGAATCCGGATCCCATGTGATGACTGTAGTTCAAATCCCCATCTCAGTCAGTCTGAAACACACCAGGCATGCATGTGAGTGTCCAATATTAGTTGGACTAGAGAACAGGAGGAAGGGAATTGTGATGTGATCAGACCTTGGGAGGGTGCTCATCTCCTTCTTTCTCTCTCTCTCTCATTTTTACATCCACACACATGCACTATATTATGAATAAAGAAAAAATAATAATAGCAAAAAGTGTAATAGCCTGACAAAAATCTAGGAAAGACTTAAGGGTGACCTGAGCTAGGGTATCAGCACACAAAGAGAGCATTTCAATGTTATTCAGGATATAGAAGCAATCATGATTATTAGACAGGGAGTAAGGATAAGAATGAAAATCGAAAGGTTAAGCTTAGGCTTCAAGACTGAGAAATATGGTAATTAGTAAGAATTATAGAAAATGGAATACAAATGTTAAAAAGATGCTTAATTTTAAATTAACCATATTTGGTATATTTGAGGATTGCTGAGTGAAGATACTTAATAGAAAGTTGAGTATAAAGCTAAAAATATCTCTTTAAGAAGATGACGTCTCAGAATTTTGGAGGCAGGTGCCTTCAACATGTAGTTAATTGAAACTATGGATCCAGGTGATAGCACTGTAAAGAAAAAAAAATGCGATGTGAGAGGTAGGCATAGAGCAAAGACCAAAAGCACATCAAAAAATGAACAATTTGTTTTTCCCTGAAAATGCTAACAAGCTGCAAAAAATAGGAGGACAATAAAATGTGAGAGTGTGTTGTCCTAGAACTCAAGATGGTAGAGTGTCTGAAGAAGAAATGAGTGGTCAGTGGTGCCACGAGCTGCGAAAAGGTCAAGTAAGAAACAGAGGACTGGGGCCAGCAGGTGGCATGGTGGTTAAAGGCACTAGAATCCCACATGGCCAACCATGGTTCAAGTCCTAGAACTGGTGGCTTCCTTTCTCACTTTCCCTCTCTCTCTCTCTCTCTCTCTCTCTCTCTGGGCAAGTTGGAAAATAATAATAATAAAGTTAAAATTTAAAAAAAAAGAAATGGAGGACTCCACTCTAAATGTGTATGGTAATTAAATAATAATTATTAAAAAAAGGTAGTGGTAAAATAGAATTAAAATACAAGTTTATTTTGGTACACACACAAAAAAAAAAAAAGAAAAAGAAAAAGAAACAGTGGACTCTAGGGGAGTCAGTCTTGAGGAGTCTTTCTTAAGTGTCATATCACATTCCACAAAGTGGTGGATATCTTTGTATTTGGATGCCAGAGGAGGAATATAAGGGAGGTGAGATAGTGAAGTATAGATCTATTTTCTGTGGTTGACTCTGTGGGAATCCTGCATCTCATCTACCTTGCCACCTGCTGGCCCTTTATTTTGTTTTTTAAATGTTTTTCTAATTATGCCTTCTAATTCACACATAATCAGTGTGTATCATTATGAAATACAGTATGGTTTTGTGAGGCATGCATAAAAGATTAATAATCAAATCAAGGGGGTATATCTAAATCAACCATATATATATATATATATATATATATATATATATATATATATACAAACACACATTCATCTTCTTCAGCATTGAACATTACATAATATAATACACATTTGTTAATAGTTTCAGGTTAATTCTTTTGTGAAATATGTACTAAATTGTCCATATAGTGTACTCCATTGTGAAACACCACCCCTCAGACTCTTCCCTTTATTTACATGCCTTACAACTATTAAAATTTTTCTCACAAGTTTCCCTCCCCTTCTCAAGTAGCTTCTGATACCTACCATTACTCTATTTCTATGCCTTCAAGTTCTTCAGCTTCCACCACAGTGTGGACCTTTAGTACATGTTAAGTGGGGAAAGTTCACAGTCTGACTTATTCCACTTAGCATTATATTTTCTAGGTTTATCCACTTTGTGTCAAGTGACAGAATTTTGTTATTATAGCTCAGTAGAATTTCATTGTGTATGCGTACCTTATTTTTCCAATCCATTCATCAGTTGTTGAGCACTTAGGGTGACTCCATGACCTAGCTATTATGAATAATGCTACGATAAAAATGTGCGTGCGATTTTTCTCCAATCAAGTGATTTCCTGTCATTTGAGTATATAGCTGATAGTGAGATTCCTGGGTCATAAGGCAGTACTATTTTTATATTTTTGAGTAACCTTTGTACTGTTTTCCATAGATGTTTCATTAATTTACATGCAGTGCACAAGGGTTGCCTTTTCTCCACCACCTCTCCAGCACTTGTTATTCTTTGTTTCTGCCTTTTTGTTTTTGGAGAGTTTTTTGCTAGAGGGTACATGTGCTCACCAGAAAGACAGAGAGAGATAGAGAGACAGAAAGTGAGAAATCACCCCCTGGGTGGATGGCCATGCCTCAATTCTTTCTCCTTCCTTCATTCTCCTCTTGGGATCTTGGTAATGCACGCACATGCGCCCAGTATGAGTTTAAGCCACCAGGTCCGGGACTCAAACCACAAACCGCAGTAGACTACATGGGAGTCCAGAGACATAGCCATTATGCCAGCTGCTGGTCTCTTAGTTTTGTTTTTTGATCATAGTCATTCTAACTTAGGTGTTTAGTGATATCTTCTGGTTTTGATTTGCATTTCTCTTATAATAAATTTTTTCATGTCTTTTTTTTTTTTTTTTTTTTTTTTTTTTTTTAGTTATTCATGTGTCCTCCTTTGACATTGTTGACAGTTGTCCGTTCAGGTCAGTTGGTGATTTTATTGGATTATCAGTCTTTTTTGGGTGAGCTGTTTGAGTTCCTTACATATTCTGGTTGTCATTCCTTTTACTCTTATTTTTCATGGTTTTGTACTATCTAGAAATAGGTTATGACTGCTAGGTGGCCTCTGTGTTTGAATTCATCATTTTAAAAGGCAGATGAAAGGTTTATTATTCTTTTATTTATCTTTGGACAGGATTTCATAGTCATATTGCAACCTGAGGCCATTTTTTGGGGAGGTTGGGTGGAGAATTGGGGAGTGAAAGTTAGGATCAATTTCTTTCTCTCTTCTCTTTATTATAAATCTTAGTGTTCACACAAGGAAGTTTATTGTCTTTCTTTTTATTCTCCAAACCATTGAACTGAAAAAGTGATTCTCTTTTGCTCACACTTTTGCATGTTTTTTTTTTTTTTTGTTTTTAGAGAGATTTTGCTATAGAGTGTGTGTGCTTGCCAGGGAGACAGAGAGAGACAGAGAGAGAGAGAGCAAGAAATCACCCCCTGGGGGCGTGTATGGGCATGCCACAATCCCTTCTCCTCCATTCTCTTCTCAGGATCTTTGGCATGCATGCACATGTGCCTGGCATGAGGTTTAAGCCACCGAGTCTGGGACTCGAACTGCAGTCGACTACATGGGTGTCCAGTGACATAACCATTACACCATCTGCTGGTCCCTCTTTTATATTCTTTTCAAATATCTAACTTTCAATAATCATGTGTAATGATTATATATAAGATCTAAGTAATATGTAAGAACATCTCTTTATAATAGTTAATTCGATTAAATGAAGCATTTCATTCTCCCCAAAGCATTGATAAACTGATCATCTTTTTTCAGTCATTATAAATGTTAATAACAAGAATATGTTCCATAAATAACTTGATATTTGGAAAGAACAATTGATGCATTTTTCTTAAGAACAGACATTCTCTTTTAATATTTAAAAGTTAGTTTCAACTATAAGAAAAATATTTTTGTTTATAACTTTCCTTTTACTTAATAAAGCTTAATTTTCTCCTCAGTGTTTAATTTTGATGTGGTCAAACATTAAACAGTATTCTTACTAAATGAATATAGAAGAGAAGATTGATCTTTTTCAAAGCAATTATTCAAGTAAAGCAATTTATAATTTCTCTGTTGTTGTAGTTAGCCATCTGCAGAACTCCTGTTCAAAGTCAATTTACAAAATGCACATGTGTGTTTGCCTGGTTTATAATTAGATCACTGAAATAGCATAAAATTAACCAAGTGTGTATTTCTTCAAACTCTAATAATTCAGGGCTGTATTTCTTTCCTTATTGTAGGAAAATTAAAAGTTTAAAATATGAAACAATTAGTTATCATTTTACTAACAACTATCATTTCTTTATCATTTATTATAAGATTTATGTAAAGTCTGTTTATGTTTAAGTAAACTTAATATTTTGTCTCTACCTGAATATACTTTTTCAGTAATGTTTTACTTCTGGTAGTATCTCTGAACTTTATATGCATTGCACAGATAGGATTGGAACATGGTAGAAGAAAGGACTTCTATACCTAGCCATAATATTTATGCTCAAAGTAATGTAATACTACATATAAAATGTCTCATGTATATACTCAGAAGTTACAACTTTCTCTTGAACGGCTATTACTTAAATTTGTATATATATATATATATATATATATATATATTTAAACTTAAAAAATTTTAAATAATCAATAATTGCATGTAATACCACTATTTAATGAATATTTAAATAGTAAAATAATATCATCTCTTCCTCTATCCAGCCAATCCTGATAACCATGCATACCACCAGAGTAAACACAGTTGAAAGTTAGAAGTGGGTTACAGACTAAAACTTTTATTGGAATCAATTACATTCTATGCATGAAAATAATAATTGAGGTCTAAACAGCTTTGGAAGTAGCAGTTGCTAGATCACACTGTCATGTTTACAGTTCACAGATGAGTGGGTGAACCAAATTTAGAATCTGATATTTTGGATCTTCCAGCACTGAATATCTTCAAAAGTCTATAATATATAGATAAGAGAAATTAGCAGATGGAGCCCAGTGTTGAGAGAATCATACCAATTAATCTTCAACCTGTGATGTTTATTTCCATCTTTAATTTTTTTTTTTTTGCTTTTTTTCAGTTGACCCTTGATTTTAACTCCCAACTTCCATCTGTTCTACCCTACAGCCCCTTCAGAGTGATGTGTTCATTTATTGGCTGTTCTATCTACTTCTCTCTTCCTAACTGGTCATCTCATCTGGTGTACTGAACAGAATGCCTGCCACTATCTTGGGCCATACTCTTTTTTTTCTAATGGTTTCTCTCCCGATCCCTCCCTTCCCCGTCCTCAAAGTACTCTTTAAGGAATTTCTTCCACAATTTCATATTTCTGACTTCACTTTTAGATCTAGGGGTTAGCATTTGTCTCAAGCTTACCTGTTTGCTGGATAGTACCGTATAAGGTTGTCTTTGATGGTACTGCCTAAAGTGGAATGACGTGGATTCACTGACACATCAGATCCTCTTGCATAAAGCTGAATCAAAGAGACTGGGTGAAAGCATTGCTAATGAGAAGGTAGAAAAGACAAAAGCACACATTTCAATATACATGAGAGGTTTCAAGACAGAGTTCAAGAGTGAAGTTCATTAGGCTTGTTGCTACTGCTGAAGGACAGCAAGGTAACCTAGTAGTGAGGTAACTTGGAATTCTGAATTCTAGATGCTGGTAGACATCTCAGCTCGATGAGATTTGCTGTCCTTCAATTTTAACTTGAATGTTTGATTTTCCCAGGCTTCTCGTGAGGAGTGACTGAGATAATTCTGTCTGTAACCTTCTATTAGACTTAAATTACTTTACTGTAACCTAAATAAGTATCCCCATTGAAATAAAAAAGAAAAAGGATGTCATACTCCTAACTCACCTGGTAATTGGTCCTTTTGACTTACTCCTTGGGTGTCCTGTATAGAGTTAGAAAATGTGTATAAATTAACTTGTACTGACCTACCAGTATCTCCTTCAAGATCTAATTAAAAAGGATCCTAGGACAGTAACCAATTACTGTGTATAAAAAGTTACAATGTCTTATTTTATCAATAGATAATTGTCATCTGATTCAAAAATTCATAACCCGCATTCTGAAATTCTCTACATTACATAAAATGTTTCTAAGGGTGCAACAGAAAGGTTGACAAAAGCTCTTTTCTATAGCATTTAGATTTATGGTTCTGTATTGTTGCTTCTGAATTTTAGTTTTTGAAGTTAAATCTGGGGATAAAGAGGTTAATGATGTGTTATGAAGACCTTTTCTTAATAGAAAATGTGAGGTAAAATTTGGCTGTCAGATGAGTAATCTAAAATCTCTAGCTACAGAGGAATTTCAGATTGTGAGTAATCTATTGAGACAAGTATAATTATAGAAAGTGAATATAACTTTTCTAGTGTTAAGTTTGAAGTCTGATAGCCAAAAATGAATGTTATTTATTTCCATCCAAAGGACTGCATCATTTTAAGTGACATATTCTTCCGAGGGGTGTAGTTTGACAGCCATACACTCCACTACCTACAGGATATTTCTTTTTTTTTTATTTTTCCAGGATTTTCATAAATTTTTAATGAGACTTTTTTCTTCTTAAGTATTTTAAGTATGACAATCCTGGAAAAATGGACTGCTATTTTTTTTCTTTTTCAGTCAGTTTTTTGTTTGTTTGTTTTAGAGGTAAAAGACTCATGAGATCTACCCTGCTGACAAATGTTTAAGTCTAGAGGGTAGTAAAGTTAACTAAAGGCTTATTGTTATACAAAAGATCGTTAGAGCTTTTCATCTTACATGGCTAAAATTCTATAACCATTGAAAACAACTCCCTATTACTCCTTCGCCCTAGCTCCTAGAAATCACCACACTACTTTCTGCTTTTATGATTTTGACTGCTTTCGATTAACTCATGTAAATAAGATCATACAGTATTTGTCTTTCTGTGACAGACTTATTTCACTAAGAATAATTCCTTCAGAGTTCATCGATGCGATTTTATATGGCAGGATTTTCTTCTGGATAATAATTTTAATAATCTGTATATATTCATATACAAATTGTGTGTGTGTGTGTATATATATATATATATATATACACACACACACACAAATATATGTGTATATATAACATTCTTTTTATTTATTCATCCATTAATGGACATTTAGGTTGTTTTTTATGTTTGAGTTACTGTGACTACTGCTGCAATGAACATAAGATTGCAAGTATTTTTTGAGAACCTAATTTCAACTTCTTTAGACACAGAAGTAGACTTGATGGATTCTATGCAGTTCTATTTTCAATTTTTTGAGAAAATTTCATACTAATTTCCATAGTGGCTGTGCCATTTTACTTTGTCATCAATCATGTACAAGCATCCTCTTTCTCTATATCCTTGCTAACATTGTTACTGTGTGTTTTCTTTTTTTACCCCTAACATCCATCTGAACAGGTGTGAGATGATATCTCTGTGATTTTAATTTGCATTTCCCTAAAGATTAGTGATGCTGAGTATCTTATATACCTGTTAGCCATTGTATGTCTTCTTTGAAGAAATGTGTGTTCAACTGATTAGCCCATTTTTAAAAATTAGATTTGTTTGTGGGTTTTTTTTAATCTTACATTTTGGTATTAAACACTCATCAGATATATGATTTGAAAATATTTTCTCCCATTTCATAGATTCCTTTTAACTCTGCCAATTGTTCGCTTTCTGTGCAAAACATTTTACTCTGCTGTTTTTTGTTGTTATGGTTATTGTTGCCTGTTTGTCTTCTGTTGTAACAAAAAAATCATCATCAAGCACAATGTACTGAATCTTTTCCCATATGTTTTCTTCTAGTAGTATTAAAGTTTTGGTTTTTATATTTAAATCTTTAGTCCATTTTGAATCTATTTTTGTGTATGATGTAAAATAGGATCTAATTTCATTCTGCTGTATGTGTTTATCCCATTTTCACAGGATCCTTTTTTGAATAGACCTACCCTTTCCTCACTCTGCTGCCCTGTGGGGTGTTAGTCTGAATACACATACCCTATGTAGGGCATATGGATCCTCCTCCAGATAAAGTAGCTGGCTTGAATGAGTTGCACACAAGAGGGATGTAGGTGTTTGAAGAGCTGTGGCTCAGGGATGATGAATTGTTTTTATTTATTTATTTTTTTGGAGACGTTTTTGCTATAGGGCGCATGCGTTTGCCAGACAGAGAGAGACAGAGAGACAGAAAGCGAGAAATTACCCTCCCCCCAGGGGGGATGGCCATGCCTGAATCCCTTCTCTTACGTTCTCCTCTCGGGATCTTGGGCATGCATGCACACGTGCCCGGCATGAGTTTTAAGCCACTGGGTCTGAGACGCGAACCGCGGTCGACTACATGGGAGTCCAGCCACATAGCTGTTATGCTAACTGCTGGTCCCCCCAGAAATAATGAATTGTTTAATTCACCTTTTGTGTGCCCTCTCTGATGGTAGAAAAAATTGTCTCCCTCAGTGCCTGATCCTTTCTATTTCATGGCACATTGATGTTAGTGGTTCCCTGAAGGAGAAAGGGGCAATGGCTGTTGCTGGTCCAGACAGGAGACTCTGGGAGGGCCTTTACAGTATTAGCAGGTGGGCAGAGCCCTAAGTGGGCCTCTATTATGCAGGCAGGTGGGTGGGGTCTCCAAACAAGCTTCCACAGTGCAGGTAGAAGATGAGGACTCTGACGTTAGCTGGTCCAGGAAGAACATGGGGCACTCTGGTCAGGCCTCTGCTCCACTAGCTTAGATCACGGGAGGGCCTGGGGTTGCTCTGAACGCACCTCATTGACTCTAGTGGGGGCAAGCAGAGGCAGCAGGGTGCTCCGGGAATGCCTCTGGAGTGCCAGAAGGGATCAGTAGGGGTATAGAGGTGTTCTGGGTAAGCCTTTGGGGCACTGGCAGTGACCAATAGAGAGAAAGCGTGGTTCTGGGTGGGCCTCCATTGGCCTGCAGGGTATGGGGTGCTTTGCACAGGCCTCTAATGGGGGCCAACATTGGAGCATTATGGATGGGTCTCTGGGGAGCTAGTTGTGGTCTAGAGGCATTGTGAGCAGATCTCTGGGGTGCAAGTGAGATCCTGTATGGGTATGTGAGGAAGTTCTAGGTGGGCCTCCATGACACTAGTTGGGGCCAGAGGGTGTAGTGGGGATTTCTGAGTGGGCCTGTAGGATGTTGCTGGAGGCAGATGGGCACTCTGGGAAGGCATGTGTGTGCTAGCATTGGCCAACAGGCCCTGGGGCACTCTGCGACCCTCTGTGCACTAGTGGAGGTGGCATGGGTGCTCTGGGTAGACCTCTTTGGTGCTAGCAGGGGCACTTTGGGCAGGCCTCCATGGTGCTAGCAAGGGAGTGGATATATGAGGATGCTCTTGCCAGACCTCTGTAGTGTTAATGGGGACCAGCTGAGATGTGAGACACTCTGTGGGTCTCTGGGATGATGGTGGGTGTACAGGGTGTTCTGAGCAGGCCTTAGGAGCTCAGCAAAGGCCAATGGGGTATACAGGCACTCTAGGCAGCCTTTGGGCACTAGTGGGGTCAGTAGAGGTGCAGGGGTGATATGGGTGGGTTTTAGGGGTGATAGCATAAACTAGTAGAAGCACTACCGCTCAGTCATTGCAGCCACTCACTCAGTTTTGGTGGGATATCCATGGGTTCTCAAGATGTGAAGCTTTGCAGCTGTCCTTGGGGCAAGTTTCACTTTAGCAGTTACTCAAATCTTCCAAAATGGGTCTCTCTGCAACTGGTTGGCTCCTGGGACTAGGCGTTAACCAGGGTGAACCTTCCCTGGAGTTAGAAAACCCTGTATATCTCTGAAGTTTCTCTTTACTGGATTGGGGCTGGACTCTGGGGCAACTGAGAATACCATCCAAGGTGGTATCAGATGT
The DNA here is from genome assembly GCA_026018925.1 of Tupaia tana. Classification (NCBI taxonomy): domain Eukaryota; kingdom Metazoa; phylum Chordata; class Mammalia; order Scandentia; family Tupaiidae; genus Tupaia; species Tupaia tana. Next base: position 46,083,172 of record JAKSZU010000002.1, on the reverse strand, counting down.
TGCTAAGAATCTCCTGTTTGACCTTTCTCAGCAAAGACTTTCCCCTAATTTCAGTCTGCTCATCTCAGCTTACTGGGTGATTCAGCTCCTTTCCTGTGCTGTTTCTCTCAAGCTTTCATGTTTCATACAACTTTGGATCTTTCCTTGGTAATTTCAAGAGGTCTTCATTAGAGATTTCAGTCAAAATGTGACTGAGTGGTTATTATTTTATACCTCGATTAGAGAGGAGATGCATGCTGGGTATTTCCTGTCAGCCATCTTGGACCTAACCCTTTTTCTTTTAAATCTACACCAAAATTAAAAGTAATTTACCTCTCAGCATCAGAGTATTACAATACTCTCTATTTGTCTGCATACTCACCATTTCCTATACTTATTTATATACTTTCATGTTACTATCTAGTGTCACTCCCTTTCACTCTCTGTCAGTTTTTTTAAGACTATGTCCAATCTAGTGGTGACAAACTCCCTTGACTTTTAGTTTTAAAGGGATGTTTTATATTTTCTTCACATTTGAATGACAGTTGTAATATATAGAGGATTCTTGGTTGCCTATTTTGGTTTTATTAATTTTTTTCTCAGTTTAGTTTAAATGTGTATTTCATCATCTTTTTTTTTTAAATTTTAAGTTTTTACCATAGAATGTTTGTGCTTGCTGAAGAGAGACAGAGAAAGACAGAGAGGGGAAATGAGAAATCACTCCCCAGGGAGGATAACCACTGCAATTCCTTCTCCTCTCGTTTCCTCTTGAGATTTCGGGCATGCATGCACACATGTCCAGTATGATTTTCAAGCTGACAGATCCAGGACTGGAACTGTGGTCAGCCATATGTAAGTCAGGGTCTTATCTTTCACATCATCTGCTGGTCCCAATTTCATCATCTCTTTACCTGCAAGGTTTCTGCAGAGAAATTCAATCATCGTCTGAAGAAGTCCCATTTATATCTGACAATCACTTTTCTCTTTCTGGTCTTAAAATTCTCTTTGACTTTGACTTTTGACATTTTTATTATGTTTCTTGGTGTGAACTTATGTGACCTTATTCTAGTTGGAATTCTTTGGGCTTCTTGAATCTGAATATCTATTTGCCTCTCTAATTTGAAAAATTGTGGCCATTCTTTTTCCAAATGAGCTTTGTGTCTTTTTCTCTGTCTCCTGCTAAAATTTCATAATGCTTATATTGGCCCAGATGATGGTGATGTCCCATTAGTTCCTCAGGTTTCCTTTACACATACACACACACACACACATATACACAAATATATATATATATTTATATATGTATTATATATGTATTCTTGTCACACACACACACACATATATATATATATATATATATATATATATATATATATATAACACACATACATACATATACACACACACAAATATATATATTCTTGTCTGATTGGATAATTTCTTTTTTTTAAAGAATTATTTTATTTAATTTTATTTATTATTATATCATTATTATTTTCCAGTTTGATCAGAGAGACTCAGAGAGAGAGAGAGGAAGTGAGAAAGCAAGCCACCACATCTGAGACTTGAACTGTGATCGGCCAGGTGGGAGTCCAGAGCCTTTAACCAACCATGCCACTTGCCGGCCCCCTGATTGGATAATTTCTAATGACATCTTTGATTCTTTCTTCTGTTTCATCAGGTCTGCTGTTGAATCCCTCTAATAAAATTTTCAATTCAATTATTGAATTGTCTCTAAAGTTAATGTTTGGTTCTTTCTTATTTTTTTATCTCTTTGTCAATATTCCTTTTTTTTCATACATTTGCCAAATATAACTTTTTAGAAACTCTTCGAAGGCAATTTTGTTCTTTTGCAGGTAATTCACATACCTCCATTTTTTTTTCTTTTGTTTTTCTTAAGGGTCAATTACTGGATTACGTTGGTTCTTTGATTAGGTTATGTTTCTTACTCCATGTATCTTATAACTTTGTGTTGGTATTTACATATTTGAAAACACAGCCAGCCCTCCCAGTTTTTATAGACTAACTGTACAGGGAAAGACCTCAGCAATCAGTGTAGCTAGAAGTTCTAGGAGTCTATTAATCCTTTTCTGTGGATCATCTTTTCTTGCCTTGTGTCTTTAAGTTCCCAATTATAGGATTTGCAAGTTCTTTTTTTCAGGAGCTCATAATCTTTTCCACCTCTGGGGTCTATAGTATCTCTAAAACTGCTACAAATTTTCCAACTTTTATATTCTTAGCAATCACTAGGTTCTTGATTATGCTATGTCCAATCAGAGCTCCAATTCAGGAAAAACAAAAACCAGTTGTTTGGGTCAGACTCCAAAAACCTCTCATATGGGGTGAATGTTCTACCTTCTCCTTCTCGCTTGGGGGAAAGGCCATGAGTTGAAGCAGCATCTGTCTGCTGTCCCATGCACCCTCTGAAGCAGCACCAAGCCACTAGAACTTTTCACAACCCTAAGGTATCAGGAGTATGCTGTGTCTCATCTGCACTTTGAGACAGACAAGCTAGAACTCAGTCTCTTAGGCAGCTCCCCAAATGAACCAATGTTGGCAGCATTACTGTGCCCCCAAAAAAGTCCAAACATTGGACCATTTCAGTTTTTTTCCCTCCTCTGCAGGAAGAAACCAGAAACAGAAAAATTTCTCCTGATTCCATTACATTCCAATGGGGTTGGGGGCTGGAGTGGGAGAGACTAAGGAAAATGAGTATCACAATTTTCCAGCTGGCTTTGTTGCAGCTGGTTACATGAGAGCGTAGGTGCCTCTTCATTTTTTTCAGGATTTATCACAAAGAGAATTAGTCCATGTATTGCTGTTGAAACTGACGTTTTCATAGGGAGAAGGAGAGCATGGATTTCTTATTATTTATTTTATTGACATCTTTATAGTATATATTTCTACTTGTATATTTCATAGACATCTTAAATCAAAACCAAGCCTGAAAAACTTCATATCAATGACCTAAAACATTTCTCCTCTTCAAGGTACTGTCACTCCAAAATCTCTGTCACTAAATTCTAAAGATTCCATCTTTCATGTTTCTGAAATTCCTTCCCTTCTCTCTAGCTCAATTGTTATAATCAAATTAAAGACATCTCCAGCTTGGATTTCCTCAAGATTTTCTATTTGTCCTACCTGCACCAAACCCTCCAATTTACTATCCACATTGTAGCCAGAGTGTTTTCTTTTTTAAAAAATTGCTAGTTTCCTTCTTGCTGGTTAAAATCTTTTAATGGGTTTCCCTTGTCCTTAAAATAAAATTCTAAACTTTAAATGATACACCTTAGCATAATCTTGGGCCAACAGATAAAACTGACATTGTCTTAAACAACTCCCTTCTAGTAACTTCTCTTCCTCCAAATTTACAGTTCTGTGAGTGTCTCATTATGTGATTTATGAGCACTAGCTGCATTTGGCTGGTCTGGGGTGAACTACTGATTAAAACTGGGCCATCCCAGAACTTCTTTAAGAATCTGGAGCAAACATTGGCCCAGCTCAGTGAGTCAAACTGTGGAACATCATATGTGAGGCTATTGCAGCTTACATTTCCAGAAGTTCCACAGAAGTGAGTCTGAAAAAAGTATTCAGAAGAAATGGGTGAACCATGAAGAGACAGAGTCCATCTGGCACTTCTATTTCTAGTCCCTTTTGTTCTGGTGGCTTTGTAACATCTTACTGTAGTTTGGTTTCCTGAGTTAAACCAGTTTCCTTTTCCTTAAGGTAATTTAAATTGTATTTTTGTTTCCCTTAACAGATCTCGATGCACATGATAAAATTAAAGGCGTTATTAACCTGAAATAGGGTTCTCAACATTGAAATTATGAGAGAAATTTAAAAATAAGTGACTGATCTACCCACAAAGATTTAGTACTATACCAAGCAGGAGAAAATTAGCTAGACAAAAATAAATAAATAAATAAATAAATACCAAATTATTGTTGAGGCTTCTGTATTAAATCTCATTAACACTGACTTGTTTAGATGTAGTCAATGGATATAATTAGTCCCCAAGATAAAGTATGAATCATTAGCAAAAATTATAGAATTTCTAGTTTCCACTTGGATATATATTTTTAGGAGGCTTTCCTTGTTTCCCACTACTGCACAAGATACTTTCTCTTTTCATTGAGAGACTGTATCTCCAAACAAATGCTCTGATTGTCACATCTCTTATAACCAATTGTAATTGCCCAATAGTTCACTGAAATCTTAGTAGAATAGGAATATTTAGCATAGGTGACTTGGCTTTTTCATTACTTAATTCACTATTTATTTACAGTGGCTGAAATATATTTGATATACCAAAATTTATTTAATAAATAATTTTGTAATCACATTTTAAGTATAAAAAGCTTGGTTATGGTACCAAATGATATATACTAGTTTCCTTTTTTTAGCCCCAAAGATATCTAGTTAATGTAAACATTCTTATATTTTGTAAGAAATTGATAGCCATTTAACAAAAACTATCATAAACCAGTCAGGGAAATTAAAATTCTCTGTGGATCTTGTCTTGAAATTTCAATATCTTCTGAAGTGATGTAACTATTATATTGCCAGTGAATTGAAGAAAAAAGATCATTTCATAATCTTAAGGTTATAGCCTAATGCATACAGTTTAATTTTTTACTTCCCTAGGTGAGGGTGAAATGATGTGATTACATTTCATTTGAAATCTAAAATTAGCTCAATCCAATGTGTTCTTTTTAAAAGGGTAAAAAGAAAATGATGTAATGCTTTGTATGTCACATTTAATTCTGCTAGTAGTCTTTGTAATGACATATCTTGCAATTTTGTGTTTGAACTTTTACAGAAGGAAATGGAGCATTGAATGGGCTATATCTAGTTAATTTTGATAATCAAGTGGGTGAAGAAAATCAGTTTAAACCTAAGAAAAAATATATATTCTTTATATCTCACTATGAAATAAGGTAATAAAATTCAAAATTATGTATGTTTTTTTTTGTGATTTGAAATGATGTGTGAAATAACCTGATTTTCTGCTGTGATATTGCACCTGAAATAATACATGCAAACAAATATGAATAATAAGATAATTCAACTGCTTATACTAGGTATGGGAAATTGATACCTACTCACAAAATTGTATGTCCAATGAAATAAGATGATTATCTGCTAGTAACAGAATTTTTAAAAATAGATCTTAAGTAAACTGAATTAGAATATTTTGTATTTTTCCTTTAGTTATTAAAATTTAGTCAAATTAAAAATACTACAGCCTTAGGCCAGCAACAGGCACAGTGTTGAACAGATCTAGATTTCACAAGACTGACGTCCTGGCTTGGCAGTTTGAAAACAGACTGGGCACATGTGTATGTGTGCCCAAAATCCTGACAGGAAGGAGGAATGGTGAAAAAAACTATTGCAGCATGACCATGCCTCATTGGGGGTGCTTTCTCTCTCTCTCTGGTGAGCACATGTGCCTTTGGCAATTAAAAAAAGTTTTTAAATAATACAATCTTTAATATTATTGTCCAATTTGATACAATAAGTAGGAACACTACATCTTTTACTCATTTATTTATCAATAATAATTCTATTGGTTACTAATTTATTGACTAATAAGAAAGATATATTACTATAATCTGACATGCAATATGAAATGTAGAGTAGAATTTATGAGAAAATTCTGTCCTAATGTAGTTGATTGTTTCTAAAGATATATATGGGGTAAGGGGTTGACTGAAGAATTTTTATAGGTAATTTCTGTCAGAAATTTTTTTAAATATGCATTTCATTTTTCTTTTAGTAGGTGGATAGGGAGAGGAAGAAGGAATAATTGGTTTGAAACTAAAGGTTACACAGGATACAAAATTGTGAATAAGGGCAGCAGCTTGAGCGCCAGAGTCAATTTCATCCTAAATTCATCCTTGATTATGAGTTTTGATAGGTAATTGTAGCTTCATATGTGGTTGGAAGAATTAATACGGACAGTGCTTCATTGTACACTTTGCCAGTTTCCCCCCGAGATAATAGTTACAAAACTATAAGACAATGTCAAAATAAGAAAATTGACATAAATATAAGCCTTTAAATTTTATAAACATCTGTAATCTAATTGTTTTCTTTGGAAATCTATTTGTCTTTCCATGTAGTTTTCTGCTATAGCAGAAATTTATACCTAAATTTAAACAATGTTTATAAAAATCAATGTAATTGATAACTTGTAATCATTTCTTTTGAAGAATATTGCTTTTATTATTAACTGTATACCAACAACAAAACTGCAACCACAAAAATAAAAAGATTCTTTCTCTACACACACACACACACACATAAGCATTGATATATATATGTGTGTATATATATATGAATATATATACACACACACATACACACACACACACATATGAGGAGTATCTTAGGAATTTAATAGAAAATGCATATTATTAAAAAAATAAAGCATGGGGACCCGCAATCAGTGTAATGGCTATGTCACTGGACTCCCATGTAGTTGACCTCAGCTTGAGTTCCAGACCCAGTGGCTTAAACTCACGCTGGGTGCATGTTCGTGTGTGCTCAAGATCCCAAGAGGAGAATGGAGGAGAAGGGATTGTGGCATGGCCATCCCCCCTGGGGGGGTGTGATTTCCCGCTTTCTATCTCTCTGTCTCTCTATGTCTTTCTGGTGAGTGCACACGCCCTATAGCAGAAACCCCTCCAAAAAAATATAAATTAAAATAAAGCATGGATTTCAATTTTTTTTGCACCAAAATAAGCTCATATTTTATCTCCATTTTTCCACAAACTTTTTTTGAAGTCCCCTCATTTGTGTATGTGTGTGTATAATATAGAAATTAGTTTCTCATGGCACATGATAATTAAACATACAGAGTAGAGAATAGAGGCAGAACATGTCATTCATGCAAAAATGACACAATGTATTTATTGCAATGTTCAAGGTACAGAAAGATATCTGACTGCATGGTAACCACTACACCTGTTCACCAGACAGTCACAAGCCTGGTATAGATAGATTCAAAATACTCCCAATTTCAATTGTGCTAATTGGGCCATGCTCCCTTATGAAGTCTATTTTGGACTTTGGGATCTCAGTCAGCAACTCATGAGTGTGTTTATTTTAGTGAGGTGGGAGAATGTTTTAGTGAGGTGGGAGAATGTTTTATTCTTATACTCAGTTTCGGAAATTGGTATCTACTCACAAAACTATATGTCCAAATGAAATGGGATGAGGATTTACTAGTAGCAGAATTAAAAACATATATATATATATATAAATCTCACATCAATTAAATTAAAAAATTTTGTCTTTTCCTTTAATCATTAAAGTTGAGTCAAGAGTTCTCCTTGTTTAATTGTATGGTACCAGTCTTCTTTTTTTGAAAATATTTTTGTTGCTTTATTTTTTTCATGTGCATTATAAATTCAATTGTGTAGAATTTTGAAGTATATATATATATATATGATACATTGTTTTCGATTGAAATACTTGTGAGCCATTGATTCCAATGAAAATAATATTTTCAACTTTGATAATTCATCATATGTGAGTTTTCCTTCACAATAAATTATCGTTGGAACTATTTTTAACCAGAAGCAAAGAATCCAACAATGAGCTCTCATGACATTCTTGCAACAACTTAGCCAATGGGTTTAGGCAAGTTTCCCAGAAGATTATCTACAACAACCTGATATTGAATGAATAATTTACCATTTACTTTTGTCTGGGACATACTGTTACCACTATTGCCTTCATATTTTTCTCAGAAAAAAAGGCCAGAAAGATGGCACATGGTTTTTGAAGCATTATCAATCCTTATGACATTATTTATTGTTGAGTAATGTGGTTACTATTGAACATAGAGCAGCTACAGGTCCTAGCATCTTCTCAAACTTTGCTATGTTTTATTACAAGAAGTGGAAAAAATTATCTATAATTATAGTTTTACATTCTCCAAGAACAGAGTTGAATCCATGAAAACTATCAAAACATGTTTTCTGCTTCATTTCATTTGCACAAAATCATGCCAAGTTGCAAACTGTTCTGGAGATATTTTTGGGATAGCATTAATTTGCAATGTAATATTAACATTCTTTAAATATCTCTAACAAAAAAGAGAACTAGTGTATCTTACATTCAATATTAAAATATATTTTTAAATATTGCCAGAGAGTTCCTGCATGCACCAGAAAGAAAGAGAGAGACTAAGTGAGAAAGTACCTCCCCACACACACCGTGGAGAATGGTCATGCTACAATCTTCTTTCCTCCATTTCACCCTCTCTTTGCGATTTTGGGCATGTGTGCACACATGCCTGGTGTATTTTTTTTTTTTTAACTGCCGGGTTTGGGACTTGAACTGTATAATTGGCCATGAGAGAATCCAGCTGCCTTAACCACCATACCCTGGGCTGGGCTGGTCTGAATACTTTCTTTCCCTTTCTTTCTTTCTTTCTTTCTTTCCTTCTTTCTTTCTTTCTTTCTTTTTTTCCTTTTTTTTTAAGAAAATCTTTTTTCTCTCCTTTATTGACGATGACAGACCACAGGCACCTGCATGTGAGAGAAAGAAAGAGAGCGGGTGGGGGGGAAGGGGAGAGGGGGGGGGAGAGAGAGAGAGAGAGAGAGAGAGAGACATGAATACCCTCCACAGGGTCTGGTCATGTTGCAGTCCCATCTTCCTAGTACTCCAGTCCCTCAGATCTTGGGCACTTTCAAGTTTACTTGGCATGTTTCAGGTTGACTGAGCCAGGTGTTCAAACCTTGATTGCACGTGGGATCCAGTATCTCATGAGTGCATTACCATTGTGCTATGAAACTGACCCAAATACTGGAACATGCAGAGAATCCCTGAAAAATAAAAATTCAGCAGAAACTGGGTAATAGAAGGAAACTAATTAAAATATGAAAGAGAGCTATTTCTAACTGTAATCATGCAGTCCTTGATAATAACAGTGGTATTGGCAGGAGTTTGGAGTTCTGGAAACATCCAAGAGGGTAGTTTATGGAAGTATCTCAGATTGGTGAAAGTATCCACATTGAGGATCTTCATGGTCTTTCTCCCCACAGTCACTGAATCTTAGACCAGATGGTGGAAGCTGTATGTTCAGCCTCTAGGAGCAAGTAGAAAGTTTGAGAACTTAGGCATGGAGACAGGTAAGTACTTAATAACTGGATATATCTTGGAGCAATACTACCTTCAGACTTGCAAATACAGCAACCATCTAACAAATAACAAATAGGAAGATAAACACAGATCACAAACTATCTCTACAAATATTTGCAGAAATTGAGTACCATAAAAGAAGTACAGAAATATCAAACATAAAACAGAGAGAATCATGAGTAACACAGGATAAAAGAGGAATTTAGAGTAAGTATTATAGATATTGTCATATACATGAAACTGAGCCAACTCATAAAAATAAACTAACAAAGATAATATAAATAAAGAATTTGTCCAATGAGATGAAGTGAATAAGCAGAAGAAAAATAGAGAAAGAGAAAAAAAGATCACAAAATATGCATTGAAATGTAACCAAGAAAAAGAGGAGAAAGAATTAGTGAAGCTGCTTGGTAAACTGAAGAATTTTCCCAGAGTGGAGAAAATATATCATTTAATACATAGGAAAGTGTTAGGGATGATAAGTACAGAATTCTCAAAGTCTGTCTACAAAACAGAAAAAGAACATGAAATAAAATACACATGTGCTTGCACACATGCAAATACTCAGACTGACATAGTGAAATTTCAAGACAGCAAACACAAAGAAAGTCCAAACCATTCTTTAGAAAAAATACCAGATCATCTAAAACAGAAAAGAATTGCCATAATCCCAACATTTAAACACTGTTTTAAGGGAAGAAATTTAAAAATATATAGAGAATTTCTCACTATTTAGAATCCAGAATGTCTTAGTTAAATTATTATTTCCACTGTATAGAAAACATAGAAATATTTATATCTAAAAAGTTTGTGTATAGATAGATTCAGGAAATTTATTATTACGTATAGAATCTCTGAAATAATTCCTAGAGAATATGTACAGTAAAGGGAAGGCAATATTCTAAGAGGAATAACTGGTAATAATAATTATGTGAAAAACATTAATAAACCCTTGAGAAGACTATTAAGAATTATTAACGCATAGTAGTAAAGAGCATAAACCAATCCAGACCAATAATTGGAATCCTCGTTTTGCCATTAATTAGCCTTGTGAGCTTGATCATGTTTCTGTACTTCTTCCTGGCTCAATGTCTTTATTTGTAAAATGGAAAAATGAATAAGGAATGTATTCATAAGAGTACTGTAAGTATTAAATTAGTATTTATCAAGTGCTGAAAACAATACTGGACAAATGAGAAACACTCAACAAATGCTAACTATGATCATTTTTAATGTAAAAATTAATATTTTTTAACTAAAAGTGCAGGTGTTATAAAATAGCATTATTTAGGACTCTACGTAACATTTGTCTGTTTTTGTGTTGCTATAGTAGATGGCATAGGTGTCACTTAATTTTTGTCATTGCTGAAGTAAGTCCATTCAGAAGGGGATGTTAAAAATTTAGTCTGATTCAGTTTATGTTTTTTGAAATCAAAGAACTTGGTGCTATATTTTTCTTATCTGTCTCCAGAATTACCCTTCCCTTTATTGTCCTCTCTATAGTCAATTTTTTTAAAACTGATTTTGGGGAGATAAATAACTTTTTGGAAAGCATACCAAGTGTGTGCATTTAAAATGTGTTTAGAAAATTCAACTTAGCTTTTGTTTCTTTTCTGAGTTGGAATATTCAATTTATTAAAATACAAGGCCTTTAAAAAGGTCATGGAAAGTGCATATTATAAAAAAATGTGTATGGATCAAAAAATTTGTTTCTGTTCCACCAAAATAACTCATATGAGGTGGTTATGCCTGAACAGGATTTAGTCTGAGGCCCTAGAAAGGAGAAATTACCAGTTTGAAAAGCACAACATCAGTTCTACTAACATTAAAAAAGAGCAAACATCAAATTTATGACGAAAATTGGGGAGAAGAATGCTGAAATCACTGATGATTTACAAAAAGCTTACGGGCACAATGTTTCAAATATACCAGCAGTTTATATGGAATCGGAAAAGGGACAAGAAAATGGTGAAAATGATGCACACAGCAACAGCCCATGCAGATCATTTGCAAGGAAAAAGTTAATCTTTTTCATGCTCTAATTGAAAAGGAATGGGAATTAACAATATAAACAATGGCCAACACAACAGCCCTCTCAATTGGTTCAGCTTACACAATTCTGACCAAAAATTGAGATTGGATAAACTTTCTATTTAATGGGTGCCCAAACTGTTGTGTCCAGATCAGCCGCACACAAGTGCAGAGCTTTCAGTGGACATTTCAAACAAGCAGGATAAAGATCTTGAAGCATTTCTTTGAAGAGTTGTAACAGGAAATGACTCTGGGCTTACCTATATGATTCTGAAGACATAACATCATCGAAGCAATATCTCTGAAGAGGTGGAGGTGGTCCGGTCAAAGCAAAAGCAGCGGAGTCAAGAACAAAGGTCATTAGAACATTTTTGAGGATGAGCAAGGCATTTTTCTCGTTGACTCTCTGGAGGGCGAAAGAATGATAACATCTATTGATTTCAAGGATATTTTGAGTAAGTTAGCCAAGCTTTGATAGGAAAATGCCCAGGAAAGTTTGACAAAAAGTCCTTCTCCACCAGGACAAAGTTTCTACTCATTCGTCTCATCAAATAAGGACAATTTTGTGAATGTAGACATCAAGGGAATGGGTACTGTTCAAAAAGGAATGCCCCACAAATGTTACCATGGCAAAACTGGAAGAGTCTACAGTGTTACCCAGCATGCTGTTGGCATTGTTGTGAACAAACAAGTTAAGGGCAAGATTCTTGCCAAGAGAATCAATGTGTGTATTGAGCATATTAAACATTCTAAGAGCAGAGATAGCTTCCTAAAACGTGTGAAGGAAAATAACTAGAAAAAGAAAGAAGCCAAAGAGAAAGGGACCTGGGTTCAACTAAAGCACCAGCCTGCTCCACCCAGAGAAGCACACTTTGTGAGAACCAATGGAAAGGAGCCTGAGCGACTGGAACCTACTCCCTATGAATTCATGGCATGATGGGTGTTAAAAAATAAACTAATCTGTGGTCTATCAAAAGTAAATAACAAACGTGTTCCCAAGTAGTGAGTATGAGTTCCAGAGCAAGAAGATACCTCTTCCTACGCATTGTTACTCTTACTCATCCTTCATCACAATGCTTTCCTCTTTTGGCTCTCCTTCCTTACCTGCTCAGTTTCCAATTCTCTATTCAAAGTGGAGGACTTTTTCCCAGCAACTGATGCTTATCTCTTCTATTCTTGGACTTGAGAATGTTTATGGACTCAAGTGTGAGTTATGAGGAAGCTCACTTGATCCTTTTCAAGTTTTAGTTTCTGTTTATTTAAAGTTATGCATGCTACATTGTAATAGTTCATCTCTAACAGTCTCTTTCAAGATTGCACATAAGTTTTCCCTCCACATGTACAAGACTCAGTACTTCAAAATTTAAAAGCATCTTTCTCATTTCTGATTTTGAGTTCCTCTATAAATTCCCTCCTGATTGAATTAGAGTTCGGAGTTCCTGTGTTTAATTATTTCTTCCTTTCTCATTTCCAAGTTTCATGCCACTTTAGATGTTCCTTTAAAAACTGGACAGTGACTTTTTTCTGTACTCTTTTTTAGTTCCTTTTTTCCATTTGTAGTTATTTATCCTTTTGTTTTTCCTTTAATTTATAATAATTTTCCTTTCAACTTAATGATGTTACCTATTGAAGTTCTGGATTTCATTTCAGGGCTTTGGAGTCGCTTGTTCAAAATACATTTATCAATCTGCTATATTGGCTTAGAAACCTATATAGTATATTTTTAATGTTTCCAAAGCAGTCCTTCTCTTCTGGAATGATTAAAGACAAAAAGAATAGAGTTAACATTGTTCTATAACCCTAGGAGTCAAAGCAACCTGTCTTTTACTGTACACCAATAGCTTCTGTGATTTGGTGGCAGAAGAGGTCCCCAACACCTGCCTCTTGATGTCTTATACATCCTCAGAGAGAATGCCAGCCCAGCTGTTATCCGGCCTGAATGGCAGTTGAGAGAGAATTTTTTATGAGCCTAAGCTACAGTAGGAAACACCATCCCAGCCTTGAGTGGTTGGAGGGGAGATCAGTCTGAACCCATACACTACCCAATCCTGTCTGTCCTTGACTTCTGGCTAAGCTACATTTCCAAGATGGAGTGACTGCCTCGTGCTACAGGCAAAAGATGATCTGTAAGAAAGAAAATATGTCAGAGAGGCTTAGGTTTATGAGAATGAACATTCACATTGAGAAACTGATTTAGAAAATGATGTCTACTTCATGCAAAAATTTAGGTGGGTGTTTCTTCTTCAATAAAAATAAAAGCTGAACTCAGAAGAGAAGCCCATGATTGCAAATCTATTGCATCAATTAAAACTGGAAACACTAACTGACTAGTGAAGTGATTATTTTATGTTGGCAGTGGGTCGAAAGCCTTTGAATGCATTTCAAACATTTGTCATACTCTTCAGTTATTATCCCGTCAACGTTCTCAGCACCTTATAAACAAATAGGTGACAGAAAAGCAATTAGAAATTTAGTATGTATTATTCTGTACTGTGCTTTATTTTCATTTTTCTTTTATTTGTTTATATGGTACAATAAGTGTGCAGCCCCTCTAATGCCGATCTACTCCATAGATGATGGTGAGTGACAGATTTTTTTTCGAGGTTGTAAGTCTGGTATTGTTGCTTTTATTTTAACATATAATTTCCAATTCTCTTTGACTTGTGTGTTGATGAATAGCACTCACACTCTCTTATTCATTGACAGGACGAATTGAGATAGAGACTTAATGTCAGTTTTAAATAAGGAAAAGAGCACTATTTAATGGGAAAGTAGATACAGAAAAGAAATTTAAAAAAATAATAAAAAGCAGTGAAACCCTGGCCCCATTTCATTGTTCCTGGCTTTAAGGCAAAATAATCTTTGGTCTATGTATTTCTTTTAAAATTGATGTGCTTAGAGATTTTTTTTTAATTGTACACATATGCGAGGAATAATGTGATTTTTCAGTGCAGGAATACAATATGTAATGATTAAAGCAGGGTAATTAGTACATCCATTATCTCAATCACTTGTCATTACTTTGTATTGGGAACATTCAAAATGATCTTTTTTAATTACTCTGAGAAGCACAGTAAATAAATAAACAAATGTGGTATATATACTGAGGGATTTTAAAAGTCCATTTACTGGTCTCATTGTATGTGCTGAGATTAGGTTTGTTGGGGTTGCAGCCACTACATAGATTGGTCTCTAAGCAGCCTTTAAACCAGGTCAGGTGTCCCCTGCAGCAGCCCAGCCCACACATAGGACTTGGGTCCCCCAGGTGCTCCTCTGCCCTGACTTCCTGTTCATGTTAAAATACTTGAGTCCTATTCCTCCAGTTCTCCCAGGGCTAATGCATCAGACCCGAGTCTTATGTCTCTGTCTTATTTTCCTTCCAGAAACTGTTAAGAAATTCTGGTATTTTGCTTAGAAGAAAAAATAGTTTTATTACACCAAAGCCCAAAACAATCTGATAGCCTGGTCTTTATGATTAACTCTGTACTTATTCAATGAAAATATTCTAAATGAATAGAGACCTAACACTGATAAACAATAAGGCTTTGGGTGAATTGTTTTCTTTTGACTTTTTAAGTGTTATCTAGTCATTTTGAACACATAGAGCAAAGTAATAATTTCAGACATAAGCAGCATTTTCTGCTGCTTCTCCACTTCTATCAACCACCCATACATGGGCCATATTCATTTTAGGGACAAGGTATTAGATCGGCGTTGGGAATAATAGCACAAGAGCCTTTGCTTCTAAAATGAAGAACCTAGGTTTTAAGTTCAAAGCCCCAAATTGTTATTGAATAGCCACAGTATCACTTACTTTTCACCTCCTGCTTTCTCAGCTCATCCCTCCTCCACATATAAGAATGATGTAATACTATAAAAGAATGAGAACTGACAGGAGAAATAGGAGAGTCGACAAAATGAGTGTGATGTGATCAGTTTGTTCCCTCACCCCTCACAGACCACCTGAGCAGAAACGGTTCTCCATAGAGATAATCCTCTATAATTGTGGAATCTCAGGGGAGAAAGGTCTGGTTTCTCCTAGTTTATGCCTTTGGAAAAAAAATGAACTCAGAGAAGTTCTTTGAGACATGAAGACGTGGCAGGGTGGTAATTCCAAGTGGATTGTCTAAATATGAGAAGCCCAGAGGCTCCTGTGCACCCATCATAGCTCCTTAGTGAAATGGGAGGTCACTCTACCTTTACTCTGGGTTCCCAGCACGGTATGTAGGTAAACAGAGAGCAAGCCCGAGCGGAGTAGGTGTGGCCAGAGATCATCTTAAACACTACAGACCTTTTCAAGTTTTCTTCCCACATCTTTCAGACAATTTACCATAATCTGCTTTTTATTATAGTTTTGTTCAGTTTGGGCATCTGCAATGGATGCGCAGAGATCATAGTTGGGGCCTAATAAACATATTACATTTACTAGTCTTGTTTTACATTTGAATCCCTTTCTTACATAGATTATGAACTGCCTTGAGGCCAGCTTCCATATTTTTACATATATCTAACCTTTGCATTGAGTTTCTTATGCACAACAGACTCTGAAAATACAGAAAAACAGAGAGAGCTTTGGATGGAGGGAGAGTGAGAGAGTGGGAGAGATTAGCTCATAACTTCTAGAAACTGAAGATTAAGTTATTAGTTAATATAAGTTTTTTTTTTAATACTGTCAGCTGCACTCTCACCATATAGTAAGAGGTTAAAACAATGTGCTTTATTTTCAGAGCATCAAAATCAATTGAACTCTCTTTCATCTCCTCCATAATTTTCTAAACTAAGGAAACAATAAAAAAAATTGTTCAATATTTTTATTATAGTTTTGTTCAGTTTGGGCATCTGTAATGGATGCACAGAGTTCATAGTTGGGGCCTAAAAATAATATACCTATATTGTTATAATACTTATTATAACAATAACTAATTATTAGTTATTTTAATTATTAGTATTATTCTAATAACTAATTATTAATATTATTATTATTCTAATAACTAATTATTCTAATAACTAATTATTAATAATAACTAATTATTAGTTATTTTAATTATTAGCATTATTCTAATAACTGCATTAGAGTAATGTTTGAAATCACAAGCACTGGCTGTAGGAATAGGCTCTCTGTAGTGACTAGTCCTATATTCATTGTGCAACAATTTACTCATTGTTAAAATTGTGGGAGCCAGGCTATGATGCAGTGGAAAGATGTGATGCCTGTGATGTAGACCTACATTGAAGGTTGCTGGTTCACATCTGGGGACCACCTTGCTGGTCATTTTGATAACTCTGTCCCAGACTGGCTAAAGCTGGAGGTGGATGGTGGTGTCAAGACCCTATCAGAGGTGTTGTATCTTTGTCTCTGTCTCTTTCATCCATGGAATAAATAAATACAGTTCAAAAAGAGATTATTTTACAGATAGTGATGATAATAGCATCTGCTTTATGTAATTTGAGAAATAAATAAGATACTATTTATTACTGGAAGTAGCATGGTGTCTAATATGTAGTAATATATATGAAATATTTGGTGAATAAGCAAACTAGTGGCAGTTTGGATAGCTAGCTTTAATTTTAAGAACACAGAAATCTGGGTAGATATTTATAACTTGAAGTCTAAAGGAATTAATTATAATATTTCCCATTTTGGTAGCTAACTCACAGAGGTAAATTGTGATATTTGAACAATTTTTGCATTGCTTCCTTAGTTTAGAAAATCATGGAGGAGATGAAAGAGAGTTCAATTGATTCTGATGCTCTGAAAATAAAGCACATTGTTTTAACCTCTTACTATGGTGAGCGTGCGGCTGACAGTATTAAAAAAAAAACAAAACTAAATTTTAGTTATACTTTTCCCTTTCCTCTCTTTCCCTTTTCTCTCTTTTCTTTTCTTTTCTTTTCTTTTCTTTTCTTTTCTTTTCTTTTCTTTTCTTTTCTTTTTTCTTCCTTTTCTTCCATGACATGTGTGCTTCTTATATCCCCAGTCCTCTGATGGATATAGACTATACAAAGATGCATATAGTACATTTAATATCTAATAAAGAAACAGAACTGTTCTTTACTATCTGGAGTTTTATAAGTAATGTTATGGCAGAAGGTTACAGAAACTCACAGAAGTATCAACTCAGACTCTGAACTTTATGAAAGATTTCCTAAAAGAAGTAACATTTAAGCTGAGACCTACAGACTTAGGAGCAGTTAGCCAGGAAAAGAAATTGCTAATTAATCTTGTTCTACTATAAAAACACATGGGAAGCCTGATAGGTGAGAGTGAGCTGGACAAGAATAATGTACAGTTTATAATGGCTGGTGCATAGAATGTAATGGAAAAAAGGTATTTATAACCTATTTATTTATAACCTCCTTTGAGAAAGTCAATATTGTTGCAGAGTTTACACTTCATCAAAAAAGGAGGTTAAATAGTTTGATGTTATTTAGGATAATAAGGAAGACCTTGTAAGGATAGCAAGAATGTGGGAACAAGTGAATATTGATGATGATTAAAAGATAATTCTCAGGACCAACAGTTGTCATAATGGCTATGTCACTGGACTCCCATGTAGTCGACCGTGTTTTGAGTCCCGGACCCGGTGACTTAAACTCACAACGGGTGCATGTGCGTGTGTGCCCAAGATCCCAAGAGAAGAATGGAGGAGAAGGGATTGCGGTATCACCCCCTGGGGGGTGATTTCTCACTTTCTGTCTCTCTCTATCTTTCTGGCAAGTGCACGCGCCCTATAGAAAAAACCTCTCAAAAAAAAAAAAGTAATTCTCTACAGTCTTTGGTCCTGAAGAATCTCTCTGTCTAGATAGTTTGGCAACCATTGATAACTAGTTATATGGAAACTGAACAAATTTTTAAGGAATTTCTGAATAGCCATTTGCTTGTTAATAATAAAGAAAAGTCTGCTAATCTTCACAAGGATATGGAAGTTGTAAAACACCAACAATATCAACTAAAACAATTCTTTTATTGTTCTTTAAAAAAAAAAATTCTAGAGAGCACGTGAGCTCACTAGACAGAAAAAAGAGAGAGAAGGTGAGTGAGAAAGGATCCTCATGGGGATGCCTATATTTCCTTCTCCTCAATTTCTCCCTTTGAGATTTTGGGAATGCACACACAAAAACTGAGTATTGCTTTTCAAACCACTGTGTCTGGGACTTGAACCACACAATAGGCCATATGGGATTTAGCCACCTTAACCACCATGCCACTCACTGGCCTGTTCTTCAGCTATTTAAACATTACTCATAACTCCTTAGATAAAAGTCTCCAATGAAGTTTTTATTTATTTATTTATTTAGTTAGTTAGTTTTTAGAGTTGAGAGGAATACTTTAATACAATATCCCTTCATGATTAACTCTCAGCAAGATTGGCATAGAAGAGTCATTTCTCAACATAATAAAATCCATCCATGAAAAAACGATAGCTAACATCATACTGAATAGGGAGAAGCTGAAGGCTTTTTCCACTAAAAACTGGTACAAGACAAGGCTGCCAACTTTCTCAACTCCTTTTCAACATAGTGCTGGAAGTACTAGCCAATGCAATCAGAAAAGAGAATATAATAAAATGCACTCGAATAGGGAAAGAAGAGGTGCAATTATCTGTATTTTCAGATGACATGATTATATACATAGAAGGCCCAAAGGAATCCATGAAAAAAAACTCTTGGAAGTAATAAATGAATACATAAAGTGGCAGGATACAAAATCAACTTACAAAAATCTATAGCATTTCTATATATAAATAACAAGCAGACTGAGGTAGAACTAAAGAAAATAATCCCATTTACCATAGCAAAAAAAAAATATTTGAAAATTATACCAAAATGTGGAAGAACATTTTATGTCCATAGTGTAGAACAATTAATATAATGAAAATGGCAATTCTACCGAATTAATCTACATATTTAACACAATCCCATTCTACTTACCAGAGGCATTCTTCACAGATCTGGAAAAGACAATCATAGCCTTTGCCTGGAATCATAAAAGACCCCATGTTGCCAAAGCAATCCTGCACAAGAAGAGTGGAGCAGGAGGCATCTCTCACCCTGACCCCAAAATATAATACAAAACTGTGATAATTACAACAGTATGGCATTCCATTGAGTATATGTGCCACAGTTTTTCTATCCATTCATCTGTTCGTATAGAAGAGGAGGATCTGAGGAAGGACATTTAGAAGAAAAATAGGGAGGCAAAGCATTAATGGCACAAAGAAATGTGGTATCATCTATTGAAGATATTTTGTAGTTTTATTAACTGTACTAGGGAGAAATGCTCACCTGTTAAAATATCCATTTTGTAAGCCAATAATAATGTGATTGAATCTATAAAATAAAAAAAAAGCAAGAGACAGTAAAAAAAAAAAAAAAAAAGAACATCATGGTATTGGAATAAAAACAGACGTGTGGATGAAAGGAACAGGATAGAGACTGCAGAAATAAATCCCAAAACATATAGCCAACTGATTTTTGACAAAGGGCACCAGTCAATCCAGTTGGAAAAAGAAAATCTCTTTATCAAATGGTCCTGGAAAAACTGGGTATCCACCTATAGAAAGATAAATCTGGACCTTTATCTCTCACCATTAACAAAAATCAACTCAAAGTGGATTAAAGATCTAAACCTAAGACCTCAAACTATAAACTACTGGTGGAAAACACTGAGGAAACTCTGGGAGACAGCAGAATAGGCAAAGACTTCTTAAATAAAACCCCCAAAGCACAGGCAATAATCCCAAAAACAGACAAATGGAATTACATCAGATTAAGAAGTTTCTGCACACCAAAAGATAAAATAATTAGTGTGAATTGATAATCCTCAGAATGGGAGAATATTTTTGTAAACTATGCTCCAGATAAGGGACTGATAACTAGAATAATATTCAGGGAGCTCAAGTGACTTACCTGAAAAATAAAAATAATCGATCAACCCAATTAAAGGATGGGAGAATGAGCTAAAAAAAATTCTCTAAGGAAGACATATGAACAGCCAAAAAGCATATGAAAAAATGTACAACATCTCTTATCATAAGGGAGATGCAAATCAAACCCATAAGGAGATACCACCTAACCCCAGTCAGAATGGCTAAGATTAAAAAAAAGAAAAAAGATTAGTGCTGGTGAGACTGTGGTGAAAAGAGAACTCCCCTACACTGTTAGTTGTAATGTAAATTAGTCCAACCCCTGTGGAGATCAATATGGAGATTCCTCAAAGATCTAAAAATAGAACAACCTTATGATCCAGCAATTCCACTCCTAAATATCTACTAAAACATAGAATGCTCAGTAGGAAAAATACTTGCATATCTATGTTTATCGTGGCATTATTCACAATTACTAAGATATGGAACCAATCCAAATGTCCACAAACAAATGAATGGATTGAAAAAATGAGGCACACCTGCACTGTGGTATACTACTCAGCCATAAAAAACAAGACCCTCACATTTGATAGAAAGTGGATGAATATGGAAGATTTACTATTGAGTGAAGCAAGTCGGGTTATGAAAGAGAGACATTGTTTATCTCCACTTAATATATACCAACTGTCCTCACTCTACCGTGGAAATGAAAAGATTAGAGGATATAAAAGAATAGAAAATGGTTTCAGACACTGGAAACAGTGTGGGAAAAGGGTGGGAGAAGGGGGAGAGTGAAAAGGAAAGGAAAGGAATCAAGGAGAAAATAGAGAGGCAAGACTGTTATGGGACACAGAAATGGATAGATTATCTGTTGATGATAACGTGTATGGTATCTTCAACAGGACTGGGGTGATGTGCATTCATGTTGGGTAAATTTGTAAGCTGTGGTGATGTATAATGATTGGATATATAAAATAAATTAAAATTAAAAGAAGCTAATACATGGGAACCAACAGTTAGCGTAATGGCTATGTCGCTGGACTCCCACGTAGTCGACTGCGGTTCGCATCCCGGACCCAGTGGCTTAAAACTCACGCCGGGAGCATGTGCGTGCGTGCCCAAGATCCTGAGAGGAGAATGGAGAAGAAGGGATTGCAGAGTCACCATCCCCCCTGGGGGGTGATTTCTCGCTTTCTGTCTCTATGTCTCTCTCTGTATGTCTGGCGAGCGCACATGCCCTATAGCGAAAATCTCTCCAAAAAAAAAAAAAAAAAAAAGAAGAAGCTAATACAAAAAAAAAATGAAGATGAGCTGTCACCTCTTTAAGCTATCACTTAAACTTGCTTTTGGTGACTATTTCAGTATTGTACTTCATGAATTAGTTTTCTGATTATTAAATTGCCTAATTAAAAAATATGTTGTATAACAATTACTATGCTTTATTTCCTCCATTTTTCATACTTATTACGAATATTTTTATGACTAAGAAAATGGGAGCTAGCCTCGTGACCTAGGGATAAAGGGAGCTAGATCTTGTATGACTGTCCATACAGTTCAAATCCAGGCCTCAAAAGGTTAAAAACCATGGTAGGCTCACATGTTGCATGTCCCAAATCCTGACAGCACAGAAATATAGGGAAGAAAGGATTGCATGGTGACCACGCCCCATTTGGAGGTACTTTGTCTCTCTTTGTTTCTCTGCCTCTCTCTGGCAAGTGTACATGTCATCTGACAATTAAAAAAGAAAATAGATTATTTTTATTTTGGCAAGATAGAAAGCTCTTTAAAAAGCACATTTAATTTTTTTCTTTTCTGAAAGTTAGTATATGATATTATAATTATTAGTTTCTTGTTAAGCTACTTTTTAAATTACTACCAAAATACTATTTTCTTACTCATTGAAACCCTATTGTATCTTAAAAAGTAAAATTGAAGAATAAGGTGAAGGGGATAACTAACAATTTAAACATGAAGTATGACATAATTTCACATAAAAATCTTAAAATGATTCTTTTCATTCTGACTATTTTGTTTTCACCCTGATTATTTTGTTCCCTCTATAGTCTCATTTTCATCTTCTGAACAAGTAGCAGCTTTGTCTTGTGCAGGTTGTTGGTTTTGGCTATTTCTGTATCATGAGGCAAGGTGGGAATAAACCCTATTTTGAACCTTCAATTACATTGTTTTTCCATCCATTTATTTCCACTTCTCTTATAACTATTGTTACTACCTTACATGTTTCATCATTAGGAAGTCTAACTCTAACTTGCAAGTTATAGTTTTTGATGTCATTTTATTATTTGTTATAGTTTCATGGGAATTTTCAAGATGGGTTACCTACGACTAGCTAAAGCTTTTGCATCCCATACCCTACTCTTACATTTATGGGGGAAAAAAAATCCTATGCTTTCTGAAGTATTGGTTTTACTGCTAAATCTTTAACAAAAATGCATTCTTCTGTACCTTCAGTACATTATCCCCTTATTTTGTTTACAGATTTTTTTTTCACAGACCCCATGCTATTTTTCTCTCTTCATTCAACTTTTAATGAGAAGAGGTCAATCCAGGCCTGTGCTCCCTGTGAGCAGCACTGCTGTGTTCTCCTGCCCCTCACTCTTCACCTGTATCCTTTTGAGTTTTTCTCTCAGATCTTAGGCTGAAGTCTACTGATGTGCACAGAGTGAATCAACAAGGCTGAGGACACGGTGTCTGTTCTTGCTGCCCAGTTTTCTGATTACGCCGAGGCAAACGTATGCCTGGAAAACTTGATGCAAGCTGTGCTGTTTTTGTTGGCAGAAGGTGTTCAAAGAACCCGAAAGTGCATGTCCCCTAATGTCCTCCCCTTCTCTACTCGTCCCAATTACTTAGTTCATCGTTCACTATGCAAGATGGATTTTTCTTTCTGATGCAGTTTCTTAGTCTGAGAAATGAAATGTGGAGTAGTCACTGATGAAATGGTGACTAATTAGAGAGAGGATCTTGGAGCAGCTCTGATCACCCCACAGAGCAGCTTTCCAGCACAGTAAATGTAACATGAACCTGAGTTAGGATGCACAATTGGAGAGGACAGAAATGGCTTAGTTTTCATCATGTGTGGAGGCCCTGATTCTGGGGTAGCCACAGAAAAACATTACTAGTTCAAGGGATTTCCAACTTTTACATTTGTTTGTATATTTTCAATCAGAAAATAGTGATAGGGTGAGGAGACAAGTTGGACAGATGAGACACCGTACTGACCTAAAAATAGTTTTATATTGGGCTTTAAATCATTCCACTGGGTTTTTATGTTGTTGAGACACTGTGGGGGGAAGGAAAAAAAAATAATTTACACACTTGGCCTGTCTGCGTGCATGCTCAAAATCCCGAGAGGAGAATGGAGAAGAGATTGCCTCATGGCTGTCCCCCATGAGGAACGATTACTTACGTTCTCTCTGTCTCTCTCTAGCGAGTGCATGCACCCTGTAACAAACAAACAAACAAACAAATAAACAAAATGGGATTCTTCTGGATTTAGCTACTGGTATTCTCAGCTGTTCTTATATTAAGATATTTAAAATATTTACTAAGAACTAGCTCCTAAAATATAAATTTTTATTTGTGATTTTATATTTGGGGGCTGCCTTTATGATATCTATGCAATGCTTAAGAAAGACCATTGATCTACATGTCTGTGTGCATATTCTCTCACTACCACTTTTAGAGTGGCTGAATGAATCCGTCTCCCTCTATTAACCTGGTCACTTTATACAACTTACTTCACCTTTACATGCTTCAGGGTTTCTTGTTTGCTTGTTTATTTATCTTATCCTTCTGTACTATGGGAATTACAATGATACTTCTTGGCAAGATTGCTGCAAGATTAAATTTAATAACTTTGGAACATGTTATACGCATATAAGTTTTCAATAAATTTCAGTTCACATTAATTGTTATATTGCCAAGACACCTATTCTGTTTAGTTTTATGTCAGATTCTTTTCCCTCTAGGTAAACCAAGCATATATTTTGACTGCATTTTTATTGAGTAAACATATTTGCTGATGGTTTGATAAAGTATACACAACTGTGTTTATGACGTTAGCAGGAGTTAATCATGTTGATCTATTTGAAGCATTATCAGTGTGATGGGACTAATTAATTTCTTTACACCTATTCTCCTGCAGTCATGTGCATTTCACATGCATTTCAATATTGAAATGCTTCTTTATTCTATTTGTAAGACCTCTAATAATTAATATACTTGAATTGAATATTAAATGCAGAAAAATAAGTACAGGAAGTTCACCTACAATAGTACCCACCCAAGCCAACAACCTTTACATACTATTGTCCTTGAATGTCACAAGTCTGTGAGCAGAGAAATTTACTTTATTTAGGCTGGAAAAAAAAGAAAAATAATGAAATCAGGATTTAGGCACAGATATGTTGGCCTCTAAAGGTAATACTATTTCTATTATGCCACGATGCCTTCCCTCCAATTTAAAAATAAGCTGCCCTTCAGGGCTAGATATTACCTGAAACTATTGACAGTGAATAAATGTCACAGTTCTCTCCTGTTTGCTACATACTTCAGAATGACACAGAATGTGTCATCAAATTTTGTGATTCCAAATACGAAATCACAAAAAACAATTTAAAAATTTATTTTAGGAGTTAGTTCCTGGTGAATATCTTAAATATCTTAATAATAAAAGCAGCTAAGAATACCAGTTATTGAATCCAAAAGAATCTTATTTTGTTAGTATACTACTGGGATATTAATTTTGAGGAGTTACAAAATATAACTATACACTATACCCAGGATACTTAAAACACATCTGCATTTCCTGTTGAACTCATGGTGATCGGTACTTGTGTGTGCATGTGTGTAAGAGTAGAGGCATACATTCAGATGTGAACCATATGTTTATCTAATAAGACACAGGGATGTTGGCTGAAGATCACTTTCACTGGTTTGGACACCCAAGAAAAGATAGGTTGTTTACTGGCAGAAGACACTTCACGATCCTGTAAAGGCATTGGGAAGATCAAGAAGCAAAGTAGGTGCATGGAGCCTCCGTGACAGATGGAGCAATGACTTCCTCCCTGTTCACTGTGAGCACAGAATAAACAGAGGAGGGAAAACTATCACATAACCAGGAAACACTTTTTTTTTTAATGTGAAAAATAATACTTCTTATGTTTTGAACTTGTTTGTATCTCTTCTTGCAGTTGTGTTTAATGGGTCACCTAAGGTTCATGTCTTTTTCAAGAGGTCTTCCAGTTTAGACCTTTGATATTATCAGTGGCATGAGCTTCTGAACATTATCACTTGAAAGAAAGACAACTTTTAAGAGTTACACTTGGTATATCAATGTGTTGGAAAGAAAGACATTTTAAGAAGATAAAGAAAAAATTAGAGAGAATGACAGATTCTAATGAATTCATAATTTTTTAAAAAAAATTCCAGCGGGCATGTGCACTTACTGGAGAGAGGCAGTGAGAGGGAGAGGGAGAGAGATAGGGAAAGTGAGAAATCACACCCACAGGAAATGGTCATACCACATTCCCTTCTCTTCCATTTCTCCCTCCTTTCGAGATTTTGAACACACACACACATGCATCCAGCATGTTTTTCAAGCCATGTATTTGGGACTTGAGCCATGCAGTTAGCCATGTGGGATCCTGTCCTCTCAAACACTGACTGGCTATCACTTTATTTCTGAAACATATATTCAAGAATCTTTACCTAGGCTTAATAAGACACTCATTTCTCCTATTGTCCTTTCATGTGGGTGTATCTCATTTTACACAAAAATATCTTAAAAATTTGCTTTTTGAATTCCCATCTCGTGTTTTCAACCAAGCTTTAAAACTGGAGATTCACTCATTCAATATATTCACATATCCTTCATGAAAGCTATTCTGAAATGTCATCCTATTATTATCTGCTGTCAACTAAATCAGACTTACTTGCTGTTAGGACAAATACTTAGACATGACTTTATTAATTAATTAATTAATTAATTTTAGAGAAATATTTTTGCTATAGGGAGCATGTGCTTACCAGAGATACAGAGATAGAGAGACAGAAAGCAAGAAATCATACCCAGGGCATGGGTGGCCATACTGCAATCTCTTGTTAATTCTCCTCTCGGGATTTTGGGCACCCAGAATGTTTTAAGCTGCCGGGTCTGGGACTCGAACGACAGTTGACTACATGGGAGTCCAGCAATGTAACTATTAGGCCATCTACTGGTCTCTACACTTTTCTTTCTATTCAAAAGCTTTGAAAAACATGTCCTGAGGGCCAACCTTTGGCATGGTGTTTAAGGCACTGGATTTCCACATGGCCAACCATGGTTTGAGTCCTGAACCTGATGGTTTGTTTTCTCACTTTCTCTCTCTCTTTCATGAGCACATGTGCCCTGTAACAAATTTAAAAAATAATAATAAAAATAAAATTAAACAATTATTTAAAAAATACATGTCTCCATGTTACCTATCTCACATTTGAATACTAAGTCTTAGATATATAGGACGATAGATGTAGATAAATAAAACCTTATTTTTCATATATATATATATATATATATATATATATATATTTATTTTAAGAGAGAGATTTTTGCTATAGGGCACAAAAATAGACAGAAAGTGAGAAATCACCCCCTTCCCCCCTTAGTGTTATAACCACATCGCAATTCCTTCTCCTCCAGTCTCCTCTCAGGATTTTGGGTTTCTCCATTCCTCCCTTCCTCTCTCCCTCTCTTCCTTCCTTTCTTCTCTTTTTCTTTTGAGAGGCACAGAAAAAGAGAGAGAAGAGGAAACGACAAGCACCCTCAACAGTCTTATGCCACAATCATCCTTCATTCTTTCCCATTCAGTCAGGATCACAGGCAGGCATACATGCATCAGCATGCCAAGAGTTGATTCAGGAACTCAACCCCTTGTGTTTGGCTTCCAGCACACAGAACATTGGACTACCACTGCACCACTACAGCTGAGACAAAAGCCTAATATATTTAACAACTTCATTGAGGTATAATTCATACATGAGAAATGCATCCATTTTGCCTTTGCATTCTCTCTCCCTCTCCCAACATGGCAGCCTCAGCAACAAAAGAGTAAGAAGGGGAAGACTATCTCCCTAATAGACTTTCTGGTTGAGGATGGGGGGACCACTTGGCACGGTAACAATGACGATGTGTATAGGGCACCTCCAACTGACCATTCCATCCTTCCCACTGCTCCATGGACTGCTCGGGAACCCAATATTGACCAGAGCCATCTTTCCAAATTGCCACCCTTCACTGCTTTTTTAGGGAACCTGCCCTATGATGTGACAGAGGACTCCATTAAAGAATTCTTTAGAGGATTAAATGTCAGTGCAGTGTGTTTACAGTATCAGTGCAGTGTGTTTACCACGTGAACCCAGCAATCCAGAGAGGTCAAAAGGCTTTGGTTATGCTGAATCTGAGGACCTGGATTCCTTGCTTAGTGCCCTGAGTCTCAATGAAGAGTCTCTAGGTAACAGGAGAATTCCAGCAGATGCTGCTGATCAAGCACAGGACAAAGAATGGGATGACCATTCCTTTGTCCAAGATAGAAATCAGGATTCTGATAAAACAGATACAGACTGGTGGACCCGCCCTACCACAGACAGCTTTGATGACTACCCACCTAGAAGAGGTGGTGATATCTTTGGAGACAAGTATCCAGGTTGTTACGATTCAGGCCGGTATTCGGGATGGGTATCGGGACAGGTATCCGGATGGCCCCCGATGAGACATGGATCGGAATCGGGGCCGGGATTGCTGTGATGACCGAGGCAGCAGAAACTATGATAGAGGCTGTGATTCCAGGATAGGTAGTGGAGAAAAGCATTTGGTAGTGGGTATTGTAGGGATGATGACTACAGAGGAAGTGGGGACTGCTACCAAGACTGATAGGACAGGCAGGACGATCGGTCATGGAGCTCCAGAGATGGTTACTCTCGAGATGATAACAGGCAAGATGAAGAAGTCTTCCCCAAAGACCCAAACTGAATCTAAAGCCTCGGAGTACTCCTAAGGAAGATGGTTCCTCTGCTAGCACCTCCCAGTCCAGTCGATTGGCTTCTATCTTTGGAGGGACAAAGCCTGTTGACACAGCTGCTAGAGAAAGAGAAGTAGAAGAAAGGAACAGGAGAAATTGCAGCGGCAGTTGGATGAGCCCAAACTAGAACGACGGCCTCAGGAGAGACAGCCAGGTTGGCGAAGTGAAGAAACTCAGGAGCGGGAAAGGTCGAGGACACAGTCATCACAGACTGGGACATCAGCCACATCTGGCAGAAGTCAGTCAGACCAGGATGCATGAAAGAGAGAGAGTGAAAAGTCTTTAGAAAACAAAACACTCAGTAAGGAGGAAGACTGCCACTCTCCAACTTCTAAGCCTCCCAAACCTGATCAGCCTCTAAAGGTAATGCCAGCCCCTCCACCAAAGGAGAATGCTTGGGTGAAGCCAAGGTCTAACCCTCCTGCCTGATCTCAGAGCTCAGACACAGAGCAGCAATCCCCTACCAGTAGTGGAGGAAAAGTAGCTTCAGCTCAACCCTCTGAGGAAGGACAAGCCAGGAGAATTGAAAATAAAGTAGATGGGATGAGTGTTCCCAAAGGCCAAACTGGGAACCCCAGCTGTTGCCCAGGAGAGGGAGAGAACAAAGACCACTGGAAGGAGTCAGATAGGAAAGATGGCAAAAAGGATCAAGACTCTGGATCTGCACCTGAGCCAAAGAAACCTGAAGAAAATCCAGCCTCCAAGTTTAGTTCTGCAAGCAAGTATGCTGCTCTGTTCGTTGATGGTGAACATGGGAACGAAGATTACACTACATAGACCTCGTCTTCCTGTGCTTTCTCTTTGTCTCTGTTCACCATGGAACACTCAAGAGCAAATCAAACCTCTAGACAAGACAAAATAAAACTTACCATCTCCTGGGGAAAAAAAAAAGAAATCATCCATTTCAAGTGTACAATTTGGTGACTTTAGTAACTTCACCAAGTGATGCATCCATTACCATTCATCTGTTTTAGAACATTTTCAACCCCTTCCTCCATAAGTCTCCTCCTGCCCATTTGCAATTCCTACCCTAGCACCAGTCCCAGGCAATCACTAATTTACTTTATGTCTCTGTAAGCTTTTGTTTTCTAGAAATTTTATACAAATAGAATCATATAATATGTGAACAGTGTCTGACTTCTTTTCTTTAGCATGTTTCTGAGGTTCATCCAGGATGTAACATGTGTCAACAGTCAGTTCTTTTGTTAGTGTCAAATAGTATTCCATTGTATGGATACACTCTATTTTGCCTGTCCATTGATCAGCTGAGGAATATTTATGTTGTTTCCAGTTTGGGGCTATTATGAATGATGTTGCTATGAACCCTCCATATGACCTAATTTGAATGCAAATCTTTGTGTGAACATATAGTTTCATTTAGTTTGGATATATATTTATGAATGAAATTGCTAGGAACACATAACAATTTCATATTTAACTTTTGGAAAAAACTGCCAGGTGTTTTCTACTATTACTGCATATATTACCTTTCTAACAATTTATGAGTAATCTTCTTGCTCCATTCACTTGATAACATTGTTATTGTCTGTCCTTATTTATTGAAATCATATCAGTAGGTATACAATGTTATCACATTTGTGTTTTAATTTGCATTTACCTGATAACTAATTATGTTGAACATCTTTTCATGTACTTGTTAACCATTTTGTATATCTTCTTTTGAAAATGTTCATATATTTTGCTCATTTTTATTGGGTTGTTTATATTTTTATTACTGAATTACAATAGTTGTTTGTAAAGTCTAGACACAAATCTTTTTTGTTGTTGTTGTTCTTTATTTTTTTGCTATAGGGCACAGACAGAGAGAGACAGAGAGACAGAAAGTGAGAAATCACCCCCCGGGGGGGATGACCATGCAGCAATCCCTTCTCCTCCGTTTTCTTCTTGGGATCTTGGGCACGCATGCACACGTGCCCGACGTGAGTTTTAAGCCACTGGGTCTGAGACACGAACCGTGGTTGACTACATGGGAGTCCAACGACATAGCCATTACGCTAACTGCTGGTCCCAAAATACAAATCTTTTATAAAATACCTATTTTGCTAGTATTTCCTCCCTGTATTCCTATTGGATTCTCTATTCTTTCCTTTTTGGTAAACTGTGAGACCTAGAACAATGTAAGTTGTATAACTGAAGACTTTTTAAAAACAAGTCTTCATTCATGCAGCTTGAACAATTATGGTTGTAGAAAGGCTTGTCAGTGCAAATATGAACATTTATGCACTGGTCTGTCATGCTTATTATATTTTACCCTAAACACATGTGAGCTGAAATATGCAGTTGCAAAGTTGAGTGTTTCATAGAGAAGTGCTTCACATATAGAGCCTTGACACCTATTATTTGAATGTGCATAGGCTTGTTTGCCTCTTAATTTGTCAACATGAGGCATGCAATTATGGCTTAGAAAACAAAATTTGAAAAGTTGCTTTCTTGTTTCTTGTTTAACAGGAATATAGTTGCTTTCTTGTTCAACAGGAATACAGCTGTTACATTTTTCTCCTTTTAACGGTATCCCAGACATGCAGTATGGAGGAGTTAGAAAATGGTTCCAACTTCCATTAAGCATTTACTGTGACTATAGCTGCTTACTCATTCTTCTCTAAATTTAGATGCTTATAATATTATGGTAATTTTCCTTCTAATGGAAAATATATTAGCATTTATTTTCTTTTGTATACTCTATTTGGACTTTTTTATAGTGCTCTGTACACATGAATTTTCATTTTTTTTGTTAAGGTAATATAAAAATAAAGCACCAAATGTAACTTACTTTTCAAATAGCATTAAGGTTTTTAAACACAACCTAATTAAAATTGTCCTTAGCACTGAATATCAGACATAAAACATTCAGTATTAAACAAGGTGCCAAAAAATAAACTTAGGTTAATATAATGTTACCTTTAATTTAACATTTGTTTCTTTCTGTTAGGAAAAAAATATATGCATACTATTAAAGAAAAATAAATAATTTAGAGCTTTGCAGAATAAAAATTTTCCCATCATATTAGAAGCTAGCTAGCCTATAAACAAAGTGTTTTAACTAAAAGTCCCAGAAGAGTCTGTTTATAAAAATAGAATTAATTCTTACCATTTTATGAGGTAGCGAAGACTCTCTCCTTAAGCAAACTGTAATTATGTTCTTCTGACTTGACTTCTTGACTAGGCTTCGACCTTGACCTGTAAGAACTATAAACTAAGCACAAATTGTTTTGTCCACCACAAATACTGAGAGACTTGAATGAAGAGTTTGTATCAAGACCATACTCTTGGGATATAGACTCCAGTCCCCTAAAACTGCCTGAATGAGAAAGTTCAGGTGATTTAGAAACTGTCTTCTTTTCTGCTGAAACCTGACCATGAGGACCTGGCCTATTTTTTTCTTGGGGGCATTAATTTAGAAAATGTACAAACGTGAATCCTTTCTCTGTCCTTTTTGGTGTATCTTTCACATCCCAGCAATGTCTTTCTCAAGAACCTGGGAGACATGCCTTTTCAATGTGCTCAGCAAGAAAGGCAGGGCAGGGAATAATACACCAAGCACAGCGCAGCCTATGGGATGCCTCATGATTCCCAAGCACAGTTTCCCATTTCCACGTCCAGAACATGTCTTGTTATAGGACGTGAGTGGTCTTATTTACTATTAGTTTAGTCATAGGAGAAGGGGCCAAATGGGCACTGGTCGGGAAAACCATCGGCTTTTGAATCCCTTCACCTTCTACCTAACTAGTCTACAATATTCTCAGGGCTATGTAGCTATTACAATTTCCATTTCCCATGGATGCTGTGTCTTGGCAGTATCAGTGACTCATTTCTCAGAAAAGAACATCGAGCATTAACAATAAAGCACAGATGCTTGAGGCTGGCAGATGAAGTGGTGGTTAAGGCACTGGACTGCCATGATTGACTACGGTTCAAGCCCTGGACTTGGTGGCTTGCTTTCTTACTTTCTCTCTCTCTGACTCTCTCTGATGAGTGCATGAACCTGTTAACAGATTAAAATAATAATTAATAATAAATAAAAATGAATAAATCTTTTTTTTTAAGGTTTTTGCTTTAGGGAATGTGCCCTTGTGAGACAGACATCATGAGAGGGAAAGTGAGAAATCATCCTATAGAGGGGATGGCCACACTGCAATCCCTTATTCTCCATTCTTCTCTCAGAATTTTGGGCACACATGCCCAAAATGTGATTTTCAAGCCATTGGGTCCAGGACTTGAACTGTAGTTGGCCACGTGGAAGTCCAGTGACATAACTGCTGTACCATGTGCTGGCCCTCAATAAATAATTATTAAAAATAAAAAAATTAAAAGCACAGATGCTTATTCTTTTATATAGTCCTTGATTGAATTCTCATTTATCTGGGATATTATATCCATATGTTATGTCCATCTATGCATCATTTGTGTTAATATTAAAAGAAATTTAATAAAATGTCAAATTCTTAAATATCTTGAGGCCATAAAAGCATAGGAAAGGTTATAAAAGCAGTAGTTAGGTCTTTCTTCCTACTTTATACAGATTTATTGCTGTTTTTTTTTTCTATCTCCTTTGACTTTTCCACAGTAGCAATAAATGACACTGTATGACATTAATAGTACGTGACATTTATATAAACTTTACTGACTGAGAACTTTGAACACAAAACAGGTGTTCAAACCTTAAGTTGAATGTTGAGTTTAATGGTACAGTGGTTTGATATTCATTACCATAAGTACATACTCTAACTTGTGTTTTCTTGTTTGTTTGTTTAGTTTTTCACTGTGAAAGCTGTGCCATTTATTACGTTCTTTTAATATTTCTTCTGATGTCATGAGATTTACAGTTATATTTATACCTCTTGGAAAAACATAAGTTAGCACTTAGGGTAAGCCAATTTTCTTAACTTTTTTTTTTTTTTGAGAGGTTTTTCGCTATAGGGCACGTGCGCTCGCCAGACAGAGAGAGACATAGAGACAGAAAGCGAGAAATCACCCCCCAGGGGGGATGGTCATGCCACAATCCCTTCTCCTCCATTCTCCTCCCGGGATCTTGGGCACACATGCACATGTGCCCGGCATGAGTTCTAAGCCACCAGGTCCAGGACGCGAACCTCAGTCGACTACGTGGGAGTCCAGCGACATAGCCATTAAGCTAACTGCTGGTTCCCAATTTTCTTAACTTTTTAAATTGTATTTTGAAGAGGGTTTGCTATAGGGTGCATGCACTCACCAGAAAGAAGAGAGAGACTGAAAGACAGAAAGTGAGAAATCATCCACCAAAGGGGACGACCATGTCACAATTCCTTCTCCTCCATTCTCCTCTTGGGATCTTGGGGATCACCACACATGCACCCAGGTGAGTTTAAGGCACTAGGTTCGGGACTTGAACCGGGGTCGACTACATGGGACTTTAGTGACATAGCCATTATGCCAACTGCTGGTCCTGCAATTTTCTTAACTTTTTCTTGTGCTCTTGATTTTCTGTTGCAATTAAAAACCATGTTTGAATGTTTGTCATTTTAAGCTACATCAGATTATGTGGTAATTAGCCAAAACATAAATATAACACAAAATGTAAAAATAAACTGATTTGTGAATTTTATTTTGATTTTAAACAACAATTTACTGTTAAGAGGACTTCTTGATTAGATGTTTTCAAGACATCACCACCAGAAAAAAGTCTTTGTGGTATGAATATGTGATATATATACATATATATATATATATACACACACATATGTTTATATATATATGTATATATATGTGTGTGTGTGTATATATATACATATATATATATATATATATGTATATTTGTATAAATATTTAAAACAATGTTGATTGGGAGATTGGGACCATTGAATGGTATAATGATTACATTGCTGGACTCCCACATAGTCAACTGTGATTTGAGTCCTTGACTTAGTGGCTTAAAACTCACTTTTGGTTCACATGCGTGCCCAAAATCCAGGGAGGAGAGTGGAGGAGAAGGGATTGCCGCATGGCCATCCCCCTGGAGAGTGATTTCTCACTTTCTGTGTCTCTGACGAGGGCATGCGCTCTACAGCAAAAATCTTTCTTTAAAAGGAAAAAAAAGTATGGATAACTGAAAGGACAAGTTCTTTTGACAAAATATTAATAGATGTGATGGTCTTAGAAAATAGTGGCAGGCCATTAAGTATAAGTCATTGTAGCATATGTTAAATAAAAAGTAAAATATCTAATAGTATTTTTTTCTCTCTATACGCTATATACTATTCAACATCTTAGGAAAATAAACATTTTGTTTACTAGAAAATTATAATGATTTTCTTTTTGCTCAAATGGTTATGATAATAGAAAAATAATTGGAGCAGTTGAGATATGAAATATAATGAATATACATTGCTTAAAATTAACAAGAGGTAGTTGTAGCAAATCCAAGATCAGACTACTACAAAGTCAGTTTCTATTCATCTTGAAAGATTAGGAGATGATTTTCTTTGAGTGTAATTCTTTGAGTATATTTTTCATGAGTATTGGAATATGGCAGAGTAGATAATGTTAAATAGTATAGAGAGCCTGGTCTCAAATTCAATTTGCTGTAGGTTCACTAGGCACACGTTTGTTTGTAGATAATCTGGATATGATTGCAATTGGCAGTTTCTATTATTTAATTCATTATACAGTTGAAATATAAAGCTGAAACAAAAATTGTTTAGTACTTTTTCTGAGGAACCTTTGGGAAATGGGATTATTTCAAGTAAATATGATTAAGAATATTCTAAAGCAAAAGAGACAGAAAACAGGGCCAACGCTTGCCATTTATGAGGTTCAAACTTTATTTCTGATTCACTAATATGCACTCATTAAAATAAACAATTACAATCCTGTAGGAAATGTCCTCAATCAGTTTCACTTAAAATCATCTTGGTAAATTTGTAAAGGTTGCCAAAACATTAGCTAAATCCCAAAGATGTCAGTTCGTAATGGAGACTCCAGGACAAAACAAAAAAGAATCATAAAAGAAAGGTGTTTTTTTATCATATTAATTGAATATAAAAGCAAAAGGTTAGTTACAGAGCTTGATCAGATATTTAAAAAAGGACAGAGACTTTCTTACTTCATATAATTAATATTTGCCAGGCATTAAAAATGATTGGGAGAAAAAAGTTCAAATTGAAGTTAAACAATTTGTTCTCAGCGTCATTAAAAATAAGCTCCCACCTGCTTCTAATTTTCTTGTTGATTACAAAGGTCATTGGCTGTTTGAACAGTAAGGAAAAAAGGAGCTTTTAGTCGAGAATGCAAATGACAACTCAAGTAAGGAGTCCTGTATGCTAATGAGCGAGGGCATTGATCAGTATGCAGTTGCAGACTCTGACTATGATAAACATGCTTGAATATCTTTCAATTCACAAGGGCACTCATTTGTGTGTGCAAGTCAGCAGCATAAATCCATTATTTGAAATTGTACTAAGACCTTCAATTACCTTTGTGAAAATAGGTGATATTTTTATATTTTTTAAGAGTAGATACAATGGTCTTAAAAGCAGAGTTTAAAATTCTACCAGATCTCATTAAACTATAATACTGTTACATTACCTAAGATCTTTTATAAATGCTCCGTTTCTTTTTTATGTAATTTTTCAACCACTATAAGAAGAGAAAATGCTAATAGTCATCATTCTCTGAGTACTAACAATGAACTAGGCATTCTATATTTATGATCTCCATTCCACACCTATAAGAGATCATTATCCTAACTTCATAGAAGAGAAACTGAGGCTCAGTTTTCTGTCTTAGATGAACTTACAATGATTTCCTTTCAGCTGTAATATTCCCATCACCGCAGTTTTAACAAGGACAGTTTGTCAACCCTCGGTGATGTTTTCGAACTTGTGTAAACCTGGCCTGATATGTAACAACTCCGTTCCATAGGTTCTGGTAATGCCCAGATCTTTGCGTTTTGTGGGAGCAACAGTGAGGTTGATGTTATCCTTATCTGAGAATAACTGTCTCTTAAAATATCTTGTAACTAATGCATACCGTTACAAAAATATTGCTCACTCATCACTAATATTTAGATAGAAATACGTGGTCCAGAACTGGAAATCCTAGAGATACGGCTTCTGTGCTATTATTACTGAGTAATATTTACTAATCTCTTATGTGCTTGACTCTGTTCGAAGCAGTTGATATCTAATAACAATTTAATCTTCGTAATGACATTACTGAATAGGTACTTTTATAAACGCATTTCATAAATGAAGAACTGAGGTATGGAATGTTAAGGAATTTGCCCAAGATAACAGAATTTGAATGAATATTATATGATTCTAGAGCCTATATTCTTCAAGTACTTTATAAGTATTTACTAGCCTCTCTAAGGCACTGAAATAGTTTTCTTATATTATGAAATATTTCACATATTCAAAATAATATGTATATAATTGATATGTATACAAAAAATAAACTGCATATTTAACTGTGAACTTAAGATATAGAACATAATTAAAACTATACCTTTGCTTCTATATGGTTTTTTAATATATTTGAAATATAGTTAATTTGTGCCTATTTGTGCTCTTTCTAATCTTTGTTTTATGATAAACATATGTCTATGTATTTAGATATACACATGTACAATCTCCCCTTCTATGATTATACATATCTTTTTTGCATGGTTTGCTATTTTAAATTAGCAATATATACAACAGATCATTTTATATCAGTATATTCAAAATATTTTTCTAATTATTTTTTACAGTTTTATAGTACTACATTGAGTTAAATACCATAATTCTTAAACCAATATTCCATTAAATGTATGTTTGGAAGGTGTCTATTTTTTAAATTGCAACTAATGCCACAATGGATAATGTTCTGTGTATGTATTTTTAATTATTTGAAGTGTAATTTAAGTGCAAATTTATCAAGGAGAAATTACTGGGTTAAAGGGTAAAATAACATGCAGTTTTGTAATATTTTGCTACCTTCTTTGCCCAATTTAAGTTTAACATATATTTTATCAAGCTTATATTAGATATTTTGTTTTGGGGGAGATATCTAACTTGTCATATTGCTGTAATACATAAAACAGAAACATCAGACATCATTTCTCAACACTATGGAAGACTTTGATTGGTATCATTGATTCATCTGAACGAAAACTATCTGAAGCATTCCTCTAGGCCCATTCTGAATTTCTCTTCTATAATGATGTATGAGAGAAAAATTTGTACAAAATATATTTTTTGAAAATAAATATTATTTTGTTGTTTGCCCTCAAACAACAACAACAAAAAGATGTAGATACTTTGAAAAATCATTAGGTAAACAAAGTATAGGTGGGGCCAGACAGGTGATGTGGAAGTTAAGGCAGATGGATCCCACATAACCAACTACCTACTTCAAGTCCTAGACCCAGCAGGTTCGAAAGCGCATCAGGCGCGTGTGTGTGTGTGCATGCCCCAAATCCCAAGAGGACAGAGTAGAGGCAGCGTGGTCATCCCAGGGAGTAATTTCTTACTTTCCCTCTTTCTCTCTCTGTCTCTTTTTGGTGAGTGCCCATGCCCTATAGAAAAAGCAAACTATTAAAAAAAAAAAAGTATAGGTGCAAAGAAAAAATATAGAAAAATCTCAGGGAAATAATAGTATTTATAGTTAATCTATGCCCCTAAAAACAGATTAGGATGATTTACTTTACTTTTCTTGGGTGTTTTCATTTAGGGCTTTTCTCAATGCAACTTTAAAAAATAACTTATTATTGAATATTTAATTTTATTACCAACAGATTGTTTTATATAAAAATATTTAGGAAACAGAATTGGTTTGGGACAGTGGCTTCTGGCATGCATTTATGAACCAAATTCAGGGTGACTACATAGGAAATCATGTGTTTATTAATCCAGATTCTTAAAACTTATCCTTAGTTAACACAGTTAAATATTAATACATCAACTTTACAGATAAAGAAATGGAGGGCTATGAAACCAAACTGCTGAATGGCCTACATCTACTATCTGACAAGCAAGTCAGCTGACAAATATTTATGTCTAAAGATACCCATTTTGGACATATTCTGTATGACATTTGTGTCAGCCTCCTGAGTTTTTCTAATTATCTATTTGTCCATCATGAAGACAATGCAGCTGAATAGTGCATGCTCTTTGGGAATAACCTGGATTTATTACAAAGTAATAAAGTTTATTTCACTGTTAGTTAGAATCTGCCAAACTAAGTAGAAGAGAAAAACCCTAAGACGAGCTGGTTGGGATCAATACCTTAATGTGATTTATGCTTATTCCTATAATCAGTAGTGTATATTTTGTGGTGAAAAAGAAATACACTATATGCGGTAAAATAAACAAGTTGCAAATGTTGTAAATGCAAGTTTATTTAAAAAACAAAAGCATATAAACAATTGACTGTTGACCTGTTGACGGATATTTAGGCAATTCTGTTGGTAATAGCACACTTGACAGGGGGAGTATAAAACAAGGTAGAGAACATCTTCCAAGTCTTTTTTTTTCCCCTGAAGGTCATTCTTTCAAATAAGCAAAGCG
Organism: Tupaia tana; assembly: GCA_026018925.1. Taxonomy (NCBI): domain Eukaryota; kingdom Metazoa; phylum Chordata; class Mammalia; order Scandentia; family Tupaiidae; genus Tupaia; species Tupaia tana. Next base: position 46,044,526 of record JAKSZU010000002.1, on the reverse strand, counting down.
AAAGCATTAAGGTACATTGATAACCACCTAAGGTATGTAAAAGACATAGAAAAGGGTTTGTTTTACATTTATTTTTAACTTTGAAGCGTCCATTTATATGAATACTTCTTGAAATTCTTAGCTTCTCTTGCCGAAAACTTTCCCTACCCTGTTATTTTCCCCTGACATACTTCAGTAAAGACATGGAGAGATCAGAAATGTTAAAGAAAAAGAGACATATTCCGCAGACACTAGCTCGGTATTGAATCTATGAGTAATATTAATGCAGTGAACCGCCCAGATAGAAGTCCTAGAATTATCATCGGCAAATATTGATATGCTATCATTAGTCATAAAACATATTTATCATTTAAATAATTCTGTATGTCCAGTGACCTTGATGTTAGGAATCCTGTGCTAGTAAGGGTAGTCAAATATAAAAAGCTGAGAAAATATATTCTAGAAAGAAATGATGAAAATACATTCAGGAGGGGACCGGCAGTTAGCGTAATGGCTATGTCTCTGGACTCCCACATACTCGACCGCGGTTCGAGTCCCGGACCCAGTGGCTTAAACTCACGCCGGACGCGTGTGCGTGCGTGCCCAAGATCCCGAGAGGAGAGTGGAGGAGAAGGGATTGCGGCGTGGCCATCCCCTCTGGAGGGTGATTTCTCGCTTTCTGTCTCTCTGTCTCTCTCTGTCTGTCTGGCGAGCGCACGTGTCCTATAGCAAAAACCTCTCCAAAAAAAAAAAAAAACAAAAACAAAAACAAAACATTCAGGAGAAAGAAATAAAGGAGCATGCGCCCAAAAGGAGAAACATACGGAGGCGCTGACCTAGCCCTGCTGACAGCTTTGTCAGCCTAGAATGCAGCCCACCTACCATCCACCTGTTGTAGCTAGTATTCGGACAAACCTGAGTCGTTGTCTTAGAACCAAGAGACCTCACACCCCAGCAAAGCAAAAAAAGCAATGAATGTGTTGTTAATGGTGTGTGGTATTTTCATTATGAATCTCAGAAAAGATATTCAGACTCTATTTGTCTTTTGGCCAGTCTTCTCAAAAATTTCTCCAAAGGACCCAGACAATATTAGAGCACTCACAGGGTTCTCGGCATGAATTTTAATTAATTTAAATTTGGAAGCCTATATTGAGCAGGTGCAGCAAATGAGGTGGGGAGTTTTGATTGAATCATTTTTGAAATATTTCAGCCAGAAATGTGAAGAGAATTCATGTTTATTACGTGCATTACAACATTCGACAGAAACAACTGAATTCATATCCTTGACTTAGAACTTCAGTTGTTAGCAACGAGTCACATGGAAATCAATAAGCTTCCAAGCAGCTTCATCTTGAAATTCAAAGAGCAAATATGCACTTAGTTACAGTAATTTCCAAGAGTAACCACAAAAATGACAAATACCTGCAGCGTGACTTAGTAATGCAGGGTATACACCAAAGAATTGTTTATATGAATGATAGTGGACAGGTTGCATTTATCTTTTTGCTTTAAATTGTCATCAAGTTATACATTCTAAAATAAAAGATTTATATACTTCTGTCCTTCCTACCCCTCCCAATAGCCCCCAAATATAAGAAGATGAGGTATTCCTAGATAGGTTAGATTGTGTAAAAATTAATTATGTCCAGGAGAATAAGCATACATATTTTTAAAATCTTATTTATTTATTTATTTATTCCAAGGTTTTTTCCATAGGATGTGTGTGCTTGCTGGAAAGAGGGAGACAGAGAGATGCAGAGAGAGGGAAAATGATAAATCACCCTCTAGGGGGATGACCCTGCTGCAATTCCTTTTCCTCCATTCTCCTCTTGGGATTTTGGGCACGGACACAGGCACACATACCAGCATGATTTTCAGTTCGCCAGGTCTGAGCCTTGAACTGCAGTCGACCATGTGGAAGTCCAGAGCCTTAATCACAACACCATCTGCTGGTCCCATTTATTTTATTTCAGAAATTTTGCCAGACGGTGTATACACTTACTGAAAAAAGAGAGAAAGTACCCACCACAGGAGATGGTCGTGGTGCAATCTCTTCTTCATTTCTTCCTCTTTTTGGGATTTGGGGCACATATGTATATGTGCCTGATGTGTTTTCAAGCTGCCAGTTCCAAGAATTGAACTGTGCAGTTGGCCATGTGGGATCCAGTGCCTTTACTACTTTGCCACCAGCTGGACTTTAAACCATGATTCACATTATTTTCAAAGAAACAAAGATTTTTTCTATTTTATTTCCAACCTTTAGAAAATCCAAAGGCAGCTCTCTTAGTTGCTAATTGATATTGAACTGCTTAAAAATTTGCGTAAACAGAAATCCTAGGCTAGATCAGTTACAAGATTCAGCCAAAACTGTTTTCACCACAAGGGATGACAAGTGAGCTTGCCCCTTTAATAATTTCTCTGATCTGGCATTTTATTCATCATTGAGATGAACTCTATCTTTCCCTTGAAACTCCAGATTGAAATGTCAACTTTATGTTCTATCTACCTGTAACCGTCTCCAAATTTGCTTCTATATTCTGAAAATAAAAGTCCTCTGCCTTCTCAAAATACAGCTGAAGTTCCATCCTCACATAATGTCTTGACCAAGACTAATCTAAAGAGTTCTCTTTCTTTTCAACTCTAGCAGCATCTCCTTAAAACATATGTAGGGGATAAAAGCATTTACAACTAATGTTTGCAGCTGTAAGTGTTTCATAACAAAATCGATTTGTAAAATAATCTCTTCAAATTAAATAGGCTTTGTTATTATATGAGTTTGAAGTTTGTGAAATATGGCATGTTCCTGTGAATTAAAGAGCTCTAAGAACAAAGTATAAATTAGAAATTTTATAGTTGTGCTTAACATAAAAATAATTTGTAGCACTTAGAAGAACTAGTAGTATTGTGTACATCACCTTAGAGAACCCTACTTATGCTATATAATTATTATCTAAACCATTCATGTTATATGTAATTACATGTCATGTTTAATTGTTCAACTTTTCATATGTATATATCTTTTTTTGAGTTAAATAATGTAGTAAGTAAGAAGGTTCAATAAAATGTTGTACATAGAGGCTAGCAGGTGGTGTGGTGGTTAAGGTGTTGGACTTCTATATGGCTGACCACAGTTCAAGTCCCAGACCTGGTGGTTTGAAAGTCATTCCAGGCACATGTGTGTGCATGCCCCAAATCCCAGGAAAAAAATTGGGGAGAATGTATATGTATTGTGGTATGGCTATCCCTCTGGGGTGCAATTTCTCATTTTCCTTCTCATTATCTCTCTCTGGTGAGCTCATACACCCTATGGCAAAAACCTAAAACAAACAAACGAAACCTTTGAGTATACTCTTGTTTTCAATGTCATAGTGCCTATGTGACACTGAGTAACAATAATTAAAAATTATATGCAATAACATAAAATAATTATAATTTAATTTAAATATAATGTTAAATAATACAAAATAGTAATAATAAATATTATTATTATTAAGCAGATGGCATAGTGGTTATGTTACTGGGCTCGCACACAGCCAATCATGGTTTGAATCCTGCACCTGGTTGCTTGAAACTTATGTTGGGCACATGTAGGTGTGTGCTCAAAATCCCTGGAGGAGAATAAAGGAGAAGGGGCTGCAGTGTGGCCATTCTCCCTGCGGGGTGATTTCTCACTTTCCCCCTCATTCTCTTTCTCTCTCTCCCCCCACTTCCGTCTGTCTCTCAGGTGAGTGTATATGCCCTAAGGCAAAACATCTCTAAAATAAAAATTAACTTCTAGTGTTTTCAGTATGGCAAGTGTCTCTGATGGTTTGTTCCTACTTTTAACAGATGATAAACAGCTACATTTTATATACATAATGCATACTTAACACTTATATCATTTTACTAGATATGTAAAATGTCATTTTTTAAAAAAATTATTTGACTTTATTTGTTTTATTTATTGCTATTCTTTTATTTTAATTTTACCAGAGAGGTACAGAGCAAGAGAGACACATAGAGAGAAAGAGAAAATGAAAAAGCAAACTACTGAGTCTGGGACTCAAACTGCAGTTGGCCATGTGGGAGTCTAGTGCCCTTAACAGCCATGCCATCTGCTGGCCCCTGTCATATATTCATTTCAACAAATGATAGAGGTGTTTTGTTGTTGTTGTTTTAAGAAAGAGTAAGAGGATCAGCCCGTAGTGTGGTAGTCGACGTTGACTGGGTCCCACATGGTCAGTCACACTGTTCAAGTCTCAGACTTGGCAGCTTAAGAAACACATTTGGTGTGTGTGCATGCATGCCCACAATCTAGAAAGGAGAGACAAATGGAGAAGAAATAATAGCATAACCATGTCCCACTAGAGAGTGCTTTTTTACTTTCCATCTCTATTGGGTGAGTTTACATGCCTTCTGACAAATTGAGAAAACAAAAAATAGAAGAATCAAAATTTCAAATTGAAAAACAAACAAATTAAAAAAAAAACAAACTGTCTTTACTTCTATGAACGACATGTATTCTTACTTTCTAAGTGAACAAAACTGCTCCAAACCCAATTTCTCTCACTGGAATTCTCTTTTAGTTGTGAACTACCTTGTCAGAATGAGAATATTTTTATAAGAAAAATCTTCCATTAACCTCACTTGAAAAATGTCATTAGTTAGAGTGACACCCAGTGCACTCACATTGAAGAGCACATCCTGCTAAAGCAGGGACTAGAATTCCCACCTAGCAGTTCTCTTTTCATTAGACTCACCCGTCTTGGCTCTCCCTGCATGGGTGCCATAACCTCAGTCTTCCTGCAGTCTTAATGCTTGATCCTGTTCCTGGAGACACATGGTGCTATGGATGAGCTGCTTTTTACCCACGTATGAATATTCTATTTATAATCTTCATAATTCTGAGTTATGATACATATATCTCCCTTCCATTTTTCAGTATATGTCATTTGATCTATTGAAGGAAGAAACGGTAATATAGCAAGTCAGAAAGGATTAATAATTTACCAAAAAATTATTTCAATGATATATGTTGTCATTATATTTTCATTCAGATAATGCTTTTGTTAAACTCTTATAGAACTTATAAACTGACCTTTTAAAACTTGACTTACGAGAACAGCAGGTGGCAGGGTGGTTAAAGTGCTGGACTCCCACGTGGTCAAACATGGTTCAAGTCTTGGACCAGGCAGCTTGAAAATCACACTAGGCATATGTACATGCAGGCCTAGAATCCCAATAGGAAATGGAGAAGAAGGGATTGAAGCATGGCCTTTCCCCCCAGGGAGTGATTTCTTGCTTTCTTTCTGTCTCTCTTCTGTGAACATATGCAACCTATGGAAAAAACAATAACAACAACAACAAAAGACTTATGTTTCACATAGAAATGAGAAACATAATATGGCATAGACCTAACTAAAAATGAATAGCTTACAATACGGAATTTTCTGGTAGAAACTATCACTTAAATTACTGAAGTTCCCCTTTGGTAACCAGCTGGTGGTGTGGTGGTTATGGAAGCTAGATCCCACAAGGGTAACTGTGCAGTTTGAGTCCTGGATCCAGCACTTTGATAAACATGCAGAAGTTGTGTGTGTATATGCATGGCCCCAAATGCAAAAGAAGTAAGAAATGGAGGATAAGGGATTGTAGAGAATGGCTTGCAACATGACCATTCCCCATATGAGGTGCTTTCTCATTTTCCCTCTCTCTCTCTCTCTCTGTCTGTCTGTCTCTGTGTCTCTCTCCAGTAAGTGCACGCACTTTCTAGAAAATAACAACAAAAAAAACCTTTCATATGGATGCTGACAATGGAAGGACAACTTGAATTTTTTTTATTTTTTTTAAGGAGGTTTTAGCTATAGGGCGCATGCACTCGCCAGAAAGACAGAGAGAGACAGAGAGATAGAAAGCGAGAAATCACCTCCAAAGAGGGATGGCCACACCACAATCCCTTCTCCTCCATTCTCTTCTCAGGATCTTGGGCACACACACGCACATGCACCCTGCCTAAGGTCCAAGACTCGAACCGTGTTCAACTGCATGAGAGTCCAGTGACACAGCCATTACACCAGCTGCTGGTCGTGGGACAATGTGAATTTTATATCAACTTTTTTTGTAAAAAAAGAAAAAAAAAATCATTTATTTATTTCATGAGAGAGAGAAAGAGGGAAAGACAAGCCCTCAGGAGTATCTAACACCGTGATCCTCTTCCCTTTCTCCTCACAGTCCTTCAGCCATCCAGTATTACAGACAGGTACTTTTGTGCTTTACATCTCCAGGTCAACCAAGGAGCCAAACTCTGATCTTCCATATGTTTTTTTGCATTGCAAAGCATTATACCACTGCTACACATAACTTGAGCCTCCTGACTAAAGGCCTACAAAATTAATCTTTGAAACTATGAAACCATTTTAAGGTATTAAGAAGGCACATTTGAGATATATTCAAACACTTCCTTTATCAATTCCACCACTAAGTTTATTCTAAGGATATAAATGTGGTTGTATGCAAAGATGAAGGTATATTACTTTATTTACTTATTTATTTTGCAGGAAGACGCGTGCTCACCAGAGACAGAGAGGCAGAAAGAGAGGAGAAAAGGAGAAAGCAAGCCCCATGGAGAACAGTCATGCTGCAATTCCTTCTCCATTTCTCTATCCCTTTAGGATTTTAGACATACATGCACATGTGCCTGGCATGTTTCTTAAACTTCTGGATCTGGGACATGAACTATGCAGTCAGTCATGTGGGATCTGAATACCTTAACTAGCAGGCAAGGGACTGTGCCCCATATATTAATTTTTATAATAGTGCTTGCTAATTTTAATGATAGAATCATAAAAAAGTCAACCAATAAGATGGTGAGATTTTAAAGTTGCTACATTTGGGACCATCAGGTGGCATGGTGATTAAGGTGCTAGACTCCCAAATAGCTGACTGCGGTTCAAGTCCCAGATCTGGCAGCTTGCTTTCTCACTTTCCCTCTCCCTCTTTATTTCTCTCTGTCTCTCTCTGGCGAGTGCATGTGCCCAATAAGAAAATTAAACAACAACAATAATAATAAAATTAAATGAATAATTCTTTAAAAAATTTTGCTACATTTAACTGCAAACTTTCACATTTATATTTCCTATTTGTCGCAGTTTGTTATATTGTAATCAGTTAAAAATAAAATAAATAATCTAGCCCTTGGGAAGGAAAACTTATGGATTACAGAAAACAGTTTAATTTAAATATAAAGCAGATGGAGTTTATGATTTTTAGTGAACATTCATAATGTAGTTATGGTCATATTATACACAGAATAAGCACTTCATCTCTGTTTTGATCATACTCAGAGAACTATATTTGTGGAGAATTTGCATATTTAAGTCACAAGCCAAAAAAAGGAAAAGCTGTATTGATATGACTTAAGATAGTAAAGGAAATTTTGACCTAAAAGTCTGCAAAAATTTGTGAAACTGCCCCATTAGTGACACATCAGTTTAGGGTAATTTTTCTTATAAAGTCAGCATAGCATGATTTCTACCCTTGGTTTTACCACATTCAGGCATTAAAAAAATTATACAATTTTTTAAAATGTCAATGACCTTTTAGTGGTGAACATGTATGTCTCTACTTACTTTTAACTGTATGAATGTAAATGATAAGGCTGTATGTCTTTGAAGAAATAGTATTATTTGGTAAAAATGATTTAATGTACTTGAAAATGTGCTGTTTTGGTCAAAGATAATTGATGTTTATAATTTTATTGATAGTATTACATATACAAATAAATAAAGAATATTTTGAAAGTAAGATATTAAGTAAATTGTTTTCAAATTTGGTTTTAAATATTATTTTTCTGCTGGTCCTTTATCTTTAACCTTATCTAAGTGTCCTATTTATACATATTTTGAGAGTACATTTTTATGAACTTTATAAATTTTAAATTAACATTTTTTCTCCACTATTATAAGGGAATAAGTTATTATTTATAGCACAGAAAGACAAGTATCTTCTGAACATTTCATTTGTACTTTCTCATAAATTATGCGTAAGTATTCTAGTATTCTGTGTTCTCAGCATCTTGATATCCTAAGTATCCCAAATACTGTTCAGTGGACAATAAACTTATTCAATAACCTATCCGAAGAAGTATACAACATAACAAGCAAGTTTCTGTTGTAGTTATTTCCCTGAACATTTTCAGGTTAATATGGTGTTTTTTGGATGTGAGGATTATTTAATGCCATTGAGTGCTGGGTGCCTTGGGAGAAGAAGTGATAAGTCATAAAGTTTGGATTTAGAAATGAAAAATAAAGAAAAGTTTATATTGGCTAAGAGGAAAGTTTCATAATTCATGACAAGAGGCGAGCAGGTAGCATGGTGGTTAGAGCACTGGATGCCCATGTGGTAGACTGTGGTTTGAGTCCTGGACCTGGCAGCTTGACACTCATGCCGGGCATGTGTGTGTTCATGCCTGAAATCCTGAGAGGAGAATGAAAGAGGAAGGATTGTGGCATAGCCATCCTCCCATGGGGTGATTTCTTGCTTTCTATTTCTCTCTCTCTCTTTTTCTTTCCAGTAAGTGCTTGTGCCCTATAGCAAAAATCTCTCCCTCCCCCCAAAAAATTCATGACACATAAATGTGATTATAGTACAAGAAATTTGGTATCCTTTTAATACATTTTTAGTCATGGAATTTTGATCAAATGGCATATATTTCTTGCTTCGCACTCTGTCTTGGTGACAAAATAGTGATGACCCTTAAAACCAGACCATAGTAAAGTAAGTTTAGAGAGTCAAGTATAGATTTTAGAAGAAAATGTATAGTTTAGAAAGAAAAGGTTAATCTTTTTATTTTTTTTTCTTGTTTTTTTTTTTGCTGTAGAGCATGTGCGCTTACTGGCGAGAAACAGAAAGATAGAGGGAAAGTGAGACACCCCCCCTTACTCTCCCCCATGGGGATGGCCATGCTGCATTCCCTTCTCCATTCTCCTCTTGGGATTTTGGGCACACATGCACATACACCTGGTGAATTTTTCAAGCCACTGGATTGGAACTTGAACCACTATATTGGCCGTGTAGAATACAGACTCTCCAACAACCATGCCACCTGCTGGCCTGAAAATTTTATTCTCTATAGGAAGAACAGCATGTCTTATAGCAGAGTAGAAAGGATTTGTCCTATATCTTTACACTGACATGAGTTCAAATCCTAGCTCCGAATATACCTTAAGGACAAATTAATTGACTCGTTGGAGCTTGGTTACCAAATACCCAAAATGTACAGAAGGAGATTATTTACCAAAGACAGAGAATGTGTGATGTGCTTAGGCAGTCCTGTATAAAATAACTGGAAGGTATCCAGGATGCCCGTAGTGATACTAGAAGTGAGGAGGAGCAGGAGAAGGGGAGAAATGGCATAGAGGGAAGGGAGCATGAGAGCACTTAGTGAGCAAAGGAGTGTAGGAAGAAAAAGGGGGAATAAGTTGTGATCTTTCTAGTATAGTTCACAAGAACCTTGCTTTTATGAAAGAGAAGCTATTCATGCTCTCATAAAAAGTGGAGAACGGCTGGAATAATGCATGGTATTCAGTGCAGAAAAATGTAATGCTTATGAAAAAGAAGCATGAGTACTGAAAGGAATAGTCACTGGCCAATTTAAACCAATATATAGTGATAAAGGGAAGCTGTGGGCGATGTGCAGGTTTGGGAGATGATTATTTATGGGAAATCTTGGTTAGACCACTCTTTACTGCTTTCAAGATTGCCTACAGCCCTGCACTGCCAATGGGTGAGAGATGTGCAGGGACTGTCAATGGTGTCATTGTGACACATGGCAACAGGCCGCACAGAAGCTAAACATGTAACCCCGAGTGTTCTCAAATAAATCCAGGGTTTCAGTTTTTGAGGAGCAATACTATGCCATTTTGAGTTCTTGGAACTGGTCTCTGGGATGCCACAGATCCTCCGTCAATATCCCGCCTTACACCAGAGTAACCTCATTATTAACTTGTGTATCAATTTGCCAGTGTGGAATAAAATCCATGCAACAGGATTCCTTTGATGATTCCTTGTGAGAAAATTTTAAATTCGTATTGACTATATGGTATAATGTCTATAAAAAACACTGAAGTATCAATAAGTAATGGTCAAATGAAAATAACGAATAAGAATAAATCTCAGTATCTACTCTTAGATTTAGGTGGACAGTGCTAAATTTCACTGGTTTAAAACTAAATTTGATAACATTAACATCTTTTTTTTTTTTAATTCGAGGGGCCAGCAGGTAATATAATAATAAAGACACTGGACTCCCATGTGGCTGACCATGGTTTGAATCCCAGACCCAGCGGCTTAAAACTCATGCTGGGCATGTGTGTGTCTGTGTCCAAAATCTTAAGAAGAGAATGAAGGAGAAGTTATTGTGGCATGACCATCCTTCCTGTGTGTGTGGGGGGGTGGTGGTGATTATCTCATTCTGTCTCTATGTCTCTGTCTCTCCAGCAAGCATGTGCAGTGTATAGCAGAAATCTCTCAAAAAATTAGAGGAATAAAAATACTTTGGGATTGTCTTAGGAGCAAAATTCAGAACTTCATTTTGTATTTTCAGAGGTAGCTATTGATCAGAAACGTTTGTGTACACGTGCGTGTGTGTGTGTTCATATTTAGCTACAGAGGAGCTAAGCTTAAGTTGCTTTATTTAATATGGTAATGAAATCCCAAATCGTGTATTTTAAAAATTGACAGCTTAGATACGTATTATTGTCCTCTTGTGCAAAATAAATCCTAAATCTGTAGACCACTCTATATTTTAAAAGAAAACGTTAACAGCTGCTACTTATCTATTATAGACTTATGAAATGTTAATATGTAAGGCTTCATTAAATTCCTTCAGCAAGTACTTCCTTCCAGGTGACTGACACAATAAAGCAGTTTCAACTAACAAAATGTCTATGCTCACCAGTATTTGATTATTATGTAGCTCTTCTGAAAGCATGAGAAGACATACATAGACTATATTTCGAAGTAGATATTTTAAATGAGTACTACATTTCATAAACCATTAAAATCATTTAAAGTGGGAGTTAAAATCAGAAGTAATATTTCACTCATTTTGTCGAACACAGAACAGAGTCAGGGAAGTTTAACCTAAGCATACTTAATTCATCTAAAAATAACAGTTTGGAAAACTTGCTCCATAATTTTTTTTCTAAAGACTTATGAGTATCATGACCCAGAGATTCATGCTAAATCGTTTTGTTCCGATGAATGAGAGAACATTTCCAGAAATTTCAGGCTTGTCAAAAACATTAGTCACCTATTTAAAAATCCATTACCATGAAACATAACTTTTAGGGAAGAAATGCATTTGTCAGCATAACTTGTACACATTAATGTTCACCTAAAAAAGCTGTTGTATTCTTCCAGTAGCATAAATTAAGAATTTCATTACTGTTTTATTTCTCTAGTGTCGAATTATTTATGAAAACTTCAGTCACATTTATTTGCTAAGCATTTTTGAAAGAAATATTTGCATGTGAGTCACAATTTAAATTGTGAAATAAAAGGCTTTGTCTCTTCAAAAAATATTTCTGACGTTAAGGGCAAGTATGACAACAGAGGGAAATAAGACATGTCTTAGACTCAATTCAGGTGGACACTAGTTATATTTGTGTAGGTGAGGGCTTTGGTTCTGAGGAGTGATCCTGATTTGATTGGCAATTTGTTAACTAAACAATCAAATGGATAAAGGAGGCAAGCTTGTCACCTTCTCTATTCTCCTTAAATGGCAATCATTTCTCTTTACTCTGTGAGTTCTCACGGGTAATGTTGTACTATAGCATAAATATGAGTTCTAAAATGCACTGTCTTAATAGATTTATAATGGTATGGCCTATGTGCCGAACGAATCTTTTCTGTCCCTCCAACATTACAGAGTTTCAATTAGCATAGTAAATAGCATAATGAAAAGGTGTAATGAAATAGGTCATAATAGCTTTTCACAGACATGCCAAATAGATGGATAATGATTGCATTTTCTGTCCTCATCTTAGTTTTAAATCACACGTCTATCTCAATAAATATTGAGTAATAGGTCTCAGACCTGTGGTCCAAATCTAATTTCTGTGTGAGATTTGAAAAGCCTGTGTATTTTTATGTGTGGAATTTTAAAAAAGTTCTCTGCTGCCAAGAATTTAGTTTGTATAACAGCATAGGATGCTGAATTTATTTAAAGAGGTGGGGGGGAAGGATAGGATAAAATGAGAGAGTCTCGAGGATTCATCTGCAGGATGAGATGTGCTTATACTGAGCATATAGCACCACATAGCCAGGAGGTGGCAATCCACTAATTTTTTCCCTACACTATTAGTGATTTAGAGATTTGTTATTTCTGTGGCAACTTGCAGTTGGCAAAGCTTTTTCTCCCTGAAATATTTTCTCACATAATTCTCACAATAAACACAGAAAAGACAGGACAGGTGTTCTTTATTCCTTAATTTCCAGGCAAGGAAAAAAAGCAACAACGGAGCCAAGAGACTTACCCCTGCCTCATGTTGGGGTGGAATAAAGTCTCTCACTCTGACTTAAGGCTCTCCTCATTGCAATAGGCTTTCTTGATTCTGGAAAAATGTTTGCTGATATATTTTTTATGTATCTTGTGCTAATTTTAAGCCTGAAAAATAATAGAGAAGGTAAGGGAGACACACAAAATGTAAAATTCTGAAAATAAAAAATGTGCATTATTTATCTATCATGTAAGGCTATATTCATGGTTCTCACTTCTAAAATAATTCAAACAAGGAAGACAACATCCCACTGGAACCTCTGCAGGCTTCTTTGAAGTGTGTAGTAGGCACTAGAGTTTTTTTTTTTTTTTTTTTTTTTTTTTTAATACTGTGAAAAATTCTGTTTGGTCTTGGAATCTACATAGTCTTGAAACCTTGTGAATACTTCTCTCCATGTCTAATAGAGAGGGGTATCTCAGTCTGGAGTGCTATTCAAATATATTTTATGTAAAGCAAAAGCCAGAAAGAAATGATATAATATAATAAATAAAATAAAATATTACTTTAATAAATTTAATTCTGTATATTAGATTTTGCTTTAAAAAAACCTTTGTCATAAAAAAGAGAGGTGAACTGTCTTAAATATTTTTGTTTATCCAAGCAGATTAAAAAAAACACTGTAGGACTGGCAGTGTCGGTGTGTGGTAGTACATGCTCTGTGATGCCAGACCCACATGGACAGACCCTGGGTTGTGGCCAGAGTTCCTCTTATATTCAGTGGGTGCCTGTGCACCTGTGATAATGGCTCCTCAAGCTTGAGGGCAAATTGCAGTGTAAATGCCCTGTTGGGTGCATGTCTTACTTTCTCTTCCTTTCTGGCACTTTCTCATCAAAAAAAAAAAAATGAAAAATAAAAATACGTCTAAAAAGAAAAATATTGTGTTAGTGCACTGTATTTTAATCAATCCGGGAAACAACATCAAAGTTTTGAGGCTTAAGCATTCACCCTTAAGCAGTGAAGGTAGAGACCTGTATAATTTTTTAAGTGTTCCTGTTCTTAAACAGCCCACCGTTCTGAGGACAGCTTATACTTCACATCTATAAAATTCAGTTGGTTTTAAATGTTGCTGAGATTGGGACAAAAATGTGGCAGAAAATATTGAATAAGTCCATTAGCTATGTAATAAAAACTTCATAGAGGGACTTAGCCTGGTGGTTAAGACAGCTAGAAGTGAAAACCAAATATGGTCTTACATTATAGAGAGTTAAATAACACACATTTTTATTTTCACACAGCTGACCACAGGGTTTGAATCACAGACCTGGGGGCTTGAGAAACACGCTGAGCATGTGTATGTGCGTGTCGAAAAGGGAGGAGAAAATAGAGAAGAGATTGCAGTATGATCATGCCCCATAGAGGGAAGGGGGTGGCTTTCTCTCTTTTTTCAGATCTCTCTCTTTTTCTCTATCACTGTCTCTCCCCAGAGAGTGCAGAAGCCTCTGGCAAGTTAAAAAACAAAAGCAGGGCCCAGCAGGTGTTGTGGTGGTTAAGGCACTGGACTCCCACATGGCCCACTGCTGTTCCTGCCTTGGATCCTGAGACTTAAAAATAATGCCATTTGCATGTGTGTGAGCACCCAAAGTGCTAAGAAGAAAATGGAGGAGAAAGGATTGCAATTGGGCCATCCCCACTGGTAGACAGCGGTGGAGATTTCTCACTTTCCTTTTCTCTGTCTCTGGCGAGCATACTCATGCCATGGTAACAACAACAACAACAAAACAAACTTTATGACATACTGAAGTTCAAAATTTACACTGAATCATCACCGTAGGGAAGATATTTCTGTATGAGAATTATTTTTTTCTGTGTATTCAGAGAGATATTGTACATAGAAAATTTATATGATGTTAAGATAAACAATGAGAGTGATCATAAATATTATAAATTGATTGTCTGGGATAGGTAGGGGACCAATAATACTCTTTTCTTTTTATGTCTTTAAAATACCTTTAAAATTTTATTTAAATATAGTTTGCATTTTGGCAAAAATACAAATAAGGGAGCTTTTTATTCACATGGTTTCATAAAGTATCTCATAATTCCTTTTCTTTTTTCAAATTCTAGAATCTACCATATAATTCATTTCTTTTAGTGCATCTGGTTGATTTTATTCCAGCACAGAAATGTATTACTCTGTGGGTATGTGGATCGTTCAGTAAGCCACCCTATGTATTTTGTTTATCTTTCTTATTTTCTTGCCTTTTGATGCTAAATATTTTAAAGTATGCATTTAAACTTCCAAATAATCATAAAATTTCCCTTGGCTTTTATTATTCCTTCTATTCTCAATGTGCTTTACTTTCTTGAAAGCTGTTCTTTCCTCCTTCACCACTGTCAGCTACAGTGAGTTTTCTCAAATCATATTAGCTTTCTATTTTTTTAACTCACCCGTGATTTATTATTTATAAATCATTTATAATGCTTATCCATCATGTACATATATTTTATCTATTGATATTATTGTTATTTAATTTGTTTAAAAGTTGCCTGCATATCTATGGCTTATCACACAACCAGAGAAAAAGCAAGAATCATGTTTAATACTTTTCTGTATCATCTCTTATACCTTACCTCTGTTATACACAATCAATTTGGATTCTGGAAGTGTCCCTCATGTGCACTGATTAGAGTTGAATATCCTTTTTTAAAGATTAAAAAAGTATTACATTTCAAAGGAAATTTGATTGTTTCAAATATATTAATTCAACAATCAAATAAATGGAGGAGCACTTTTGGTAAGGCCATCATATCCACTAGAACAAAACATGTAACCTCTGAGGTAATTACTTATACCGGAAAGAAAACACACTGAAGATACTGCTGTGAGCAAGAATCAAGACAGGCATGGTAATTTCCTTGCGGGGGTAGCATTCCAGTCCAGACCAGTTCATTTGCTCTGACCTTGATCCTCTAGTTTTCTGTGCAGCTGTTTAGCACCTGGAGGAACCCATGGGCTAGTTCTTCGGATGCATCCAGTTTTGTGCATGTACTTATACCATACAAATATTATCTTTTTCTCTTTGTGCCATTATATGGATGGGTGTGTGTAATAGATTTCTTTTACTGATTAATTCATCATGCAACACAATTTATTCATCATCCACTGTGTCTTAGAGATTTGCCTATAAAACTTCCTAGGCTTCCTTCGGATCACAGTTCAAATATAACTTCCCCAAGATAACTCTTCCCCAGATTAGGTCTGGTCCCTCTGCCTTAGTTCTTTTATATACATTTAAGTTTTCTTCACCAAATTCATATTTGTTGCAATTTTATATTTATTCACATGAATGTGTTTTTAATTGTTACTCCACAAATAGACTGCTCTCACTGTTAGAGAAGTGATGGCTTTTAATTTTAAGTTTTTTTTCTTTTTTCTTTTTTTTTTTTTTTTTTTTTTTTTTTTTTGGCCATAGGGTACTGGCATTTGCCACAGAGAAGGAAAGTGAGAAGTCACCCCCCCAGAGAGTATGACCATACCACTATCCTTTCTTCTCCATTTTCTTTTGGGATTTTGGGCATGCATGCACAGGCACCTGACATAGATTTCAAGCCAGGTCTGGGACTAGAACTGTGGTTGACCACATAGGAGTTCAGGGACATAAGCAGTATGCCATCTGTTGGTCCTAGATTTTGTTATTTTTAAAAGATGAGTAATATTTCACTGTGTGTGTGTGTGTGTGTGTGTGTGTGAGAGAGAGACATATTTTCTTTATCCATTTATCTGTCAATGGAGACCTGGTTTGCTTTCATATCCTGGCTATGGAGAATAATGCTGCAATGCTGCAATGCACGTAAGAGCGTAGATATCTCGTCAAGATTCTGATGTCAGTTCTTTTGAGGATGTACCCAGAAATGGGATTGCTTGATCATGCAGTAGTCCTATTTTAATTTTTTGAGGAATCTCCATATTGTTTTCAGTGATTGCACCATTTTACATTTCCACCAACACTGTACAAGTATCCTGACTTTTCTACATTGTTACCAACATTTGTCACTTTTAAATAATAGTCATCTTAAGGTGTGAGATGATATCTTATGGTTTTGATTTGCATTTCTCTGGTTCGTTAATGATTTTGAGCATTTTTTCATATACCTGTTGGCCTTTTTATGTCTTCTTGGATAATGTAAAATACTTTTGCTATTTCCTAATTGAGTTGTTTTGTTTTATTTTGTTTGTATTTGCTATCCAGTTGTGAATGTTCTTGATACATTTTGATATATCAGATATATAGCTTACAGATATTTTTATCCATTGTGTATGTTACCTTTTTACTCTGTCAATTGTTTTCCTTTGCTGTGCAGAAGTTTTGTTTGACATAATTCCACTAGTCTAATTCTGCTTTCGTTGCTTATGATTTTGCTGTCATATTCAAGACATAATTGCTACACTCAACATCCTTAAGCTTTCCCCATATGTTTTCTTTCAGTAGTTGCAGGTACTATGCTAATCTTTAATCAATTTTGAGTTGATTTTTTTATGTATGGTATAAAACAAGAGTCCAATATCATCTTTTCCATGTGGATATTTAATTTTCCTAACACCACTCCTTAAAGAGACTATCTTCTCTTTGTGTATTCCTGACAAGTTTGTGAAGAATCAGTTACCCATACATTCATGAGTTTAATTCTAGGACCTGTATTCTGTTACATTGGTCTATATAGTTGTTTATGCCAGGACAATGCAGTTTTAATGAGTAGTTTTGTAGAGTATTTGAAATCAGAAAATGTGATACCTCCATCTTTGCTCTTGCTCAAGATTGATTTGGTTATTTGGGGCCAATGTGTCCCATATTTTAGGGTCACTTTTTCCTACTTACGCAACAAAACAAAACAAAACAAAACCAACCAACCAAACAAACAGCCATTGAGCTATTTGACGAAGATTGCATTGAATCTGAAGATTGCTTTATGTAGTATAGATATTTCAGAAATCATAAGTCTTCAAATCCACAGGTTAATATTGTGTCTTCTTTAAATTCTTTCATCACTGTTTTGTGTTTTTAGCATTCAAAATCTTTCACCACTTTAGTTAAGTTTATTTGTAAGCATTTTGTTATTTTGATGCTGTCGTAAATGGATTGTTTTCTTAACTTTCTTTTCAGACAGTTTTTGTTAGTATAGAGAATACAACTAATTTTTATATGCTGATTTTGTAACCTACAGCTTTATGAATTTTTAAATTAGTTCTAGCATTGATTTTGTGGAATCTCTATGGTTTTATACATATAAGATCATGTCACCTACAAATAGAGATCGTTTTACTTCTGCCTTTCTGACCTGGATTCCCTTTCTTTATGCTGTCTACTTACTCTGGCTAGCACTTTCTGCACTGTGTTGCATAGAAATGGCAAGTGTTGTCTTCCTTGCCTTGCTCCTGATCTTAGAGAAATAGCTTTTAGTTTTTTGTTTGTTTGTTTTTTGGGTTTTTTTTAGAGCTATTTGCGCTCGCCAGACAGACAGAGAGAGACATTATGGTCACGCCGCAATCCCTTCTCCTCCATTCTTCTCGGGATCTTGGGCACGCAGCACATCTGTTTTTCCGGGACGTGAACCGCGGTTGACTACCATATAGCCATTACGCTATTAGGTCACCATTATGTATTTTGTTAGCTCTGTTTTTCAACATATACTTTATTATGTAAATTCTTCTATTTTTTTTAAGAGTACTTATCATGAAAGAATGTTGAATTTTGTCAAATGCTTATTCTACATTTATCTAGATAAGCATGATATTTTAGTCTTCCATTCTTTGTGTGATTT
This sequence comes from Tupaia tana, assembly GCA_026018925.1. Classification (NCBI taxonomy): domain Eukaryota; kingdom Metazoa; phylum Chordata; class Mammalia; order Scandentia; family Tupaiidae; genus Tupaia; species Tupaia tana. The sequence goes on along the minus strand of JAKSZU010000002.1, from coordinate 46,026,247 downwards.
ATTATATTAATTGATTTACATGTTCTTTTTTCCCAGGAGTAAATTTCAGTTGGTCTTGTTGTAGGATGATGCTGTTAGGTTAGGTTTGCTAATATTTTCTTGGAGATTTTGCATCTGTGCTCATTAGGGATATTGACCAATAATTTTCATTTCTTATAACGTCTTTAAGACAAAGTCACATGTAGCTACCATCTTGAGCAGCAGGATAGAGTGAAAAATAATTGTTAAAACTTCTGGAAACCATACACATATATGCATGTGCGTGCGCGCACACACACACACACACACACACACGCACACACACACACACACTACTTCAACACTGAGTGGTAAAAATTGGAAATAACCAGAAAGATGAAGCCTCATCACTTGAAGTCCTTCTTTCTTGCATGGAAGACTTATCACTTTGTGATTCTATGATGGAATTACACAGGCAACTTTGCAGTCTTATTTTTCCTCAGTACAAGTCAAATACTATGGAGATTATGGCCCAAAATCTGATGACAAATAGTATACCACTGATCACAAGAACACACAAGATATATAATTCTTCCAAAAGTCTATTTCTAGTCACTTTAGATAACTGTCTAGTAACCCGTCAGAATCAACAGCTCAATGAGTGATTTCACCTTTCTCCACAGCATGCCTCAGCTGTGAACAAGGATGGCCTGAGTTACTCACAATGCAGAGAATGAAGTCCCTTTATTCACTCTTCCACTTCCTTGATCCCATCTCCAACCTTCATGTTTCCTCTTCCAGTCAAAATGTCCAGTAGTTTGGGACCAGCAGATGGCATAATGGTTATATCAGTGGACTCCCACATAGTCAACCATGGTTTGAGTCCCAGATCTGATACTTAAACCTCACGCCAGGTGCATGTGCATGTGCATGCATTCCCCCCAAAATCCAGAGAAGAGAATGGAAGAAAATGGATTGTGGTGTGGTCATCCTTTTTGGGGAGTGATTTCTCATTTCTGTTTCCTTTCTTTTTTTATTTTTTTAAAGAATTATTTAACTTTATTTATTTATTCATTTGTTTATTTCAATTTGACCAGAGAGAGAGACAGAATGGGAGAGAGAGAGAAAGTGAGAAAGCAAGTCTCTAGGTCCAGGACTCGAACCATGGTTGGCCATGTGGGAGTCCAGCACCTTTAACCACCATGCTACCTGCTGGCTGTTTTCTTTCTTACTCTGTCTCTATGGTGAGCATACACATACTATAGCAAAAAACCTCTCTTAAAAAAAAAAATGTCCAGTAATTCTTAGTCACAAAAGGTCCAATCTTCATTTCCTGTCAATTTCAACTTGAAACACTACTATGATTTATCAGAAAATTCCAGATTTAATTTTTCAGGAGATAGAGACTCAAATCAATTAATGAGATGTTCTTTCAGAGATATTTGGTGAAACTTTTTATAATATATTCTTAAACTATATATAAGTGATTATTAAATAAAATTTGACATTCTATAATAATCAGATCATCAAATTTTTGTATTGAGCTATTGGTCCTGTAGTTCCCTTCTGTTCATTACCCCACCCAATTACACATATAGAATATATTGATTTCATTTTATGTGTGGTTTTAAGAAAATAAATGTATGGGACCAGCAGTTAGCATAATGGCTATGTCGCTGGACTCCCACGTAGTCGACCACTGTTCGAGTCCCGGACTCGGTGGCTTAAACTCACGCCAGGTGTGTGTGCCCAAAATCCCAAGAGGAGAATGGAGGAGAAGGGATTGCGGTGTGGCCATCCCCCCGGGGGGTGGGGTGATTTCTCGCTTTCTGTCTCTCTCTGTCTGTCTGGCGAGCACACATGCCCTATAGCAAAAATCTCTCCAAAAAAAAAAAAAAAAAAAAAAAAAAAAGAAAAAAAGAAAATAAATGTATTTCCTAGACATATAAATAAATAAATATAAATATGAAATAAAGATACATGCTAAATTTTTAAAAAGTAAATGTGAATAGAATAAATTACTTTTTGAATTAAAACTATTCTATTATTTATACCTTTTTCACTAAATTTTAAAAGCACAGGTTTGGGACCAGCAGTTAGCATAATGGCTATGTCGCTGAACTTCCATATAGTCAACCGCAGTTTGAATCCTGGACCCAGTGGCTTAAACTCACACCAGGTGCGTGTGCATGTGTGTCCAGGATCCTGAGAGGAGAATGGAGGAGGAGGGATTGCAACGTGGCCATCCTCCCTGGGGGGAGTAGGGGGGGTGATTTCTCGCTGTCTTCTGTCTCTCTGTCTTTCTGGCAAGTGTACGCACTCTATAGCAGAAACCTCTCCCCCTCCCCCAAAAAAATGTACAGGTTTTTTTTTTTTTTTTTTTAAAAGGAAACGATACTAAAAAACTTATTTTGAAGTTGTTTCTTCTGTTCTTTCCTAAGTGAAAACCACCCATGTATTAAAAAATTTGCTGTCTTGTGAACAACTGTTTAACCTATCTTTCTCTTTCTCTTCTTTTTTCCAACCCCCAGATAGGTACTTTTTCACCTACAAAGTCAATATATATCATTTGCAGAGATGATAATATACTATATATTCGAGTATAATTTTTCACAAACATGAAATCCACAGAAATATGCCCAAAGTTCAAATTTGGATATAATGTAGTCGATAATTAGATTCCATCTTCTGCCTTGTTTAATTCTTAGTTTAATTCTTTACTTAATTCATTTTGATTGATGGTCAGGAGAGATATGGAGAAGAGAATAAAGCTGGACAGAGAAATAGGAAATAAACCAGACTTGGAAAGTAAGGAGACAAATGATGGATAGTTGATTTACTAGCTTTCTTGTAGTCTAATATCTCTGGATCTGGTCAATGAAACTTGGTCCAATGCAGTAAGAGGATTCTCAATTAGCCACAAAATACGGAACTACCCTATTATGCATTCAAGTTAGATAGGACAACTATGAACAGCAGCTTCTACCACCAATGAATTAGGTCATGCAATAGCATTCTATTATACCTTTGGGATGGGGGAAATGTAGGCTCTACCAGGTCATTTCATTAACTTGAAATAATGTGACTCAGTGTTTTGTGTGTTAAACTTTATGAACTGCTCTCACTCTATTATGGCAAAGCTTTATTGTGTTATATACCATATGTCCACGTCAGTAATACAGCTACAACTTATTTTAATTTATTCACTGGTGTCCAGTCAGTGGTGTAGTGGTTAAGGCAGCTGGATTCCACATGGCCAAGCATGCAGTTAAAGTTCAGAATTCAGTGGCTTGTAAAACGTGCCAGTTGTATGTGCATGCACGGCCCACAATCCTGAAAGAAGGGGGAGACGGAGGAGAAAAGATTCCCGTGTGGCCATCCTCCTTGGGGCATGCTTTCTTCTCACTCTGTCTTTCTCTGGTGAGCACATGTGTCCTATAGAAAATTAAGAAACAAAACAAAACAAAACAAAACAAAACAAAAACCACTTTTTTGATTCAATAAACATTTATTGAATTTTTTTCAAATGTAATTATAAATACAAGTCAAAAACATTAAAACAATTCGTAAGTGTGTGTATATGTCTTAATCTGTTATTCTTGTCCATGTTTAGTATTTAAGTTATGTGAATGCATACAAAAATTATTGAAGAATTTTATCTTTTTCCTGGCCTTCATATGGGTGTATAAATAAAAGAATTGTGGTTTTTCCCCTAAAGAGAAAATTTTACTTCAATTTGTCCTAAATCAACATGCCACTTGTAATGCATGGTTTCTTTATTTTGATTTCCTTTCAAAATAATTTTATCAAATAAATATTTTAAAAATCAGTTCTTTTGTTGGAAGTAAGGGAATAGGGTATGATATTTTAAAGGTTTTATATAAACATAATTTAAAAATCTGGTATTTTTGGCTGGGCAGATCTTTAAACAGATTTTCAATTTCTTTTATAGATATTAGTCCATTCAAAATTCTCCCACTCTGTTTGGATTAATTTGTTCATTTTTATTACATATTTTGTCAAAGTCAATACGTTTTGTCAAAGTTTTCAAAGTTTATTGGTATGATCTGTCTATAAAATTCTCTTTACCTGTTTCATAATTTTCTGTATCTTTACTGTTCCTTCACTTATTTCCAGAAGCAACTTATCATATTAATCTTTCAAAAAAAGTCAAAGTAATTGTTTTTAAAAATAAATTAATTAAGTCTATACCTGGATGTATAGTCAAACAAGTGACCATTTGAGTATAATTTATGTTTAAAAGTCATCTTCCTTCAGAACTCTTAGAAATTATTGGATGGTTCATTAATATTTCGTAGTAAGACTTATATTGTTGGTCTTAGACTCTGCTTTATAAGATACCCAGGTTTTCCCTCTGGAAGATTTTAAAGTTTTTATCATTTTAGTTCAAAAGTTTTACACGAATGCCTCTGTTTATGTTTCTTCTTTCAATACCCTTGTCTAGCAATCAGTGGGCTCTTTTGATCTGGAAAGAAATGGAGACTTTTATTTATTTATTTATTTATTTATTTATTGAGAGTTTTTTTCTATAGAGCGCATGTGCTTGCCAGAAAGACACAGAAAGACAGAGAAACAGAAAGCGAGAAATCACCCCCAGGAGGGAGGACCACACCACAATCCCTTCTCCTCCATTCTCCTCTCGGGATCTTGGGCACACATGCACATGTGCATGCGCCGGGCATGAGTTTAAGCCATGGGGTCCAAGACTCGAATCGCAGTCGACTACATGGGAGTCCAGCAAAATAGCCATTACGCCAACTGCTGGTCCCAAAATAGAGACTTTTAAATATATATGTAGCAGATTTGTTACTGGCCTCTGCTTTTTCTGAGCTTGAGGATACCCCTATGCTTCTGTAGGTGATGCTTGTTTATTTATTCTATCATCTTGCACTTTCTTACTCTGTCATCAAGGTGGGGGTTTCTGAGCTCTGCCTAATTTTGCCTTCAGTCGTAAATTATTTATTGTGTAATTTCCAGATAACTACTAATGTGTACATGTTTCTTACTGAACCATTTCCTCTTTTGATCATGATTTAAAAAAAATTTTTCCTTCTTTCTTTCCAGTAGAATTTGTGAAGAGGAATAAAGGAGGTAATAGGTTAAATACTAAAGCTTTAAATGAAAATGAGCTCCTATTGTGTACATTAAAAAAAACTATTATGGATATTCATTATTAATTATGTCTATCTAAAATATTTTAAACATTTGCTCATATTAAAATTTTGCTTATATTATTTTTAATCTATAAAATGTAATTTATATAATTGTATTTTAAATAAATTTTACTTTTTATATTATTAAATCTTTTCTATCCTAGTATTATATCAATGTCATAAAAATTTTCCAAGTGTGTTAGGTTGGGGACTTATAATTTTATTTTGTACACACAGATACACACACACACAATATGTACTTACTTTTCTCTATCAGTCTTTCCAATTTATTATCTATTTATCCAGAGATAGAAACTGCTTCTCAATGCAATATTATTTATTTATCAAGTTCAGTGTTATTTTTCAAGACTATACATTAAATTTATCTCCGGCCAGCCTATGGCTTAAAAAATATGCTGGGCCATGTGCTTGTGTCCAAAATCCCGAAAGGAGAAGGAAATGAAGAAGGGATTATGGTGTGACCGTGGAGTGTGTGTGGGGGTGCTTTCTCTCTCTGGTGAGCACATGTGCCCATTGGCAAGTTAAAAACAATATATTACCACATACATTATATAGTACATATTTTGTGTACTGCATGTCACAAATTATCTTAAGCCCCAGGAAGGTGAAAGTAGAAGGATCAGATTTTATCCTTAACAGCATAAAATGGTACAACAGGCAAAAATGGGCAGAGGTGGGGTCAAGCAGGTGTAGTGAACTATCAACAACTGTGTTTCCTTAATTCCTGTGTACATGTTTTGCCAAATTTACTGTACCTGCCTTCCCACTAGCTCAGACTATGTATTTCCCAAGAGAAGCTATAAAGATGAGATCATAAAGCAAAGGCACTGAATTTTTGCATTTAATATAAATTTTGTTTCTAAGTAGAAAACAGGAGGCTTTAGGAAGAATGCTATATCCAGATAGCTTCTCAGACTAGATTTCGATCCTATTAGTGAGAGGCAGAAAACAGATATGGAAGAAATCCAAGTCAAACATTTGGGACCCTCTGAAGATCTTTATGTCCTATGTTATTAAAACCTCCATTGCAAATGGAATAATTTAAAGATAAAAGTATTTCAGACTAGTAATTTAATAATAGAGACAGCCTGTGCCCTTCCTTTAAAAAGGTGTCTGAGGGAAAGCAAGCTCCAGAGATAGTTTCCATATTACTATAGTCCAATGAGGAAAGTAACCAGAGTTGCAGAGGGGCATGAGGAAAATCTATTACTTCCTAATCTGACCTGTATAGTACTGAAGTAGACAAGTATTTTCTCTTGGTTCTTTAAGTGCTTTGATTATGACATTATTCTGGTGGCCTAGAGGAGTCTTGAAATATGGGAACAACACAAAAATATTGTGTGAAAAATACATGAACCATGAGCTTGAAAACCAAGAAGAGATGTCTGATGCTCTTGGAAGAATACTTAAAGCAAAAACCTGTTGGAGAAGACGCTGCAAGCTTCAGAAATGTGAGATTAACACCGTTTCAGGCAGAAAAATTTGCAATAGAAAAATTTGTTGTGTGAAGAATTGCAAAGCCATTGAGTGGAGTTAAGGGGATAATTGGCAAGATACAATTTGGAAAGAGTGATAGAAATGATATCATGCAAGACCAACACAGTACACTGTTAAATTGCTATAGCTTAACTCAGTAACACTTTAAAAATATCTTGTACAGTAAATTTCAACATATTACTATTCTAAATTATTTTTTCTCCTTTCATTGATTTGTTAATTCCAGATAAAATGTAATAATTTAAAAACATTATTGAGTTTGACTATTATTCCTTGGGCACAAACTTCAATCCATTAATTCTGCTTAATTCTGTAAATCTATTGTGTTTAAAGGTTTTTTTTTTCCTTTGTTGTTTTGTTTTTTCTATAAGCATGTGTACTTGCCAGAGAGAGACCAAGATCTAGAGAAAGAGGAAGAGGAGAAAGCATCCCCACGGAGAATGTTCACACTGCAATCCCTTCTCATCTCTTTCGTTGTGGAATTTTGAGCATTCATGCACATGTACTCAGCATATCTCTCAAACTGTCAGATCCAAACTCATACTGTGCAGTTTGTCATGTGGGATTCAGCTGCCTTAACCACTAGGCCATGGAACTGGTCTATTGTGTTTAACATTTAGTAATCACTTTCTTCAACTTCCTTTGGGTCCTTTCTTCTCTAATTACTCTATGTTCTTTGCAGTTTGTATGGCTATATGTAAGGAATACTCTCTTGGCATTGGATAGGTGAGAATATATTTTGTTGTTGTTTACTTTTCCTTTTAATAAAAGGGTCATGTGTGTGTTAAATCATACTATAGATAGTGTTCGGGAAATCTACCAACTCCTTTTGATTCATCATCTATATTTCTTTATGAGAGTTTTTCCTTGAAAGCATACACACACACACACACACACACACACACACACACACTTTTCAGAATGCCAAGTCGCTTGGATTTTTATGACAAACTCTGTTAAAATAACGTTTCTACTTCTTGGGCTGGAAGTCATTGATATGACTATTTACAGTTTATTTCACATTTTTTCAAATATTTTTAGTTTGACTAATCTTGACCCGTCATGCCTCTAAGTCCCTTTCTATGCTCTTCCCTCTGCCTGGCATAAGCTATCTTGTTCTCCACTTTCTTGTTGCCTATGATTCATTCTTCAAGACTTTACTCAGGTACTAGATCCATAGAGAAATGTCCCTGATTTTCTTCTTCCTCACCACTTACCAAATGAGTTCTGTGCAGATTCAGCTCGTATCTCTCTCAACACTCATTTTACTGAATTATAGCATTGCTTAATTAACTCTGTTTTCTACTCATCTCAGTCCACAGAAAACATTACTCCTATCCACTTTAAAAGAAAGTGTTTAATATATAACCATTTATTGAAATGGTAAGTCAATTTCCTGTCTGATCATTTTTGTTAGTATAGTCATTCATTTTTTTTTCCTTGATTGAGAAAAATAGACAGATGAGAGAGAGAGAGAGAGAAATAGCAACTTCAACAGGGTTTTGGCACCGTGAACAACTCCAGCCTTCAGCCAATCCTGGATCATGGGCAAACTTGGGCCCAGTGTATTCAGGGAGGTCTCTGGATTTGAACAAGAAACTTTCCATGTCAAATTGCCTTGCAGAGTTTTGTGTTCTATGCTACATCACCATCTGGCCCCTCCTGTCTATAGCATTAACTTTGGGGCATCTTTGGTGGTTTTTATCACTAAGCAAGCATTGAATGTCAACTCTCTGCATATGTCAATTTTCCAGAAATCATAACCTTTGGTGAAATTCCTCCTATGCCTAAGTGACCAGAGATAAATACCAGGATCTTTAAAATGATTATAATTTGCAAAATATCACTGGTAAGGGATATTCACTACTACCCAGACAGCACCCTTGTCAACTTGCTGTGCTTGCCACTAAAGTAATTGCTTAAAAATGAAACTTTTCAGGATTCAGGTCTTCTAAGGTTAAAATTGTGAAAGAAACTTTTTTTCTGGTCCCTCTTTCCACTACCTTTAAAAAGATACTGTTGGGTGGCAACCCCAAATCTGAGGAAGTTTGTGTATAAAATTTACCTACCCCAAAAAAGTCACCTTAAGGTCTATCAGGCAAAGACACTAGTTTATGTCACCTACAGAGGACCCCAATGGTGGCTGGTCAGTGAAGAGTCCATGCCTCATTCTGGTGCACCAAGCAGATTTATTTATTTATTTATTTATTTATTTATTTATTTATTTATGAGAGGTTTTTGCTGTAGGGTGTGTGTATTCACCAGAAAGACAGAGAGAGACAGAAAGACAGAAAGCGAAAACCCCCCACCCCCAGGGGGATGGCCACGTCGCAATCCCTTCTCCTCCATTCTCCTCTTGGGATCTTGGGCATGCACACACACATGCTCAGTGTGAGTTTAAGCCACCGGCTCCGGGACTCAAACCATGGTCTACTACATGGGAATCCAGCAACATAGCCATCATGCCAACTGCTGGTTCCAGTTATTTATTTGGCAAGCAGTTTTATAGCTGTCAAATCAAAACCGGCTTGGGATTGTGTAGGCATTTAGTGTCCTTGGACCCTTACAGAGTTTCATAATCATTTAATTATTCCACTCAGCTCAGCTGCCTTCATTCTAGAACTCAGTACTGCAGAAATAAACATTCATCAGAAACCGGTCTTGACCAGAGGCTGCTCCCTGAGGGAAAGGGTAGAGGAAAACCAGATATGGGAAGGGGGAGAGTCTATGTTCAGAGAATACCCCACAGAAACCTCACTCCCTTTGTTTCTTTTGGGGATGTGCCCTTTTGTGTGGGGGCTTCTCTGAGTTGAGTTTCTCTAAATAGGAATAATAGAAATCACCATAAGCAGAAAGCATAACTTGTTTCCCCAATCACTTTTGACACTATTTTCTTCCTATGTTTCTTTTGTTCTAAAGAATTCTTGGTGCCTACTTTCCCTCATGGATAAATTAGACTGATCGATTATTATATTGCATTATTATCTCTCTGTAATGGTTGCTTTGTCCTCTTTAGTCAACATATACAAAGTAGCTATCAATAAACTATAATCTAAGAAGTTTTATGCTTAGTCAAGTATCAGAAAATGGTTATATTATTTGCTTTAAAGATTTGTTATTGACTCCTCAATGTCCTTTCCCACCCACACGTAATACTTATTTGGGTTTGTAATAACCTTAAAGATGCTAGCATAGACTGAGAAGCAAGCACATGGTTTTCACAACAATGCTTGTCTTATGCTTCAAACCTTTTACCAGGGATCTTTATCAGGTCAATAGATTTAAAATTAAATACAAGAGCATTCAGGAAGGATACTCAATTAATCGAGTAAAAATACAAGGAGCCAAATTTCAGACACAGGACTGAACCTGAAATGTTCCAGATTTTCAAGCACAGTTCTAAACTCATGGTATCGTTTATTTCCAATATCCTCTTTCATTTTCCTTGCCTGTTCTTTCTATTCTGATTTTGTAAGCCTGTTCATTTCTCTCGAAAGAATGTTGTTAATCAGTTTCCAAAGATGCCAGAACCGTGCCTGACATAGAGTAGGAGCTCAAAAATTTCACTGAGATATGTGAATGAATGAATGGATGAATGGAGAATGAATGGATGTTGGGCATTTTTAATTAGATTAGATTCTCTCATTATAAGAGGAACAGATTATATCAGTGCTCCTCCTACCTTAATATTCTACATAATATTCCAGAAAAAAAGTGAATAAAAAACAAAATTTATTTATTACTTATTGTTATGGAGCAGATGTATGAGGAGACTTACATTATTAGACTTCATTTGATTTTAATAGCTCTGTATTAACAATTTTAATGACTAGAAAACTGAATGAGAGAATGAATTTAACTTTATGGTACCATCATAATAGTATTAGAATGTCTTAGCCTTTGTTCTTTCCATTACATTTCATAGCTTAAGAATTTTACTTTTTAATGATTGGTATTTTTTCAAAACAGGTATCAATAAATTGTGTAATTACTCTGAAAATTAGAAGAAAGGCCTTCTATTGCTACCTTCTGTTGACCTGAAAGACAGGGTAGGGAGCCTATTTATCTACTGATTAGAAAGCCACTGCTGAGATTTCTGTTAAATTACTGCTAATACATTCTTCACCAAAGTGAAAACAAAGAAGTCTAAACTTTTTATTAAAATATCCTGGTGTGACAACTAGTTCAATCAAATGAGTATTAAAAGTGCATATGACAGAATTTTTTGTAACTTGTTCTGATTTTTAAATTATTATTTTAGGAAGAACTAACATTTTTGAGAGATAATTTTTGCTATCAGATCTTCAAATGAGTCATGACTTTTTTTTTTTTTTTTTTTTTGAGAGGTTTTCGCTATAGGGCGTGTGCGCTCACCAGACAGACAGAGAGAGACATAGAGACAGAAAGCGAGAAATCACCACCCAGGGGGGATGGTCACGCCGCAATCCCTTCTCTTCCATTCTCCTCTCGGGATCTTGGGCACGCACGCACACGTGCCTGGCGTGAATTTTAAGCCACCGGGTCCGGGACGTGAACCGCGGTCAACTACGTGGGAGTCCAGCGACATAGCCATTACACAAACTGCTGGTTCCCATGAGTCATGACTTTTTAAAAAGTGACTCTTTGGCAATCTTGATTAAATATTATGATGTGGAAAAATTCTGCTTTGTGCTCCACCATGGTGGTACAGGCAGTGGGGACACTGCTGTGCAACTCAAGAGGCCTCTGAAAAGGCTCTGGGTTTGTGTCTTGGGTCTACCTCAACACAATAGACATGCGTATTGTTTCTGCCTAGAGGCAGGATTAGAGGAAGGATCCTGGCATGAGGATCCTCTTGAGGCCACTCCAATCTCTCTCTGTGTCTCTTTCTCTTTCTTTATCTGAAAGAAAATAAACTTGAAATGAAAGAGAACCATGTTTTTTGTGTGTTTGTTTTAGAGATTTTTGCTGCAGGGTGTGTGCACTCACCAGAGACATAAAGAGACAAAAAGCAAGAAATCATTGCTCAGGGGAATGGCCATGCCACAATCCCTTCGCCTTCATTCATCTCTTGTGATCCTGGGTGTGTGTGCACATGAGTGAGTTTCAAGCCGCAGGTCAAGACTAGAACTACAGTTGGTCACTTGGGAGTCCAGCACCTTCAAACACTATTTCATCTGCTGGCCCTGAAAACCATTGTTTTAAAAGAAAGATATTCCAATGTCATTCACATTCTTGAATTTGATAATTATTCAGGAATTTTCATATAAAAATTTTATCACCTTTAAGGCAAATTGAAAATTGGTTCATATTTGGATTTGGGAAAATAATCTACCTATCTACCTATACAATCTTCTAATTAGGAAGAGGCTATTAACTTTTCATTATTTAAAATGGTGAATTCTACCTTGGGGTAAAATTAATTATTTTATTGATTGATCTCACATATTTGTTTTCTCACAAAATTATATCTATGATAATATGTTTGAATTAATATTCACATTTGACTAGTTTAAGAACACAATAACATTATGGTGTCAGGTAGTGAACAGAAAACTGAAATAGTGATGACTGCTAAATATGGAAGAAGGTTGACTAATTCAACAGTATATCCAACTATAGTTTTTCCTTTTATCCTATTGATAATGTTCAAAGTAAATAATGTGTATAAAGACTGTGTTTTAGAGAGTAAAAGCAAAAATTAAAAAAAAGAAATTGTTTAGTTTTATTTTTAGTTTTTACTATAGGGTGCTTGAGCTTGCTGAGAGACAGACCAGTGTGAGGGGGAAGCAAGAAAGCACTCCCAGGGGGATGGCCATGGCAACATATCTTCTCCTTCATTCTCCTCTTGGGATTTGGGCATGCGCACATACATACCCAGCATGTTTTCAAGCCACTGGGTCTGGGACTTTAAGCACGCAGCTGGCCATGTGGGACTTACCAGATCCTTAGCCACCATACCATTACCTGAATCCAAGAAATAATGCTAAATGCTTTTCACTATGGCATATGAATTCTATTTATATATACATATATATATGTACATATATATGTATATATAAATTAAAGGATTTCAGAATGCTCATAGAAAATTTAAATTCAAACATGAGTTTATTTTGCTGCCAAAAATTTTAAAATCCATGAATATATTTTCATAATATATATGTTTCCATAAATTTTTTGAAAACCCTTGTATAAAAGATGATCTTTAACATACAGTATAAAACATTTGCAGAAGGAAAAGAGAGTTTGGTGATATTTCTATAGCATCACAATTGGTTTCATCAATACCATCTTTAATCCTGATTGATATTTTCAGTTTTTCATCCTGTTTTGAGCCAGCTCTAACTATCATGTCTGATTTCCAAGTAGGGAGAAGAAAGAGGAGAAAAAAGAACAAAGTCATTTGTAGGTTGAGTCAAGTACTTTTTAAGAGAGTTACCCAAAATATCTCTTTCTACAATTCCCACTAGTATTAATGACCAGGACTTATCAAATAGCACTTCTTAACCTCACTGGAAAATGTAACCCTTTATTCTGGACATTTTGTTAACACTAATAGTTACAGTTATATTAATACAAAAGAAACCCTACTATTGAATATTTGCTCTTATTACTTACTGTGTATTTAGTAATTTGGATATTTGCTCAGAGCATATTTACATAAAGAAGAATGCATTTACCTTTAGTTTTTTAAAAAAAGTTTACATTTTTCCTATGGTTGATGAAAATATAAAAATTTGACTCAAAGCCAAATAATTCATAATCAAAAAATTAATAAAATACTGATAGACATGATATTCCTATACTGTTCTTCAACACTTTGTTATAACATTAGTTTTATAACTTATATGCATTTTTTTAACTTATTTCAGTGAGTAAGTTTTGGTGTATCTAAAACAAATTTTTAACTGTAAAAGTTTTATGAAGATTAGTGTTAGGTAATGTAATTAGTTCTTAAACAAGCTTGTTTTAGTCATTTGAAAAGTTTGTGTCCTGAAATTTTTATTTAGCAGAAATCGTATGTAACTTTATACCTCTTTAGTTAAAACTTGACTCTCAGCTGAACAGGGTCACGAACCTAGATATCACTCTAACATTGGAATGATGTTCCAAATAAAGCAAAATTGCCTGAGTTGTTGGTACTTATTCTCTTTGATTCCCTTTGATTCTTGCAGAATGCCCTGTAGTGCTCATTTAGATCTATGAAGATAAGGACACAGGCTCTCTGTAAGTTTTCTGAATTTTCATCTTAGCGGACAGCCTCAGCTGTCTGGAGACAGAAGGCTTTAAATCGCACAACTAATGATGTGACAGTTTTCTCCAAGGGAGTGTACAGTGGCAAAATGAATGCATCATTTGCCTGCCACTTGCCTTTGTTTTGCTAAATTTCCACAAGGGGCTATCTTGTCATGTTCTTACTCAGTACTTGCACCAGATCACTGTTCACTAAGAACAGAAATACCACCTCTTCTTCCCTGAAACATTTCATTTCACACCCTCCCACACACCTACAAATAAGAGGACAAATGAGGCTGGGCTCAAAGGGATTAGAGACAGGCCCAGCGGCAAAACAAAGACATAGATCTACTTTGACTTCCTCTGTCTCTTCCTCTGGGGACTCTGCCTAAGTCATTGCTTCTTCTTTCTTAGACTTTCACTCTCCAGGACCCTCACATGAGTTTCTCGTGGCTCCCCTAACAGTTCAGCTTGTGTCCAGTCAGGCCTGCCCAGCGTGCTCCTGGTCTGCAAACTGAGCTCCTGTGTTTTCATTCCCTGACCGAATGTACAGTTGATTCCTGCCAGAATTAAGCCCCAAACTCTGTAAGTTAGAAAGGGTTCAGCCATAACAGAGTGGCTGCTGATACTCTATACATTCTTATATTACTAGTAACTCCTGGTGAGTTAGAGAAGATTTGAATGAATACTTAGAATTTTAAAATATCCTCGATCTACACTGAGTTCAGGATGTGCCTGACCCTTTATGTTGTCAGTAGCATGAAATATGGTTCTGGTTTTATGCAAAACTTTAAGTTCACAAACTACTTCTGCTAAAAGACCATTTAAAAAAAAAAAACAGTGCAGGGGCCAGCAGATAGTGTGGTAGATAAGGCCCTCAATTTCCACATGGTCAACTGCTGTTTGAGTCCTGGACCCAGTGGCTTGAATCACACACTGAGTACATGTACATGTGTGTCCAAAAATCCCAAGAGAATGGAGATGGGATTGCAGTGTGGTCATCCCCACCAGGGGATGATTTCTCATTTTCTCTCTCTCTGTCACTGGCATGCACTAGTGCCCTATGGCAAACAAACAAACAAACAAAACCCAAACAAAACAAAACAAAGAAAACAAAACAACAACTAAAAAACTGGGGCCAGGTGGCATGGTGGTTAAGATACTGTATTTTCCACATGGATGACTGAAGTTCAAGTCCTCGACCCAGTAGCTTGTTTTCTCACTTTCCGTCTCTTTCTTTCTCTGTCTCTCTTTGGTCAAATTCTAAAATAATAATAATAAAGTTATCATAAAATTAAATACATTTTTAAAAAGTAGGATTTTAATTTTTTTTTTTTCGAGAGACTTTTCTATAGGGCATGTGCACTAGTCAGAGAGACATAGTGAGAGAAAGTGAGAAATCAACCCCTAGGGAGGATGACCACGCCACAATCCCTTCTTTTCCGTTCTCCTCTCAGGATCTTGATCACACGTGTACATGCTCTTGATGTGAGCTTTAAGCCACTGGTTCCGGGACTCAAACCATGGTCGACCACGTGGGAGTTTAGAGGATTAAGCACTATGCTACCTCATGGCCCTAGGGCTATCATTTTAAACTCTTTCTTGCTTTTCTTTGTTTTACACATGTTTTTAAAGCTTGAATTATACATTGTGTTTTGAAGTTTATTTATTTCTTCCATAAGCAAGAGAAAAAGAAAGGAAAAGGGAGAAACAGAATGAAAAAAGGAGAAATAGCACCCCATCAGGGTCTTGGTGCCATGACCCACTTCCATTCTTAGGCATTAATTTTTGATAACATCTTTTACTGATTGGAATGAGACTCTTTTGTTTAATTTTGTTGCCTTATATTATGCCTCTCTAATATTAATATTCATGCTGTCCTTTTATTTTATTTTCATGTGCATGGATTATATTTTCTCTACCTTTTTTAAAATTCCCTAGATTAGCATGTTGCCCTCTTTTTAATACTGAACTAACTTATGTAATTTAATTGGAAAAATGTATGAACTTACTGTTTTTTTTTTTCCTAAATATAGTACCTCTACTTGTTTTAAAACATTTGTAAAACTTTCAGCTCTGATCTGTATTCTGTCATTGCTAGAGCATCATTTTCTCTCTCTCTCTCTCTCCTTTTGAAATTTATGATGGAGTATGTACACATGCACAAAAGAAAGAGAGAGAGAGAGAGGTACTGTTTAGGGCTTTTTCACAATTCGATCCCCTTCTCTCAGTTCTCTAGCCCTCCAGGACCTTGGGCACATGCACGTGTGCCTGAACTCAGTGCTGAGACCATCTACAGCACTGCTCTTCTCACCATTTCCCCACATTGCGTATTTCAAGCATTCTGAATTCTCTTCGTTTCCTCCGGACTCTTGATCTCTCTACTAGTCCCTTGTTTTTATTCCTTGGTTATGCAGTTCCTGGTCCTTTGATCACTTTTTGCTATCCTCCTCTGTACAATTAATATGGAAAAGGCACATGTATCTATTTATTTATACATCTTTCCAAGTGTAGCTTAAGTGCCAGTTCAAGAGATCTTTTCTAATCTCTAGAAACTAGTAGAGATCTCTGATATGTGTTAATAGAGCATCGCACCTTAAACTTAGCCTTTTCTAACAAGCATCTATCTTCTAAAAAAAATGTACTTGAAAGTTTATAGTGGCATTAAATCCCAAGAGGAGAACGGAGGAGAAGGGATTGTGGCGTGGCCATCCTTCCGGGGGGTGATTTCTCGCTTTCTGTCTCTCTGTCTCTCTCTGTCTTTCTGGCAAGCATGTGCGCCCTATAGCAAAAACCTTTCCCCCAAAAAAGAAAAAAATATTTAATAAAAGTTTGTAAAACAAAGGTAAAAGAATTAATGTAGGTATCCAAAGGAAATAACATAAAGACTGAATGAATGAAAGTCTAGGATTTTGTGATTAGACATGCACTTATTCAGTAAATTTGGTAACATGCCCCTGTGCTATCAAAACAGGGTCAGAATAACTGGAGAAGAAAAGGACGGTGAGAGGCCAATCATCATAGATGGAGTGTGGACTGCCAACTACTACCGATACTTGAACCCATTAGGTATTTTCTATGAGCTCTATACATTTGTAAGCCTCAGATTTGACTGTACTCAGAAAAGAAATAGAACTTAAAATTATTTATAAGCGTTGCTTAGTATGAGGAAAGTAGGAACAACAGAGAAATAGCATAAGTCACTTGGAAGTCATCCAAAACATGCAACTAAAATTTATTAGGCAATCACTGATGCCAAGGGAGGCTTTTTATAGGCAAGGTCTCACGCGTAGGGCTTGTTGAGAGTGATGTGTGTCCACATGCTAGAATAGTAGTTACAGTAAGTTAGAGAAAGAGCAAAGTCCTTCCCATAATTCTCAAGGGAAGCAATGTGAAGAACAGCCTCCCTTTCTTTAAACTTCAAGAAATATAGAAGTATCAACTTCAAGGAAGTTGTAGTGGTAGAAAAAAAGAAACTTGAATAGAAATTGAGGTTTAGATATGAAAAAATAAACATTTTGGACATTAAAATGAGACTATTTATTTATTTAGAGAGAGTGTTGCTATAGGTGTGTACACTCACCTGAGACGGAGAAAGACAGCATGAAATCACTCCCCAGTGGGGATGTGCATGCCACGATCCCTTCTCTTCCATTCTCCTCTTGGGATTTTGGGGATGCATGCACAGTGCCTGGTGTGAGTTTTAAGCCACTGGGTTCAGGACCTGAACCAAAGTCGACTACGTGGGAATCCAGTCACATAAGCATTGCATCATGTTCTGGTCCCTAGACTATTTTAATAATTGAAAGTCATGAATTGTTATTGAAAAGGATTGGGCCCTCAAGAATATCCACTATGCAGTTTTGATGATTGGTTTGTCTTGCCTGACCAGAGGCAGAATTTAGAGAAATAAAACGTTTCTTTATCTTTTAGGTTAAGTCTCCTAAAGAAAAATAGTAAATACGCAAATCTCCTTCCTAAGTGCTAGAGCTGTATCTGCCCTGCCCTCCAATATTTTCCTGAAATATAGCATAATAGTTAATTAATAAGCATTTGTAGAATAAATAATTCAACAAATAAATCAATGAATTAGCTCACTGTTTAGGATTTTAATGTCTAGGGAACAGACAATTACAATGCAATGTAATTTCATAAGCTTTATGAAAGAAATAGGTAAAATAATTGAACTCAGTTTTGAAAAAGGAAGTGACATCTAAGCTGAGAATTGAAGAATCACTAGGATTTTTCCAGGAAATTGGGAGATGATCATGAGGAAAGAAAAAAGACAGGTGCAAAGTCATCAAATTTGTAAATGACAAACACTCAATTATGTTATAATCAACTTCTAATAGTGCTATAGGGAGGAAATGAAGAAACAGATGGTGTTGAAAAGTAAACAATGGTCAGGCACTGATACATCTTGTAAATTCGAACTGTATGCTGAGGCTCATAAGAATCCATAGGTAATTTGGGTATTTGCAATTTGGTGGATCTATTTTTGGAAAGTGTATATACATCAGATATAATTCTCAATTACCAGTTTCAGTGAAAACCACCAACTCAAATCAAAAAGGGAAGAAAGATACTTCATTGAATCATATGACTGAACATTTAGGGGTGGTACGATATCAGTCATGGTTGGATTTGGAGCCCACCTATTTTTGTAGATAAGCTTACAGTTTACAGTTTACAGTTCTGATTTTTGCCATGCTGATATTTTTTTTAAATCAGGGTTCATATAGTAAAATATAAAGTGATGTTAACTAGAAATCTTACATCCTTTCACATTGTGGTCCATATTTCTTAGTTTTGATGAGAGGCAATTTTGAACTAATCTCAATGGTTTATTAGTTGTGTATGAGTTGTTTATCAGACTAAGTCAGCTGTTCTTAAAATCTGCTACATTGTCTCCTGGGCACTCTAGAAAAATGTTCATAGGATATTCAAGGCAGGAATAATTTTTATACTAATAGCAAAATGTTATTTTCCTTTTTCACTCTTGTTCTTTTTATATTGTACTGTGGAGTTGTACAGATGTTATATAACATATTACATCATGACAGATTAAACCAAGTTTTATCGAATACAGTCAAACAGAAAAAGAACATTTCAAAAATGTGGTGTAAAGCCATGTTTCTCATTAATTATTTTTTGCTTTGAAATAATCTCTCTCTCTCTCTCTCTCTCTCTCTATATATATATATATATATATATATATATATATACACACACACACACACACACACACAATGTTTGGGAATATGTAAAATATTTATAATTGCTATTTTAAGTAAATAATATTTTAAAGTTGATCTTTTGAATTTCTACTATCATGAGTATCAATAGTTATAACCCATAAACAGAAAAGCTCTCTGAAGTAATCAATAACAATACAAAGATGAGATAAAAAGTTTGAGATCTCCTGTCTCAGGAGGTACGTTATGATATAATGGCAACTCTCCAGATTTCAATGCCTTAGCATAGGTTATGTTTCTCACATTCTACCTTTTTTTTTAAGGTTTTCTGACATAGGGTGTATGCAGTTGTTGGAGAGAGACAAAACGAGGGAAAGTGAGAAATCACCCCCAAAGAGGGATGACCACACTGGAATCCCATCACCTCTATTCCCCTGGGATTTGGGACATGTATGCACATATGACTGGTGCAAGTTTTAAGCCACCAAATCCCAGACTTGAACCATGGCTTGCCATGTGGGAGTCCAGTGCCTTAACTGCTACACCAGCTAGTGGTTCCCCTTACATTCTATATTGTCTACAGTTAGGCAAATATGCCCAGGTAAACAAATGAAGGCAGTCAGGAAATGAAGCTATGGAGCAATCATCATCTAGATGCTACTGTTTGCCAGCCAGGAGATCTGCAGGGCTCATCAGATAGTAAAGTACTTGACCTAGAATTAAATCATTATCAAAATTTGAAATTGCTACATTTGTTCATATGGCCATATCTATCCAAAAGAAATGAGAAAAAGTGCAAGCTACCTTTCTATCTAGAAGGAAAAAATTTGAAACAGGTGAAGTATATCAATGACTACTACAGGATGACCTCTAAAAGGCAAAGAAATTTTTGTATTTATAAGAAGGATAAATGGAAATTATACACACACACACACACACACACATATATATATATATATATATATATATATATAAATATATATGTAATATATATATATACATATATATACATATATATACACACATACACATATACATACAAACTACATCAGTAAAAATAGTAGAGTGGTTTCAAAGGTCCTTCCCTCCACAATAGCAGTGAATAAGCTGGCAGAAAACAAAACAAAAAACAGAAACAAAACCCTACAAAAATTAGAATCAATTTTTATCAAAACTCTGGAACTAACCAAAAGTTTACAGTATTCAGGAGATAATTAATCAAGAAAAAAAAAAGTGACCTTAATTTTGCTTTTAAGAAAGTTTCTGTCAAATCACAAAGTGATCACTAAGTTAATATAGCAAAAACTTGAAAGGCTTTGTATAATAAATATGAACTTCACAAAATTAGATCGGAAAGTCACTAGGCAACTCTAACAACTACAGTAAGTAACAAGGAATTCTGGGGAGTATAGAGAACAATTCCAGAATTGTCACATTATAATAAAATATGTCCAATTTTCAAAAAATACCTGAAACTCTAGCACTTTTATAAGAAAATATATAACAAAAATGCTTCATGACCTATAATCTGTAAGTGTATTCTTAGAGAAAACACTGAATGCAAAAGTGACCAAGAAAAAGTAGATAAATTAGACTTCATTAAAATTAAACACTTTTGTTCATCAAAGGACTTTAAGTGTAAAAACAACCCACAGTATGTGAGAAAAAATAAATTTTTTAGAGAGTTTTTTTTTTTTTTTTTTTTTTTTTTGCTATAAGGCACATGTGCTTGCCAGAGAGACAGAAAGCAAGAAGTCACCCCACCCCCCACCCTAGGGGAGATGGCCATGCTACAATCCCTTCTCCTTCACTCTCCTCTTGGGATTTTTGGCCCACACACACTCATTTCCAGTTTGAGTTTAAGCCACTGGGTTTGGGACTTAAACCAAGGTCGACTATATGGGAATCCAGTGACATGGCATCTGCTGGTCCCGAGAAAATACTTTCAAATTATATACATGATTAAGGTGTGTTATCTGATTTAAGAAAGAATGTTTACAACTCCACAACAAAAAGGCAAACAATCCAACCTAGAAATGAGCAAAAGATTCAAATAGATATTTATCCAAACAAAATATACATTCGGCCTGTAAGCACATAAAATGTTGCTCAGTATTTTCAGCCACTAGCTAAGTTAAACCATAAAGAGAACCACTTCACCCCTATGAGATAGCTGTAAAGAAAGGGAAATAATAAATGCTGGCAAATAGGAAGATAGTTCATGGAATGGTGGTGGGATAGGAAAATGATGTGGCCTCTTTATGACGTAGTAATTCTACCCTGAGATACATACTCAAGAGAATTGAAAACAGGTGTTAGCTTCTAGCAGCCTTAACTGCAATAGCCAAAATGTGAAGACATTTCTAATGTTCATTTACCGATAAATACATGAACAAAAAAGTATATAGGCATATAATTAAATATTATTCATGTATAAAATGAATAAAGATCTGCTATATACTCCATTATGGATAAAATTTGAAACCATCTTGCTAAGTGAAATAAGCCAACCACACAAGACATAACTTTGATTCTGTTTAAACGAAATGTCCATGATCAATAAACAAACTCATAGAGACAGAAAGAAGACTAGTGTTTGCCAGGGCTGGAAAATGGGGGAATAGGCAGTGATGCTTACTGAGTATAAAGTATTCTTCCAGGTAATGAAAATGTGCTGGAATTAGACAGTGATGATATTGCACAATACTGAGAATGTATTAACATCACTAAATTATACACTCTAAAATAGTAAAATGGTGAATTATATGCTATACAAATTTTACCTCAAACAAATAATAAACAACGATACAAATCTATGTCTATTATGAAGTGATATGTGAATATTAGTTATAGTACTACCATTCTGGCTTCAATAAACTAAAGGTAGCAACATTCAGAAAAACTCAGAAACTCAAAGAAGAGGAATTTGATGTAGGATATTGGATACAGAGAGATATTGAGTGAATAAAGAAATCTGGCAAAGATAGAATCAAATCAAATCAATTTACTGATTAATATGGGTTTTCTCATGTATTTCAGATCTCAGAGGGGGGAATTGGAATGTACTTCATTAAGCTGTTAAACACAAGGGCAGAAAAAGTTGTAGGGTGAGATACTGATATAAATTTCAAACATATGGAGTCCGTCGAACAACAAAATGGATGCTTGAACCAGAGATAGACATCTGGAATATGTAAGCATACTGTTGATAGCTGAATCTGAGAAACTCAATAAAATTTTTCAGTCAAAGTGATAAAGAAAGGTCTATGAGAAAACCCTGAGGACATTAGCAATTTAGATATAATCAGCAGAAGAGTAGAAACCTATGAGTGTTATTGTGAAAGTCAAAGAAGCATAATATTCCACTACTGAACAGAGAGAATTACTTATTGTCCATTTTCTTAAATAAGAAATACATTTTTGTTGTAAAAGTTTTAAACAATATTGATTATGTTTAGTTTACTCATAGTCCTGGAATAGGAAGTAAATTCATCCTAACTTAAATGGATTTTCAAATTTCATTCATTCAAACTGTCTTTACTTTTAGGTGATTACTATCTGGGTACACACACACACACACATACACACACATATATGTTCATTTATGGTTTGATTCATATTTCTAATATGAAATAGTAGCCAAATTTGGAAAAACTCTACAGAAATGTTAAATTAAACTGGGCTCACTTGCATAATGATTTAAAAGATGAGAGAAAAAAGCATGATTAGGAATATTTACTGGGACCAGAAGTTGGTGTAATGGCTGTGTCACTGGACTCCCATGTAGTCAACCATGGTTTGAGTTCTGGACCTGGTGGCTTAAACTCATGCCGGGCACGTGTACATGTATGGCCAAGATTCCAAGAGGAGGATGGAGGAGAAGAGATTGTGGAGTGGTCATCCCCCCCGGGGGGTGATTTTGTGTTTTCTGTCTCTCTCTTTCTGGTAAGCACATGTGTCCTATATCAAAAACTTCTCAAAAAAAAAAAAAAAAAAAAAAAAAAAAGAAATAAAAGGAATATTGACCAAGTGCCAAGGGGAATCACTTTTAATGCATAGGTGTGTGTGTGTCTTCATGCACAGCTCTCAAGGGGCAAAACCAGAATTAAACCCAGGATTTTGATTTTAAAGCCTATGCTAATAATCACTATATAGTACCACCTAAATAAGTTCACAAATGGGCGTCACCTGAAGAACACTACTGCTCCATTGACCAGTCAAGGCTTGGGCTTTCTCGGAGCCAGTGTGTCTGGCTTCACTATCTTATCAATGAGAATAAATGGAATGTTTTCTTTCAAGTTTGAATGCCAGGAATAAAGCAGCTGGTGTTAGGTGGCAGGTCAGGCAGCTGTGCCTGAGCACTGGTGGGCTTTGCCATTTCCAGAGGAGCTCTGAAGTAGCTGAGTAGCCTCGCTGTGCAGTGTCTCCCACGGCATCACTTTGCAGGACTAGTCATCTTACACCTGCTGGGGAGAACGAAAGGTATGGAGGTAACCAGAACTACAGGTCCTCACATCCTGCTGGAAGCTTCCCCTCTGCTGCTTTTCGTGTTTAGTGTGGCAGTTACAAAACAAACTCTCCCCAGGAAGCTCTTGTTGAGCATAAAACATTTGAAATTATTCTAGCATTATTTATTATATTGTTCTAAAATTATATGCTCATACTTTAGAATTACTTGAACTGCCATGGATCTGTAATGGTGTACTAAACTCTCTGATGACAATTGCGTTTTTATCAATTTTTCTTTTCATTTCTCATGGATTTTGCTTTATGCATTTTTCATGAAATGTAATTTGTCAGTAAAAGGTTCATGATTGTTGCAGGCTTTTGTGGATTTGTGTCTTTTCATCAATATAAAACTACTTTTCTCATGTCAGGACATTCTCTTTACTTTCTCCTCTATTCGCTATGACACTAATTTTGCCACATCTATTTTATTAAACAGTAACTTGACAAATCCTTGTTTGTCATCTTACTTTGAGTCTTTCTTTAAGTTTAGATCTGTTAAGACTTTTTTTTTTGTTTGTTTTTTTTTTGCAACGTAATTGGGAGTTACTAGTGAAATAAAAGATAACCAGCCTTTAAAAAGATGACCAATCTTTCTACATTTGGACTTATATTTTATGTTGTTTCTTGTTTCTGTAACTGTCCATTATGTTTTTTAGACACACTTGGAGTGTACATTTAGATCTACATTTATTGTAAATGTGTATTTTTAAATTCTCAATAATGTTCTGTTATGATTAGACTCTAAATGCCATTAACTATTTCCATTTTTATCTTAAAGTTTAATAAATGTTAACTTAAAATAAACATAAGTATCACAATAATAGGAAACTATTTCTTGGAATGTCATTTTCATAAGGGTATTTGTTTTGTCCTTCCCTTACTCTTTAAGTAAATCTTCCAATTATTGTTAAATAACAGATGATGATATTCAAAAAATTTGGGATATATATATATATATATATATATATATATACACACACAATGGAATACTAACCAACCATAAGGAACAGTGAGACTGCTATATATATAAGATTTAATGCTAAGGGAAATAAACTGGACTATGAAAAACAAACACTGTATATCCTTATTCAATATACATTGAACATCTGCACTCTATGGCAGAAATTGAAAGACTCAAATATATAATAGTAGAGAGGACAAATGCAGGTACCAGAGACTGTATGGGAGGGAAGTAAATAGTGGGACAGTGGATGAGAGAGACTCAAGAAAAACAAACATTTAACACATATAACAGCATAAGATTCTGTGTTGAAAATAGTGTATATATTACTATACTTGATTTGATTATCACACACTGCATGCATGTTTTGAAAAACCATATTGTACACCATAAAGATGAGTAATTAAATCTAAACAAGACGTTATAAAATAAAATTGAGAAAATAAAAAGTTCATGGTAAACGTGTATTATGAAAAACTATACATGAATTTCAAAATTATTGGCATCAAAATGAACTTGTACTTTAATTCTATTTTTCACACACTTTTGAAAGTCTCCACATATAGACTGAGGTTGTGAATATAGTACTTAATTCACCAATTCTCTTTCTCTTTCTTTTTAATGTCAGAGATATGTGTGTGCATGAGAGAAAGATAGCGTGAGAGAGAAAGCCTCAGCAGGACTTAGCCATGCTGGAATAATTCTTCTACTTTTCATCCAATCAAGATCCTAATCATATGTGCAAGTGTGTTTTTCAGGTTGGTGGGGCCAGGACTCACATCCTGATAGGCCACGTGGGATCTGACTTATGCTGAGTGGCAGTATATTGCTGTGCTACTGGGTAGGCCTTCTCTTTTTCATTTAGTTTAATTTCCTCAACAGATTTTAGTATTATCCATAAGAAAATTAATGTAAGAGTTTATCTCAAAATATTTAGGGTCAGAATTATTTGGTGAATATTAAATTTTTACTTTCATTATTTTGGCATAGGTCTTCAAGTAAGTAATCCAAAAAAGATACTGTTTCTTTAGTTCATGTTCATGATGATTTCAAGATGCTTTACTTTCTGTGCCCCCCCCCCAATTCTAGCAATTAAGTTATTGTGCATGTAATTTAAAAATGCATATATACACATTATATATATATATATATATATATATATATATATATATATATGTTTAAGTTCTACATATTGCCATAATTTCAAATGTTAACATTTGTCTTTTTATTTGTAAACATTTCAGATATTTATCAATTTTATAAATGTTTGGAATTTTAGAGGAGGCTGAGACCAATTGGGCTTTGGCTTTATTATTAATAGTCTGAAGTTTTTCGTGGGTGCTTCTATTTTTTTTTTTTTTTTTTTAGTTTATCTTTTAATTTTAATTGCCAGAGGAAGTTTACCAGAGCAGACAGAGAAAAAAAGCACCCTCCACCCACAATGCACTGTGGTTATGCCATAATCCTTTCTCTCCATTTCTTGATCCTGCTGGGATTGGGGGCATGCATGCAAATAAACCCAGCATGTGTTTTCAAGTCACCAGTGCTGGGATTTGAATCATTATCAGCCATGGGGGATCCTTAATCACTGGCTATAGAACCACCCAGCATTATTTTTTTAATTTGAAAATCTCATCAAATAATTTAAATTCATGATTGAATTTTCAATTATTTTTATAAACATAATATACAACTGAATTTTAAATAGTTTACTCATTTATTTACTTTATTAGTGAGAAAGGGAGAGAGATGGAAGAGAGAGGTCAAGAAAGAGAGAGAGAGAGAGAGAATTCCCAACAGTGTCTTTTTTTTTTTTTCTGTAGGTATTTGCCTTAAGGTATGTATGCTCTCCAGGGAGAGAGAGACAAACAGAGACAGAGACAGTGAGAAAGAAAGTGAGAAATCAGCCTCCAGGGGAAATGGCCATACCACAGTCCCATTCTCTTCCTCAGTTCTTGGGCATGCACTCACATGCATCCAGAATGGTTTTTAAGACATTGGGGCTGGGACTCGAATCACAGTCATTCATGTGGGAGTCCAGAAACATAACTGCTATTCCATCTGCTGGTCCCATCCCTACAGTGTCTTGATATCATGATCTGTACCCAGTCTTCAGCTAGTTTGAGACCATGGACATATAGGTATCCAGAGTACTTTGAGAGGTCTTGGGACTTGAACTGGGTAACTTGCCATGTGGGATTGCTTCACATAGCAACACATTTTACCACTATACCAACATCTGGCCTCAATACTTAAATTTTAAAGGCAATATATCAGTATTTTTTTTAAATTGCTTTAATTCATTAGCATCGGCTCTATCAATATGCTCTCTCCTTTAGAAATTCCTATTTATTTATTTAATGTAGAGGCATTTTGCCTTATGGCACATGCACTGGCCAGAGAGTAAGCGAGAGAGAGGCCCTTGTAGGGAAAGTGAGAAATCATCCCCAAGAGGTGATGGCCATGTTGCAATTCCTTATTCTCCATTCTTCTTCCGGGATCTTGGGCATACACATATACATGCCCAGTGTGAAATTCATGCCACCCTTCCAGGACTTGAACCATGGTCAACCCTGTGGGAGTCTAGCAACATAATTGCTACAACATCTGCTGTCCCCTCATTTTTTGAATTTTTATAAAACCAAAATTATAGATCTATTTTTAAACAGAGAACTTTACATTCTTTTTTCTGTAAAATGTTTTTCCCTTTAACCCTCCCACCCACTCTCTACATAGAAATTTCTTTTCATTCATAGACTGATCATTTAAATATTTCCTGTATGTTTTAACTTTTTTCTTTTTATACTATCTAAATGTGTTTTTTATAAGAAGACTCATGTCTCTTGCAGATAACTTCTCTCTTTTTTTTTTTTTTTTTTTTTGAAAGGTTTTTGCTATAGGGTGCGTGCGCTTGCCGGAAAGACAGAGAGAGACAGAGAGATAGAAAGCGAGAAATCACCCCCCAGGGGGAATGGTCACGCCGCAATCCCTTCTCCTCCATTCTCCTCTTGGGATCTTGGGCACGTATGCACACGTGCCCGGAATGAGTGTAAGCCACCGGGTCCAGGACTCGAACCACAGTCGGCTATGTGGGAGTTCAGCAACATAGCCATTACACTAACTGCTGGTCCCGCAAATATCTTCTCTTAAATGTCCTCATTAATTCTTTAGCTATGATAATTGCATTATTCTTGGGATCTTTCTACATTTAAAATTGTTCCTTCTTTCTAATCAGTGTCACTCTCTGAATTGTATTGAAAATATTGCTAATATTTTCTTGATTTTTTTATCTATATATTTTTGTATGTCTGTCTCAAAAGGAATTACCTCCCCTGATTCCTCAAGTTTTGAAATTCATTTATTTTTGTATATATGTTATAATTTCTGCATCTACCTTTAGGAAATATACTTATTTTATTTTAATTAGGATATTATGGCAACTTTCCTCAAACAAAAACCTGAAGGGGATAGGTAAAATGTATTTTTAAACACTCTAAATGCCTTTGAATACAAGTTGGTTACCTGCTCTCAGTCAGAAATGTCAGTGAAGGCAAGAAACTACAGAGGAAATCAGATTTGAAGCAGATTTAACCCTGAAGATATTTACCAAATCTAAAGAAGTTACTCATGTTTATAGGAACTCAAGGGAAGTGGAGGAGAGAAGATAAAACACATGCAGTTTGGGGTGTGATGTGATTCAGAAATAAATCTGACCTTACCCACACACATGCAAGAGATTGCCTTCATTCTGAATTACACAGGAGCTGAAAAAGTCCCTGAGGAATTACATCTGAAATAGCCCTCCCACATACTTGGACATATAATTGACATCAGCTTCTTGTCAATAAAACCTCAAACCTTGATTTTATTTAGAGTGGTTCTGGACCAATAGTTCTCCTATGTCCCTTTTGGCAACAAACACAAATCCTCTCTGTAGAACTGCATCTATATTAGAAGTTCCTAGAAATTATGCTCCCAGTAAAGTGAGAAACACCCAGTCAGAAATCACTAATTCTGTGAGAATATAAGGCACCATAACATGAAAAAAGCATAAATGATAGACATCCTTTATCAGTTCACAAAATGTCTTATGTTGGTATTATCTGTAACAGGATAAATTAACATGTATCAAATAATTTAAAAAATAGTTAAAGTAAACTTTGAAAATGTCTATAAAGAAAAAAGTAACAGATTTTTTTTTAAAAAATTGCATTTTTCGAAATAGAAATTTGTAAGAAAATTAAATACTCAAGGAAAAGACTTCTGATTCCAGTGACAGGTAGTAAAGGACATGCCCTCTGAAGATTGATAGCTAGAAAACTAGACAGAACTGTTTGCTGATATCAAACATCAAACAGTGCAAGTCTGTGTTTCACAGGAGATAGGATTCAAATGACATAAATTACCTCATATTGTTCCCCAATGCACTTTCTAGATTGGGGTCAGAGAAGGTAATACAAGCAGAAAAACAACACTGTATTTCTAATTAAAGGCATTCAAGGTGGAAATCTGGGTGGCTGAGGAATTGGGATTTGTGGGGAAATACGTCACAGAGGGAGAAGCCACACAGATAAAGAGCTTTGTAAACTCGTAAAGGGTTACCTTGAATCTTTGGGTAAACAATAATTTCAAAATGTATATGGTGAAATTGCACATGGACAGGCCAAAGAATATGTAATGGAGAAAAAACAACTAGTTAGGAGCTATAAATGAAGGAGTTTTGGGAATGAATACAGGGCTGAGGGACATATGAATTCTTATTTAGCAGGAATAGGAAGACATGGTTGACCACTGAATAATTCAAGAGAGACTTCAAAAGTGCTCTTGTACATTAGTAGTCCTAGAGAAAATTCTGCTCTATGCATGAGTTTCTAATGGACCTAATTGATCTGCAAGGCACTTAAATGTCTGGCAAAACATACTCTACAATCATTAAAGAAAGACAACAAAATCCAGACAGTCAATAATGTAAGACACCCAAAGTTCATTATCAAAAAAGTTCTAGATTACAAAGTAAGAAAATGTGACTCATAGGTAAGAGAAACATCAAATCATAGGATAAAAAAGATGGATAATGGAATTCGAATAAAATAACTTTAAAGTTATTGAAAATGAGCTCAAAGATGAAAGGAAAATGCAAACATGAGAAAGAAAATGGAACTATAAAAAGAATTAAAAGGGAATGATAGTTAAAAATCATTTGAATTGAAAATGCATTGTATGGGTACAAGAGAAGATAAAAGTAGCATAAGAAAGATCATGAAGATACTGCAATATAAATTATACAAATGGAAACAGGGAGGAAAAAAGGACCGAAAAAAAATTGAGAGACTCAGAGGCTTATTGAGATATACCAAACAATATAGAATACATGTTAATTAATTCAAAGAAAGGAGAGCACGTAGAAAACTATTTGAACATAAAATAGCTAAAATATTTACAATTTTGAAGAAAAATGTAATCTACAGAACCAAGAAGCTCAGCAAGGCCACAAAGAATTAATGTATTGATCAGCCACACCAATGAATGCTATAATCACATTGCAAAGTATTAATCCTAAAAAAAAAAAAATTGGAAAGTCATTAGAGGACAGGAAAAATATGTTATTTTATTGTTGTAAACTGGACTTCTATAGGTCAGCAGAAGCTGAGATAAATTATTTTTGTACTTGGAGATGGGCATAACTTCCCTTCTAGATGGTCATTGTGCCAGATTGTTTTGATTTGGTGAAAGCTGAGTTGAGTTGAATTCAAAGTTTGTCGTTGCTATTATCAGTATATCAGAGGCTTCAAATCCTTCTGTTGTAACTGTATGTAAAGTGGGGCAACATTTCTGGAGGGTTTTCTTAAGGTTTACTCTCGGTTTGGCTTTGTGCCTTTCATTCCTTTCATTTGTAGTGTTCCATAGCTTTCCCACTGTTTTCCACAGTTAATTTGCACTTAATCCTTGTTAGTATGGTAGTGGGGGGGATATCTAGGGGCATTCTATGACACTCTGCTTAAGTGTCTCTCTTCAGGTACTATGAACACGTGTGTCTTCTGCCTGTGGCTCTCACCAGTCTTCTATCCCTCCCTCGGATATTACCTAACAGTTACTCCTGCACAGCTCAAAAGATTTTTCCTGTTTTCCTTCCTCAGTTCCAGTGGACTTCTACCTGTTCCCTCAGACTGTAGTTTTGCTTGCTTTAATCCTTAATTTAGGGGGTTTGGGGAGGGTGGGTTTCAGTGGAATTTCAGTACGCCATTCCAGTTAATGGAGGGGGAGAATCCAGCCTCAGCTGGGACAGATGAGGCGACATTTTTTGCTAGTGATCTCCCGACAGAGTAAGGCTATGTTTGATACCAGAGACAGGGGTTCCAGGAGTTATTTCAGAAGTGTCTGGTGTTCTGCAGCCAGCATCAGCAGGAAGCTTTCTCGGGATTCTCAACTCATCTTCCCTGTGAAACTCACATAAAGATCCTGAAGGAAGATAATTTACACAAGAGGGTGAATACCATATGTCTGCCACTTACAGGGACTTCATGCTCTCATAGTAGTCCATACCTGGCATTTAGGACTTTGTTAGTAATACCTACCTAAACCTTTTTTCCCCCAGGTTTTTGTTACATAGTGTGTGCACACACCAGAGAGCAACAGAGAGAAAGAAGGTGGGAAATCACCCACTGGTGGGATGGCTCTGCCTTGATCCCTTCTCCTCCATTCTCTTCTTGTGGTTTTGGGAACCCATGCACACACAAGTGGCACAATTTTCAAGCTGCCCAGTCTAGGGCTCAATCATGGTCGGCCATGTGATAGTCCTGCACCTTAACCACTATGCCACCTGCTGGTCCCCCTAGATAAATCCTTTTAAGTTTATATCACGTTTATCAACATCTGTCCCAGACAAGGAAATACTCGGGTCCTCCTCCACTTAGGCACCTGTCTCTATTTCTGGTGGCTTCCTATACACCTCTGTCTTTTTGATGGGTTCAATAAAAATACTTATTTTGCTGTATAGACAGTGTTTTCCTTGTTGTAAGTTGGAGTGCTGCTTTTAAAATTCTCTATATTTCTGAATGGGAACCAAAAGCTGAACCTCATCCCACATCTTTAAGATATTTTTAGATATTCTTATAGATAGCAACATTTATATTATTTATTTCTACGTTGCAAATGCCCCCAAAATACTGGCTCAAAATAATAACATTTATTTTCTAGCAGTTTCTGCAAGTAAGGATTCAGGGCATAGTCTAGCTGGATGCCTTTGACTCAAGATCTTGAACAATGTTACAATAAAAGTATGAGTAGGACCTGTGGTCTCACCTGAAGTCTCTGGAAGAGAAGCTCACCCACCTAGCTATTGGCAAGATTTGATTCCTTGTTTATTGCTAGACTGAAATCCTTCATTTCCCCATGTCAAAGAAACTGAAAAAGATGGAGATTCAGAGAGAGAGAAGGAGATACGGGAGAGAGAAAGAGAGAAATTTTGAGGGAGAAGATGTGTGGGACAGGGAGAAAGAGAAAGAAGAGGGAAAAAGAGAATATATACACCTTGTAGCAAGACAGATGCGACCAGCTCTAATTTTATTCCTGAAATGATTTCCCATCACTTTTCTCTTATTCTATCATAAGTGTGGCATTACGTACAGCATAAAAGTAAGAGGATGGGATTCCACAAGAGATTGCCTACCACAGACAAAAAGAAAAAATAATTTTTTAATATTTTTCAGTTGGATTTGTTTTTGGTCTTGGTACATCAGAACTTTATTATTAGATGGAAATATCTTAGAACTGTGTCTTTCTGATAAATTATTTTCTTAATATTATGAAATGTTCCTCTATGTCTTTGGTAAGATTATCTTTCTAGAAGTCTAATTTTTCTAATATTAATGTAATTATACTTAAAGTGTTTTCTTCTATACAACATACAGAATAGTTTTTTATTTTTGAATCTAGTCTGAAAATCTCTTAATTTCATGAATTATTTTTATTTCATGTAAGTTTTTCACTTGAAATGGTATTAAATCTACTGGCTTACTTCCAGGAAAGTCTCAACAGAGGTTAAAGGACTAGATATCGTATGTATTTTGTTGTTGTTGTTGTTGTTTAGGAGAGGTTTTTGCTATAGGACGCGTGCACTCACCAGAAAGACAGAGACAGACAGAGAGACAGAAAGTGGAAGTCACCCCCCGCAGGGGATGACCACACCACAATCCCTTCTCCATTCTCCTCTCGGGATCTTGAGAATGCCCACACACATGTCTGGAATGAGTTTAAGCCACCGGGTCCAGGACTCAAACCTTGTTCGACTACATGGGAGTCCAGCGACATAGCCATTACACCAACTGCTGGTCTCTGTTTGTTTTAATATATAATAATTGTACATATTTATGGAGTACCATGTGATTTTAAAGTACAAGAATGCAATGTACAGTGATTAAATAAAGGTAACTAGTTTATTTGTCATCTCAGTCATTTGTCATTACTTCGTGCTGGGAACATTCAAAATCCTTGTTTTTTAGCTAACCTAAGATGTTTTGTAAATTGTAGTTAAGAAAAGCTATCCTACTGTATTTATTATAACACTAGAACTTGTTTCTTATCTATCTGTAGTTAGTGTCTGTTAACCAACATCTCTCTTTACCTCCCTCCACCCTTTCTAACCTCAGTAGAGATTCTTCAATGATCTATTTTATGAAATTGTCTTTTATAGTTTCCACATATGAGCGTGAACACATGGTACTTCTCCTTCTGTGCCTGACTTATTTCACTAACACAATGTCCTCCAGGCTCACCAAAGTTACCTCAAAGAACAGGACCTAATTGTTTTAAATGTCTGAATAAGGTTCTTTTGAGTACATACACCACATATGCATTGATGGGCACTGAGGTTGATCTAGATCATTATAAATAATGCTATAAAAATATTGTGCTGCAGATATATTTAAGACAAACTAATATCTATTCCCATTTGATCTTTGATTTTTTTCTTCTGCTATGTTCTTTGAATTGGTCATGATTTGATACCCAATTGTAATTTTTAAATAGTTAACCCTCTCATTTTTTAAAACAGTTGACATATTTCAGCATAATACTTAGAATATTCAACCTACATTTTTGTTTGTTTGTTAATGGAGAGAACAGGAACATGAAAGAGTCAGAGAGAGAGAGAAAGAGAACCCTTAACAGGGTCCAGTCCAGTACACTATAGACTGAGCCATCTAGACCAAGGCTCCAATTAAACTTTTAAAGTTGATATTTAGATAATATTTTAATTTCTGAAAAATCAAAGTTATTTTATGTCAATGATACTTTCATTTTCACTTTAAAAATTCATTTCTATGCACATAATCAACTACACACTGTAAAATTTTTGCTTAAACAATCAATAATAACTTTTGTTTTTGTTTTGTTTTTGTATTATCATCCTCCTGACACAGCCACCTATGTATCTGGGACCATGAGCACACACCACCATGCCACCATGCCCACCTCTTTCAGACCTGGACTCCTCCTGCATCTGTATCCCGAGTTGCTGGGACTACAGGGGCATGCCATTGTGACTGGAATTAATGATGGCTCAGTAGCCGAACCTGGGCTTCCCATGAGGTCCCAGCCTGTAAAGCACAGTGTTGAGCAACATGCACCAAAGTGGATGCACAAGATTTGAGATACTTTCTAGAGGCAAAGGAATTTTATCTTTATTAACACATTTACATTTCTCAATGCATTTTAGATCCAAATTTTTCCTGGGCCCATTTTTTTTTTCTCTGCCAAATAGAACAACATTTAGGTTTTGTCTTCATTTTTAATTTGTTTTGTAAGAAATAGTATTTATTTTGTCTTAATTTATGAAATTTTTACTATTTTTTACAGATTTTTTCTTTTAATATTTAAAAAATAAAATTCAGTTCTCTGATGAAAATCAGCAGTAATTCTTTAGATTTCTAGTATGTAATATTCTTTGTGGATTTTTACTTCAAGATTTTTCTGTCACTGTTTTTCAGCAATTTGATAATAATGTGCCTGTGGTTTCCTTTTTGGTTTATTCTATTATTGGGCTTTATTAATTCCTTATATCTGTGGGTTTCTTATTTTAAAAGTAGAAAAAACATTGGGTATTACTTTTCCAAATATTTTTTCCCACTTAGCCATCTCAAACACCTCTCCTGAACTTTATTTATAAGTTTAATATACCATTTGATTTTATCATATCAGTCACTATTTTTCTGTTCATTATTTTTAGTTTTAAATTTTTTATTTAGTATTTTGAGCTCTAGAAAGTCAACTTTTTATGTTTTATTTTGTCCTTTTTCATATCTTCCACTTCTAAAGATGAACTTGTTCATGATTTTCTTAAAACATTTTTTAATAAATAGCATCTCTCGTCTGCTAATTCACTGATTTATTTCATTTCTGAGTCCTTTTATTAGCTGATTTTCCTTCTATTTATTGGTTATATCTTTCCTGCTTTGCATGTCTAGTGATTTATTATTCTATTCTGGACCTTATGGGTTTGACATTATACAGTGATAGATTTTTTTTTTCCTCTTCAGAAAGTGTTGAGCTTTATTACTGAAGGCTGTAGTGTTAATCAGTTTAATTTTTCTTTTTTTGGCTTTAAGTTTTATTTCATCAAGTCTTATAATCAGCCACATTATGATTACATGTCCTTTTGGGGGCCTCAGATATCCAGATTTTTCTAAATTATTTTACACTATTACTGACAGAACTTGAAATTTCTCCCTCTCTGGGTGAGGTCCTCCTCCAATTGTTCATCTGGCAACTCCTCAGTTCCACTTTGCTCACTCTCGCGGAGTTTCACTTTTTGTGTGTGCTTCACCATTTACTAATGGACTCAATGGAGACCATAGACATTTTTGGAAGTGATTTTTCTTTGTGTTCCCCTCTCTCCAGTACTCTGCTGCTTCTGTGTACCTAACCTCCTCGAATTCCTATTTCAATAGCCTCAACTCAATGAGATCGCCGTTGCTCTCCTTCTGCACAATCCAGGGCTCACCTTCCACATGGTCCAGGAAGTTTACTTAGTTGTAAATCAAAGAAGTATAGGGCTCACCTTATTTATGTCTCTGTTCTCAGAGAACATAGATTTTTGCTGTGTGTTATCTGTTTGCTGAAACAACTGTTTCATTTATGTATTTTCCCTCCAATACTCTAATTTTTAAGTGGGAGGGATAAATCCAGTCCTGGTTACTTCTCTATAGCTGTATATGAAGGTTTATGCTATTTTTATAATTTTATTATGAGAAAGTAAGAGAGAGAACAGCATTAGTGACAAGGTTTTACCACGTTGGAGCCTCCTGTTATAGCCTTCCATTTAACTAGGACTACAGATGCAATCCCATGGTGCCTGGCCTGTTGAGGCTGGGCTGGAAATAGAACCTGGGCTTCTTGTGTGGTCTCAACCACCATGTAGCAATGCCCTTAGCCAGCAGCATATTGCAATGGATAAGTGTTGTGCAGAGGAATGTGGCGCCCACATGACTGACTAGGGTTTGAGCCCCAGCCTGCTGGTGAAAATTATACACTGGGAACACATGTGTGCACATACCCAGGATTCTGATGGGCTAGAGGATTGAGGAAGAAAGGATTTCGATAAGACCCGGCCCCACTAGAGGTACTTTTTTCTTTTTTCTCTCATGAATACTTGCTGGCATAAAATATATAATGATAAATTTTAAGTTATTAAAGAAAATGGCATAAATACATATTATTGTTATTATTATGTTGCACTACATCTGTAATAACATAATGGTACTATGTTAAGTACAGCTTACCTGATTTTTGTACTATAATTGGTACAATTTTTAAGCCAGTAGTTTTATATCTGGCCTCAGTTTTGATGAGTCCACATTCTCTGGCTTAATGCACTGTGTTTAGAGAAGTTATTGGGTAATATAGATTATGTGCTTGCTTGCATTGAGATGAGATGTTCACGGTTTCTTGATACCATGTAAACTGTATACTAAAGAAATTGTTTAAAGATTTTTGCCTGTTGAAGGCATCCTTTCTCTTTTCTAGCATTGTTAAATACATAAAAGCTCATTTTTATGTCTCTTTTGCAATGGGGATTTTAGAGGTGAGTTAAAAGCTTGGGCTCATAACTCTATCCTGACATAAAAGTCTTCCATAGAGTTATTAATTGATTAAATCAATACATATCTATAAAATATAAGCATAAGGAATAAAATTAGTACCAAAACCAGGTAGCAATCTAAACTGTAATTAGTATTCAGACTTTGCATTATGTATCATATAAAGAATAATGGACAACATGATATTTCATAGAGGAAAGTACAGTTTCAGTGACAATTAACAAGATGCAAATTAAAATAATTTTAAAGATATCATATTCCTATTAAGCTAGCAAAACAAAATAAAATGTAAATTCCACATATTGGTTTTTTGTGTCTATGCAATTTATATATATCTTATGACACTTCAAATCTGGTATGGTTTTCTTTTTAGATTTAAACTTGATAATAAAATATGGAACCACAAAAAATTATCTATACCACAAAAACTTATCTATACATTTTAAAATTACATTTTCCTTTTAGGAATATCCTTCTAGAGAATTTTATCTCAAGAAAAAAATTTTTTTTTTTTTGAGAGGTTTTTGCTATAGGGCGCGTGCGCTCGCCAGAGAGACAGAGAGAGACAGAGAGATAGAAAGCAGGAAATCACCCCCCAGGGGGGATAGCCACGCCGCAATCCCTTCTCCTCCATTCTCCTCTCGGGATCTTGGGCACACACGCACACGCACCCGGCGTGAGTTTAAGCCGCCGGGTCCGGGACTCGAACCGCGGTCGACTACGTGGGAGTCCAGCGACATAGCCATTATGCTAACTGCTGGTCCCAAGAAAAAATTTTGAAGTAATTTAGGCAAAGCTTTCATGGCCTCGCATAAAATAGTCAGAAATGTATCAAATACCGAACAGTAATATAATTTCTATGAAATGCGTACCATAGCTCAAAGGTGGGAAGATTTACAAAAATAAATACTAATTAATGCAAAATGGAAAGTATTACGGACCTGATGTGTATAATACATGTATGTAAATATATCAAATACTTGCACTGTATGTTAAAGACAAATTGTAGTCAATATTCAAAAGACTCACCAGTTTAAGTTTCTCATTTTAAAGCTTGATACTATTTTCTACTAATTTTACTTAGACCCTCACATGCAAAAGTTCTAACTTCCATTTTATCAAATTTTGCTTCAAATTGTCATATATACATTTAAAGCAAAATGCATGAATATGTGAGAGTTGCCTTCTTCAAATTTGTCATTTTTAAATTTTGAACATTTTTTTTTCAGATATAAAGTAATGGTTATATAACATTTCAGAGAAAGAGGCAGAAGGAGGGTATAAATCTTAAGAATTCATCGCACTGAGCTGCTGTGTAAGGGAATCACTGTGGTGTTGCAGAGACAATAGACTTTCTCTTGCAATTACCATCATTTTCCCCAGTTTCTGATTATTTGCAAAACAATAACCATTTGGGCAGTGGTTAATTGTTTCTCTTCAAACATTTGACACATTCTTCATTACTTTTAGTGGATGTGAGTCTTTTACTAAACCACAATTATAATTAAGACTGATGAAATCATTAAGCTTGTTGTAAACATTCAGTTTATTCAAATAGAGTTTGGCAACATTTTAAAGGTCCTCTGTCAGGTTCATTCAATGTTTAATTATTTGTTGTTGATGTTGAATTCCAGCAAGACTGTTGTCATTTGTCATTACGCTTTATTGAGCAAGTCAACTAATTGTATTTATATTTCTGAATCACCTACATTTAAAATAACAGCAAATATTACTTTAAAAGTGTTAATTTACTTCTTTTCTATTATTAATATAGTGGAGGCCAAGAAGTGTTGTGATTCTACTCACTTGCTGATTAAATAAGTAGTTATTTAACATTTGCTATGAATCAAGACTAGCCAGACAAAGATTAAAATGAAACCTAATCCCTGACCTCAAGTGTCTTCTATTCTAATGCACTGGTAGGATACCTTACACAATGTGCTTTGAAAAACTTAGAGAACTCTATCTAAAACTAAGTAGGTTAGGAATTTCTGAGATGTGTTGTCTTTCTCTTTTTATAAATACGCTGTGAGAGGGATCAGCAGATGGTATAATGGTTGTGTAGGTGGACTCCCGTGTAATTGAACACATTTCAAATCTCAGACCCGGCGGCTTAAACTTCATACCGGGCATGTGTGTGTGTGTATGTGTGCCCAAAATCCTGAGAGGGGAATGGAGTAGAAGGGATCGAGACATGATCATCTCTCCTGAAGGGTAATTTTTCACTTTCTGTCTATCTGTCAAGTGCACACATCCTGTAGCAAAATATCTTTCTAAAAAAAGAATAAAAAAAAAAAGAAATATACTGGGAGAATAGATCAGGTCGTGCTTTACAGAGTTAGACATTGAGTTTAGAATGTTCATTTGTGCTTTGTCTGTTTCTTTTCTTTGTGAATCCTTAAGGATTCCAAGAAAAACATAGAAACTAGCTAGGCAATTCCTTCCATTTTACATATAAGGTACACAACTGCTGTAGCCTTCACCACAGAGGACCTTCCTCTTAAAATCCTGGGGCCAGCAAAGTAGCATGGTGGGTTAAGGCACTGGACTTCCATATGACTGACCATGGTTCAAGTCCTGCCCTGGTGGCTGACTTTCTCACTCTTCCTTTTTCTCTCTCTCTTTCTCTGTCTCTCATTTCTCTCTGACGAGAACATGTGCCCTATAGCAAATTAAAAATAATAAGTAAAATTAAATAAATAAATAATTTAAAAAATTCTTTCAGGGACCAGCAGTTGGCGTTATGATTTTGTCACTGGACTCCCATGTAGTTGACCACAGTTTGAGTCTTGGACCAGGTGGCTTAAACTCACACCAGGTGCATCTGCATGTGTGCCCAAGATCCTGAGATGAGAATGAAAGAGAAGAGATGATGATGATGATGATGTGGCCATTTCCCCGGGGGATTATTTCTCACTTTCTGTCTCTCTGTCTCTCTTTGTCGTTCTGGAGAGCACATGCACACTATAGCAAAATACTCTCAAAAACAAAAAGAAACAAAACAGAACAAAAACAAAAAATAATAACTTTAGACGGGTAGTCAGGCAGGTTTCTGCCATCTAATTT
Source organism: Tupaia tana (assembly GCA_026018925.1). Classification (NCBI taxonomy): domain Eukaryota; kingdom Metazoa; phylum Chordata; class Mammalia; order Scandentia; family Tupaiidae; genus Tupaia; species Tupaia tana. The sequence goes on along the minus strand of JAKSZU010000002.1, from coordinate 45,986,553 downwards.
TTGAGATTTAAATACTGAAAGGCTATTTTTGCCTTATTTAGACTGAAGTCAACATTTTAAAATGATGATAAACACTCTAACAAACATTGCTTCACTGTGGGAACTTGCACTTCCCACTAATACCTTTAGCCAATGTTTGCAGCTTTAAATGTCAAAAGGGATTATAGCCTGGGATGACACTCTTTCATTTCATTTCAGCGAGTTTGTGATCAGTTTTAAAAGTAAAATGAAAACCATTATTTAATATAGTTTAATATCTCTTCGAAGGGTTATTTCTTTAAAAGTACCATTTTTCAAACCTTGGAATTTTATTATTTATTTGAAATTATTTATTTACTCTGACATAAAGAGAGAGAATGACAGGCACACTCAACAGAAGTTTTATACACACCCCCCACCCCGCCCCGGACCTAGCAGTCTCAGGTCATAGATGTTCATATATGCCTGCTGAGATCAGGAGGTGCCAGTGACAAGATATTGGAGTGCGTGTGGACGTGCTGTATCAATGTCAGATTCAGGACACAAGATGACCCAGTTCTTGTCTCATGCTCACAAATAATTAGAGACGTGGCCAATGAGGGGTGATACTAAAGCAGAGTTTTTTGAAAGAGAAGAAAGCTCCTGAGCAGGAAGGGGTTCTGAAAAAAGGGTTGTCTATTTGGGGCTGAGACAGGGGTTTTTAATCTCGGTTAGGAGGTGCTTTGCTCTGGCTTGTTTTCAGGATGGATTTATCTTGTCAAGGGAATGAGTGGTGACTTAGTGAATGATTATCCAAGACCTTTGCAGAACTTTCTGAGCCATGAAGGTCCTTATGTCTGTTCTGAATTGTGGTGGAACAGCAGGGGTTCCTGAGCCATAAAGACCCTTATCTCTGTTCTGAAATGTGGCAGGGCATGAAATGAAAGAAGCCTCACCTGTTGCCTCGATCTGCCCTAATAAGCTACCCTGGGAATCATTGTAAGCACTTCCTTGCCAGCTAGCAGTTCAGTGAGAGCTGAACTGCTCCTGAGCTGTTGTGTCTCCATCTTGAAGCTTGTCCATTTTGTATTCCATTTTGGGCCTACACTTTAACTATATTTTAGTGTAACTGTCTCCTACCTCTCCAAACCTGAGTTTTCAGACTGAATTGGAAGAAATATAGAGTATGTAAGGTCAGGTGCCATTTTAAAAGAGAATTCCAACCAAAACTATTAACATTGAGCTCATGTGCATTTGACTACCACAGCCATGCATCTTCCCAATAGCCCCTGAGAGAAAGAAATTAGTAGTTTTGTGTTTGGGGAAAGAATCCAGGAAAGATTCTTTTAGCATGATCACATTAAAAAATGAAGATGCATAGTCAAATAAAAACATGGATCCATGGAGAGATGTATCAGGTGCCTAAAGACGAACTCATTGAAGACTAAAACAATGCGCACTTGCCTATTCATAGCCATTTTATTTTAAACAAATTCCTATTCATATACTGGAAAGGTCTATCTTTGTCCTTTATGCAGTAAAATTATCCAAGAAGAGGGGCCACAGTATAAGAAGCTATTCTATTAATATCTAATAATAAATACAAAATTTTTAAGACACTTTAGGTTGTTGAGTAGTTAGTTACGAAAACCTTTTATGTGGAAGTGATGCTTGGCCATTGAATTTTTTTTCTTTTTTAATTTTGCTGTAGGGTGCATGCACTTGCCAGAGAGATAGAGAGAAGCAAATTGAGAAAGCACTTCCTGGAGGAGATGGTCACACCACACACCACAGTCCTTTCTCCATTTGTCCTGTTGGAATTTTAGGTTTACACACACATGCATCTGGTGTTTCTTCTTCTTCTTCTTTTTTTTTTTTTTAAGTTGCTAGGTCTGGGACTCAAACCATGAAGTCAGCAATGTGGGATTGTTGCCAACTAAAAACTGGCAGCCATTTTTGTGAATAATTGAGAAGTGAACCAAAAAGGGAGAAACAGAGTTTATTTCGGTGTGTTTGAGCACAAGGAGTAGCTGAGAGCTAAAAAGCTCACAATCAACTTCTAGAATAGAAATTTCCAGCATGTTATATACCACTATACTTTTTGTTTATCCATTATTTTCTATAATATAAATTTAGCTAGTTAAGTGCTACTCCATTTATTTAATATTATTTTGGGAGCATTTTTGCTATAGGGCATGTGTGCTTGCTGGATAAACAGAAAGAGAGACAGAAAGCGAGAAATCACCGCCAGGAGGGATGGCCACACAACAATCCCCTCTCCTCCAGTAACTTCTTGGGATTTGAGGCATGCATGAACACATGCCCAGAGTGAGTTTCAAGTCACTAGGTCTAGGACTTGAACTGTGGTCAACCGCATGGGAGTCCAGCACCCTAACCACTACACCACCTGCTGGCTCCCAGTGTGCTACTCTTATCCTCATGATTTTCCCAAAATTGTTCTGTCACCTTTTCCTTACATATGATGTTTATGACCTGTTTTTGTTCTTACAACATTGAATCTGTCCACTCAGATTTGTGAAGTACACAGATAGTTTAAGGGAAGCTACAACATATTTTTTAAAGTTATACTATTTAACAAAACAATCTAAACATTTGTGAATGGTTATCATGGTAAACAATAACATTATTACAGTTTTTCCAATTTAACCTGTGACATTGTGTCCCTTGAGCAAACATTCCCATCTCCTAAGATTTCTTGTTGCCAGACAGGGGTTCCCTGTCTGGGTTGCATTCTCTTTTTTTTTTTTTTTTGGAGAGATTTTTGCTATAAGGCGCGTGCGCTCGCCAGACAGACAGAGAGAGACATAGAGACAGAAAGCGAGAAATCACCCCCCAGGGGGGATGGTCACGCCGCAATCCCTTCTCCTCCATTCTCCTCTCGGGATCTTGGGCACGCACGCACACGCGCCCGGCATGAGTTGTAAGCCACCGGGTCCGGGACGTGAACCGCGGTCGACTACGTGGGAGTCCAGCGACATAGCCATTACGCTAACTGCTGGTTCCCTGGGTTGCATTCTTGTGACTATTGTCTGAAACAACTGACTTAAGTTTCCTCTTCTAAGCACACAGGATTATTTATGATCTTGTTACTATAATTACAGATTACATTAGCTACAGAAGCTATACCACCAGTTAAGCTTTAAAATATAAGAAAGAGAAATAAAGGAAAGAAAGAAATACAGAGTTAAAGTATTTGTTTGTTTCCTGTTACAGAATCACCATGGTCAAATAATATCCTAATATATACCAGAATTTTAAATAAATTATTCTGATAGCTATGTTTATATTGTGGCAATAATGCCTGAATGCAGTTGAATATGTTTCATAAAATAGGGGGCTGAGTTACAGTTACAATTCTGTGTTTTAAGTAATTATTTTTATTAATATATTTCAGAAAAGAGGTTGATACAAAGGTAAAAATTAATATTAGTAAGTAACTTTTAAAGTGTTTGAAGTGTTTTAGGATTATATCATCAAATCATCTTTCTCTACAAGATGTATTGGTTATTTTTTTCTAGGAATAAATTAAATGGATTAGAGAATCAGCATAATAAAAGAATGATATACTATCTAGAAAACCGCCTTGATAATTTTGATAGGATGTACTGTCAAGAAAAATTTCCTTAATAATCTTGAAAATATAGTCCTAACTGATCACCTTTTTTTAAGTTGACCTATTTTATTTTAAAACAAAAAACATAACACAATATCAAATTTCATGTACCTCCTACAATTCAGTTATATCCAAACATTCTAAGACCAGAGAGTCCCCTGCCCAGAAGCAGGGAATTGATCAGTCTCTAAAGACCCACGAGGGTAATGCTGCAGATCAGAGTCTGAGCAGAAGGTCACAAGTCTTCCATTCTACCACCAATGCTCTTTCTTTGTTAAAGAAAGTGTTTTTACAAGAAGTTCTTTAAAATAATTTTTGTCCTAGACGCTAGGTTTCTTCAATAATACAAAACTTCATGAAATTTGTATTTTCAACTGATTAACAGGAATGAAAAGTAATTTTTGCCTTTTTTTTTGGTGGTGTAGAGGAGTGAAACTATCAATTGGATTTCTTTAATAATAAGTGAAAAAAATGAGAGAAAAAACGATATGGGCTGTGCTGGTTGCTGTTTCTACTGTTCTGAGGGTGTGATTTCAAGAGCTAAGTCCTGCTTACGCCACTGCAATGGTTAGTACTAGTCATCTTTCCTTCAGCGATAGTGAGGAAAATACACAACAGACACAAAAATGGTCACAATGATTTTTTTTTTTTTTTTTTTTTTTTTTTTTTTTTTAACCACAGGTTAAGTTTTCCCTCCAATAAAGATACAAAACCAACATGTAATAGGGATGGTATTTCCGCTAGGCATTCCAATTCACCCAGGTGCGATCCCCACAGCAGGAAGGCACCAGCACTAGGTTGTATTAGTAATGTTATGGTAGTAACCAGATGCATTAATGGTAGCTTATTTGAGGTTCGCTGATTCTTTGAATACATGGAGGAAAGCATGGCTGTCGTTCTCTGACTGCCCACATCTGAACACATTCAGCTACCATGGAAACTACAAAGGAAGGAAACATATATTTATTCCAAGGTCCATTAACCTGGATTTTTAAATGCCCTTTCTTCCAGAAAAGCTCAGAGTGCTGGTCATGTGCTAGGGGCTGCTGGGTTTTCCAGTGAGAGCTCCCATCCTCTGGGGTTCCTGAGAAGGGTAGTGGATAGATCCCGGTGCCCTGATAAAAGGATGGGGTGGTACCATTGGGTGGGACATGTGTGAGTCAAAACCTGGAGGTGGGGATAGGGCAATGCCAGGGGGTGGCAGCAAGGTGATGTTGACCACTGCTGGGGCAGCTTGGGGGGAGGTTGAAGTAGCTGACAGAGGCTTCTTCTTCAGCTGCAGGGGGAGGAGGACGAGCTCCCGTCAGTCCTGGAAAGGGCTCAAGAGTGATCCCAGAGTGTGTGGTTCCACCCTTCTCCTTTTCTTTGCCTTGAGCTGCTTAGGATCGTCCCCATTTCATGTTGAGTCTGTGACCATTGACCATCAACTTATTTATTTATTTATTTATTTATTTATTTATTTTTTGAGACATTTTTTGCTATAGGGTACGTGTGCTCGCCAGGCAGAGAGAGACAGAGAGATAGAAAGCGAAAAATCACCCCCCAGGGGGGATGGTCACTCCGCAATCCCTTTTCCTCCATTCTCCTCTTGGGATCTTGGGCATGCACACACACACATGCACCTAGTGTGAGTTTTAAGCCACTGGGTCCAGGACTCGAACCACGGTCGACTACATGGGAGTCCAGCGACATAGCCATTACGCTAGCTGCTGGTCATGACCATCAACTTATTAAAGGACTTCTCAGCGGCCACTTCTGTAGCCAGCTTTGTGGCAAACTGGATGAAAACACACTGCTGTCTCAGCACGCAGTGATAAAGATCTCTCTGAACTGGTAGAGTGATTTCTTAGATCTGTCTTGGTAACGCTATCACCCAGACTGCCAACATATAGCGTGGTGATAATCTTGTCCACCAGTGGATCCAGATAAAACATAGGTGACACCTGCTTAAAAAGCTTGTCTGCCACAGAGTCATTGATTCCCTAATACTGGTCTTTAATATTCTGGTCTGCAGGAAGGTCATCTGGATCTGCATGCTTCTCATGTCTATATGGACACTCCTCTCCCCATCTCTTACACTCTTCTTTCACCCAGAAGGAGCAAATGTGGGGTGGGTTCCTTGTGTAGCAGGGTGTGGTCCGGGCCAGTTTGAGCAGTATGTCACTGGTGGAAGTAGCTTTCCCCAGCATGCCAACTGGTCATGTTCCATTAGAGTTAGAAATATCTCTCTACATATTCTGTGTGTGTGGTATTCTTTGTTGACACCTGATTTTGGCATGTCATCTTTAAAAGACAATCCCACATCTCGAATCTGGATGGGCAGGGCATACTCTAAGAGGCAAGTGTAACAGATATTCTTCAATTTACTGCAGATTCGTCACACTTCCATCTTCTTGAAACACATGCGGACCACAGGGTACCAATGAAATACAGTGAATGGCCTGGCACAAATTTTGCATTCCATTCCATACTTTCCTTTGGTCACTTGGATGTATAGGTTTTCTCCAGGACACGACTGGCACAGAATGGCAAAGCCCACGTCCTCCCAGTTCTGCCTCTAGGTGTTGGAACCTAGAGGGGTCGCCATTTTGAGAGCCATCTGTGCTTTTTCAAATTTTAAGAAAGACACAAACTTTTATAGAATAAACATACAAATGTTTAAATTCATCTTTTTCACCTTTTTTGATGATGTACATTTTTTAGAAATTTTCCTTCCTACAGAAATCAAACAATTTTACTCATCCTGACCTTGTTCTTAATTTTTAAGGCAATGCTGAAAGGAGTTTATGTAAAAGAGCTAATTTTTCCCTGATGGCTTGATTCACATTGATTTCCTCCTTCAAAAGTTCCTTTGGTAACTTTGTCTGAACCATAAAATTAGCAACTCATTACATGTTTCCTCGTTCAGCTCTGGCTCCAGGCAAAATGGTGAGTTCACAAAGGTTGTCTGAGATCTTCTTCCCCTCTCCTTTTTATACAATGTGTTTTCTTTGTAGGAAGCCTCTGACTCAGATACTCTAAAACCTACTTTCCAAATAATGTTTGAGTGAGCATAAATATAAAAGAATGATTATCCTCTTCTAATATTTACTATTTTAGCCTTTCTTTGTTTGGGGGATAAAAGATGCTTTTACTTAAAAGAGAAAAGTTCTTCTTATTGTTTTTAAATGGAAAGTATTTAGTGATCCTAAAATCATGAGACATAATTTGCCTGTTACTCTTCCAGAAATGTGGATATAAAGGATAAGTTCCTTCAGCTGGGAGTGCTGTTTGCACAAGTCACAAAGCGTATGTAAATCCCTACTAGAAGGGCAGGCCTTTCTGCCTCTGTATGCCCTTTAGCACCACACACAATATATGTCAGGAACCAATAAACACATGCAGATGTACAAAGAAGATATGGTGCATATTATTTTATTTCTGTGGATTTGTCTTACCAGAGGGAGTATGTCTTCTGTTTTCGGTAAATATAATTATAGACATCTCTTTATATTCATGCACCACTTAAAGTACAGATAGATATTTGCATAAAATATTTTATAAAATTGTGATAAGACATAATAATTAAGTGTTTGGAGGGTCAGGCAAGTAGGTGGTGTAGTGATGAGGCAGGCCCTGGCTAGGTAATACGACACAATCAATAGCAAAAGGGAAGTCATAATGAAACACTGACCAAGGAAAAGGGATTTGAGCCTGATCAATCTACTCCAGTCTGGGAGGAACCTACATTCCTCTTTGCCCTTGCCAAAACTAACACTGTGACCTTAAGGCAAATAAAAACAGGACAATTGGAGTCAAAACTCAAGGCAGGACAACTCCTAATTTGAAATTTAAATATCCTGGCCTAAGGAAAACTGTAAACTGGTAAGTGTAACTCTATGGGAAATTGCTGCCCAAAAGGATAATCAAGAAGAGAGTCACACTTAGGGGAAAGGGACAGTCCTAACCCCCAAAGGCTATCACACCCTCTACTTATATTGCTGCCCCAAAGGACAGACAAGAGAGTCATACTTAGGGACAAAGGACAATCCTAACACCCTCCTCCCAAAGTACTCATGCTCCCTACTTAAAGGATGTAAAATTAATCACTACAGGCCACAATTAGAATCATATCAGGAGCTTAGGGACATACGAAGTCTGGTCAACATTAATCGTCCCTAAAAATCGCTATAAAAACTCGGATGTTTCGTCCTTTAGGGGGCTACTTATTGGAGAGCTCCTCTCACCCTGAAACAGGCTTTTATCTTCCTTCTCTCACTGAGTACACTCTACTTGCTCACCTACATCCGTGTATCTCCTTTGTGAGCTGCGGACAAGGACTTCTGTTCTGCTGAGGATGCAAGGCCTGATCACTCCTTTAGACCCATATTTCCAGTCCTCCGGTCCTGAAGATGGCAGGATTCCCCATGGCCAATTGTGGGGTTCAAATCTCAGACCTGGTGACTTCAAGAACACACCTAGCACATGTGTATGCATGTTCAAAATTCTGAGAGGAAAATAGAGAAGAAGGGATTGTGATGTGACCATACCCCCAGGGGGTGCTTTCTCACTTTCCTCCTCTCTGTCCTGCTCTGTCTCTCTGGCAAGCCACATTTCCTATAGCAAAAAACAAGCAAACAAATAAACAAAACAGCAACAACAACATAACAAAGTGTTCTGGGTGCCAGCTTTTGGCATAGTGGTTAAGGCAGTTTTATCCCATGTGGCCAACTGTGTAGTTCAAGTTCTGGTGGCTTGAAAAACATGTGCTCAAAATTCAGAAGAAAGAAATAGAAGAAAGGGGACTGTGGTGCGGCCACTCCCCGTGGGCTTTCTCACTTCCCTCTCTGTGTGTCTCTCTGTGGTGAGTGTAATTGCCCTCTGGCAAATAAAAAAAGCTTCTTCTTTTTAAGTATAAAGTATTAGTTTTCTTCATACGCAATTTGAACAGGGAAAATCACCTAAAATGAGAATGACTGATGAATTTTATATAATTTTTGACCATGATAATATTATTTTTTGAAAGCTATTCTCACACTTTTTATTGCTTTATAAGTTCTAAATGTCTTTTCTTGAAGCTGAGAGAGCTTGTGACCACTTCAAACAATAGAGTAGGACAGGTTTAATGCAATGTGACTTTTCATAAAAGGTCATGCAGCTTCCACTTGGTTTACTTGGGATTCAAACCCATGGCAAAACCAGCTGCCATGTATAATGCCAGTTTATCCTGAGACAGCCTGCCGGGCAGCACACTAGCCACGTGAGGATGTTTTTCTATCTGTAGTCACATAAATGAGTCCCCTTTGATTCTTCTGATCAGTTCACTCACTGGATGGGGACCACCGAGGCTCTCAGTCCTGGACACAATAAACAGGAAACTTCCTTAGCTGAACCCTCCCCAAACTGGTGACCTGCAGGATCTAAGATGTGTTAGAACGACTGTTGTTCCCCACTGTTACATTTTTAATGACTTTTAACTTAGCGATATATAACTGGAGCAACTTTCAAAGTGAAAACTCAGACAGCATAAAGAATTGTGAAACGAACATCTCTGTAACCAAAGGAGTGTGATAAAAGCAAAAAAGCCCAGCCCATATGAGGTCCAAATTAAATGATAAACTCAGAGCTTTGAGAAAATATTTTAATGTATAAAATACATTATTTCTTACAAATGATATGATGAAAATGTTTAATAATTTAGTAATAATAAGAAAGGGTAGTCTCATGTTTAATACATATAAAGTTGTTGTAATCTGTGCCTTCATACTTTAATTCGTCTTTTTTTTAAGTTTTCTTAGGCATATATTTTTTCAAGTTTTGTTTGTTTGTTTTTCTGTTTTTGCCATGGGATAGGTGAATTTGCTGGAGAAAGAGACAGATATAGAGAGGGAAAATGAGAATTAATTCCCCTGGGGGTGGGGATGGTGGCCATGCCTCAATCTCTTCTCCATTCTCCTCTTGGGCTTCTGGGCACACACACACACACACACTCACACACACACACACACACACACACACATACACACACGCTTGGTATGAATTTCAAGCCACTGGGTTCTGAACTCAAAATCCAATGCCTTAACCATCATAGAAAATGCTGGACCCAGCATATTTCTCTTTTTTTTAAGGAAAATAATATAATGGAAAGGAACTAAACAGTTTTCTTCTTTAGACACAAATCTATTGTTTCCATGTATTTCTGAAATGTGTCATACATGTAGACATACACATCACATAAGACATGTACACATATAAATGGCCCGTGTAGTACTTAAGACAAATGTAAAAATATGAATACTGGTGATTTATTTACTATTTAGAAAACTAGGATAGAAAAATTTACTGTAGTTCATTCAGTTTCCTTACTACATTAAGGATGGAAAAATTCATTATCGTTCACTGCGGTGACATCACAGAATGCAGTTACTATGAACCTTGATGGTTTGAAAGTAGTTTTATTTTGAAAGGAAGCTTGATGTTGGGATCAGAGGATTCTGGTACACTAGAGCAATAAATTAGCACAGAAAAAATCAAATATGAAAAACAAAAGACTGAGTAAATGACTCAAATAAATAATTATATATTTTGAGTGGAAAAATATTTATATAAATTTGTCCACAAATGAAATGATTCTGGACCATAGAATAAAGCTCCTTGGAAATTTGGATGCATGTTGTAAATAAAGAATGCATCAGGGACCAGCAGTTAGTGTAATGGCTTTGTCGCTGGATTCCCATGTAGTAAACTGCGGTTCGCGTCCCAGACCCGGTGGCTTAAAACTGACGCCAGGTGTGTGTGCGTGTGTGCCCAAGATCCTGAGAGGAGAATGGAGGAGAAGGGATTGTGGGGTGGCCATCTCCCCCAGGGGGTGATTTATTGCTTTCTGTCTCTCTGTCTCTCTCTCTCTGTCTGGCGAGTGCAGGCGCCCTATAGCAAAAACCTCTCCCCACCCCCCAAAAAAAAGAAAAAAAAAAGAATGCATCAGGATAATAATTTTCTTCATTTTTTTTTTTTTTTTTTTTTTTTTATTCATGGTAGAGCACATGCACACACAAAGTGAGACGTATCTTCCACAGGGCTCCTCACACAGCTGTATCTTTTCTCTGGCCCTCCAGCCTGCCAGGATCCTGGGCATATACACAGCTATATGGAGTGTTTTCAGGATCAATGGGTCAGAGACTCAACCTGAGGTTGGCACATGGCTTCCAGCTCTGGGTACTGGTGCACTACTACTGACTAGACTACAGAGGCTGGACTAAGATGAATTTTATTTTTTTCTTGCTGAAAACTATCAAAACATTCACCTTATATTACACATCCTTTGAGTCCTGCTATCCTGCTCTCCTCATCTCCAATCAGTTGGTGCTCTAAAGTTCCTCTCTAATAAGTCTGAACTGCTTGTGGTTCATTCACACCATGGTTTATTCTTGTTTGTTATTTTATACCAAAAACTTTTATCAAGTTGTTTTCTTTCCTTTTCTATCTCCCTGTACTGGGAGGCCTATCGATCTTTTGACAAGGTCTCTATTTTCTGTGACTTATGCTCAATAGTCAAAGACAAACAAAATGGATAAAAAATTATAAGAGAGAGGTGAATTAAAGTTTCAGTATATACCTCCATTTGTTCATCCATCATCATTTGTTGCATGGTTGAACCATTTTAATTTCTTTGTCATTACAAATAAAGTTGCTTTGACATCTATATAGACTATTTTATTCTCCTTGGGTAAAAACCTAGGGAAAACTTTGCTAACCTGTAGCTTAAGTGTATGTTTAACTTCACACAAAATATCACTAAACTGTTTTCCAAAAAAACTTTCACATTTTTGGAAGAAATTTATAAGAGCTCCATATCCTCTCCAACACTTGATATTGGTTAGTAATTTTTCCCCCAAGTTATTGCCATAAAATGCATGTGCTCACCAGAGAGAGAGAGAGAGAGAAAGAACGAGACAGTGAGAATGAAAGTGAGAAATCATCCCCCAAATGGAAAAGCCACACCACAATCCCTTCTCCTCCATTCTCCTCCTGGGATCTTGTGCAGACACACACATGTGCCCGGTGTGATTTGCAAGCTGCCAAGTCCAGGACTTGAACCATTTTTCATCATGTGGTACTCCAATGCCTTAACCACCACGCCACCTGCTGGCCCCAAATTTTACCCATTCTAATAGGTATAAAGCAGTATTTCATTGTGATTTCAATTTATTTTTCCCCTGTGAGTAGTGATCATAAACTTCTTTTTTTTTTGAAGAGGTTTTTGCTATAGGATGCTTGCACTCACCAGACAGACAGACAGAGACAGAGAGACAGAAAGGGAGAAATCACCCTCCAGGGGGTGGCCATGCTGCAATCCCTTCTCCTCCATTCTCCTCTCGGGATCTTGGGCACGCACGCACACGTGCCCAGCGTGAGCCACCGGGTCCAGGACATGAACCGTGGTCGACTACATGGGAGTCCAGCGACATAGCCATTACACTAACTGCTGGTCCCAGTAGTGATCATAAACTCTTCATGTACTTATTTGCCTGTGTCTAAAGAAAAATACCTCTTCAAATCTTTTTAAATTGGGTTAAATTTCCTCTTAGCCATACAATGTGATACACCCTTACAACAACATGAATAACTCTCCCGAGCATTATGCTAATTGAAAGAATCAAGACACATATATATGATATGATTTATAGAATTAACAAGACTATAGTTAGAAAAACACATCAGTGATGATCAGGGGGCAATTTTTGACCCAGAGATGAAGAATTGACTGCCAAGACTTTCTGACATAATAGAAATACTTTGCGTCATGAATGGTGTAGTAATTACAAGAAGATGTGTATTTACAAAATCTCACTAAATTTTGCACTTAGAAATGCAACTTTTATTGTATCCAAATGATATCTCAGTAAAGCAAAGTGAAAAAAATCAGAGAATGACAGATTAGTTTAATAGATACATAGATAAGTGTACTAAATTATATGCTACAAAAGGTCTATTAGGCCTAGTTTTCTTTTTAAGTTTTTTTTTTTTTTTTTTTTTTTTAAGAGATTTTTGTGTTAGGGCACTTGTGCTCACTGGAGAGATAGTGACAGACAGAAAGACAGAATACAAGAAATCAACCTCCAAGGGGATGGCCAAGCCACAATCCCTTCTCCTTCACTCTCCTTTCAGAAGAGAGCATGCATGCACCCATTCCTGGAGTGAGTTTTAAGCTACCGGGTCCAAGACTTGAACTGCAGCAAAACAACCATTGCATCATCTGCCGGTGTCAAGGCCTAGATATTTTAAAGTGGGAATTCCAGTAGACCTATAAATAAAATTATTTCAATTGTACAGCACTAGATAAAGAAGGAAAACTTCCAAATTTATTTCTACAACAAGCATCACTTTGGGACCAGCAGTCTCTCTCTTTCTGGTGAGTGCACATGCCCTATAGTAAAAACCTCTCCAAAAACCAATATAAACAAACAAAAAAACAAGTATCTGCTTATGCTAAAACCTGCAAATATTAAACAAAACTATAAATAAAGTAGGATATGATATAACTTATGTACATATATTAAAAATTCCTGAAAAGAAATATATGGTAACAGAGAAGAACAAAACATTAAAATAATCATATATATCAGAATCACATAGAATTGAGTTCAAGGAATTTGGAATGATTTAATATTTAGAAACCTGTTGATACAATTCCTTCTTAAAGAGTAATATTTTTCACTGAACTCCCATGTAGTAGACCACAGTTCAAGTCCCGGACCTGGTGGCTTAAACTCACACCGGGCCCATGTCCGTGTGTGCCCAAGATCCTGAGAGAAGAATGGAAGAGAAGGGATTGTGGCGTGGCCATCCCCCCTGAAGGGGTGATTTCTCATTTTCTGTCTTCCTGTCTCTCTCTGGCTTTTTGGGGAGCTCACACGCCCTATAGCAAAGCAAAACAAAACAAAACAAAAAACCAACCAACCAACCAAACAAACAAAACTCAAAAATAAAAGAATAATCTTTTAAAACTGTTGTTATGTGTTTTTTGGGTTTTATTTTTTGAGAGAGATTTTTTGCTTTAGGGCACATGCGCTTGCCAGAAAAGCAGTAAGTGTGGAAACGTCCCCCCCCCCCCCCCCGCCCCTAGAGAGGATGGCCGCACCACAATCCCTTCTCCTCCACTCTCCTCTTGGGATTTTGGGCATGCATGCAAGCGTGCCCAGCATGAGTTCCATGCTACCAGGTCCAGAATTGAATGGTGGCCAGCCAGTGGGAGTCCACCTCACCAACCACCTCACCATCTATGGGCTCTAATTTTTAAATAAAACCCATGTAATGTATTACCTAGGCAAAAATGAAAATAAAATTTAAAATTGTAAGTTAAATTAATACTAAAAATATTTTTTAAATATAGAGCAAATGGTGGATTTTACATGTGATACATTATCTACACTGGAAAGTCTTTAGACAAAACATGTTAAGGATTAAACGAAAACAGGAAAATGAGCTCCAAACATGGAATTGGAAAATAGAGACATGGGGATTCATTGGTTGATAAATTCAGGGAATATCCTCTAGATTTTGTCTTGCCTGATACTAATTTCATCTACCAGTCATAAACTGTGTGGATAATGCAAGAAAGTTCACCTCTTCACCTACTACCCTTGGGCAAGCATAAGACAAGGAGTGAACATTAGTCATAAATATTTATTTCAGGAATCGAAATACTCTTTTTCATAGTTTAAAATATAGTTTTTTTAACTTTCTAAAAAATGTTTATAATTGCCTCTAAAATGTTTTACAAAGTTTAATAGATGTAAAGGAAAGCTAGGTTTCAGTTTTTCCAGTAGCTCATGCATCTGTAGAAAAAAAAAAAAAAAAAAGTAGGTACAATTCAAATGAGATAGGACTTCGCATTAATTCTTTTGTCTTTTTATCCCCTTGCTTTTATAAATGGAGATTCTGAGAAACTTCTTTGCACAAGTAAGTGTCAGGAAAGTTAGAAGACATATTACACAGATTTTTGACCTTCTAAGTCATGCTGGAAACAATCAGAATGAGGTTTCTATAAAAATTATTTTTAACACTGTCTGGAATCTTTCATCAGTTGTTTTTAAAGCAAAGCCTTTTCTAACTCTCTGCCTTATAAGAAAATTTATTACCTAATTACCAAAGGCAGGCAATGCATAAAAGTATTATGTAAAGTTTTATCAGGACTTAGGAAATGAATGTTAATTATCTAAGTCTGTTATTTAGAAAACTTGCTTTATCTGTTATCTGTATAAAAGGTTTACAATTTCAAATGTTGTTAATTTTTCTGCAAGATCAATGCATTACTCTGATAAAATGACTTTATTATATCACCTTTTTTTTTTTCCTTTAGGTTTTTGCAATAGGGAATGTGTACCCATTGGAGAGAGACAGAGAGAGAAGGAAAGTGAGAAACCACCCCTTGGGAGATGGTCTGCCGAAATCCCTTCTCCATTTTTTTGGGGGGATTTTGGGCACACATGAACATGAGTTTGGCATGTTTTTCAAGCTGCCATATCTGGAATTTGAACCATGGAGTCAGCTATATGGAATCTAGTACCTTAACTATCATGTCTCCTACTGGCCCTCATATTACCCATTTCAAATACATTTTATCAGGATTTTGGACCTGTAAAGTAGCTTATTCAATATGTGGGAAAATGGCTTAAGTGGTCAATCCTTGTTAAATTTATAAATTACTTGCCCTGTCAGAAGTGGAAGTCTGACTTTATTCCTCAATTCAAATAAGCATGTTAATATGTATCCCAGTCACAACCCCCCAACTACTTCTAAACTGCACAGGTGAGGTATGGTGGAGCCCCTGCTTTTACTGTTTCTGAGAATATGATTTCTTTTTGCTCCAAGTGATTCTCTGTTAGATGTTATTCATTCCTTGACAAGGAGGGCATAGAAAAGTTAACATTTTCAAAATATTCCTTTGATAAAAACCCTGATGGCTTTACACCTAAGACAATGTGTTCTGTGTTCTTTTATAGGATGGTTAGCCAGGTGAGGCACTAGAGGAGATAAAGAAAAGGCTCAGGAGAACAAAGTCAATCATAGTCACAGGTGACATGATGCTCCGGGCAGGGCCATGTGAGAAAGCACCAGCATCAGTCAGAGGCGGAAGGGGCAGGAGCAAGGCGGGAATTTAGGCCACAGTCTTTGTGGGAGTTTCTGACGGTGTTTCCATAGGAAGGGCCCAGCGAGGCAGTGTGGAGTTCAGGACTCGCTAGACTGAATAATTCCAGCAGGATAGTGAGCTGATCACTAGTTGCCTGGTATTTTCCTTGGGAAGATGAAGGCCGAGAATACTGCCCCTTGGGGTGTAGGAACAGACACCCTACAGGGTATGGCTCTGGATTACTTAGCATGCATGTATCAAAGGCAAGCTGGCTAAGCCCTTTGCTTTTTCTAAGACTAGTCTAGCCCCAGGCAGAAAAGGTTTTTAAGATGTTTCAGACTGAACTCTTCGTGTGGTGGTTAAACACTATGCATTGGGATCTTAATCCTACATGCCTGACTGTGGTTTGAATCTCAGCCCTCTGTGGCTTGAAAAATTTGCTGGTCACTAGTGCATGCTGCCTAAAGTCCTGACAGGAAACAGAAATGGAGGATAAAAATTGTGGTGTGTCTAAGCCCCACTGGGCATGCTTCTTTTCCCTTACTTTCTTTCTTTCTTTCTCTGTCAAGCACAAGCACCCTCTGACAATAAAAGAAAAAATTAAAAGATGTTCAAACATAATAATGAGCCTGGAGGGAATTATGCTAAGTGAAATAAGCCAGGTAAGGAAAGACAAATATGAAAACATGTTCTATTCTGACTCAGAGTGCAAGTTTAAAGATTTCATCACACAGAAGGGGAGTGTGGTAAGTGGCAATACCAGTTATTGTGGGGAGGAGGGAGGAAAGAATAGGGAGTACTTGGTTAATACACAACTGCAGTTAGATAAGAGGAATAAGTCAGAGAGTACTAGAGCACAGTAGTGTAAATATAGTTAATAACAATTTAATGCACAATTAAAAGTTGCTAGAAGAAAGGATCGCAAATATTCACAATGCAAAGTAATGATAAACGTTCGAGAAGATGGATATGTTTATTACACTGACTTGATCATTACATATCATATGAAAGTAAAAATCACACTGGGATCCAGCAGGTGACAGAGTGGTTACAGTGCTAGAATCCCATGTGGTTGACTGCAGTTCGTGTTCCAGACCCGGTGACTCAAAACTCATGCTCGGCGCTTACGCATGCATGACCAAAATCCCGAGAGAAGAATGGAAAAGGAGGGATTGAAGCATGACCATTTCCCCTGGGGAGCAATTTCTTGTTTTCTGCCTTTCTGTCTCTCTATCTTTGGTGCGTACAACTGTCCTATAGCAAACATCTCTCAAAAAATAAAAATTACACTATATGTCATAAATATGTACATCTGTTACATATGAATTGAAAGTATTAAAATCATAATACCTAATGCATCTATCAGGCATGTTCAGTAATGTTAGAGATGGCCATTATTTTACAGAAGTGGAAGAAGACTTGTGAAAAGTGAGATGATAAAAGAAAATTAGCATTATATTTTCACAAATTATTGTCACACT
This sequence comes from Tupaia tana, assembly GCA_026018925.1. Taxonomy (NCBI): domain Eukaryota; kingdom Metazoa; phylum Chordata; class Mammalia; order Scandentia; family Tupaiidae; genus Tupaia; species Tupaia tana. The sequence goes on along the minus strand of JAKSZU010000002.1, from coordinate 45,969,368 downwards.
TAAAAATTTAATTTTACTTTATAATTTCTTACTTACATTTAATTGCTATACATCTTTATGGCATACAATGTTTTTTCAAAGCATACATGCAGTGTATGATTATCAAACCAAGAGTATTATCATATACATCATTTTCAACAAAGAACCTTGCATTCTTAGTCTGTTCAACAATTTTTTCTTGAGGTCCTCTTAAACAAATCAGTTTCAGAATAAAATTTATTTATAAGCTAGAATCAGTAAAGCAATTTGCTTAAAATTTCCTTCATTCACCTAGTCCTCTAAAATTTCAGATACAATTTCAGGTTTCTAAATTTCCTATTTTCGAGAACACCCATTAAGGAAGCCATACCAGATTTTGGTTGATTTAATTGTGGACCTAATGGCATGTAGATAGTTTGCTTTATAACTCCAAAGTCCACAGAGTTTATTATTATTTATACCTTATTAACTCCATCAATGAGGGAATTAAATGTGAGTAATGTAGAAGTAGTGTTATAGAGTCCCAGACCAGAGCTGGCATCCATTGATCTATAATGACACTTGTTGATAACATCTTTCATGCTCTATTGACATGATTGAATTTGTCACAATATGAAGATCATGCAATAATTTTAAAAATAATTCTGTTTTTAAAAAATATATATTTAGTCCTTTACCATGCCTTAAAATTTCCTTAAAGTTATATAACCAGTCTCATCCTCACTCTATAGTAAGAGCTCAAGCGTGTATTCATCACACTTGCACTTTTTTTTTATAATTGTATCATTTGGACCATGCTTATTACCACTTCAGTTCAACATGTAGTCATGCGACATAACTGTATCTCCAATAATTAATATTATACTTGAATTGTGGATGGTTTTTCAAAATTATTTGTTGAATGAACCATTGAATTAACAGAAGCTTGACAGAAATTTGTTTTGATTAACAGTATTAATCTTTTTTAACATTTTTGGAGAGATTTTTTTATTTTTTTTTTTTTTTTGAGAGGTTTTTGCTATAGGGCACATGCGCTTGCCAGACAGACAGAGAGAGACAGAGAGATAGAAAGCGAGAAATCACCCCCCAGGGGGGATGGCCACGCCGCAATCCCTTCTCCTCCATTCTCCTCTTGGGATCTTGGGCACGCACGCACACGCGCCCGGCGTGAGTTTAAGCCGCTGGGTCCGGGACTCGAACCGCGGTCGACTACGTGGGAGTCCAGCAACATAGCCATTACACTAACTGCTGGTCCCGAGAGATTTTTGTTATAGGACGCGTGCGCTTGCCATAAAGACAGAGAAACAGAGAGACAGAAAGCGAGAAATCACACCCCCAGGGTGTAGGCCACGCCGCAATCCCTTCTCCTCCATTTTCTTGGAATTTTGGGCACATGCTCACATGCACCCAGTGTGAGTTTAAGACACCAGGTCTGGGACTTGAACCACAGTCAACTACAGGGGAGTCCAGCGACATAGCCATTATGCCAATCATCCATAACCTTGATCCAGGAGGAAAAATATTTGATGGTTTATTTATTTATTTTTTTTCATTTGGAGTGAGAGCAAATGCAGAAGGGGAAGGAAGAGAAAGAAAAAGGGAGAAAGAGAAGTTTTTTTTTTGGAGAGGTTTTCGCTATAGGGCGCGTGTGCTCACCAGACAGACAAAGAGAGACAGAGAGACAGAAAGCGAGAAATCACCCCCCAGGGGGGATGGTCATGCCGTAATCCCTTCTCCTCCATTCACCTCTCAGGATCTTGGGCACTCATGCACACACACCCGGCAAGAGTTTTTTTTGGTTTTTTTTTTTTTTTTTTTTTTTTTTGGAGAGGTTTTTGCTATAGGGCGCGTGCGCTCGCCAGACAGACAGAGAGAGACAGAGAGATAGAAAGCAGGAAATCACCCCCCAGGGGGGATGGCCACGCCGCAATCCCTTCTCCTCCATTCTCCTCTCGGGATTTTGGGCACGCACGCACACGCGCCCGGCGTGAGTTTAAGCCGCCGGGTCCGGGACTCGAACCGCAGTCGACTACGTGGGAGTCCAGCGACATAGCCATTACGCTAACTGCTGGTCCCCCGGCAAGAGTTTTAAGCCACCGGGACGTGAACCGCGGTCGACTATGTGTGAGTCCAGTGACATAGCCATTACGCTAACTGCTGGTCCCAAGAGAACTATTTTTGACAGGTCTCACCAAATCGTGGTCTTCCAGCCCCGATTTCTCAATCAGCTTGAAACATAGGCTTGACCTAATTTGTTTGTTTGTATTTTAAAGAGTTACTTATTTATTTAATTCCATTTGTTATTATTATTTTTAATTTGGCCAGATAGAGACAGAGAGAGAGAGAGAAAGAGAAACTGGAAAAAGTAAGCTGCCAGGTCCAGGACTTGAACCATTGTTGGACATGTGGGAATCCAGCACCTTTTACCACCATGCCACCTGCTGGCCACTTGACCTGTTTTTTTTTAAGTAGTTTGAGCAGGACATTGAATCTTGGCCTCCATGCAGCCTCAGTCACCGTGCACTGACACTCTTCTATTTGTGCTACCACGGCTGAGCCTATGTTGGTATTACTGACCAAGATAAAGTCAAAGAGTTTTGTCCTTGGGACCAGCAGTTGGTGTAATAGCTATTTCTCTGGAGTTCCATGTAGTTGACCATGGTTTGAGTCCTGGACTCAGTGGCTTAAACTCATGCAGGGTGCGTGTGCGTGTATGCCCAAGATCCTGAGAAGAGAATGGAGGGGAAGGGATTGCTACGTGGCCATTCCTTTAGGGGGGGATTTCTTGCTTTCTGTCTCTCTGTCTCTCTTTGTCTTTCTGGTGAGCACAAGTGCCCTGTAGCAAAAACCTCTCAAAAAAAAAAAAAAAAAAAAAAAAAAAAAGTTTAAAAAAAAGCAAGAAACCAAAGAGTTTCTCATATCAAAACCTAAGAACATTTACTAGAAACCATAATAGCCATAGACTTAATTATAATTTTAAAATAAACCCCCCAATCTACACAACAGTTTTATACTTAGTTTCTTTTTTTTTTTTTTTTTTTGGAGAGGTTTTTCGCTATAGGGCGCGTGCGCTCGCCAGACAGACAGAGAGAGACATAGAGACAGAAGACAGAAAGCGAGAAATCACCCCCCAGGGGGGATGGTCACGTCGCAATCCCTTCTCCTCCATTCTCCTCTCGGGACCTTGGGCACGCACGTACATGCGCCCGGCGTTAGTTGTAAGCCACCGGGTCCGAGACGCGAACCGCGGTCGACTACATGGGAGTCCAGCGACATAGCCATTACACTAACTGCTGGTTCCCTATACTTAGTTTCTTAAAGATCCAAATACTTACATATTTAACAAGCTTATTGCTCTTCATGACCCATATTTAAATTATGATTTTTTCTCTGCATAAGCATTCTTTTGATAGTTATTTTATATTTTGAAAAAACATTCTTCTATATCCTTTATTTTGCATTTATTTTATTGCATTACCTTCAATATTTTTGGTACTAAGTAAATCCATGTGTAGTCAGAAAAATGTCACTTTAATAAAGTGCTAGTTTGGTACATTTGAAACATAATCATGTTGAAGACTTAGTGCCGATATAATATTGTAGCTACTTTTTTGTTTATATATTCTATTTGTCCTTTTGAGAATATGTTTCAAAATGATTGCTTAATTAATTTTAAGTGTATGCATATTTTTCTCTCATGTGTTTTTAAGGATTTCATATGAAATATTTTTGTACAGTTTTTATTTTTAAAAGAAATTTATTTAATTTTATTTATTGCTATTATTATTATTATTATTATTATTATTTAATTTGACATGAGAGAGAGAACGGAAAAGTGAGAAAGCAAGCCACCCCACCAGGTCTAAAACTCAAACCATGGTCAGCCCTGTGGAAGTCCAGCTCCTTAACCACCACGCCACCTGCCAACCTCGAGTTTGTTGTTGTTTTTTTTTTTTTTTTCTTTGCCAGAAGATTGCTGTGCTTTCCAGAGAGAGAGAGAGAGGAAAAAAAAGCACCCCATAATAGATTGTGATCATGCCACAATTTGTTCTCCATTTCTTCATCCTGTTGGGAGTTTGTACATGCATGCACATGCACCCAGGCCTGTCTTTCAAGCATCAGGGGCTGAAATTTAAACCACTTAATCAACCATGTGAGACTCAGTTCCTTAATCTCTGGGTCACAGGACCAGCCCTTGTACAGCCTACTTTTTTAAAAAATTAATTTTTTATTATTATTACTTTTAATTTGTTATAGGGCATGTGTGCTCACCAGACTGAGCCAAAATGAGAAAGAAAGAGAGAAACTGAGAAAGCAAGCCACCAGGTCTGGGATTTGAACCATGGTCAGTCATGTGGGAGTCCAGCACCTCAACCACCACACCATATGCTGGCCCCTGTTTGGCTTATTTTTAAAAAGGGATTTTATTTCCATTGAATAATTGAATCTTATTTATGAGCTGCTATTTGTTTGTATAACCTGCCTTTTTGCGATAATTACTGAGTTACCTTTTAATTGGCTTGTTATAAAATTGCTGACCTACATTTAATGCTTTTGAAAAGACAGATCCCTGATCATTTTACATTTGTTGTACAATATATTTTTAAAAGTAATTATCATAGTTAACATGCTGATTACTCTCCAAATATCTTAGTTAAAAGTCCAGTAAACAAATTCTTTTTTCATAATATTCTCCACATGCTCATTTTCTGTCTGGCATCTCGAACACTACTCCATTTCCTTTGACATGGGTTGATCCAGGCTGCCTTTGCTAATAATGACCCAATAATTTATGACTAGCTGTCACCAGGGTAGAGGACTATAATTCTATTTCACTAGCACTTTTATATAGTTCAAGGAGACAACAATGTCAGGAGTAAAAAGAAAAGGGCAACTTCTCTGATCCTATGATCAAAAGAGCTATCACTTTTATTGTTGTCTGTGTTTTTTTCTGGAAATGACAAAAAAATCTTGAACATAAAACATCTAATCTACTAGGAGGTTAGTGACAGATAGGTTTTTGGTCAAACTTTCCTCTGAAATACCTAAGCAACTATTATTTTGCACAGATATTTTGTGAATTTCAGTTTATTCAATTCATCTTCATGATAGACCGAAGGCGTGTGAGAAGATACCCAGACTACAGTGCTTTTTCTGAACTACAAGAGTCATGTGAAACTTGGACAACAATCACACTTGGCAGTGGAGCTCATTTTATACAGATTAGGCCCCAAAAAGCAATATTATGAGATGTATTTTTATCAATGAATAAAAATGAACTCATAATTGCCTAACTCTCAAGATCAGGTTTTATTGTTTGCTTTCACCATTATTATGCTTTTTAAAATATTGGATGAATATTCCGAAGAGCCACACTGAAAGGAGGAAAATAAAATGTTGAACGTGTCCTGCCTGCCCATTTTGGAGTGTGTGTTTTCTTTATAACCTTAGGAAAAAAGCTCTAAAAGTCAACAAATATTGTCTTCACGATTTACACTGTCATGTTTTGTCTCAGATAAGATTACTATACACTCACATTGGATGATTTGATCTATTGCCTCTCTTTTCCCTCCTAAATAGTCATTATTTTTGTCCTGTTTGCCCTTCGCTTTTTTGAGTAAAATCCAATCTTCGCCATTCTGAACAGAGGCAGAAACTGCTGATGATCTTTTCAACATTAATCTCACTCATATTAATAACCTGTGTCCTTTTCAATTGTTCCCGACTTTCCCGCTTTTCTCACTGGAAACATATAAGTAACTCATGAGTGTGAACCTTCAGGCTGAACTTGAAATGGCAGTGAGTGTCTCTGGATTTCAAGTTTATTATTCTTTCTGGATACAATCTTTGCTCTTTTTTTCTGAATGATATTTTGCCTTTCTTTCTATTACTCAGGGCTAATTTCTATTTAAAAATACCATTCTTTGCTATGATACTATCTTTATTTTTGCTTAAGGCTACTACTGGCAGCAATTAGCCCCCATTCTTTAACAAAAAATTTGTTTTCTACTTTAGAGACACTGAATGATATAATGAATTAAAATGTGTTTAGGTTCTTTGTAGAAATTATTTTTTAAACTTTCATTAAGTGGTATTGTACTGTTAAATAGACTATTACAATTATTTTTCTATTGTACTAATTATCATATAATGACAAATCTTTAAATGCTTTATTCATGTTAGAGACCATGTGTACATGCACAGGAGAAAGAGAAGCACCCTACTGTGGTCTTATCAGGCTGCAATGTTTCTTTCCTCTGTCCTCTGGCTTCTAAGGATTGGGGCACAGGTACATGCACCTGGCATATTCAGTTTGCTATCAAGTGTCCCACCAGTGAAATTTTTTTTTTTTTTGGAGAGGTTTTTGCTGTAGGGTTTGTGCACTCGCCAGAAAGACAGAGACAGAGAGACAGAAAGGGAGAAATCACACCCCGGGGGGATGGCCATGTTGCAATCCCTTCTCCTCCATTCTCTTGGGATCTTAGGCACACACGCACATGAGCCTGGTGTGAGTTCAAGCCACCAGGTGTGGGACACGAACCACGGTCGACTACATGGGAGTCTAGCAACATAGCCATTACACTAACTGTTGGTCCCTGGGCTTAGGTGAAAATGTTGATGTCACAAAATATACATTGTTTTTAAATGATATGTATGCAAAATTAACTAATAAACACATTAAGTTATTAAGTGTGGTGAGTGTAGGGAATAACAAAATAGTAATTTGTGATATGAAGAGGTACCTGGAGAGGAAATAAACTATCCCTGAGTGGAATTACATTTTTTAGATGGAAAAATATAGTATCACATAGACGATTTGACTTTATGTTGTAAACCATACAAGAAAACTAGGGAAAGAGCTTTGTAGCAGATAAAGAGAAATAATTTCTAGCTATTAGAATCTGGACTAGTTTCATAAAATGTTAGTAATTGAGCTGGATTTTATCATATTATCAAGTTTTACATTTTCTGTATGAATTAAAGAAAGGGAAATTTGGACAGATGGAGCAGGGTGGGCCAAGGCATATATCGAACACATTCGATATAAGTAAATTCTGTTTTCAATTTTTGGTGGTCAAGGTGGTTCAGTGGTAGCACAATGGAAAGTTAGCACATGAGAAAGTTCCAGGTTTGCATCTTGAGTTCTCCCCATATGTGCCGGGTATGTGCATGCCTGTGATCCTGGCTGGCTGAGTCTAGAAAAGGATGACAGTGTGAAGACCTGGTTGAAAGCACTTGGGTCTCTTTCACCTCTCTCTTTCTCATGGAATAAGTAAATAAGTGAACTTTTAAAGAACGAAAATGGGCTAGCAGGTGTCTTAGGGGTAAGGTGCTGGACTCCCATGTGGTAGACCACGGTTTGAGTCCTAGATACTGTGGCCTGAAACTCATGCTGGGTGTATGTGAGTGGTGCTAACAATCCTGAGAGGAAATTGAGATTGTGTTGTGGTTATCCCCACTGGGGATGATTGCTCACTTACTGTCTCTCTGGTGAGTACATACCGTATAACAAAAATCTCTCTCTCTCAAAAAAAAAAAAAAAGAACAATTTTTATACAAAATACTATCTGTCTTAGCTTATTTAGATGTTATACAAAGTACCACAGACTCATAGACTGAGATGGCTTATAAACAGTAGAACTGATTTATCACAGTTCTAGAGGCTGGGAATTCCAATACCAAGGTACCAACAGATTCAGTGTTTTATGAGGACTTGTTTCCTCACACATTAGATTCTCTCTCTACTCACATGCGGGGGTAGGGTGGGGGCCTCTCTGGATGCCTCTTTCGTGAACGTACTAATCCTGACCCAGCCTGGGGATGCAGTTGGTAGCAAATTGAACTACAGTGCTGGAAGCCATGTGGCCAGACATAGGTTTGAATACCCAGCTTGGCCTGAAAGACATGCTGAGGTTTCTTTCTTTCCTTTTTTTTAAAATTTGTTTTTCTTTTCTTTTTTCTTTTTTCTTTCTCTCTCTAGTGCTCACATATGGGCTTTGCTATAGGGCACATGCACTCACCAGAAAGACAGAGAGAGACAGAGAGACAGAAAGCAAGAAATCACCCCCTAAGGGGGATGGCCACACCACAATCTCTTCTCCTCCATTCTCCTCTCAGGACCTTGGGCACCACATGCACAAACGCCTGGCATGAGTTTAAGCTAATAGTTCTGGGACGCGAACCACTGTCGACTACATGGGAGTCCAACAACATGGCCATTATGCCAACTGCTGGTCCCTATATGTGCTATCTTTAATAAAATGAGTAAACTTTGTTTTTCTTTTAAATAAGCACTAACTCTATTTACAAGGATCCTGATCCCATGACTTAATCACATCCCAAAGTCCTCGCTTCCTAAAACTGTCACCTTGCATGTAAAGATTTCAATACGTGATTTGGGAGTAACATAAACATTAAGATCATGGAAGTTTCTCTCTCTCCTATATAGCATAAGTCTCAAAGGATCCAAGAAAATGAGATAAAAATGCCTAGCAAAACAAAATATAGCACAACAATGTGTGTGTGTGTGTGTGTGTGTGTGTGTGTGTTTTAATACTATGTGTATCTGGCTTTATAAGTTTTCAACTATTATGGTTAATGGAAGTTGTAGTCACTGTTATGAATTTACTTCTAGGCATCTCTGTTAGAGTACTATTTATAGTGTGATCTAAGGGTGAATATTTACCTAAAAACTGCTACAAATCAATATTCCATGAGATAAGTGCAGAAATTGAGGGCATGTTGAAAATTATATACAACTTGACAGGGGAAGTCTAGATTAAAACTTCAGCTTCACAAAGACTGGATAGTGGTGCATGATGTGTTGTGAGGCTGTCCCACATGGAGGAGCTCGAGATGCACATCTGGAGACCTCCCTGAGTACAAAGCATGTGTTTGCTCATCATCCAGGGCTGGCTGAAGCTGGAAGAGAATCGTGGCATCAAGATCCCGTGGGGATACTGTCTCTCTGTCTCTCTTGTTCATGGAAGAAATATATTAATACACTTTAAAAATTAGTCTTTGGGGAACCAGCCAATGGCATATAGTTATGTTGCTGAACTCCCAAATGGCCAGCTGCAGTTTGAGTTCCAGACTCATAGGCTTCAAATACTCCAGGCGTGTGTGCCTGAATGCTCAAAATCCTGAGAGGAGAATGGAGGAGAAGGGATTGCAGCATGGTCATCTCCCGGGGGGATGATTTCTCGCTTTTTGTTTCTCTGCCTCTCTGGAAAGTGCACATGCCCTTTTTTAAAGGAAAAATCGCTTTTAAAAAATTAGGCTTAGGAACAGTGAATGGCGTAATGGTTATGTTGCTAGACTCCCATGTAGTTGATTGCGGTTCGAGTCCTGAACCCAGTGGGTTGAAACTCATGCTGGGTACGTGTGCGTGTGTGCCCAGAATATCAAGAGAGATTGGAGGAGAGAGGATGGCAGCATGTCCATCACCCCGGGGGTGGAGATAATTTCTCACTTTCTGTCTCCCTGTCACTCTCTGTGTCTCCAGCCAAGTACATGCACCCTATAGCAAAAATATCTCTCAGAAAAAATTAAGCTTTATATTTTGTTTCTTTTCAATCTTTCTACTAATTTTGTTTGTTTGTTTGCTATAGATTAGAAATAGGACAAATCAAAATGAAGCAAAAACCCTGTATCTTTACCACTGAAAATTTGAAAACACCACATTAGTAAGTTGTTTGAAAAGTTTATATTGCACAGCCCAGGAATTGATTATCTTTATGGTTGTGATTTATATGAACATTACTAAAGACTGAGCTAACTTTTGGCTGAAACTTTGAGCTGGACATGGTATTGGAAGCAGAAACAGGATCCTAACCTAGGAGAATCATGGTCCCTAGATACCACATCAGTGGTTATTTCTAAATTTAGTTTCATGGAGAAATCAGCAAAATACCATACAATATATAGATGCTTACGGTTTGCATAGGATGTATTAAATTTACTTTATACATTCTAAATATGTATAGATTCTTCTGTCTTCAATTGATTTGTAATAGAGGTTAATAATCGCTTAATGGGACCAGCAGTTAGCGTAATGGCTATGTCGCTGGACTCCCACGTGGTCGACCGCGGTTCGAGTCCCGGACCCGGCGGCTTAAACTCACGCCGGGTGCGTGTGCGTGCGTGCCCAAGATCCCGAGAGGAGAATGGAGGAGAAGGGATTGCGGCGTGGCCATCCCCCCTGGGGGGTGATTTCTCGCTTTCTGTCTCTCTGTCTCTCTCTGTCTGTCTGGCGAGCGCATGCGCCCTATAGCAAAAACCTCTCCAAAAAGAAAAGAAAAATAATCGCTTAAAAGATATAAAATGTTCCTTACTTTCCTTGGGTGAGTTATGGCCTTGCAAGGCCGAGGGTGGATCCTGACTCTCTCCAAGTTGCTCTAAGTATAAACATCACTCGGTATCACTCAAAAGCTCTTCCAGTTGTTACAGAAACACTTTTCTTTTAGACTACAGTTCCAGGGTGAAATAAATCATTCCCATTTTATTGGGAGTTTGTAATTATACACTAGTTTGCCTGTGAATTTTCAGGAGACACAGAAAAGAACCCTTAATTTTTTTTTAACAAAAATAGCTTAGATGCCAGAAACTTAATTTCAGAGACTATTGAGCTACGACTAGACTCATTTTTTTTTTTTTTTGACCTTTAAAGTGAAGTAGAAGATCCACTGGAGTATTTTTGAGAAAGTCTGAATTACAAAATCCAGGAATCAGAGCAATTTTTAGCTATTAATGATTAATTCTTAATTTGCTGATATCTAAATAAAGGCTTCCTAGATGTAACTGCACTTTCCAGAAAATGTATATTCATCACTTTTGTATTAAATAACTGGTTTTCGGGAACCAGCAGTTAGCGTAATGGCTATGTTGCTGGACTCCCACGTAGTCGACTGCGGTTCACGTCCCAGACCCGGTGGCTTAAAACTCACGCCGGGCGCGTGTGCGTGCGTGCCCAAGATCCTGAGAGGAGAATGGAGGAGAAGGGATTGCGGCGTGACCATCCCCCCTGGGGGGTGATTTCTCGCTTTCTGTCTCTATGTCTCTCTCTGTCTGTCTGGTGAGCGGACGCGCCCTATAATGAAAACCTCTCTTAAAATAAATAAATAAATAAATAAATAACTGGTTTTCTTGGTAACAAATGTGAAGACAGCTTAAATGAAGCCTGATGAACTATCAGCTTTAGAAAATAGTCTCTAGATTTAAAGAATGAATAGGGTTTTATTTGCATTAATATCCTTGAGGCCCAGGCATCAGACAATACTGTACTGGAGATATATATATATATATATATATATATATATATATATATATATATATAATTATTATTGCCCTAGAGTATGTGATACACACACACAGAGTGAGAGGGAAAGTGAGAAATCACCTCTCCTAGGGCAATGACCACACTGCACTCTCTTCTCCTCCATTCTCCTCTGGGATTTTGGGCACACACATACACATGCTTGGAGTGAGCTTCAAGCCATCATATCTGGGACTAAAACTGAGGTCTACAATTGGGAGTCCAGTGTAGTAACCACTACACCATCTGCTGGACCCTTATAGATTGGTTTTTAAAATAGAGTCTGTATAGTATATAGGGATTGATAAAATACTGACAAAGAAGCATCCTACATTTTATTTAAAAAGAGAAACATGTCCTTTCTTGGCTCATATATTTAGCCAGAAACATTTCAGACCCTCAGGGTAAGAGCAGTGTCAAAATGGGAAAGGTATGGAATACAGCCTGTGGTTTAGGACACAGTTTCTACCCAGTCATGTCCTCGAAAATCAAGGGTGACTTTACTAATGGACCCATTGGGCTTTATCTGGGAGGCACAGAGTAGAAACTTGCTGAGAAACATCAAGAAAGGATGTTTGTCTCTGTGGAACAGAGAAGTAGTATTAGGAAACAGAAAATGTTGACATAGAAAGAACTATAGCACTCGTCATCAGAACCCTCCACCTAGAATCTTAATCTAATTTGGTTTAATTTGTAACTGTTTCTCTAAGTTAATTTTGTTACACATTGGTTAAATCTTCAAGAAATCTGAAAATGTTGACATTCTTAATAGTGTAGACTATTTCTGTTAGATATAATTATTTTCCTATATAAAGCAAACAGAATAACATATTTATAAGAAGCAATATTATGTTGATTTTATTGAAGAACAATAAATGAGGTAGAAAATGTTCTATATAGTCTGTAAAATTTTTAAATAATAGTTATCTATTTAAACTTATTTGCTATTATTATGTTTAAATTTCATTGGAGAGAAACAAAAAGAGAAAGGAAAAGTGAAAAAGCAAGACATCAATTCCAGGAATTGAACTGCCACTGACCATGCGGGAGTCCAGCACCTTAACCACCACGCCACCTGCTGGCCCCAACTGTCTGTAAAGTATTAATTGACTGATTATATGGAAAGAAGAGTTTGAAGTAGAAATTCTTTAACTTCAAGTAACATATGAGATTTGAACTAAGATAAGCAAATAAGTAGATTTTTGTGAAAAGCTTGAGTATCTGGTTTAAAGGGAAATAGAAGTAGAAGATGGTAGCTATCAAGCAAAATCCATCTAACATTTCCACCAGCCTGTCTGCACTAAAGATATTTTTTATTTGATGCCTAAATTGTAAATTAGCTCCCTTTATGTCAGTAGCTTTGGATGTATTATATGGGGTCTAAGGTATCATCACCATCCATTTCTATGAATAGCTACCATCATGCTCTGTGGTCTTTGCCCTCACTTCTTAGATCCTATAGAGAAGATGGAGTTCTTCCATGGTTCCTGCCCTATGCCATTCCAAGGGCTAAAGTCACGGCAGATTTGCTTATGCTTAGGGTTTTACAAGCCCTTTTAGGAAATGTTTCTCAGATAAAATTATTTCTCAGAATTTAGGGCTTCCAAGAAATCTTTGCCTTTAGGACTTGGTTTTCATCTTGAAATCAGGTAAGTTCAAAGCCAGTCCAAGCAAATCAGGTACCATCTCATACCTTTAATCTTTGTCCACTCTTCTAACCCCTAGACCTTCATTGTATCAAAAATCTAATACCATCTCAGAATTACAGAATAAAATCACATGGTGAATTCTTGTTGCAAACAGACACTAGGTGGTGAGTCAAATGTCATAAAAGCCCTTAAGATTCAGATCCCTTCACTAGCTAAAATGCTCTGGCATAAGGTGAAGAAAATCTCTCTCAACTTCCTATCATGTCCCTTTCACTTGGGAACCATAATGAATGTTTTGTTTTCCAGTATGGATGATAAATGCTTTAGATGTATGTGTGCAATCATGTGTGGGTGACATGACTCTAGGAAATGTTGCCATTACTGAGAAAGATTTTCCCTGTTAGATAAGTAAAGCCTTCAGGGACCAGCAGTTAGTGTAATGGCTATGTTGCTGAATTCCCACGTAGATGACCGCGGTTTGAGTCCTGGACCTGGTGGCTTAAACTCATGCCGGGTGCGTGTGCGTGTGTGCCCAAGATCCCAAGAGGATCCCAAGGGATTGCAGCATGGCCACTTCCCCTGGGGGGTGATTTCTCACTTTCTATCTCTCTGTCTTTCTCTGTCTTTCTGGCGAGTGCATGCACCCTATAGCAAAAACCTCTCCAAAAAAAAAGATAAGGTAAAGCCTTCGTAGTCCAGGTCTCAACAGTCAGATAGGAATAGCTTTGCCTCTACCCAGATTCTTTTTCTTACACTCTAACTGGCATTGGAATCAGCAGTGTTAAGTACCCTCTTCATTTCACTCTCAGGATGGGACTAATAGCTGCTTATTGTAGTGTCTTGATTGTATGGTTGTGTTAGTGCTTGAATGTGCGCTAAAGATTAATGCTGATCAACGACATAAATAACAGGATGTATTTAATGGTTGATTTTACTTTTCTCTTGCTGATAGGTTCTCAATTGTTGTTTTGATGATATAAAATTCATCATAACTCCTTTTGACAACCAGAAGTGTGGGACATAACTCAGACATGAGCTTAAATATTTTATGATTGCTTTATCAAGGTCTACAGCCCACCACTTTAAGTGATTCTGCAGTGCACTTTAAATAGGAAAGGAGAAAAGATTAAACAAGAAAGTAAACATTTTAGAACCTGAGTTGTACCAGGACTTGAAAAAATTTTCTATTATTTTTTTACGTTCTTCAAAATGGCTCTGGGAACCAGTCTTTTCTTTCCCTTTGAATAATATCTTAGAAAAGCTAAATAGCTTTTCTCATTATTCTTGGATAATAAAAGTCCTTCAGGGGCCAGCAGATGGCATAGCCATTATGTCACTGAATCATGGCTACATGGCCCACCTGGCCAACTGCCATTTGAGTCTTGGACTCGTGGCTTGAAAATCTCACTGGGTACATGTGCATGTGTACTCAAGGTCCCGGGAAAAGAACAGAGAAAAAGCCACTGCAGTAACATCTCCCCTGGGCGACGATTATTTCTCACTTTCCCTCTCACTGTTTCTGTCTCTAGTTAGCACACAGGTCCTAAGGCGAAACCTCTAAAAGAAAAAGTCCTCCAAATGTCTTCTATCCCTCAAATTCTCTCACTATCCAGAGCAACTAGAAAATAAAAGATATGTTACGAGTCATATCTTTTTTGCTTCTTCCTAGTTGTAGAAAACCTGCAATGAAGTAAGAAGTGATGAAGAGCTTCTGTTCTATTTTTGCACATGCTTTTGCATTTCTTCTCTTCTGGCTATGGTTTCTGACTTATTTAGGATTTGAGATAGGAGAGAGAAGAAGAAAATAGAGGAAATAAGACTACTTACATGGCCATTGCTGTCTTGTGTAGATGCTAGCACCAGCCCTAAGCTTAAAGTTTACTCTGTTGAGAGATACTTGTGTTTTCTCAGAGACTTCCCCAGGGAATATTCAAGAGCAGTGCATGTAATGTAGACTTGAAAACCACAGTCATACTTGTTTATGTCTCACTATGTGAGGTCCATCCCACATACACTTTCTGTTGGAGCTCCATATCCCCCTTCCCAAGTGACTCTTGGGTTAACTCCTTTATGTGATGACTCTTTTTTTTGTTGTTTTCTAAAGAAATTTTTTTCCTCAGGGTACATGCACTTGCAGAGAGAGAGGGACAGAGACAGTGAGAAAGAAAGTGAGAAATCACTGTTGCAGGGGGCATAGTCATACTGCAATCCCTTCTCCTCCATTCTCCTTCCAGGATCTTGAGCACACGGGCACACTTGCCCAGCATGATATTCAAGCCATTGGTTCCAGGACTCAAACCGCAGTCGTTGGTTCAACAATATAACTGCTATGCCATCTGCTGGCCCTGTGATGACTTTCTCGCCTATGTCATTGCAGAAAAAGCAATATGTTTCCAACATATCATTCTTTCTCTCCATTTACCTGTCTCAGGTAAACGGGCACAGTCCCCCAGGCTTAAATCAAACTTCAACTAATGATAGGCTCCAGCTCTGAAGGGTGCATATTACACTTTCCTGTGGCCCTTTTGAAGTTCCTTTTACCAGATTTAAGGGAGAAGAAAGTTACCATCTCTCCTTCATGGGTATCAGAGAAAGGAAAAATATGAGTAATTCTTCATGTTTTTCCAAGAAGATAACTTTCACCGTCAGCCAGAAAGGTTTAAACATTTTAGATGAGTCATAGACTAAGAGTGGTGAAATAAATTTTAGAAATCTATTTCTGCAAGTCTGTTATCCATAGTCAATCAAATTTGGTGTCTTAGTAAGAGAACTGAAATCAACTTGGCATTGCTTGCATTCTTCACCATTGAGTTACCAGCAATCAATTCTCATGTTAATAGTCAGTCACATACTGTCATTATACATCATGGGTAAATAATGAAAGGAAATTCAATATCAGTGGGAGGAAATAAAAATGAGATTTTAAATAATGTAATAAAAGACAAATGAGAGGAATCTTAGGGATATGTTCTAAATAGAAAACTTAGCAAAAGTATAATTGGCTAATTCAAACTCATCTATATTGTTTTTAGTTAATGCAGAAGAGACAAGGAATTAATTTATAGTATTTTTAAAATATTTTAACATTTTGATTGCATTTCATTATTTCTAAATCCTATGCAAAGAGTTCTCCTGTACTATATAGAATGTTTTTAGAAAATCAAAGATGAGACTCACTAGACTTGCATGTAGTCAACTGCAGTTTGAGTCTTGACCTGGAGGCTTAAAACTCACACCGGATGCATGTATATGCATGCCCAAAATCCAAGAGGAGAATGGAGGAAAAGGGATTGTAGCATGGCCACCCCCCACCCCCGTCCTGTGGGGTGATTTCTCACTTTCTGTCTTTTAGTTTCTCTGTTTCTCTGGTGAGCACATGCACATTATAGCAAAAATATCTTAAAAAGAGAGAAAAGAAAATCAAAGATGATTATATAAATAATTTTTTAAAAATAAGAAAAAAATGAAGCATGTTTTAAAGAGAAATTGACAAATGTTTTGGATGTCTTCTAAAGTTTAAATGCAATTAAGCATGATTTCAATGTGGCTGATATGAAATATAAGTATGGCATTATCTTTACTTATCTTTTAAGTTGTACTATTCTTGAAAAATAGTTTTGGTAAAACATATGATTTATTTCATTTTAAGTTTTTCTGGTTTTTGCCCTAGGGCACATGCACTCACCAGAAAGAGAAAGACAGTGAGAGGGATAGTGAGAAATGACTTCTCAGAGGGGATAGACTTGCTGCAGTCCCATCTCTTCAATTTTTCTCTAAGAATTTTGGGTATGTACACACACAGGTCCAGCATGTTTCAAGCCACTGAACCTAGGATATGAACCACAGTCGACCATGTGGGAATCCAGCACCTTATCCACCATGCCACTTGCTGGCCCTAGATAAACATGTTATTTACAGTGACTCTGAGTGTAAATATTATGAACCATTATTAGCTATATGTTTATTAGTACCTTTTGCCAACTGACTTGGATTTGGAAAATATTTTTTTAAAAAAAGAATGAAATCATCTACATTGTAGGTGACTTTTTTACAGTCTAAACACAAATATTAAGGTTTATTTGAATCAAAAATCAGAAACAATGAAAGAGGATCTGAGCAGAAACTGTATTAAAATATAAAAAATGATGAAATAGCTTCATGTTGAAGGATTCTGCTGATGATAATATTCCATTCTGTTTATTTTTCACATAGATAGGCATAATTTTCTCAGTTGAAAATGCAGTCTTATTCATTTTTACTGACTCTTTCGATGTTTCTTATGTGCCCAAGGTTGGTGGAGTCAATCTCATTGTATCCTCACTTGGAGAAAGAGAGCAAGAGAGTTTTGTGATTCCTTTTTTAAGGGCACTAAACCCATTGATGAGGGCTCCAGGCATATGATCTAATTACTTCCCAAAGACCCCACCTCTTAAACCACCACGTTGGAGGTTAGGATTTCAGCACGTCAGTCTGGGAGGATAGAAACATTCAGTCTGTTTCCGCTGACATTATTTTTCTTATTGTTATAATACTGAGGAAGATGGAAGCTGCAGAATTGAAAGCATAATATAAATTCTGAGAAATTCAAAAGAGGAGCTATAAATAGAAGGGTTGTAAATACTCAGAAATGTAATCTCTTCAGATTAAGACTCAGTTGTGGGAACTAATATAGATACTCCGGAACAAATCCACTTTGTTTAAACTCATTTGCTCTTCTGATAATATTTCTAAACTTGTAGAAACAGGAAATGGTGCAGGCAATTCACACAGACATTTTATCAAGCTACTCATCAAAGGCTTATACCATAATCTTGGAGACAAGATGAGGAATGACAATTCAGTTTCTTTCTATACATTCATAGCTGGCAGGCATACTGTGCTTATGCTCTGATTATCTGGAGAGAGGTGATTAATGCTGTTATTAGGAAATTGTGATGTATATGTCCTGTCATTTCAATTTTAAAACAACAATTTGTATGAACACACAGATTTGTGCTAAACAAAATTTCCAAGAATTGGATTAGATGAAAGTCTGAGAAATCAAAGTGTTTTTTTTTTTTTTTTTTTTTATGATTTTGAACAAAGGGTAGGCATGAAGTAAAAAAAAAAATTTAAATGCTCTTATATTTCAAAGTAAAAGGAAAAATCAAGAACAAAGCTGCAGATAGGAATCTTAGCATTGTAGGTGATTCTCCTTTAATTTTCACCAAGGATTCCAAGGAAAATAAATTAGGCGTCACCTTACATAAGACAAAAATAAGAGCCACACATGGGTTCTTATACAGGCTGGGTGACAATGTATTTTTAAAAACTTTGTTTTGAATAGATGTATTTCCAAATGTTGCGTATCGTAGTTAAGGATAAGACATAAGTTATAAAGAATGATAAGGATTTTAAAAGAAAAATTAATTGAGCAATCAAATCCAATTTAAATAATTTTAAAGTAGATAAATATCTTTAATACTGTAGTTTTTAAAATTACATTCAGAATCAAACCAAGAGAATAGCAATAAATGAAAATAGGAATATGTGGCTCATTCAGATATTGAAAGGAATCTATGGGAATAAACATAATTGGACTTCTGGGTTGAAAAGGTTATCAGAAATTCTAAGGTGCTGATACTGCAACATCCATTTAACCGATATAGGTTCTCTATTTCTTTTATCATAATGAAGCTATCTAACTACCTGCAGGGGATGTTATAGAGATTAATTACTTCATTTTTGTAAGAGTTCATGAAGTTTAATAATATTAAATAAAAAAGACAAATGAAATATTGAGGTGTGAGCTATTAAACATTGTCACAACCCCATTCATTATTACTTACTAGGATGAAGGTCAGCATTTCACTTGCAACGTCTATTAATGTACCTTCAGAAAACATGATAAACTTTTATTAAATTCTTTTTAAAGAATCTACTGTATACATTCTGTGCATAAAATTTTTATTAAGGTTTTAATAAAACCTTGACCAGCCTCACACTTTTTAACACGTACATCCTTTCTCATTTATGACAGTGTCCTCTGTTCTCTGATCCTCTTTATAGCTCTTCTTTTTTGATATCTTCTTAAAAGAAAGTATGTTTCTGTGTTCTAACACTTTAAATTTATCATAGAGTGTAGTCATTAGGGTATTTCAGCTATCATCCTCATTTGATGGACTTCAAAATAAACAATATTATACAGACACAGTATCCCAAATAAGTTTATAATGGTTCCACATGAGTCTACTCTATAGGTACCTCAAACTCAATGTGCCAACATTGAACTTTTTTTTTTAACTTCCAGAATTAACTTTCTTTCCTTCTTTCCTTCTTTCCTTCCTTTCTTCCTTCCTCCCCTCCTTCCTTCCTTCCTTCCTTCCTTCCTTCCTTCCTTCCTTCCTTCCTTCCTTCCTTCCTTCCTTCTTTTATTTCTTCCTTTCTTCAGAAAGAGAATTTCACTATAGGACATATGTACTTGATAGACAGACAGAGAAAGAGAGACAGAAAGTGAGAAATCACTCCCCCAGGGCAGATGGCCACTCGACAATCCCTTCTCTTCCATTATTCCCTTAGTATTTTGGGAACATGTGCACACACGCCTGGTGTGATTTTCAAGCCGCCGGGTCTTGGAATCATGCCCCTGTTGGCATGTGGGTGTCCAGCGCCTTAACCACTACACCACTTGCTGGCCCCTAGAAGAACCTTTTTATAAGACTGGGATGCATAATATTTGAGTACTAGTGTTGGAGCCATGATAACTAGGATTGTACTACTCCTTCTGCAATGACTAGCTGTATGATATATGCAATCTCCTTATTTTCTCTGCACAGTAGTCTCCTCATCTTTAAACAGGAGTGATAAAGGATTGATATAAGAATTGAATGAGTTAATATGTGTGAAGTGTTTTAAATGATGCTTAAACTATAGTAAGCTTTGAAAATGTATGCTATATTATTATCGTTCTCTCTTGGTAAGAAATGAAACACTTCCCTCCTGGTCACTAAGACTCAGAGACATCCCAAGACATCCTACACAGCCTCACTTCTCTGTCCAATAAGTTACTTAAAACAAAATCACCTTGATTCCTATATTGTCTATCAGGGGGAAAAAAAGGTGTCCAGATTCATCTTATGTTATTTTTGACTTTTTGCAATATGACCATAATAGATCATTTTAGTCTTATCTTCCATTATCTCTTCTTAACCAAAAAGTGAAGTACAGTGTATATTAATAATGGACGTCCACTTTGAGAAATGGGTTGTTTGATGATTTTATCATTTTGCTCACATCACAGAGTGTACTCACATACACCTACATGGTATAGGCCACAATGCACCTACTGCTGTGAAGCTGCCAACCTGTACAACATATACTGAATACCATAGGCAATTTTAAGAAAAATAGTAAAAGTGCATGTATTTTCTTTTTAGAGGTGTTTGCCATAGGGCAGACATACAGAGAGAGACAGAGAGACAGAAAGCGAGAAATCACCCCCCCCAGAGGGGATGGCCATGCCATCATCCCTTTTCCTCCATTCTCCTCTTAGGATCTTGGGCATGCGTGCACACACACCCACATGAGTTTAAGCCACCAGGTCCAGGACTCAAACTGCAGTTGACTACATGGGATTCCAGAGACATAGCCATTATGCTAACTGCAGGTCCCCAAAATGTATGTATTTTAACAGAAAAAGTACAACAAAAATATTGTACAAAACATCAAAACTGGAACACACCTGTTTAAGGCACTTACAATTAATCAAGTATGCATGACAGAAGTTGCCCTGGGTGAGTCAGTGAGTGAGTGCTCAGTGGATCTGAAGTTTGAGGACGTGATAGTATACATTTTATAAACGTTGTACACTTGGGTTACACCAAATTTATAAAAATACTTTTTCTTTCATCAATAATAAATAAAATTAGGTTACTGTAACTTTTCTATAAACTTCTTAATTTTTAATTTTTTGACTCTTTTGAGATAGCTTAAAGCATGTATTGTACAGTTGTACAAACTCTTTTATTTTTTTATATCCTTAGTCTATAATTTCTATTTTTAAATAGAATTTTTTCCTTTTCAATTTTTTTTTTTTGTAAAGGAAACACACAAACACACATATTAGCCAAAACATACACAAGGTCATGGTCATCAATGCCACTGTCTTTCATCTTCACATCTCAACCCATTTGAAGGGCCAAGATGAACAAAGCGACACAGACTGATTTAAGCTCAGGAAGAAAAGATGCAATCAGACGTGATAAAATATGTGTGAAGCTGCTGCCAACCTAACATAGCATATTATTTTACAGTAAACTTTTTTGTGCAGGTAGAAGTAGTACACTGATAAACAATAAATTTACAGTTCAATGAATATGTAATACAGAAACATAGTCACTTATAATTATCAGGTATTATGCCCAGTACATTTCTGCATGTGCTGTACTTTTATATTGACAGCTCAGTTGATCTGTTTATACCAGTATCACCATAAACAGGTGAGTAATGCATTGTGCCATGATGTATGGCGGCTATGATGTCGCTAAGCAAAAGGAATTTTTCAGCCTCATTATAATTTTATGGGACAGCCGTTGTATATGTGGTTGGCCTTTAACCAAACATCACTATGTGGTGCATGGCTGCAGAACAAACATCAAGAAACAGTATATCTATTGATTCCACGGCATTTTAGTATGTCAACACAAACTGATACACAACATACCTAAGTTTCTGAGCCTATGTCAGAATATTTTTAGTAGATACATACAATGTAGTATGTATCTGTCTTTTCCAAATGTGGAATAGACAGATACATACTACATTGTGGATTTAGAAGGACAAAAGATGTTTCATTCATGTGGCTGAAAAATGGTACTTGAACTGACTTAAGTCAATACATAAAAAAGTGACTTCTTATTTGAGGTTTATAGAAAATAAAATACTATTTTTGGAACATTTTGTTTCTTATCAAAAAAGCACTCACAAATTAATGAAAACTGTATGTTAAGAAGGTGTGTGTGTGTGTGTGTGTGTGTGTGTGTACGCTTGTGCAGAGAGAGCTTTATATTTAAAAGTGGTAAGGCCTAGCAATTTGGTTCAGTCTACTGCATGAAAACTGATATGTTCAATTCAGGACATATTTTGGAGGTATACATTCTTCTTTTATACTCAAAGGGAGCCATGGTAGAACATTTGTGAAATCTGAACTGTATGCGTGCAGCTATATGACAGAGTTTCTTCAGTGTGCTCAATTCACAAAGAAGATAGAGATGTTTCCCTTACAGGGTTGGCTGAGTTAATCAATTGCATCATGCATGAAACATACATGGTAAAACTGAATTAAAAATCTCAGTCCTGAAGAGAAGACCTGCTCTGTTACCTTGATTTCTTCCTCCCACCCTGTAGTCTCTCTATTTCTATGTCAAGCTTGTGCTCCAACAATATTGTAACTTATCCAACTTTCAGTAAATATAACAAATGTGTATGTTGTGCCAAGCCAAGAGGTGTCTATGAGGAAATACCATCAACAGTGAGATAGTCTCTGCTCTCATGAATGCAGACGTCAGCTGGAGGAAATGGATATTGAACACATAAATACAAATCACTATATACTTATACTGTGACAGATGTTATTAAGTAACAGTGTTATGAGACTCTATAACAAGAGACTTTAATATCCAAGGAGTAGTGATACTTATCTTAATGAATATCATGAAAGAACTAGTATTTATAATAGTTTGTATTTAATTAAATAAATAAATTATTTTCTTTTTTCCCATATGATGTCTGCACTCAGCAAAAGGAGAGAGACAGATATGGAAAGAAGTAAAGCGAGAAATCATCCCCAGGGGAGAGGCCATGCCACAATCCTTTCTCCTTCATTCTCTTCTTGATATTTTGGGCATCCACATACATGCGCCCAATATGATTCTCCAGCTTGCGGGTCCAGGACTTGAATCGTGATCAGTCATGGGGAGTCTACTTGCTTAACCATCATGCCACCTGCTGGCCCAAGGTATAAAATTTTCAAATTAAACTCACATGAATCGAAACCGTCACTGAATATCAAGCCTTGACTATTAATATCAAGGATATAGAAAATGAAAGGCTCAAACAAAGCTGGAACATTTGGGAATTTGAAGTTATTTCATCAGAGCTAGTCTTTCTGAGCTGTATATGCAGCCTTGTTCTAAGAATAATAGGTAGACATAATCTACAGGTAAGGTTAGAAGAAAAGCATTTTTATTATCAACCATCTCCGTGTTTAATATCAGAGTTGTGTAGCTCCCCAAGAAAACACACTTTAAAATTCTAAGTTCCATAAAGGAAGTTCAAAAAGTTCATGCAAAATGCTTATTATTGAAAAGAATTTGCATGAATTTTTTGCATACAAATAAAATCACACTAACTTATTATAATATGCCTGAACATGTTCTAGTTTGAGGCACTGAGAAAGATAAGACATAAATGTAAAAAAGCATGCCTATCAGAGCAAAATGAGTTCTGGCAAAACTGAAATAAGAATTAACATCAAATTTACAGTCAAGATTTAGTGGAAGAATGGTGAAATCATTGATGCTTTATGAAATGTTAATGAGGACAATGTTCCGAAGTTACAAGTGGATAACTCATTTTAAGGAAGGACAAGGTGATGTTGAAGATGATGCCCACTGCTGCAGACTGTCCACAGTCATTGATAAGGAAACACATTTTCTTATTTGGGTCCTAATTGAAGAGGACAGACAATTAAAGTAGAAACAACAGCCAACACCATTGGCATCCCAATCAGTTCAATCTACAGAGTTCTGATTGAAAAATTATGGTTGAATAAACTTTCTGCTCAATAGGTGCTACAATTTTTGCACCCAGATTATATACAAATGAAAGCAGAGTTTAGAATAAAAAAAAATTAAACAAATGAGATAAAGATTCTGAAACCTGTCTTTGAAGAGCTGTAATAGGAAATGATACAAAGCTTTACCATCACGAAGACAAACCACAATCAATGTTAATGACTATTAAGAGGTCGAACGGTCTAATCAAACCACAAGCAGGCAAGTGAAGAACAATAGTAACAGTTTTTTGAAATATTCAAGGTATTTTGCTTGTGGATTTTCTGGAGGGCTAAAAACAATAGCCTCTGCATATTATGAGAATATTTTGAAAATGTCAGCCAAAACTTTAGCAGAAAAATGCCCAGAAAAGCTACGCTCAAGATTCCTTCTCTTTTCCACCACAATGCTTCTACTCAGTGCTCTCATCAAACAAGGTTAATTTTGTGAGTTTCCATCAAAAATCATTAGCATCCTTATTGTAGTCTGATTCAGCTCCCGAACTTCTTTTTGTTTCCTAATCTTAAAAATAAATTTAAAAAAATCTATCTGTCTATCTATCTATCTATCTATCTATCTATCTATCTTGAAATATTTCACTGACATGGTTATATTTCCAAGACCCTCAGTTCTTTAGGGATGAACTAAATGGTGGTATCATCATTCAAAACAGTGTCTTGAACTTTACAAAGCTCGTGTTGAGAGTTAAAGTTTATTTTTTTTTTATTCTTATCTTTTAATTTCATTTTCCACAAATGTTTTGAACTCCCTTTGTACTTATTATAGAAAATCCTTACACAGGGATAACTTGTTAAGGGTAATTCAGATATAAGGGCTTTTCTTCCTGAAAAATAACATTAGTCTATTTTCCTAGAGATCTAGTTGACAAAAAGATTAAACTAGGTTATCTGGTTATTTCCCCTGCCAGAAGCACCATTCTCATAAGATATGACTGCTTCCCAGATGCTGTAATTTTTCCATTTAGTAGTTAATATAATTTTCCTTTTTTTTTTTTTTTTTTTGAGAGAGAGATTTTTGTTGTAAGGCATGTGCACTTGCCAGAGAGACAGAAAGCAAAAAATCATCCCTGGATAAATGACCATTATGTATCCCTTCTTCTCTCTTCTCTTGGGACTTTGGGCATGTATGCACACATGCTCATCGTGAGTTTCAAGCCACTGAGACTGGAACTCAAAATGCTGTCAGCCACGTGGGAATGTATCACCTTAACCACTATGCCACCTGCAGGCCCCACTCTCTGTTTTCTTATTTTTTATTTCTTCTTATTTGAATTTTATGTGAGCTTATCATGAATATTATGCAGCATGATGTCTCTGGCTATTGTAATTCTCTCTCTATGTCTAATACAAATTAAATATTCCTATTTTAATCTGTTCTTTTTTTTTTATTTCGACAGAGAGATTTTCACTATAGGGCACGTGCGCTCGCCAGCCAGACAGAGAGAGACAGAGAGACAGAAAGCCAGAAATCACCCCCCAGGGGGAATGGCCACACCACAATCCCTTCTCCGTTCTCCTCTCGGGATCTTGGGCACGCATGCACACGTGCCCGGCGTGAGTTTTAAGCCACCGGGTCCGGGACGTGAACCGTGGTCGACTACGTGGGAGTCCAGCGACATAGCCATTACTCTAACTGCTGGTTCCCTTAATCTATTCTTAAATTATTTTCTTCAGGTAAATTTCTTGCCATTTCTATGGATGAATCATCTTTTCTTTTTTTCATTCTCTTAAAGAAGTCTTACATAGTCTATATTGAATGTTCTAGGAATCATAAGACAGGTATTGTATCCCCTCTTTCCACTACTCCCCTTCCATCTCTTCCTCGAATATGTCTTCTTTCGATCAGGTTCTTTGTTCTCTTCTTCCATGTTACATCTTTGTCCATTAATACTACTCAGAATTGTACTGTTTTATTTCATCACTATGTATATTTTAAATAGAATTTTATTACTTGCCAAAGTTTTCATAAAAATTGTTTAAAAAGTCTAATAATGTTAAATAAAGACTAATATCTTTCTGTGCTTCATCCTTTTAAAAAGGTAAAAAATTGTTACTAATTTTGGTATTCATCTTCCAATTTTTGAAATAAATATTAATTTAGTCTATGGAATATATATATATATATATATATATATATATATATTTATTTATCTTATGTATTAGTTCTCATTTTATATGTATTATTTCTATTTTCACTATTATTCTACCATTTGTTATTATTTTTATTTATTAATTTGTTTATCACGATATAAGATGATATAAGATCGTTTTTAGGAATTCCCTTTTTAAATCGATTGTATAACCTGAATATCTAAATACATGCTTATCATATATAATCCTTTTTATTTCTCCTTGGATTCTGGGCAGACTTCTTTCTACTTCTCATTTTAGTATTCATATGCTCAACATCTTTACTATGATTTTTCTAAAATGTCTTTGGGTCATGCCAATTAATTCTGTTTTCTAGAGTGGCAGTTAGTGACTCTACAGGCAGCCTCTTTCCAGAACAGCCACTGTGGGAGAGTATTTACAGAGGTGGAAGCTGCTTATTTTAGGCCCTGATTATCAACTCAAACCTTGACGTGCAGGTTACTTGCCACAGAGCCTTTCCAACCTTGTCTTCTTGCTCTGGGAATAAGATATGAACCATTGACTTTCTGTATCTCACTGAAGTAACCCTGTAAAGAAACCTTTCACTGCACCGTGTTCCTTTTATCTGCAGTCATACCTTTTAGAATATAAAAACAACTAATTGCTGCATTATTTTGATTATTTCCTGTAACATTCCATGAAGGTAGATTCTCTCCTAGTGATTTCAATTCATATGTAAGGAAACTATGTGTAAAAATTCAATTAGGCTGTTTAATTCACTCAGGTTGTAAGCAATGAAAATTGGACTTGAATCCCAAACTGTCTCATTACAGTTCTTTGAAACTGTAGGGGTTCTACTATTCTGGTTTGGCGGTTAGGGCTGACGCTATGCCAGCAGAGGGTTCTATGACTTAGTTGTTTGTTCATTAGAAGTTCTATTGATATTTTCACAGAAACCTTGGCTTGAAAGCTCTCTGCTTATTGTAGGCGCTTTCTCAGCGAGAAATCTTAACATGTGCTGGTTGCAGCTTATTATCCTGTATGCCCCAAGGCTGCTCTCAATTTCTAAAGGAGGTTCAGAATATGATTTTATTAGGGTATACTACTGTTTTGTTGCCCCCTCCCACATTCTTTCATATACCTCTTCAAATCTGGCCCTTAATGGATTCTAATAAGCCACACGTTTGATGTTTCTGCAATATAAATAAGAAAATTACTAGTTATTTATAGTAATAAAAAGATGTCTCTATTTGGATATAGAGTTGAATATTTCATAGATATCTTCAGTGGTGGTGTTAGACACAAGTTTTCCCATCATTATTTTAACCCATTGACTACCTGATGTTTGCTTTATTAGAGATGGCAGTCATGGGGCAAGAAGAAAAACTCCTCTGATTTTTGCCTCTCGTTTAACACTTTTTCTCCTACTATTCAAACACATTTTGTAATCTAACTGGTCTACTCTTTGTCTTCAGTGATAAGCCAAGTATGACTCATTGCCTTTTTGTCTGCTATTTCTCTAATTTTTAATATTTCCTTTACCTTTCTTTTAATTTTCCAAGCCCATTCGCAGCTTAAGTCACAAATAAGGGGCTTCAAAAAGCTTGTGGGAAATGGAATGAAAGTATAAATTTATTTTAGCATAAATTTTTTAAATGTATGTTTAGGTTTCCATAATACATATTTTTCATGAAATTTTTGAAGACTCTCCCCACCCCCTGTATGCTCTATAAAGCCTTATTTACATATATTTTTTTCTTTGCAATAGCAATCGTCATTTAGTTTTAGGTTTTTTGCTCAAAACAATTTTCACTTATTTGAGCTTTGTGTCTGCTAATTGAGTCTCTCTAAATGATATAGTCTTTACATTTTTTCTGTGTCTGACATGATCTAATGTGGGTTTTCTTCTTTACTGTACGTTAGTATCAAGGAGTAGAGGATGGTGTTAAAATTACCTACTTCTGGACTGTACCCTAGGCTACTTGAGTTAAAATTTCTAGTGATGGGACACAGGCACAGATTCTGTATTCAATTTCCAACCAATTCTAATGCATAACCAAGTTTAAGTACCCCTACTCCAACATTACACTGAAAATTAGACAGTCTTTAGTACACATGTTATTCAGCATACATCAGAGAAAAATCAAAGAACATGCAGACATTAAGAAAAGTTTCCAAAGAAGAAAGTTTTAGACTTTAACCTGGATAAACGAATCATAGATGGTAGCTGATTGGAGCAGAAGTAACAATTTAGAGATAATTGATAGAATAGGTGTAATAATAAAGACCTTCACGTTTTTCAAGTAGAAGAACTAAAATTAAATTTGATTTTATAAGCATATGAAAGCAGGTATAAAGCCATAGATGTGAAAGATAATTCAGACTTTGACAATTTGAACTAATCCTAGAAGGGAAAACGGAAATATAGCAAGTTGAAGAGAAAAAGATTGAAGTGTCAGAGTATGGAGAAAGCACTTTGATAATGATTATTTGAAAATAATAAAATAGAGTGAAAGTTGTGAAATGAAGAGTCTATCTAATATAGCTGCAGGCACTTTCCTCCCATTGGAAGATGGGTGGTTTAGGATGTTGGAGGAAGTTAAATGGAGCTTAAATAATCATAGCTGAAGGAAGAATTCTATCCAGATCTTACTCTCTTTGATGAGTTGACAGGTCCAGCTACTAGTAGGCCATAAGATAAAAAATTTAAAAAGCAAACTTGCCCAAGAGGATGTGGAAGTCAAAAAGTAGACTTGCTCTGGCTTCGGGCATTTAGGATACCAGGCTAAGAGTGCAAGAGTAATTTGAGCCCCTGCCAGAAAGAAGCAACAGGGCTTTTTTATGTCAGTCCTGCTTTGTTAGGACTAGTTCAGGTCCTGCTGGAGCTGTGCCTGGCCTGGTTGCTCTGGGAGAAAATAAATAGTTCATGTTTGTTTAAAGCTAGTGTATTTCTTGGCATGCAAGTCAACCAGGGACTGTGATCTAGCTTTAAAGGCAAGCTTGTAGGAAAGAGATCCTCAAGATACAACATGGAAAATGAGTAGTAAATTATTATTGCCCTTGATGCAACTAATTTCATGTTACAATTTACATGTCATATTTGCAGACCTATCCTTGACCAAGTAGTTTCAATGTGTTTGGTGATTCTATGAGTTTGCACAGATATCAAGGGGTAAGCTGTGAAAGATTTATAGAGATGTGTGATAATATTTATTGCTATAAAAGTAAATTTGAGACCCAGCCTTGGTGAACAGGTGGTAGGGAGCAGCTGCCCATAAGAACTACATGAGAGGCCCACATCCAAATCTAGGCTGACATGTAAATGCTGAGTGTGTCTATGAGTGTCTGTGGTTCTGGCTGGCGAGGAGGACGGAAGTTGGGGGGAGGATCACGGTGTGACAAGACCCTTTCAAAGGTACTTCCTACGTCTCTCTCATGAAAGAAAGAAGCCATCCCCCCCCAAAAAAAATTGAATATACAGCTTATGGAACTTTTGCTAAAGTTTAAAATCAGATTATCATCATTAAGAAAAATGTCATCGTCATTTTATATATGAAGAACCTTGAGTACTTTATTTTCAATAAAATAGACGATCTAAGATTATTTAAAGTTATAATAATCTCTAGTGTTCAGACTGTTTTTCTAGTCAACTATAAAATAAAGCCTTGAATTTATAAATTTCCATTGTTTTCCTAAGTGCCACTAATCAAAATTAAAATACAAGTCCTCTAGTTCTTATAATTTGGTCATTCATTGTTTTTGTTTGTATTTTGTTTTTCCTTCACTGATATATTAAAGTTGCCAGATTTTTGAAACTCTAATTAAAAAAAAGCTAAAAACAAAGCAAAAACACTTACTGAAGAGTAATCTATTTTTGGAGGAATAAAAAGAGATTTTTTTCCTGCTTTAATGTAATCTATTCTTGATATTCATTTTCATTATATTCGGCAACATACTGATTGTCTCCACAGTATTGCCTTAACTAAAGAACAAACCTTAGGAGAGGAAAAAAGAATTTAAAATATCTACACATCTGCTTTCAGCCTCTCCATTATTACCACGAATGTTCTAAATCACCTTGTGTCTGATGACATTAAATCAGAGAGAACAAGCAAAGGAGGCCATGTCAGCACGCTGATAATGCATCCACTGTACTGTCTGGTCGGTTTATACTCTGTCACTTCCCATTTAAAGGGCACTAAATAGAGCAATTTTGATCTAGGACAAGTTTGTAAAAGTAATTTCACTCTTTCTTTTCTTGTCTGCAATAGCAATTAGCTTATAATAACAATTGCAATATCGTAAGTGTCTGACATTTTCCATTGAATTCACTTTATTGTGTTTGTTCCTTTCGAACTTTATTTCAAAATCTTTTAAAAATACAATAGAAGATTGGGATGATTAAAATATCTCTCAAGCCAAGTCTTACACAATTTAGATACCAATATGATTTACATATACTAGGTGCATTTTATTTTCTAAACTTAGGATTATTTACAAATACTTTATAAAGTGTAGTGTACATTTTAATATTTTAAGGGTAATGCACATTCACAGTAGCTAATTTAGACAATACAAAAATATACAGAAGAAAATAAATAGAAGACAAGCATCTAGAAATAATTCCTATTAATTGTTTCAAATTTAATTTTCCAATCATCTATGGGTCTGTGCATGTGCTTGCATATGTGTGTGTGTGTGTGTCAATCACGATTCAGTCAGAAGAGAAACCACACAGTAATCTAAACAAAGAAGATTTACTATAAAGACTGATTATAGAAGATTAACTACTAAGAGGGAATGAAAGAGCACTATTAAGAAGAGACTAGACCTGAGGGAGAGGATCAAGGAAGGAATCAGCTTGACAGTGCGCTCCACTTTTCTGAGAATGGAATTCACATACCATTGGAGGAGGCAAACTTCAGGCTCTAAATGGTGACAGAGGTTACTGTTACCCTAAGATAGAGCTGGTCTTGTGGATTGTTGAATACTACCCTGTTCAGGGGCAAATGGAGAAACCACAGTAGAATCAACCAAGGAAACCTTTTCATTCTATAGTGTCCCTCCAGCATCTCAGCTGAAAATAGAAAGATATTTACAATCTCCCGGCTCCATTGTGACAAGTAGGGCAATGATGCATTGTCTCTGAAGTGAAAATGCATTGAATTTTGGTAACTGATATAGTATGTAGCCTTATAAATATATTTTAAAAATATTTTATTACACATTTTTTCCTGAAGTTTGCTTTTTCTCACTTACTAATGTGTGTGTATATATGTGTGTATGCATGTGTGCGCACGCACACACACACATACACATATATGTGTGTGTATATATATATAGGACACTATAGATAAGTATAATATAGACAAATAGTGTATAACTCTGTATTTTTTTTCTTTATTCTAGGAGGACTCTTGGATTTTCAAGATTTAAGGAGATTGGATCGATTCCTCCAAATCTATGGTTGTACAAGTTCAAAACTTCCTTCTCCAAATTGCTGTCAATTATAGGGCATACCATTCTTACTACTTGTTCTGTCTCCTGGCATTTCTACACAGATAGAATGTTTGTTTGTGGACAGTGTTAAACTAGATACACACACTCACACTGTGCATATTTTTCTAACTATTTTCTCCAGTAGTACCACACTAATCTAAATTAGCACATTTCTCCTTAGAGTTCAGAAGTCTCTTAATTGATTTCCGTGCCATCATTTTATTTTTATTTATTTTTTGTATTTTTTTATTTCATTTTCTTTTATATATTTAATCACATTATTTAGCTTATAAAGTGAGTATTTCAACATGTGAACATTTCTCCCTTGTCCAGTTGATAAAACTATAAAATTATCTTCAACAGATAATACCACATTTCTTTGTCCTATTAATGCTTTGCCTCTCTATTTTTCTTCTAAATGTCCTTCCTCAGACTCTGCTTTCACACACACTATATCTGGTATTCACATCCATTTACTGTATTTCTATATATTTTAGCCAATCAGTTTCAGTCATAAAGTGCAGACACTTGGTATATATTAAGTGGGGACATACAATGTCTCTCCTTCATAGCCTGGCTTGCTTCACTCATAAGTAAATCTTCCGTGTTCTTCCACTTTCTGTCAAAAGCCAGGGTTTTGTTGAGAGTTTTGCTATAGGGCATGTGTACTCACTGGAGAGACAGACAGAGAGACAGAATGTAAGAAATCACATCCCCTGCCCCACCAGGGGGGATGGCCATGCTGCAACCATTCTCTTCCTGGGATCTTAGGCACCCATGCATGCGTGCCTGGCATGAGTCCCAAGGAGCTGGGTCCGGGATAGAATCATCGTGGACTATGTGGGAGTCCAGTGATGTAACATTATGCCATCTGCTGGTCTCCTCCATGCCTTTATTTTAAACTCCATTACCATATAATACACACACATCAACTTGGGTGATTTAAACATTTTTCAAATTAAATCTCTTCATGTATACCCCTTTGTTTTAAACTATTCAGTTGCTTCCTATTGCTTTTGATAAAGATAAACTCCCTAAGTGGGCCTACAATTCCATATCAATTTTCTAAAGAAGATAAACCATCATTTTTGAATCTTTCTGCTGATTCAACTACAAGATCATCAAATTTTAAAATGGAAGAGTTATGCTAAGGCTGCTGCTCCATGACACAGCAACTTGTCCACAGAGTGTCACCACACCATGCCAGAAAGAGAAAAGGTCCTCAATCACCAGTCCTCCCAGGCACCCTGGACAATTCAGTTGGTAAAATGTACTTAAGATATTTCAAGGAAAAAAAGAGTCAAAAACCATTTTGGGCCTTACTTTATACTACATAATTCATAATTCAGACTACACACTTATTAGGATGGATAAAATGCAAAAATCTATTGCTAGAGAAGATGTGGAACAACAGTAATAATAGAAACTTTCGGGAACCAGCAGTTAGCATAATGGCTATGTCGCTGGACTCCCACGTAGTCGACCGTGGTTTGCGTTCCGGACCCGGCAGCTTAAAACTCACGCCGGGCATGCGTGCCCAAGATCCCGAGAGGAGAATGGAGGAGAAGGGATTGCGGCGTGGCCATCCCCCCTGGGGGGTGATTTCTCGCTTTCTGTCTCTCTCTCTCTGTCTGGTGAGCGCACGCGCCTTATAGCGAAAACCTCTCAAAAAAAAAAAAAAAAAAAAAAAAAAAAAAAAAAGAAAGAAACTTTCATTCATTACTACCAAAAAGGAAAAATGGCATCATTACTTTAAAAGGCATTTTGGCAGCTTTTCTACAAAGCTAAACACAATCTACCATATGATGTAGTGATTATGCTCCTAGGTGACTTGAAAACTATGTCCACAAAAAACAAAAAAAAACAAACAAAAACAACAAAACAGTACACATAAATGTATTGCACTGTCATTTATTTATTTATTTATTTTAATTTCTTTGACATATATATATATATATATATATATATATATATATATATGTATATATATTACCTTTAATCAGTATAC
The DNA here is from genome assembly GCA_026018925.1 of Tupaia tana. Classification (NCBI taxonomy): domain Eukaryota; kingdom Metazoa; phylum Chordata; class Mammalia; order Scandentia; family Tupaiidae; genus Tupaia; species Tupaia tana. The sequence goes on along the minus strand of JAKSZU010000002.1, from coordinate 45,935,997 downwards.
ATCTTTACATTGCACGGCATTATTTTTCTTTTTTATTTCGTTTTCTTTTTGTTCTATTTGTAGATTTTTGAGGAATCTCCAAATTGTTCAACACAGTGGCTGGACTAATTTACATTCCCACCAGCAGTGTAAGAGAGTTCCGCTTTCACAACACCACTGCCAGCACTTATCTTTTTTTTTTTTAATCTTAGTCATTCTGACTGGGGTTAGGTGGTATCTCATTGTTGTTGTGATCTGCATTTCCTGTACAATGAGGGATGTTGAGCATTTTTTCAAATGCCTTTTAGTTATTCGTATCTCATCTTTAGAGAGTGGGTTTTTCAACTCATTCTCCCATCTTTTAATAGGATTAATCATCTTTTTTTGGGAACAGCTGCTTGAGTTCCTTGTGAATTCTGGTTATAAGTCTCTTATCTGTCACATAGTTTAAAAAAATATTTTTCCATTCTGAGGGCTGTTGATTCACATGAATTACTGTGCCTTTTGCCATGCAGAAAATTCTTAGTCTGATGTAATACTACTTGTCTATTTTGGGGATTATTGACTATGCTTTGGGGGGTCTTATTTAAGAAGTGTTTCCCTACTCCAAAGTCTCCCAGAGTTTCCCCAGTGTTTTCCAGGAGCAGTTTCATAGTTTGAGGTCTTAGATTTAGATCTTTGATCCACTGTGACTTGATTTTCATCAGAGGTGAGAGGTAAGGGTTCAGATTCATCTTTCTGCAAGTGGAAATCCAGTTTTTCCAGCACCATTTGTTGAAGAGATTTTCTTTTTCCCACTGGATTGACTGGTACTCCTTGTCAAAAATTAGTTGACTGTATGTTTGGGAGTTTATTTCTGGGGACTCTGTTCTGTTCCATTGACCCACGTGTTTGTTTTTGTGCCAGTACCACGCTGTTTTGATTACCACAGCTTTGTGGTATATATTTTTGGGTCAGGGAGTGAGATTCCACCCACTCCATGCTTCTTGTGCAGAACTGCTTTGGCAAAACACAGTCTTTTATGATTCCAGACAAACTTTATGATTGTCTTTCCTCAATGTGTGAAGAATGTGTCTGGTACTTTGATTGGCATTGTATTAAATATGTAGATTAATTTGGGTAGAATTGCCATTTTGATTATATTAATTCTTCCAATCCAGAAACATAGGATATCCTTCCACTTTTTTGTGTCATTTTCAATTTCTTTTTTTTATTTTTTTGTAATTTTCCTTGTGGAGGTCTTTAACTTCTTTGGTTAGATTTATCCCTAAGTATCCTATACTTTTTGTGGCTATGGTAAATAGAATAACTTTCTTCAGTTCTATCTCACTCTGCCTGTTGTTCATATATAGAAATATTATAGATTTCTGGATATTAATATTGTATCCTGTTACTTTACTGTATTCATGTATTACTTTCAGAAATTTTTTTATGGAAACCATTGAGTCTTCTATGTATATAATCATATCATCTGAAAATAGAGAGAGTTTCACCTCTTCTTTTCCTGTTTGAATGCCTTTTATTGTTTTCCTCTTTTCTGATTGTGTTGGCAAGGACTTTCAGTACTATATTGAAAAGGAGTGGAGAAAGTGGGCATCCTTGTCTTGTACCCCTTTTCAGTGGAAAAGCTTTCAGCTTTTTCTCCATTCAGGATGATGTTCGCTATGGGTTTTTCATAGATGGCTTTTATTGTATTGAGAAATGATCCTTCTATGCCGATTTTTCTGAGAGTCTTGATCATGAAGGGATGTTGTATCTTATCAAATGCTTTTTCTGCATCAATTGATATGACCGTATAGTTTTTATCTTTCTTCCTGTTAATATGGTGTATTACATTTATGGTTTTGTGTATGTTGAACCAATCTTGCATTCCTGGAATAAAGCCTACCTGATCATGATGTATAGTCTTTTTTATAAGTTGTTGGATATGATTTGCTAATATCTTGTTGAGAATCTTTGCATCCATATTCATCAGAAATATTGGTCTATAGTTTACCTTCCTTGTGTTTTAAGGATGAGGGTGATAGAGGTTTCCATAGAATGAATTGGGGAGAGATTCACCCTTTTGGATCTTTAGAAATAACTTGAGCAGAATAGGGGTTAACTCTTCTTTCAAAGTTTTATAGAATTCAGAGGTGAAGCCATCAGGGCCAGGGCTTTTCTTTGTTTGGAGGTTGTTTTTTATTATTGTTTCAATCTCCTAGCTTGTTGTGGGCCTATTCAGACTTTCTATATCCTCTTGGCTTAATCTTGGTAGATTATATTGCCCAGGAATTTGTCCATCTCATCCAGATTGTCTTGTTTCTTGGCATATGGATGTTAATAGTATCCTTTAATAATGTTTTGTATTTCTACTATGTCTGTTGTTATTTTGCCTGCTTCATTGCAGATCTGATTCACCTGGTTCCTTTCTCTCTTCTTCTTAGTAGGTCTTGCTAGTGGTGTATCAATTTTGTTTATCTTTTCAAAGAATCAACTTTTACTTTCATTTATTTTCTGTATAGTTCATTTATTTTCTATTTCATTTATTTCTGCTTGTATCTCTATTATTTTCTTTCTCCTCGAGTTTTTTGGATCTTTTTGCTGTTGCTTTTCTAATTCTTTGAGGCATGATATTAGATGATCTATTTGCCACCTTTCCATCTTCCTCTTATGTGCACAAATCGCTATGAACTTCCCTCTTATGACTGCTTTAGCAGTGTCCCAAAGATTATGGAAACTCATGTCCTTGTTGTCATTAGCTTCCATGAATGTTTTGATTTCAGTCTTTTTTCTTCAGTAGTTGTGGAGTCATTCAGGAGTAGTATTTATTTATTTTTAATTCTGCCAGAGGGCATGTGCTCACTGGAGACTGACAGAGAGACAGAGCAAGAAAGCATTCTCTATAGGGCATGGTCACGCCATAATCCCTTCTCCTCCCACTTCTCTTTCCTGTAAGGTCTTTGGGCATGCCCACAGATGCCAAACATGTTTTTACAGGTCTGGAACTCAAATTACACAATTGCCTATGCAGGATCCAGCTACTGTAACCACCAGGTCAAAGGCTGGAACTGAACTGTTATTTATCATTTCTAAAAGCTGGAAACAACCAAAACGTTCCTCAGTAGATAAACAGATAAACACATCATGGTATATCTATAACAGAATATTATTCACTGAAAGAAATAAATGATTATCAAAGCACACAAAGACATGGATGAATCTTTTTGTTTGTTTGTTTGTTTTATTGCTATAGGTCTCAAGCCTTGCCAGAGGGAAAGAGAGGGAGAAGGCAAGAGAGAAAGAAAGCACCCCCTCATGGGGGATGGTCATGTTTCCAATCTGCCTCCTCCAATATCCTCTTGAGATGTTGGGCATATGCACAGACATTCTCAGCATTTTTTTTTTTTAACAGCTGGGTCTAGGACTTGAACTGTGTAGTCAGCCCTGTGGGATCCAGCCACCTTAACCATTCATGCCATGGACTAGCCCAACATGAATGAATCTTAAATGCTCTCTAAATCAAAAAGCCAAATTATAAAGGTTGCAAATAGAACAACTCTAATTATATGAAATTTGGGAAAGGCAGCTTTATAAAGATGGTAAAAAAAAATGTCAATGGATGTTATTGCTTTGAGGGAGAAAGGGAAGATTAAACAGATGAAGCACAGTGGATATTCTAAGGTGGTTAAACTATTTTTTATGATGCTGTAGATACATGCCACCATTCACTTGTAAAACTCATTGAACTTAACAGAAGAAAGATTGAACTATAATATATGCAAACTTTTTTAATTGACAGAGGGTACATGTGGTCACTGGAGAGGAGAAAGAGAGAGAGAGCAATTACATATTAATGGGGTATGGTCATTTCACAATCTTTTTTCTGTACTTCTGCATCAGGATTTGGTGCATGCAAGCACATGAAAGGACATGCGCCAGTGGATGTTTTTCAAGCCAACAGGGCAGGATTTGACTGTGGTGGTCAGCCACGCAGGATGCAAAACACTTAATTCTTATGTTACAAGGATACCCAATAATATATGCAATTGAAAAATCAATTAGGATAAAATGCAAAGTGTGATAAAATAAATGATATTGCAAATACATTAAATGAATTCACTGAGGAAGTAGAGAAAATTGTACCAGCATAACTAATTTGAAATGAGTAGAGATATAAAAATAAAGGCACAAGAAACTATGTATAGTACTGTAGTTTCTAGATCAAGTTTTTTGATGGGGGTGTGATTCAACACTGCTGTTAATGTGTACTGCAATTGAAAACTTAAATAAATGCATGCCAAATGAGATGAACCACATGAACCACATTTCTCACTGTTGGTGTGGAAGTTTATAAATAAGGGAAGGAGCCTAGATTCATGCATATGGTAATGAATTAGAAATGGAGACATCCGTATGAACTAAGATTTGCTTAATATAAATACACATGGCTACCTATAGAAATAGTTCTCTGGGTTGGCCCCAAGACCTAGTGGTTAAGGGAGCTAGATCCCACATAGCTGACTGTGGTTCCAATCCTAGCTTCAGTGACTTGAGGAACACACTGTGCACATTTGCATCTATGGAGAAACAAAGCAGAAGGGACTGTGGCATGACGGTGACACATTGTATGTATATGGGAAGCGTTTTCTCCCTATGCCTCCCTCTGTCTGTCTGTCTGTCTGTCATAGGCAAGCCTACATGCCCTCTGGCAAAATAAAACAAAAACAAAAAATAAAGTAAATATTTGTGATTATATGTAGACACATAGATTAGCATACATAGGTATATTTTCTCTTTCTGTCAATTCAGAGGACTTAGAATCAATAACATCCCAATAGCAATAATTGTACCTAGCACCCAAATCTTGGTTTCTAATACCATTCTGCAATAATAGGAACTGATGTGCTTTGGAGAGATGGATGATTCTAAGACTGAGTCAGAAAATGTAAAAGATAAGCCTGATACCTTTTAGTGCTAGAAAGTAAGAAAATATTCAAAAAGCAACAACCTCCCCACCAAATGCACAATGAGGGAGATTTATTAAAGGAACATAGAAGCCAACTGAGTTTCCAATGGCCAAAGCTGTAAAACTTGACTGCAAAATAATAATGTGCGTCTGACAGATGGCATGGTGGTTAAGGGCACTGGACTCCCACAGTCAACCAAAGTTTGAGTCCCAGACCTGGTAGCTTGCTTTCTCATTTTCTCTCTCACTCTGACCCTCTCTGGTCAAATTAAAAATAAATAAATAAAGTTAAATAAAGTAATTCTTAAAAAAAAATAAAACCAATAACGTAATATTGGAATTCAACCCAAAATACAAGATAAATATCTGTAGTCCACATGCCATACTAAGTAAATGTTTGCATATTTAAATAAATAAAATGAGGAGAAAGAACAACTCTCTTAAGCAGAAGAATTCAATGTACTTTGCTATTATCAGATATTAATAATAAGGACATCTGGATATGGAGTATATATTGTAGAAACTCTCTGTACTATATTTTCATTTTTAAAAACTATTCTGAAATGTTTATTTTTATAAAAATGTTTACTTAGGAAAAAAAACAGAAGAGAATAAGGGGTATTGGGTATATACAGGGAGGCTGTGGACTTTACATAGAAAGGTCATAATATGGTTGGTTGTAACAAAGTGACATTTGAGTTTTTGAAAGGGATTTGGGACTTAGTCTTTTGAAAATTAAGAAAGAAGATCATTGTAGACAAAGAGATAGGTCAAGGCAAAGACACTGATCCTGGTGATGCATTTGTGTTAGATGAACCCATGTGGCTGGTGTGACATTAGGGAATAAACAGTGGGAGAGATTCTGTGCCTGGCTAGGTTACATGCATCTATATACAGATATAAATCACGTAGGGCCTCCAGACGATTAAAAAGACATTACCTTTTCTAATGACTGGAATTAGATGTCACTGGAAGGATTTGAGAAGAGAACTGACATGAATGGACTCTTTTTACACCTACTGATGGAGACAAGTTGACCTAACAAAATCTGTCTGTGGATACCCTACTGACCTGGAATGATTACAGTACAAGGCTTAAAGGGAGTGTTATTTGTTTCAAGTGTGTGGTAAGCTAAATTTGACCCAGGCCTTCTGCAGGGCCTGGTTCTGAATCCATTCTTACACTAGGGACTCTCATTTTCTGTCAGTTATGCTGGTGCTGATGACTTTCAGGTTTGTATTCTGAGCTCAGACACGTCCTTAGGATTTCAGATCTGTTTATGAAACTACATATCTGACACATACTTGAATGGCTAAGGAGCATTTCAAACTTTAGCTGTATAAAATACTACTCTTAATTATTACTGTCTTTAAATACTTCACCTCTATCTTCTGCATTTCAGCCAAGTGCATGCTACCATTTATGTTACAGTTCTAGATGCAATTTGGGATCATGCCTGGTTCCTCCTCCTTTCATCCTGATATGTCTGTATATCCTCTTGAATTCTTAACAACCAGAGATCAGTCTCTTGATGTTCATCTCAACTATAAGTAATCAGCATTTCTCACATGGACTGATTTAATATTCTTATTACTAGTTTTCCTTCTTTTCATCTTGTACCTACAGTATTCATTCCATATCTAGAAATCAGACTAATTCTTTAAAAATACAATTAGGTGATCAACTACTTTATTCCTTGTTTCTACCCCTACTTCTGCCATCACTAACCCTCTTTAATGGTTTGACACCACCATGAAAATACAACTAAGTTTCTGATTCCTGTCTAGAAATTCCTAAGTAGTTTAACTCTTGCCTCTCTCTCCACTGTCATATCAGCCCACTTTCTCTCTTGCACATTATGCTTCGGCCATATTGGTAATTTTTATTCAAATGATAAAATAAGCTTTTGGAACCAGCAGATGGAGTAATGGTTAATGTCACTGGACTCCCACGTAGTCAAACACAGTTCAAATTCTGGACCCAGTGACTTAAAAACTCATGCCAGGCATCTGTGCATGCAGACCCAGGGTTTCAAGAGGAGAATGGAGAAGAAGGGATTACAGTGTGACCATCTCCTCTGGGAGAGGATTTCTCTCTTTCTATCTCTCTGTCTCTTTCTGTTTCTCTGGCAAACACACGTGCCCTTTAGCAAAAATCTCTCTGAAAAAGAAAAATAGAATAAGTTTTTAACTTTCCTAAGGTTATTCAGAAGCTGTCCTTTCTACTGATGGCAATATGAATAGCTCATTCGTCCTCCCTTTTCTCCCATACCTTCTTCAGGAAAGTTAATTTTTTTCTTTATATTTAATTTCTGCTTGAAAATTTTTATTTTAACCTTCTTTAACTATCTAAAACATACTACCTCACATTTTGTTGCTCAAAGTTTTAAGTACGTTCACTGCTCCAGTCTCAATATCCCCAAAGGAATTAATGCCTAGTTAGTGCTCAATATATTTTTATTGAACTTATGTGCTAATGAATGAATGGTAGTCATGAACTGACTACCTCTGTCTTTATATCTTTTTTTAAAGTTTATTTGTGTACTTTGTCCATGAGAGAGAGAGAAAGAGAGAGAGAGAAAGAGAGAGAGGGAGAGAGAGAGACCTCCAATAGAGTTCCCATGCCTCATTAACCACAGTCTCCACAAGCCTGACTTATAGGCATGCCAGAAACCTGAAATTCCCCATGTGAGTTCAGTTGTGTTATGTATAACACATCTGTCTCTATATATCATCTGGTGCTCTTATATCATAACCCACTCCAATCTCTAATTCCGGACATGTCTGCTTATTTTTAGGACAGTTTAGGTGATAAGCTGCCTTCTGAATCAAGGTCATTTACATGTTATTTTCTTACTGCATGTAACCTTGTCCTTATATTTTCTTCTCCACCTAGTAAACTTGTATTTATTTTTCAAATTTCTGTTCAGATAGCTCCTTCCATGAAATATTATCTGTATTTCATGACAAGAGAAAATTTTCATGGTAAGTTTCATAACATCATATGCTACTCTTTCAAAGGACTTAATCAAAGCTGTAGTTCCTCTTTGGAAGTTTTATTCTCATATTTCTGCTCAGAAAAACTGTATGCTTCATAAAGCCAGGACTACGTCTGCTTTTTACACAACTTGTATCCTCATCAACCAAGCAGATATGCAATCTGGCTCTAAATTAATACTTTTTTGAAAAAAATGTTAAAAAGATTATTTCTTTTAAAACAGGGAGAGAGACACACCAAGAAAAATGTCACACTGCAGTCTCCCCTGGACTTCCCAGGTAGCCGGGATCATAGGCATGCATGTCCAGTGTACAGAGAGTGACTGGGAAACAGAACAAGTAATCTTCTATTGGGTTGTCAGAAAAGTCATGACTGATTTTTGCATTAAAATATAGAAAAATAGGTTGTGACTTTCCCAACAACCTAATCTATGAATTCAGCATCACTTAAGCTGAGCATTATTGCTATGCCACTGAGCTGGCTCTCAAAATTATTCTCAATTCAATCTCTGTAACTCATTTAATTGCCTAAATAACAACAAAAATGTCAAATTCCATGAAAACAATCAGTGAGTATACCCTCAACGAGAGACCATCTGTTTCTCTTTATACTCTATGCCTGAGCTAAGTCAACAATTAGAATGTTTTGAGCCAATGGATAATGGACCATGGATAGCGATTGCTTAGGTTAGCTCTCAGTTCCCTAAAAGACAAGGTGAGGATAAACAGTAATTAAAGGACAGAGTTGTAGCAACACTTCTGTAATCCTTCTCCTTATCTAGCTGCCTCCAATGACAGCTGAGAGTAAAATGCTAGAGGTTGGAAGACTTAGCTGCTTTGCATGTTAAGGGCACTATGTTCTTTCTGGTGATAGAGGATTTCAAAGACATGTAAAACTGACTCAGTATAAGAGCAAGTACAAATGAATGAATGGCAGTCTTAACTGACTACTGCTGTCCTAACATCTTTTTTAGTTGCCAACAAGATAGTTCAAATATTCCTCTCTGTCTATTATTCTATCATCATTTATTTTTCAAGTTGTATTTGAAAGAACACCCAGGTTAGGGTGGAAATTGTAGCTGTTTAATGGCTCTTAGTTCTACTCTATTCTGATGGATTTTGTTATGAAATGTGATAATTAATAACTAATAAAAACATTAATTCTACTGAACAAAGGATAATTGTCATAGTATTTTTTCCTTACTTTGGTTTAAAAAAAATCATTGCAAGCCAAGAGAGTAAAAAAAAAAAAAAAAAGGGAAGCATCCTACTGTTTGTACTAAAGAGTTCTGGTGTCTTGTGTAGGGATTTTGAGTTACTTGAGCTCTATTTAGCAGAAGAAAATAGGTTTTGAATGGGTCGATATTGTTTTGTATTTAAAAACAAGCTTGGCTTGGTCCCCCTTTAAATAATCATATCCATAAAATGAGAACACCACCAGACACCAACATTGTGGTGCACCTAGCATAAGCCAATAACTCTTCTAGGCATTTGCTATGTGGTACTTCATTCAATCTTCACAATCACTTTATATATTTGTATTTTTCCCATGATAAATTCCAGGCTGAGATAAAATAAATATCTTGCCAAAGAAAGTGTCGAAAGTGAAATCTGAACTCCATCTAGCCTTGACTGCATGCAGAAAATGTAAAAAAAAATAAAAAGTTAAAAATGCTAAGATTAAGCAATGACCTTTGCTAACATAATTAACATTTATTTAACAACAAAACCAAACACTATGATGAGCAAATGAGAGAACTTAGGTACTTATTCCCAATATTCTCTGTTGGTGTGTCTGTATATGATCATTCTCATTTAGCAATTACAAAACCCATGGAAGTGTTACTATTTCCTTCAATTTTGCAATTTAAGAATAATTGGGAAAAGGAATATGAGTTGCTCCAACTATGAAGTTTATGAACAGCCTGATGTTGCAACAGAGGAAGCATTAAAAGTTGACAGACACAGCTCCATCCCTTGGTACCTAGATAATGTTTGACACGGGACTATGCTCAGACATTGGGCTATGGCTTGACTATATTTCGCTGTTGTTACTCTGTTGAAGACTCTCAGAGTAAATGATAGTGAAGACTAGTGTTAAGTGTATTTAACATATATTGTGTTTAATGTTTAAGGTGCTTCAGATAAAATCGACTTAGATGAGTCTCAGTTTTTCTGTTCTGCATCTTCCTTATAATGCCTGTTATTTGTAACCAAACTGTGGTTGTGAGCCTGAATGAACTGTAGGACCAATACCAGCCTTAGGTAAGACAATGTCTTGTAAAATTATATCAGCTTTGCTATTTTTAACCTTGCCGTATTGGTTGTTATGACTCTATAATGAATTCAGAATGCATTTGAGTTCTCTTTGGAATCATTGTGAAATGCAAATGATAGCTTCAGTTAAATGATTTAGCCTTAAGTCAGGCATATAAAAGTGAAGGTTTTAATCTGCTTATATTTCGGCCTAAGAAACTCTTTAGAATGGAGCTTGATTTTGTTCATCGCTTTTGGTTGTTTTCTTCAATTTCAAACAACAAAGGACATTTGACCCAAACAGTACAGCATATTTATAATTTTAGAAATTAAGGTATAAAAATTGCCAATCATTTCACATGAGACAAAGTTGAAAAGACTGAAACAAGTGAAAACCAAATAAAGCTTTAATGTTTGATAATGGTTTTATATATATATAAAGAGCTTTTATAAATAAATAAGAAAAAGTTTGATTACTTAGGAAAATAGACTGAATAAATGCTTAAAAGAATAAATAAGTAGCACAAATAAAAAATGGATAATTTTAGTTTAGCAATAATTGAACATATACAAATTAAAGCATATTTTAATTCAAAGAATTTAGTACTTATCTAACAACCTTTAACATTTATTGATAAGGTTAAAGGTACATGGGCATGTTTTTGCCACATGAATGAGAGTATAATTTGGTACAAACTTTAAGTTAATTTGGATTAAAAATAAATGTCCTCAAAACATGTCTTACCTCTGACACAGCATTTCAGTTGATGCCATGCCAATTCTACAACCTACACAGCTCCCAAATTTTAAGTGGTGAAAAAGACAGCAAGAGTCCTCAAATCAGCCGGTTTTGATAATTTGCTCTTAACATTTTTTTTTTTTCTCAGTTCACAGTTTCTTTCACACTGCCATACCTTTGGAAAAAATTGGCAAGAAATACAGATGCTGAATTCCAAGTAATATATCACTTACAACTACAGGACCACAGTCAGCAGTTTAGACAAGATATCAGCTATTTTAGGAGCTTTCTTAAGTTTGTGGGCTCTGTAAAAGCTTTTGTAAATGTCTATAGCCTCCTCCATTTGTCTTCATTTGTTAACTGCATGTTCTTCAGAGGAGTGAGCTAGACTAAATGTAAACTGGCCTATACCTGTACTTATGCTACATTTTCACACCTTCATGATTCTAATACTATTACAAGAAGCCTGGAGTCATTTTGTCTGGGCATCATACAGTAGAGACTGCATTAACAGACTAAATATAGGACGGTCTCCCGCCATCCACCATCTATTTACTTAATGGCTTCATTCCAGTAGACATGTAGCTGGTTTCAAAATGATTAGCCCATACTTACACAGGAGACTGCTTTATTAAATTTAGGACAGTGCTTATTTGCAGTTTCTTTTGCCTTATTCCTACAGACTTCACTCATTGCAGAGTTATCCAGGAACCTACCTGTTCAGTCCCTTTCACCCTCATTTCCCTTGGTGATATTCTGTCATATCATTGAAATGCAGTTAGATTATTTTGTCACAGTCTGTATTCCATGCTGCGATTTCCTGTCTTCACAGGTATTTTAAAAAATTCTTTTCCAGGGCCCAGCAGATGGCATAATGGTTATGTCACTGGACTCCCACATGGCGAACTATGGTTCAAGTCCCAGACCTGGCAGCTTGAAACTCACACCAAGCATGTGTGCGTGTGTGCCCAAAATCCCAAGAGGAGAATGGAGGAGAAGGGATTGTATCTCGATCATCCCCTTTTAGGGGTGATTTTTCTCTTTCTTTCTTTCTGTCTCTCCCGTGAGCACACATGCCTTACAGAGCAAAAATATCTCTAAACAAAACCCCAAATATATTTCTCTAGAGGATTCTCATGTACGAGAGAGAGAGAGAGAGAGAGAGAGAGAGAGAGAGAGAGAGAATGAGAAAGCAGCACCCTCTTCTTCAATGAGGCACGGTCATGTCACAATCTTTTCTTTTTTACCTCCATTTCTCTATTCTATCAGGTTTTTGGGCATGCACAAATATATGTTCAGTGTGTTTATTTAGTAGCTGGGGCTGAGATTATGCAGCCAGCGTGTGGGATCTGGTATTCTATACTCAGTGTTTAATGGCTACAGTATGGAACCAACCCATGAACAGACAATTCAATAAGAAGAAATTACAAATGGCAAATAAGAACATTAATATATTAGCCTGCAAGGAAATGCAAATTAAAATCAAAGTGAGATATTACTAGACTCTTATTGGAATGACTAACATAAAAATTAATAATAATGCCAGCTCATGGCATGGGTGCAGAGAATATGAATCACATGTATGTTGTCACTGAGTGCATAAAATGGTACGGCCACTCTGGAAAAGTTTGGCACTTTCTTATAAAATTAGACATGCAATTACCCTTCAATCTAGCTTTCATAATTTTGAACATCTATCCCATATAAATAAAACTCATGTACACATAAAAATCTGTATATTAAAATTCTACGTAATTGGAAACAATCCAGATATTTGTTTAAGTAGTGAATACTTTAACGAAATTTGCTAGATTACATCACATAATGATACGCAGCAATAAAAAAAGAATAAAATGTTGATATAGGCAAAAATGTAAATTAGTTTCCAAGGAATTATACTGAATGAAAAAATATCCCATATGTATAAAATTCACTTATGGAACAGTTTTCAAATAAAAAGATTTTAGAAGTGAAAAACAGATTAGTGGTGGCCCGAGGCTAGGGAACAGGTCAGATGGAGGGAAGTGATTTTAACAGGGCAACTCCAGAGCTCCTTCTGGTGATGGGAACTTTTCAGGATCTTTACTGTGGCATTGGATACACTAATGTATAAATGTAGCTAAGTGTATACGTCTAAATGACACAAATGAGTACAAATAAAATGGGAGAAAATCTATAAAATTGATGGGTTATGCCAATGTGACTATCTTTTTCTTTTCTTTTTTTTTTTTTTCTGGAGAGGTTTTTGCTATAGGGTGCGTGCACTCGCCAGACAGACAGAGAGACAGAAAGCGAGAAATCACCCCCCAGGGGGGATGGCCACGCCACAATCCCTTCTCCTCCATTCTCCTCTTGGGATCTTGAGCACACACACACGCACCCGGCGTGAGTTTTAAGCCACCGGGTCCGGGACGTGAACCACGGTTGACTATGTGGGAAGTCCAGCGACATAGCCATTACACTAACTGCTGGTCCCTCAATGTGACTATCTTGATTGTGATGTTGTGCCATAATTTTGCAAGATGCTACCATTGGAAGAAACTGATAAAAGGATACATTAAATCTTTCTCTATCATTTCTTTTCTTTTCTTTCTTTCTTTCTTTCTTTCTTTCTTTCTTTCTTTCTTTTTTTTTTAATATGGTGTGTGTGCTTGCTGGAGAGAGAGAAAAGGGAAAGTAAGAAATCACCTCCAGGGTAATGGTCAAATGGTCATGCCACAATCTCTTCTCATCCATTCTCTCTGGATTTTGGGCACTCATGCACAGGCACACGGTGTGATTTTTCAAGGTCTCAGGTCCTGAATCATGTGGGAGACCAGCACCTTAACCACCATGCTACATTCCGATCACATTTTTCTCTGTAATTTTTTTACAGATGTATGTTGATCTACAATTATCTCAATGAAAATGTCAATTATAAAAAGCATAAGGACTTGTCAAAAAGACATAGAAACTACCTTAAAGGGTTTTCCACTGGTCTATTTAGGACAACATGAGTATCAAAACATAATGATAACAATGATGAAAACTATAACAACTTGAGCTACATTGATATTCATATAATGAAAGATGAAAAGCTTTCTATTACAGTAGAAGGCCAACAGATAAATATATAAAGTTGCTAAAACATATGGGTCAACTTTTTAAAAGGAACAATATTTAATGATCTCTTCTTGAATTTCTTACTCAATACAGAAGGAGAATAGTAACTTTATAGTGGGGAAAACTCAGGAATACTACTAAAAAAGTTTATCAAACCTAAAATAAAAAGGGACAAAGTGACATGTGCTTCTTTATAAGATGTACATAGAAATACACTTCACTTGGGGCTGTAGGTGGAGTGGTGGTTAACACACTGAACTCCCACATAGTCCATCATGGTTTGTGTCTTGGACCTGGAAGCTTGCTTTTTCATTCTCCCTTTCTCTCTCTCTCTCTCTCTGTCTCTCTCGAGTCAAGTTGAAAATAACAATAAATAAATAATGTCAAATAAATACTTCTTTAAAAATATATACACATGGGAACCAGCAGTTAGCATAATGGCTATGTCGCTGGACTCCATGCAATTGACCGTGGTTTGCGTCCCGGACCTGGTGGCTTAAAACTCACGCTGGACTCGTGTGCGTGCATGCCCAAGATCCTGAGAGGAGAAGGGATTGTGGCATGACCATCCCCTCTGGGGGGTGATTTCTCGCTTTATGTCTCTATGTCTCTCTCTGTCTATCTGGTGAGCACACGCGCCCTACAGCAAAAACCTCTCAAAAAAAAAAAAAAATATATATATATATAATGTATATACACATCACTTTTTTGTTATTCTAGGCAATTATGCATAATCTAAATTTAATCACAAAGAAACAGGTAAATTCAGATAGAAGGGAAATCTTTAAATAAAGTATTCCTAGCTCTCAAGTGTCACCTCTAAGAAAAGGAAAAATGAAAATATATTCCAGAATAAAGGATACTTGAGAGTCATGACAACCCAATCTTGAGTTGGTCCTCAGTTTGATCCTAGCTGACAGAAAGGTAGCCATAAAGAAATTATTGAAACAATTGATAAAATTTAAATATTGATTTTGTTGTAGATAATAATTTTGTATGACTGGTAATGTTTTAATTTTATTTTTGTTATTTCATTTTATCTTATACATTCAGTCACTTTGCATCATTACAGTTAGTAAAATGATTTACCCAGCATGAACATATTTCACATCATCCCAGTTGAAGCTATCACACATGTTATCATCAACAGACAGTTCTCCATTTCTATGTCCGTTATATACCTGGCCTCTATTTTTCTCCTTAAGTGGATGAATATAGAAGATTTACTGCCAGGGACCAGCCTCGGCGTGGGTGGGTTATCTCGACAGAGGCGGTGCAGGTGAACAGAAGACAGAGGCCTCGGTGCCTTTTCACGCACGTCCTCTGCCAGACACCCCCCCAGAGATCGCTCTGGGGAGTGACAACTGCTAGGAATCATCATGCCTTTTCATTGAAAATGTGTTACATGCAAATAAAGGGAGAGGGGCTACGTGTTTCAATTATCAGCTCATAAAGTTTTTAACAATAGGGAACATAGATTCTATTCAGGGTTGGATTAAGGGTGGGTGTTGTGCATTTCCGCAATTGTAGGTGGGTCTCCATAGAATGCAATTTCGGGAAGGTGGTTCCAGTAAGCAGCGGTGCAGCAGCCATCGTGTGATTACTAGGAATGGCTCTGAGAAAAGAAAATCTCAAGAATAGATATTAGTTCTTATGGATCTTAGTAAAGAATGATACTTACATAGTTTTATAGGGATTTAAAACTTGATTTGAGGAGTCCTAAAATATTTATCTATTTCGCTTGGTGAGGGCGGGGTGGGGGGTGGTGGTGGTCCTGGGCCAGTTTTGGCCTAATCCTATTTTACATAAAGAAAGGATTAAGTTTACCTTAAATGTATTTTGAAGGGCCTTCCAAAGGTCAAGACCATTTCCGCCTAGATAGAACTTCAGCCCACCCTCTACTGTGACCATGGAGATAAAGCATTGTAATTAATAGTAGGTGATTATAGCAAAGGGGAGCGGTCGGGGGAGTTCCTGGAAAATTTTATCATATACTCAGGATGTATAAGAGCGCTATGCAATTCTTTTATAGTAGTAAATTGGGGAGTCAGAGGGGGGTCGCTTCCCAGCAAGGCTACCAGTTTTCTGGAGCAAATAACAAACAGAGTTGGTGACATGCTAATTGACCCAAGCTTTGTTCCAAGGTCGGGGGAGCACAACAGTGGCCTTGCCAGCCTGTTGATCCGACCGGAGGCGGAGCTCAAAGGTCAAAGGTTGGGAGGGGGCTCAGATAGATCCTGAGGCCTTGCCAGGTCGGACTCCTCCAATTTACTGCTGAGTGAAGCAAGCTAGGCTATGAAAGAGATTCATTGTGTGTCTCCATTTAATATATACTGACTGTCCTGATCCCAGTGATTGACCATACAGTTTGAACCTGACCTAATAGCTGGAAAAACAAGCGAGGTGCATTTGTGTGCATGTCCAAAATCCTGCAAGGAGAGAGAAATGCAGGAGAAAGGATTTTGGAGTGATCTTTTCCCTTAGTGGTGTTTTCTCCCTCTTCTCTCTTTCCAGTGAAGCATGTACACCCACTATTAATTTTTTAAAAAGTAAAAGACAAACAAAAAAAGTTATCAAAGCATGCCCTAGTATATTTCATGTACAAAATTTGAATAACATATAATTTTAACAATGATTGTGAATAGTAATATACACTTTTGTTTGTTATTTACTCTTTCCTTATTTCTCTGTTTTGATTTCTGGTTTTAATAAATTTTGCATTTGCAATAAATAATCTTTTTTTGGTGAACCAGCAGTTAGCATAATGGCTATGTTGCTGGACTCCCACGTAGTCGACCACGGTTTCCGTCCCGGACCCGGTGGCTTAAAACTCACGCCGGGTGCGTGTGCGTGCGTGCCCAAGATCCCGAGAGGAGAATGGAGGAGAAGGGATTGTGGCGTGACCATCCCCCCTGGGGGGTGATTTCTCGTTTTCTGTCTCTAATGTCTCTGTCTGTCTGGCGAGCGCACGTACCCTATAGCGAAAATCTCTCCAAAAAAAAAAAAAAATATGTGTATATATATATATATATATACACATATGTATATGTTTTTATTACCTGAAGAAAAGAAGTCTTCTTTCAATATACATACTCCTGAAACATATATATATATATATATATATATATATATATATATATACACACACACACACACACACACACATAATTTCTTGAAGCTGTCATTTTCTATTTGGGGTCTATCATACTTAAGCATGGAGACTATATTTTATTACTTACCAGTGATAACTGAGAGTAAATTTACTCTACCAAGTGTTATCTGTTTACTACTCTAATAGGATTTAATTGATTGAGTAGAGCAACGTTGGTGTGACACCAAATCACAAAAAAGAAAAAATGAGAAACTTTTGCTGACTCTAAGATCACTCATCACAGAAACTCCACAGTACAAAACCAGGGGTTACAAAATCACCCACATATGCATACACAGGCACACACACATGTGCATATACACACAGCATACTCAGAAACCGACACTGAATTCAAGCTATTTATTTCTGGCATATAAAATGGAATAACTAAAGGGCTTTTTAAAATTGCAAACTCTCAACTTAGTCTATAAAAGATTCAAGATTATGTCCATAAAAGAAACTGCAGCTTGCTCAGTAAAGCACTAGCATGCTATCGTTACTTTACTGGTTCTGTTAAGTATATAAGTTATCTAATATTAAATAAAATCCAAAGATCAAATGGGAATTTAATCACCTTTATTGGGGGTAAGTGGAATTATAAGTCACACATTATTTTTATGAATATGTTAACAAAAATTTAACAACTGCCAAATTCTTTTAAAAATGGCATGCTTTAAGTCAACTGCGTATAAGAACATATTACAAAAAGACGTCATTCTTTTACCACAAGGCCACAGTTCATCCCTGCTGTACTACTTGCCCTTATAAATGCGCTAAAGATAGTAAGTTATTTAGCCTTCAAGGCACTCAGCAAAGAACGTACGTATGAAAATTTAAGAGGAGGCAGTTGGATCAACAGTAGCAGAATTCTGTAAAGATATAGAATGACTGAACCTGTTCAAGGTTCTCTCTGCAGAACCTTCCTAATGCACAGTTTTATACAATCAGCATAATGCAACTCTCATAACTGGTTTATGTGAAATATTTATTCTCTGCAGCCCTTCACATTAAATTATTCTTGTTTCCACTAGGTAGTTCTTAAACCGCATATTCCTACTGTAACAATTGATAAAATATTCTGTACTTTCTTCTTTTTTGCTATTGCTGAGAAGAGCAAACTAGAATTGCTTATCTTCTAGGAATATGTTACATAACCTTTGTGAGAGTACCCTAATTGTTTTTTTTTCTTTGATTTTTTGAACCAATTAGACCATAATATTGTATTTAATTACCTTTTAATATACCAAACTGTATAGAAAAGGGAGCTGTAGTTATTTCAGAATATGAAACACACGCATACACCCAAGGCATAATTAGAATATTAAACCTACTACTATATTCTTTATATATAAATAAGTAAAATTTAATGACACAAGTGAAATACAAAGAACTAAAAGAATCATTTATTTTCCATTCCAACAATAGAAAAGATAGGAAAATTGAAAAGTGAATCAAAGCTAATCAAATGGTGTAAAAAAGAAACCTATTTTACAAATTAGCCATGTGGTAAAATACAGAATACAGGAAGAATAGTTAGAATTTAATGCGGCCTCTAAGCTACTTGAGATATTGAACTCATTTTTATCTTCCCGTAGAAAGAGAAAGAAAATAAATCTAGGCTATGAGAGAAGCAGTGAAAATGATCATCATCAACTATTTATTGAGCACTGTCTATGCGTATAGATTCACCATTACTGCCATTGATCAAAACCAGGTAAGGTAATGCTGACCTTGGAAAAATCTCAATAGAGTGAAAAGAGTTAGAAAACAACAACTACAAGTAGTTCTTTGTGTTCAAAAAGCACACTTAAAAGAAGGATATTTTTTGGTGGGGAAAGGAGATACAGCAGGTCAGATAAGTATTTAAAAGGCCAGGTGGTGGTGCAGCAGTAAAACATGACATCGTGCCAGGGAGCAGAACTATGTGAGAGAGTTGTAGTTCATGTCCAGAGGCCTCCCTGAGTACCTGGCATGGGTGTGCCTACAATAGGGCGGGCTGAAGCTGGGTGTGGATTGTGACATTGAGCCCCTGTTGGAGGTGTTCTCTCTCTTTCTCTTTTTCCTCTCTCTCTCACCCATGAAATAAATAGATAAACTTACTTAAAAAAAAAGTTAGTGCACGATTAATGTTTTTGAAGTAAACACTTAAGTACAGCATGAAACTGTACCCCAACTTCAGATTCTGTCTCTTAGTCTTATATATTAATCGATATCTTCATTTAGAAAGGATAGCTACGTTTCTCTATTCTATTATGATGCATCTTCCATTGCAACTTATTGTCTATTCCTGTGCTTCATTATTCAAAAATATTCTTGCACACCTGTGTGTCTTTCCCTCAACGCACATTCTAATATGTGAAATTGCTTTAATAGGTAGCAAAACTCAATTTTCTCAATTAGAATAATAGCATCTCAGCATTGAGAATAACTACCATTTCCTCCATAGGGCACATGTACTCACGAGAGAGAGATAAAGAGAGAGAGAAAGCACTCTCCAATGGGGTATGGTTACATCATCATCCCTTCTCTATTTCTGAATTTTCTCTTGATTTGGGGCACACACATACAGACACCCAGCTTGTTTTGTTCAAGTCACCAGGGCTGCTATTTGTACCACAGTCAACCATGTAGGACCTGGCTCTTTTAACCACGAGGTTATGAGGTCAGCCGGGTGAATTTTTTAAATTCAAAACTATAAGTGTAATTTTATAATTTACTTGTTCTCTGTAATATTTCTAGTTTTTCCATGTATTTGAATTCTACTGAACGATGTGGTAGATATAATTGCATATCACTCATGCATGGACTTGTCAAAACTTGAGAAAAATTTCATCTCATGTGTATAAAGATCATATGCTTCTATTTTTATATATAAATAATATTAGGCATTCTCATGGCAGGTGAAGAAATTTAGTCTTGTTCAAACCAATTCAGTGCATTTGACTGTAGAGAGTATTTCTTTTTCTCTTTTGTTTTTATTTTTATTTACATTTTTTAATAGATTCAATCACATTATTTAGCTTATAAGGTGATCATTTCAATATATGAATATTTCTCTCCAGTCGAGGTGATCAAAATATAGCAACATTACCTCCCTGTCTCAACAATGCTGTCTTCATATCCCTCCTCCAAATATTCTTCCCCAGGCCCCACTCCTCCACACACACCACATCTGGCATTCACATCCATCTCTTGTGTTTGTACATCCTTTAGCCTGTCAGTTTCAGTTGTAGAGTGTGGACATTCGGTATATATTAAGTGGGGACATACAGTGTCTCTCCTTCATAGCCTGGCTTGCTTCACTCAGCAGTAAATCTTCCTGTAGAGAGTATTTTTTATTCATATTGTGTTATTCTTTCTCTAATACTTTTTGCAGGACATATGGAGTTCTTACATTTGATGGTGTTACTAAATTCTTTTCATTTGCTAAAATATCATAACCCATGGATACCAAAGACTTTCCTACTGTGAGTACCTTAGTTCTGAAAGACTGTTCTTCCTGATGATCATTTTTAGCTATTGCACTAGGGAAAAGGAAAGCACTCCAGAGGCAAAACCCTCATTTTACAGATGAAAAAATTTGGGCCCAGAAGAATAAAGTAACCTGCCTAACATCACATAGATAATAAATGAGTGGTCTCTCTAGGACAAGAATTGAAACTTACTGATTCACATTCCATTATTCATTTTATTATATGAATATTTTCTTTTTTTTTTTCTTTTTTTTGGAGAGGTTTTTGCTATAGGGCCCGTGCGCTCGCCAGACAGACAGAGAGAGACAGATAGACAGAGAGATAGAAAGCGAGAAATCACCCCCCAGGGGGGATGGCTATGCCGCAATCCCTTCTCCTCCATTCTCCTCTCGGGATCTTGGGCACGCACGCACACGCGCCC
The DNA here is from genome assembly GCA_026018925.1 of Tupaia tana. NCBI lineage: Eukaryota > Metazoa > Chordata > Mammalia > Scandentia > Tupaiidae > Tupaia > Tupaia tana. The sequence goes on along the minus strand of JAKSZU010000002.1, from coordinate 45,914,932 downwards.
GGCATGAGTTTAAGCCACCGGATCCGGGACTCGAACCACGGTCGACTATGTGGGAGTCCAGCAACATAGCTATTATGCTAACTGCTGGTCCCAATATATGAATATTTTCAAAACGCTACTAGCCAAAGCTTGAAATACTTTTCCAAACTTGGTTTTCCATGGTTTTAAATTTCTTAGGTTTTCAGATATGCTAACATTTGTTTTTCAAAAATGCTTCAGAGCCATGGGAAAGTATGAATGTATGTGTCTGGCTTTTTTGAACTGGACTCAGCCTGCAGAATATTTGAGGTTTTGGATGTTAGATTTTATTCTAAATTAAATGAGAAGGCACTTGCAGTTAGAGTAGGTAATTAATACAATCAGCACTGGCCTATGAGAATATCACTTCTTGTTAAGATGAGAAAGAATTCTCAGTGGACTTCAGTGACATATATCAGAATAGATGCTAAATACCTAAATCCTGGTAAGTTATAAATGTATATAAATTCATTTATAAATAATTATCCAGAGAGCTGAGGTGATATGGAAGTGGGGTGGAAGAGGAGGGCTGGGAGCAGGAGCTAATGGCAAACTGTACTCTAAGGGCCAATCTTGTGAACTTTCGAAGATGGTAATTATCTACCATGGCCACCTAAAAGTGTCTTCGTGACTCTACAATATCAAGATACATAGTACATGAAATATTTTTCCCATTTAAAAAGCATGAAAATATCAGTAGCTCACTGTGTTCACCACGATGAACATTACAAAAAAGTGGTACCAAGCTAAGTGTCTCACTTAATATACAAATCAATAAGAGAATATCATATGAAAATTATTTGCTTTACATGCTACATTTTCCCTTTATTTCACCTTAGTCATGCAAAAATATACACTGAACTTTAAGCCAGAAACAGTTCTGTACTAAATCCAGTGGCAACAGTAGATAAAAGACTTACCTTCATGGAAATCTCATGATGTTGAGAGCAATTGACAATGAGCAGGTAAAATAAATAAATAAATAAATATATGAAATTTTACATGGTAATAGGTGTTAGAGTTGGACATGAAATATACAATAACTTAAGGATAATAACAGATAGGGCTTTAGCAAAAAACATTAAGGAAGAATTAAGAACAGAGTTTTTGACTTGAAATCTAGTAGTCAATAAAATTTCCTGGAAAATAGAGTTCCTGACAAAGAGAAATCACCCCTCTCCCCAGGTGGGATGACCAAACTGCAATACCTTCTCCTCCATTCTCTTCTTTGGATTTTGGGCACACGCACATGGCACCTGGCGTGAGTTTAAGCCACTGGGTCCGGGACTTGAACTGTGGTCAACTACGTGGGAATCCAGCGATGTAACCATTATGCCATCTGTTGGTCCCAGTAAAAATAATTTCTTGTTTAGGAAAAAATATTATTGCAATGCTATTTTCTTTCATGTAGCTCTGCTGCCTCCATCAGCCAAGAAAAACAACAACTCATCTTTTTATAATACTGAGGTTACTTCCACTGAAGTAAGATAGAGTATGTAATTCTGTATTATCCCATTACTATGTAGGTTACCTGGGAATCATCTATTGGTTACTGTATTCTAGAAATTGCCTCAGTACATACTTCAAAAATGATCAAATACTATTTATGATTAATGAATAATGAGTCACTGACTAAGTTTCTTTAGTCACAGAAAACTATTTTTATAATTCCTAAGCAAAATAGCTAAATTCCTAAATCATGTGAGAAAAGACATCTTACAGCAGTGAAATGATACCTTCATTTAGCCTATAAATCTTTAGATTCGAGTATGTTTTGTACATCAATTTTTTTCACCAAAGTCTAGTTCTTTAATAAGTTCTACTCCTTTATAAATAAGACGTGAGTAATGAAATATAGCTAACAGGAATGTTAGATTATGCTTTCTAAAAGTGCATTATATAACCAGGTTAACAACAACAACAAAAGTAGAAAATACAAATTGCTAAAACAGAAGTGAAAAAAGAGATTTGTTACAGATATTGGGGACATTAAAAGGATAGTAAAAGAATACTATGAATAACGCTATGCTCCCAAATTTGATAATGTATATGAAATGCATCAACTCATTGAAAGACACAATCATCTCAATGACTCTATTAAAGAAATTGATTTAGTAATTAAGTTAGCCCTTGGAAACAGAAAGCATGAGATCAAGATAGGCTTCCTCATGAATTTTAGCAAATGTTAAAGAAAAAAATTATGTCATTTTTTTACACTCTCTTTGAGACTATAGAAGCAAGGACATTGTTTTCTCATTCAGTCAATGAGGACAGCATTACTAGAGTACCAAAGTCAGACAAAGACATTGCAAGAAAATAAAATGACAGATGAACATCTTTCATGAATATGAGAGATGAGTGAGAGTTATTCCAGATATACAAGGTTGGTTCAACATTCAAAAATTAATGCAACATCTCAAGAGGCTAAAAAGAGATAAATATCACATTATTATACCAACTTATGCAAAAAGAATGTTCAGAAAAATTAACATCAATTCATGATTTAAGGAAAAAAAGCTCTTAGTAAACTAAGAATAGAGGGAAACTTTCTCAACTTGATAAAGATCTACAAAAACATTATAGTTCACATGATATATCAGACAAATCAGAAGACAAGCTCTTGTCATGAGAGACATATTATCTAATAATATAAAATGTGTTGAGACAGCAGAATTACACCTTAAATAACTATACTCAGTTTATGAACTAAGTTTAATAAAGTCAAATTTGATTAACTGAGAAACAATTCCTATTAGGAAAAATCCAAATTTTGTTTTTCCTTTTATTTCCTGGTTCTGCCACCTCTATCAAAAAAGTAGATTGTCTTTTTGTACTACTGAAGTTTCTCCTATACTGAAGTGAAATAGAGCATATTTGGTTCTCTAACATTCCACTGTTATAGAGGTTGCCTGGTACTAGTTACTGTGTATTGGTTTTAGAGAAATAAAAGACCTAGAATAGCCAATAAAATATTGAAGGAAAAAAGCAGTTGGCGACACAATACTACCTGACTACAAGACTTCCTATAAAGCCACTGCAATGAAAATGGTAAGGCATTGGTGAATGAACAGACAAATAGATCAATGGAACACAAGAGAGAACCCGGAAATAGACTCACAAAACTGATCTTTGACAAAGGAGCAAAAGCAATACAATGGAGCGAAGCTGACCTTTTCCACACACAGTGATGGAATAACTGGGACATCCGCATCCAAGAAAAAGAAGTGGATCTAAACACTTCATAAACTCAAACTCAAATTATATCACAGATTGGTGGCACAGTGGTTATGCAATACTCAAATTGTACTGAATCTATATTGAAAATCACTCAAGGCCAGGAGATAGTGTAGCAGTTATGTCATTGGACTCCCACATGGCCAACTGCAGTTCGAGCCCTGGACTTGGTGGCTTAAATCTCATGCCAGGCACATGTGCATGTAGGCCCAAGATCTTAGGAGGAGAGCAGAAGTAAGGGGATTGCATCATGGTCATCCCCTGGGGTGCGTGTGGGGGGGTGATTTCTTACTTTTTGTCTCTCTATCTCTGTCTTTTCTGCCAGCACACATGCACCTTATAACAAAAATCTCACAAAAAAAGAGAAGGAAATAAAAAACACATTCAGTTTCCTAGGTAACCTGTATGCATTAGAAATGTGGCCTATTTTGGCTGTCTAAGAAGACTTAAGCTGTGAGACCTTGTTAAGGTTGCTTCTCTCTCACGCTGTCTCTTATTTTCATGATAGAAATAATAAACTTTTTTTTTTTTTTTAAATCATAGACCAGAGTGTAAAACATAAAAGTATTGAACTCCTGGAAGACAGCATACATGAAAACCTAGAAGACCTTGAATATGGGAGTAGTCTGTAGGTACAATAGCACAATCCTTGAAAGAATGATTGGTAAACTATACTGCACTAAAATTCAGAATTTCTGCTCTGCAAAAGATAACGGCAAGAGAATTGAAATGACAAGCCACAAAATGAGAGAAAATATTTTTTTAAACATAACCTGATGAAAAAACTATTATCCAAAATATGTAAAGAAATTTTAAAACTCAACAATAAAAAAACAAACAATCATATTAAAAACTGACCTAATTATCTGAATAGGCATCTCACTAAACAAGATGTACAGATGGCAAATAAGCATATGAAAAGTTACTCTACATCACATGTCACCAAATACATACAAATTAAAGCAACAATAGAAGTGGCGTGGTGATTAGGGTGCTAGACTCACAAGGCTGACCACGATTCAAGTCTCATACCTGGTGACTTGCTTTCTCACTGTCCCTGGCTCTCTCGGGTCAGTACATGTGCCTTATAAGCACACTTTAAAGAAATGATAATAAATGAAATAAATAATTTAAAAAATAGACAATAAATGTCACTGCAAACCTATTAGAATAGCTAAAATCTGGAACACTTACACTTAATGCTATCAAGAATGTATTATAATAGGAACTTCTCATTTATTACTGATGGGATGAAAAAGGTATAGCTAGTTTGGAAGATAGTTTGGCATTTATTTTTAACAAAGCTAAACATACTCTTAATATATAATCCAGAAGTCTTCAAGATGAAAAGTTATGTCTCCACAAATACTTGCCCATGGGTATTTATAGCATCTTTATTCATAATTGCCAAGCCTTGGAAGCAAACAAAACATCCTGCAGGTTAATGGATAAGTGAACAATGGAACATGTAGAGAATAAAATACTAGTCTATGCAAAAAGAAATGACTTATCAAATTATGAATAACATGTAGAAAATTTAAAAATCACATTACTAAGTAAAAGAAGCCAGTCTAAAAGGCTATATACTATATGATCCCAATCATACGACAGCTGAAAATTCTCAAATTATAGAGTCAATAAAAAGATCAGTGGTTTTCTTAGTTAAGGAAGGAAGGTGAGATAAATAAGCAGAACATGAAAGACTTTCAGGGTGATGAAATTATTCTGTACGATAGTACCTACAATGGTAAATAAATGTCTTCATATTTCTGTTAAAATTCATAGACTTTACAAAGCTATTAATAACAGTGAACCCAAATATAAATATAGACTTTAAGGATGAAGTAAATGTCAACGTTGAGTTCATCGCTTGTAACAAATGTTCCACTCAGGTGTTGGATAGTGATAGTGGAGGAGTCTGTGTTGGAACAACAAGCACAGTTTACATGCTAACTCTCTATTCTTTCTGTAAATCTAACACTGCTATAAAATTAAGGTCTATTAAAATGCATTAATAGTTTTATATAAAAATGATAATAATTTTATACCTGGAACATGAGTAAATTAAGAACTAAAATATATTGAGCAATTTTGATGTGCCAAGAAATAACCTAAAATTTTTAATGATGCTTCTTTAATTAAATTTTGAGTGCTTATGGTATGACAGGCATGATGTCTTTGCAGCTGGTATTTCTTATTCAGCAGATCTTAAGGAATGCATATGTTGCATTGCATAAGTTAAGGAGATGGAAGATGCCAATATCATTAAAGAGTAGGAGTGTGGTGCCCTATCCTCCCATTGTCCCTGTGTGCCGAGCTTAGTGTACTTTGCTGAGTGCATGTTTCACAGGAAGGATCCTGCCCATATTTCTCTCTTTTTTCAGGACAAACATGAAAGTGACTGTCAGTGGAAGAATGATAATCTCTTTTGTACTAAGTTTTCTGAATCAGCATGAAAGGATTTTCGTAAGAATCATATGGAAAGCCTGACACCCTTCACTTAAGGACCCTTGTACACATGGGGTACCCAATTTGAGTAGCATCCTTCCTATTAATGAAGGGAGAATATCTACCTTAGAACAAAACTAATGGTTGATATTCACGTAAACATCAATGACCAGGTAGTCCTATGAATCTCAAAAATCTTAGTATCTACAGCCACAAGCAAAGCTTGTTATTGGTATAGGATAGGAGAAAATAGAGGAAAACAAAGAGATAACTGGCAGACCTGAATAAAGGAGGTTCCATAAATAGTCCAAAAGTACTCAGAAATACACAGTGGGGAAATTTAAGAATACTGGCTACACCAGATGAAAAGTTGCTTGTTACAATAGGGAGGAAAGCAAAGGGCTCATTGTGAGTAGAAAAAGGGTTGAAATAGTCTAACTTCTGTAAGTCCCAAAAGACCTGCCCAGGAGCCCTTCTAAACAAGGCTTTCTACACTGAAGATAAACTAGTGAAAGAAAGTTGTAGAAGAGAACCAGAGAAAAAATAAGTCAGAAATAAACATGTCATATTTTTTAACACTAGGCAGAAAACATAGAATGAAGATGTCTGTGTAGTAGTAAAAGCTATCTGAACCAAGTCTCTTTCTAAAATGAGCAATAAATGATTAGTACCATATCCCATATATCTATAGAAATAAATTGATTATGAAGACATCACAACAGATCATGAGATACATGTCAATACGCAAATAAACAACACCTCAATATTTTAAAATAGACTTCTTTTGCTATAGGGCACGTGTGCTCACCAGAAAGACAGGGAGAGAGGCAGAGAGACAGAAAGCGAGAAATCACCCCCCGAGGGTGTGGTCACACCACAATCCCTTCTCTTCCATTTTCCTTATGGGATCTTGGGCATGCATGCACATGTGCCTGGCGTGAGTTTAAGCCACCAGGTCCAGGACTCGAACCATGGTCGACTACGTTGGAGTCCAGCGACATAGCCATTATGCCAACTGCTGTTCCCAATATTTTAAAATAGATTTTAAAACAAACTAAAAAAGGTTAGAAAAGTGTTATGCGACATGACTAAACAAATATATATGAATTAGAAAAACAGTCAAGAGTAAGGTGATATAACCCTAGAAATTATTTGAAATAGAAGAAAAAATAATTTAGACATGATGAATTGATGAGAGGAATTACAATAGGAAATCAACACAAGAAAGAATATGGAAAGGGTGGAAACATTCAAATTAATGATAAAAAGAAGTTTGGTACCACATACTCAATCACACCTTCTACTTGAGCCTATCTTCCCAGAAAAAAACACCAAGATAGATTCTAATAAATTTACTAGGATTAAAGAAAATATGCTTTTTGTTTTTTGTTTGCTTGTTTGTTTGTTTACAAAGGGCATGTGGATTACATGGGGGGAAAATTAAATTATCAAACCCTTTTGTTGTGTACCATAGGTTATAAACACTTGTTCATTCTTTATCTTTTAATTTGAGACTTAACTTCTTTTACAGTTATGAAGTCATTAGGAATAGGTTGTTTAGTTTCCATGCGTTTGTGAATTTTCAAGGGCTCTTTCTGTAGTTGAGTTTAAGTTTGATTCCACTGTGGTCAGAAAAGATGTTAGATATAGTTTCTATAACTTTGAATTTGTAAAGGTTTGTTTTGTGTTTTATCATGTGATCAATTTTCAAAAATGTTCTATATGGGGTAAGAAAATGTATATTTTGTGGCAGTTGAGTAAAATATTCTATCAATGTCTGTTAAGTCCATTTTATGTATGGTTTCATTTAGATTTTGTATCTCTTTGTCTATTTTTTGTCTAGATGATCTGTCCAGAGGAGGCAGTAGGGTGTTGAGATCCCCTACAATTATTTTGTTGCAATCTATCTCTCCCGTGATATCCAATAGTCTCTCTTAGGTGCTCCTGTGTTGGTGGCGTAGATAATTACAAGTGTTATATCTTCTTGGTGAACAAGTCTTTTTTGTACTATATAATGTCCTTCTTTGTCTCGTCTTATATCTTTTATCTTAAAGTCTATTTTGTTTGATACCAGCATCACTACTCCAGCCTTTTTCTGGTTTCCATTTGTATGGAATATCTTTTTTCAGCCCTTCACTTTTAGTCTATGTATGTCCTTATCAGTGAGGTGTGCTTCTTGTAAGCAGCATATAGATGGTTTCCGTTTTTGTATCCATTCAGTCAGTCTGTGTCATTTAATGGGAGAATTTAATCTGTTGACATTCAATGTTATTATTGATATTTGCAGATGCATCCCACTCATTTTGTTAGCCATTTTCTCATTTGCTTTTTGTTATCCTATTTCTATTTGCCTCTCTTTAGTTATCTTGATACAACACTCGCTTCAGTACTTCCTGTAGCTCTGGCCTAGAATTGGTGAATTCTTTCAGTTTTTGTTTATCTTAGAATACTTTGGTTTGTTCTTTCTATTTGAAGGATAAAATTGCTGGATATAGTATTCTTGGTTGAAATTGTTTTTCTTTTAATGTTTTGAATATGTCTTCCCATTCCTTCCTTGCCTGCATTGTTTCAGTTGAGAGGTTTGATGCTAACCTAATGGGATAACTTATATAAGTAATTTGACATTTCACCCCCGCCATTTTTAGAATATTGTCTTTGTCTTTAATTTTTACCCATCTGTCTTTGATGTGCTGAGAGAAGGATTTTTTTGTGTTAATTCTACTGGGGGTCCTTGTTATTTCTTGGTCTGAATTTCTCCATGTTTCTCTATATTTGAACATTTTCAGACAGTATTTCATGAAAGAGGTTTTCCATACCTTTAGCAGATTCTTCACCTTTTGGAATACATGTTATATGGGTATTTGGGTGTTCCATGGTGTCTAGGACTTCCCATATGTTGTTCTAATTTTGGGGAGTTGGTTTTTCTTTCTTTTTGGAGATTTGGTCCATGCTGGAGACTTTGTCTTCGAGGTAAGAAATTCTTTCTTCTGCATGGTCCCATCTACTATTAATACTTTCTAGGGAGATTTCAATTATTTGTATTGTATCCTTCATTTCCAGACGTTGTATTTGATTCTTTTTTAGGGTGTCTATACTTTATACGAAATTCCTCTTTTATGTCCTGAAATGATTTTCTCATTTCCTGGAACCGTCTGTTTCTCTTGCATCTCATTGAATTTTTTTCACTATGAACATTTGGAATCTTTTTCTGACATTTCTGTGTATTTCCCTGTGCTGTCCATGGTTGGAAAGGGGCTACTACACTCACCTGGGGAAGAGCTGCCACCTGGTTTTCTTATGTTACTTATGGATCTGTGCTGGTTTTAGTCATCTGATGCAGTATTCACCTTTTTCTATTTTTTGGAGTAGATTCTGGTAGAGGAAATTTCAGCCTTGGTTCCCAGGTGTGTTCCTATTTGAGGACGCTGTCTCCCAGGTCAGAACAATTATGGGTAACTTCTGGTGTTTGACGCCTCCACCAAATGTTCAGTTCTTGATGAGGCGGCAGCAAGCTAAGTATCTATAACTTGGTGAAGAGGATCAAGTCACATGCTGTGCTTAGTGCAATGTGGGAGTTAGTGTACCCAAAGTTCCAAAGTTGCTTCCAGGCCCCACATGCGCACTCCTCTAAGGAAGCCTCCCCAGATAGGACTCAAGATTCCTGGTGGGTGGGCAGGGTGAGGCCAGGTCACCGGAACAGTGGGCAATGGAGTCCAAAAGTTTCGAAGTTCTTCCCAGGCCCTGAATGCAGATTCACCCTAAAGCCTGCTCAGACTATTCTTCTTTTAAAGTTAATTTCTGTATTTCTTTCTTGCATGAATAAGAGAGAGGAAGAGTGAGAGAGAGGCATTCCAACATGGCTCTCATGCTGCAATCCACTCCTAGACTCAGCCGGGCCCAGATAATAGGCACAAGTTCACCTGGGTGGTCAGAGAGGTCTTTGGATGTGAACCTGAAGCCTTACCATGTGGGTCAGTCTTGTAGATCACTGTGTTAGCATTGTGCCACTATGCAGCCTCTAATTTATAAACTTTTTCTCATAACAATAAATGGTTGGAAAAGCATTAGCTTTATTAGTCTGAGACTGTTATATAGAAAATTTAGATTAATAACATAGTTATGAAATATTTTGATACTATTCTGTCCTGTTCTGTAGATCCAGAGTTCACTGTGTGGAAGAAAGGAGGTATAGTTATGATAAACATAAGGCTTTGTAGAAACCCTGTGGTCTTAAGTTTGAATTGGAGATTTCAGTTTGAAACATCGATAATTCATAATTTAAAAAGAAATACATGCCTGTAAATCTTCTTATCCACAGGTCAAGAACACTGCCCTCAACTGTATATTCCCTGAGTTTTTTATTTTTGAGAGGTTTTTGCTCTAGGATATTTGTGCTCACCAGAAAGACGGAGAGAGACAGAGAGACAGAAAGCGAGAAATCACCCCCACAAGGGGGATGGCCACGCTGCAATCTCTTCTCCTCTATTCTCCTTTCGGGATCTTGGGCACGCACACACATGCACCCAGCGTGAGTTTAAGCCTCTGGGTCTGGGACTCCAGCCACGGTCAACACAGCCAGTCGTAATGCGACATAGCCATTATGCCAACTGCTGGTCCCTATTCGCTGAAATTTTATACCAGTTATTTTATCTCCATTGACTGATAAAACTGTATTGAAACACTCAGACCAAATACTTTCATTTTAATTTCATGTATCTTGAATTAAATAGAGGAAAACAAACCATTCCATTTCAAAATTATAATGTTGGAGACAGAATAGACTAGAAGTTAAATTCAAAATGATAATTTGTTTTTAATTTTTAAATTATAGTACTTATTTTTTTATGAAATATTGGTTTCAGCCAAGAGAACTACATAAAATAACATGAACTTTTTGTTCTGATCAGTAGCTTAATTATCACATATCTCAATGTTAGAGATTCAGGAAAGAATGAGCTTATAAATGTTGATAAACTCAGTTTTGTGCCTAGAAAATATGAATGTGAAAACTGTTGCATCATAGTTATTTCCAACAGAGCTATTTAAAATTATTTTTCCACAATGAAGTTTTAAAAATTATCTTGGCCAATTGTTATTCTCCCAAAAAGACATAGATGATATTTCTTCCTTGTTAAAGGTTGCCAACTATTAGTCAATAATACGCCAGGGCTGATCTTAATTTCAGGATACCATTCTTAAATTATGATTTCTTATTTTAAAATAATATTCTTCCTTGACTTTGACATTGGCAAAGGGAACAATTCTGGTCTTACTTGCTTTTTTTCTATTTTTAGTGATGCTATAAATTTCATTTCAAGAGAGCTAATGTATCCTCTAAAAAAAAAAATCACAGACTAAACCCACAGTACAAAAGTAATATATTCATAATGATCTAGCTTTAATAGGGAAGGAAAATGCATTTCTAATACAAACTCGAAAGGCAGGAGCAGAATTTCTATACTACAATTCAATTCAGGTACTATTATGAGAGAAAAGAGGTCAATAATTTACAGCCTTTAGAAGCTACTAATCCTAGATTTTTATAACAGTTGAATTCAAATGTAAGTGAAGTGATTTTTTCCTATCATTTTTTAAGTGTAAGAGTTTTCTTTTTTATAGCTAACAGAATTGTGACATATATAGAGTTAACCTGAAACTTTGAAGTTGTCTAGTCCATTCTATTATTCTTTTGCTTCTCAAATTAGGACTTAAACCCATAACTTTATAAAATTCAGTACACACTGGAATAAATAAAACCCTAATATTAAAATGATTTATTATTCTATAATGTGACTCCAAAGTATTTACTCTCAACTAATTAAGTAATTTCCTTTACTTAATGACTATTATCTATGTGTATTGCATGGGAGATACTGTGCTAAAGAATAGAGACACTCCATTACACAAGGGGCATTGCCCTTATAGACCTTACATTCTAGCTGATGAAAAACAAATAAGTAAACAAATTTATAAAATAAATTTCAGGTTGTGGTAAGTGTCATGAAGTTAATGAAAATGGTGCAAACATCAAGATTGGGTATGTACATATGTATGCATTTTTTAGGTGTTTGCCACAAGGGGCATGTGCTCATGAGAGAGAGAGAGAGAGGGAGAAGAGGAGATGCAGACAGGAACAGTGAAAAATCACCCTCCAGGGGGTATGGCCATGCTGAAATTCCTTCTCCTTCATTCCCCTCTTGTGATTTTGGCACACATGTCTGCACACCTGGTGTGATTTTCAGGTTTCCAGGTCTGGGACTTGAACCACAGTTGGTCATGTGGGAGTCCAGTGTCTTAACCACTACACAACCTGCTGGCCCTGAGGTAGGGTACTGAGGCAGAGTATTCCTGATACATTGATATTTAAGCTGACATATAAAGAATAATGAACTAGACTTGTGAAGACCTGTGCAAGGGGACATTATGGATTAGAAATGTCACATGTAAAAGACTTGATAATGAAGAGATTGGAGCTCACCAGGCAGGTGGAGATGTTGTCATGAGATGGGACATATAGGTATAAATCAGATCTGATCTGTCCTGGAAAGGTTTTGTATCAAGAGATTGTGACATGTAACTACCTATATTCTCAAGTTTCAGTAACTCATTTCTAGTGTATAATATAGTATTACTTTCCTTATGTTAAGATGTCATAATTTTAAGTAATAATTTACAGGTGATTTTGTTAAGTAATCACCTGTTTTGGAGGTAGAGACTGTGTAAGCCAAATTCCTATCCTACAAAGATACCCCACCACCAGATAAACATATTAACCATTGTACAGCATGAGTCCCTGCACTTTTGTAAAAGTTATGAGTTAGCAATTCATTGAAGATCATGAAATATACACACACATACACACATTCTTGGAGAAGAAAATAAATACAAGGCTGGCACTGTAGCCCAGTAGTTGGAAGAGTCAGATCCCATATGGCCCACTGGTGTTTGAATCCCAGTCTAGAGGTTTCACAAGCCAAATGATATATAGTGATTGAATGTTTAAAAAATGAGAATAATAGTAATAACCTGAAAAAAAATGATGAAAAACTACTTGATGATGATAATGTGGATAGTAGTGTCTTTGTCTTGACTGATATGCATGGTATTCCTGCTGGAAAAAGACATGTAATACACTGTGAAGATATATGTAATTCAATGTAATATAAAAAGATTATGATAATAACTAAAATGAAATAAAATGAAATGAAATGAAATGAAACACATCCGGTATATTTGCACACATGCCCAAATCCTGACAGGATGGAGAAATGGAGGAGAAGGAATTGCAGCATGATCACATTCTACTGGAGGGTGCTTTATCCTCCTTCTCTTTTATTCTCTGTCTCTAGTGAGCACATGTCCCTACCTTCTGGCAATTAATAAAAGAAAAGTGAAGATAATTGAGAGAAAAGAAGAGAAAGAAGAACAAGAAAAGAGGAAGAAAAGAAATATAAAGCAAGGAAGGGGCATAAGTAGGAGGATTGATATAAGAGAGTGGGCTGGAGTAGAATCTTTAAGGAGGTTTTACTGGCGGCAACATATATGCAAAAGAACCAAGAAAGTAAAGTTTTAAACCCCAGAGATGTCTAAGGCTCTACGTGGAGAGTGCTCTATCCTGAGAAAATCAAGATAAAGACAATGAGATTAGAATCTTTGGTATATGTGAGGAAAAGTACGATGTGAATGGGAATGCAATAGAGATGTAGGAGATGAGGTCAAACATGCATGTAAGAGATGTGAGAAGGCAGAGCTAAGGTGTCTGTAAAGTTCTCAGCCAAAACAATCCCATTCCTCACTCCCCCCTCAAAAACAAAACAAAACAAAACAAAAGATAAAGAAGAGAATGTTATACATTGTTTGTTGAAGAGGGAGAAGTCAGGATTTCCATTCATTCATACAAAAAGTTTAAGTGCCTATTGGATACTCAAGTGAAGATGTCAAGTAAGCAATCTGAATTTTGAGGGATCGGTCTGGGGTACATACATAAATTTTTGGTCTTATCAACCTATAGATGGTTTTCATAAGCACTAGAATGGATGATATTACCTATTGAGTAAGTAAAGATAGCAGAGAGTTTCAACATCTGAAAATTTGGACATCTAAACATTTATCCAAGAGGAAGAGCTGAGCCAGCATAGGAGTCTAAAAAGTAGGAATGTACCAGGCTGGATCTGCAGGGTCTGGTTGTTACCAGCCTGCCTGGCGACCCACACAGGGAAGAAGGTGAAGGAACCAGACGGGCAGTTCAGCGCAGGCAGGGAGATGAACGCTTGGAAATTTGCCAGCGGACCCATGATCCAAGTACCAAGAGAGCCTCATTATCACCACACCTGGCCCTGCAACCCCAGCCATGGGCCAAATCTTGGTCTCCAGACTGTGCCCAGAACTTGGCAGCATAGATGGACTGGACAAAGCATCTATAGTAAACTCAGATGGCCTCACAGTGGGATAGCAATTGCCTCCCTTCAAAAGAAAAGGAAACCTATCTACCTTTGATAAAATCTCTAAGCCTCAGAAATAGAAGAAAAAGACCAGTGACAATCTTAGAAAAACCTCATCAGTATTAGAAAGGAAACTATCCACAAGACAAAGTAGAGAGGAGCTGATAAGAAGTGGAGTTCTTAAAGGAATCGCCTGATCAACATGGAGATGTAACAGTTAACTTTGAAAATTCAAATAGGCACATGATAGCCATTGGAGACAAATCTACCAGAAAGGAAAATATAGTAAAATCTAAAGAAGGTAATGGCTCTGTATCTGAAAAAAACACCAGTTCGGGAGGAAAGGCAGAAGATAAGAAAGACACAAAAAGCCACTCTAAAAACACCAGTATCTCCTGCTCTACATCTTTCAGCTCCTCCTAAGCCTAGACCCAAACCTGAAACAAAAAAATCCTCCTGTTTTCCCCAAAAGGGACACTGCTAAGCCAGCCACAAAGGGGATACAGTATCTCCCATTAAAAAAGCTACCAAGGCTCCTGGTTAGCATGCCTCTATGCCTCCACTGAAGCCAACAAGCCTAAACACGACCCGAGGCTCCTGGTTCCTCTCATTCCACAAAAAACAATGGGCCCCAAAGCATCACATCACCATCTACTTTATCCACCTCTTCTCATCCCAAAGCTTCAAAGGAGACAGTTTTTAACACAACAGGGGCAGTTGGGACCACAAAGGGCAAGAAAAATCTGGCAAGTGGCCAGTATCTTGACTGTTCTCAGACACAACCACTTCTGTCTGGCATGTCTGGCCTTAAAAGAGAGCCTTTGGAGGCAAGAGTGGAGATGCTCAAACCTGAGCAGAGTATCCATGGGATTAAGGAGACAAAAGGCAAATCCAAGTCTTGGTCCCTTCACCCTCTGTGGCTCCACTGCCTTCTCCTCTGGCCCCTCCTCTCCCTTTTGAGAATAACCGCATTATCGTCTCAGATACAGCAGTGGAGCTGACTTGCCTCAGATCCCACTCAGCTTCTCTGGATTGAAGAGCTGATGAGCAGAACCACACTCCAGTCAGGCAGTGACTCAGGTGCTAGCAGAGGAAAAGGTAAAATGTGTCACCACCAAAGACTACCTGGGTAAGGCAGCACTTTACCTGCTGACTCCTGGGTTGATGAGAGAATCTTCAGAGTCCTCAGTGCCCTAGAGAATGAAGGCCAGAGGGAATCCCAGGCCAGTCACTCTGACTTTGATGGGACCGTCTTGTACACAGATGATGACAAGAAGGAGAAGAAGGAAGATAAAGATAGCAGTGGAGAAAGTGCTTTGGCAAGTAAAATATGATGAAGGGATATTCTTGCTATCAAACTTGGCAACAGACCATCTAATAAAGAGCCAGGGGAGAAGAACATCTTGCAGTGCACATCTGAAGAAGAAAGACAGGAAATTGCACAACAAATTTGAACTAAATTGGTCAGGAGACTTAGTCAGAAGTCCACAATGTAAGAATTAGAACAAAGAAATATCCTAAAATGAAAGAATTAAGAACAAGAAGCAAAAATGGAACTTAAACGCTGACTCTGCAGAAAGCTTATCCTGAGACCCATAGTAGCAGAGCTACAAGCTTGAAGGATCCTGCAGTTCAACGAGTATGCCAAAGGCACCGATTCTCCTGATTATGACCACTGAGCAGACACGCCCTGGGCCAGGTAACACCTGTGGACAAGGCAGCAGTAAGGAAAGAACTCAAGGAATTTAAAAGTACAGAAATAAAAGTTCATGAAGAGAGTTAACAGTTTGCAAGGTTTCACCACCCATAAGAAAGTACAAGACTATTTAGAGGAGGGTGGGACAGGGCAGAGGGTAAGAAACGCGGGAATATATATATGTGTGTGTGTGTGTGTGTGTGTGTGTGTGTGTGTGAAACAAGAAATGGAAAATTATTTGTGATGATAACGTGTATAGCTAAGCCACTATACAGTGTATTCTGTATGGGAAACTGCATCTTGTATGCTATGATGATGTTCATTGAATGAATGCAAAATAAATAATTAATAAAAAAATTTTACACTAAAAAAACAAAGTATGGATTTTAGGTCAAACAAAACAAACAAACAAACAAAACACTATTTTTAAACAGACGGATTATCTGTGTAGGAAGCCCTGCTTCCTGAAAACCTGATATTGCACTGGGATTTGAATGTGTGTGTTTCCATTTATGGTGAAGAAAATATTGTTGGAAAGTGCCCCTACCTGTGCAACCTGGATAGGGCCAACAAGCAAAGGGAAGGATGTGGTAGCCTTTGCTACCAAGAACATGTAAAATGTGGTAAGGGACTCGTTACACCAGTTATCCTTCATCCAGAGAGGATGAGCAGAAGACAACTGCTGGCTCCCTATTAATGAAAAGTCAAATTTTACTTTGTAGGTTAAAGAAAAATGGAGATGAAAATTTCTGGGCACTAAAAAAGGATAGAGGTTAGAAATCAAAATGAGAGACCAGCAGTTAGCGTACTGGCTATGTCGCTGGACTCCCACGTAGTCGACCGCGGTTCGAGTCCCGGACCCGGTGGCTTAAAACTCACGCCGGGCGCGTGTGCGTACGTGCCCAAGATCCCGAGAGGAGAATGGAGGAGAAGAGATTGTGGCGTGACCATCCCCCTGGGGGGTAATTTCTCACTTTCTATCTCTCTGTCTCTCTCTGTCTGTCTGGTGAGCGCATGCGCCCTATAGCAAAAACCTCTCCAAAAAAAGAAAAATAAATAAAAAAGAAAGCATTTTGTGAAGAGTTGGAGATGGAACCGTTGTAGCCGCATTTTCTGTCTCCAGCTGCTGTCGGGTTCTTTGCCTAGAACCTGAGAGCGAGAGATTCAGAATCACATCTCTTTTCTTTCTCCTTTCTTGTGAGATTTTTTTGATCTTCAGTTACACATTTTTGCTTTTTGAGGAATCTTACCATCGATTTCCATGGCCAGCAATGTTACCAACAAGACAGATCTCCGCATCATGAACTCCCATGTATTCATTGGGAATCTCAACACTCTTGTGGTCAAGAAGTCTGATGTGAAGGCAATCTTCTCAAAGTATGGCAAACTTGTGAGTTGCTCTGTTCATAAGGGCTTTGCCTTCGTTCAGTATGTTAATGAGACGAATGTCCAGGCTGCTGTGGCAGGAGAGGATGGCAGGGTGATTGCTGGTCATGTTTTAGATATTAATCTGGCTGCAGAGCCAAAAGCGAACCGAGGAAAAGCAGGAGTGAAACTATCTGCAGCAGAGATGTATGGCTCCTCTTTTGACTTGGACTACGACTTCCAACGCAATTATGAGGACAGGATATACAGTTAGTCAGCATGTGTTCCTCCGCCACCTCCTATTGCTCATGCTGTAGTGCTCTGGAAACTGCAGCATGTATCAGAAAACACTTCACAGAGGGACAAAAAACTTCAATTCTAAGAGTGGACAATAAGGATCATCTTCCAAATCTGGAAAGTTGAATGGAGATGACATTCAGGCCATTATAAAGGAGTTGACCCATATAAAACAGAAAGTGGATTCTCTTCTGGAAAAAATTGAAAAGGAACAGAGCAAACAAAGAGTAGGGGTGAAGAATGATAAGTCAGAAGAGGAGGAGAGCAGCAGCTCCCAGAAGAAAGATGAGACTAATGTGAAAATGGAGTCTGAGGGGGGTGCAGATGACTCTGCTCTGGAGGGGGACCTACTGGATGATGCTGATAATGAAGATCGGGGGGATTACCAGATGGAGTTGATCAAGGATGATGAAAAGAGGCTGAGGAAGGAGAGGATGACAGAGACAATGCCAATGGTGAGGATGACTCTTAAGCTCATAGTGGGGTTTAGAACTCTTACCCATCATTTCTTTACCAGTATGCTTGTCTAAGATCAAAATTTTCACCAGATCCTCTCCCCTACTATCTTCAGCAAAGGCTCACTATTTTCCCCATCTTTTTCCTTCTCATGTTCATTAATTCATACTGCCCTGCTCCTGGTCCCATTTCACTTCTTTTGATGCTCCTAGTAGTTTTGTTAAGACTTATCCTGTAACAATAGAAAGGATATATGATTTAAAAAAAAAAAAAGGTATCAGAAAGAAAGAGAAGTATTTCATTATGTTAATGAAGAAACCATTCGGTAATTGAGAACTTATGAAGGGATTTGGGAATCTAATCACTCAATGATGATTCCTTGATGTCTTGATCCTAGAAGAATAGTCTTGTTTCATCATTATGTTGGTACAGTATAGTACCATTATTTTATGTTGTGCTGGTGAACCCAAAGTCCAGAAAAAAGTCTGAAAAAAAATAAAAAGAAGGATCCAGTTTAATAGAGGAAAACATAAAATAAGATATTGGGTGAATATTAAAGAAATGATCAACAACATGTCAAGAGATAAATCCTTACTTGGACTATTGACTTTAGCAACCTATAAGTGATAAGCAATAAGAAAAATATTAATTTCTCAATTTTTAAAATAAGGATAAAGAAAATGAGTTCATGGTCTAAAATAGCTTCATGCCCTCATTTATAAATGCCATAATTAAAAAAAAAAAAAAAAACTTGCCTGTCTATGATAAATTTTCTACATATATTTACCATAATGCAGGGAGTGTATTTAATATGTTTGGTATTGCCTCAGATCACTCTATCCAGTTTACATAGTGTAATAATATTGATGCCCTACTTTTGCTAGATATTAATATTTAGTGTAAACTAGAAAACTTCCAGGTACTGTCATCTCCATCCGTATTTGAACTTGAGAGCCTTTTCCTGAACTCTGAAGATCTTTTTGTTCACACTTAGAACAAGCCAAAGTACCTTGAAATTAACATCGCTAGACAGCAGAGGTGAGATCATTCTGAGAAGGGGGTTTAACTCCACTTCCCAGTCTCCCTGTTAGATCAATCTCTAGTCTCCTGTTCTAATTATGACCCAGCGTTTTATTGCTCACAGTCCTTTCCTTCTGTGACTTTCCCAATTCCATACCACAATCCCCTTCAACTTTCAAATAAGTCAAATATGGTATCTTTGGAGCATCTTATCTCTGATCAATTACTTAGTACTTTTGGAAGAAGATGCGATATAATTATATTATTGTGGTAACAAATTCCAACAAATTTGGTGGCTTAAAATAGAATAAACATCGTATCACAGAATGTAGATCAGAGTTACTAAATGGTTCCTCTTCTTCAGACATTGCAAGACCCAAAATCAGGGCATCTGTAGTACTGTGCTCCTTTCTGGAAGCTTAAGGGATAAATATCATTTTAGTTCATTTAGTTGGTTGGCCAAATTTGGCTTCCAGCACATGTAGGAATAAGCTTCCAGGTTCCTTATTTGTCCCAGGAACTGTTTTCAGCATCAAGTGGCAGTAGTCATGCCAAAGTACATGACTTCTTTCATCTTTCTAAAAATTTTTTCATTCATTCAGTCACTGTATATCATCATAGCCTGCAAAATGAATTTTCCCAGCATGAATATACTGTATATTAGTCCAGTTAAAGATATTATCATACATGTTATTATCAGCAGATAATTTTCCATTTTTGTGTCCTTTAAATGTTTTGCTTCTTTCTTTCTTCCTTTGATGGAGAACTGAATCCCTCTCACACTTTGAATTTTTCTGGCTTTCATCTACCTCATGTCTTTCTGACACCAAACAGAGCAATTTCTCTGCTTATGGGCTCAAGTGAGTAGATAGGTCCCATCTGGAAAACCCAAAATAATTACCCTATTTTAAGGTTTGAAGCCTAATTTCATCAACAAGGTCCTTTCACAGAAGTACCTAGTTTAATTTTTTTTAAATTGCCAGAAGTCATGTGTGCTTGCTAGAGGAGACAAAGAGAGAGAGAGAGAGAGAGAGAGAGAGAGAGAGAGAGAGAACAAACCCCCTAATGGGACATTCTCACACCACAATCCCCTTTCCTCCATTTCTCCATCCTATCAGGATTTGAGGCACATGTGCACATGAAACCAGCATGTGTTTCAACTGCTGGGGCAGAGACTCTAACCATGGTGGGCCATGAGGAATCCACCTCCTTTAACTACTAGCCTGTGGGGACAGCCCTAGATTAGTTTTTTTTTTTTTTTTTTTTTTGAGAGGTTTTTGCTATAAAGCACGTGCGCTCGCCAGAAAGGCAGAGAGAGACAGAGAGACAGAAAGCAAAAAATCACCCCCCCCCCCATCCCAGGGAGGATGGCCAGGCCGCAATCCCTTCTCCTCCATTCTCCTCTCGGGATCTTGGGCATGCATGCACATGCACCTGGCATGAGTTTAAGCCACCGGGTCAAGGACTCAAACCACTGTCAACCATATGGGAGTCCAGCCACATAGCCATTACGCTAACTGCTGGTGTCAATCCTATATTAGTTTTTAATTGACAAACAGAGAAGAGAAATCTTCATGGGTTATCTTTAGAATTATACCCTGCTGGGACCAGCAGTTAGTGAATGGCTATGTCGCTGGATTCCCACGTAGTTGACTGCGGTTCGCGTCCCGGACCCAGTGGCTTAAAACTCACGCTAGGCGAGTGTGCGTGCGTGCCCAAGATCCCGAGAGGAGAACGGAGGAGAAGGGATTGCAGTGTGGCCATCCCCCGGGGGGTGATTTCTCGCTTTCTGTCACTCTGTCTCTCTCTGTTTGTCTGGCAAGTGCACGTGCCTTATAGCAAAAACCTCTCCAAAAAAAAAGAATTATACCCTGCCACAAGAGCCATATGGATTTTACTATCTTTTTTTTCCTTTTTTTTTTTTTTTTTTTTTTTTTTTTAATATCTTGAGGGCACGTGCATTTGCCAGAGAGAGACCAACACAGAAAGAAAGAGGAAAGGTGAGGAAAAAGCACTCCCTTCTCCTTTCTGGATTTTGGGCATGCATGCACATATGCCCAGAATGTTTTTCAAGCCACCAGGTCTGTGATTCAAACCATGTGGTTGGCCATGTGGAATCCAGCTGCTTTAAACACCAGACCAAAGAGACTGCCCAGCCATACAGCTTATAGGCTTCTTTTATTCTTGAAAACTTAGAGCTACAAAAAAGTAAAGCTGGGAAATCAAATTTGCAGTAGAAATATCAAACTTTAGGTCCCAGAGAATGGTAACCAGTCACACAGTCTCTACCTATGTACGACCTTCCATCATTGAATGGAGTGTTTCTCATTAACATTACTCTATTTATATATTTTTATTAGAGATTAGAGTGAGAGACAGAGAGAGAGAGAGAGAGAGAGAGAGAGAGAGAGAGAGAGAAAGAGAGAGAGTTAGAGCAAGACAAACATCCTCAACAGGGTCTCATGCTTTTGCAGCCAGTCAGGATTATGGATGCACCTGGTATGTACAGGTAGACCAGATTCACTCTCTCTCTCTCTCTCTTTGTTTTGAGAAAGGATATTTAAGGTCTTTTTTTTTAGAATTATTTTATTTAACTTTTTTATTTATTTATATTTTAAAATTTGAACAGAGAGGAACAGAGTGAGAGAGAAAGAGAGAGAGAGAGAAAGCTGCCAAGTCTGGGACTCGAACCACCACCGGCCAGGAGGGAGTCCAGCATCCTCAACCACCATGCTACCTGCCGGCCCAGATTCACCATATCTTGGGTAGTTCATTATGACTGCACCACTGAGCTGGCCCTCATGATCTTTCTTACTTCTACATTGTGATTGTTTAAATCATCACAATGCCATACAGGTCCTATATTTTTAGTTATTAATTCTGAGTATGTGAGGTAGGTTATACAAAGCAAAATAAAACAAAAAGACAATAGACTATGATCTCAAGGAAAATAGTGAAAACCACTATAATATCCAGGTGACAATATAAATTTCTAAAACAGAAACTCTGTATCCATTAAATAATAATTTTCTCTTCTACCCTCCCTGTAGTCCTGGGCAACCACTATTCTTTCAATTTCAAAGAGTATGTCTATTCTGATACTTCAAGTTTCATCCATGCTACTGTGTGTCTTAGATTTCCCTTACTTTTCAAGGTCAAATAATGTCCATTTTATATGTATATCATCTTTTGCTATCAATTTATTTGTTGATAGACATTTGGCTTGATTCTACTCTTTGGTTATTGTGAATAAATTTGCTATGAACATGGGTGTACAAATATCAGTTTGAGTCCCTGGTTGTAATTCTTTTGGGTAAATAGTCAGAAATGGGATTGCTAGATCAAATGTTAATTGTATGCTTACATTTTCGAGTAACTTCCATAACATTTTCTGTAGTACCTTCCATTTTTACATTCCCACAAGCTGTGAGCAAGTAGGCCATTCCTCCACTCCCTCATCAACGCTTTTCGTACTATTTGCTCAGTTAAATGAGAGCTCCCTCATGACAATGTATTGGACAAAAGAGAATATACTTATAAACTAAAACTTTTTGTCTTCTTCTTTGATATTTGTCTTATATCTCTCTTTCTCTATGAAAAAAAAAAAATCAGAATCAGAGATGCTGGTCTCTGGGGCTTGTGACAGGAGGAGGACAGACTTTCTCCATTGATCCTGACCCTGTCCCAGTACTTGTATTTAGAAAATCAGAGAACTTACACAGGTCGTAGATGAGCTCTATGACCAGTAGAAATATAATGTCAACTACATATGTAATTGAAAATTCTCCATTAAGCACACTAAAACATGTGAGAGCCCAGCTACAGTAGTGTAAGTGGGTAGCTGAGACAGCATGGAAGGCCAGTCAACGTCAGTTCCCAGTCAACGTTAGATGTAGTAGCATGCACCTGTAATCCTAACTAACTAGGAGGTAGAGGGGGAAGATCATGACGTGAAAAGACCATGTCAAAAATACCTATCTCTGACCCAGCCATGGTGGTGCACGGGTAATACCATCACTTGGTAACCTGGGAGCTACATGTAAGGCCCAGGTTTTTTTTCTGGGTTAACCTGACCATGATATGTATGGTGACATGGGCCTATAATCCTAGTTAATTGGGAGATTTAGGCAGGAGGATAGTGACATGTACAAACCCTGTTAAAAGGGCTAGTGGGTGACATAGTGGTTAAAATCCTAGGCTCCCACGTGGCTGACTGCAATTTGAGTCTTGGATCTGGTGGCTTGAAATTCACACTGCACACGTTTGTATATGTGCCCAAAATCCCAGGAGGAAAATGGAGAAGGGATTGTGGTGTGGCCATACATCTGCGTAGTTGATTCTCACTTTCCTTCTCATTGACTCTATTTGTCTCTCTAACAAACACGTGTCCTATAGCAAAAACCTTACAAATAAATAATAAAGCTATTTCTAAAAATATCTATCTTTGTTTCATTCTCCCTCCTTCTTTAGTTTTCTCTCTCTCTGTCACATACACAAAAATGAAAAAATAAACAGGTGAACTATTTTAATTACATATTATTTTATTCTGCATACCTAAATATTTTTCAAAAAGTAGACTAACACTCGTCCATTTGTCTTTTTTTTTTTTTTCCTCAGTTCTTATAGACTTCCAGTTTCAACCTGCAATGCATCCTCAGAGCAATCCTTTCACTGTAACTTCTCACTATAACTCCATGGAAATCAACATGTCTATTATTTATTAAATTAGAGTAAAAACATTGAATTCTCATCTTACTTAACTCTTCCCTGTGTAAAGCTTTTATATTTTGTGAAACCATACTCTTTCTTTGATTTTCTTTGTGTATATGATTCATTCATAGCTGTCCCTTAACTATACTTGAGCTTTGTTTTTGCTTTCTACTTTATTTTCTGCTTACCTTGGCCTCATCCAAGAAGTCATATGTGAAATGTTTTTAAAAATATAAATTCTTTGATGCGGTTTCCAGATGTTTTGAGTCTATCATGCTGATACTTGACTTAATTGCCCATATATCTGATATGAGTCAAAATGATATTGATGCCCAGGTAGGACTGACACACATTGATCTATTAAAGCCCACTGTACATATACATTTACCTTCATACTTAAAGACTGTTATTTCTTTTGCCTATAATCCTTCCAATCTGACATCAACATCTGTACAAATTTAACTAGGCTTTTCTTTGGTACCAGCATTTTTTTTTTTTTTTTCTTATCAGAAGATGTGTGTATTTGCTGGAGAAAGACAGAGAAAAAGAGAAAGAGAAAGGGAAAGTAAGAAAGCAACCCCCGTGAGTAATGGTCAAGATACAATCCCTTCTCCATCTCTCCCTTCTTCTTGGAAATTTGGTCATGGATGTACACATTCCAAGCATGTTTCTCAAGTTATCAGGTACTGAACTTGAACCACACTATGTGCTGGCATTCTGACAGGCTTTTTTTTTTTTTTTTTAAATTAATTAATTAATTAATTAATTTTGTTTTGTTTTGTTTTGGTACAAGTTTTCACCTTAGGGCATGTGTGCTTGCCAGAGAGAGAGTGAGAGGGAAAATGAGAAATCACCCCCTCTCCCCCCAGGGACAACGGCCATGTTGCAATCCCTTCTTCTCCTTTCTCCTCTCAGGAACTTGGGTATACACGCTCATGTGCCCAGCATGAGTTTCAAGCCACTGGGTCTGGAACTGAACCATGGTTGTTCATGTGAGAATATAGCAACAAAATCGCTATGCCATCTTCTGGCCCCTGATGCCAGTACTTTTCTGTAATTTTGCAAACCTGGGCTTCATCACTTGGTCCCAGCCCATTCATTTTTCAACCATAAATTTAACAGTGAAAATCTCTAGGACATGCATGGTTTCTATTAAACCAGATTAAGAACCTATATTTATTGTTTGTATAAAACAATGTTAGTGGCAGTAAATATTACAGTATATTTTTATTAAATAAAAACTGTATATAAACGCTTCATTTACATGGACATATACTGGGGATATCCTGATGTTTTTATGCCACTGTATGCCTTTGCTATTTCTATCTAAACATCTTCACATTGGTATTACAGTTTTAAAAAATGCTTTCATTTACTCAGTTTAATTTTGTTTTAATTGAGTGGAGTTTAATTGAGCTAATCTTAACACAATTCATATTGGGCAGTTGTCCTGGACTTTCAGCCAACTCTGGGTAGCCTTGTGGTCATATGGAATTTAAGTTTCAGAAGAGAAAAGTGGAACAGGAGTAGGAAAGTGACATACAAAATTAAAGTGAAGGAATGAAGTAGAGAAACAATTTGGGTTGGTTACATTCTGAAGTTTGTCTGCATTAACACGGTTTCAAAGGCGGGATGCCTGTGATTAAAGCCTAGCTGTTGTGACTGGCTGTTACCTAGTAAGAAAGAAAAAAAAAAAATTTCAGATTGCAGTTTTTTACAGATAAGCAAGCAGGAGTACCTCAATACAGCTTTTGATATTCATTAACAATTTTTTAATCAAAGCATTGGAGATGTACCACCACTAAAATAAATCTTTAGGACATGTAGCTATTATCACATTATACCTCAAGATGTGTGCCTTGAGAGTATTTTTCATGATTCATTTATAATTAATGCCTTCAAACAGTTCCCCTATAATAATGATTTACCTTTGTAAGATATTGAAACCAGTCAATATAATTTTACCTTGTAATACTCAACTAGTTCTATGAAAATGCAAATTAAAGAGCACAGTATTAGATGAATCTAATTTGCATTCATATGGTGTATATACATAAAATGATTCAGAATATTGGATATCATTACCCAATCATTACACTCATAGACCATAATAAGGAACAAGAAGAATTTGCCACATAAAAGACATTAACAAAATAGAAATTTTTACAGGCATATAATTTATATCTGAATAGAACCAGAATGTCAAAATTGACATAGCTAAAAAAACAAAGGTCTTTTTTTTTTTTTTTTTTTTCAGCATCTGAAGAATATCTCTATAGGGAATAAAGTAAATGAGGTTATATCTTATCTAGATCCCTTCATAGAATTGAACATATAGTAAATTTTTTTCTCTATGTAAATATTGGGATAGCTCAAAAAAATGAATATTGGGTAGAATAATTCTGAGCCTAAGAACACATTTTACAAATTAGCTGAGGTTTGATTTGTGGATTTATTATTTACTAGATATATTACTTTGAATTCATATCTTAACCTGAAAAGCCTAGCATTTTTTTTATACAATATATAATATAAATCACTCTCTTCATAAGAATGTTGCCATTATTAAGTATTATAATTGAAAATATATTAATTTGGTGCCTACATATTGTGAATGTTCAGTTTTCAAAACAAATACAATAGAACTGTACTGTGATTTTTAAAAATGTTTCCTAAAACAAAGCATTACTGCCATAAAAATAGATGATTAACTGGCTTACTTTACATGTGATGATCTATAAAGTCCTCAAAATTAAACATAGGTAGGATTTTTCAACTTTAAAAATTTTCAATTTATTATGTATGTATATATGTAGTTGTGCATGTGGTTGAAACACATAAAGGGTTTCGAATTTTTTTTTTTTTTGAGCGGTTTTTGCTATAGGGTGCATGCGCTCGCCAGACAGACAGAGACAGAGAGACAGAAAGCGAGAAATCACCCCCCAGGGGGGATGGCCACGCTGCAATCCCTTCTCCTCCATTCTCCTCTCGGGATCTTGGGCACGCACGCACACGCGCCTGGCATGAATTTAAGCCACCAGGTCTGGGACTCAAACTGTGGTCGACTACGTGGGAGTCCAACAACATAGCCATTACGCTAACTGCTGGTCCCAAGGGTTTCGAATTTTAATGTGTCTATTGGGGTGGAAGCTGAGGTCGAAGATGAAAATTTGGTTTATTTTTTTGTAAATCGTTTATTAGATAAAAATATAAAAACATTTAATTGAAGTTCTGGTAAATACATGATTTTATCTACAGATTAAACAACTAGAATAGTTGTATTGATGTAAAACTTTGCTAGAGCTAGTCTCCTAAAACCTAGAGAATTGTATTGACACCAGGCCATATGGTACAGAAATTAAAAATATTTAAGCTTGGAAGGGTCTCTCTTTATCTCACTGAAATAGATCTACAAGCTGTTTAAGTGGTAACACAAACACTTTGATAAAGTGATTAAAGCCATGATCAAGTTAAATGTAAATATGACTTTATTCTCCTCAAAGCACTTTCATTAAAATTTCAATGCAAGATTTCAGAAATTAAGGTCACATATCGAAAGTCTTTCTGTTTGTTAGCTCTTATATTTATTCATTTATATATTTATTTTCTTATTCAATTTATAACATAAAACCAATATTTATTGACTTATGCCCATGCTGCAATCAATAGTTGAGTTAGTGGAAATTAAAATATTTCAAAATTTTCTACATTCCTATAGTTCATATTCGAATAAATTAGAGAGTTTCTGAACATAATGAGAATAATTAAATTATATAGTTTGCTACAGGTTGACAAATGCTAATAAAAACCATAAAATACAAAACAAATAAAGGGTGGTGTAGGAGTAAACCAGAAGTGTAGCACCATAATGTTAACTAGGGTGATTGGTGCTGGTCCCCAGGAAAAAAAGTGCCAAATGAAGAAAGTCTTGACAGAGATAAAGAGAAAAGACTTCAGATCCATAGCTAAAGGAAGGTATTTCCAAAATGAGGAAGAAGTCAGTGCAAAGACCCTGAGACAAAAAGGCGATTGTTATGGGGCCTCAAGGAGACCTGGGTGCAAGGAGTTTCTGTGTAAGAAGAGAAGTAGGAGAAAAACAAGAGCTGGCTGATGTTTGCTCTTCCAGGCCATTATTATTACTTTGATTCTTAGTCTTGAAGCAATTCAAATGTTTTGCACAAGAGTGGTATAATGCGAATTAAATTTTGAAATAATTACTTTGATAGATGGAGCATAGGTTAACAGGGATTTGAGGGTGGAAATAAACTGATTAGTTAAAAAGCTTTTGCAATAAGCCAGGAGAGATATTGTTTTAAGTTGGAACAAGATGTTAGAGAGTACAGGAGTAGTTGGATGGTGTATATATTCTGAACATAAAAGCAACAAAATTTTCACATGGGTTGTATACAGAACGTGAGAGAATGCGATGAGGTAAGTATAACAAAAATATTCAGTCTGAGCAACCAGACAAATGGAATTGCCATTAATTGAGATGAAAAAGACTGTGGATAGAAAATGAAGTTAGAAAAAAAATATTGGGGTTTCAGCTTTAGTCATGTAGTTCCTGTTTACACATCATACTCCAGTATTTTGATGGAATTCTGTGATGTTAAGTGTAACTGTTATTAGTTAAATATAAACTAACTTTATATTCTTCCCCAAAACATTTTATTTAAAATATCTTTATGTGAGTGGGTATATTGAGGAGGTAGTGTGATGCAAGACTCTGAAGCTGAAATGAGAGGCTCTGGCTAGATATCAGAATAATTTAGAGTGTTAGCATATGGCTAGTATTTAAAAACCATAAACCATGGGTATGAGGGCTGATGGAAAAGAGGAAGTCGAGCACTGAGCCCCTTCAGATTATCAATGTGTTCACACTAAGAGCAACCAATAAAGGAGATCAAGAACAAGCAATTTTATAGGGGAAAAAAACACAAAAAACAAAATCAAAACAACAGGAAGGTGTGGTGTCTGGTTTGTGTCATAATCTGCTGAGAGATCACAAGGAGAACTGATCATCAACAGAGTTTCAATGTGAATGTTATGGATGACCCTTAAAAGAACTGTTTTCTAAGAGCAGAAAGAGATAAAGCTTGATTGGAGTGGGTTAAAGAGAAAGTGGAGGAGAAGAACTGGGTACAGGCAACACAGAAAGTCTTGACAAGATACATAAAAGTTATATATGAGCAGAATGATGTAAAGAGCGGTGCTTTTTTACTGCTTGTTTTTTTTTTTTTTTTTTTTTTTTTTTTTTTTTTAATTACCAGAGTACAATCCCAAATGGGGCATGGTTACACTTCAATTCCTTCTCCGCCATTTCTCCATCCCATCGGGATTCTGGATATGCAGGCACACATGCCTGGTGCATTTTTCAGGTCACAAAGATGGGGACCTAACTGTGATCAGTTATGTAGGATATGACTCCCTTAACCACTAGGCCAAGGCATTCCTCCTTTGGTTATTTGTTTTGTATTTTGTTGGTTTGTTTTTCAGTTGAGAGAAATGAACCAGTGGATGGAAAAAATAGACAAGCTGGGGAAGAAAAGAAAATTACTTAAGCTATTTTTAAAAAGTAGGTTATAAGATAGAGAATCTATTATACAAGTGAAAATGTTGGCCTTAAATAGCACAGACAGTTAATCTATACTGAAAAGAGATAACATAGAGTATGTGTCTACAGGCTGACAAATACCTAGATACTGTGGAGGGAGATCATTTTTTTTTGAAGAATTTTTCCATTTTCTAATTGAATTAAGAGTCAAAGTCATCACCTGAGAATCAGAATGAGCTAGGAGGTTTCATCTGAGAACAGAAGGAAAGATTTTACATAATAGTCTAGAACAGAAGGCCAGAAATTGTAGGCCAAAGGTAAACTACTGACTAGAACCTATGTTTGTAAATGAAGTTTTATTGGCATATAGGAATGCCCATTTTTTACATATTTTCTCTAGTTGGCTTGAGTAATGTGACAGCGATCATAAGATCAATGAAGATAAAAATATTTACTATCCAATCTTTTATGGAAAAGTTTGATGACCTCTAGTCTAGAAAGCTGAAGAGGGTGAACCAAGGCAATCAACATCAAGGCTCTTCTTGAATTCAAGATGAGAAGAGTCCACATGCAACTTTTTTTCAAAAGTATTTATCTATCTAGGCATCTGTGTAGAACAAAGGGGAATACTAGATTTAACCAGAATTATGGTTTTCCAAACAAATACTATGAAGAAAGAGAAAGATAAGGAGGAACCAGATGAATAACCATGCTAATATTCTATTTGTGGTATAAGAAGAGCATTCATTGGGTAATTTCATCAAGGTGTACATAAATGGCACATATATTGCAGTATGCATGTTACAGTTTAATAAAAAGTTAAACATGGAGTTTTTGCTTGTAAAGGAGGGCAATAAGGAAATCAAGGAGATAAGAGACTGTATGATCAATAGATCTAGGACACAGTGGGATTGAAATTGATTGTATAGTAAAAGAAATGTATTGGAAAGATAGGAGGCTCTAGATACTGTGTGTATTCGTTTTCTAAAGCAGCCAAAGAAAAACACTATTCACTAGATGGCCAAAACACCTGAAATTTATTTTCTTGCAGTTCTGTAGGCAAAAAGCCTAAGATCAAGTTGTCAGCAGTATTGGTTTCATTTTGGAACCTTTCTCCATGATTGGTCTCCATGAAGACAGAGGGTTGTCTTTCTCTGTCTTCACAATGAACTTTCCTTTCTGAGCACACGTCTGGGTCCTAACTTTCTCTTCGTAAAAGGATGCCAGTCATATTGGATTAGGGTGTAATCACATGAACTCACTTTATTCTAATTATCTTTTTAAAGGCCCTGTCTCCAAATATAGTCCCATTCTGAGGTATCGGCAGGTAGAACTTCAACGTATTCATTGAGGAGGAACGCAGAACATTTCAGCCTATTACAGTGTGAGATGCTTGAAATTAAGATTGGTAGAAAATTACTAAATGATAGCAAGCTCTAGAGCATGACTATGGAGAAAAGTATTTGAGGTGGTGCGCAGTGCAGACTGCTGGAAAGGAAAGTTTCAGGGTTGATTATTTTTGTATATAATGAAATCATTGGTAACTAATAAAAGGGCAGTGTTAGCGAAGCAGCAGTAGGAGAAAGCTGACATATAAACAGGAATGCTTTATTATGGCTTTTCTTGTGTCTTCTCACTCTCCATATGTCCCTGTTACATCCTACATAACACTACCACACCCTCCCCCAAATTGTTGTCTACTGTAGATTACCTCCTTACTTTTGAAATTTAAGGGGAAAAAAAAAACCCTGAAAGTTAATAATAGAGAAAATTATTCCTTAGACTACAGTTAAATCCCAGAAAAACTAAAAACCAAAATGTGTCTTTTTGCAGGAGGTAAAATGCAGGAAGATTATGGGAGCCTTTCTTCTTTGGTTAAATTTTGACTTTATTTTCTTTCTCTTTATTACAACATTTTCATATGTTGGCAGGTTGAGTCACTATTTGACCTCTGGGTACTATTGAAAATAAATCAGTAAAACTTTAAAATAAGTCTAAATGCTTTAAAAAGTAACATGAATGAATGAAATATCTTGTTTAAAATAAAAGCCAACTCCTCCTTATACAATTTTTAAAAAGAATAAGAGATTAAAACAAAAATTCAAAGGAGAAAATTTCAAATCTTCAAAATTATAATGTATATTTAGCAAAAATTATTCTTAGGAAATAACATGTTGTTTAATAACACCTCTTTTTTTTTTTTTTTTTTTTTTTGAGAGGTTTTCGCTATAGGGTGTGCGCGCTCGCCAGACAGACAGAGAGAGACATAGAGACAGAAAGCGAGAAATCACCCCCCAGGGGGGATGGCCACGCTGCAATCCCTTCTCCTCCATTCTCCTCTCAGGATCTTGGGCATGCATGCACACACGCCCGGCATAAGTTTTAAGCCACCGGGTCTGGGACACGAACCGCAGTCGATTACGTGGGAGTCCAGCGACATAGCCATTACATTAACTGCTGGTTCCCAATAACACCTCTTTACAAAGATTTTCAGGGCTACAAGTTGTTGCCTTAATTTATCATATGTATTTATTAATATTTGGATAGCCAAGTAAAGCAAGCCAGGCTATGAAAGAAAGATATTGTATGTATCCACTTAACATATACCAACTATCCACATTCTATGGTAGAGATTGAAACATGGGAGAGTAGAAAACAGTAAAAATAGTTATGGATGCTGAAAATAGCATGGAATGGGGTGTGGGGTGAGAAGGGAAGAATACAGAGAAGGATAGCATGAGAACAAACAGAGAGGCATGTCATTACTGGGACACAGAAATGGTTTATTACCTGTTGATGATAACATGTTTAGTATTCTCTACTTGACTGGTCTGAGAGGTATTCAATGTTAGGTAAATTCTCTTTACAAGCTAAATGATGTATCGTGATTGTTTAAAAAAATGACAATAAATAATGATAATAATCTGTAAAAAATGAAAAGCTATTGGATGATGATGTGGATAGTAATGTCTTGACAGATATGCATGGTAATCAGGCTGGAAAAAGAAAAGTTATACACTGTAAAGACATATGTGATTAAATGTAATATAAACAATATAATAAAATTTTAAAATTTGGGAAAACCAAGAGTATTTTACACTTCTTAATATCCTTTATTATAGAAAATGTTTCTAATAAGGATATATGTGTTTTATAGTTAAAATCAGCAATACATAAGACCAGCAGGTAACATGTTGGTTAAGGTCCTGGAATCCCACCAACTACACTTTCAGTCCAGGACCCAGTGGCTCAAAACTCATGATGGGCACATTTCCATGTGTGGTCAAAATCCCAGGAAGAGAATGGATTCGAAAGGATTTTGGCATAGCCATTACCCCTGTTGGGTGACTTCTCACCACTGTCTATCTCTGTCTCTGGTGAATGCATGCACCTATGGTGAAAACATAAAACAAAACAAAACAACCCAGCAATACATTTTGTTTTATGAATATAATTATTCACTTTTTAGAATTTATTTAAAACTACAGTTGTTTGATATGGAATAAGGAGAAATTAGGTTGAGACTGCTAGATGTAAGTTGTCAACAAAAGTTTAACTTCACTAGTAAATGAAGTTGACTTCATTAATGAATGTACCTTCCTACTGAGTGCATTCTAGAATAATAGTTATTATTATGACCATGCATTTTGGAAGAAAGGGCATCACCAAGTCACAGTCCTTCTGCTTCAGCATCTCTCTTGCGATTATAGATCTGAGCTGCCAGGCCTGGCTATACCGGAAATCGAACCTGGGCTCCCCTGTGGTACCAGCCTGCAGAGCACAACATCTTAGGAGTGTGTCACACTGTGGCTGGGCCATCTAACATTACTGTGCTCCCTGTTTATCCTCTTCACATGAACCCCATAAACCCCTATGCTCAATTTTCTTTTGTTTTCACATCTCAACAGAGAAGCAGGCAGCCTTGTAAAAGTACAGATGTTCTCTGAAATAATCATGTTCTGGAGATGTGGAGAATGGAGAATCTCAGTGGATTTAAAACATTTTATAAAATTGGATCACAAACTTTTTTAGTACATTTTAGTCTCTTCAAGTAGAAGCTTAAAGGATTGAGAATAAATCCACTTGCCTCCTATCCTATTAAAATGGCAGCATTCCTGCTGTGCCAAAATAGATAGCTTGTTTTGCTAAACTGAACTAATTCTATTTGTTTTGTTTAAAAGAAAACTTGGAGTCAGGATTTAGAGCTCTTCTTGGAATTATTATATTGAAAAAGAAAAATTGTATTATTTTAATTAATGAGTTTTGGTATGAATTTTATCAAATATGCTTCATGAATATTGTCTGTTTTTTATGCCAGATCATTCTGGCTCACATCTACTCTTTTCTATAATCTCCAAATTTTGTTTCTTCTTCTCCTTGACTTTGCATCTAGTTTTAGATGAATTTTAGCAAAAATCTTAATGCATCTAGTTTATTTTAGTTTTGCAAGAATATGGATTAAAATTGGAAACTCTATGTCTTAATGCATCGCTATTTCAAAGCACCCTAAGTCACCAGAAAATTATTAATCTGAAGATTTTTTTAGTTATAAAAATTTGCTTTTATTTCCTTAAGAGGTTTGACATGTGAGTATTCATAGATAATATCTGACTGCACCCTACAGAGAATGTCTTTCAAAAATCTATGTGTCAGTGAGTGTGCTATTGAGAAAGATTTTCCTCTGGCAATTAAAATAGTAATATAGAAAGAAGGTTGGGTTAACAGAAACATCGTGTGCTCTGATCCTTCACCCTGATTTTCTCACACAATGATTTCTCCCCAGTTTACACCTTGAGTTGTATTTGTGTGGCTGTAACTGTTTGCCAGCCTTTGTCAAGTATAGTGTCTTTTCAGTTGCTGTGTGTAATTGAAGTCAGAGTGTATGTGTTTATTTCCATACCTTTAGTGTATGCACAGTGGCATTCAATAAATAGAACTGACTTGAAATTTACATTTTTCAATTTGCCTCTTAAAATCTCTTATTAGTTATTGATTTCTGTTGGCTATCCTAAAACCTGATGTTATCTGATAAGCATAACTATGACCATCAAGCCAAACATGCTGTGGAAAAGTCATGCCTCAACCTACTCTTAATATTGCTAGTGAATATACCTTATACAAATGAAAAGTCATTTTAAACAAAAGTATGAGACTCTCAAGAAAAGAAAAGTAATCTTGTTCTGAGGCAAACCTGTCTATGGAAGGACAACTAAATTTTGTAGACACTATTAATACCAATTAGACATACTATATATCACATGATTTTATATCATGTTTTACTAATTGCAAAATTTATCATGGTCCTGACTGTTTCTAAGGTTTTTTAAACTGACTTTTTTTTTTTTTCTTTTGCTAGCATTTGCTATAGGGCATGTTCACTCATCAGAGAGAGGGAGAGAAAGGAAGGTGAGAAATTACCCCCTCCCATAGCGCATAGCCATAACTATGATCCCATCTCCATTCTCTTCTCAGGATTTTGGGCACACTCACACACACGCACACACACACTTCTGACACAATTTTCAAACTACTGGGTCTGTGACTCGACCTACAAAGTTGACCATGTGGGATACAGCCATTTAACCACCACACCACTGGCTGGCCAAGAAATCGACGTTTTTGTATTTTAGATATGCTAAAATTTGCTTTATTTCTATATGCAGGACCTGGGACCTATTGGAATTTTTCTTTAAGTGTTCATTTTTCAATGTTTATGGGCCCTAAATAATAGGCATGAGCCCAAAATAACCTTATATTTATGCTGTATAGTATGTATATGATATGTATGTAGTATACATTAAATTGTCAATATAATAAGGTATAGTAGGAATATTTAAAACTCTCCCTTGAGAAGTATGACTTTCTTGGAACATGTAAAAAATATTTCATCAGTATTGTTCCTATGTTTAGCTCTTTCTATGAGATCTGTAACCTGAGTTTGTTATACAAATAGCAGTAACTTGTCAGATATAGAATATTCTGAAACTCCAGGGAACATAGTCATATGAAAAATTAACTACAAGTCTTGTTCTCTTATTCCATGTTATCTAAATACATTATGCAAGAGTCAGAGAAAAATAACAATTATTTTACAGAGCTATCTTTGAAGAAAATAAAATTATAGACACTTGGGAGATGATGGCCTCCTAACCAACACACACAAACTGAAAAAGTATCTCCAAGTGTAAACAAACATAAATTGTACTTGGTCATAATAGATTTACAAGTACAGCCGAAGTTTTGCTGCCATGTGGGGCATGGCTCAAAACCACTGATATTTAGGGGTGTGAGAGTAGGTCTTCTTTGGAATAAAGGCTGAAAAAACTTTCTCGACTATATCGATGGTGCAGAGGAACAGAGGCAGTGAATATCCAAAAGGGATATTCTGCAGATACTGAGATAGGATAAGTACAAAAGGCTTGGTATGGCCTAGATGTTTCATGAATTATCTGGTAATCAAAAAAGTGAGGCATAATGTACAGGGTAATTTTAGGAAAACAAAGTATTTAGAATTGTAAAGATATGGAGGAATCCAAATTACATTGCTAAAGGGAGATGCTTTTTATATGCTAACATAAGATCAAAGCTCCAAGAAGTAACTAAAGTTCAGGACAGAGCAGCCCAACTAAAGAACAGGAGCAGCCACTTAAAAGCAAACAAATAAAACAAAGCAAGGTAGCATCAGACCTTGCGAATATTATTTAAAAGGATGTATTTGGCTGTAAAGGCAGAATGGATTGACAGCAAAACCATGAATTTTCATTTTGCTATCAATTTGATAAACTCAATGCAGTAATATGTGTACAGGAATATGATATCATATTCCTGTACAACTCACAATTTTTTATTAGTTTTGTCAAAGGGTATACATATTTGTCAGAGAGAGAGAAAGATTAGAGGAAGATAGAGCACGCAAAAGCACCTCCTGGTGGCATGATTACTTTCTCCTCAATTTCTCCCTCCTTTGGGAGCATGAAACACCCTGCCTAGCGTGTTTTTCAATCTGCTGGATCCAGAGCTTTGGACCACACAGTTGGCTATGTGGGATCTGGATATCTTAACTACCACACTATGCACTGGCTCAAACTCATCATTTTCTATATTTCAGTTCAGGAGAAAATCATATCCTAGAGAATGACAAAGAACTTTTTGATATTTCAATAATATCAATTAATCGCCAGCTTACAAGTCAACTTTTTGTGATATAGCAATAAAAACAATGACAGCTAAAACCCAGTATTATGTAGATGAGTAATTTGTATGAAATAAAGTAGTAAGTATTATGGAAATCATAAAAGAAATGGGATGAACATTGGACAGGTTAAGTATGGGAGACAGAAAAATGGTAAGATTGTTCCTTTTTAGAGTGGCTAGATGATATAATAGTGTTTAAAGGTATTTTTAAAATATAAAATCCTACTTGAACCTTTAGAATACACAAAAAAATAGGAATAAAAATAAGATTATTTCTAGTACAGATATTTAAAAACAAACTGTCATATTTTTTTTCTTTTTGTTTGTTTTAATTTTAAAGATACTATATATATATATATATATATATATATATATATATATATATATACTTTTTTACAAATCCTCTGCAAATATATTTTACTGGACTTTAAACATTACAGACTGATTCTTTAATTTCTTTTCTGTTATCAGACAAGCACAATCTCAAAAGAAACAAGTCATAATAATGTAATAAACAATTAATTTAAAATCTACTTTCTCATTTTCTCCAACAGTACTGTCTTAGTCCTACTCACCAGAGGGTGGCATTGCTGTCATCAGTTCTTCTGTTTCTGATTGTTGTATAGCAGAATGTCTTAGAGTAGGTAATTTACAGTGAACTGAAACTTATTTTCTCACTGTTCTGGAAGCTGGAAAGTCCAAGATTAAAGTATTGGTATCTGTTGAAGATTTTTTGCTGCATAGTCACTTGATTGAAGGCAGAAAGGCAAAAAGGCAAATGAGACCAAATGTCTGTTAACATGGCATTAATTCCACACTTGAAGTCAGAGCCTTCTTGATTCTATCACCTCCTAAGACTGCCACATCAAGAACTGTATTTTAACATGAGTTTTAAAAGGGACAAACGGTTGAACCACAAGAACATACTTCCAGAATATTTTTTTGCATACTCAAGCATGTATCTGTATGTTTTGTATTTTAAAGGCATATGTTGGATCAGATTAGGTCTATTGTTTTTTTTTTTTTTTTTGGAGAGGTTTTTCGCTATAGGGCGCGTGCGCTTGCCAGACAGAGACATAGAGACAGAAAGCGAGAAATCACCCCCCAGGGGGGATGATCACGCCGCAATCCCTTCTCCTCCATTCTCCTCTCGGGATCCTGGGCACGCACGCACATGCGCCCGGCGTGAGTTTTAAGCCACCCGGTCCGGGACGCGAACTGCGGTCGACTACGTGGGAGTCCAGCGACATAGCCATTATGCTAACTGCTGGCTCCCCAGATTAGGTCTATTTTAACATAACTTCATAAATATTTAATTTTGGGGACCAGCAGATGGTACAAATGGTTTCATTGATGGACTCCCATATAGTTTACTGTGGTTCAAATCCCGGACTCCAACTCAAACACTCACACCAGGCGAGTATGCATGTATACCCAAAATCCCAAAAGGAGAATAGAGGAGAAGGGACTGTGGTATGCCATCCCCTTTGGGCAATGATTTCTAGCTTTCTGTCTCTCTGTCTCTCTCTGTCTCTCAGGCTAATGTGCATGACCTATAGCAAAAATCTCTCTCTATTTTTTTTTTAAGTGAAACATTTAATTTTGGAGAATTTTGAACCTCTAGAAAAGTAGATATGATAGTAAACTGAAGGCTAAGGCATTATCTTATTTTTATCCATTTATCTCTCCTCTTTGCATATAATTTTGTAGCAGATTCCAGGCTTTATATTAATTCATTTGTAAATTTCTGTATCTCTATAAGACAGGGATTCCTTTCTTCATCCTTCTCTCTCTCAAACTGTAACACGAGCCCAATACCACTACTGCATCTAAAATAAAGGAACAAAAATTCTCTATTATTATAGAAATTAAGAGTTAGATTGTCATTCGTATCACAATTGTCACAAATTTTAAGTTAATTTCAAATTTAATACCAAAATAAGTAGACAAGGGACAACTGGTTGATATTGTATTTAGTTTAGTTACTATTACTATTCTTATACTATTTTTAGGTATGATTGACCTGCAAAAAGCAATACATTTTGAATTTACACAATTTGATGAGTTTGGACATAAATATATACCATGAAGCAATCACCAGAACCAAGGACATTAACTTACTTATAACCTCCAACATTTTAAGTTTATATCTTCTATTTATCTGTATACTTTAAAATAAGTTAAATATGTTTTTCTTTTATGGAAAAAGCACTTGACATAAAACATTTTTTTAGAAAATTTGCAAATATATAACACAGTATGAACTACAGGCTGTATGTTGCATAGGTCTCTTTAACTTATTCTTCTTGCATCTTCCTGTTTTCCCCTCCCTTAGTTCATAATAATCACTATTCTACTTTCTAGTGTCATGAATATGACTATTTCAAACTCATCATAAAGATGGGACTGTGCAGTTTTGTCCTTTTGTGCCTAGTTTATTTCATTTAGCACCTAGCCTAATGACCTACAGATCCATCCATTGTGACAAATGACAATATTCTTTTAAAGGGATTAAAAATATCCTACTTTATGTGTATATACCAGATCTTCTTAATCCACTTACCTATGAATGGACATGTAGGTTGTTTTCATAGTATAGACAATGCTACTATGAACATGGAAGTGCAGATATCACTTTGAGATACTTATTTAAATTCCTTTGGAAATATAAGCAGAGGTAGGATTGCTATTAATTCTATTTTTATTTTTTTATGAACCTTCAGACAATGTTCCTTAGTAACTACACTAATTTGTTTATATTCCCAGCAACAATGTACAAGGGCTTCATTTTCTCCAAATTCTCATTAATAATTTTTATCTTTTGTTGTTTTTGATAATGGTCATTATAACAGGTGTGAGGTAATAGTTCATAGTGGTTTTGATTTGCATTTCCTTGATGATTAGTGATATGAAATACCTTTTCATTAAGTTATTAAAATACAAAATGAGTTCTATTTTATCTTTTTTATGATTTATTAAAGAAACAAGACCTTCCATATTAGTTGTAAGAGGTAGTTTTTTTAGGCAATAGTATTACTATTTTTTTAGTTTTATCACCAATGTGTAATTTAATATATTTTTCTATGTCTCTACTTTTGGTAAATTGATATTTTATTCTAAAGACTTGAAGATGAATAGATTCTGGGCTTTTTAAAATTGTTTTTTGGCAAGAGTATTATCTATTTTGTTTTTAAGAAAGATTTTTGATTTAGGATGAGTGCAGTTGCCAGAGAGACAGAGCAGAAAGTAAGAAATCACCCCCCCAGGGGAGATGACCATGTTGCAGTACCTTCTCCTTCACCCTTCTCTTGGGATCTTGGGCAATCAAGCACATGTGCCTGGCGTGAGGTTTAAGCCATCGGGTATGGGACTTGAACCGCAGTCGACTATATGAGAATCCAGTTATGTAACCATTATGCCATCTGCTGGTTTTTTGGCAAGAGTATTTGATAGGATGTGCATGTTTTTTAATTAGGAGATGCAGGGTGTTTTGCTGTCTTTCATTTTGTGATATTAGCAGTTATTAAATGCCTAGATCCATCATTTTATTAAGAATCACAAATTTCTATTCTAATTCTCTCCTTCCTTTTTTTTTTAATCTAAAGTTTTTTTTTTTTTTTTTTTTTATAAAAGAAGATGTCCTCCATTTCCTATGTGGTTACGTAGGTGTAGAATTTTTAAGAGAAAAGGTGAATAAATGATTCTTTCATTTACTAACAATTGCCCAGGGGCCAGCAGGTGGAGGTGGAGGTTAGGGCAGCTAGACCCCACAAGCTTGCTCTGAGGTTAGGTCCTAGATCCGGTAGCTTTAGGGTCATGCTGGGCTTCTGTGCATGCATGCCCCAAATCCCAGGGAACAGTGGAGGAGAGTGTGGCCATCTCCCCAGTGGATGACTTCTCACTTTCCTTCTCTCTCTCTCACACACACTCTCTGGGTGTGTGTTTCTGTTTTGTTTCTCTCCAGTGAGTGCATATGCCCTAAAAAAAATTCTAGGTCAGTCAATGACATAGTAATTGAGGCGGCTATATCCTTCCTGGCCAACGGTGCAGTTGAGTATCAACATGTGGGTTTGAAAAACACGCCATATGTGCGTGTGCATGCCTAATATCCCCAAAATTGGGAGTAGTGGAGAAGGGATTGTGGCATAACCATCCCCCATGAGGGGTATGCTTTTTCACTTTCCCTCTCCCTCTCTCTATTTCTTTTTGGCTAGTACACATGTCCTCTGGTAATT
Source organism: Tupaia tana (assembly GCA_026018925.1). Lineage (NCBI taxonomy): Eukaryota > Metazoa > Chordata > Mammalia > Scandentia > Tupaiidae > Tupaia > Tupaia tana. Next base: position 45,874,264 of record JAKSZU010000002.1, on the reverse strand, counting down.
CATTTTAATTGCTATTTTTCCCTAAATTTTACAACACTACCAATTGGTTGCTTTTTTCACAATAATTATGAACTAAAATAATTGTGACCTTGCTTAATGTGTTTGAATCATTGCAGTTATTCTTTGTGATGCTCAAACATCATCTATCATCTTTCTTTCTTTCTTTTTTTTTTTAGAGAGTTTTTTGCTGTAGGGGGCAGGCACTCGCCAGAAAAACAGAGAAAGGCAGAGAGACTGAAAGCTAAAAGAATCCCCCAGGGAGGATGGCCACGCCACAATCCCTTCTCCTCCATTCTCCTCTCAGGATCTTGGGCATGCATGCACACATGCCCGGCATGAGTTTAAGCCACCTGGTCTGTGACTCGAACCGCCGTCGTCTACATGGGAGTCCAGCGACATAGCCATTACACTTACTGCTGGTTCCCAAACATCATCTTTGTCCAGTATGAATCTCTTTAAGTTGGCATCTTAATTTTTTGATGTGACTGTAGAAGTTTTCTCGGCTTCTTTGCCATCTGGTATGAAAACATTTTTCCATGTTTACTTGTAAATACTATGAACTAGATCTGGAACTGGCTATTTCTCCAAGGAACCATGTTTCTATTTAGTCGAATATTGCACCTGGAGGCCACAACTCTGGGAGCTAGGAGTGATTATGACGTCTTTGTTGATTTTTTCCCTCTAAGCTATCTCAAATTACAGAGCTAAAGATGAATTTTGAAGATTAAATATATTTTGAATTCATATTAATACTAATATTTTAATAAATATTGTTGAAATACATATACAGACAAATGCACAAATCAAAAGTGTATTTAGCTTAGTGAATTTAAACAAATTAAGGATAGCTACATAACCAGTACATATTGGGTCATCAGAAAAGTCATGACACATTTTGCATAGAGAAATAAAATACTTCTTGACTTTCCCAATGACCTAATATATCAACGAGCAAAACACTGCTGACACAAGGTCCCCAACAGGGTCTTTCCCAATTATTAACTTTCCTACAATAAGAAGCACTATCTTGACTTGTAGTACCATAGATTATTACTTCAATATAAAATTAGAACTTTTTTCCCACTGACTTTTAGTACCAACTGAGTATAAGTAGCTAGTGGTTGATTTTCTTTCTAGCTGGATCTTTCCATCGATATGAATCCTGTTTGCTATCTCACTCTACTTCTAAAAGCTAACTGCAAACAGAATGACAGAATGTACTGACATCTGTTCCACTTTTATAAATTGCCTTTTTCTTCAGATTGCCAGTCTCTATAGGACCTGGGAAAGGTAACTCAGCTGTTTTGCAGTTTTTTTTGTTTTCTTTGTCTGCAACACCTATGAACCCAGACTATATAACTCCTGAAACTTCTGCAAGTTGGAGCACAGACTTTGGAGTACAAACTCCTCCTGGTCCACTGGTGTAATACACCTGAGTTCTCCCAGTCTTGGAGTGATGCTTGGTTTATCAGTGGTCTGTTTTCTGTAACATTTCTGGTTCCCTGACCAGGAAGCCAACTATACTGGCCCCTTGAGCCACTGGTTCAGTGGGAGGAGCCTACCAGGATGAAGAGGCTCCATAATCTAATGAGGTGTTATCACCTGGACTTTCTTCAGGTCCTCCATCATTGGGAGCCCTGATGCCTCTTAGTCAACTGACCCCTGATTGAACTTGATAGAGAGATGGACCAACTCACAAGCTGAAAACATCCAGTCAACTCACAAGGTAAAACCTCTGAATAAGGTAAAATCCTGGGACCCTATAACCCAGTCAGGCTCACTCTGTTTGGGTGGGAGGGGAACCTTGATTGCTTCCTGTGGTCTGTTGGAGCCACCAGTCACTGTGTGGTCTTCTGCTGGAGCCATCAGTTCAGATTGCTGTGTGTTTTCATGTTGGAAACTTTAGGTAGGGTCGCTGAGTGGTCTTCTGTCAGAGCCACTAATTGGAGACCATCCAGAAGGTGGGATGGCATTGTAACAAACTCTGGACGAGTATTAGGAACCTTCCCAAAGGGAGGAGGATATGGTGATAAACTGTGGAATGACTGTGTGAATGTGTGTGTGTGTGTGTGTGTGGATTTCTGTGGCCCCACAGTCTTTGGACCACAGGGTCTGAGTGAGTCCTCGCCTGCATTTATGTTGTGACCTCATAAGGCTCAAGCCAAAGCTATGAGGCACGTACAGTTCCAGCAAGGGACATGGACAGGCAGTCTGATTGCTCACCTCTTTGAGGGGACATCCATCCTGTGTTTGTCTTACATCATTGTTGGAGGAAGGTATACATTGGGATGGGGATTTCTCTGTATGCCCAAAAGACACCTGTGCCCCCGAATTCTCAGACTGACCTTCTTCAAAAGAATTTCCAATCTGTTTTTGTCTTAAGACTGAGCTCTACTCAAGTCGCCTTATCTGGGAGTCCAAGGCTTGTCCCTTCTGTCTCAGGAAGGAAATTGGCTCCACTTAAACCCCCCTCTCATTCTGGTTAGGCCATTAAATTCCGAGAGGTGACAATATGGGTAGCATCAAATCAACACCATCCTTGATTGTATGATTAAAAAAGAAGGGGTTTTCTGGAGAATATAATGTCAAAGTAAAATTTCCCCAGGGAAATTGGCTTTTATAATTCTAACATGTTATGTCCCTAAGGAAATGACAAAAAGGATGGAAAGAGGATATATTTTTACAAGGAAAGGTTTCTGATAAAAATTTCCATTTTCGATGGAGAAACTCATTGATTTGTCTGAACTGCTAAGCCAAGCCAAATGCAAGAAAATGTTTACCAGAATTGCCTACTAAGTAGCCAATACCCAAATTGTTAGGCTGTGTAGTACTTCTTGGTCCACTGTCTAAGAACAAAGTAAATTGTTAAGACCTATAATTTGAATTCATTCAAATTACTTGTGACTATTTATTTAATAAGTAATGCAATATGCCTGAATTAAAGAGGTGAAGTTAGTATAAAATTTTGCAAATCCGATGTTAACCACGGACTCACGGAAAGCATTGCCACCCGATTCTTCCTGAGTCTTCTCTGTAGCTCTCATTACTAAGTTAACATGCTTTGATTATTCCTATTGTTAGTCTTTTAGATTTTATAAGAATGAGAGAAACTGGGTAGGTTTATGGATAAGATTGTTGAGTTATGCATTGGGAAATTTGTTAAACAAGTTTTGTTGTCATTGTTGTTTGTAAATGTTCATAAGCTACTGGTATATGCTAAAAGTTAGAAATTGAAACATTTCTAAAAATTGAAAATTCTAATCAATATGGATGTATGCAATTTACAAGCTGAATAGCTCCTTTGGGAAATTTCAGATTTTCCAAGGTGAGGAGGGAAGGAAAAAATAAGCATAAACAGTTCGTGGAAAAAAAAAAAAAAAAGAAAGAAAGAAGAAAGAAAAAATGATTCTTTGTATTGGGGACACAAAATAGGGAACTCCTGTCCAAGAACTCAGTAGGGTAGAAGTCTCAAGGCACGATATGGGACGAGTTAAGGCTGGAGCCCCAGGCTGCCTTCTCTCTCCCTGCTTTCTTATACTCCTGTTTTCTTTTCAAATAGACTTCTTCTCCTTTGGACTACCCCCTTGCCTAGATGATCAGGAGGTTTAGGCATAAAATTGAGAGTTTAAATTAAGTTGCATTCTCCAGCTAGAGCTTTTGTATGGTTGATAAAACAGATTCTTTATAAAACATGTAAACTGGGCTCTGCCCTCCTGGCAGTACCCAGTTGCTCCTTGCAAGATCTATTGAAACTTAGGTTCACTTCTCAGCATAGGCTCACTCACAGATCAGAATAGATCTAGAGAATTTCTTAGAAAACTCATTAAAGTATTACAACAAATTGGCAATTCACCTAAACCTTCAATTTAACTCTCACTTAAAAGGCATGTAGGAGTCACTTGTGGTAATCCTGAAGGTTGAGAACTTTCTCCAAGGGCGGGATCTGGAAATAGCACAGATCACAGTCTCTGCCTCAAAAGAAACTCTGTTTCCAATATGGCAACCTGGGCACTGGACAAAGCCCATGACTGGCATCCTCATGTTTCCCCACTGAGGCTTTGTCCCCAGTGTGGAGTTGGTCACTAGAAGTGGAAATGCCCTGGGTTCTTAAGTGAGTTCAGGACTTCTGAAGTTCATACTGTCCTCTGAAATTGAGGATTAATGTGGCCCTAGATTGTAATGGCTCCCCTTGGACATCTGGCCATTTCACTGGTGAAGCCTCAAGTGATCTTTAAGGTGACTAAAGTTTATTTAAATTATTATGTCTAAATCAGAGGTTAAGGTGGTTTCTAAAGTATACCAAAGGAAACTATCCCTTGATATGGGCTGCCACTGACACTGATTATAGAATCAGACAGTGGACCTACTTTTGTCTTTAAAATCACCCAGACAGTGGCTAAGACTTTGGGGATCAAATAGAAACTCCTCATTGCCCACCATCCTCCAAGTTTAGGGAAATTTGAGTGCATGAACCGGATCCTTAAAACCACTTTAGCTAAATTATGCCAAGAGAAAGGGATAGGTCAGAATATATGGATTTATTGGAAGACTGTTTAAAAATGTCTAGAGAACATATTATTGGCGTTTAAAAGACCTGAGAGTTGGAGAGAAAAATGAGTAAGAAGTAGCCTAGGGACCAGCAGTTAGCGTAATGGCTATGCCACTGGACTCCCATGTAATCGACCGCAGTTTGAGTCCCGGACCCGATGGCTTAAAGTCACACTGGGCACACGTGCGTGCATGCCCAAGATCCCGAGAAGAGAATGGAGAAGGGATTGCAGCATGGCCATCCCCCCCTTGGAAGGGTGTGATTTCTCGCTTTCTTTCTCGCACGTGCCCTATAGCACAAAAAAAAAAAAAAAAAAAGAAGTAGCCTTAAGTAATAATAAACTATCCAAGTGAGGGATGGTGGTGACTTCTATTAAGAGCAATTTTGTAGAAGAATTAATTTTGCTTTTAAATGAGTCTAACACTTGGAACAAAATATTCAGTAGTGTTTGATTTTGATAACTTCTACAGATTTTGTATTGTACTGAATAATTCCAGCTAGTCTGGATGGGCCTTACATGGTTATACTGGTGACTTGTTAAAGTTGAGTCAAGATGGCTGCCTCAACAGACTCATCTGGGTCATGGACCATAAAAAGCTCCCTCTGGATGATGTTTCAGAGACAAAGAATCTACTGCCTGCCCTGCTCTAGTCACTCCAGAGGCTGACTAGTTAATGCACAGTGGAAGCCTTGGGGGATCTATAACCCTGCTTCAGTCACTCCGGTGCTAACTGATTTATGCATGGCAGGAAAATCAAGGATACACCTGTCCAAGTTAACTCATGAACTATTCTGAACCTTCCCAGGTAAGCTGTAAGAATCCCTTCTGAGATCTTGGCTGCTATAGCCCCGACCCACTGGAAATGAAAAGGAATGTCAACTTTGACTGAGAGAATCAAAAAGCTGCAAGGCCATACTAAGATGCCCTAAGGAAAACTAAGGTCATCAAAGGGAGGAATGATGTGGATCCTGTTTGCTGTCTCACTCTACTTCTGAAAGCTGCCTTCAAACAGAAAGCACTTTACACCTGCTCCACTTTTGTAAATTGCCTGCTTCAACAGATTTCTGGTCTCGATAGGAACTAAGAAAGCTAACAAAGCTGTTCTGCAGTTTTGCAGCTTTTCTTGTATTTCATTTTATTTTTTGTCTGCAACACACATGAACTCTGACTATATAACTCCTTAAATTCCAGAGGTTGGAAACTAGACTTTGGAGTGTGAACTCCTCTGGATCCACTGCCATAATAAACCTGAGTTCTCCTACTGTCCATGTGGTGATGGATTTCTTAGTGGTCTGTTTTCTGCAACATCATCATCTTTCCATGATGGCATCACAAGCATCATAGAATTTTGGAATATATCTTGGGAACTTTTTTCATTCTTTTAGTTGCATTACATTGAAAAGAACTTAGTCATATGATCATATGTAAACACATAAAAGCTAGAAAATGTAGTTCGTTTGAAGGACAAGAAGGAGGGAAACACAGGTGAGTCAATTAGTAATCGGTGTGTTACACAGACACTATCCTTGTTTCTGAAAATGCAGTCCGTTATTTCTCTCATGTTTAAATACACTCATTGTTGCTCAATGTGAGATGATGCAAAGTTCTATCCTGTTCCTACATCCAAGTGAAGTCTAGAGTTGTGGGGAATACTGATGGAGAAAAAGCCAGCAGACATAGATGCTTCTCTTCATTTCTGTCAACTTTAAACTAAAAAAAAAATCAAGTTCTCTGTCCTCAGACAATTAATGGTAATGTAGAGCAAAAATATGCGATTGAAGGTAAAAGAGTAATTAAACCATCTATGTGATTTTTCTATAAGGTTTCCCCTAATTAGGTTTTTGGATTCATCATTTTTCATTAAAAGCACATTTTAAAAAATTCCAAAGGGCATAAAGCTTGCCAGGCAGACAGATAGGGAGAGTGAAGGAGAAAATCCCACTTGACTTGTAGGTGATCATCTTGCTATGTCTTCACAAGGATTTTCCTCTGTATTCATGTATCCCTGGTGTCTGATTGTATATCTATTAGGTTGTTGGGAAAGTCATGAGAAAATTTTGGGACTAGCAGTTAGCGTAATGACTATGTCACTGGACTCCCATGTGGTCGACCGCGGTTCATGTCCCGGACCCGGTGGCTTAAACCTCACGCTAGGCGCGTGTGTGCGCATGCCCAAGATTCCAAGAGGAGAATGGAGGAGAAGGGATTGTGGCGTGGCCATCCCCCCTGGGGAGTGATTTCTCGCTTTCTGTCTCTCTGTGTGTCTGGCGAGCATACACGCCCTATAGCAAAAACCTCTTCAAAAAAAAAAAAAAAAAAAAAGGCATGACAATTTTTAATGTGTTTTTCTTGAAAAAATGTATCATGACTTTCCCAACACCTAATAGATTACTTCTTATTGTAAGGATATAAGTCAGATTAGATGAGGGCCTATACATAGGATCTTATTGAATCTTAATTACATCTTTGAAGATTAAACTCCAAATATAATCACATTCTAAACTATTGGGGATCTGGGCTACACAGGAATTTTGGAGGTATACAGTTTAGCCTATACCATGATATAAATTTAAGTTTGTTAAGGAGAGAGAAAGATAATCAAATAGAACAGAGAGAGAGAAGAGGGCCAGCCTGGGATGCAGCTACCAAATGATGCTGAGAAGTCGGACCTGCATAGAAAGGTCCTGGCTTTTCACTCCCAGAATTCTTTGTACATACTTAGCATTCACATACCTGCCTGTGATCTTGGCTGGCTGCAGTTGGCCATGGACCACACGGTGCAAATCCTGATGGTGGTACCAGTTTCTCTCTCTCTATCTCTCTCTCTCTCTCTCTCTCTCTCTCTCTCTCTCTCTCGGCAGAAATAAAATTAAATAATAAAACCAGTAACTTTTTCTAATTAAAAAAACAAAGGTGTAAGACAGTGAAAAACAGTAAGGTTCATGAATTAGATTCATCTTAATGTCAAGGAATTGTTTGACATCCTGGAGAATTACACTGTTCTCTGCTGCTTACAATTTAGAATACTTAGATGAGTTTATGGAATGTCTGTAGGTTTGATAAGCTATTAATTTATATGAGCAACTGAGACGGAGAAAAGAATCAGACCCATAGGGAAAATAAATTCAAAGGCCTAGGAGGTCAAGAATATGGAAAGACTACATTGGTATTCCAAAATAACAAAAAATTTAAGTAGGAATCATATGGAATATAATGTTGGTGAGCACATGAGAAAATCACTAAATTCTATGGTTTCATGCTCCAATTTAATTTGCAGATAAGCTGATTATTTTGCCCTGTTAAAAGACATCATGCCTATTAGACATATTGATAGGTATGATGTGAAATTCAAATCTTGGGAACTAAAAATACTCTCTGTAAACAACTCTCAGGTGCTGTAAGTGCCTTCATAAAAACATATGAAAGTCTCTTTAATATTCCTGGTATCCACTGCATCCCAGAGAAAAGCATACCTTTTGCTAAACTTTTTCCATGTATTTTTTAAAGCAAAATTTGGCATATTTTTAGATATTTTTGGTACTTTTTTACTGAGTAACTTTGTTTGCCTGTTTCTGGTTCAGTCCTTTGTAAGACAAGAATCTACAATTGTTTAGACTACATTGCAAAAATCATGTATTTGGTTGTCGCAAACTCATGACGTATTTTTCTACGTTTTTATGCAAAAATGTGTCATGACTTTTGCGACGACCCAGTATTTTGATCCTTTCAACCAAATATATAAACTTTTACTGAAGATGTGCATTTTAGATCAGGGTATCACAAAGATCTTATGGCACACTGTGGTAGGAAGAACACAGGAGGATTCCCTGGTTTTGAGACACTTAGATATGTCCTATTTCTTTAAATAACTATTTTTTCTTTTGAGTAATAACTCTTAGTTTCTTTAAGGTTACCATACAAATAAAATGCCACACTAATAAAACAGCAAGTGACCATGAGACCTAAGATACCTGCCATATAATGGGTGATATTGGATTCACTGATATTTGCCAATTGTTTATTCTTATTTGTAGAATGTTTCATCTTCCAGCAAAAGTTACAAGTTTCTCTATCTATATCTCCTTCTATAGGACTGGGAGTTAGTAGATGCTAAAATCATCCCTTGATATTATAATTTTTATTGATTAATTTTTCTGTCTTTCCCTTTACAAAAGAAGTTCTATGACAGCATGAACTGTGTTTTGTTCACTGCTATATAACCAATAACTAGAAAAATATTTGACATATAGTAATACATTATAAAATGCATATTCTGCTTAAGGAGTCAATGAAAGTGGATTGCCTAAAGCTAGTGTTTTAGGTCTAAATAACCTGTATTCTTCAAGTAACACTTCAGTTTTCTCTGCAAATCTCTTTTCTGAATCATTACTGTTTTTTAATTGCACATACGTTTGGTCATAGCTTCGGAAATCATTCAGTCTTGTAATCCACTAAAGATAGTAATGGAAGGTGATGCCTAGAAGAAAAAAATAAGAGCGAGTGCTATTTCGGGACCAGCAGTTAGCATAATAGCTATGTTGCTGGACTCCCATGTAGTTGACTGCTGTTTGAGTCCTGGACCTGGTGGCTTAAACTCAAGCCAGGTGCGCATGCTTGCATGCCCAAGATCCCGAGAGGAGAATGGAGGAGAAGGGATTGAGGTGTGGCCATCCCCCCTGGGGGGTGATTTCTTGCTTTCTGTCTCTCTGACTCTCTCTGTCTTTCTGGCAAGCGCAGGTGCCCTATAGCAAGCCGCCCCCCCCAAAAAAAAAGTAAATGCTTTTTCTACAGGAGTATTTCTGACATCCTCAAAGAATGAAAGACAGAGAACTAGACTTGCTAAAACAGGCTACAGAAGTATTGTCATCTTCTTCTTGTTATTATACAGTGTTAATGGTTTTATCTAGAGTTTCTAATATACTAATATTTTACAGTATAATTAATATTCAGTTTTTAAAATTTCATCCTTTGTGAAATTGCCTTAGGTTGCAATTATATGGTTCGTGTTGAGTAATTAATTAAGCAGCTACTTTTAAATCCATATCATATTATTTGACTTTATAACCTCCCATAATGATGATTTTATTACCTACCATAAAAAATCTTTTCTTTAGACCTAATTTTGCCTTTTTTGAAGTTTACTCTAACCACTCATTATTCAATTATAGAGTACTATAAAAACAAATAGAAGATTAATTTTCATTGTATTGTCTAGTAATGATAAGACCTTTCTATTTTTTCAAACAACGTAGTCAAAGAGTTCTGCACAACACTTTTAATAGAGAAAATAATATACTATTATTCTTTATGATATAATATGTAAACAGCTCCCAGAGTTTCCTTTCACCGTTTTCTAAAACACTGTTGTTACTTCCTATACTGAGTTCTGGTGAATTTTAAATATAAAATGTGTTCATCAGGCTTTCATGCCCGTCTAACTCAAGTCAAGTTGAGTTCATAAGGGATCTTGTCACATGACTTGGATTTTACTGGTGTTCCTCTAGCCATACTCATAGTAAGTTAAAAGAATAGCATTAATAGTGATATTAAGGGGGGCACCAGTTGATGTGGTGGTTAAGGTACTGGACTCCCACATGGCCGACCGTGATTTGAGTCCCAGACCAGGTGGCTTGAAAAATCATGCTGGCAACGAGCATGTATGCTCAGAATCTCAAGAGGATAATGGAGGAGAAAGGATTGTGTGTGGCCATCCACCAAAGAGGTTCTCACTTTCCTTCTCACTGTCCCTATCTGACTCTGGTGAGCGCTCACACCCAAGGGAAAAAGCTTTAAAAATGATGTAAAGTACCAATTTTTGTGAGCCTATCATGTAACAGATTCTACACTATATAATTTATTATATTTACTATTTTACTATGGTAAAATGACATTAATATTACTTTTATAGCTTAGGTTAGTGCAGTAGCTTATAACCACGTAATGGCAAGTCATATAATAAATACCATTACAACTCAGGAGTGACTCTGTGCTTGGCTAATTATACTAACTTTTGATAGCCAGGATGAGACCTAGATGTATAAGGATACATTAATCATATAATTGAAATCTCATCCTTACTTGTGACCCTTGGAAATAATAATGAAAGAATAAATGATTCTTATTTAACAAAAAGAACCCATGTCTGGATAACTCAAGTGTTAAGCACATAATAGTAAGAAAGCTATTGTTGATTTTTTTTTTTTTTTTTTTTTTTGAGAGGTTTTTGCTACAGGGTGTGTGTGATTGCCAGAAAGACAGAGAGACAGAAAGCGAGAAATCATCTCCTAGGGGAGATGGCCATGCCGCAATCCCTTCTCCTCCATTCTTCTGTTGGGATCTTGGGCACACACGCACATGCACCTGGCGTCAGTTTAAGCCTCCGTGTCTGGGACTCAAATTACAGCCGGCTACATGAGAGTCCAGCGACATAGCCATTACACCAACTGCTGGTCCCAAGGAAGCTATTGTTAATTTTTAACAAATGATTTGTAATATGTCATTATGCAATTATATACTGTCCATGTGCATTGTTGATTGAGTCTGGGTAAATAACTCTAAATCTATCCTCACAATTGTAAAGTACAGATTTTATCATTACTGTCATGTTTAATCACAGACTACACTGAATTTTTAAGAATGCATGGGAAACATTCTAGAGTATAAGTTAGACTTCCATGCATGTGGAATATCATTCAAATTTCCATTTATTGTGCTAGATTGGTTGTTATTACTTCCCAGGAACTGGTGCTATGTCCAACATTGCTCTTCTACGGGGATGAGGATGCTTGGGAAAACTAGACATCACTAATACTCAAAACCTTTACATATTTCAATGTAAAGATAATGTTGTACCATTAGGGGGGAAAAAAACCAACACTGAACTGGATAATTTTATATTTTTTTATTCCCATTGGTACATGTTTCCCTATAAAAAATGAAGTCCCTTTTTCCTGTCTATGTTCTTTCTCACTTCTCCTGAATAAGAAAGAGTCTTTGAGAAGCATTGTATACACATATACAGGTTATCATTCCTATCATCTGTGTGTGATTCCCCAAATTTGTGTCTCTAGTAAATTTAATCTCATATATTTTAATGTTATCTTCATGTTCACTAGATGCTATGTAAATATCACATCTAATCATTAAGCAAAATTCCCTCATATTCTTAGTTTTGGGAGATATTCTTAGTTCTTGGAGATTTTCATTTCTCCCTTGTCTTAACTAAATTCTGGCTTTTCTGTGTGTGCCCTGCATCCCTGGGGTGCAATGTGTCAGCACCATGTAATAAAAGATTGGATGCAAGTAACTGTTCCCAGGTGACTCTCAACGTTGGTTTTAAACTATTCTTGATGCATCCTTTGCTCTCTTACTTTCCAATCACAGTGCTCCCTGATCATTATCACCCACTTCCTGAGCATTCTGCTGAGTTTTAAAGAATTCAGTATATGATTCGCATTGTTTTAATGTAAACTCTGACTATTAGTCCATGGAACTTAACGTTCGAATTAATTTTCTTCCACCTCTCACTCCTAATTTCTTGACGGTCTCAATGTTAATTTTATTATCATATCAGATCTGAAAAGAAAGCCTCACACATACTTCTTAAAATAAAGATAAATACAAACGATATTTCTCTCATAAAATTTGTAATAAAAAAGCCACTATGTAAATAGCAAATTGAGGAATAAAGATCTCAGATATCTGGCTTGAACTGTGAGAATAAGGAAAAGAAGATAGATTTTAAAAAGGAATCCTTTCTCATCAGTTAGCATAAAGTATCTTTAAACTTTTGAGCTTAAAATAGCAATTATTAAGACCATACTATATTAATGCTTTGTACTCTACCAATGTAATCCCTTGGGTATATGTGGATCTTGTCAGTTAAAATACTCCACTTCTGAAATCTTGGACTCTTAGACTACAATTCACAACTAACGTTATTTCTTTTCAGGGCCAACAGGTGGCATGGTGATTAAGGTGCTGGACTCTCACATGGTTAACCATGGTTCTCGTCCCGGATCCTGTGGCTTGAAACTCATACCAGGTGCGTGTGTGTGCCCCCCAAATCCCAGGAAGAGAGTGTAGGAAAATGGACTGTTGTGTGGCCAGGGGAGTGATTTTTCACTTTCCTTCTGACTCTTTCTTGCGAGAACACGTGTCCTATAATGAAAACCTTTAAAAACTGTATCTTTTCATCTTCATATTCGTTGACTCTTAGTTTACAAGATTTTTATAGACATTTTATATTTGATCTTTTTATTTTGTTTTTAACCTCTTGTTATTTCAGTATTCCTGGGCTATTTACTTAATTTGTATTCCAGGTACTCTGTAAAGTTAGTTAATAAGGCTATCAACTTTTTATATTTGTTATAAGGAAAACATAAAAACAATAAAAATAGTTCATAGCACACGGTGATCATAGTATAAGTTTGACATATTTGCGTTTGTCACACTATCCATGGAGTCATAAGTATTTTATTTGTTTATTCTCCACATTAACACTTCTCTCACTTTTTCCCCTTTCTTTTTTCACCAAGATTAGTCAATATTTACATGCTCTCTTCTTTGGATAGTCAACTTGCCCTGCTCACTGTGCCTTTCCCTAGACCTCTATAACAAGATACAGTAATAAATTAATCCCATAATTGTTTCCTCTATTCCTTTATTCATACTTCTGAGTGCTGCTGAAGAAAAATAATACAACCAAAATGCTAGGTTGTTAGAAATTTGTGGTTGCCAATATCTGTTGCCAAGTAACACTGCTTGGCAGATATATTACAAGTCGTTAGTCAGCCATCTTGTCTCACTAGTCCGCATTCTCTTCCGTGGCTATTACAGACGTTTACTGTGCGCTCCAGTCTCCACTGCCTCCTTTTCACCCTGATATCCAGAGATGATTCTGTGTTCTACTTCACTAAATGGATGCTTCTCAACTTACAGAGGGGTTGTATCTTGATAAACTCCTTCTAACTTGACAATATTATAAGTCAGAAGGTTTAATACCTCAATAAACTCTTTTTAAAGTAAAAAAAAAAAAAACAAAAAAAACCCTGTAAGTCATCAAAAGTGGTTGCAATCTCTATAAAAGGAAAACAATTAGACATCAATATTCTGAATTTCCTTACATCTACCATCTACAAATTCATACACCATTTTTTATTTTATTTATTTATTTATTTATTTATTTATTTATTTACTTTGTATTCCAAATGTTTTTGTACATATACCAAGGCAAAGTGAGAGCTGTATGGATTGGTTTTACAAGGAAAAACACTTCTCAGTCAAAATTCTCAGTTTTATATTAGTGTCATCACTGAAGTTTCAAACAGGATTTCAGTTAATTCCAATAATAGTTTCATTATTTATCTCTCATGAACAAGCTCGATGATGAAATGGAAACTTTCCATGGTGAGAATATTTCTAGTACAGCACCATGGTAAAAGCAGTGTTCCTACTAAATTAAGAAAGCCACCTATACGGAACCAGCAGTTAGCGTAATGGCTATGTCCCTGGACTCCCACGTAGTCGACCGCGGTTCGTGTCCCGGACCTGGTGGCTTAAAACTCACACCGGGCGTGTGTGTGTGTGTGCCCAAGATCCTGAGAGGAGAATGGAGGAGAAGGGATTGCGGCATGACCATCCCCCCTGGGGGGGGGGTGATTTCTCGCTTTCTGTCTCTCTGTCTCTGTCTGTCTGGCGAGCGCATGTGCCCTATAGCGAAAAACCTCTCCAAAAAAAAAAAAAAAAAAAAAAGAAACCCACCTATAAAACAGCTGAAAGGAAATCATGAGTAAAGATTATGGGTTCTTTTTTAAAAAAATTTTATTTTGTACATTCAATCACTATTCATCACTACAACTTGTAAAGTGAATCTACCCAACATGAATACACTTCTCATCAGTCCAGTTGAAGATACCATACACGTTTTATTATCATCAGATAATCATCCATTTCTGTGTCCCACAAATGCTCTCTATTTTTTTTGAACTCATATTTCCAACTTTTCTGAGATGCAGGAAAAGTTACCCTTTTGAAGTTTAAGTCATCACCTGGTTTTACTTTATCCTTGCCTGTCCTATCTCTGAAAAACTACTTTATCACTCATGTTAGTTTTCTTTATGTTAAAATACAGACCTAAGTGTATTCCATTAAAACAAAAAGAAAAGAAAAACCCTGTATTTCTCTTTTAAGTTTTTACCTGCTGCAGTCAAACTCAACCAAGAAGGCTGTGGCCATTTTGTTTATTTTTTGAGGCTCTATCTACACTTTAATCCTTAGCAGTCTGGTTTCTTTTTACCTTTGTCCTGAATCTACTTTGGTAAAGGATTTATTGAAGCATTATTCTTAACTGTGACTACCCTGTGATAAGTAACATAGAATCTCTATATCTATCTATCTATATCCATCTATCTATGTGACTATCTATGACTTATCTATCTACCAGGGGCTTTGACCTCCAGAAGCTATTCAAATTCATTTTGTGAGACAAAAGGCAAAAATACATGATGATATACAGGTATTCTCTAGCCTGTCTCTTTTCAATGCCCAGAAGCTCAAAGATACCCAGATATTTTATTTTATTTTATTTTTTTGGGAGAGGTTTTTGTGATAGGGCGCGTGCACTCGTCAGACAGAGAGAGACAGAGAGACAGAAAGCGAGAAATCATCCCCCAGGGGGGATGGCCACGCCGCAATCCCTTCTCCTCCATTCTCCTCTCGGGATCCTAGGCACGCACGCACACACACCCAGCATGAGTTTTTTAAGCCACTGGGTCCGGGATGCAAACCGCGGTCGACTACATGGGAGTCCAGCGACATAAGCATTACGCTAACTGCTGGTCCCACCCAGATATTTTATAACATGTTCATCTAAATCAAATATAGCCTATGGAACTTTCAAATGCTGCTTGAGGAAGTTGGTAAAATATTATTTTGTTTTGTTTAGATTAAGTCAATAATTTTAAACACTGTAGATATTAGGAGAAATTTCAACAGTGTCATGCAGTCTACTTAATTTATTGTGTAACATTACAGAATCTTGTAACATAATATAGTGGGTGTCAGGTGTTCCTTTGACCTGGGGTTATGCAGAGCCTTGCTAATGGCTGCTGTAGCTAGTAAGGGTCTTATGTTGAGAGAAAGGGACTGTCTGAATATCTTTTCATAAATTATATGAATAGCATTCCTTCTAGAAGCAGCATCTTCAACCAGAGCTGTTCTATACTAACATATATTGTAAATACATAAGACTTCTTAATTTTCTGTTCATAGAAAACTTTCTGAAGCTAAATATGATATATTGTAGAGGATAGGGTATGAAAAACACATGGGCTACAGTTTTCTCTTGCCCACTTTTTAGCTATATAACTTTGGACAATTTATTTACTTTTAATTTTATATTTGAATTTCATAGAAGGGTTTATAATTTCAAATTGTAAGGTTGTAATACATGAACTTGAAACATAAACAAGAGCAGTAATAGCTTTAACTTACAAAGATACAGAGATCCTTCTAACGAAAAGGACTTAGCTCGACACAATTAGCAAGTGATACAGTTATCTGAATGTTAACATTTTTCTAAAAAAATCAGACTGATATACAAGAAAAAGATTTTACATTTGACATATAACACAGAAGAAGAAAGGAGATATTGCTGAATAGAGTAGTTCAAAACATTCTCTTCTCTTTCTTTCTTTTTTTTTTTTTTTTGCTAGAGAGTACGTACCTTCACCAGAGAGAAAGAGAGAGTAAGAAAGTGAGAGAAAGCACCCCCTAATGGGAAGTGGTTATGCCACAATTCTTTTTCCTCCACTTCTTCCTTTCTCCTTCTAGGATTCTGTGCATGCATACATTCACACGTGCCCATTGTGTTTTTCAGGCTGCTAGGACAAAGCTTCCAGTCATGGTTGGCCATGTGGGACGTGGTTCCTAACACATAGTGCTTAACCACTATGGGGTCAGTCTTCAAAACATTCTCTTGATTTCCCCTTATCATTAAATAATTAAAAATAAAGTTTCATAAAGAAAGAGCAAAAGATATAAGATATGGTATTGTCTTTAAAATGGAAGAGTAGCGGGGGTCAGCAGATGGTGTGATGGTTAAGGCACTGGATTCCGACATGGCTGACCACAGTTTGAGTCCAAGACCTGGCAGCTTGAAAAGCAGGCCAAACACGTGTGCATGAGAGCCCCAAATTCCAGTAAGAGAATCCCAGTAAGAGGGGAAGGAATTGCAGCATGGCAATTCCCGCTAGGGGTGATTTCTCACTCTCTCTTCCTCTGTCTCTCTCTGATGAGCACGCACCCTATGGCAAAAGCCTCACAAAGACAAAACAAAACAAAACAAAACAATAGAAGATTAATTCTTTAAAAACAAATTGGGACTGAACCTGAATTTAGTGGAAAGTCTGATAAAATATTTGATGAAGCAACCCTTTTAATGTCAGTAGCTGAAAATGGTTTCTATAGTTTATTTCTTATATGATCCATCATGGTGTAGTCCAATATGAACTAATTTTCTGGTCCAGAGGTTTTTATAAAAATGTTTTTTTTAAAAAACCTGAGAAACAGACCACCTTCTAGCAACATATGTTGAAACACAAGTAGCTAGAGCTGCTTGCATCCATATACTTTGTCCCTCTAGTGGGTGAGAGTAGTGTCTTCGTAATAGAGGAGAAACAAAACAAAGGAAAATATCTGGTTTATATTTAGAAAATTTAGAAAAAAATTCAGCCACCCATACACAATATTGAATATTGAAAGAGAATGAAAAATATTTCTGTTAATACTAATAATTCAGTTTAGTTTATTTGTGAAAATCATGACACACCACATTGGAGATGGACACTATAAGATTCCTAATGGTTAATAACATACCACAAAGTTACACTGTGGACTGCATATCAACCCCTTGCGGTTTCTCACATTGCCACCTTTCCTATGTGCTGTAATATTCTTACCTAAATTCTGTTTGATTAAGGGGGTGTGAGTGTTCTGTTTACATTTGAAAGCTTAGATTATTAGAAAGATTAATTCTGAGACATAAGAATAATAAAAAAAATTGACTAGCAACTGTCTGCCTGCACCTATAAGCAAGGCAGTAGTCTAGTAAAAGATTGAATGAGGAGTTAGATGAGTTAACGCCATACAAGTTAAGATGTTGCCATTTTCCATCTGAATTTGGTTAGTTCAAGATTGTAAAACTAGTAAACTTAAACACGTGCACACAAACACACCTTGCAATAAATATGTCATAATGGTTGAGAGCTTGATATATAAATTTTATTTATTATTTATTTATTTATTTATTTGGGAGCGGTTTTTGCTATAGGGCGCGTGCGCTCTCCAGACAGACAGAGACATAGAGACAGAAAGCAAGAAATCAACCCCCAGGGGGGATGGTCACGCCCCAATTTCTTCTCCTCCATTCTCCTCTCGGGATGTTGGGCATGCACACACACACGCCCGGCATGAGTTTTAAGCCACCGGGTCCTGGACGCAAACCGCGGTGGACTACGTGGGAGTCCAACGACATAGCCATTACACTAACTGCTGGTTCCCGATATATAAATTTGATAACCTAAGTATTCAAATCCCTATATTCTAGGAAAAGAACTCAATATCAGCATCTTAGTTTTCACACCTATAACATAGAAATTCAAATGTTTTATAGATTAATTAATATTGCTTTATAGATTAATTAATGCCAAGTTCTTAGAACAGAGGCTGGGACTGTTTACTAAGAGCATTGCTATAAGATATTCTGATTTTTTTTAATTCAATTCTCCTGCTATTTCTTTTGTATCTTTCTGTTTGTTTGCATTTTCCACTGTTATGTTACATAACTATGCAAAAAATTGACATTTTAGTCACCTGATTGTATTTCATACATTTTTTTTCACTTTTCTCTGTATTTTACTGTGTGTGCTTCCTTTCTGAGACTCTATGCACAGAGATGCATGTATTGTTTTTCTCTCAGCTATTTTCAAGGCTGCTATAGTTTTTTTCTGTGTGTGTGTATATATATGTGTGTGTGTGTGTGTGTGTGTGTGTATAAAATATTCCTGGAACAATAAATACATTTTTAGAGAGAGATTTTTGCTATAGGGTACATGTACTTTGCTGGAGAGACAGAGAGAGACAGAAAGTGAGAAATCCCCCCCCCCTCCCCCGGGGGGATGGCCACGCTGCACTCTCTTCTCCTCCATTCTCCCCTCGGGATTTTGGGCAGGCACACACATGGACTCAGCATGAGTTTTAAGCTGCCGGGTCCTGAGCTCAAACTGCTGTTGACTATTTGGGAGTTCAGCGACGTAACCATTATGCCATCTACTGGTCTTGGAATAATAATTTTTGATCATGTTCTGTTTTGTGAAAAATATACCACTAATCTACCACTCGACCCATGTATTCATGTATGTATACATATAAATACATATATTACTACCAAAGTAAGACATAAAAAATGCAAACAATACAGATCACTTTATTTATAGATGATTTATTTATATAAAATATATCGCAGAGCTGGTATTTTAAAAGTTTTGTCACCAAAACTTAAAGTAAAATAGAAAAGAGGTAAAATAGTAGAACAAAAGACAAAAGTAAAATAGAAAATTAGGTTTAACAAATTTTTAAGGTTTTTAATAAAATGTGCTTTTTACTAGTTAGATTCCTTAGTAGACTAAGTAACAATTCATTTTGGTTTCTCATAACATATTCTTTAATAATTTCCATGCATTTTCTGATATCAAAAATATTAACCTGTCCTTAAGGTAGGCATTGTTGCTCAAACGTTCACAGTTGAAATTTCAAATGTGGTAATAGAAGTCATGCCTATGTAATAGCAAATAATGTAGTAACTGTATTTATTAAAATAATTAAAATTTTCTAATGTTGGAAATTACATAAAGGAACAATTTTTAAATTTGCAATTTTATAATAGAAAGTACTTTTAGGTTGATTTATGCTGCACTTATTTTATTTTCTGGTAAAATATCAAGCTAATCTAAAACAGTAGTAAGACCTTGGCATTACTGTATTAAATTGTTGATTCCTTTATTGCGTGAAATTTAGACTAGTGGGAATAATGTCCATCATAATGACATGTAATACAAACCGATGGTTTGGTGGTTATCAAACACCTCTGTTTTATTTTGGCAGTCCATCACCTTCAAAAGCTATTTATTGAGTAATATATCCCACTACTATAAACATTATGCCTTATTTAGAAAATGTATTGTGACAGGAAGAAAAAAGGAGCACTAGTCAAAGAATGATTTATAGCTTGCAAGAGCTTTACTCTATAATTCAGTTTATAAACACATTGACATATCATATCTATATTAAGCAAGCACATGGGGATTTGCCTTTTATTTAGTCTTTGTTTTATAGTCTTCATTATATTGTAAATTATATAAACAGCTTTAGGCATATATATCCTATAATTATCAAGCAATGCAGAATTATAGATCACCTAACATCAAAGTCCATTCCATACTTATCTATATAACACATCTTCATCCTACGGTTATTCACAAGAGAAAATATTTTAGTGATCATTTTAATGCCATGAAGAATCTTTGTTAATTTTTTTGAAATGCTAATTGCATTATTGTTTTGTTCATTTTCCCATTGTTAGTATTTTACTATTAAAAGCTTTAGTTGAGACCAGCAGTTGACGTAATGGCTACGTCACTGGACTCCCATGTAGTTGACCACAGTTTGATTCTTGGACCTGGTAGCTTCAAACTTACTCCAGGCGTGTATGTGTGCATGCCCAAGATCTCAAGAGGAGAATGGAGGAGAAGGGATAGCTGTGTGGCCATCCTCCCTGCGGGGTGATATCTTGCTTTCTGTTTCTCTGTCTCTCTCTGTCTTTTTGGCAAGTGCAAGTACCCTATAGCAAAAACGTCCCCAACAACAACAACAACAAAAACTTTAATCATTCTTATGTATTTAGTGTCCACAATGAAAATAAGATCTTTGTTTTCAAGTTCATTTATTTCTTTCATAAGAGGGAGAGAGAGAAGAATAAACACCCTCAACAGGGTCTTACTCAGTGATTCCCCCCATATCAGCCTTCCCAGCTGATCAGGTTCATAGGTGTGAGTGCCCTGTGTATACAGGTTCTCCAAGGAACTGGACTCGGAAGCTTTCATATGGATCCAGCATCTCTTGAGCAGTCAGTTACCACTGTGTCAACTAGCTGGCCCCCAAATACAGTTTTTGATTTAGACATTTGTAGGTCATGTATTTGCTGAGAACCTTCAGAGCATTTTAGTCCATTCCCCTGAATTCCCCAGAAGAGCTAGGTGGGGAAGGGGAAGCCTAATGTGTTCTACAGCCAGCAAGGAGTCAGACTTCCTATACTCCAAAAGAGTCTCTGAAGGAGGCTCCTGCATGCTAAGAGAGTATACATATAAGACACTGTAATTTCCTCTGAACAATTAATTTATTTCTACTTGCTAACAAGTAGTACTATGAGGGTATTATTCCTTCTGCCTCAAGTATGACACTTCTGTCATTTAATTATATTTAATTATAACATCTGTTTTTCAGACATCAGGGAAGAAAGTAATTAATAACAGCTGTTGTAAACAAACCATATCTGATCTTTGGTTCACCAAGATTCAACTTTTGTTTTATCCTTTAGTTCAAGAAAAGTAGCAAATACAGAGCACCTATTTTTTTTTTAAATGGGCTTACTACATCTTTTTTAAAAAATTTAACTATATTTATTTATTTTCAATTTGATCAGAGAGGAAGAGGGAGAGAGAGAGAGAGAGAGAGAGAGAGAGAGAGAGAGAGAGAAAGCCCCCACATCCGGGACTCAAACTGTGGTTGGCCATGTAGGAATCCAACACCCTTAACCACCATACAACTTGCCGGTCCCAACCTAATTTTTTTGGTACTATTTTACTTTAAAGATGCATTGTAATCTGTCTTGCATGCCACATATTTAGGGTAATAGTTCTCACATTAAAGCAAAAAGCATTGGAACCAGCAGTTAGCGTAATGATTATGTCACGGGACACCCATGTAGTCGACCAGGTTTGAGTCCCGGACCCGGTGGCTTAAACTCACGCCGGGTGCGTGTGCGTGTGTGCCCAAGATCCCGAGCGGAGAATGGAGGAGAAGGGATTGTGGCGTGGCCATCTCCCCTGGGGGTGATTTCTCACTTTCTGTCTCTCTGTGTCTGTCTGTCTGGCGAGCGCACACGTCCTATAGAAAAGAAAAAAAAAAAGGTGAAACTAAAAGCAAAACCTGGTGTTTACTGAAAATCTATCAGGTGTCAGACAGTTTTGAGGTGAAAATGAAATTAAACAATGGCATGTCTAAGATTTTCCCTGAGTTGGGGCATTGGTCACTCACTGCAATAGCTGGCTTAATAACTATGCCTATTATCAGTCTTCACTTTCCTTTCCTTTACTGCTTTATTCCTTCTTCCATTGTCTTCCCATCTCCCACAATAACGATATATGCTTAATCCTTCTCTCAGGGTCTACTTCTTGAAAAGGTGGAGGGAGTTCAATTAAGATAATTAATGATTATTTTGCAGTATATAAGAGAGTGCCTTGCATTTTCTGCTAAGTTAAAACATTGCATTTTCTAGATTTTGGTGTGATATATTCATTACTTCTCCAAACATGGATATTCCGATGAGAATTCTCTTTAACTTATCTGAGTTTATTGTTTGGAAATATTCAAAATTCTCCAATAAAACTATGAAAAATTGAATTCTACTGACTTAGAGCCATTGACATTTTCTTACTTGGTAGAAATAAATAGTAAGAAAAGGTTCTGCAGGATATAAAATAGTCTACGCTATGCGTAACCTAACCAGAAATCCATCAATGAATTTACAAATAACATAATGCCTGCCAATGATATGGAATAATTATGGCTACTAGTGTTTAGTAATCTCATGCTCCATTTTTAGGATACAAAAGTTGCATTGAATCAATTAATGAAAACACAAACTGTAGCTATGTAGGAATTCATAATCCTTTGAATAGGAGGGAGGGAGTTAAATGAGTTTTAATAGAAACAATGAAAAGAGCATTTACATGTTTCTTTAGTCCACCCCTTACCCAACCCTGTTATTTAATTTCCTTTGGCTTGGGATTATTCTTGTTTGGAGATGTAAACATCTCTCTCTGTGGGAAATTAATCGTCAGCACCAATGTCAATATTAAAGATAGAGAAATAGAATTTTCACTGACTCATGAATGTACAGTCCTTCAATGTATGTCATCACACACTGTATTGTCACACTCTTGTTATTCTAAATATAGATACTTTTCAGGATACAATTGTCAAGTTTGGCATAAAAGAAAGTGTTAACCGTTGGTCCATCTCTATATCTACCTTTTATATCATTCATCTACATCCTTTTGTATTGTTCCATATGTGAGCTTTAGACCCTTCATTTTCATATGATCTCACAAAACTTTCCATTGAATTCTCACAGTATCTTAGACCCTTCACAATGACTTAGAAATATATTAAAGTCATGGAAGATAAATAAAAAAATTCATATTTCTTGACCATCTTGTAATTAAACTGTCAGCAGGCCATATGGACTTAACAGTTACCTCATTAAAATAGGTTCTTATACATTGTCAAAAATAGAAAGATTTTATAAGTTTTTTTTTTTTTTACATTCTTTGTTTAGTTCTCTCTCTGTAAATGGAATATATTCCTAGCTGTTGATAAATGGGCTACTGAGAATCTTAAAATTCTACTGTCATACTCTCCTGAATGGCTATTGCTTAATTTATGGTAACCTGCCATTCCTTATCTCATAGCTTTACATCCAGTGTTGCACTTAATGGACTCCATTTAGCTCAGGAAATTTATGTTTCACATTATCATGGGTTTTGTTTCTCTGGTAAAACCAGCATCAAAATATCATAAAAGAGTGAGAGAAGGAATGGAATTCAAAGGAAAAATGCACTTTGAGTTCTTTAAGAGATTACTGGTTTTATTTTCAATCTCATAATAAATAAAATGCCTAATATTGTCTTAACTTTGGAGGTGACCTTATATACTCTCAATAATGAAAGAGAAATGATTTATGGTGATGCATCTTATGCTATTACATTTGGACATGTATAAATGATGTGCAGAATTTCTATAATGCATCAATTTAGCCATGTTATCTAAAGGTACAGTACCTTCTCTTTCTGGCAGTCTATGTACTTGTGCTGTATAAAAATTATCTTAAGTCATACTAGAACAAAATAGCCTGAATTTGCAGAAATATCAGCACAAGCCAAAGAATATGTACTTAATTTATTTAATGAAATAAAAGCTTCTGATGTAGAGGTATACTTTGTATACTTATTAAAATACAGGAAAAACAAGCATTTCTCAGTATGAGATTTACATTCACTCATTATACCAGCCTGTTAATTGAATTTTCATAGTATTCATATTATTTCATATTACTTATTCTTTGTTCAACTCAAAAATTTACTTTAAATGTGTCTCCTTAGGGGACCAGCAGTTAGCGTAATGGCTATGTCGCTGGACTCCCACGTAGTCGACTGCAGTTCGAGTCCCAGACCTGGTGGCTTAAACTCACACCGGGCGCGTGTGCGTGCGTGCCCAAGATCCCAGGAGGAGAATGGAGGAGAAGGGATTGCGGCGTGGCCATCCCCCCTGGGGGGTGATTTCTCGCTTTCTATCTCTCTGTCTCTCTTTGTCTGTCTGGCAAGCGCACGTGCCCTATAGCAAAAACCTCTCCAAAAAAAGAAAAAAAAAAAAAAGTGTCTCCTTAGTAAAGTTCAGTTAACATGTCTTAGAAGCCTAGATTATTTCTTGTTACTAGAATAATATATGCCAATACTGTATATATGCATGTGTAGAGATAGATGAGGCATTTACAAAGCTCATGGAAAGTGTGTATTATGAAAAAAAAATGACTAAATTAATTTTTTCCCTTTTTTTTAAATTGCCATAGGGTACATGCATTCTCCAGAGAGAAGAGGAGAGAGAGAGAAAAGGAGAGAGAGAGTCTGGTCATGTTGCAATCCCTTCTCCTCCATGTGTCCATGCTCTCAGGATTGGGGGTATGCACACACATGTATATGGCATACTTTTTAAGCTGCCAAAGCTAAAATATTAACTGTGGTCAGCCACGTGTAATCTTGCCCCCTTAACCATTAGGCTTTATGTCTGGCCCTCAAAATTTTTTTGAACCAAAATAAACTCATACTTTAATTTTATTTTTCTATGAAATTTTTAAAGTTTATTTATCTTATATGTGAGATAGATCATGTGCATGTGCACATGTGTGAGAAAGCGAAAGAGAAAGGGAGAGTGAGAGAGAGAGTGAGAGTGAGAGCTGGTTACCCTTGAGGTCTTGTCTTCTAGCCATTCCCTTTCCGCAGCCTTCTATGTGGTCAGGATCTCAGGCGCTGCACACCAGGTGTGCTTTCAAGTGCACTCTGGATTTGAACCCATGATTGGCCAGCTATTGTTTGTGTCACAAAGGCTGGAACACATGCAATTTCTGAAGAACCCTTACATTCACACACACACACACACACACACACACACACACACGCTATTATACACTGGGGTTTATAAATTAAATTAGGTCAAAGCTAATGCTATGCAGGCATCTGAGAACCTTCATACCAACAATCCTCAGGCAGCTTTCCTCTGTCTTTGTAAAAAATAAGATGACTACTATCCAAGGACACTTGAGGGACATTGAAGATCCCCATACCAGAGGAAGGGCCAGGGCTTACGAATGCTGTAAAAGCTCAGACTCGATATCATTGCTTATCCTCAGTAATAAGGGACTAATTGAAATCTGATTCCATATCAGCAAAGTTCATTGAGTTGGCAGGATCAGGAATATGGTATTTATGGTATTTTTGAATGTGTATTTCCTATACATTTAATGACTTAAGTTTGTTACTAACTTTATAGAGATGATTTCTTTAAGAATTTCGAAAATGTATTAATTTGCTTTTGGAATGCTAGATATGTTTCTTTTTCTTTTTTTTAGAAAACATTTTGTATTTAATTCTATGCTTGCTTTCTGGGTGCTACCCTGCACTGTTACATTTTTGGTTGAATAGAAACACACAGACATAAAATATTAGTAAATTTAATATAATTTTAAACCTTGTAGTTTTTAAGTTTGAGTATAATTAGCTATAACTAATTATAGTAATACTTAAAATAGTTCTTAAGATCTGTTGGCTACAGTGCCCTAGAAAAATGATTATTTGGTTTTCCAGTTCAATGAGTTTTAGTAACCATGTTTATAGTATTTGTCAACTGAAGCTTGTTATAAGAGGAAAAAATAGATCTTTGTATTCGTTATCTGATTATTCAAATGAGAATGACAAAGTTATTAATATCTGCTTTTGAATCTCATTTGAATTAATCAGTCTGTCATTTTAAATAACACTGAAACAACTCCAAAATATGTATTAAATTTTTATCTATACATATTATTTTATAATATTTTTAAACATTGTTTTTGATAACTTTTAGGACTTTGTGTTGTTGATAAAATATTCCAACATATATATCTATATAATGAATGTAAACTCAAATCAGATTGCAACATAGTGTAAATTTATCAGGAAAATGAGCTTTAAAAGTAGAGCCACCCAACCAGCTCATGGCATGGTGGTTAATTAAGGTGGCTGGATCCCACGTGGTTAACTGTACATTTCGAGTCTCAGAACCTGTGCTTGAAAAACATGCTAGACCTGTGTGTTTGCATGCCCAAAATCCCAGGAAGAGAATAGAGGAAAAGGGTTTGCAGCAAGGCCATCCCTTTTGGGAAGTGCTTTCTCTCTTTCTCTTTCTTTCCCTCTCCCTCTCTCCTGGGAGAACATGTGCACTATGGCAAAATTAAAAAAAAAAGTAGAATCACAAATATATGAATGTCCAACTCTCAGTTTCACTTTTTTTCTAATTGTGTTTTGTTTCATGTTAATTTTGTGTATTCTTTTTCTTATAAAATTAAGGTTCACAATTATAATATTCTTACAATTAGTACTTAGGAAATATGAATAATTTTCTATTTCTAAAAATTTAATTTGTTCATAGGGTGACCTAAAAGTATTTGTATTTAGAATTTGACTCAGTATAATATATTACCTAAGTTTAAGTTTATTTATATATTGCATGAGACAGAGAGAAGAGGGGGAAACACCCACAACAGGGCCTTTAGACATGAGCCACCTCCAGCCATGGTACCCATGTTCTTCTGGTGTATACAGGGAGACCACAGGCTGTGAACCTGGTGCCTTCCCATGCAGAACGCTGGGCTGGCCTCATCTCTTTAATCCAATTTTGAAGTTGCTATCAATACCATCTGTGCTGTATGAGCTTTAACAATTCTGTGAAGCTACCATCCTGCTGCAAAAGTTGTGCTCAATAGAAATTATTTGGACATTACATAGGAAATATAAAATTTCTCAAACTTAACTGTGTACAAAAGGATGGGTAATTAGTCTCTATGAGAATGTCAAGGAATCTAGTCGCAGTCATGTAGCCTGTGCTAATGGATATCAGAAATGTCCTATGTCTATGCTAGATTCATGTATTTCTTTTCTTTGTCTTCCCTCTGCACTTATTTTCAACAGTAGTATTATTCAGATTTTACATTTATTGCTTGAGGAATAGTGGCTATTCTCCATCAATTTGACTTGCATATAACTTTAGTTGAATATATCTTACTGTAAGGTAGTCTTTCATATTTAGCATCTGGATTAACATAGTACAGCTTCTCCGTCTTGTCTCATAATATACATTAATTCTAAATAATCTGTTTGGAGTCAGTTGTCCTGTCTCTCTCTCTCTCTCTCTCTCTCTCTGTCCCTCTCTGGTCAAATTAAAATAGGTAAATATAGAAAGTTAAATAAAATAATCCAAAAAAAAAATAAAAAAACCTCTTTCTCTTCCTACTGCTTACATTTTTTTTTCTTTTTTTGAGAGAGAGATTTTTACTATCAGGTTCATGTGCTTGCCAGAGAGATAGAAAGTAAGAAATCACGCCCCTGAGGGTTTGACCATTTCATAACCCTTTCTCCTCCATTCTTCTCTCAGGATTTTGAGCATGCATACACACTTGCCTATGTGTTTCCAACCACCAGGTCTGGGACTCTAATCATGGTCGGCCATGTGGGAGTCCAGCAACATAACCATCACACCATGTGCTGGTCCCCCTACTCTACATTTTAAGCTATTATTTTTTGTGGTAAATTGTTGATGATGTGGCTTAAAACATTTCATTATACTCACAGAGTCCATAGTGAAAGATTACTGGATGAAGAACAGCTTGTTTCTGGTCCGGACCCTGGGTAATATATCTACGTGAGTCACACAGGAGGACACTTCATAAATAGAATTCAGTAAACGCTGGAACACGAGTTTGTTAAAGGGTTTGTATTCCTGGGAAATTGTCCAAGTTGACCAATCTTTCAAAACAGAATTATAATAACATGCAGCCAGATGAGTAGGCTGCATGCAACAGAGGGTCCCAAACATTTCAAATGAGCCATGAGGATATAAACACACCTCTAAGAGTGACATGGGGGGATTTGTGATGGTCTCATTTTGATCCTGACCCTAAGTGAAAAAATTTGCACCTTGGCTCCTCCATAGGGATTTGTAGGCCTGGAAAGTTTGTATTTTAATTAGATTTACAACTGTGCTTTCTGCTCAGTGTGGGTAAATGACTAAAACCTTTTACCTGCAATAAAGTTTGCAGATGTCCATTGTTGTTTTGCATTAATTATTCAACTTTAACCTTTTAAAAAACTCAAAGTTAGCAAGGAAAGGAATTCCTATTGAATCAGATGTCAGGATAAGTTTAATCAAAAAGGTGACTTGACCTGAATCTTGAAAGGCAAATAGCTATTTTCATTGTGAGTGGGGGAGGCAGAAGATTTTCTTTCTTTTTTTTTTTTTTTTTTTTTGGAGAGATTTTCACTATAGGGCACGTGCGCTCACCAGACAGACAGAGACATAGAGACAGAAAGTGAGAAATCACCCCCCAGGGGGGATGGTCACGCCGCAATCCCCTCTCCTCTCGGGATCCTGGGCACGCACACACACGCGCCCGGCATGAGTTTTAAGCCACCGGGTCCGGGACGCGAACCGCGGTCGACTACGTGGGAGTCCAGCGACATAGCCATTACGCTAACTGCTTGTTCCCAAGGAGGCAGAAGATTTTTATGGATGAAGTTTGATTAAAAATACAGATATACCAATAACTTGATATTTCTATGCCCTAAAAAATGTTCATTATAGTGAAAGTATAGGCCAAAGGGGGCAAGAACGACATCAAACTCCTTTCCAAAATAGAATCCAATTCGAGACCTGTATAGTGATGTGACTATTTAGGGATTCTGAATTCTATTATAACTTCCATAGCCATTTCTGAGGTTAAGTGTCTGCCTCCAAGTTGAACATAAATATATATTAGAATAGTTTTGGGAACCAGCAGTTAGCGTAATGACTATGTCACTGGACTCCTACGTAGTCGACCGTGGTTCGCGTCCCGGACCCGGTGGCTTAAAACTCACACCGGGCGCGTGTGCGT
The DNA here is from genome assembly GCA_026018925.1 of Tupaia tana. Lineage (NCBI taxonomy): Eukaryota > Metazoa > Chordata > Mammalia > Scandentia > Tupaiidae > Tupaia > Tupaia tana. The sequence continues at coordinate 45,845,134 of JAKSZU010000002.1, read as the reverse complement.
GCGTGCCAAGATCCCGAGAGGAGAAAGGAGGAGAAGGGATTGCGGCGTGACCATCCCCTCTGGGGGGTGGTTTCTCGCTTTCTGTCTCTATATCTCTCTCTGTCTGTCTGGCGAGCGCACGCGCCCTATAGCGAAAACCTCTCAAAAAAAAAAAAAAAAAAAGAATAGTGTTATAGCTACTATCGTTTCAGGCTAACCATATGTGATGATTTAAATATTTTCCTAGAAATGTTTCATGGTGGATTAGATAATCATAATTAATAGCTTTAGTCTGCTTTTAGGGACAGAGGCCATACTAAATGTTTTTAGTTTGTTTTGTTTTCGTTATTTTTTTTTTTTTTTTTAAGCTTTGCGATAGGGCGTGTTAACTCACTGGAGAGCAACAGAAAGAGAAAGAGAGAGGGAAAGTGACAAATCACCCCCCAGGAGTGATGGTCACACAACAATCCCTTCTTTTCCATTTACCTCTTGGGATTTTGAGTACGCACACATATATGCCCAGTGTGATTTTCAAGCTACTGCTAAAGGGACCCCAACTGTCCATGTGGGATCCAGCGGCCTTAACCTCCACACCACCTGGTGGGCCTAGACTAGATGTTTTAATTCAATCTATCTTGCACATTCGGTGATTTCTTTAATTGCATCTAGTTATAAGATTAAACTTTTTACTGAACGGACACAAGAATGTAAGTCGTCTGTTGAGAATGATGTATATGGTTATACTTGATTAGACTGTGACGTTCTGCATGCATACTTTGAAAAACCATATTGTGCTCTCTAGAGATGCTCAGTGATTAAATGTAAAAAAGAAATCATAAAATTTATAAATATTAAAGTTTTCTCAAGTAAATACAAATACATATTTACTTTTTTTTTTTTTTGAGAGGTTTTGCTATAGGGCGCATGCGCTCGCCAGACAGACAGAGAGAGACATAGAGATAGAAAGCGAGAAATCACCCCCCGGGGGGATGGTCACGTCGCAATCCCTTCTCCTCCTTTCTTCTCTCGGGATCTTGGGCACGCACGCACACGCACCTGGCGTGAGTTTTAAGCCTTCGGGTCCAGGACGCGAACCGTGGTCGACTATGTGGGAGTCCAGCGACATAGCCATTACGCTAACTGCTGGTTCCCTACATATTTACTTTTTAAACAATTCTGGGTTTTGATTTTTATGTATGAACAGGCACATGTTTGATGTTTGTTATGAAAACATAAAATAAAAGTATTCCTGAATGGTGTTTAAATGCTAGGGGCAAACTATCTATGTAAAAATTTCAAAGTATTATTGGGAAAATACAACTATTTAAAACTATAATATAAAAGAGATATATTTTAAAAATGGGAAATTTCCTATCTTATCAACTGAGTTAGGAGACTATGTCTTGAAACCAAATTACCTTCTGTTATAAACACTTAAAATACTTCCTTTGCATGAGGTTTTCTTTTGCTTATAGCTTTGTTGTAAGCTAATTCACTATTTGATTACTTGACTGTGAAATCATACAATCTTTGCTGAAATGGGTAATCAAGCCTGTTTTATTATTCACAAAAGATATTGCTAATTTTCCTAGGTTAATGGTGTGCGGTACTTTGCTTTACTGTTCTACGTAAGAGTCTTAAAGAAAGATGGCTAGCTAAAGGTATGCACTATGCATTGTGATGGGAAGAAAGCATTTGCAATGAAGGCAGTTTCTATAGGGGAATGAAAAAAATAACAACAACAACAAAAAAAAAAAAACAAGAAATGTCAGTTTGAAAACCTTATCTTTTCCAGTAATTTTCTCAATGTAGAAATTCCCTCTTCTACATGTCAAGAAGATACCGTCCTTTTTAGACCCGAATTGTCCAATAATGGCAACCCTTCTATGCCTTCTACTGTGTGCATACACTTGTCCTATTTTCTTTTCCTTTTGGACACTGCTGACTTGTGCAGGGCTTTACCCAAAAGAGCCACAGCCTGCGTCCTTATAACTTTCAGTCATTGAAACGGACACATTTTCCCCTTCCACACCTGTCATAAAGCATCACAGCACAGGGAAAATAGGTTTTATTATAATGAATAGTTTCACCCACCTTCGATTGTATTTCTTTTTCATAAGAAATTCTGATTAGTGCAGTTATACAATGTGTCCTCCGATGCTTCCTAATGTGGTTTCTCCCTTTTTCTTCTTCTACAATGTTTTGTTTTTATTATTTACTGTCCTATCAGTAATTAGAAGATTGGTTAACTATTTCTATACATATGTAAAGATAAGCAGCCAAATACACACACACACACACACACACACACAAACACACACATATATTATATATATATATATATACATATATATATATATATATATATATATGTATATATATATATATATCAGAATTTTTTTCTTATTTTCTCTTGGAGAGATTTTTTGCTATAGGACACAAGTGCTCACCAGAGAGACAGAGAGATAGAAACTGAGAAATTTCCCCAACCCCTCAGAAGAGATGGCCACTCTGCAATCCCATCTCCTCTGGGGATTTTGGGCACGTAGACATGTTCATGCAACCAACTTCCAGGTTTTAAGCTACCAGGTTCAGGTCTTGAGCCACAGTCAACTATGTGGAAGTCCACTGACATAATCATTACGCCATTTGCTGGTTCCTAGAATATATTTTCTAATGTGTAATTTCTCTTCTTTTATCTTCTTGATTGTATTCAATCATCCTACAAATGATACCTTTTAGATAGCTCACAACTTTGTTGTTCTTTTATGAAGCCATGTATTAAATCACAGAAGAGGGCCAAGTAATCAGTAAGAAGAAAAAAATATATATTTACTGTAAGTGAAAAATGCATTTGTCAGACTTCATTAGCTCTATGTGACAAATTCATCGTTATATATGTACCTTATCTAAGTCTTTTTCCTACCTCCACCTTGAATTATCTACAAACCTTACCAAAGAAAAGGCTACATACAAAAACAAATACAACTATTATTAAACATACTGGATGCACTGTTAAAAGGATTATGTTTCATTTTCAGAGTTCAACTCTATAAACCAAAATGTTTTACACTTAAGAAGGGGAAGTAAGCAGGTGGGAATGGTGAAGAGAAGTCACTCATGACCCAAGGTCTCAGTGACTACAGGTGCATGTTTCTACTTTGCAGCGGCTATTTTTACTGTGTCTGATACACTTCCTTTTATTAGAAAGTTCTAGAAAATCAAAATCAAATAAGGTTAAATGATCCCAAGTAACAGATAAGAAAATTAATGTAGTGGACCTATGGAAAGACTCCTAATATGACCTTGTCTGGCTCCACTTATTACATGCATACTTTGAAAAATACATTGTGTGTTACAGAGGTGTACAATTACTGAATGTAAATAGGAAATCCTAAAATAAAAAGTAATAAAAAGATTAATGAGTTATTCTGATTACAGAAGTATGTTAGCTGATGTGATACATTTTCCTCTTCCTAGTACATTACATATTTCTAATTATCTCAGTAATATCAGTTTCTGATCTAGAAAGCTTATAAAGTTTTGGCATATCCAACTACCTATTTTAAAACTTTTCCTGGGTTTATTCAGCCACAACTATTTTCAAAAGGCCTAGTACACAAGATATTCCCTTAGTAACCATGGCCCCACAGGTGAGCAGGACATGACTAGTTCTCTATTATAAAGCTTACACTCCAATGAAAGAAGTGAGTTCAGAACACTGTAATACAACAGAAATTATTGCAAATTGTAGCCTGAGTCATGACACTGCGAAAAGCTAGAGAGAGATTGTTTCTACCAGTTAGAAAAAGTCCTTTTTTGAAAGAAACATTTAAGCTGAAGCTGAGAAAAGAGGAATCCTGTAAAAATTTTCCAGGCACAAGTTCTTGTGTGTCAAAAGTAATTAAAGGGTCAGTCCCATCGTCTGGTGGTAAGGGAGCTAGATTCCACAGGACTGGTGATATTTCAAATCCCAGTCCTGGTAGATTAAAAAAAAATGTGCTGGCCACATATGAATGCATGCCCAAGATCCCAGCAGGATGGATAAATAAATGAGAATGAATTGTGATGTGATCACATCCCATTGGAGGGTACTTTCTCCCTTCCTTTCTGTGTCTCTCTGTCTCTCTCTGGGGATTGTATGTACACTGTGGCAATTTATAAAAGTAATTAAAGAAGAGTCTCATGAGTTTTGACAAATGGGAGATATAGAGAGTGGACAAAATGAGGCTGGTGAAAGTAGGCCATGTAGTATGGCATAATCCGAAGTGTGATTTGATTTTAAGTACAAATGCAACTGAGAAACAATGAATGACTTAGTAGGGAATAACGTGACTTGATTGGAACTTGAGACTGTTGGCTTGATTATCATCTAAAAGTAGACTAGTGAGGAGCAAATGTGAAAGTTGGGAGGGTTGTTATTTTGAGTAATGATGCAGGCTAAAACATCTTGCATGATGGAGACCATGTGATAATAATAAAAAAGAGGATACAATTTGAAATGTATCTTAAAATAAGAGTAAGACAAAACCACTAATTTTGACATTGCTTATTTTTGTAGATTATTATCCTAATGAGCCAAGACCTACCTCATTATAACTTCCAGTCACTGATTTTTTTTTTTTTTTCCCCCTGTGGAGATACACAAAGTAAAAATAATCTCTCTTTCTGCTCTCGCCACCTGTCAAAGACCTTTGTGATATATTTCTTTGAGTTCCATGACACTGGAAAATCACTGTTTAGTCTGATAAATATGTAGTTAGAGAAAGTGAGAACTCATGGACACTTTATCACTTTCTTGCTTGAATAGATGGTCGTGCTAACTTAATTTACTATAGGAGATGTGAATTGGGGAACAAGTTAGTGAGAAGGATCAGGATTTCTGGACTTTGCAACATGTTAAAACTGTGATATCTGAATAGTGGTGTCTGGAAAAGAGCTGATTGTAGTCATTTGTATATTCAAATTCACAGGAAAGGTTCTGGCTGGGGAAAAAATTGAAAGTTATCTGCATAAGATAGTATTTGAATCTTCAGGAAATAATGGTATTTCTCAGTTAAGTTTATATATCAATAGTAGAAGAGAAAGAATTTCTAGGACCAACCCCCTGAGAAATCCTATATTTTCAGGCAGAGCCAAAAAGGGAAAACTAGAATGCAATCATAGTAGGAAGACAATCACTATGTATGACACAAATCTGAAACTCAACATTTCTGAGCCAAACTCACCCAGCTCTTTCTCCTTCAGTGGTGACTTCGATATCAGCTTCTTTAGAAAAGTCAAGGTGAATGGAGTGTAGATTATCCCATATTGAAAATCTTTCTGGGTTGGGCTAAATGGTTGTTCAGCAGTCATTTCTATGAACTGAAGTGAAGAGAACTCAAATATAACTATGAACAATCTCTGAACCAAACGAGAATCTTGAGGAAGTGAGAAACAGATTTCAGTGGTACCTTATGCCCTCTTACTTCACCTGGCTTGGAAAACTCAGGTGAGAAACATTTCACTGAAGTAAAAGAATATGGAAAGCAGTTCGTCTTCATCTGTTATATTCCATAGTTTCCTAAATCTTTCTTACGTATTGATTACATGCTCCATACTCGGAGGTGACAGCTTACCATGAACCTAGTCTTAAACCACTCATATTAAACTAAAGAATGAAAAAGAAGAGACTATGAACATAGGATGTAGAAAGGGGTTCTGATATCAATGTGTGTCACTATTATCTAAAATGATTTATTTTATTCTCTGAAACTCTCTAGCCTTTTATGTCAGTGTAATTTCTTGTTGATAAAACTACGAAATATCTTCAACAGATAATACCACACCTCTTTGTGCCATTAATGCTTTTCCTCCCTATCCCTCCCCCAAATGTCCTTCCTCAGACCCTCTATAACTTTTATTTGAAAACATTGACTTACCTGTATAGATGTAAGAGGTAAAAGTATCTAGAAAATCAATTATTATACTAATAAAATTATAGCATATAGCCAAAAGCTAAAGCAACGTAATAAAACATTTCCATGTTGATAATGTTGGATGTAAACAAAGTAAAAATCTTCAACTGTATTTCATTTAAAATATAACCTGGGGTAGGTTTTTATTTTGTTTAAAACAAGCTTGTTGGTGCCAGCAATGGGCATGGTGGTTAAAGCCCTGAACTCCCACATAGCTGACTGTGATTTGTTTTTTTATTTTTAATTAATTTATTTATATTCATTCACTGTACATCATTACAGCATACAAAATGAGATTTTCCATCCAGAATACACTGTATATTGGCTCTATCAAGCACATCAACATACTTGTTATTGTCAACGAATGATATTTCATTTCTTATTTCCTATATATTTTGCTTTTTTCCCCATCCTTGCTTCCCTATCTCTCACCCTCTCCCATCTCCCACCTCCCTCCCACACTGTCTCTGATATCTATGGCTGCTTTCTATGCCTTCCCCCCACATACATTTTATTGAGTCACTAGAGATCTTAATTAATCTAAATATTTTGAATATCATGCACAACTGATATATACATATGCTTGAACACAAGTCTGACTTTAGGCATAAACCTCAGTGAGTAGAATGAGCATACCATATAATATAGCACCTAGCTGGGGCTATATATCTTACTGCAGTCATCAAATAGGTATTTTTAATGCTTTTGTTTGTCTGTTTCAAGAAAAACAGTTTTAGTTTTGTTTTTTTTTGAAACTTTTTAAAAACTAAATTAGTTTACATTCATTTCCTAAGCATCGTCGCAGCATACAAAATGTGATTTCCCACCCAGAATATACTGCATAGTGGCTTAATCATTCATGTTATCATCAAAAGTTTTCCATTTCTAGTTTCATATGTATACATATATTACTCCTATTTTGACCCTCTGTCCTTTCCTACCTTCTTCTCACACTCTCTCTGGTGTCTACAGTTGTCTTCCATTCCTTTTCCCCCTACACTGTATTGATCACACGATTTCTTAAATAATCTAACTATTTTCAATAGCAAGTTCAGCTGGAAATTTCAAGAAAAGCAGTTTTATCTTAAATCAAAGAAATACTAAGGAACTTTGCTTAAAACTTAAAGCCAGGAAACAGCTTAGGATTCTGTTCAAATGGTGGGTACATAAACCTATCGACATCTCGAGACACGCCTCTAATCCTTAAAACTGGACAACAAAGCCTAGAAGAAATTCAGCAATGTTTTAGTCAAGTAATAAAATTCTATTGCAGCAACTCAGTCTCATGTACTTTATCCTCTGTTGTGGTTCAAACTTCCTGATTAAATTCTCAGATATACTATTCAACTTCAGACTTGTTCCTATGATTAAATTGGCCATTTTCTTAGTTTTTGAACTCTTATTTCTGTGTGTCGGTATTTAATTTTCCTGATATAGCACTCCCTCGAGAACTTCTTGGAGATCTGGCCTGGTGCTGGTAAACTCTTTCAGGTTTTGTTTATCTGAGGATGTTCTTGTCTTTTCTTCCCACATGAAGAATAATCTTGCCGGGTACAGTATTCTTAGTTGAATTTGCTTTTCCCTTAACACTTTGAATATATTCCTGGTGGCTTTCTCTCTCTCTCTCTCTCATCTCTCTTTCTGTCTCTGGTGAGCACATGTGTCCGATAGCAAATTATAAATCATCACCATAATAAATAAAATTAAATAAATAATTCTTTTAAAAAACAAGCTTGGAGATCCTGAGAGGAGAATGGAAGAGAAGGGATTGTGGTGTGGTCATCTCCACAGGGAGTGATTTCTCTCTTTCTCTGTGTCTCTGGCAAGTTCACGCTCCTTATAGAAAATACATCTAGAAAAAAATCTCTAAAAAAATGCTTGTTAAACATTTGAAATATTTTAATAGCTGAAGGTGTGTATGATAAAATCTACTCTGAAAAATCTGATCTGGAGCAAACAGTAACTCATCAGTATGGCATTTCAGACTACAAATGAAAAGCTGGATGTCCTTATTTAAAATAACAGAAAATATACTCTAAAACTGTTCTGAATATTTTTCTCATCTTGGGAAACTTTAAAATTTTTATCATATTATGGCAAATTAAGGTTATATCATAATTATGAGCTAGTTCTTATTTACCTGTAATTCTGGCTATTTACGTGTGGTAGAATAAAATTTTCATTTCAAACTCAACTTTTTATATTCTGTTTATTAGAGTAAATAAATTAACTTTATTTAATTGGAAGGAGGGAAAGAAGGAGGGCAAAAGAGAAAGACAAAAGAGAGAGCATAAAAGACTGCTCAAAAGAACTTTGAGGAAGAAGGGAAGGAGTTATTTATTCTTATCATAACTTATGTTTTCTGGCATAATTTACACTGAATTTAAATTTAAATAAAGCTATCATTTTATCCAACAGATTTGTTGGCTTATTTCTCTAGTTCTTAATTGTTCTATCTCCAGCTTTAGTTACTTCCTGTCCTAATTATTCCCTGGAGAAAATACTTCTCAAAAATAAAGAACTAAAAAGATTCAGATAAGCAAAAGTATACTAAAAATATTAGAGGAGCTGTTTTTAAGTAGATAAAAAAAATGTTTCCATATAGAAGCACCCTAAAATAGGAAGGAATGAGAAACACAGAAAACAGTAAATACCCAAGTAAACCTAAGTAAATATTAACAAGTGAAAACAGTAACACAGTATCTTGTGGTTGTAAATATGTGCAGAATTAAAATATGCAAGAAGCACAAAAGACTTCTAGAATGTCAGAAGGTGACAAAATAAACTAAATTAGTTGTATTAAGTAATGAATGCCTAGTGTGATTACCAATTTAATCTTAAAGAAATCAAGTAACAAGTTACTAATGAGGAAACAGAATCATAAAAATACCTGATTAATCTGAAAGGGGAGAGAAAAATGTTAACACACATATATATTATACATATATATTATACACACACACACACACACACACACAGTAATCTGAAAGGTCATGACATATTTTTCCATGCAAAAATGCATCATGACTTTCCTGATGACCCAAAATAATACATATATTGAAACCCCCAATGTGATGGCATTATGATATGGGACCTTTGGTAAGTGACTAGGTCATTACATCAAAGCCCTCATCAATGGCATTAGTATGTTTAAATAAACACCAGAGAGTTCCCTTTTCCCTGTTTTCATATGAGGACACAGTAAGATGACAGCTGTCTAAGAACCAGGAGCTAAAGCCTTACTAGGCCTAAGACCTTCTAGCACCTTGATCTAGGAATTTGTAACCTCCAGAACCATCAGTAATAAATGTCTGTTGGGGCCAGCAGGTGGGATGGTGGTTGGGATGCTGGAGTCTCACATGGCCAACCGCCATTCAAGTCTTGGACCCAGTAGATTGTCTCACTTTCCCCCTTTCTCTGTCTCTCTCTCTCTGGTGAGCATAAATGTTCTATAGCAAATTAAAATAGTAACAATAATAAATAAAATGAAATATATTTTTAAAAAGAAATTAATATTTGTTATTTAAACTACCCAGTTTATAGTATTTTTTTTGTATCTCCTGAACAGACTAAATGCTTATATATATCATCTAATACATACCATCATATATAATCCAAAAAAGAAAAACAGGAAAAAAAGGGAATCATAAATAGTAGCAACCAAATTTTTATGAAGATTATGTAAACAGAGCATGTCATGTCTTCGATCCAGTGGACTTTCAAAATAATAAATGTTCTTAAATAATTTAAATGTACATAAAATGTTTAGCTACTATAAATGTTAATGTACCTAGTTAAGGATATAACTTGGAATTTTAAAATTATTATTTAAATTAAAAAAATCTAACAGATATATTAGTTGTTTGGAAAGTCATGACATATTTTCCTATGCAAAATGCATCATTACTTTCCTGACAACCCAATAATTACTTGACACATTTTGCCTTTGAAAAGGGAATATACACATGCTTAAAATCTTCCTACTATTTCTGAAATGAAAGTATAAGTTTCAATACAGAACATTTCGGAACACAAAATAAATAAAGAACCACTGAAGATGGCCAACTTGTGTATATCCGAAGATAGCTATAAATATGCTTTTCCAGATGATCCTTTATCCACTTAGTGTAGCGTGCCAAATTATCAGGTAGTTATTATTCATAGTCTGATTAACTAAAAGATGCAGGGAAGTATTCCAATTTCCAGTCATTAGCATTACATGGGAAGGCCAAATCCTGCATCTATTGAAATAACTGGCTCAGTTATTGGCCTTCACATTTTTTGGCTTAACAAAATGCCTACCGTTTAAGCATGGAGCACATGCCTTTTTGTCAGTAACAGTGAAATGGCTCTTACACCTCAATAAGGAAAAGTTTAAATGCCTACCTAAAAATGGGGGAAGAGGTTGGATGCAGTGGCATGTACCTATAAGGCTACCAGCTCAGGGAGGCTGAGGCAGCAAGATTGAAAGGTTAAGACTAGCCTGAGAACAGAGAACTGGGACTATTGGCACACACCCATAGTCTCAGCTGGGAGGCTGAGGAAAAAAGAATGTTGTCATAGCAAGACTCGGTCTTAATTGTTTTTTTAATGGACAAAGAGCATGAATAGTCACAAAACAAATACAGTTTTGAATTTAAATTGATTTATACATATATAAATGAACATATAAACAATAGGATATCACTTTTAACCTCTTCAAGTGAAACATAATTTGTAGAAACGAATAATATTGGAAAGTATTGCCTATAATTGCCTTATATATTTTATTATTCCTATAATAGCTGAGAAACTTTACATATTATATTTTGTATAATATGTTAAATATAATATATATAAAATTTTATTCACTATTCTAGAAGTATAATTTAACTTTGCTCTTTCTTTTATAACAACTTTTATGAGTTCTATTTCTATGTGTTTCTTGTGCACTGTATAGTCACACTTTGTTTTTTAATATGATTGCTTTTTCTCTTAATGGAGCAAAGTTCATTAACATTTACTGATAAGACAGTTATATTTGCTCTGATCTCTTCCATATTATTATTTTTTTTTGAGAATTGTTTTTGCTTTAGGGCACATGCACTTGCTGGAGAGACAGAGCAAGACAGAAAGACAGAAAGCAAGAAATCACCCCCTGGGGAGTATGGCCACATGCAGTCCTTAGTCTCCTCTAGGGATTTTGGGTATGCACACAAAAGTTCCCAGAATGAGTTTCAAGCTTTTGAGTTGGGTATTCGAACCATGGTGGGCCACATGGGAATCCAGCTCTTCAACCACCATGCCACCTGCTGTCCTCCTTTCAGACTATTCTATGATATATTTTCTGCTCTGACGTTTTGTCTTATTTTCTTTCATTTTAGTTTTAGTTTTCACTATAGGGTACACTCACCAGAGACGGGGGGGGGGGGGGGGGGGGGAGTGAGAAGGCACCCCCTAGTGGGGATGGCACATAGCAACTTCTTTTCTTACAGTGTCCTCTCGGGATTTTAGGCACTCACATACATGCTTGGCTTGATTTTTAAGCCTTTAGGTCTGGGATTTGAACTGCAAAGTAGGCCATGTAGGATCCAATGCCTTAAGCTCTATGTCACCTGCTGGCCCAATGTTATCTCACTATGTACTCTGGTTGTTTTCCTTCTTGACTGTGCACTTTTTAAAAACATTTGTAATACTTTTGGTTCCTTAAGTTATCTTTATAATTATTACACTATAATGCTATTTCCTAGTCTACTCTTTCCTTGAAGATGCTTAATTTTGTATTAGAAACAAAAATAAATAAAAGATGATGAAAGGAAAAATAAAGGTGAGTTTATCTTTCTCTTTTTTAAATTCCTTTATTTCAACCATTGGTTATAAGTACATATAATGATAGTTTCCTGCATTTTATTTAAAGTGTTAAACTACACATGCTCTGGAAACATAGAGAGAGATTTTATTCCTAGGTTTCACAGATGAGGCAAAGAGTCAGCTTACTTCTACTAATAGTCTAACGTACCACTTTCTTTCCATTCTGCACTGAATTTCTACATTATAGAGTGCAATTCTGGTCCTTAATAATTTGAAATATTTTATCTTAACAATATACTCGGTTGTGTAAGAAATTAGAAGTGTTCCAACTAAGATCAGAAAGAAGGTAACGATGTATCTCTCCACTTCCCCCTCTTTCAACATCATATTGCAAGTCCTAACTAATTCAGAAAGACAAGAACAAAGTTACACATAGATTGGGGAGAAATAAATAAAAATGATTTTCCTCGAAGATGACATGAATACCTATGTAGAGAATCAGAAAGAATTGATGAAATTCAGGAACTAATAATTGATTTTTAGCAAGGTTGCACTAAACAAGGTTATTATACAAAAGTTAATGACTATCCTACATACCAGCAATGAGCAAGTAGAATTTAAAATTTAAAACATAATACCATTTACATCAGCACACAAAAAAGACAGAAAAACGTAGGTATAGTATGGCAATAGCACAATGCTTTGTAATGCTGGAAGCCACATGGAAAATCACAGGCTGTTTCCCAGGTCAGCGTGTACATACAAGACATGCACATGTTTGCCCATGAATCTGGCTGCCTGGATTGAGGGGGTGAGTAGAGAATCACAAGAGACCTTGCTGAAGGGGCTCATTGCTTTCTCTTTCTCTCTCTCTCTCTCGTCCCCCATAAATTAAAACAAAAGAAGAAAAACTACAAAATTCTAATTTAATAAATCATAGAGCTAAATAAATGAAGATATAGATAGCCGATGCTAATAAATAGGAAGACCCAATATTGGCAAGATGTCATTCTTCCTGACTTGACCTGTAGATCCAATGAAATTTAATCAAAATTCAAGCAAGTTATTTTGTGGATTTTGACAAACTGATTCTGAAGATTATATAAAGATACAAAAACAACAACAACAACAACAACCAAAACCCAGGATAAACAACCTAATATCAAATGAAAAGAAAGTCAGAGGACTACTACTACTCAACTTCAAGTCCTACTATAGAACAAAGAGCCCAGAAATAGATCCACATAAATATAGTCAACAGATCTTTGCCAATGGGCCAAAGGCAACACTTTAGGGAAAAAAAGACTTTTAAACAAATGGCACCAGAACTACTGAATATCCACATGCAAAATAAAAAAAATTTAAAAAAGAGAGAGAAGGATGTATATACAGACATCACTCCCTTCACAAAATTAACTCAAGGTCAACCCTAGTTCTAACATAAAATGAAAAACTATGAAACTCTTAGTAGATAACAGAGAATAAACATGGGTGACCTTTATTATTATGATATACTTTTTTTTTTTTTGAGAGGTTTTGCTATAGGGCGCGTGCACTCGCCAGAAAGACAGAGAGACAGAGAGATAGAAAGCGAGAAATCACCCCACCCCGGGGGGATAGCCAAACCACAATCCTTTATCCTCCATTCTCCTCTTGGGATCTTGGGCACGCATGCAAACGTGCCTGGCAAGAGTTTAAGCCACTGGGTCCGGGACTTGAACCACAGTCGACTACATGGGAGTTCAGTGACATAGCCATTACTCTAACTGCTGGTCCCACCATTAGAGGGTTTTTCCAAAATTTTATGGCAGACATGTTGTGTTAGGCCGAACGGCACATTGCCGGACCACCTAAAGTCCGGTCAGTTCACGACAGCCCCAAACAACCACAACAGTCGGTTCTTGATGTAAAGCACAAGAGGTTTTATTGCTGGCATGCCAGGGCCTCACTCACAGTCTTGTTGGACTTGGGAGCAGAAGCCCCCAGCAAGGGAGCCTTTGGCATTATAAAGCCTGGGAAGGGGGTTTTGGGGGTCTGGAATGAGGAAGTCAGATAAGGGACTTTTTACAGTTTGGGTTGCAGCAGCCTTGAAACTGCTAACCGCTTACAAAAAACATTTTATAAAACCACCTGCAAGATCATTTTGCAAACCGCTCATAAGAACATTTTGCAGAGGTGGCAACAAAGTCAGCTCAGGGAGGAAGGGTATCAGGTAGGGGGTTTTGGGTTGTTTACCATAAGAATTGCTCAAGCTTTTGTACAGAAGCAGAAAAAGCAAAAAGTTAAGTTTTAACAGAGTACAAACGAGATGGCGGATTTTTTATTCTATCAGTTGTACAAAAATATTATGAATGTATTTTAATGATTTTTGTACTAAAATAAATTTATACTTTAATTTTTTCATATACTTTTTGAAGTCCTCCCGTGTAAGATGTACATAGACGTATTCGTTCTTTCCTATTGTTTTGTCCTCTGTATTTGGGAAATTCAGAATATATATGTTGAAACATTTTTGCCAAGACTTGATAATTGTCATTTAATATTTTTTCAGAACTTCATTTTGTTATCTTTTGGTTCATGTGTCATGTAATATTTCTTCAAACCAAGAAGACAAATGAATTTTGGTAGTTAAATTTAAGAAGAACTATTTTGTTCTTACTGAACCTAGAAATAGTTTTTGAAAAACAGGCTTGTTGAAAACATTTTACTTATAAAAACTTGAAAGTATAGTCACAAGATTAAAATTTATAATGAAAAAAATTATCTGGGAAGCCAGCAGGTTTCAAGATGATTAAGGTGCTGGACTCCCACGTGGCAGACCACAGTATGAGTCTCAGGCCTGGTGACTTGCTTTCTCAGTTTTCCTTTCTCTCTCTCTGTCTCTCTCGGGTAAATGCACATGCCGTATAGCAAATAAAAAAATAATAATAAGTAAAATTAAATACATAATTATTAAAAAATTATTGGAAACAAATAGCACTTCAGAGGAAAATTGATCACATGTAATAAGACAAATAGTTTAAGGGAGAGAGCACAAAGCAAGGCAAGTGATTTGGAGAAGATTACCTCTAAATAAGAACAAAATCATTGGGAATAATAAATAGAAGAATTAAGATGTAATTACTTGATGCAAGAAATAAGACCACCTTACTTGCAGATCATAGCTTGATCTCCCTTAGCTTAAAAAGTGAATTGAAAATTACATTACAAACTTCATATAACATTATTAAATAGTATTTATGAAAAATATGAAGACTGACAACATGTAATGACTTTGAAAATTTGAATTCATTACATATTAACTAATTGTTCATTTCAGATTTTCTTTTTCTTTTTTTTTTTATAGGGTGCATGTGCTCACCAGAGAGACAGAGAGACAGAAAGGAGGAATCCCCTCCCCAGGGGAGGACCATGCCATGATCCCTTCGCTTCCAGTCTCCTCTTGGGATTTTGGGCATACACATATGCACCTGACCTGAGTTTTAAGCCACCAGGTACGGGACTTGAATCATAGTAGACCATGCAGGAGTCCAGCGACATAACCTCTACACCATCTGTTGGTCCCAAGATTTTATTTATTAACATAGTCAGAAAGGGGAGCTTAACAAATTATAGAGCAAATTGGTGAATGTATTGCTAACTTGGAAGTATGGCCCTTAGTTATTTAAATTGAAAAGTTGTACATTTTAATCATATTAGGCTCTTAATTTTTACTAATTGGGTAACATTTTCACTTTAAGTCCATGCATATGTGTGTGTGTGTGTGTGTGTGTGTACGTGTGTGTGTGTCTTTACAGTGACTTATATAAAAAATGATAAAACAGTTATACTAAACTAGATATGTGTTTATTAAATATTCATTTTTTAAATAACAGAAAGTATTTACTAGCTGATCATTTTATAGCATCTTAGTTCATATTACAATATAATTTATGTAGTTTTTATAAATAACATAAACAGCAGTTATTTTTCTCCCGAATGCAAGGTTTACATGAGTACATGTGAATTTAGCAGTCCTTTTTTCATTCATTTATTTATTTATCTATAGGGCGCATGTACTCGCTCGAGAAACACAGAGCCAAAACGTGAGAAATCACTCCCTGGGGGGAGGGCCACACCACAATCCCTTCTCCTCCATTTTCCTCTTGGAATTTTGGGCACACACACACATGGGCCCAGGGTGAGTTTTAAGTCACCGGGTCTGGGACTTGAACTGTGGTCAACTACATGGTAGTCCAGTAATGTAACCATTAGGTCCTGAGCAGTTTTTGTTTTGTTATTTGTCATGATTAATATTCTTCAGAAAGAGAGTATTATTTCTCTAATTTTATCTATTACATGGGATTAAAAGTATACAAATGATAGGATTTTAGTGCTTAGCATTAACTATTTTTAAATTAGCAAAATTAATTTATTTTTAATTTAGTTTTCCTCAGGATACATGAGATACATGAGACATACCAACTATAATTTATCCCCCTTTTTTTTGAGAGACAGATTTTTGTGACAGTGCATGTGCACTCGCCAGAGACACAGAGAGAGAAAGAGAAACAGAAATTATTCTCCAGGACGACATCCAGGACAAAGTTCCTGCTCCATTCTCCTGTTTATTTGTGTGAGTTTCAAGCTGCTGGATCGAGAACACAAACTGCCATGTGAGAGTCCAGTGCCTAAACCATTATGCCACCTGCTGGCCTCCAAAATTTTTTAAATGTTTAAGTTTAGCCTGGAAAATAAAATAAAAATGAGTTATATTATCAAATTTTTTCAAGAATATTCATACAACTTTATTTTTAGTAATAATGAATCCCAGCACACATTGATCGCTTACTATACATAGTGATTACTTATTACGTGCCAAGCACACACTTAAGTGCACTACCTTTTTAAACTCACTTAATTCTCATGATCATTTGAGGGAGGTACAATTATTAGTATTTATTTATAGATGAGGAGATAGACCCAGTGAGGTTAAACAATTTGCTAATATTTCTGATGTAAGCTGAGGATCAAGAATGACTATTCTATTTTTTTTGTCAGACAGATTTCTGTTACAGGGAGTGTGTGCTCACCTGAAAGAAAGAGTACTATCAAATTTATTAACAGATTAATAAATTATTTCAGTATATGTTGGATAATGTTTTATTAAAATTTAATATGCAAGACTAGCTACTGTGGGGCAACCGTATCACAAATACCTGCAATGTTGGAAGCCATAGGACTGACTATGGGTTTGGATCCCCAGGTCAACCTAAAAACACATTGGGTGCCTAAGCAGGTGCCTAGGATTCTGAGGAACTGGAAAGTTTGGAGAAAGGGGCTCATGGCTTGACAAGACCTGTCAAGGGTGCTTTTCTCTCTCTCTCCTTCTCTCTCTCACATGTGTGTATAAGCATGTGTCATCAAATAAAAATATAAATAAGCCTTGATGAGAAATATTCTTATCACAAAAATAATTAAGAAAATTTTCTTGTTTTTATATAGTCCAAAATAGTTACAAAAACTTATACAGTAGCAATATCTCATTTTGAATAAATTTGATCTATAAGAATTTTTAAATATGCAAAATTCATTTCAAAGTTATTCAAATGAAGAGTTTTAAATTATGTATATTTTGAAATGCAACTAATAATAAATGTTGTCTTATGTTATTTTTATATTGTGTCATGTTCAAAATGCTAATGGGATTTTAAAGTTTTGAATCACATTATTTTAGTCTTACAGTGCAATAATGTTCATGTTCTTGAACTATCTAATATATAAATTAAGAAAAGGAAATTTTCTTTCAAAGTTATGTATTTGAATATAATTCAGTTATGGTTTATTCTTTAATACTATTTCATTAGAAAAATACCATTTGGTACGGGGCCAACAGGTGGTGTGGTGGTTAAGGGTGCTGGACTCCGACAAGGCTGATCACAGTTTGAGTCCCAGACCTGGTGGCTTACTTTCTCACTTCCTCTCTTCCCCTCACTCCCTCTCTCACTCTGTCCCTCTCTGGTCAATTTAAAAATAAATAAATAAATAAATAAATAAATAAATAAATAAAGTTACATAAAAATAATTTTTTTCTTTTGGAGAAGTTTTTGCTATAGGGTGCATGTTTTCACTAGGAAGATAGAGAAAGACAAAGAGACAGAAAGCAAGAAATCACCCCCCAGGAGGGATGGCCATGCCACAATCCCTTCTCCTCCATTCTCCTCTCAGGATCTTGGGCATGCACGCACAGGCACCCAGCATGAGTTTTCAGCCACGGGGTCTGGGACTCGAACCGCAGTTGACTACATGGGAGTCTAGCAACATAGCCATTATACCAACTGTTGGTCCCAATAAAAATAATTAAAAAAAGAAAAATACCTCTTGGTGTCTGGTGAGGCAATACAATTAAATTTCTCTTTCATAGGTAATTATCATAAATGTAAAGCCTATATCATGTAAAAATTATTTCATATTAACCAATATGCATTAAAAACTATGTAATTTCAGGGACTTTGTTGAAATAATGACAATTGCATTTTTCTTCAGTCATCATTTATAAGATTACAAGGTTAATAAGAATACCCATCATGTAGATCTATGTAACTAATATTTGGGTCAAATTCTGATCTTTCTTTTTCTTAATAAATCTTCCGGTAAAAGTTTGAAGATAAAATTTCGGAAAATGTAAACTCTCTGTAGACATCAATGGATAATTTTTACAAATAAAGCAAACTTCAATATTTGTATTTTTTTATATTCTAAGTCTTTATATTAGTAAGTTTTTAGACACAATTAAAATAAACAGAAACAAATAAATCTCTATTTATGGGACCTGGAATATTTCTTTTGTATTTCAGTAGTCTTGATGTAATTTATTCAAGCTATATATTTCTTATTTCTTGGGAGACGGAAGGTCTTACCGCACCACAATCCTCTCTCCAGTCTCCCACTCAGCCAGTGGATGCACGCAGGGTGTTTGGTTGATCTAGAATCCAAACCTGGTCTCCCATGTGGCTCCAGTACCATGTAGAGGTGCTTTACTACCTGTGCCATGTTGGCTGGGCCAGCCTCAATCTAATTTTAATTTAAATTATGGCACTATTATTAGAGATATAGATGAAAATTTAAAAGTTATTTAATATACATAAAACACATGTCAAAATCCTTAAATACAAATATTGAAGTATATAAGACACATCACAGCCATTAATTGTGGCTATTATAAGTAATTTCCATAAGATATTTATTTTAAACATCATTTAATAAATTTTAATTGTTTTAAATGTGTTTAGTAAGTATCTTAAAATTAGTTCCCCAATAGTCAGTAAATTCTTAAGACTAAAACTCTACTTCAGTTATTTAACCTTTTTCTTTTTTTTTTTTTTTTTGGGGAGAGGTTTTTGATATAGGGCGCGTGCGCTCGCCAGACAGACAGAGAGAGACAGAGAGATAGAAAGCAAGAAATCACCCCCCAGGGGGGATGGCCACGCTGCAATCCCTTCTCCTCCATTCTCCTCTCAGGATCTTGGGCACGCACGCACACGTGCCCGGCATGAGTTTAAGCCGCCAGGTCCGGGACTCGAACCGCGGTCGACTACGTGGGAGTCCAGCGACATAGCCATTACGCTAACTGCTGGTCCCAGTTATTTATCCTTTTTATCCCTGGAGCTCTAACCTAGTAAATTGTATTATTCCTGTCTTATATAGGGAGGAAAAGGGCCAGCAGGTGGCTTAGTGGTTATGGTGCTGGACTTCTCACATGGCTGACCCTGGTTCAGTCTCAGACCTGGCTTCCTGAAACTCACACAGCTCATGTGCAAGTGTGCCCAAAATCCCTAGAGGAAGGTGGAGGGACATTCCATGGTCCTGGATTGGAAGAACTAACATATCCAAAATGGCAATTCTACCCAAATTAATCTACATATTTAACACAACTCCAATAAAAATGCCAGAGACGTTCTTCACAGATCTAGAAAAGACAATCATACAATTTGTCTGAAATCATAAAAGATTTTGTATTGCCAAAGCAATCCTGCAAAAGAAGAGTGGAGTGGGTAGCATATCACTCCCTGACCCCAAAATATACTATAAAGCTGTAATAATCAAAACAGAATGGTATTGCCAAAAAAAAAAAAGACAGGTGGACCAATGGAATAGAATAGATACCCCAGAAATAAACTCCAAAGTTTACAGACAACTGATTTTTGACAATGGATACCCTTAAATCCATTGAAAAAAGGAAAACCTTTTTAGTAAATTGTACTGGAAAAACTAGGTATCCACCTGCAGAAAGATGAAATTGAATCTCTGTCTTTCATCATTAACAAAAAACTCCAAATGGATCAAAGATCTGAACCTAAGACCTCAAACTATAAAACTACTGGTGGAAAACACTGGGGAAACTCTGGGAGACATTGGGGTAGGCAATGAGTTCTTAAATAAGACTCCCAAAGCACAGGTAATAATCCCTAAAATAGACAAGTGGGACTATATCAGATAAAGAAATTTCTGCCCAGCAAAGAACACGGTAATTCCTGTGAATCAATAACCTTCAAAATGGGATAATATTTTTGTAAACTATGCCTCAGACAAGGGTGATATAAAAAGTGATAAGTGTTGGTAGGGACGTGGTGAAAGAGTAACTCACCTACACTGATGGTGGAAATGTAAACTGGTTCAGCCACTGTGGAAAACAATATGAAGTTTCCTCAAAGATCTACAAATAGAACTACCATTTTATTCAGTAATATACCCAAAGGACAGGAGAATGCTCAGTCGGAAAAGTGCTTGCACGTCAATGTTTATTGCAGCATTCTTCATGATCACTAAGACATGGAACCAACCCAAATGTCCACAAACAGATGAGTGGATGGAAAAATTGTGTCACATATACTCTATGGAATGCTACTCAGTCATAACAAAACAAGACCCTGACATTTGATAGAAAGTGGTTGAACATGGAGGATCTATTGCTGAGTGATGCTAGCCAGGCTATGAAAGAAAGATATTGTATGTACCCACTTAATATATACTGAATATCCACACTTTATGGTAGAGATGGAAATATTGGAGGGCATAAAAGCAGTGAAAATAGTTATGGAGGATGAAGACAGGATTTAATGGGGGTAGGGGGAAGGAAGAGTATAGAGAACAATAGCAAGAGAATAGACATGACATTAGTGGGACACAGAAATGGTTTATTACCTGTTGATGATCACATATACAGTATTCTCAACTAGACTGGTCTTAGAGTATTTCATGTTGGGTAAATTCTTTATATAAGTCAAAAAACATATAATGATTGAGTATTTTAAAAATAATGAGAATAAATAGTAATAATCAAAATATGATGAAAAGCTATTTGATGATGATGATGTGGATAGTCATGTCTTTGTCTTGATTGATCTACATAGTAATTGTGCTGGAAAAAGAAATGTAATATGTAGTTAAATGTAATGTAAAAATGTATGATAATAATAAATAAAATTAAATATAAATAAAACAGACTCTATATGACACATACATTAGAATCAGTTGATAGAAAACTTAAATATGCTTAAAATTGTAAGCACTCTAAAGAAAATATGCAAGAGTAGGTGAGTAATTTTAGCACAGAGATGAAGAGTATAAAGAAGAATTAAGTCAAAATGCCACACACAAAAAAAAACTGTAACACAGAAAATGAACAATTTTCGTGGACTCACAAAGATACAGCTGGGAATAAATCAGTGAACTTGAAACTAAATCAATAGAAAGCATCCAAATTTAAACACAAAGTGAAAAAAAATAAACATTTCATCCAAAATGTAAAGATGTGTAACTAGACTCCAAAATAAAATATGCAGATGAAATATTTACAGGAATTATGGCCAGGGATTTTCAAAATTAATGACAACTCCCAAGTTGTCAAAATTTAAAACAGTAGATATCAAGCAGGATAAACAATGCAACAAACAAACAGAAAGAAACCTAGGTATTTCATACATTAACTGCTGAAAACAAAAGGTAAAGAGAAAATCTTGGACACAGTATGAGACATTACGTTTTGAGAAACAATATTAGAATTATTACAGACTTTCTGTCATAAACTCATGTATGCCAGATGATTGATAATAGAAAGGTACTTTCAAAGTGCTAAAAGAAAATAAAAAGTAAACAAAAACAAAAGCAAACAAAAAAGCCACAACAAAACCGTCTCAAGTCAGAACTCTATAAGTAGAATATAGTAGAATAATAAACAAGTGAAATATGAATAAATTCTGCAATTTATTGAGTAGTATTGTACCAATTAATTTTCTTATCTTTGATAATTTTATTATTACAAGGCAGATAGTAACATTAGGGAAAACTGGACAGAGATATAGCCAACTTATCTATGGTATATTTGCAATTCATCTGTAAATTAAAATGATCTCAATATAAAAATTTGATTGAGTTACTCAAAGTCAAGCCACCACCTAATGATCAATTTTAGATAGAATACTACTTAAAATATTTAGTTACTACATACGTTGTTTATGCATTATACTTGAAGGAATACTTATAGCTTGGTGTGAAGAATGTTGAAGATTGGAATAATTCACAAAGTAATGCTAACTTTGGTGGCAAAGTTAGGTATTTTTCCACTTTGGTGAATTTCAGAAGTCATGGTGGATTTGGAGGTGAGGTTCTTTTTTTTTCCTGAATATTATAGGTAGTTTCAACAAACAAAACTTCACATTTGACAAAGGACACTCTGTCAAAGAACTGCACATTTAAAGAAGATAAATTTGTACTGATCACAAGCTCTGTGACTGAAGTGTAAAAGTTTTACAATATATACTGATAAAAATAACTGGAAATAAGAAAGATAATATTATCAAGTACCAGATTGGTTTAGAACAGCGGTTTATACATGACTAAGGTTAAATCCGTGCCTTACTTAATCTTGAGTATTTTAACTTGAAATGCAAAATTTTTCTTATCTTTTCTGTTTACTATGAAATATGTATTTGTATTCGTTGTCCTTATTTTACTTTACCCTGTTCTGTGTATTCAATCAACTCTCAAGTGATGATACCTTCTACATTTTGCATAATATGTGTGCAAGTAGGTGTCCCTGTGTTTCTCTTCTACTTTTTAAAATTAGTATTTAATTCTAAAAATTTTGTCTCTTTATTTAAAAATAACTATTTATTTAATTATTAATTATTATTAGTCACATTAGTTATGCCTGAGAAAGAAAGAGAGAGGGAAAGTTAGAAAGCATGGCAAGTTAGAAAGTTAGAAAGCACGGGACCGTGGTCCGCCATGTGAGAACTCCAGCACCTTAAACACCTTGTCACCTGCTGGTTCCAATTTTGCCTCTTTTTATTTCTCCTAATAAACTTTTATTTTTCTTATGTTTATATTTATTTATGGCACATGAAATGCCACTAACCTATCACTGCCTAGTGAAATTTAACTTAATCTAAATAGCCTGAATGCTTCACTAATTTCATTAATAGTTTTCTGATTACTTCTGATTAGAAAAACTTAGTTTTTATTTATAGACAAATTGTTTAATGTTGCATGCTCATTTTATACCTACTATTTTTTTGGGGGGAAGAGATATTTGCTGGAGGGTACATGTGCTTACTGGAGACACATGCACACACATGCACACACACACACAAAGAAAGAAAAAGTGAGAAATTACCCTTCCCCAAGTGGAGGATGCTCACACCACAATCCCTTCTCCTCCATTCTCCTCTTGGGACTTTTTGCATGCACACACCTCCGATTTTATACCTACTCTTTATTTTCACTTTTTTTTTTTTTTTTGACATAAATACCTCACCTATCTCACACAATTGTAGATACACAATTGTGGATTAAAACAAGTTTGTTAGCCAGTTAGTTGCAGAATATTTCTGAAACTAATACTACTGACAAGCAGAATCTAATTTAGTTCTCTCTAGTATATCATTAGCGTTTTGTTGATTTAAACAAATTTTTTAAAAAGCAAGCGATAAAAATGAGATTAAATATATTTATTGTTATTGACTGTTACTGACAAAATGAAAAGAAGGAGAGTTTGTTATTCATCATCTTTCTTTTTTCTCTCTCTCTTTTTTTTTTTTTTTTTAGAGAGATTTTTGCTCTAGAGTGTGTGGACTCGCCAGAGAGAAACAGAGAGAAATCACCCCCCCAGGGAATGGCCATGCCGCAATCCCTTCTCCCCAATTATCCTCTCAAGATTTTGGGCAAGTAAGCACAAATGTCCAACATAAGTTTTAAGTTGCCAGGTCCAGGACTCTAACTGTGGTTAACTATGTGGGAGTCCAGTGACCTAACCATTATGCCATCTGCTGGTCCCCCATCATCTTTCTTTCTAACTTAAACCTAAATGACATTTATTTAGGTATTCTGCTTTTAGGTTTTACTTTCTACCTCACCAAGGTTAGCACACCATTAAAAGAAATCTCTAATTTATTTGAATTCTATTTTTGTATTAGTAAAATGGGTATAGTTTTACATGCACTGTTCATCTTAAATGTTACTATGGAGATCAAAAGATTATTTGTGTACACAAAATCGCTTATGACATTATCTATGCTCTACAAATTTAAAGGAATGGTAACAGATTAGATACTTATTTTTGAATGATGTACAAGTCCCAAATATGAATAGTCCCAAGACAGTACTAGATACACTGTAAGTGGCACAAATTATTTACAGATAATAAATAGGACTAGAGCCTTCAGAGCTGAAGTTATCTTTCCTTTATATTAGCCTGGTTTAAAGGTTAGAGATAGAGTTATAATTAAATGATGCAGTGGCATTATTCTTAATTATCACATTTGGACGGATGATTTACCAAGTCAAAAAGATATCTCATTCATTTATTTCTGACTTCAGTGGTTTTTATCACTTTTGGGAAGTTTATGATTCTGCCACTAAAGACTGCACAAGTTTCATATTACAGGAAGAAGTTTACTTTAACAACTTTTTTGCTCACACAAATTTTGGAATAGTCTACATATTTTATTAGTAACATTTTCTATGGAGATTGTCTTAGTTTGAGCTCTCTAAATGGGTTGGTCAAACAATAGGAATTTATTCCTCAGTGCTTTGAAGTTTGAGAAGTCTAAGATCAAGATTCTCCCTAGTTAAGTTCCTGATTCGAGCCCTCTTCCTAGTTCTCAGGATTCCTATTTGCTATAATTTGCATGGAGGAAATGGAGATCATCCCTCTATTGTCTCTGTCCATAAAGGTTCTAATCCCACTTATGAGGATTCCACCTTCATGATCTAATTGCGTCCCAAGGCCCAGCTTTAAATTCCATCACACTGCGGATATGGGCTTTAATATGTGAATTGGGGGGAGTCCATAGCAGGTATCTACATGAGAAATTGCTTTAAGACATGAATAGTGGTATAAACTTTTCCTCATCAAGCATTACATTAATATCGCTCCTTATGACCAAAGCAGCCTTGATGTTTCCCCCAGCTTGACTAAACTTTAGACAGCCTTCTTTCTGACTCTAGACCTCTGACCTACCTTTTCTTACTGCATTTACCTTAGAACATTTGTGACTGCAAATTTTTTCTCTGCTCCTTTGAAATGTAAATATTCTCCTCAGACTTGTTCTCATTTTATAACCTAGGAGTCATCCTTTGAAATGCCAAATGTTTGAATTCATTAAGATATACAGTGTTTCCAGTCTCTTTGAGAGAGTAGAAGCTTAGCTTCATTAGCCACCAATTAGCAAACTTGGATGGTCTATTATCATTGTCCAACTTCCCTGTAAACTATGAGGGGAGTATTTATGGAAAACACATATTATGAAAAATTTAGGAATGGATTTCAAAATTGTTTTGCAAGAAAACAAACTGATCCTTTAATTCCATTATTTCCATAAACTTTTTGAAGTTCCCACACTCCAGTACTTTTTTATTAGCTCAGCCTAGCACTTAATGATCCTCCCACCTTTTTTTTTTTTTTTTTTTTTTCCCACAGAGCTGAATGCAATCACTCTCTCCCTATCGCTGTTTTCCTTGACTGTTCAGTTGTGTTTGGTGCAATTTCTTTTTGACAACAAAGAAATACAATTCATGAACTGTATCATTATGTTCTGACTGAAGTTCAAATTGATTCGAAGGTCAAATTAAACAACTGTGTAGGATATAGCGACCTGCCTCTGTGATCCAGCATTCCCGTTTTATAGCTATGGCTAAATCAGTGTTTTAGTTTTTATTTAATTATTGCATTTTCATTACTAGTTTCAATAGTTTATGCATGCAAATAAAATATTAGGAAAAAATCTTAGCTAAGTTCATTTAACTTAAATTTTACAGAGAACAAAAATCAGAGCAGAAAGGAGCCTAATATATTTCTTGAATGTATTTCCCAAAAGTTAATGTGTTTATCTAGAACAGCTTCACAGGCTATTTTTTAATTATTATTATTATTATTTTTTTGAGTAACCTCTGGTTTCTAGGTAGAGCAAGGTTAAAAGTGCAGACCTACCCTGTTTGCCCTGTGCCATTACTTGCCCCATTTGCCCCCTTCCCATGTCACCCCACCTAAGAGATCAAAAATGAGATCCTCTTGTCAGAAGTAGTCAACTGTGTTTTGTGCAATTTCTTTTTGACAACAAAGAAATACAATTCATGAACTGAATCATTATGTTCTGACTGAAGTTCTTTGGTCTCCCCGTTTGCTTAACATAAATATTTTAACTGACAAAGACTAAATGACTTTAGTCTAAAGTCATGAAGCAAATCAGATACAGAAACCTAATCTATGTAAAGCATTTCTTATTTTCAGGAAATAAACTGTTAGAAACTTATTGGTCAGTTTTTTTATATTTCGAGAAAACAGAAGGTCAGACTTTTCCTATAACTTTTTGTGACATTTCTGTCCTAGATACACACTCTGCCAAAAAAGAAAAAAATTTTCTTGCTTTTGACATTTTGTTAATTTTAAATATATTTCCCTTTGTTAATTTTAAATATATTTCCCAGTATTTTCAAGTCGATTAACATAATGAGATTGCCTTTTTTACATTTAAGGCCAATTATCATATAAGACAAACAGTAACTGATAGTATCTTTTCTTGTTTATGACTTTCTTGAATTGTCCTTGCTTTTCATTTTAATTTTGGTCCATTTAAAAATGTCTTTACCTTTTATCTTTCAAAAGTTTTGCCAGAGATAATAAAAGCTATCTCTGAATGCTCAAGGAAATCCCTATGCTTTCTATTGCTGGACACCATGGATCTTTATCTGAGTGCTTTCTTATAGAAACAAGAATTTCCAAATATGATTTTAGATATATAACAGGTATAATTATCTGTTCAGTCTATCATATAATTGTAACAGTCTCACAGAAAACACACAAACTCTTTTCCCCTTTCTCTTTGATTCTTAGTCTATTTACTTGGTAATCTTTCCTTCTGCTTAATGATCCAGGGACTCCCTGGTGACTCAGTCTTCCCTGGTCTTCAGAAGCTTAGAGAGGTACATTAACTCAGGCCCCCAGGGACCACTTTGTGCGCTGCAGTGAGTATTGTCACTGAAGAAAACACACAATTTACTTTAGATAAAGAGCTTATACTCACACTATTAGTTACTGTAAATCTAATTTTTATTTTCACTAAGGCGATGGTTATAGATATCTGAAAAACATAGTAAATACAGACAGTTCTCAGTATATGTGGGGGCTTGATTCCAGGACCCCTCAAATTTGCAGATGCTCAAATCCCTTATGTAAAATGCATACAACCTACATTCATCCTCCCCTATACTTAAACTCATCTCTAGATTACTTATAATACTTGATACAATGCAAATTATATGTAAATATTTGTTATACTATTTTTTTAATTCATGTTTTTTTTTTGTTGTGCTATTATTTATCTATTTACATTTCCAAATAATTTTGATCCACAGTTGGTTGAATAACAAATGCAGAACCCATGAATATGAAGTGCCATCTCTAGGTCTGAAAGATGTTAACCATAGCAGCAATACCCAATCCATCCCTGCCCAACTCTACAATGGATACTCAGAATCAATCCCTCCCAAATTTGTAAAATTTATTATGGTAAATATTTTGCTTTTATAAGTAGTATGTTTATATGTTTATACTCAGAGCTCTTGATTTATTGAGTTTTTATATGTTAATTTTTACAAAAATAAATTTGATATCTAATAATTTTTAGAATAAATTAGTGTCACTCCCCTTAGTAAACTTTTAACCTCCTTTTAGTTTACAAATATATTCTAATTAGGTAATTTTTGAAAAAAAATCAATGGTCAGTATTCCATTATTGCTACAATAGAAATATGGCTCATAGTTGAGCTGATTAATATGCCAAAATAATATTTCCTCCATTCCCAGAATAAGCTTAATCAAGTTCTTTAGCTTAATAAGTACACCAAAGTCAGGCCAGCCAGTGGTGTGTTGATTAAGGTGGATGGATCCAACATGGTCCACTGCACAGTTCAAGTCCTGAACCCTATAGTCTAGAAAACATGCCAGGTACATGTATGTGAATGTCCAAATCCCAAGAGGAGAATGGAAAAGAAGGGATTGCCAAGTGGCCATTCTCCTAGGGGTGATTTCTCACTTTACTTCTCTCTACCCTGTAACAAAAACTTTAAAACAATAAAGTGAGTACTAAAAAGTCATTTCATTGATTTTTGGAAGTTGCTTACCAATTAACTTAATTGTTATTAGTTTCATAAAGTATTGTTAATCTTCCCAATCATATCCTTGTGTTCATTTTTTTCACAAATTAAGAGTATTGTTTTTTCAGCCTCAAGACTTAACTTGTGAGACTTGAACCTCCTGGTCAGGTCTAGCCTGATTTTTTGTAATTCTTGTCTATGTACATTTTGGGTCAAGGCACTAGAAAATTGGATGTTCTGTGCACCATAGGCAATTAGGGGGCATCACCATGGTTCAGGTGTGCAGTGAGTCAGCTATTTCGTTGTAGACCTTCAAAGCTCAGTGTTGGCCCAGTTTCTCTGGAGTACTGTCATTAATCTAGAGAATTAATTTAGACCTCCGTATCTATGGGTCCTATATCCAACCATAAATCAAAAATATTTTTAAAATAATAATAATAAATATAAGAAATACAAATAAAAAAATATAATGTCAAGTATTTACATAAAATTTACATTGTATTTTGCATAATAAGTAACTTAGAAAATATTTAAAGTGTACAGGTTTAGCCAGTCTATGACTTAGTGATTTTGGAAGCCAGATCCCACATGACTGACCATGAAGTTTAAACTGCAGAACCAAAGACTTGGAAAACAGACTGCCCTTATGTGTGAGTGCTTAAAATACTAAAAGGATGATGAATAGAAGTAAAGAGATTGCAACATGACCACTCTCTATTGAGGGGTGCGCTCTCTCTTTCTCTCTCTTTGTTTTTCTGGTGCACCCACTTGCCCTCTGGAGAATTAAATAAATAAATAAATAAATAAATAAATAAATAAATGTGAAAAGCTAACAGGAAGAAATGAAAATACTATACCATTTTACATAAGATAATTGAGCATCTACAGATTTTGATGACTGAGGTTGAGGGTTCTAGAACCAATGTTTTAAATTTTTTTGTGGGGAGTTTTTTTGCTCTAAGGTGTATGTCCTTGCCTGAGAGACAGAGACAGAGATATATATAGAGAGAAAGTGAGAAATCACTCCCCAGGGGGTGAGGAGAGAGGAGATGGCCATGCCACAATCCCTTTTTCTTCATTCTCCGCTTGGTAGAACCAATCTTATGGGGGTAACAAAAGATAGCTGTAGTTCTGTTCACTGTCTAATAGATTATGCGTTTTATTATTTGTTTCTCTTTGTTAAAAATATTTTTACCAAAGGATGTGTACCCTCACCACAGAGAGATAGAAGAGAGATTGAGGAAAGTGAGACCGCCCCCCCCTTAGGGATGTTCAGCTGCAATCCCTCCTCCATATGTCTCTCTTTTCAAGAGTTAGCATAATGGCTATTTTGGGCACGTACACAGATGTGCCTAGTATGTCTCTCAAGCTACGGGGTCTGAAATTTGAACCATGTGGTCAGCTATGTGAGATTCAGCTACCTTAACCACCAAGCCCCAGACTAGCCCTTGCTTTTTTATTTCTGAATTTAAAAATTTCACACATGTAGTGGTTTATAAAAACATGTATTTAATATTTCACTTTTTCTGTGGCTCAGGAGTCTGAGCACAGCTAAGCTGACTCATTTGCTCAGGGTTTCACTGGGCTACAATCAAGAGTTTGAAGTTACCTTATAAGTTCATTCATATTTGCTGGCAGAATTCAGTTCCTTTTAGTTTTACAATGGAGGCTGTCAATTTCTAGAGGCTTCCCTCCATTTCTAGATTCTGTTTTCAGGCCCTTAAGAGCTCAGGGAAGGGCTATGTCTCTTTAAATGGATTCACTTAATTAGGTCAAACCTACCCAGGATAATCACCCTTTGACTAATTTAAATTTAGCTGTTTAAGGACCTTCATGGTGTCTGCAAATTCCTTTCACTTTTGCAATATTATCTTGAGAGTGATATTCATCATATTCAACTGGAGATCATCTTAAGGATCTTGTGGAACAATTTGTAAGCCTTTCCATCGTTTTTTACTGGCAGGCAAGAGTGGGATTCTGAAAGACTTTTCCCAGTAAATCACATTTTTTCAGACCAGTACCTTATCCCTGTCCTTAGCTGTGCCTGCTGTTACACAGTCCAGAGAACAAACACATCATTCTCTAAGAGGGGTAAAGAAATTCTGATATTCTAAATGCTCTCCTATTTTCAGAATTGTGCCTAGTCTGCTATTCACATAGTACTTAAACCTCCAATGCTTGAGAAGAGACAGATTTCCAAGAAATTAAACAGCTCGCCTTTCATAGGTACCTCCATCTGTAGCCGATGCTTCTGTGTACCAATACACTTGCCATCTGCTTTCCAACAAGTGTATTGTAAAAGACAGAAACTTGCAGTAATTTTTTTCCAGTTTAAGTTTGTGCTTTTTAAGTCATTCCTCTTACCATTTGTATATGATCTCTGAGAAAAACATGCAACAGAAATATCTGTAATTGATTACAAAATATCTATGAACATATTTCTGATTCTAAATTATAGCATTAAACAGGGTATCACTGTTTTAAGGAATTTTAAAAATAGTTTCAAACTTTCACACAGAGTTTGTATTTTTTGAGAATTTTTTCCTCAGGAAAAATCAAGGATATGGATTGTTATTCAAGACATGGCTGTTTTTGTGTAGAATTATTAACCACAGACTTTACAAGTGCAGCATTCTATATAGACGTGTAATATGGAGATAGGTTTATCAGTAATAAATACATAGTTTGATGAATTCTTACCAAGTAAATGCAATCATATAGTCATTGTCTAGACAAAAAATAGGACCTTTCTTTTACTAACACCTTTGAGCCCTACCTCATGTATTTTCAATCAACACCTTCTCTCTTCTCCAAAAGTAAATGTTACCCTGACTTGTAACACTGTGCGTAGTTTTATCTGTTTTAAAGTTAACTATAAATTAATAATGCAAATTCTTCTTTTGTGTCCAAATTCTTTTACTGAATAATATACCTGGAAATGTTATTCTTGTTGCTCTGTGTAATTGTAGTTCGTTCATTTATACAGAATTCATAATATTTCATTACCTAAAACGATACTCAGTCATGTACATGGGCACATGTGTTGGTTATAGGTTGAGGTTGTTATGAAGAATGCTGTAGAAAATATTTTTGTGTATGCCTTTTCATATGCATACAAATATATTTCTAATAGTTATATACTCAGAATGGAATTACTGGCCCTTTATGTGTGAGAACACTAAACTTGGTACATCATCTCAATTATTCAAAGTGTTCTGCCAAGATGCACTTCCAAAATTAGTGATTAAAAATTTCCATCTTTTCACATCCTTGCTACATTGGTATTTTTGTTTTTTATATAAAAATCATTTAGCCATATTTTTATGCCTATGTAGTATTATCTAAACTTCATTTCAATTTTCATGTTCATAATGATTAAAAAGTTGAAATATTTTTGCAAGCTTATGAGCAATTTTAATATCCTCTTTTATATAAGATCTGTTCATGTTCTTTTCTCTATTTTCTGTTAGATTTTTCTGACCGTTTCTTCTTGTTACTTTGCATACTTTTTTTTTTTTTTGGAGAGGTTTTTGCTATAGGGCGCGTGTGCTCGCCAGACAGACAGAGAGAGACAGAGAGACAGAAAGCGAGAAATCACCCCCCAGGGGGGATGGTCACGCCTCAATCCCTTCTCCTCCATTCTCCTCTTGGGATCCTGGGCACGCACGCACACGTGCCCGGCGTGAGTTTTAAGTCACCGGGTCCGGGACGCGAACCACGGTCGACTACGTGGGAGTCCAGCGACATAGCCATTACGCCAACTGCTGGTCCAACTTTGCATATTTTTTAAAATAATCTGAAAACAAGACTAATCTCAATTTTATATGTGACAAATATCTTTCTTGTTTGTGACTTGCCTTTTTACTCTCTTACTGGTATCTTTTAGATAAGATCAAGGGATATTATTCCTATAATTAAGGTAGTTCCATTTGTCAATTACTTCATTTATAGTTACTGCCTTTTGTATACAATAGAAGAAATCTTTGCCAAGCTAATGAACATTCTTCTATGTCATTTTCTGGAAGACATTACTATAACAGTCACATTTGGAATTACAGTATAATAGAATTTATTTTTAGGTGTGCTATGGGATCAATTTAATTTTCTTTTCTTCATGGGGATAACCACTTAAGCATTATCCTTACAAGGAATGACATTTCTTTCTTACTAATCTGATTATTATTTCAATTCTATATACATGAATATGACTCTGTATTGTGTTGTTCCATGACTTGAAATATTATAGAAAAAAATTTACTACACCTTTTTTTGAATTTTATCTTAGATATGCTTGGCTCCTAAATTTACATATAAAGTTTAAATTTAATGTAAAAAATTCCTATTGAGATTTTCATTAGGGCTGCATTTATTTTATTTTTTAAAAAAGAATTATTTTATTTTATTTATTCATTCATTTATTTCAGTTTGACCAATCACACACAAATGCACACACACAGAGAGAGAGAGAGAAGAGAGAGAGAGAGAGAAAGGGAAAGTGAGAAAGCAAGCCACCGGGTCTGTGAATTGAACTGTGGTCAGTCATGTAGGTATGTCCAGAGCCTTAACCACCGCCACCTGCTGGTCCCCAGGACTGCATTTAATACATAGATACATTTGGGGATATGTAGAATGTTTACAACCCTAAATCTTCCTATCATGGAGTACCATATTTCCTTCCACTTATTTAAATTGTGTTGTGTTTTGATAATGGTCAGTCATCGAAAGGTTCATATTTTGAAATTTAGTCCTAGTGGGCAGTGATTGGATGTCCCCAAGTTTATGTATTGGCACTTGATTGTATTTTAAAATTGTTAAGTGAAGACTTAAGCCCTTCACAGTGCCCCAGAGTAGGGTTTTTGGGTGTGGTAAAGTCACTGGGGCAGGGCCTCCATGAAGAGTTTTGGTCTATACATTGACCACATTCTGTTCTGCTCACAGTGCTGCTTTCCTCCTTTTGTGCCCCCTTTTGACTTGCCAGTAACCAGAACTGTGGGCTAATAAATCTGTTTCCTTATAACTCTTCCAATCTCAAGTATTTCTCTAACCAGATCAATAATGGACTAAGAAAAATCACCTTTATTTTCATAATAAAATGTTGTTTTCTTTTTTATTTTTACTGGAAATATCTGTCCTTAAGCTTTTTCTTCTTCTTTCTCTCTCTTATTTTTCATTTTTTATTTTTTTATTTCTGGTTTGTTTTAGGATACCTGGGCTCAACTGAGAAAAACGGGGTGGGGAGAGTGAGAAATTATCCATCAGAGATAATGGCAACATGGCAATCTTGTCTCTTCCATTCTCCTCTCAGGATTTGGGGTATGCATGCACATGGGGCATGTTTTTCTAGCAGGTGCTCTGGGACTCAAATTTGCAGTTAGCTGACTGATAGTCAGCCATGGTGGATCCAGCTGGGTTAACTACCCTGCCAGGGCTGGTCCATAAGCTTTTTACATTGTGATGTTAAATATTTTTGCTATTATAGATAAAATGAGTTCCAAAATTGTTTTTCTAACTTGGTATATAGATGCACAATTGACTATGTATATTAACCTTATATCCAAAAAATTGCTAATTTTTCTGATTGTTATTTTTTTGTGGGTTTGTGTGTATATGTGTTCTACATATGAAATCACACAATTTGTAGATGATAGTACTTATTTGGTCTTTCCTCTAATTATAATTTTTATATTTCTGTTGGTTATATAATGGGCACCTGTTTAATTTTTGTAGAAAATGTTAACACTTCACCCATAGGGATTTCTTTTTTGTTGTTGGACTTTTTTTCTAAATGCCTTTATTTTTTCCATTGTTAGAGGGTATGTGTAGTCACCAGAGAGAGAGAAAGTACTCACCCAAAGAGCATGGTCACATCACAATTCATTTTCCTCCATTTCTGTATTCTCTCAGGATTTGGGGCACATACATCAATGTGTGCAGCATGTTTTTAAGCTACCAGGGTAGATATTCTAATGGCTGTCATCCATACAGTATGTGGCTCTCAATGCGCAGCACTTAGTTGCTGCACTACGGAGCCAGCCCTCTGAGTATCTTTTAATACAGTGATTTCCCTCTATTCATAGTCAACTAAGAATATTTTTATTATGCATATACACTGTGTTTTACCAATTTATTGAGATAACATGTGATTTTTCTTTCTTATTTTTAACCTCTCCTATATTTGAACCAATTATTTTTCTCCCTGTGAAATGAGTTCAAGTTTCATGTTTTAAGAGAAATTATAACCTCCCTCCCTCTCCATGCACATACAGTGCTTCTTTGAAGTCCTAGCACACCAATGCTCACTGCAAGTCCTGAGAGTACTAAAGGATGTTTCATAAAGTTTTTCAAAATACATTTTAATTTGAACATGTGTAAGTGTCATTTCATTCCTATAATTTATTTTTAGTGATAGCCCAATTATTATTACTATTTTTTTAGATTATTGACATGGGGCATTTGTAATCCCTGAGGACAAAGAGAGACACAGAGACATGGAAAGTGAGAAATCATCCTCTAAGGAGGATGGCTTGTTGCAATCTCTTCTCCTCCATTCTCCATTGGAAGTTTGGGCATGCGCACACACACTCCCGGTGTGTTTATCAAATCGCCAGGTCCAGGACTCCACTGTGAAGTCAGCCATGTGGGACCAGAGCTTTATTCACCATAGCCTGCTGACCTCAACCCAATAAATCTTTAATGTGATTCTTAGCAAACTCAAAGTCCTGAATGGTAACAGATAGACAGAAAACTCAAATTGAGCTTTACTGATGATTAGCGAAGACTACATCAGAGTATCTACAGCCCTACACTTGATGTTCTCCACCATCTGGGAGGCCCCAAATATACTAGATATCGCTGCCTAAGTCTCCTGCTTTTCTTCTCCAGGACACATTTTGAGTTCAGTATGATGAGAGTGAAAGATGGGTTTAGGTCTTTCTTGTTACTTAATTTTTGAGGTCTATATCACAGGCTATATCAAAAAAATCACATTCACCAGTAATATCCATTCACCAGTATATTTAAAGTTTATAAATCCAAAATTATGGATCTAATTCCCAATACATTTATTTAAAAAACACTAGACAAAGGTGTGTTCTGTTAAAAGCAGTGGTTAGAAAAATGAATCCATATGTAACTGCCTCTAGAATATTTCATCTTTTTGCCAGTACATCCTGCAAGTATGTTTACATGAATGTCTATCAAGGTCAAACAGTTTTGCCTTTCACTGAAGAGGGCCATAATAAATTATCAATCTGCTTCTCTGAAGAGCTTTTCTACTTCGATTATCTTACTGTTTTATCATATCCATTTATTTTATGTCTTATTATGTTTTCAAAATAATCGTACGTTTTGCATCGTATTTTCAGGAATTGGAAGACTTTTAATATTTCTTCTCTTCCCTTCTCCTATTTCACCATGGTTCTGAGAAAAAAAAAATCATCATAATTTAGGGTATTTTTCCAAAAATAGGACCCCAATCTATTCTCATTCTAATACTTATGCTCAAGTTTAATTCTACTAATACTTGAAGTTTTTCCTATTTCAGAGAAAATTTCCCTAAATGCTTGAAATTAGTGATGCTATTTTTTACATGCCACAAGAAAATGCCCTTGAAGTAACTTACTTGCCTCTTCCCTTGAGATAATTTTGTACGATTAATTTGATATAACTTTTAAGCTAATGTATTTATTAATATAGCTCTCTCTCTCTCTCTCTCTCTATATATATATATATATAAAAAGAGAGGATTAAAGTGAGTTTGTGGAATATTATCCCTATAAAAAATCGATAGTAGCAGGCTTCAGAATGTTGTTATTTCTATAAAAGACCCTAGAGCTAAGGCTAAGTTTTACAGGAAATAAGGTAGAGACCAATTCATGATGTCCACCATAAACACGGAAGGGAAGAGTGGTGGCAAGTACATCTGCTACATTTTAAACTTTGTTTTTTTAAAAAAGTCATTTTTTTATGATGTTAAAAAACACTTTAAAGGATGTTCAAAACACATTTTTTAAAACCTCAAGAGACAATCTAAAGTTGTAGGTTTCAAAATAATCATTTATAGATGACTTATTTTTAATAGAAAAAATGAATGTTTTTCTTTATCTTTTAATAGCTTATTGAATTTAGATATAGCACGTCATCAAAATAATCTCTGTTTAATGGAATTAAATATTAAGATAAAATGATCAAAGCAGTTTATCTTACATAAGCGTTTGCATATTAATTTTCATTCTTTGCAGTTTATATTGTAATGATTATTTTTACAGCTTATTTGTTCCATGACCACCTGCTCAGTTCTGCTGTGTTGCACCTAAGTACCAAAAGTCGTTGTGTTAAATCATCTATAGAATCTTCTAAAATGGAATACATCTGAGAAAGAAGCAGATTACAAATGCAAATGATCTCATTGCTACTTTGGATGGTGTTATACTAACTTTTTTTCCTTTAATTTACTTTGTAAGAGAAAATCAGACGATTTTGAATTATTCACCACATTCACTTCCAATGTGAGCCTCTTTTTATTGTGATTAGACTTTTACATTAAGTGTTAATGCTTTTTACTAAGAAGCAGGTTAATTGTACCATCTATTTTCAATTAAGTCTAATAGAGTGCATGTATAGCTGCAGAGTCTATTGTGCATGTCCTTATAGAAGTGAGGAAATGAAGTAAAAGCTATTATTTTGATGTCCTGATAAATTATATTCCATATTATTTTAGATTAACAAAATGAATGACTAATGTTCCATGTGCACATGAGCTGTGACAGCATTTTGACTCTTAATAAATCTGAATACTGGCTGATAGCCAATGCTTTCTATAGTAAAGGCAAATGAAATATAGATTATTTTATTACCTTTAGTCACTGACTTCCTATAAGCTGATATGTGCTCCTTATTGACTTTTCAGTATGGACCAGGCAAATTTAAAAATATTGAGGTTCTTTGTTATCTTATTAGAACGTATGTATGAAAGCTCAAGGGGAGATATTGAATTAAATGTATTGTTCTTTAATTACTGAACAATGAAATGTAGACATTTTACTTTTGTAATTGTGATGAAACAAATACTATATGTATACAAGCACACACACACACACACACACATAGAGGGGACTTCAAAAGTTCATGGAAATGGAATTAAAGTACACACATTTGGTATACATTTTTTTTTGAAGTTCACATCTTTTTTTCATAATACATATTTTCTGTGAACTTTTGGAAGATTCAATATGCATATGTAATTTTATTACATCTATTCATCAGAATCTTCTAAATAACAATGAACTGGCCAATTTTTAATGGTTGCTAAAAATTAGAAAGTTAAACAACTATTTGGCCTCGTGGTTAAAGGAGCTGGATGTCACATGACCAACATCATGGTTCAAATATCAGATCTGGAAGCTTGAAAAATACACTGTATATGCCCAAAATCCCCAGAGGAGGGAGAAGTGGAGGAGAATGAATTATAGTGTGAATATTCCCTGTGGAAGGTAATTTCTCTCTCTTTCTGTCTCTGCTTAGGTGCATGCACTCCTGGCAAATTAAGATAAATAAGATGTCAAATTTTTACTGGACTTATTTCCTAGATGATTTTAATTCAATCACACCACTACCTGTAAAATATATCAGATGGTAGTACTAGGAGATATGATTATGGCTAACTAAAAATTCCTAAATATTGAGGTTTTTGTTTTGTTTTCTATATATCTGCTTGGGCTTTTAGTTTACTTTATTCCTTCCATGAGAGTAAATGCAGAGACTGAGATAGGTATCTCCAATAGAGTCTTAATGGTGTGATCCACAGTCAGTCTTACCAGCTCAGACGAAAACAAAACAAAAAAATCCAGTATCTGTAATATTTGTGTCTCCTTCAGTGTTGTATTATTTCACTGGCTTTCCCTTTTGGTTTTCAGATTTTTTCTCTTTGTATATTTTTAAAAATGTTATTTATTCATTTATTTCATGAGAGAGCAAGAGAAACCAAAAGAGGGGGAGAGGGAGAGTTTAAGAGAAACAGGCACGTCTAACTGAATCGTCATTGCATGATCCATTTTAGTCACAGCGAGCCTGGATCATAGGCACATTAACTTATGCCTGGCATGTACAGGGGGGGCCCCAGAATGTGAACTTGGGACCTTCCCATTTGGGCCCAGTTGCATTACTGCTATGCCACAGTTGGACCTTCTTTGCTTCATTTTATATTGAGTTGTCAGAAAAATCATGATCTGTTTTTCTATGCAAAAATGCATCATGACCCTTCCAATGACCCAGTATTTTGAGATCTTTAATTCTGAGTTCATCTTTCTGGGATTTGTAGTAATTGTTAGAGATCCGAATTAATATTTGGGTTTTTCAGTTGAATGGAGTCCCGTGAATAAAAAATGACTTTAAAATAAATTCTCAGGACCAGTAGTTAGCGTAATGGCTATGTCGCTGGACTCCTATGTAGTTGGCTGCGGTTCAAGTCCTGGACCCGGTGGCTTAAACTCAACCAGCGCATGTGCATGTGTGCCCAAGATCCCAAGAGGAGAATGGAGGAGAAGGGATTGCGGAGTAGCCATCTTCCCCGGGGAGGTGGTGATTTCTCACTTTCTATCTCTCTGTCTCTCTCTGTCTTTCTGGTGAGCACACGTGCCCTATAGCAAAAACCTCTCCAAAAA
This sequence comes from Tupaia tana, assembly GCA_026018925.1. Lineage (NCBI taxonomy): Eukaryota > Metazoa > Chordata > Mammalia > Scandentia > Tupaiidae > Tupaia > Tupaia tana. The sequence continues at coordinate 45,806,112 of JAKSZU010000002.1, read as the reverse complement.
TAAATAAATAAATAAATAAAATCCTCTGCTTAAATTTTGAATCCTTAGCAGAAAGGTGAATTAATGTCAAATCCACGTGAGGAATAGTTTGTGGTTATCAAGTTTAGGATAGCTTGTAGCTATTGCAGTCATTTTCTTTCTGCAATGTAGTGTCAAGGCCAGATAGACAAGATTTTTTGGTTTTCCTTTTCAGCACAGCAGATATATTTTTTTATGAAATTTTACAAGAAATAAGATGGCATTTAGAGATTTATCTTTATACTTTGCAAATTGGCTGGATCCTTGCCTTATACCTTTCTCTTCTGCCAAGTTTAATTCTATACACAATGGCTAAGGGTTATAAAATTTCTACAAATACTTTCCAATCTATTCTGGATATACTATCAGGTTTCCTGGAATTATTTTTGCTGGACCCAATTTTCTTGCCCGTCAACTAAAAAAAAAAAAAAAAAAAGAAATGGCAGATATTATATACTTCTGTATTTTCATTGTTGTTGTTACAGGGTGCATGCAGTTACCCAAGAGAGAAAGAAAACAGAGAGAGAGAGAGAAAGCACCTACCACAGGGGTGCCACACTGCATTCCTGCATTCCTTTCACCTCCATTCATCTCTCAGTAATTTGGGAGTCCACACGTGCATGCTTCACATGTTTTTCAAGCCACCATGTCTGAAACTTGAGCTGTGCAATTGATTGAACGCATGAGATGCAACTGCTCTAACCACCACACCACCAATTAGCTCAATTTATTTTTCCTGTATTTCCAGGTGGTACTTTTTAACTGTCTTCATGGTAAGTAAGATTTTCTTATTTGGTCTTTTCATTGACAGCGTTTTGCTTTATACTTACTTCAAATGATTAAAATACACACACATACGCACACACACACACACACACACACACACACGTGTGTGATGGGGAGATAGTGTAGAGTTTTGTTCTGTAATCAAAGATAATTTACCATTTTGAAGCGACTTGTTATGACTGAGATCAGCAGATGGTGTAATGGCTATGTCACTGGACTTCCATATAGTCGAGCCTGTTCGAGTCCTGCATCCGGTGGATTAAACTCATGCTGGGCACATGTGGGTGTGTGCCCAGGATCCCAGAGGAGAATGGAGGAGAAGGGATTGCAGCGTGGCCATCCTCCCTAGGGTGTGTGTGTGGGGGGTGATTTCTTGCTTTCTATCTCTCTGTCTCTATCTTTCTGGAGAGTGCACACACCCTATAGCAAAAACCACTCCTCCACCCCAAAAAAAGAAATAATTTGTTATTACTGTAAGACGTTTTATGCAAGCTTTATAGCACAAATCAGAAACCTTGATACAAAACAAAGTAAATGAAAGTAATAGCTATATATCTATATCTATATCTATATCTGGCAGTCAAATAAGCAGAGAAGATCAAATAATATCTACTATTTTCTCATGAATAATATATACAATATGATAGTATGCATTATGTCATTCCAATTTATTGAAATATTTAATTCCACATGAAATTTTTCTATGCTATGCCTATATGGTAAAAATTTCAAATACTTAATGTAATATGCTTAGGGCCCTATCTAAAAAAATACTAGGCAAAGCAATTATTTCTTTTTTTAAGATTTTATTTAATTTTATTTGTTGTTATATTATTATTTTTAATTTGATGAGAGAGAGAGAAAGAGAGTGAGAAAGCAAGTCACCAGGTCCAGGACTTGAACTCAGTTGGCCATGTGGGAGTTCAGTATCCCCAGCAACCATGCCACCACCAGCCCTGCAATTATTTCTTATTAATCTTTTGTTCATCCAACAAATCTTATCTCCTGTCAAGTAATAGAAAAAGGTTTTTTTTATTTATTTCTGAAATTCCTGGAAAAGATTTGCAATATTTGTTTTACAATTTCATAAGACATAAATATATGACTAAAACTAAAAGAACTAAAATTTTAACTTCTAATTTACATACAAATTGACTTTTTGGGGAAAAAAAGCTGAATAAGAAACTAGGCAGCTTCCCTTCAGTCTTCAATCTTTCATGAACTATCCTGTGCCTCTGCATAATCTACTTGCCTAGTCAAGTCATGTTTTCTTTATTCACAAAATGTTAAATGGTTAAATTCCTTCACAGATTTTAAAATTTTGTTTTCCTACCTTCCCACAGGTGAACTCCAAAGCAATTGTCTCCTTCTTTTACTTTAACATCCATGAAATTATTAGATTATAATATTACTTTTTAAACCCTCCATTTAGTAACCGAATGTCTGAATTTTAATTTCAATCATTCAGAATAAGACTCTCTTTTTCTTTCAGCTTTTCTTGCAGCTCCTTGTGATTTCTGATCACTGTAAACACATGTCTTATATTTAATTTTGAGTGTTTCCCTTAAAAAGAATGATCATGCTTTCCATTTCGTCTACTTTTTTCTGAGTAGAGTACTGAAATGGGAGTAGAATATGAGTAATCATTTCAGATTGTGAGATGGAATTTATGTTTGGAGAATAAAAGAGCACAAGAGAAGAGAAGCCTGGTCCTCCAACCATGTAGCCATTATCTCAGCCTTGGCCTCGGTTTGATACAGTAGTAAACTTCTACATTTCTCCTGTCTCTGATAATTTGAGGAATTTTGTATGAGCAACATTTGTATCAACTAACATAATTATGGATATCATAAAGTAGGCATCAATAGGTGGCCTGACACATCTTATTCTCTTGACTTAAAACTCTCAGAAAACAATATACCAAGAGTGTTGTAGTTGAATAAATTATTTTAAAAATGCTGCAAAAGATATGAACAAGTAGAAAAAATATTGACAAAACTGTAGGGTTACTTATTTACAAATAATGTACAAATGTTTTTCTCAAGTCAGTTGTTTCCTTTAACTTCAAATAAATATATTCATTATTGTTTTCATATAAGAATACAGAATCTAGATGATGAAAAGACTTAGCCAAACTTAACATTATTGGATACCATAACTATACGCATACCATAATTATACACTTTGTACATATAATTACTAGAATTAAAAACAGAGCATGGTCCTAATATTCAAGGACATCACAGACTTTTAAACCCTTAGTATTATTTTGCAGATAAAATAATATAATTACTGGTACCGGCAGATGGTATAGAGGTTACTTTGCTGGACTTCCACATGGCTGACCGTGGTTCTAGTTCCAGAGCAGGTGGTTTGAAAATCTTACCAGGCATGTGTGCATGCATGCTCAAGAACCCGGGAGGAGAATGGAGGAGAAGGGACTGTGGTGTGGCTATCTCCCAGGGGAATGATTTCTCATTTTACCTCTCACTAGCTCTGTCTCTCTCTCCCTCTCTGGTGAGTGCACATGCCCTAAGGCAAAAAAACCTTAAAAGATAATAAAATTACCATATAATTTTTTCTTTCTCTTCCTGTAATCATACTTGGCATCACTTTCCTAATGAAACTAACAAATTGAAAATATTTATCATGTAAAAATATTTTACTTTAAAATGAAACAGTATTAAATCTTCTATTTGGTCACTTTCTTAGTAAGATGATTTCATGGCAATAGCAATGTATTTTATTAAAAAAAGAACAAAGTAATGACACTACTATAACCAAAGGGTACTTATCAAAATCAGGAAATTAACATTGAGAAAATGTTGCCATCATAAGAGAACTCTTTCACTTTTGGTGCAAGATTAAGTCTAAAATTATGGGTTGCACTTAGATATCATGCTTCTTTAGTCTCTTTCTGTCTAAAACTGTCCATCAATTTTTCCTATTTTTTTTCATACTTTGAAATTTTAAGGGCTACTCAACTTTATAGAATAACAGTTATTTTGTGTTCAATGATATTTTCTCATGATTAGATTCAGATTATAGATTTAGGACAGAAATATCCCCAGAAGAAATGCAGTCATTTGGGACCAGCAGTTAGCATAATGGCTATGTCACTGGACTCCCACGTAGTCAACTGCGGTTCGAGTCCTGGACCCGGTGGCTTAAAACTCACGCCGGGCGCGAGTGCGTGTGTGCCCAAGATCCCGAGAGGAGAATGGAGGAGAAGGAATTGTGGCATGACCATCCCCCCCAGGGGGTGATTTCTTGCTTTCTATCTCTCTGTCTCTCTCTGTCTGTCTGGCGAGCGCATGCGCCCTATAGCAAAAACCTCTAAAAAAATGCAGTCATTTTTAAAAATAATTATTTTATTTTATTTTTTTTCATATTTTAATTTGACCAGAGTGAGACAGAGACAGAGAGAAAGGGAGAAAGCAAGCCACCAGGTCTGGGACTCAAACCACAGTCGGCCACTTTTTGTCAGTGCAAAGTATCAAAAAGCACGCAATATACTTTTCTCTTATTACTCATCACATAAATTTTTATTACTTGGTTAACATATCATTTCTTAGGTATCCACAGCTTAAAGTTAATTATGAGTTTGTGGCGTAATACTCTGAATTTATATAAATATCCTGTTTCTAAAACTCAAACAAATAATTTGGAAACTTATTTTGAATCTTGCCTGAATATAATATTGCCGTGACTACTGTCCAATAGTGGTTTTCTAATTGAATTATATTTCTACTTAATTTATTGATGATATGCTACTGACAGGCAGAAATTTTTTTTTATTTACTGTTTTTTTTTTTTTTTTGTCAGCTTGGACATTTTGATTATTAAATATATATATATTATATATATATATATATAATATATATATATATATATATATTTGTAATTCTAAGCTTTCCTTATTTCTTTTGATGCTCAGTGTTTCCAAGTTTTGATCAATTCCTGTCCCATTTGGACCTGCTGTTCATTCTTAGACCCTTTTTTCTTTTAACTTTCAATATAAGAAGATATACCAGGCTTGGCTTACTCTGTGCCCCAGCACTACAATTAGTCATTTGTTTCCATCAAAAATCGCTGAATCCTATTGCTGGGGATTAAGTATACACTTTGCTACCAAAGTGTAATCGATTATGGATCCTTAACAAATACTATGAAATTAAAAGTGCTGAAAAAGTATTTTGGTATAATCATTAATAAATATAAGTAAAATTTTAATTTTATAAATGTGTTTATGTATCTTTACTAATAATGTCTTCATAAAATAAAAACATTTTAAATTTTTATTTAAAATTTATATTAAATATGGAAGTGTTTCTAGCATTGGCATACAGAAAATGAAATTTTAGCAAGCAAAAGAAACCTACTAAATATCTTTGATAGAAACTAATTTTTGAGATAATTATAGTTGTGGGTGCAGTAGATAAAATGTACAGTGTAATAAAAATAGGTGCTTACAAATTTTCCATGTGCTTATGATAAAGCAATTTGTTTTCAAATAATGACTAATTCAAGGATTGAATCTGATTGCATCACACTGGGTTAAAAATTTTTGCAAGAAAAGCCATTAAAATTAATCCAAATGACCAACATAACAGTTTAAAAGAAACATGTGCTTTAATTTGTTAAGCTCTAACCTTTTCTGTATTAGAAAAATACTTTGACACAAACGCTTTACAAATGTCAGCAGAAAATCTATATTCCATTTCTTCACATTGGTTTTGTGACATTGTGTTTGCTGATATTCGACAAGGGATAAGTTGGGATTGATTTCTTCTCCACTGCTCTTTTCTGTTGTATTATGGGAAATTAAAGGACTAAAATGAACTGAGTCTCTTACACTCCCACAGTCACTCATGTAGGCAAACCTACAAAAGGTAAAAACCATGTGCTCTCTGGGTCATAAAAGTCAGTAGAAATTTTAGAAATAGCACATTAAGTTGAAAGAACTATGAAAATATTAAAGGGTAAGAAAGCAGACTCTTGTGTACTTCATAAAAATGATTTAAAAATAAGAAATTATTTCCTCTTTTGAGTGAGACTTCTTAAATATACTGTCAAGTTCTTCCCAGATTAATGAATCCAAAATCGAACACTGGAATCTAGCCTTTAATATTACATAAAATCATTGAGAATTGACAGGAACTCAAAAAAAGATTCAAATACAGTATTTATAGATGTTAGGAAAATCTAACTTAAAGAATGTGGTATACTCAATCTACATAAGAAAAATTTAACCTGGATTATAATAGTGAATAATGAGATTTCTCTTATCTCAAGGCCATTTAAATTCAATTAATTTTTAGTAAAATTATAAATTAGTTTTTTATGAAAAGAAATTTATCAAAATCTTTCAAGTTAAGGGAACCAGCAGTTAGCATAATGGCTATGTCACCGGACTCCCACGTAGTCGACCGCGGTTCGTGTCCCGGACTCCGTGGCTTAAAACTCACGCCGGGCGCATGTGCGTGTGTGCCCAAGATCCCGAGAGGAGAATGGAGGAGAAGGGATTGCGGCGTGACCATCCCCCCTGGGGGGGGGTGATTTCTCTCTTTCTGTCTCTGTCTCTCTCTGTCTGTCTGGCGAGCGCACACGCCCTAAAGCGAAAATCTCCAAAAAAAAAAAAAAAATCTTTCAAGTTAAAAAGAAATGTGTCCTGTGACCCAGACTTGCTAGAAATATAAAAATTTAATGTACTTATAAAATATACATTGTACTTATAAAATGTTAGTAATTTATGTCTTAAGACATTCATTGTAATATTTTTTAAGTAGCTGAAAAATATTAAATTTCCATTTACAGGACTATTTAAATAAATTTTGTTAGAGTCATATAATGGCCTTCAAAAAAAGGTGTTATAGTCACCTTTAATGGCCTTCAAATAAAGGTGTCTGGAGAGACCAACAGATGGCATAATTGTTACATCGCTGGACTCCTGTGTAGTTGACTGTGTTTAAAACTCACACCTAGTGTGCGTACATGAGTTCCCGCAATCTGGAGAGGAGAATGGAGGAGAAGGGATTGCAATGAGGCTATCCCCTCTTAGGGGTGAGTTCTTGCTTTCTGTCTCTCTGGCAAGTGCATGTACCCTATAACAAAAATATCTTTCTCTCTAAAAAACAAAACAAAAAAATCCCCCAAAGAGATTATTACTTAATATGAATGAGGGCAAGATGTATAATGATCGATTTAATGTTCATTTCTGTATAAAAATGTAGATATACATATGAAATATTCTGTTTGTACATGTATAATTTTGAAAGGGTATGAATAGTGGTTTTCTTTGGGAAAAAACATTATGATGTGGAAGAGTGGGCAGAATTTACTTTTTGTTATACATGTTTTTTATGTTACAATATTTTTAGCTGTCTAGATAAATGGTTAAGTACATATTTTATGTAATTAACTGTTTAAAATAAATTTAAATAAAGTAATTTTCTGTCAAAGATTTTGCTAAATGTTTGTATGTTTGCGAAGCTTCTAAAAATTGATTTTTGCTCATAGACTTTCAGAGTTCATATTTTAAGAAAAGAAGAAACAGGAAGAGTATAGAAACATAGAGTTTAATTTTAAAAACATGCCTCCTTTACCTCTTCTTTTTTTCCTTTTTGAATTTGCTGGAGGACATGTGCACTCACCAGAGACAAAGAGGAAAAGTGAAAAAGTACCCCCCTTGGTAATTGGTCATAACACAATCCTTTCTCCTCCATTTATCCCTCCTTTAGAATTTTAGGTAAACATGCTTGGATTTTTTTTTTTTTTTTTTTTTTTTTTTTTTTTAGTATACATTCAGTCACTGTATATCATTAGAGCAAAAAGAATTTTCCCAGTATGGATATACTGAATATTAGTCTAGTTAAAGATATTATTAATTACATTACCATCAACAGATAATTTTTCATTTCTGTGACCTTTAAATTTTTTTTTCCCCTTTGATTCTTCTGGGACTGGGACTCCAACCATGCAGTCAGTCATGTGGGATCCAGCCACCTTAACCACCATGCTATAGGCTGGCTTGATACTTTCTTTAATTTCAAGGTAATAACCAAATAAACAAATAAATTATATGTAAACCTTCAGCAGAAACATTCACTTCAAATTTTTAATGTTGTACTTTGAATAAGATCATTATATTCAGGGCCAGCAGGTGGCAAGGAGGTTAAGGTGACTGGATCCCACATGGCTGACTGCGGGTTCAATGACTTGAGAAACACTCTGGGCATGCGTGTGTGCATACCCAAAATCACAAGGGAAGAATGGAGGAGAAGGGATTTAGGTGTGACTTCCCCCACTCCTGGGGGTTATTTTCTTTTTTTTCTCTCTCTTAGTCTCTTTCTGGCAAACACAAGAACCCTTTAGCAAAAACTAGAAAAGAAAAAAAAAAGTATTACATTCAAAATATGTAAGTGAAAAATAGGTGTGTGCTTATCTATTCACATGTAAGCAGTGCTTTGTTT